>OY757213.1:21489166-22978333 GCA_963583965.1 Nomada ferruginata | reverse complement strand
AAAAGTTATTTTAAACGTTTGCATCAGTGGTTGTACATAATCGAAAAACAGAAAGAAGGAGAAACGATACATTTGAAATTTTGCTTGGATGATAGAGGACAAATTTGTTAACCCTATACGGATCAAGGTAATTAACTTATTAAATTATGTTGCAGTATGATGTTCTCCGTATAAGGGATAAGCTACTAAGAAATAAATAAATATATAGCCATTATTGTTAAGAGAATAAACGCTTGTTATTTAATTTCATAGGGTTAAAAAATGGACAGCTGTGGCTCCGGGGTGGTGCAAGTATTTGTGGGTGAATGGAGCCCAGAATATGAAGCACTTTCAATTAAAGCTACAAAGCATACTTCATCAGCTGAGATAGTAGAATGTATTACAAAGAGACTCGGGTTAGCCGATGCATCTGTGTCTAATGGTTATGAACTAGCAGAAGTGGTAGGGAACTCTTTTGGTCAAGAATGTAAAGAGAGAAGACTAGGGCCGTCTGAGTGTCCTGTAGCGCTTATGTTATTATGGCCCAAAAATGCAGCACAACAAGAATACTACAGGTATATCAGATATTATTTAAACTATTGTAAATAGGAAGATAAGATTTATTCAGAGAATATTGTCAGCGAAAGGGGAACCAATACTATGATATGTTTTTCATAGGTTTTACCTGCGTAAAAAACAACCAGATTATTTGTGGTCAGATAGTAGATTTCCCATGGATCCGCAACTCCTCAAGGACTATTTTAATCGATTCCTATATCAGCCACGGGACAAAGAATATCCAGATCTGTGTCAACTTCCAGATCTTAATGAACAAACTCTCTTGGACAACCTTCGGGCTAGGTTTTTAGCTGGAAACATATATACATATGTTGGCAGCATACTAATTGCATTGAACCCATTCAAATTTTATCCCATTTACAATCCAAAATATGTGAAACTGTATCAAAATAGAAGGTTGGGGCCAGATATACCGCCGCATATATTTGCCATAGCCGATGCAGCTTATCATTGTATGCTTAAAGAAAAAAGGAATCAGTGCATTGTAATTAGTGGCGAGAGTGGCTCGGGTAAAACAGAATCAACAAATTTTCTACTACACCATTTAACGGCTCTTAGCCAGAAAGGTTCTCATGGTAGTGGGGTTGAACAGACAATACTCAGTGCTGGTCCTGTATTAGAAGCATTCGGAAATGCTAAAACTGCACACAATAACAATAGCAGTCGATTCGGCAAATTTATTCAAGTTAATTACAAAGAAAATGGAATGGTACATGGGTAAGTTCTTCATATATGTGTAATGTATATGTTATTACACATCATTGGCATAATTACTGAAGATTATGAGAGAATGACTTTCAGGGCCGTTGTACAAAAGTACCTTTTGGAAAAATCCAGAATAGTTTCTCAAGGAAGAAATGAAAGAAATTATCATGTATTTTATTACCTTTTGGCTGGTGCAAGTGAACAGGAAAAACAACTTCTACATTTAGAAAGTTGCGATCGTTATAATTATTTAAATAAAAGTGGCTGCTATGGATTAGAAAATGTTGATGAAAGACATGAATTCTCTAGACTGAAACAATCTATGGAAATGGTTGGATTTACACCAGAAAAGCAGAGGAGATTGTTTGCAGTTTTGTCAGCTGTTCTTTTACTTGGTAACTAACTTATATCGGTGTCATTTTAAAAGATAAATTAACCGTGTATCGTTATTTTAGGTAATGTGGAGTTTCAACCTAGAAAATCGTATCACCACCACGACGAAGCCGTAGGAGTTAAAAACCCTGAAGTAGTTGCATTGATATCTGAACTCCTTAGAGTAAAACAGGAAACTCTTTTGGCTGCACTCACGGCCAAACGGGCGAGAGCCTCTGGGGAAACTTTAGTTATCAACTATAGGCTTCCAGAAGCAATTGCGGCAAGAGACGCTATGGCCAAATGCCTGTATGGAGCTTTATTCGATTGGATTGTACTTCAGGTGATATAACGATTTTTTTAACTTGATATCAGCACGATAAAGCTACATTGGGCATAAAATAATATCTCTTGTGTTTATAGGTGAATCATGCTTTACTTTCGAAAAAGGATACCCTCAGAGATCATCAGGGCAATAGCATAGGAGTCCTAGATATTTTTGGTTTCGAAGACTTTAAAACTTGTAATAGTTTCGAACAGTTATGCATAAATTATGCGAACGAACAATTGCAACATTATTTCAATCAGCACGTTTTTCAATACGAGCAACGAGAGTATAGAAAGCAGGGGATTAGATGGACAGATATAGGATACAGTGATAATTCAGGCTGTTTAAATTTAATAGAAGGGAAGCCGAATGGCCTTCTTTGCCTTTTAGATGATCAGTGCAAGTTAGTATTTCGCGCTATATTTAGTACCCGAGAACGGAATTAATATACTATGTTTCATTACATTAACGAGAACAAAATATTTGCGGCAGCTTTCCGGGCGCAACGAATGAGACACTGCTACAAAAGTTTAATTCAGTACACAAAGACAATCCATTTTATGAGGCACCACAACGACGCGAAGCAGCTTTTGTTGTACGTCATTATGCAGGGGCTGTTAAATATCAAGCTTCAAATATGAGGGAAAAGAACCTGGATTTAATGCGACCCGATGGTGTTGTTGGGGTTTTGAAAAATTCTTCCCTGGCTTTTGTCCGGGAATTAGTGGGAGCAGATCCGGTTGCTGTATTTAGGTGGGCGATACTTCGAGCATTTTTTCGTGCTCATTTTGCTTTCCAAGAAGCTGGTCGAGCTCACAGACATGGCCGGGGTAAATCATCGTGTTTTGTACATTGTTATTTGGTGTACTTTTATTATTTCCTTTTTTATTTATCGTAATAATGATACATGCACACCTTTCGTATTTTAGCCGATGGTACGAAAACTTCCATACAAAACAGATATAGGACACCGAACGAGAATTTGATAAGGTATACAATATTTTTCTGTCTATTTTTGTATTATTTTTACTTTCATGAAGGGTGACTCGAAAAATATTTAAGAGCTTGTATATTCATAATATAGAGCGATATTTATTAGTTAAATAATGTAAATGATTATGATAAACAAATGGCAATGTTATTGCGCCTGTTTCTGAATATGTTTTATCTGCATATTATCTCACCTTATAAAGTATATATAAATCTACGTTGTGCGTTAATAATATTTGTATCAAGCAGAAGAAGTTCCTATGTGTTTATAACTCAAGCAAGCATTAATTATATTTACATTGGCCACATGTCTTTTGTCCCTGTAGCCATCTTGTGACGTTGTCGACCGTCAATCTAACTATTAACCGAATCGCGTAAGTGGTCTTTTGATCCACTGTATGTGTCATTTTGGCAAACGTTACAATAATTTTTGTTTTATGGATTTACAATGTTTATCCCTTTCTCCTTTTTTTTAACACCCGTTGTATCAAGGGTAGGTCAACAATACTCAAACGCTGAATTGAATAAGACTTATAACAGTACGAAAGAAGTTATAAGCAGTTTGTAAATCCATATCAAATTTTACCAGTCTTGTGTGTTGAAAATATTGTTTAGAACTATATGTATGCACTTTTTTGTATTAAGTGTGATTAGAGTGCAATCTTCATAACTTTCCATACAGTTACAACCTGCCATTTAAGAATATATTACTTTACTTGCTAGTGTTCTTAAGCATGATTTAACAATACGACAATAATTTTTCTTTATACAATTCATACCATTAAAATTTGCATTGTTCCATTGGAGTCACTCATGAAACAGATTCTTAATGACATCATTCTTTTCCCCAAGATCATTGACAATTTTGAAAGGGGTAACTAAATATTCATTATTGAAAGATATAGCTACTATTTAGTTAGATAAAACTATGAAAGAAAAATAGAGGACTAAGCATGAGAGACTTTTTCAGTTCGCACAAACATAATCGTCCACCAAGCTATCAGAAGCAGCGCAGTGTCTGTATACCATCAACTATACCCACTACCACATTATCTTCTATACAACTCGAAAATAACGACAATGTAAACAACAACCGATTGTCGTGGCCACAATTTCGAAACATTAATCAAACGCAACACCCGTCAAATGTAACCACGATGAAGGGTTACTTAATAAGGGGCAGGGAAGACCAGCCGCATAGTAATAATAAACTCAGGCGAGATACTCATACTCCGCTAGAGAGGGTGCTTCCAAAAGACGAAGCAAACGTCATGGAACGCGCTAATCAAATTGTCATGTATGTAAACAGCACCTATTTAATTTTCAATACCATTGTAATTTAAGCCACAAAAACTCACTGCTCTACGATAAAGGTAGTGTGTGCTCTATAGTAATTCTGGGTGAAGGATTCCTTGTATAGGTAATAGCATTTTAGTAGGATATTAATGGTCTTCCCATGCAGTCATACACAGCTTTCAACAAGTATTTCTTACTTTACGAAGTTTTTCACAGGTTTCTTAGAGATCATCAAAATCATTTCCCTTTGATGTACTATAATATTCACGATCATTAACCCCGATTGCCTTTTGGTCATCACGTTTTTAATGAGTTGTTTGATCATAATTTTAGGTACAATCGATGCATGTTGGTTTTATGGCAGTAGTTTTCTCACTTCCTGAATTAAGAATATGTAAATTAATCCATTCGAGTCGCCATACAAAATAGATCAAGTGAAAATGTCCTGATCGGCATTTTGCTTAATATTACGACGCATTCATATACTGAAAGGTGGATTAATTTATATTACATGCTGCTTAACGCAGTAGATAATGTCGATTTGAAAAATCCTATAGAATTAAGTCCCTAATCTATTTAACACGTCACGTCTTTGTAACAACTAATTGCATTTAATTGCTTGGTAACTTCTTTTATCAAAGTAATAAAGTGCAAACCTTGCAGCAAATTATGCATTCATATACTAATGAGGATATTAACTTGAAATTAGTAGCTTGCAAAGAAAGTAAAATGCTTATCATTAATATTTATAGTTCGTACTAATCATGCATTTATCTCGCGCAATAATCAAACTCTATTTCTTCCATGAGAACTTCTGAATCTGCAAATAACTATCTTTTTACACAGTTAATATTAATGTCACATGCTTCTTTATATTTGCTATCATGATCCAGTCACATAAATTCCAATAACATTCTGCTAAGTGTTTGCTACTTATTCCTCATAGAACGTTTGTAATAATGAATTGTTACTATTTGCAATGCCATACATGTCATTAAGTAACGTGATCTCCTTTTCCTGTTTTTCTATTCTAACGCGGCGGTAACTCCATACTAATTTTTCACATAGATTGATAAAACTAAAAACATACATAATTACATCGAACTTTTTACCTCTCAGAAATTGAAACGTACACTTTCTATACATATTTTTACTCCAACAAAAAAAAAAATAGGAAAAGGAATGTTTCGACTGTTTTTCAATACTGATACATTGAACATCTGCGATTTTACAGGAAAAATAAATCATTTCGACCAAGAGAACGTGGTAAGAAAGGTTTAAAGAATCTGCAAACCGTAAAAACACTCGCTGGAAGAACACAGAGTTATGGAACAGGACCTGGCAAAGCAAGGAAACAACCCATGACAGTATCAGCACAATTTCAACACAGCCTGCACAGCCTAATGGACACTTTAAATCAAGCCAACCCGTTCTTTATTAGATGTATCAAAAGCAATGCTAATAAGGTACCAAACGAATTTGACGAGGAAACAGTACAAAGGCAATTGAGATATACAGGAATGCTGGAAACGGTCAGAATAAGACAAGCTGGATTTAACGTTCGATTGACATACGAGGAATTCATCCAACTTTATAGAATGTTATTACCTAAAGGTTTATTGAGTTCACAATCGGATGTTAGAGATTTTCTGCTAACTCTGAATCTAAACAGAGACAATTATCAGCTTGGCACAACTAAAGTATTCCTTAGAGAATCGGAAAAAATTAAGTTAGACATTGAATTACACCAACAAATCATTACAAGCATTACTACTATACAAAAATGGTTCCGTGCATGCTTGGAGAGGAGGAAATTCCTGAGATTAAAGAACGCCGTTGTGCAAATACAGGCATTTTGGAGGATGGTGATCGCTCAAAGATTTGCACACTCCTTACGTGCTAGGATCGAGGCTGCCACTCATATTCAATCCGCTTGGAGAGCATACAAAGATCACAATTGGTTCAAAAAACTAAAGTTATGCGTGATTACTTTTCAAGCTCATGTACGAGGTAATAAGGCGAGAAAAGCTTTTGCAGAACTCAAGAAACGTAAGAAAGTATCAGCCGATAAACTCGCGGATTATAAAGAAACTCAGGATCACAAAGAGCCTATATACGATAACAGCAAAGTGTTCTCTAGGCTCAGGAATAGTGACGAGTGAGTATCAGAAACACTTAATAGTGTCCGATATACAATTTTATGTCCTTTGTTATTACTAATTACTATTCGACACTTAGGTCATTGACAGACGATCATGGGTTGCTGGAATTTAATACAGTTCGCAAAACAGAATCTCAAAATCGTTTCACATCAGCAAGGTAAATAAGCTTTTCCTATTTCCGTTTAAAAAATTGTTGATTAGATAACCGCAATAATGTATTGTAATTACAGAGCGGACAACGTGCTTCGAGACAGTACAATCGACATAAGCACCTCATATTCCAAGCGTAAAGTAACTCCGAATACGAAAATATTGCACGAACCCAACACAATCTTAAGAAACTCGGAGCCCTTCCCGTCTGACGAACTCAATGAACGTAAAAGTAGTTTGGAAAGTTTGACTAGTTTAAGGAGCTACGAATCTCAAGTAAGCGTAAACAGTTCCGAGTCTCAAGAAAACTCCTGCAGTAAACCGGTACCAAGTACCAGAACGAAGCGCGGTGATCAGTCTCCTGTAGTTACAATAAATGCCAACTTAGTCAATACTTCGAGTCGATTGTCCTCGGTTAGTAAACGGGCAGATAGTTCGTCTACAGGATACAGTGATGGAGAGACTGATACAGAAGTTCCAAATACTGTGCAAAGTGCTCCGCCCGCCTTTAATACGGCTCCACCATTCCCGTGTCCACGGGAAATTAAATATCACCAATCCAATATAAACTTATCGCATAGCCCAAATGCCGACATCTGGCGTCGCCGGGCAGACTTTTCGTCTATTAATTACAGCGATTATTTAGTGTCTGGCCCTCAAAAATCAACATTAACTCGTTCACCAAATGTTTCCCAATATAAACATGTGGCGGACAATGTGTTTGAACATCCGAATCCAGAGAAACCAAACGAGGCGGCAAACTACAATGTAAAGTTGGATAGCGACCGTTTTGTCCAAATGGAGAGTACATCGGGCAGAGATCAGCGTCGATTAAGCGATAATAGCGTCCCGAGCGAGCGAATGGACAGCATCCCAGCTTCACCCATTAGACGCGAACTGGCATACGGTCACAATAAAGAGATCAAAGATTTCGGTTTCTTGAGAAGGCAAAACTCGGAAGGCGATACATCTACGAAATTAGACGCTGCGAATGATGAAAACGCCTTAAAGAGTCCGCTGCTGAAAGGAAGTACACCCAAGGAGAAAAATTCGAAACCAAAAGAAAGATGCGAGCCGGATGTGCCTGTTAGAAGCGCTAGAAGAAATCGGCCCACGCGAGAGGTCCAGTGTCGGTCTATGGGCGAAAGTGTGTCGGAAGCCAACAGCGGAGAAACAAAGAGTATATTTTTGGGTACGATTAAAGAGAGCGACCTACACAAATCAACCAATGTAAGGAGTCGAAAGGACAGTTCTCATGATACACCATCGCGATCAGTAACAGACTGGCCAGTAAACAAAGCTGAATCCGCATCGAAAACGCAACAACCTGGAAAACGTATGAGATCCAATGCTATAACCGCGCTTGAATTGAGGAGAAGGAATTCAGACCCGGCCACGAAAATATCGGGGCTTAGTGAGGACAAGCCCGGTACTGACACGAGTCCAAATGATTTGAAACTCGCGCCTGGAATGAACCTATTGGAATGGAAGGGCAATCTTTTCACGTTAGCTGGTCATTGTTTTAGAAAAGTAGCAAGATTTGCCAAAGACGATGTGTGCGTTTGTTGCCATGAAAAGATGGATGCGTTCGTTACACAGGGATACAAATGTATCGACTGTAAACAATTGTACCACGTGAAATGTATTCAGAATGGCGGGGTACTTAAAATGCCATGCATACTAGCGAACACTCCGGGCAGGCGAAAAAATAGGAAACCGCCAAGAACGCCTTACGACGCTTCTAAACAAGCAGTTGTATCGAAATTCAGTTTGACTGGTACATCCGCTTTCTCCGATAGTACCGACAAAATTATATCCGACGCGAAGGAATTGGCGCTCATGCAGGATTTCATAACGAAAAAGATATACATAATGGAGGGACAAGCGGAAGGCAGGAAGCCTAGCGAAGTTGACCGTGTGTTTAAACAGGCCTTGCGGAAATTTAAGGACGATCTTGTAATCACTTACAGCGTTGCTATTCAGCAAGGTATCGAGGGTAACATTAAGTATACTGACTTAATAGCGAACTTTTTGCACGTAATGGAAACCGTCTGCAAGCAAGAAAATACCAGTGAAGATTTTCCCGTGACGATGGGAGTAAATGCGTTCAGAGGGTTTATGAACGAATTTATGACGCTAGTCAAAACCGAAGCTCCGGAAAAACAGAGTAAAAGTAAACGTAAAAAGGAGAAGAAACGGAAACAGGAGGAGCCAACGCGACACGGTAATCATATGTTCCAGTTAACTATTATAAATATACCTACAGCCTGCGAAGTGTGTACATCTTTCTTTATGTGGCCTATCGAGCGAGGACTTGTCTGTCAGAGTAAGTATTACTTTTCTCATAACTCAACGAACTTCATTGCGATCTTAATTTATCCCCGTTTACATTATTCTTGTGTTCAGATTGCAAGTTGACGTGCCACAAGAAATGCTACATGAAGGCATCGGCAGAGTGCGGAAAGGAAGCATCGTTACACGATACGAATTCGCAGAAAGTGTTTGGTGTGCCGTTATACAAATTAGACTGCGGTGACGGCAAAGTACCGCTAGTGGTGGACCGATTGATCACGACCATAGAGATGCACGGTCTCTACACGGAAGGCATATATCGAAAGAGCGGCGTCAGTTCCAAAGTGAAGGAATTAAAGATGAAAATGGACGAAGGTGACTTGGAGAAAGTGGACTTCGAGAATTACCAAGTACACGTGCTCGCAGCAGTATTGAAAAGCTTCTTTCGGGACATGCCCGAGCCCCTTCTCACCTTCGAGTACTACGACGATTTTCTGCACGCCGCTAATCTGACGGATCTTCGGGATCGAATAAGTACGCTCTTCGCCATTCTGAAGAAGCTGCCGAAGCCGAACTTCGATCTGATGGAACGGCTGATCGTTCATTTAGCCAGAGTGGCGCTACACGAGGTCGACAATCGAATGTCCTCGTCGGCTCTGGCGATAGTATTCGCGCCGTGTATTCTGCGAACGAACAGGACACTTCCTGCACAAGATTCGTTGCAAGACGTTGGCAGGCAAACCTGTTGCGTCGAAACGATCGTACAAGAAAAATTGAGGGTCGTGCGGGCAACTCTGGCTGATATAAATACACTGGAATCCGCCTGCCACACGGCCACTCATCGTTTATCTAGTTTACGATCATCGAAGATATTCAGTCCAGAGGAGCTGAACGCAGCAACCCCAAGTGCAACCACAAGAGGGGGCACTTCGGATCGAGACAGAGATCGAGGAGATGAGGAAGAAGCGCTTCTCGTTGATCACATACAGGAAATCCAAAAGGAAAAGGCCCTACTGACCTCAACTCTTCCCAGCCTAACCCGAGCTTCTTCAGACGATGACCTACTTTTATCTGCCACGGACTTGGACGATGGGTCTCTCGATGACCTTCTTCCATCTTCTGCCGGTAAATTATTATACATCCATCAATTCTAACGCGACATAATTACTGACGATAATCACCTACAATTAGTTTGACATTCTAGGTCAGTGCTGCTGATCATGTTTAAACTCCTCACATAATACGTCTGCCTCTTATATCCTTAGGATTTTTTTTTACTTTTTTTACTATCTCTTTCGAAAATAATAATGATGGTGACGAAGATAAATTACTAAAAGACCATATAAAATTCTGAAATATTGTTCAAGCAGCACCGACTTTCATTCTTTTCATCTTGTTCCTCTGGCCTTACGGAATTCATCATTTCTTCTTTATATTTTTCGCAGACGGACTCGTGAGGAAGAAACCCATCCAGAGGCAAAGCTCCGCGGACAATGCATTTCCTACGATCATCAGTGTCGATGAGGACATGGTAATGGTATGACCTACGACGGTGAACGTTACCACGGGGAATGATGATCGTTAAGTATAGCAACATGACACGCGCTGTGAAGCGTCGACTGACGGCAGCGAATCGACGAGTCTTACTTCTGGTCTCATCGGCAAGCCGCTAGTAATTTAAATAAGTAGTAAACACGATATTAGGTAGGTCTAGTAATTTGTTCCACGCGAAGTTAAGATGATAATCTGATCAAACATATATATAAATATATATACATACACAGACACACACACATACGCATATATATATATATTTTTGTTCACTCTGTTGCAAAGCTTTCAGAGGTTTCTAAAGAATGATTAACAAGCAAAAAAGAAAAGGAAAAAAATACGCAAACAGAGCTTCACGTGAAATGTACTAAATATTCATTTTACAATCTATTTTTCTTCTGGAATGCATTCCTCTTATCGAAGACTGTTAATCACACTAGATGTTTAGAGAACACCATCGAAGCAGCGTATTTTATATTTTGCAGGTATTCTACGGTATAATATCTTTTCGTTTCGATATGTCATATTTCATTTTTCCCTGTACGGCCGGACGTGGGAGTTAAAAGTATACGTACGTACAGATCATGGTTATCTTGCAACGAACAAGTGAAAAGAAAGGCTAAGATTATCCGTTATTGTTACGAATGTTTAGTCGCATTTAAATTCTCGTTTTGTCCCCGTGTTTTTTTATCGGTTCGTTCGAAAACGTACCTTCCTTGTTCTTCGCTCTTTTTACAGATTTTATAGACTGTTGCGTGAACCAACACGATAGTAACTCCCCTCTTTTTCTTCCCGGCGAAGGCGGAAATTTATACTGCTTTCTTTGACAGTCGCATGTTCATGAGCGATAAAGAGAGCAGTAAAAAAAGTGTCGTCGATGAAAGGTTTTGAGAAGAAGGATTAGCGAGGCACCTCGTCGGGTTTCGTTTTATTACCAGGCATATGTTGTTGACTTTTTTTATACAGAATACTCGATCGCTGGTTCAAGCAGGCGATTCGAGTCACGCGAAAAGAGGGAAAGAGGAAACCAAATTGTTAGCTTATACATATTATTGTGTCATCCGAGAAATTCGGGCCAATTTTTATATTCAAAGCTGGATCAGTATGTCGACGTTTCCTTTGAATATTATAAGAAAATGTAATTACATCTTTTTTTTAACAGCTACTTCTTATTTTCTTCACAACCATGTCTCAGTGTACAATATTTTTAGTTCGTTCGTTATGTTTTCCTAATGTATTCCACAATTCTGTTCTTCTGGCTTCAAATGTTACCAAATGTCTGGTGGAGGCAGAAATAATAAGGTGTAAATTTCTTGGATGACCCGATATATAACGATAATGAGTATCTCGTAATAATCTGTTATTATTGTTAACTTTACGAGAGTCGTTACCAACGTTGTATTTCTACTATCGATATTCGTTGTGCAGGGCTGACACACGTATATATTTGTCGACAATACACAAACACACAACTACATACAGGGCCTGCCAATTTTTTTTTCCTTCGCATCAGTTTTTACTTAGGGTACTTCCTTTCACGAAGAGAGACTCTTTTATATACATAACGCGTCCGAGCGAATACGTATTATAAATATATATATGTATACATACACACACGAAAGCATTTATATACACGAGTACTTATGTATATACAAAGATTTTTGTGTGCACAGGACTGAACAGACGGGTTTTTTTTTTACTTGAGATTTATTACGATTTCGTTTTAGTTTCCCCATCGTCCAGTGCTTTTTTTTTGTAGCTTCCACTTTTTTATGCCCATCTCTCCCGCATTTTATTACACTTCTTTAGTGTTTACTTGGTCTGTATTCATTTTCGTGCACCCTCGTGCCAGACTCCACCGCCCAAGGTTCGGAAGGGTTGGAAAGTTGTTCGCGCCTGTCGTGCGACACGGAAAATACAAATCCCTTTCACACGAAAATCTCCATTTTAACATCGCTTTTTATTTTCCCGTTTCTCCGAGGGCCATGTCGTTCTACTTTAATTTTAACTCGACATCGAGACGTCTCAGCTTTCCAGCAATTTCATATTTCGCTTACATTTCCGTTCATCTAATTACCAAAGTAGCCTGGTGTTTAGAGCAAGTATCATTGAAAATCAGTCCTACGACTGTATTATCTTTTTAAACGGAAATTCTCTTGTTTCCTCGTTTAACCGCTCAACTTTGCCAACGTCCCATTAGCATACCCTAAATTTCCACGAACATTCAATTTCAAAGCGAGCATCTGCTCGTAAAAAAGAAATGAGGGAATATTTAGACGACACACAACCCACGTACATGTTACAAACTGCGAAAATTTCTTTTAGCAGCCCGATTCTGTCCGTTCGAATCGCATTGTTTCCCCGTTTAGCCACATGATCGAGCCGCGCGTGCCTTTTACCCAGGTAACTGTTAGGATTAAGACGGGAAGGTTCGGAAAAAAAGCACGCGGCTCGATTCTACTTTCGAAGCGTCACGTTCATCCCTCGTCTATAATTCCTCCTTTGCTTCTTCTTCTTCTCTGGACTCGCGGAATCTACTTATTCGTCTTACGTTCGTTTTAGAATGATCGTTCAAGAGATCACGGCTGTTTTAAATGTCCGTGCTCCCGTTTCACGCGTTATTCTGTTCTCACGCTCGTCCTCGACGGGAATCGATTATGTATGAATGCATGCATATCCAAAAGCGCAGGGACGAGCGTGAGAGTCATTCTTCGTTTTATGGTTGATCGATTTTTACACTGGTTAGGATATGATTGTTGTGTGACTATCTATGTTTTGTTCGACTACGCGAACCGGATCGTAGCTTGTTTTTTAACGTTGAAATGTTATTATTGAATTTTCCCGAGTCCGAGACATTTTAAGACACCGGACATTGATCGTTCAAGCGAATTGCAGTCGAATGGCTTTTGCTCAATGTCGAAATAATTCTTCGTTCATTCGGTCTCATGTTCTTAAATTGTCGCAGGTATCGTGGAAAGGTGCACGAATCTACGTGTGTGCAGTCATCGATCGGAAAGTACGTGCATTATCGTGCAGATTGCCACTTTATCGTAATTAATATTATTCACTCTTGTGTTCACCTCACGTTTCAATCACAATATGTTCCTCTTATACAAAGTAGTACATCGTCTTCCTTGTTTCTGTTCCGCGCAGATTCCATCGAATGGATGATCTGTTAACAACCTTGTTGTTGATATCGGATCAATGATCAACAATTGTTTCTCAAATAATATTTACCGTGAAGCCCTCAAGAAGCTAGCCATTTAATATTTCGTTGTCAGTCTCATTATGAAACACAAATTTAATGAAACATAGCACATATTTATGGATGCTTAAAAAGACTTCTTACGATTCGTTCATGCAATCGATAATGCACGTGCTTATGGCGATACATTGGTTAACGTTAAACGTTCTTTATGCTGAAAGCGTTACTGTTGATTTCAGTGTGTTTAGAGTGTTCTTGTAAAGATTTTGGCCGTGTTTGTTGTGTTTGATCATGCGTATATGAAGCAAAAGCTCGATATCTTCTTTTTTTTTCTCGTTTCGGCCAGTCTGTTATCGCTTTTATTGAGATCGGTCGTCGAGTCGTCGATTCTTTCGCCTGCAAGAAGTACACGTCTCAATTTTCTTTTTTTCTACGTTTTCCCCCCGAGAAATTTATTATTAGGATGTCCGTCACGGTTGTTTTAGAGCTTGTAAATCGTGTTAGATTTCGACCGTGACGCGACTAGGTAGTTCCCTTACCGCGTAACGAGTAAGGGCTAATCGTTAGTATCTGTAAATGATCATTTTACGCAAACGCATTATGCTTCATGCTGTGCAAAACAAAACAACAAAAATAAGGTGCTTCGCGCGAGTATCAAGCGCACAAACGTTTATCATCCATCTCGATCGTGAAGGAAGGAAAGCGAACGAGGACCGAAATGAACGAACGATATACAGGTCGCGACACCAGCATTTTCCCGACGACCCCTCGGTCTCGAGATAGAGCGAAAATTTCACATATCAGGTATATACGTCGTCGAATAATTGATCACAGTCACTCTATTGAAGAACCGCTGTTATCGATCTTGCTGTAAGATTCGCGTTCAAGTCCTATCCATAATTTATTTCCACGTGGCGCGCAGGATAGAGGAAACGGCGCCCGATAGACCGGCATTTCAAGTCGGTGGAATAGAAGAGACGAATAGAATCGAGTCGCTTGAAATTTTCGCCCTATCGAATGTTCGGGTCGCACGATCAATGTACATAAAGCGATAAGGTAGCGCGAGAAACGGAACTCTTCATGACAATATCACCCCGAAATGTCCTAATTAGCTCCATCGCGTGCGACTACGCCGACGATGATTCTTGTCATACTCCATTCTATATTTTTGTCTTCGAGATTTTCAAAGCGTTTCGCAGATACTCCGGCGCGCGTTTAGAACGCGATTAGACAGAACAGAACCTAGTTAGCCTCGCGTCGATCTTGCTCTTCGAAGGTACAGAAACTCGATATGATCCGGCTCGAACGCGATGCGAAACGTTGATTCCAACGATTGTCGCGGAAACTTGAACGCGAACGACGAGCGAAATTATTATTCCAACATCGACTGAATTCTACGGATATACTCTTACTTGCAAGTTGCACGATTCGACAGCAAGAACGCTGTCATTCGTAAAGTCGATCTGTCTTCTTTATTCGTACCGATTTAGCCGACGATTGTTCGCGAAACGTTCACCGATACCGAAAGCACCTGCCCTTGCACGAAGTACCTGCAATTTAACACACTGCTCCGTTCGTTTTACGAGCGCGTCGTGCGTGAGGATCGTCCTGCGGCCTCGAGCCTGCACGGTTCTATGCGATACAACTTGGACGATGTAATGGTAGGTCGTCGAGGAGGAAGGTCGATGCAGGTGCTTGAAACTCCCATACTCGTGGGGTTTTGGTATCGATCGGGGGAAGGGAATCGAGGGAACAGAATCATCCGATGTTCAACGATTATACACCGAAACGTGACATTAAACGCTCTTCCCATTTGTGACTCGGCGTCAGATCTAAGATCACGATCGCGAGATCGGAGTATCCAGGCCCGTCGCGCGGTTCCCTCTTTCTCTTTAGCAAGAGTTGGACATTCGATGTTGCGTATTTCTACCCCATATCCGTTCGCTGGAACATTCTTTCTCCGCAGCGTAGAAGAAACAAATGTGAGCACTCGGAAGTTCGTAGTTCTCTCCTATGAAAGAAAACTGTGGCCGATACGAGGCGAGCGTGGATACTCCGTTCAGTGTATCCATACGTGCATATAAATATATATACCTGTTATTTTTCTTCGAACAAAAAGTGAACGCATACGTGTGATAACGTAGAACGATTTAGAGAGAACAGGCATGACGGTGTGTCGCGCAATGAGCGATATAAATATACATATATAAATATATGATTATATATATAAATAGATACATATAAATACGTAGATGTACGTGCGCAGAAATCGCATAGGTGTCCGTAAAGAAAATCTAGACGGGCTGCTCGTTCCTTCGGTCCGTGCGAGCGTGCATGTGTCGGCACGGTATCGCACGCTTCTCGAAACAACATGCAGCACCCGCAGGACACACGCATATATACATATATGTATATCTATATAAACGTAATAAGCATACGAGGAATCGAGAAGAACGGCAGAGATTTTTGGCTGAATTTAACGTAACTTCGATTTAATTTCTTCGTTCCAGAAGTCGTATATAGATATATGTATGTATATAGCCTACTATCGATCTCCGTTCTTTTCGATTTCATTTCTCAACGATTCCAAGATCCTGCCACACTCTTCTCTTTTTACTTATCTATCGCTCATTCTGTCTATAGTATTTCTTTCTGTCCCCTTCCGTTTCCAATCTTCCCCCTTTCTGTCCAACCGAAGTGGTCGACACGGCCACCGGCGTGATTTCCAACAGGTAGCACGCTGTACCGCTGCGTTCAAATCTTTTTTTGGCGCGTACATCTTTCGGTTGCCTGTTTGTCGTTGTTCGTTGCGTATGGTGCACGAATGCTGTGCGTGGCGAAATGCGTGTATGATGTCAGGGGAAGGAAGAAGAACGTAGATCAGGTTCGCGGAAACGGCCAACGCCGCGGCACTTTCCGCAAAGTCTCACGTGCAGATCGTCGAAAATTCGTCGCATCACGCCGGGGGCAATCGAATCTCGAGAGGTCACTTGGAGTCGAAGATAACGTCAATCGTGCCACTCTGTAACGATACGTTTCTTCCCCCTAGGGGTGCGCCACGTGAACCCAGCCACGATGACCGTCCCGCGACTCGCAACTTCCCCCGGCGTAAAACGAAATAGACCTCTCTATGGAATAAGTTTCGCCTGGAACTGAAAAACTTCCGCCCATTACGCTCGTTCCAGGCACATGGAACCCCTAAATAGACGCTAATACGATCGTTCCGATGAATTCAATGGGAGTATTTGGGCGAATGTTAAGAACAGACGTCCCTCTGGCCGCACGCGTGCAGATAATTGCGCGTCAATCCACAGAACTGTGCCAGTGTTCTTCTGTCTTGAACTCACGCGCCTCTCTGATTTTCCCTTTGCTTCGCTTAATGCCGCGATGCTTTTACCATTGGATTCTCTGCAGGATTGTATCGATGGCCCGTGCTTTCTTTTCGTTCATGCTGGATCACGTTTTTTCGCACCCCTCTATGGGAGAGGGGTGTGACGGGCGAAGCACCGTGAAATGAGCCTTCACCGCGGCTCACGGTGACACCTTGTTCCTGTTCTATTTTTCTTTTTTATCTTCTTCGACTGGATCTGTGCGTAGAAGATAACATATTCGTTGAAATACGTGTGCTCGTCTCTCCTTCGACCTTACGTCGGGACAACAGTGGTTCTAGTTGAAAGGGGTAACGAGCGTGCTGTTCCTTTTTGCCTTCATTCGTATCACGGCTCTTTCTCCCGTTTTGTTCAGGGTGACCCACGCAGAATTGCGGAGAATACTGTGGAACGGGCCTACAAATATGTCTGGCGAATGTAACACTTGGCCATTGCATGGCGCTGTTGAGATTTACTTGGAGATAGGATTTTTGCTGTTTATTGCTCAGATTCGCTGTTACGAGAATAGAAATACCTGGGATTCTTATCGTACTTTAATACCAAAAAGAAGATTGAACGGTAATATTATTTTTTTAAGTAGAAATTAAGGAACATTCCTAAGGCAGTCTTACGTTCGGCTATTCCTATCGCGTGGTGCGTACGATTTGGAGAATGGTAATATAAAGCCAATCAAATTGAGTGTCTTCTTAAGGAAGCGGCGTTAAGAAAACATCAGAGGTACCATTCACTTCGAATTATCGTAATTTCTTGAAAAGAACTGAGACATATTTTTATTCAACATACATTTTTCTGGTCACCGTGAAATTGATGAATCGAAATTGCACTCGAAAGGTGATAAAATCGTTAATTGACGATAAGAAAGATGAAGTGGAGGAAAGCATGTAACACAAATTATTGTGCAGACACTTGTCATGAGTTCGGCAGGGAGTTGTAGCGATTTCGGCCGCGAACCTGTAATAACGTTTACCTGACGTGTGTGCGAGAGAGTTGTGCGTGTGGATATATTAGTGCGCTCGCGAGACTGTGTGTGAGGTTACTCTCCGTGATCGACTGTAATTTTATATAATATTTGTAAGGCAAAAGAAATATTATGTACAGCATACCTGACAGTAAATAATAAGTATCTACCTTATACCTAACGTCGTGTGTTGTACTGATTCCTGCGAAAATTTTTCCTTTTCCTATTCTTTCAAGAGGCGCAACAATGGAATATTTGTTGATTTAGAGTTCAGTGTTCTATTTGGTTATTTTATTAAATGCTTTAGAACAGTGATGAGCAAACTGCGGCCCGCGGGCCAAATTGGCACGGCTGGCACAGACCTGCGGCCCGCGAAAACATGTGACACGCGGGCCACGCGTGATTTAAACGTATACCCTTTTACACTATAAGATGTATTGTAGGTATATTAGTATGTGTATGTTAAAAAAACAGAAGAAAATTTTGCTATAAATCAAATAAGAAATGGCTAATTTGCGTCTTAAATTAAATTATTCGATTGCTATATTTGAGTATTTAATATTGCGGCCCGCGTAAAGTAGTAGATGTCAACTGTTGGCCCACTGCGAGCCAAAGCTTGCTCACCACTGCTTTAGAACGTTCCTTTTCTTTAGGCCCACTCGAATTCTTCGTTCGTTGAAAATTCTACAATTCTAAAGACAACGTAAAGGAATGGTTATCAATATGTTAGTTTTTTGTTTATTTAAATTTTTAAAGCAATTGAATCGATGGAGATAAGTCTACTATCGTAGCAGGATTAAGTAACTCGACGAACTCGAAATTTAACGTTTCCGGTGCTTGGACACCCCCGCTTATAAGTTCCACCCTTAAGTACCTAAGTGGAACAACAGTTTTGGTCGTTTTACGCGGCTTCGTGATAGTAGCAAAATATGGCTACGACGTGATTCGAATGTACACGAACTATAAGTACGATATACGGAAGATACGAAAGGTGCAGGAAAATTTTATCGTGTATTCCAGTTTATCACCGACTATATTTTTGTTGAACATACATATATGTATATACGCTAAATGTGGCTTAACTGGATTAATGAAATGTTCCTCAACTTCTCTGTTCATACAACGTGTATGAAATTATTCCAAAAGTTACACACGACGTCATATAGTACTATAACAAATTTTACATTATTTTACTTCGTTAATGAGATTTCAAAGTTACTTCAACTTTTTCGGGAAAGCTGAACATTTTTCTATGTAAGTAGAAAGGAGAAAAGCGGGTTAACCGTTATTACATTTTGAAGGAACTGATCAAGAAGCTAAGCTTCAAAATATGTATGCTCAAATTGAATCTGCCTTAAAGTGAAATTAAGCGTCATTCAAATCGAAACATTAAGAAAACGATGACATTCTATGAAAAGTAGCCATCCTTATTCAATTACGAAAATTTAGGTCGACTAAATGTTACACGAGTTTACAATTAATTGAACTACATAGTAACCCCGCGTACAGTTTTCATTAATTGACGTGTTCAACTATAAACTCCTCTTAGCTGTTGTTGAGTCAAACTACAAGTTCTCTAGTAACTAAATTCGCCACAAAGAAAAAGGGCCAGATAAAACTGCCACTGAATATTCTTGCCTGTAAAAAGACACGATAATCACACGCTACAGGAATCTTGCGAGTTCATCAAAGATTCAAACCCCTCCCATGTAGATCCTTGCGGGAAGCAATTTTATCGTTGCAGAATATGCAACAGAGCTTTCCATATTCATGAGTATCACCGTGAACCAGCCATAAACGCAAAAACAAACTGAGAATTAAAAATCTCCGCGTGCAAGCGTAGTGACAATAGATTCACCAAGAACAATTGTAGTACAAACTTTGATGGACGTTGGTAGAAAACGGAAAAAACAGATTCGAGAACAAATTGAAACGAGACGTTTGCACCACCTCTGATCGTCTACGATTCCAGTTAAAGGAATACATACTCTGATAATGACAGGCCTGCGTTACAGGCGCGTCGAGTTTCTCTCTGAGCTAACTCTGTGCTCGCTGTATTAGTACTGTAATGTGAATTGTCATTGGCTGCAATGTTACTACTGTTACGTGCCACCAACGTTGACCTCTCTCATGAAAATGGAGATGTTGCTGAAACGCTCGTGTTCGATCGTTCATACACGTGATAATTGCAGCCTGGTACTTGTTAACGAAAAACTCGCTTAACAAAGCGACGTTCTACGTGCCAATGATACAGTAATATTGATCGGAAACGTCTGGCAAATTCGCGTTTTACAAAATGACATGTACGCAAATGTTATATGATGCGTCAGGAAATCATCTATTAAGCAATTATCGTTAATTAACGCGGCAACATTGGCAATCGCAATTGGCGAATGATGTACTGGATTAATTATTCCCTAGGATAGGCGAGCTAGACTACGTTGATTCGTTGGCATCGAGGATTATAAGATGTGGGAGTAATGTACCGGTGGAAAGGTGGATACGTGTGTAGAAATTTTTAATGGCATTAGCTGACGATCTTCTTTATTTGTTTGGCCAAGTTTGTTTGGAATTTATATATTTGAATTTAGTAGATTAATAATTTAATTTAAATATAGGTTATTAATTAGTTTAATAGTTTATTTCAACGTAAAATGAGATAGGTTTACGATATCAAATTATGAAAGAAAATATATGTGCAATGATCATGCGATATGCTCGCAGCCAAAAATGACACTGTTTCATCGTTACATGAGCCCATCGAAACTCTCTATTGATTTACATTCTTTTCTGTATTCAACACGCACGCTGCAGAATTGGAAAGTACGAAGCCAACTACCCTGAAACAAGTTTATTGTTGCTATAGCTTTCATATTTGCTTCTACGATGAAACTATTGTTACCGTCAAAAAAGAATACACCGCGGCCGATTAGCGATTCAAATATGAAATAAAATTTCTATTTCTCCCGATCGGAATTCAAACATTTTACAAATTTATTAGCGACATTTATTTGCCCGCTCTACCTACCGAATAATTCAAATCACAAACTTTGTGTCGACCACGGTGATTGAAAAAAACGAAACAAAAAAAATCGACAACCTCAAATGCAACAGCTGCAAAGTAATCTCTCAATCACATTAACTGTACTTGCCAGAGCAGCCCATCTGCTCTGAAGTTTTAACAAAGCTACTCTTCTCCGCAGTACTAATAAAATTAAGAAACTGGCGTCGATCCGTGATAAGACCAACAAGGAATAAAACTTATCCGCTTAAACTAAAACTTGGATTGTCGAACGGAGCAGAAAAAAAGAAGACAAAAAAGAGGAGGTGAAGGGGAAGTATTATACTGCACATCCTTAATTTCTGCTCGCCATAGAAAATTACACAGTTTCGCATAAAAGTTGGCTTCAGACATCGCCGCGTACGCTTGCCTTTTGATAGAAACTAAAGCCAAACGGTAATGACGTGTCTCTCCTGTACCCGCAGGAGTGGAAATATTCGACAAATATACGAGCGGTCTTTCGCCGGCTATTAAGTACGTCGTTTCAAGGTATTCGCGACGGTCTATGAAGGGTTGAGGAGGCAGGGGGGAAATTATGAGGGTGGCGACCAGGAAAATCTCTCACAACTCGTGTGACAGAACGAACGGACGGTAATGTGTCGTGGTCGGACAGAAATGAAATTCCAGTGATATAACCGTTCGAATTCACGGACAATCGGCGGAGAGGAGGGACGTAGAACAGTAAATCCTCTCGATAAATGGGCGAAGCCACTTCTTCTCCCGAGTACGTGCGCCGTTTCTTTTCGTTTACCGTCCGAAGTCACCGGTGCCACGTTTGCTTCTTCCCTAGGAGCCACGTACCAGGACGATGATCCTTTTTGCCCGGGAACCGATGACAACCGTTTTCAGTTTCTTTCGGTTCCTTCGCCCGTGGCATTATTTTTTTTTGTTTTTTTTTGTTTTACTTTTACCTTTTTCGCTGGCGTAGAACGTGGGCAGGGAAAGAGCCTGATTATTGGATATAGGTGTGCGGCGAAGTTAAACGGTGGAAGTGTTGAAATGATACGATTCAGGGGGTGAACGGGGAAAGTAATAATACGGGAAATGGAATCCGGTAATTTTGTTGGGAAGGGAAAATTGGAAATTTGTGGATGCGAGGGTAATGTTAAAAGATTATTTTGAGCATTGAATTGGTTTGTTATTTTAAATAGGCTGATCGTATACTGAACGTTTTAGGGAAAATGTTCTGGACGAAGATTTCTTGCTGTGCAGCTTTTTTGCAATATTTATTAGATTATGTAATTATATTCGACTTCAAATTTTATTTATATTAGCTAGAAAATGAATATATACATTTACAGAGTCGTACGAATTTCGTTGAAATTAATTTTTTTTTACTTACATAAGTACAATGTAAACGAGAATTGAATTAAATACGAATTTGATTATTTGAGGCTGATCTTTGAAAGTAATTAATTTATAATTTAGATTTGATACACTCTTGTCAATTATTATGAATTTTCGTCAATCATTGTCGTCGTGGAATTTATTACTCTGCTTACAGTTGAAACATAAGTGTTAAGAATGAATTATCGTGAAGTCAGCAAAAGCGTGAATAGGCTTCCAAAAATTATATAATAAAATACATCAAGCAGGTCAGCAGTAAGACCACTTTAAATAATATATGAACTCTACATTCAGGAAAAACGAGAACACGTAAAAAAGTAAAAATATTAATCTGCAGAGAGTATTTAATGCAGCAGCATCTATTAAAAAATAATATTAATACTTGTATCTTTATATAGAAAGAATGGAGTTCAGTGTGAATTCAATGGCACAGTAAAAATATATTGTTTGCATTGTTAATCGTCTTGTTAAGGCAAAATTTGATGAAATATATCTTCGATGAGTAAGCTAATATTTATAATTGGAAATGGGCACTAAAGGAAGAAAGTAATTTTGAGATATTCGAATGGTGACTAACACTTTGAAAGCTTCTAGACACACTATCGATGGAATTCAAGTATATATATACGATCTTTCAAGTATCTTCACAAACAAAAATCGAGATCGAAATAGGTAAACATGAATGACAGAGATGGAATCCACTTTTATTTATTCATCGACAGTGACACGTTACTATCTCGGGGCAGCAGTTTGCACCAATGACTGTTCGTAAATTTACCTTTGCCTGGAAACAAAAAGAAACACCTCGCTCAATAATACAGATAAATCGCTTAATTAATCGTTGTTATGCAACTTAATTAATTAGATAATTTATTACTTCGAAATTAAATTACTTAAATTACTTTGAAACATGTTGGAGCAAGCTCTGTGTTTCCCTGTATTTTTCCACCCCTTTCAATATTATAGATCCTTTGGCCATAATTTTAATAAAATTACTGCCCATTATAATTTTGAAATCCTACCAATGAAATTTTGAAACCCTTCAGTATCGATATTATTTCGCATTACTTCCAAATATTTTGCTCAATTTATCTCACAAAAGTATTGCCTCTTTAACGAACCGACTTAAAAGAATAGTTTACATTGGTCCAGAGAAATAACCATGCTTTGACTGTAACATTCGCTTGGAAGCACAGTTATATCGTATTAAATAATAATACTAATATATTTTATATTACGTACAAGTGCGTAATATAATTAAAATAGCTACACACGATTCCCCTTCCAAAAATCCTCCCCCTTAAAGTGAAGTTTTCGACGGCTGTGCAATGTTCAAACACCAAAGCTCATATCTCGCATGAACACAAATAAATCTTCCCGAAGAACGTGTAAATCAATTTCACCTGTAATACATAACACACGGAAGCTATCTTATCCTTTATGACGTGCTCGAATTGATTCTTCCCCCGCAATCTTTCGTTTCTTGTCGTTCGCTCGGACACGCGCTGCTCCCATTCATTCCATTCCTCCCTTTGTCCCGTACTTCCGGTGCGGTCACAAGAGGCCTGTGTGTGCGTGAACAATCGATGGCAAGAGGCCGCAGGGAAACGAGACCACCAAGATTCAGATTTAACCTAATTTGCCGAATGAATTGCTCTGTCCCTTGTGATTGGCCGTCTCTTAATAGTGAGGATGGCTAGAATGGAGTGAAGGGACACAAAAGGGGGAAATTCGACATTGCGTGAAACGCACACGAATGAAAGCAAAATTAGCGTTTCGGATGTTGCGTAAATAAGCCGCATTGAGTGCAACGTTGAAATATTACCAGCATTGGAGCAATGAAAATTTTATAACACGGAGTGTATCGCGAATTGGACGTGAATTTATTATTCAGGCGTGATATCGTCTGCCACGAGTCTTCCGTTTTAGAGCGACACAACGTGTGTGTATTCTTTTTCTTTTGGTCTAACACTTAGTTTCTGCTATGTAGAACGGGCTATGTAGAATATTGCATTGAAGTAACTATGACGTTCAATGAGAAATTCCTGCAATATTTCGTACCAACTTTTTTCGAGGCGTCGCACAGTGGTGCAAAATCCCCAAAACGTGGCAAAAATTCGTTTTCTCTGGAAACGACATTTTTTTAAACTTTTATCATATAGATATTTGTTAACGCGATAAGTACTTCACTTTAAATTAAAGAATTTAAACAAGATATAAAGTTGAAAGCCAATTATTAATTTTTTTGTTTATAACTAATGCCCTTCGAGTCCCACCAAAAAAATTTTGTTTGTTTGAAACTAGACGTAATTACGAACATTCTACTGTTAAAAACTTCTGCAACTTTACTAGAAATAAGGTTACAAAGGTGATGATGATTTGCTGCTTATTTGAATAGAATCACGTTTTTCATCATCTTTGTGTCCTTATTTCTAGCGAAGTTGCAAAAAGTTGCAGAAGTTTTTTAGACTAGAATATTCGTAATTACGTCTAGTTTTAAACAAACAAACAAAATTTGGTGGGACTCGAAGGGCATTAGTTATAAACAAAAATATTAATAATTGGTTTTCAACTTCATATTTTGTTTTAATTTTTTAATTTAAAGTAACGTACTTATCGCGTTAAAAAATATCTATATGATAAAAGTTTAAAAAATCAAGGATTATACTCAAAAACACCAAATAATGAAAAATCAAATTTTCTTAAATAACATATATCACAGTTGTTTTTAATGTTAGTTTCTCGTTTTAAGTTATATTATGATCTACGATCGATGTATTTTAATATTCCCGTACAAATTTTTTAAAATGTCGTTTCCATGAAAAACGAATCTTTGCCACGTTTTTGGGATTTTGCACCACTGTGCGTCGCTTTAGAGCGTCGTCTGGGATACTTTCGAAAGGAATGTGACGGGTCCCCGAATGCATATTAGTAACTACATATTATACTTAGGCTTATCGTGGCCGAAGAAATAAAAAAAAAGGCTTTGATTCATGCCGACTTACTTTAATGTAACGATACTAGCCTTTACGATTCTAGATACGACATCCTGTGATTTGATGTCAATGCTTCGGCATTATGAGCGAGATATCTCCGATCTGAGGTCTACCTCGACGTAAAATGAATGCTTGGAAATGAATTCTGAAGAATCCCATAAAATGAGTAGATTAGTACCAGTAGTAAAGATTTGCCATCAAACAAAGGTTTACTACAAGCAAGAAATTTTCTTGCCTTTTTAGTGACAAGTGATGAAAGCGCAGAATAAATTAAATCTGAATATACCATATCTTTCATTCTTCCTGGTTTGTCGTATTGTTGGTCTAGATTTACAAGATAACAAATCTAGTTTGGCAGAACTAATCTATCGTGTGCGAGCCATGGGTTAGGTACTTTATCATTAAAACCACCATTTACCCCATTGTATTCTTTATGAGGATACTCGAATGCCTCCATGCCTCGAATATCAAAACTTAATGCTGTGTGTATACACTGTCGGGCGAAAGCTCGAAACCAAAAGGCGATTCAAACTATACAGAAACTGGCGTTAAAAGCACAAATACCCCCTTCATACCTAAAATATTAGTTTGATATTAATAGACTTCTATCAACAGAATCAAGCGTGTCATCTTGGCGTGTGGCATTAAAAGTGAATGTTCACGCTTCTCGTGGCGCACTCAGCTAACTATCAACTTATCAGTCGTCTAGCAGGACACTTTCTTAACGCCGTTAAGAGTGTCACTCCTTGAGGGATAGCGATAATCAAGCTTAGCCGGATGGAACTCGATCGTCTTGAGAAAAGAGGAACGACTGGTTGGATGTAGCCTGACTTTTTCAATTTAATTTCCGTACTCGTACACGTGTTTATTATAGCACGGTTGTTGAATTGAATACGTGTTGGAGGATAGAAAAAATGGATGAGGGTGTAAGCCAGATATATACATTTCCTTGTGATATTAAACGGTTGACTTGATTCGGTAGGAAAAATTTATTGTTATTATTACGCTTCACGTCGTTGTTACGTCATAGGAATGAAACACGGCGAATGATACACAGGTAAACCGTAATAAAAGTAGAAAACGTGAATGAAATAATCGTAACAATTGTAACAAGGAAAATGTCAATAGTAGTCAGTAATTGCGCTATTATTCAATTTTACGCAAATGAAATGACAAAGTGAAAAGAAAAGGAAAATATAAAACAAACCAATGTAATAGGATAGTAAAGAACAGAGGATAGTAAAGAAAATTTGCAAAGTATAGAGTCGAAAGGCAGTAATAAGTGGCAAAGTAATGCCCTCAAATATTTATTTCCGTGTGGCGCTTTAAATGTGAAAGGAGATGTAATGTGAGTTGACTCGTTTAATACATTTCGAAAGTGATTTATCATTATTGTTATTCTTGCAGCACTGATTAATTCTCTAAAATTAAGTACGGACATTTTCCATTTTCAGTGAAAAGAATTTTTTATTACCAAGCAAATATTTGAGGAATACATTGATCGATACAAATGAAATATAATTCTCACATATTCATCTCTTATAATATTTATCTTTAGGGGTGTTAACGTACTCTGCCGGAAGTGGAGCGCAATGGGTAGAATTCAGCCAATGTCTGAATTTTATTTACGATATTTACCTTCGTATATCCCAGAGTGTAAAAAACATAAATACGTACCTGACAAATAAATACCTCGTCCATTTAAACAACTTTCTTCCCGCGAACCTTTTTCATTTACTCCAACCGAAAAGGATGACCCAATTTAGCTTCTTCGAGTTATAATATAATTGTGGAAAATACGACATCAGTTAATGGTTCTTAAACTACACAGGATTTACCGTGTCTGAAATTTGTCAGCCAATTTGTCGTGGGACCTTTTTTTCAAACATATTTCTCAACGGCGATTGACGTATCGTGAAATAGCTGCATAGGCAAAAACGAAGGATCAAGAAAGCGAAATTTATAAGTCGGCGTTCCCTAACAGTGTGGAGATTTAGCGTAACGTCTCGGAAGAAGGACGATCTCCTAAATGTAGGCGTTGCATATCGCGGAAACCCCCCTAATTTTCTTTGACGGTCAATGAATACAAATCACAATAATAATATCGTCCTAATCGCAGATTTGAATAAAGCAGGCTATGATTAATCAAGACAATATCTCGCAGTTGTGTATCCTTAAATAAATTTCATTAAATAAACCTGACATCATTTCCCCCGAATCTGATTTTACATATTCCCAAATAGAAACACACTCTACTTACTAAAACTTACGATACCGATAGCGATCGGCAATGAAAGCCACAAATGCTCACGACATTCTAAAAATGGTATGAAATAATGCTAAATAAAATAACACGTAAAGGAGATCGTCTCAGGATTGAAGTAGATGAAGAATATGAGTCGAAAGATTATATTCACTCGATCGCGCACAAACAAGATAATATCTTGGCGCAATTAGCAAGCTTTTGGAAATAGGTCAGACTAATTATTCAGCCAGAAAGCATTCGTTTTAAGCGAATAAGCGTACGCGAAATATTCAACGGCTTTGTTCGCCGTTCTGACAAGCCTGATGTTTGCCGTTAGCTTCTAGCACCGCGGTATCAACAGTGGTACTATACACGCTGGATTATTAAAAGGATACGCTGCGGCCACGGTAATGACCAAAGGTTAGACGAACTCTCGGGGGGGGGGGGGGTTTAATAGAAGTCAAACAGAAACTCGCGATGTACGTTTTCGCCCTCAAAGCAGCCTCTAATCCGATAAAATTAAACGATGCTAAAGGGTACGCCACGAGAAAACGTTTAAACAAGCCGATCGACGATTTTTTTCAGAGGGAACAACTTTAATTGCTTTTATCTTAAAAAGTTTTTCGTTTATGTCGTTCGTCGATATTATTCATTTATCACGATCATCCTTGTCTGAGTAAATCTGTCTGGCAGATAATAACCTGTGCTATTTGTAACATCTTCGAAAGTATGCAGGCAGGCAGATGGTTTTATTAAAGAAATTCTGTTGTATAGAGCAGCTACATTTTTTTGCTGCTGTACCTTACATTCACCTCTGTTACGCGGTATTTCTTCCTTTCATACTTGAGACGCTTCTGAGGTTCAACGGTTATCTTTGTTCTTTTTTAACCTCCGCTGGGTCGTACAAGTGTCACGTGGAGACTGTTCAGGCCATATTTTCGCGGGGAAATTTAGTTAAATATACATAGCTATTTACAGCATAATTGTAATGGTAGCAGCAGTATATTATCAACTGTTAGTGGGACGTATTTTTACGTAAAACATATTCAGCAAATGATATTGACGAAGGAAGGGATTCTTAAGTACTCGAACAGCTAGTAGTAGTTAACAAGTTTTCATGTAAAAGTAATAAGATAAAATTGTTCAAGTGCGTTGAGAACGTGTCGTGAACCCGTAGGAGTGAAAAATGAGCCATGTTTAAAAGTATATACAAATCGCCTTTATTTCTTTGGTTGTGAGTGAAGTTGATTATCTCAGGTCTATACTGTTTGACTGTAGGATTTATTCTGAACTCTCGGTGTATTGTAAGTAAAAATGTAAACTATGACTAAGATCCTATTGGTTATTGCTATTTTGCGAGGGAGTGGAAATAGGATTTCTTATTGGATGTTAATAGGGATGGAAGTGGTAAACGGAAGGAGTGCTAGGATTTTTGGGGAAGGAGGTAGTTTATGCTTTGCAAATGTTTTGAGGAAAATTCCATGTGGTAATAAAAAGGGAGAAGGAGTGCTATGGTTGCTTTTGCCAGATATGTGCAGAGTTAAGGTTTTTCCGTGGTTCTACAGGTATAACGTCCTGCAGACGTGCAGGGTGGACGGTCAGGTATCTAACAAACGAATTGCATTGAAAGTGTCTATTTTACGTTAACTTGTAGACAAAGATAAAATGAATTTAATACGGGCTACTGCAAAAATAATGGCGCAACAATGTCATGTCTATATGTAAGTAAAAAACACCTATTTAGACTTATTACACAATTCAGCAAACAATTGTCACAGTCGTTGTAGCTGTATCTTGGATATTAAAAGTCTCGGAACATTCACGATAAACGATACGTCCTTTGGAACCGCTTCTCTCTACATGGGGGAAATTTCAAACGGAAAAACCGGCGTTCCCCCGTGTTTGTATCTATTACAGAAAAACGAAGTGCATCGAGTTCCGTTTAAATGGCCGGTATCGAATGACTATCGAAATCTCGGGTCGTGATCGTCCGGAAGATCGGGTCACTCGAGAATTCGAGGGACGGCCACAATTGCACCCCCCTTCGGTCCCATTAATCGAATCAAATTGAATTTCCATCCTTCGTTCGCCACGACTTCGATATTCGTCCGTCATACCTCCCCTTCTCCCGTCCATCCCCCTCCCCCGGGGGAAGTCAATAAAAATTAACGGTTGATTTGGAAAAATAGAATTTCCTCCCACCCCAATCCACTTGCCTAGATGCAAAAATGGAATATTCAGAGTGGCGCCCCAGGTCTCGGTGAAAATTCAGCCGAGCCACTTCTGATTCCTAAACAAGGAGCCGAGCCCGAGGTTCGTGTAACGAACCAGCACGATGCGTTCGCATCGCCCTGGCAATAGGGCGAAGCAGACGAGTGCTTTCTGCTGGAAAACAATGATAGAAGTACAAAGGAGGTCAGAGACGCATTTGGCGGACGTCAGCTTTATTGTTCCTCCCGGCAGCAGAAAATTTGAAACAGAAAAGCTGATTGATCGCAATCAGAATCTCCATGGCGTAGTGTCGGGAGGGAGTCGTGTTAAGGGGTGTTGCCGCGTGGATGGGGACGAAGCATGCATGTAAGTGAAGCGGTGGTCACGAAATTTCACCCGTAGATCGCCCCGGTCGACTTGGATGCAAATAAAGATGCATAAACATGTGCCGAAAGTGGAGATATGACATCGAGGTGAACGGACGGCGTATCTGAACTTCCCCGGCGATATCGGGAATTAAAATTCAATGGTGAGGCTTGCTACTGGGTGTCCTGAAATATTTGTAACGTTCACGTGAAGCCATCGAGGGTGTCGTACGCGCGGGCGATACGGTGAAAAATTGGCAAACGCTTAGATTCGTTGTTGCGAAAATTTGTTCTCTCAGGGGACTCTTAGGAAAAGGGAAGAAAAGACAGATACACGCGTAAAGGGGAATCTGACGAAATTCTTGCCTTCAATATGCGATCGTCTCCCTGTTTGACGGGTCGAGGGGGATTATCCGACTATCGATTGTCTTGTATTACAAATTCAACCGAGTTCCGTAGTTTCCGGGAAAATCCCGTGGCACTTCTCAGATGTATCTCCCTCCGTTCTATCGTTGAAACTGGCTGGGATCAAATGCGCCGGAATCATGATACAGATAAAAACGAAACCATAGCGATCACGTTGCTGCTGAAAGATGCCGGAATATATGCTGAGCACGTCTGACTACAATCGGAACATTTCTACTATCTTTCCGAAACACGAAACGAGACACGTGGTGCAACGCGAGGGGACAGCCGGGGTGATTTTTCTGACGCTCGAGACCCACTGACCCTCTGCCATTTTATTTCCACTCATTCCTATACACGAGCACCCCTACTGCCGATATAATTCCCCGATCGCCCGGCATCCTTTATCTTTCACGCCATAAAGATGCCCAACAGCAGGTTACAATACACAGCGCGCCGCTTAAATTTCCATTCCGCCGACGCGCATGAATATCAAAGCTAATTACCCGAAGTAGCAGAAGGCAACTATTTAAAATCCGATTGGTCGGTTCGTTCCGTATAATCCCAGAACAATTTGGCTTTGGCCACCTTTCAGAATAACGCCCGGAGGAAAGGGTGCAGCGAGGTTTCGCGACAATCAATCGAAGAAAGAGCATCCCGATGAATCAGACTCTGGTCACAGAATCGGGCTCGGATTATGTGCGAACAATCCGCGAGCGCGGCACCGGGGTCGAAGAGAAATAGAAGATGGAGAAGGAAGAAAAAGAGAAAAGGAGGATCCGTGGGAAACGGGGAAAACGAAACTTTCAATAGCGGTGGACGCTGGATCCACAATTATCCGTATCGAAAATCGATCGCACGGGGGCCACGTAAGCGGCCCCGCGGAGGACCCTGGCGCCGCGGCACGGGGGGCGAGGCAGCAAGAAAGGGGCGCGAGAAACAGGGTGAAAAGGGTTGACAGCCCCGGCAGAGGAGGCGAGACAGAGAGGGAAGATGCGCGTAGAGGAATTTTTGGGCAGCAGCCGGCCTCGTTATGCTGGAAAATCTGAAATCGATTGGAGAACCCGGCCCGTGTCGGAGCGTCTGCGCGACGCAGACATCGACGCAGACGCCGAGGTTGCCCGTCGGGTCGATAGCGAGCCCTGGTTAAACTCTGCGAACGAACTTCACCGATGGTCCGTGAGGAAAAGAGGCGTAGGTTGCGCGAGCAAGAGGCGAAGGAAGATCGACGTTCGAGCGACAGGGACAAGAGCCGAGAACCAAGACTGCCGGCTGTCGGTTCGTTTGGACCTCCGAAGATGGACCACGCCAGCATTGCGTCGACGAATTAATTACTGTCAACGCTGCTGGCAAATTAGGTCGTCGAGAATTCGTCAGTGGATCGGCTATCCACATGGTCCTATTGTCATATATGTTTCATTGCGGGGGAATTCGGGTATTCGTATTTATTTTTTTCATACCCTTGTATCATTATTTTTCTACGTGCCTTTGTTTTTGAGCAAGTTGTAGTGTTCGTCGAGATTTTTCCATGTTTCGGTTCTCGCTTGTTACGAAATTCAATTAGTTTGATCGTGAGCTGTAGTTTTCTCAGAGGAGTTTGTTAATTGGTACTTGGTGCACAGAGAATATGTAAGAAACTTTTGTGTCATACGTTGCGTGGTGCGGTTTGGGAAGCCTACCTGGGAAGGAGGTATATACCTGGTCAGTGGCATAAGGGCGGTTAAAAATCGTGCAATTTTCATGGGTGACAGCGCGTTTTGAGAAAATTGAAACTGATCATTGGATACGCGATGCTACATTTAATTAACGCTCGTGCGGTAACGATGAGCTCTGTGGAAATTTGTAGCAGCGATATGTGGTATAATACAATATTTATACGTTGCTGCACGATGTTAATTAAAAACTAATGTTCGATCGGTTAGTAATACAAAAGCGTTACACGAAACGTGATACAACATTTTTCTTTTGGTTTTATATCAGAAAGTCGAATGGAAATATTCTACATATGTCCATACATTTAATTATCTCTCGATTAAACGAGTTCAGCTACAAACTTCGGTATTAATAACGGAATGGATTGAATCTCACTGTTATTTGTATCGCGTCATTGTAACATTTTTACCTCCAAATACTATATTGATTTTTAATGTATTCGCCATGGCAATTTTCTCAAAAATGACATTTCACACGTATAGTGTACCATGGACTAATTTTTACACGAGATATCGTATCCTCCTGGTTCCACCAATCTGTATGATTGCATCACGATATTACTAAGCGGACGCATCGTCATATCGTTATACCGTTCTACTAGTAGCACTTCCTCATCCCTAAAATTGAATTCATTCCCGTAAATTGTCCAGAAACGCGGCCTCGTAATTGTTTCGAACATCGCGCTTGGTAAAGTACCAAACAAATGTCGCGCGAACTGCTCCAAGGTGCTTTACGACAGTGCCTCATGCTGTAATAAACTTAAGGGACACGAGCGACGAGATAAAGGAGACCGGTACTTGAGGGTATTCCTCCAGGGAGTATTGTAATTGATAACGCTAGGGAAGTGATCAGTATTTGAAATGTTATCCGTCCCTGAAGCCCCCGAAAGGTAATTGAAAATAGGGGAGAGCAAGCTTGACGGCAGAATTGAAGGGAAATGTTATCCACATCGGTATTCGACCGAGATACTATTTGTCCAATTAAACGAGAGGTCGTAAGGAAATATAAGTTGAACATGAAAGGAGGTCAATCCGGGTATTCATCCCGAATGCCGGAGAACGATTGATTACAAAACGAGTACGTACACGTCTGTATTGACAAGCGGCATTTTTGTCGAAGCGAGATTATATAATTGACTTTGGTCGACTTTGTTTATTTATATTAATGGGACATTGCCTGCAGTTGCAACATTGTGCAGGGATGTACATGATGTGTATGTACAGGTGTAAATATAACATACTAGAATGATAATAAAATGATAATAAAAATGTACAAAAAGAATAGAAGTAGGAGAATGAAAGGAGAATAATATACTTTTTACACATTAATTTCTCCGCGTTCTCGTAATTATTTGATAGGAGAATTTGTTCGTAGTTAACGTTCGAATATTCCAAATTTCTTGAAAAATGAAATTTTCATCACTAACCGTAAGTATTTTGTAATATATGTAGGTATATTGAGTTTACGTAGCTTTGGTATAAGGAAAGGATGGAAGCAATATTTTCGCTCTGTAAATGAAAAATCGGCTAGCGAATTCAATCACTCCCCGTATGTTGTTTGTATGGTGCAAATGAGAAAAAACTTTTTCGGGAAAAATATCATATTACCTACGTCCGAACAAAAAGCTGTCAGACACAGTTGGATTTTAATATCATAATATATCACAGAGCATATTAAAAGATAACTGCATGTATAATTAGTGATAAAGACGGACGTCAACTATTATTATTATAAATAAAGAATATAAATGATTCAGCTGCTCCAGAATCGAACGTAACTAGAATGTGTGATTGCAGTATCCAAATTCTATTCACGTATCTATTAGCTGAAGTTTCCAAAATATCTGTCCGATGGAAAAGTTCTATTTTACAAAATATGTGGTTGATTATACATAGAACGGAGAGGAATCATTAAGCGTAACTAATTAACCGTGGTTCACTTGTACGGAAATCACCGTTTCGTTCAGAAACAAAATTATCTTTTACATTAGACAGTTGCCGCCGATGCAACATCAGATATTTGCCAGCAACGAATAGATGGCCGAGAAACAGGCGAGCAAATATCTTGTTATATCGGCACAAATGCAAAATCAAGCAGCCCGAAGTTTCTTGTAATAAAGTCTCGGCCGTGATTTATCCCGAACCCACAAAATAGTTCGTTCTGCACGTCTTGGGAATCATGAGCCCGACGTTGCTGCACAGAATTTCCACCGTCGTTTGCTGACACGTTTAGTCCGATTCTCAGACATGGATTTATTTATGCTTGCTGTTCGGTTGCTCGCAGTCTCTTGCAGAAATTTACGGCAACTCTGGTGCAATATTCGTTTCGGAATAATATAATATCGTCCGTTGTACCTGTTTATTGAGATTATGATATCCAACATTCTACTTTTAAAGGGGAACTTAAACCAAATTTTGTATTACTTGTTGCGTTCAAGGAATATCGAATTTCGACGAAGTCTTGCCAAATTGCAATGGGAAGAGTTTTAATATTTTTCGAACTAGTTTCCATCATAATCCTTCGTTATTTGCGCTGTATACGCGTTTGTAAAAAAAAAAACAACTGGAAAACCGTTTAAATTTGTCCAGAAAGTTTATTATCCTCGTTTGTGAAACGTTCGGATGTGATTAAGGACATAACTTTTAACTGCATTATTTCAGTACCAGGAAAGAAAAGAGGAAAGATTGTACTTGTGGAACAACATTAATGAACCGAACTCAATAAACTTTTCTTATCGAATGTCAGCCGTAAATCTTTGGGTAATTATTAGTTAGTCCAAACATCGATTATATCACGTCGTACAAATTTCAACTTTTATCTGATGCTCAATTAAATGGAAATTTACATGTGAATCGATATCTCCAATTGCATTACCTTCTATAAATTTTAAAAATCTCAGTTATAAAATGACCTCTTTATGTCAAAAGAAGAAAAAGGAATATCGTCGCAAGTAGGTATAACCATATACATAATAATAGCTATACTGTAGCTCTTAGACTGCACAAAAATTACAAAATTTATTACGCGTCCTCCTTTATTTTAAACAAAATCATTACCCCAATTTATTTAACGAGCATAACCAAATGAAGTAGAATCTCGAAAAAAGTGTACCTGAATAGTTGTTACAACAGTCGAGATTCGTAACTACCCCGTGATCGTTCCGTTCCAAGGACAAGTGGAAGCAGATCGGTCAGGCAGAAAGTACTCTTTAAGAGATTCAAGGGCTCGGGGACACTCCGGGGAGCTCGAGTGTCAGTTTCACCGAACTCTTATGAGAAAATCGATGTCGACATCGAATCGGGCCGATGCGCCCCGATGACGAGAGTGCGGCGCAGTCAGGCAAAGTGGGATATAAGAAGAATCAGGATAAGGTCCCGCTCGAGAGCACCGGTGGCCGGATCGATGTCTTTGGAGAGTTCAAAACCCGTGGAAACCTCTGCTCGATAACGCTATAAATCTGATGGAACACAAGCGATGCTCTTTCCCCCGACGCTATAAGGTTTTACCTTGAAGCCAAGATCGATCCAAGCCAAATGACAAACGTCGTTGAATAAATTCGTCCGTGGTCACCAATCTATCTCTCTCTTTCCCTTTTGTCTCTTTGTCTGATTCTGCGTTTGCACCTTTACGTGCATCGTTCCTGTGGAACTTGGACGCGTCCGTCGATACAACCGCCGGCGTGTGCGTTTAAGCGTAACCAGTGCTGGAACACGGGGAACATGCATCGGGAAGTATGTCCTACTTTTACGGATGCATGCCATATTGATTCGCGTTTGAAAATTCGGTCTGCGTACGTGTTCGCCGATTTGTACCGGAGGAAAGCGTCGCCTATTGAGCACGGGAAAGCGTTTTCTGTTTGACGCAGTCAGAAGAGTGCTTCGATGGAGTATTTCATTCGATATCCGAATTGCATTAATCCCGCCCGTTATTTAAATGAAAGACGCTCTCGTTTCTGAGAGGAAGCGGTGAATACAGCGGATTATAACGAACAGCGAAAACGTGGCGTGCATTTCTTTTTTCTTCCTTATTTTGCTTTGAACCGGGGCGAGGAAGGAATACCAACAGAAGGAGGATGTTGATTTTCATGAAACGTGAACGGAATTTAGGGGCAATGCCGGAGCAGCTACGAGGAAAATGCGAATGCAAATATCAGCGGGAAATTCGTGATAGTGGACGTGGAAAGTTGCGAAAGGGCTATGATAGACGGTTTAATGTATTCTGTTATACGGGACGATCTTATTCGCCTCCTTCAATCATCGCGAGATTTTAGTTTACGGGAGATGCTTTCATCAATCCGTAGAAACAGAGTAAGCGAGGAAGAGGGATTTTAAGGTGAATGTACGTGGCGCAGTGACTGCAGCGTGGATGATTTCGCTGTTTATGTACTCTTAAGAGCCTAGCATAAAAGTGGCGAATGCTCTTAAAGGTTCGTCTGCCTTCCTGCAAACATGAAATAGTCGATTTGTCAAGATTCTCTCTCTCATGGATACCGAGGTTATCGAATCGATCCTCGCTGACTGCAATCAAACGGAGGAATTACGTTCATAGCATACACGATTGATATAGCAGTTTTTCTTACGATACTGTTCTTGATTTCGTATAATAAAATACTCTGGAATCGCGTTGTTTACTAGGTGTTCAGTTATCGGTATATCGTAATAGGCAAACAAATTTATTTATTTGTGAACTTCCTTTTTTTAAAAACGCGACGAAAGAAAAATATAAAGTTCCAGCAATTAGAATATAAAACTTATATTTATACACTGTACGCTGTAAATTATCGCACGGGGTAAAATATTCTAAATTAGATATCATTTTCAAGGACTGAAAAATAAATTTAAGCACTTAACATGCTATCGAATTCGATATTTCTGCCCACAGTATTGTAATAATCAACATCCACCACGTTTACTCCAACAAGTAGTTCATGTTCTATCAAATGCAAATACATCATTTACAAATGTAAACTATCAAGGGGCCATTAACGTTAAGTCACTTCGCAAGATACGTACTTGCCAATGAGTAACGCAAGAGGTTTCGTAAAAGAAAATGCAAGGACCAACCACATCGTGGCTACGCGAAAATGAAATTTATTTGTCTTATCGTGGCAGGTAAGTATGTACATACGTATGTAACTTTCAATATGAGTCTTCAAGATGAGACGTTGTGTAACGTAGGTGTCGTTGCTACCGAGGCTGGACTACTCTTTTAAAAATTCCGTAAAACCCTTGAAATATTAAGGCCTAGCTAATAGACGGCCTATTTCGAAATGGGGTCACCGCCGTTAAAGTCGAAATTCAAGAATTTTGCCTTCGCACGAAAGTCTTCCCTTGTTGACTAAGGTCGCTACTATTTCAAAGTCGACGTTTACGCGACATCCATCGAAGACCGAGAATGGTTGTACTGTGAAGACAGGGCGAGTTCTCTAAGCTTTTTCTGGGTCTAGGTAAATTTTTGAACAGCCGTGTTTCAACAGACAGCGAGTGCTTCCCGCTTGGAAAAAGCGTTCCTTTTCTTTCTTCCTTCAGATTCTGTCTTCCGTTCTTTCTTTTCATCCGAAGTCCTTTCTTTCTTTCTTACTTTCTGGCTGTTTCTGGATTCTTTTTCACATCCGTCTAACCGTCCGCCTGTCTACTGTTTTGTTCTCTTGCTTTTGTTTTTCTTATATATACACCTTTCTTTTTGGTAATTGTTTTTCCTCGACGGCGCAGAGACAAATGAATTCGTACGCGTCCTATTCAGGTTTCATCCTAGAGCCATACAATTCTGCGATAATGTAATTTCGTAGTTGGCAGACGACAACGTCGCTGGTGTAATTCGAAAGAATGTCCTTCCTTCCGCTGCCAAACGCCTTTGTACCTCTGTTCGGATAATGTTCGCAAATTGCTCGTGCTGCAATTTCTCCCACCTGACGGCAGGCTTTCTACGGCCCTCCGGCTGTCGGTACTTTGAGAAACGTACAAATACTTGTTACAATGGAAGTTGGGAGAATTGAACTTTTCGCCAAGTGCTATCACTTGCGCTTAAATAGAACGAGATACGTAAAGGGCGCGGAATGAAAGTTTCACCTGCTTGATTCATTGCACTTCTCTTGTAACAACAAATGTAAGCTTCATCGTTTGTTTGTATATGTTCATAACGTTTAATTACCTTTTATTGTGGGTCATTCACTTATTGTACGCTTTAACAAGTAAATTAAATTTTTATAAACACGTGAGAAGTATATAAACAATACTTGTGTTATATATTCTTTTCAATAGGGTAACATGTTTCTTGCAATAATTGTGGAGACTTCTATTAGATTTAAGTAGATACTTAACATTACAAAAAACATCCGAATTATTTTTAATTTACATCACATTGTCTTTTGCTTTTTTAATATGCATTATGTATTAAAAAAGAAGTTTATAAATCTGCTGTTACTTCGTTCCAAGGTACTCGTGATAAGTACCCAAGGTTATAAAAGCCATTCGTGGTTGCAGGCGGTACAAGTATATGTATTTTTAAAAACAATTCGATCATTCATATTCCACACATATCCGTTCAACTTCGATTCAATTTTTATTGTCTTTTTATTTGAAAAAAATTTCAAAGATTCTATCGTTCATACTGCCATCGCTACTATCATTAATACTAAATTAATTCAGGAGGCTAATTTATATTGCAACGATATCAATCCATTGCAATGTATGTTATAAATTAACGTTTTATTATATGTGGAATACAGATTCGTTTACATTAATGTATTTATTTTGGTACACGATAGCCCATACCAATGTGTTTATATCATCTGCACATGTTTTGTCATAGTGCACGTTCGTCGTTAATCCGGTGTAACTATATGCAGAAATAGTGAATACCGAAATCCCAAATATTATAGCATATAATAATTTCGCTTCAATTACCAACCATACATATTAATTAACGTTCGATAACACGGGCGTACGCGGCTAATTACACATACCTACTCGAATCCGTGCACGCATATTCGCATATTAATCCGATGCGCAGGTAAACAGTTAGTGAACTTTCAGATTAAAAACATTATACAAACACGAAATTAGTATATGATAATTCCTAGCTACATTGATATTTGGCGTTCCAATGCCTGGAACATAGACGGAAAGTCGTAAACATTGTTATATATTAGTGTGCATTCCAATATACGCAAGCAACAGTAGCTGCCCCTCTCCCCCTCAATATATACAGAAACGTGATGCCCATTAATGCACATTAAATTTCTTATAAAACGTTCACAGCCGAGTATCCAGATATTTTTAGACGCATCGGAGACTCATTCACGCTGCGCATCTTTGGCTACAGCATCCAGTTCGTTCTTTCACGAATAGTTTGCCTCGTTGTTAGCAGACTGCGAATAAACCAATATCGCCCCGGGCAACGTGAAAAATATTATTCGCCATAACCGTCTACACAATACGTCAACGTGTGCTTATTTTTCTGAATACCGTTATATCGCGTTCTAACAAATTTCCCGTATCGAATTCGACAAGTGACGACGAGACCGCATGGAAAGTGGCCGCCCGTGAAAGCAGCCAAAGTGTAAGCCTGCGAGCAAACATGTTGTTCCAAGGCGGGTATGGAGTAACACATAACAAACATATCCGCCTCCATGGAAGCTCGCCGGCGTGTGTGATTAAAATTCGTTGAAAGCTCTGTTTGTACGTCAAAGGTAAACTCAATCCTATTTCCCTTTTGCGAAAATAGTGGACAGATTAACAATTACGAACCACGGCTGCGAAGTAATTCCCTGTGAAAGTAGAGGGGCCAGAATTATCCGGAAAATGTCACCATTTTTGTCACTTTGCCCCACGATCGCCTTTTTCTATTGCTATTATTAATTTCATAGGAAACTGGTGTTTTCGATTTCTCGATATTTTTCGTTTCTCGAGAAATGAGAAATCAGATTGTATTTCTAAAGAAACCTGGAGAATTCTCGAGAAATTAAAAAAAATATTGCAGCGTGTATATTTTTCTAGTTGGTCAGAACTTGTAAAAGTCCAGTAGGCACAATCCTAGAGTCGTAGGTACGGCTAGAACTTAGCCAGAACCCGCAGAAGTCCAGTAGGAATAACCCAAGGATCCTAGGTTCAGCTAGAAGTTGGTCAAAACCTGAAGAAGTCCAGTAGTCACGTCTCTAGAGTGATATTTCTTATATTTATTTTTCAATTTTTTAATTTTTATTTATTAGGTCTTATTCACTTAGGCGTCTGTATAAGATATTGAAAATATTCGTAGATGTTCTGGCATTAATATTTTACCAGCACGATTTCACGAAATGCTAGCTGAAGCAGCGACAAGTGGTTACGGTTCATTCAGTTCATTAACTTAGGCATTGCTGTACGTATTGCACTCGTTTCCACAGGCTCTGTCTGGAAAATTAACCGTTTGTGTCCCAAGCAGCGCGATCGCGCTGTTGAGATTTTATGTCGAGAAAACCCAGCACATTTCGAGCATTGTGGACAACTGACGGTGCGTTACCAATTGTCGAAGTCGCGAGCTCAGATTTACTGACGCAAGTACATCAAACAGCTCCTTTTAATGTAAATAGTACATTTTACAGTAGGTAGAATAATACTATAATAATGCATAATAATAATGCTATCGCGCCGCTTGGTATTTCTCGACATAAAATAAAACAAGCGCTATCGCGCTGCTTGGGTCTTTTCGTACTCATTTAGACAAAGCGCGGTTGCGCTGTTTGGGATTCTTCGACAGTGCTTTTTCAATACCCCCTGGGACTCAAACGGTTAAGGATGCAAGAGTCTCGGTTAATGACTCTGAACTTATGATTCAAAGATTCTCGATCCTTTCTGTGTACAAGATCATTTTGGCACAACTCAGGACTATAAAAATTCTTCGTGCCCTATTTTTGTCATTGATGTTAAGCTGTAGTCTTGATTATATTAAAACCCTTAAAATTATATACTGGCCAATGTCGACTTCGATTGGCGCAACGTACCCCAAATAATAATCTTTTATAGATCGAGGAAAATCAAGTCTGATTTATCATTGATATCATTCACTTAATAAGTGTTTTACTTTCACTACTGGCGAAAATATGCACCTTGAAACTAAGAAACCAGTAATTCCAGTGAACATTCTATTCATAGAATCCCTAAATAATCTAATTTTAAATAATCACAGAGTAGTTCTCATTTTATTCGACCATCAATAGTACCAAACTCGCCCACTGTGCACCGATATTCTTGAAATCTTGTTCTATTATCATTCTCACAATATAAACCACTGCTACAACAATATCAAACCACCTATTTCTGGATTGTTCCCGACGATATTCATTATACACCGAAGCAGAAGATGGAATAACTTCTCCAGTCGGCGTATTCAAATTCACCCTGCAATAATTCGCTAAATAAACGTCCATGGTTTATTTACCACAATGCACAGGGTTGTAGGTTCGAGAGCTGAAGAAAAGAATGTAAAGCTCCTGTCGCCCGTTAAGAGGCAGCCAGAACGAACGCGTCTGAATACAGAGAAAGGGAAACGAGGAAGAGAAAGTAGACGGTTGCAAAACGCTCCTCATACTTTCCCCGTATTCTTTTCCGGCGCTTCCCGTACCCCTTCCTCTTCCTATCTCCTCGTCGTCTTCGCCGCCGTTGCTTCTCATGTGCTCATGCGGTCTGTCCGGCTTGTTTACGACGCAGGCATCGAAGCGAAGTTCACTGAGAAGTGGTGGAAACCCGATATAACTCCGGCCCTTGCCGCTCCTCTCGACACGTTTCCCGAACAGGGTGGGTCGCACCAGTACCAACATACACCACTTGCTCACCACCGAGCAGCGCACTCGAGCTTCTGTGGTTCATGAAAGCCAACTTTCTTTTTGTTCATCAACTTTTTTCCCTTTATTCGCCTTATTCCGTAGCTTCTTATTCGAGGCATCCCATAGGCCAGTCGACGAGAATATACTCGACGGCGTTGTAATCAAATATTGCGTCAAAGTTTATCTCAACAGGTATTCCTATTAATCTCCGCTGTTGTCTGGTAATTTCTTGTAAGACTACTTTTCGGGTTTAGTTAGTCTATAATGATGATACTGGTATTTATTCCGAATACACGCTGATTATACAATATTCTACGGATCGCTATCCGTACGCTCTCGACGCTGGGTTTCCATAGAATGCCCCGACGCTGCATCATGGGCGCCCAAAGGGCGGGCTCGTCGGACCCACGACGTAGTACCTTCAAGGGCCTGCTTTACGGCACCCCCAAATGTGTACCGTTCCCGCTCGCTAGGCGCTCCGAACCCTCGGATTTTCTTACATTCTTTTTCGGGGAAGAGGGAGAACATTTTTGGTTTGCAGGAATATGTAAAAAATATTTAATAAATATATACATGTTTAGAAAGTTTCATAGGAAATCGTTGTTCTGTTTGGGTTACAAGTGTTCCTATTGTACGCGGGAGTATATGTATATACGTTCGTATTTAATTCATACCAACTTTTCGTTGTACCAGGGGCTAAGATCGGTTTGCTTCGTCAGAAAGTTCTAAGTGGAACACAGTTTTGTTTGGAAATTGATAAACTCAATACCTGAAACAACAAACCGCGTTACTAATAAAATCTACCTCGCCCGTAGGAAGTTTAACCTATTTTATGTTTCGAAACTTGTGCCGCCACAGTTTATTCGAAGATATTACGGAACGCGGCAAATATTTCGCGAGACAATACCAAATAATTGGGGAAATAATTTTCCTCCATGTTCCCCGACAGTTTTCACCGAGCAATGAACGCGAAGCTTTCAGTTTTTCAGCTTCATTAAATTTCTAGCTACGTCTTCTGTTCCCGCGGTATCTTACGCCCCCGTTGCTCCGTAAGATACTTAGGAAACGTATTACAGCAAGTTTGGATGTTTACAGAATAATACTGCTATGCCTGTTATATTTTACGATGTAGCCCATATCTGTGCATGCAAATATAAAGTAGGAAGTTTATACATGAAACATCTGTTGCACCAATTGCTTAGTAAATTTGTACACGGGCGGAATAACTATTTCGTTCCACGCTCAATTTACCAAGGTTACATTTTGGTTCCTGAGACAATAAAGGCAAGCAACGCAACACTTTTATGGAAAAGCTAGCCACGCCGGCAATCTAGAATTGTCAATTTCGCTGCGAAACAGGGTTAACCGTCATTCTTTTATTCCCCCATAAACGTGAATAACAGGGCGTCACGCAACGTTATAAAATTTAATCATTTTTTTCGCCTGTCGTAAAAAAAAAACCCCCAAAAAGAACAACAAAATTCAACCACGAAGCCACAGTACCTACTACGTTTTTCACAGGCGCGTCGGGACGCATATTTCAACCAACGCCCTACTGCAATACGATATTGATGATAATTACGGAGAACATAACGCACACTTAGAGTTCGCTTCCAATTACTTTAGCTAATTATCAAACTGCAGTGCACTCTCTATATAAAAATATTAATTGAATATCAAGCACTTGCATCCCTTCCTTTTTTTCGTTACCTTTCGCCCGGTTCTTATACTTTCTCTCCTTTCTCTCCCTATTCTTTTTTCTTTCACTTTCCTCTCGACGGCCAAACAATATTCAGATCGTCCGGCACTCCGTGTATCGAGAGATGACGTAACGAAAGTTAATCAAGTTGGAAGACTTACCAGCGACACGATCGTTACGTTTAGAAATACCAACACGATGGAACTGATACGGTCTACGGTTGCGAAAATTTCTACTCGAACTTGCTTGTTATCCTTCCATATTCGCGGCCAGACGCGGTGCCAAATTCAATTTAGCAATAACTTTTCCGAATACAAACTAGCAGCGTTTCGATAACACGCGATGGACGTTCTGATTAATGAATACCGAGTCGCCATTGTAAGCGCTGTAAAGTTACGACACGCGCGCTACTCTCCTCGTTATAACAATTCGGTATGTTAACCGAGGATTTTGTTCGCTCGTGATGACGCGACTGCAGCCATCCACAAGTCGTGTAATGCAAAACAATGCGAGGCCTCGAATCGTGTAGAAAACATGAGACACGTAGAAGTGGTGACGCGTAGACGAGGATATTAAATGTCAAGCTACAAAAATGGATCAACATGGGTAGTGAAGTACGCTTAAGTTGAACGTCGATATATAGATGGTAAATCTACGGCAAATATACGCGGCTCTTTCTTTTTTATCTAGTTCATAGTAACCGATGGAAGAGGTTTGCTTCAGGAATGAGTGTAGTACAGGGTAGAGATGGTCCATGCAACATAGATGCTGCTTTCAGAACAATAACTACACTGAGTTTACGAAAAGACAAATACATTATTATTACTGTCTTATCGTAAGAATAACAATATCATTTCGAGATAATTATTTCTGATTTATTTAGTTTATTGTTTATTGCGCAGAGCAAAGAAATGTAGATTGTGAATCGCCTCATTATTTTCTGCTCTATTTCTTCCACTATTTCAGTAGAAGCACGATTTTCTTTCTGCTTGCTTTTAGCGTAATTGGCAGTTTCTTTATATTTTTGGCGCGGTTGTTTGTTCGCTATTTAAATTCCTCAAGAGAATCTATCAAGGAGTGTTTCAAGGATCTTGTACCACTGGTAACAGCTAAGGCATTGTGTCCGTCTCAAATATCAAATCGTGTAGAAGTAACGTGACTGAAATTGTTACCCTTGGCCAGCTTTTCTGTATTGCAACACTGGCTCATCCTATTGCACGTGGTCTACAAGTTTCTTATGCTAGAGTATTACAGTCGGTGAACTTTAGAGAAACTGGACTCAATGTTTCTAAATTTATCAGGACCAGCGAGCCAGCGTGCCGTGGCTTTACGATACATTGATCTTTATTAGGTTCCGAGTAAAATACTAGGTCACACGGACCGCATAGAAGTTCAGCAATCTGTAACAATGTTGATTCTTTACTTAAATTAAATTGCTCCTGGCAATGATTTTTAGCGAGTGCACAGAAAACCCGACGACAAGTTTGAAACCATTAGGTAACTCTTACAATAACCCTGACCAAGTCTTTTTATTAAGAAGAAAAGTGGACAAATCATGAATTCTTGTCTCGAACGTGAACTTTAACTATACGCGAGGCACCGCGAAGAAACTATAGTTATAAAACTTCCGAGGAAAGTCTGACAAATTCCAGCCAGCCTAAACTTGCAAAGAAAAATATACGATCCGTAACTTACGACATTACTACCACAAAGCCAATGGTTTTATTCTATTTCATTTTATTATATTTCATCCATTGCGGACACACACACAGACACATCCATTTCTGTACTTTATACAGGCAATACGTCAACAGTTCGATGCCTGATCGACTATACATTAATAACGAACTTGACTCTACCGCTTCATACAAATCTTCCCTGAAGTGTTGTTCGGAAACAATTTTTATCACGACCTCGAGGTCGAATACGTTGCCAACACGTTCCACGATTGATGTCGATATTTCGCAGGGGAAAGTATCTCGCTCGCAATTTCGCCAGGGCAGAGTAAGACGAACCGAAGACTAAACAGTTTCAGGACATCAGGACCTGAAGTTAAATTCCAGGATGCCGGGAAATGCTTAGCACTCTCGCCCCGTTGAAAGTTATCGCCATGCGGCCAAACCGTGAGCCGAGAAGTTTCTGCGTTCTTACGAAAAATTTCTTCACCGCCGGTGCCGCCCCTCTGTCTGTAATTTATCACGCCGCAATAACACAATTTAAACGACTTCTCCGGGCACGGAAGACTTGTTCTCGGAACCCAACGAGCGATTCATCGCCCGCATGTACTTATGGTATCAGGAACGCGATGCAGACTACGCCGCGGAGCACTTAGTTTTAATATATGCAAAGCAATGCGTGTTTCCTGAATTTTCTCCGCGCCAGAACTAGGCGTTGAATAGGCGGGAACTGAATTTTCTACGGGGAGAGTCATCATACCGAGTATTCTCGTAGCTGCCCGAAACTTCGGGGGCGCGCAAAGCGATGCATTTCCATATTCGCGCCATTTATGCCAATTATTGCATGAAATTGAAATCGTTCCACGGAAAACCGTGTGCACGGCACCGTCGGAAACGATAACGCGGAAAGACACATGGGATTCGTTGCTTATTCACCGGTGATGCGATAATTTTTTGTAAATCGTTTCGATTTTGTACACGGACTATTAAATGGCCGGGGGCGAAATAACCCATGCTCCGTTAAATTGTGCGGGTGCGGATATTTCGTTGCGGTTGTATTCGATTAGTTCACCGCACTAAATATATTGCTTATTTCTATTCGCCGGATGTGTTCGAGCAAAATTGATCGACCTGCGCTTATTTTTGGCTGTATGATTTGAAAGTATGACTATTGGCTTCCTTTGTCTAACGTCCGTTGTCAGGCGTCCTTTCGATATCTGACGTCCACGGAAATTCGGGTCTCCGATACTGCAAACACATTTTATTGTCATACTAAAACATGCAAGAATAATTTAAGAAATCGGACCAGCGCATTTATTTCCATCGATGCTTAAAATTTAAATGCTCCGATTTTTACTATGACAGGCGGTAGAAATTTAACCTATTGTAAGTATTTAAATATTATATTAACACTAAGATTATTCTATTTTCGCGACACGTTTTTCCCTGGACAATCTTGCACACAGCCTGTCAAAAAATTTGGTATCCTCAATTAATCCTAAGACACCTTGTACAAGAATAAAGTAGAAACATTTTAAGTACATGCTGTGCAATCTTAAATCAATCAGTATTATTATAGAATACGCTAGATCCTCGTGCACGACGTGAACATCGACACATTTCTGCAAATGCCCATATAATAACGAAAATTGACGCAACTAGCATGGGCCCTATCTCTGTGCAACATTTGCGAAATAGAGATAAGCAGGATACGTGCTCTGTTACAGCAGAACATCTCATATATAACTCGACAGGACTGATTTATACAGCTCGACCTTTGTCAACTGAACATGCCCCACGCCTTCTACGTGCTTCCGAAACTCCAAAACTTCCCCCCCCCCCCGCCATATAGCATACAAACCCTCCTCTATCGATGATGTACAATTTTTCACCAAGGAAGAATCATCCCTTTGCGGAGTTATGTCGTATATCGCAAGGCCGCATATCCCGTACATTTTTTCCGGCAGCGAGCTTCTGATGTAAAAAGGACAAATAATTTCACCTTTCCTATCGACTTCTACGACGATAATTTACACAGTTTGGTACATTATGTGGCAGAAATGGCGCGACGAGAACGAAGGGAGAATTCCACGATGGAGAAGATTGGGCGAGAACTGGGCTACGTATATTAGTTAATTTTTTCCAGCCCCCCCTCTAGAGTATTTATCAGACCCGCGATTATGCATGCATCATTCAAAGCAGAACTCACTTGGGAAAGTGTAAAGTGTGTTAGATGTAGATTACCGGGGTGTGCGTCAAACCGCACCTGTGCATTCAGCTCTGCATTTGAAACTTCTTGAAAATCAAGCTGTCTGATATGAATGCCGATTCAACTTTCAACCTTTCTGATGAGATTTTATCGAATTTCTATTCGTCGGGCTATTGATCCGTTCGGTTAACTATCGTGCATTGGGCTTCGTGAAACGTGGGTTAAAATGTTCGAAAGACAATACCTTGCGAGCATTTGGGAAACCAATATAGGAAATTCCACTTTTTATAATATATTAAAATTACTCTGTTATTTTTAATGTCGTGAATTTGTCATGGAAATTAAAATTCGTAGAAATGGAAATAGGATTATCAGATCTTTTGGGGGTTGAACAAGTGAATAGAAATTTGTATTCAACCTTTGCTTACAAAAATTCGTACAATAAGTACGAATTTACTATCTTATTACTTACGGAAATATGTTTGTTCTAGATGAACTATTTAAAAAAAAATGGACGCAGCAATATAATCGACTTTTTCTTTATTTAATTACGCTAATATTCCTGAAATTCGTATATTTTGAATTCATTGTGACCTGAAAAAACGTTCTGGCAATCTAAAAAAACATTCGGTGACTTAGTAAGCCGTCGTTCAAGATCACAGACTATGAAATTTTGGTATAACTCCGATACGATCGAGCTAGAACTTTAAAAATCAATTTAAGAAATTACAATTACGAACTTCCCCTTACAAACGATGCGACGCGATGCGCCGTGGCACAAAGAACTTTACTTTGCCCTTTCTGCACGATATAACAATCCTAGTAATCATAAACGAAAACACTATATTACTTTTCATGAGTGCGACGTCTTCAGAATAATTGTATGAGTCTCTTTGGAAGACCGTGCCCGTGTACGTCAGAAAGTGTCGCGTTTGAAGTTTTTCTAGAGCCGCAATAAGGAGTTCACGACACCCTCATAAATCGAAATGAGTCGTAAACTACTGACCGCGCACAGTTGTCTCGGCGTTAACTTCGTTCCATGGGAAAAGAGCGCGAGAAGCGTAACAAATTCCTTGCAATTGTAGTGGAAACTTCCCGACGAGTTTGTTGCAGGTATCAAAGTTCAAGAAGTGTCGACGGGGAAAGCCTTGCGTGTCATTCGTCTCTTTAACCGTCTAACAAAAGTGCAGCAAGTCGAACCGAGCGAAACAGTGAGAACTCGGTGCACGTTTTCCGATAAATTTCATACCTGTAATAACAGGATATAGGTATAACACTCTTCTGCGAAGGTACATCAAATGATGTACATCAAAATGAACAATAGCGTCCAGCGCTGTGAAACATGTTATAATTTCGGTCGGGCTGATATTTCGCGATGATATGCAAAATCTCAAAGCAATTTGAAACGGTGCTCGGGATTATTCGAAGCAAGAAAAAATAAGGGCTTTTATTTTTACGAAATGCGTTGTAAAATATGGACCGGCCAATCTCCGTGCCACCGATTCCACGAAAATAAAAGCAAGCGAAAAAAGATAGAAAAACGGAATTACAGTAAGCCGAATTTCGATAACACTCGCGGCAACACTAAATGCGTATCCCAATAGATTCGGCTGCATAACAGCGGGGCCGTTTATAGAATTATTATTGCGTTCGATGCAATTTCAATCCCTGGTGGAGGCGTGGCTGAAAACCAGATTGAATCTACATACTGACAGAAATAAATCTGTCTCGGAGTAATGCTGGCCGAGCACACACGGCCAATTACATTCAGGTGCAATTGGATAATATAAATGATAACGCAAGCAATACGGTAAACAAGTCCTTTCATGATGAATATTGGTGGCGATAACCGTGAAATATACAGCTGGTGATAAAACGCGAGCAAAGATATATTTCGCAACAGTATTGTAATGTAGTTAGTACTTCCCCTTAAAGTTTTTAAAATACAATATGTATAATTCCTTTTTTTTAGATGACAGTAATACTGCAACAAAGTATTTAGAGTTACAGTAATTGTGATAAATTATATGTGCAGTACAAACAGGTATAACACACGAAGGGTGTATAATCAGTTTGTAAAAAACACATAATATATTAACAATACAATACATACATATTATATATATGTAATAAATAATACTATTCAATGTAATGAGAAATCGATCGAAAGCAAACAACTACGACGATAAATACACAAAATTAATTTTACGCATTTACAGTCTTGTATAATATAAAGAGATTTCTAGTAAAATCTTATAGTTACAGCTGTTGTCCCTGTCTGTCTCTTACAAACCTTTACCCCTTTATTCGTCAAAATAGCATCGTTATAAGACAAGCTTCTGCATTCTAACATTGTACGCACATATTCCCAGCCGATTGTGTACAAGGCAGGTAACAATTATGAAGAGTCATGAATCGTAAATCCACTAAGACTGCAGGGGTGATCAACTTTCTTGGAAGACGGCACATTTAACATGTCTTCTTGTCCATAAAATATACTATCCACGAGCATCTTAAAGAGTAAAGAATCGATTGCAACTTTTTTTTTCCCCCCAACTTTCATGAGATAAAATGATTTTTCATCACCTATAAATAGCTGCAAAATATTTTTCTCTGAAATGGAATTAATCATAAACTCTAAATGACAGCGCGAAAGTATGTCAGGTTACTTCGTTCGATTTTTCAGGACATTAATATCCGTTGCCGTTAAAAATTTGTGAACATGACGCTACGAGTGAATAAGAGTAACGACTGAACTAAGTAGGTAAATTATAAAAATGTTTAATAAGGGCAGAAATATTGATGTGAACTTAAATTTATTTCTGTTCAAGATTACGCAATTATTATTTGATCCCTGTACTCCTGTCTTTCAACAAATCGACGATATATACTGAAAGTCTTGATATAAAGATCCGTTACACAGTTATTATAGTTGACACTGCCAATCTTCATATAATTTTAAAATCTTTCTTGACATGTAGAAGGACAAAAATACCAGATGGTTTACATTTTTCTACCAAGACCGACCGAAGTATAAAAATAGCTCTGAATTGGTTACATTGACTGGTTGACAATATCTGGCACATGAAATTCATGCAGCCGAAGTTATCTGTATCTTCTGTAGCATTAATAGCTACTCCAAGTTAAGGGCGGCAGTTCATATAACTGGTCCAAAAAATCGATTTTTTTTTTCATAGATCAATAGTTTTGTATGTATAGCATACTATCCACAATGTCTTATAGTGAAATCAAACTTTTTGAACGTGTAACAAGTACCTACTACCGAACCGTGCGCTCGCAGCTATGCCCGCAAGGAGTTGGAACACGCAGTCCATTTACGGTGCTATATTTTTTTACAGAGTGGAACTGACTGAAATCTGTTTATATATTTTTAAAGACTGTTCTTTCAGCTACAAGTACATGCATCATGAAAGGTATCTACGTATTTATTCCGTTCGAAAGATACCTTTTCGCAAATACCTACTTCAACTTTACTCTTTTTCTATCGAAAACTTTAAACGCGTTTTTCTTGAAACGACTTTCATCAATCTGTCGTGCAATATAGCGAAAAAACGTGAAATGGACCAATTGAATCGAATCAAAGGGGATTTTGAAGATAAATAAATTCTCTTCTAGTTATACCTAATTATACATTAAAAAAAATGATTTAACATACTTTTTTTCCATCTATTCAACAAATTTTTCTAAAACAAAATCAATTCTTTTTTCAAAGGTCTGTATTTTTGATCAACTACGCGAAATTTTTGGTATAACTATAGCGTAAATCCATGAACAACATGGAAATACATCATTTTTCGTTCTAAGTCAACTCTACGAAGCTCTAGAATGCACGAAATGGAACAACTTTTCCGCTAAAGCGTTCAAGCTAACTGAAGATATTTTTAAAACAGATTCTGCTTTTTACTACAAAATTTTTTTTTTGTAATCCTAAATGTTAAATGAAGTACTAAACAAAATTTCCAATAGATTCGTTAATTTTTTCTCTTTAAAAAAAATTATAAACACCTCATTTTAAGCGTGCTAAATGAGTTGCCCCCCTTAAAATTCATACTGTGCAGACTATACATATATGATTTACTCTTTCTCAAAATTAACAATCTACTCTGGACAATAAATATCGAACCTTTATTGGCCCCTTTTTCTTTTTATATCCACTCAACAACTACACACAGCGTTCAAACACAATTGAACACTAGAACTACCGATAGATTTTGGTAACACTTACATAGCATACGTTAGACAGATTAAGAACACGAATGTCGCTGAATGACCATTTAATAGAGATTGTACAATTGTCATTCTGTCTTATTAAAAGTCATCGCATAAATTGCCACAACGATACCTATATATTAACAATTTCAAAGCAAAAGATCTGAAACAAGTCAGTTCGACTTGCTTGGTAGTTCTAGTGTTAAACAGTCATTCAATCGGGTCAACCGTGAAACCCGTGCGTCTGATCGAACGGGCATCGAAGAATTCGAGCAGCGGGGAAAGCTACATACCAGCACGTACGTTCGGCAAGGAGCGAGTCAACGTGTCCGAGGCACAATAAATATCCTGTTGGAAGCAGCGGGACGTTCAGCGTCCAGGCGGCGTTACTGCACATCTGGCGCTGTCGCCATGAATATAACCCCATACCAACTCCGACTCTGCCTGTGCCACCTACTAAACTCACCCTTCCGCTCGTCTCCTCGCAGCAGCCACCTTGCCACGCGACAAACTTTCGTCCTGTTTTGCACGACGAACAACCCGGTGTGCTTTGGTATCGCGCTGACTTCCCTCTGGAGACGTCCTCGGGGGCTGTCTCAGAACTATGTGATCCCAGTCCAGGATCCGTTGACTAAATGGTAATCAAGCAGACGCTAAACGGATTTAACACGGTCAATAATAGTCAATAATAGGCCTTTTGTCTTGTTTCCCTGACTTTTTGCCATCTTCGTCAACAAGATTTCTCTGCGTGCAATTCCAAATGCACCGTCGGTTATGATTGCAGGAACGTTGGAAACACGTTTCATCTTAATTCTCCTTTTTGGGGGCGAGTTATCCTTTCGCCTTTATGCCGCGAAATAATTGAGCACGTTTGTGACCAGACGGACACCCGCGGCCGTGTACTCTTATAATTACTTGACTTAATTCCCGCACAATTCTGCGAAGTATATAAACGTTTGATAGATTAAAACACCGCATCCAATCTTCTATCGTGAACGTCTCGAGCGGCAAAATCGATTAACGTTTCCGCTCACAAACCTATTAACAGAAGAACAATTTTTCTCGGCGACATTTGAAAATTAAATACGTTCGTAGATTTGTCAGCGTAAGTACTGCATTTATTCGACGCTGACAATATCATGCAGAGTCTGAACGTAGCTCCCTCTCTTTCTCTGTAAGAGAGAGAGAGAGAGTTACCTGTAAATTCATACGGGACTATCTTAGAATAGATGTACGAGGAACATCATTGAAGTACTCTGGCGCGGAACACAAGGAATAGAAACGAAGGGGAACAAAGTGGTCGGGTAACAGACGTCGCGTTTCGGGAACAATTTAGTCGGGTACCCTCCAGGGAGGTATCGGCAGACGATGATACCTTTGTTCGATCTCACGCCTCCCTCTCCAGAACTCCCCCAGGCTGGCGAACATTTTTCTTCCTTCTTCATTACGAAAATTGCGCGCCACGGGTTATTGTTATATTTTACGAGCTCACGGAGACGCGACGTTGCATTGATTGCAGGTGATATCGGGCCGTGCCATATATAATCGTGCACGCACGTCGGCCATGGAAATTATACGACGGTTACGAGGACGTAGCCGAGGGGGGTGACGTTAACCCTCAGGATTGAGAGAAATCGATGAGAGATCGCGTGAGATATTTAATTAGAACAGTTGTAATCGAGACCTGATTTTTTTTTTAATTTGATTCGTTACGTTTGTAACATGAGTAATTGAATATTTATGCGCATAATTTTGTTTGTTAAGCCATGGAAAAGTGGCGAATTAAAAAGGGGAGCGATTTTACCAGTGTTGATGAATATCAATTGACTGTTCGGGGGTAGTGAAAAATCGATCGCACCGCCTCACAGTGGGGAAAAACGCCGATTTAGGGTTGCAAAATTAAAAAACGAAACACGGAGTAGGTCCTTGATGCTATTTCCTATATCAACATAGATGTCCGTAGGAGCTAAAAACGATATTTTCATTTCTCAAATCCATTGTTTTTAAGCGTGGCAAGGGATACAAAAGTTAAAAATTAAAGATGGCATAAAAATGAAGAATGTTATTTCACCTGTTATCTAATGCTTAGGACCTTAATGGGAGTTCTATTTGCAGAAACTGCATCAACAGGGATTAGGAATGTATAAAATTCAAAAGATACATTTTTCGGAAATGTTTAAATAATTTATTTCGAGCAAGTTTGAACAAACCAATTTTCTAAACTTTCTTTTATGAAATACTTCCGAGATTCACCTGGATTCGCGCTAATTTTTATATACACGTGTAGAATAGGGTGTCTAGTTTATGTATTATCAAATTTGGCTGCCACTGACTGCCCCAATACAAATTATTTCATTTTTTCTAAAATAGTTCGATGCGGAGAACGCCCGCACTGATGCGACTTACCGTAGACTCCCGATGATCCGGCCCCGCTTTTTTTGTTCTCATGAAAACAAGTGACTAGAAGAAAAATTATTAACATATTCCATCATTATTTACTCTTTATCACGTTTGTCCTTGTTTAAATAATTTACTATTCATGTAAGGTATGCTTTTTGAGGTAGACGCTTGGATTTATATTCCAATTTCAAGAAAGAGATATTCTTATAAAACTTTTTCATTTAAGAACATGTATAATTTACAGAAATAAAATTTACAATAAAAACAATAATAATAGATATAAAAACAAAATATTAATAAAATATAAAATAAATTTCATCTTCTATGAAAAGAAAAAAAAAATTATATTATGAGAGATATTTAAAATATTGGAAAGAAAACAATTTGCTGCCAAAACATTGTCAGTTCGAAGTTACTGATCTTCATCTAAAGTAGAGTCTTCAGAATGTGAATGTAAGAGAAGAGCTCTTACTTCATCTTCAAAGATTGAATTTTTTCAGAACTCTCGACGTTTAGACCAAACAAGCATAGTTATTCATCAATGGCTTTACTGCTACGTAGTACACTTCGTAAAAGCGGGGCGGGCGCTCGGATCAGTGCGGGCGTTCTCCGCATCGAACTATTTTAGAAAAAATGAAATAATTTGTTTAGGGGCAGTCAGTGGCAGCCAAATTTGATAATACATAAACTAGACATCCCATCCTATATGTGTATATAAAAATTAGCGCGAATCCAGGTGAATTTCGCAATTATTCAATAAATTTTTTTATAAATAATTTACAAATTTCCGAAAAAGTATCGTTTTATACATTCCTAATCCTTGTTGATGCAGTTCCTGCAAATAGAAATACCATTAAGGTCCTAAGTATCGTTTTATTAATTTTCCAATCCTAAATAGGCGTTTTTCCCCACTGTGCGCCTGGTTGAAATCGTCCATTTTTCCAATATTTCTTGTATATTTTCACTGTAACTACTTTGCTGGCGGTTTCACTGCTCTCTGGAGGCTGCTTTTGATTAATACTGATAACACAATGCTGAACAAACACGTAAACGTATTGCGAATAAATGTATTTAAGTGCGATTATACGTATAGTTCTGCTCGATTGTATCATTAACAAACGATGAAAACGTGCCGCTATACTTATGATCAATATCCACGATAGAATCGAATGAATAAGTAACGAAAAATATATTATATTCAAATGATTGAAAGTGTCTGTTAATGATAAAAACTGTAAGCCTTTAAAAGAATAAATATTGACACTGAAATACCCGATGTATTAGATTGGCGCAGATCAAATGGCTGCTCTATCAAGGCATATTTAAATTTTCCAATAATTTTTAAATGATATGCGACTACCGTATAATGGACACCTGATTACCCTGCAGTACCTTGCACACTTTGCCGAGTATCAGATTTAATTCCGACTTAATTAAACTCTTCAATTGATCGCTATCGCTCATTATCTTCAGGCCAACCATTGATTTTCCAATTTCGCACCTCAGCTTATAAAGTCCAACTAACGATGGCTGATTCATTGGTGGCTAATTTTGTCATGCACGCTAATTAGGATTTTCTTCATTTACACCGACCTATACAATTGCTACGTGACTACATATCTGAAACATCTTTCACCACCCAACTGCCCAACTGAATAACAAACTTATACATACACAACCCTATGAAAAATATACATAAATTGCCGCACAAATCTCAGCTTGATTCGTTATCAAACCAGGCTAATGCTTACAACCCCGTCGATCCGTAGGTCGGTGCTCTTGGCGGCACCACCCCCCTCTGCCCCTCCATTTATTAATTTTCCAGAGACAGAACCCTCGCGAGTCGGTCTCGAGCCTCCTCTCGTTTCGACGCGCGCCGTTCCTTCACGACGTCGAACGTGCATAGCCTCATCGTTATCGTCGTCGTCGTCGTTCCGCTCATCCGTTTCTTTCCGAGCTGCCACTGTCGTAGATTGGCCAGGCAGGCAACCAGCCAGCATCGTTCCTCTTTCATCGTTACCAAAGTAGGGGGATGACGGACTCCGAAGAAGCCACAAACTAATTACGACCTGGGGCGCCGTCGAGAGTAAAGGCGCCGTTGGCTCACTAGGGATTGTCCGGGCCTTGAAGACGAAAACGGGGAGGGAGAATAGGCTGAAGAGAGAAGGGACGAGGAAAAGAGGGTGACGGCGACGGCGAGAAAGGGACGAAAGAGGTGTGGTAGACGAGGGCGTTGATAGTTGGAGGGACTGAAAGAGGACGCCGAAGAGAGAAGGTTAAGGATTCCCTGGGATATTGTCTGCACTGCTGCGAATCTTCGTAACAGTATCTAGCCAGCCGCGTGTACGTGGCACGCCTACTCGTGCTAACTATACTTAAGTGGCTGAGTTCCGACGCCTTTCTCGCGGAAGCATCTTCCCCGGGACACGGGTTGCGTGGCACGAGTAGCTGGTGGATAAGCGGCCTGAGTCGCGCAAAGAAATTTAAAGTGGTAGAAATTTACAAGGGATTTCGAGGGAAACACGACGCGTCGAGCACTGGCGGTTCAACTTGTGCACTGCTTGGATAACCAGTAGGCCAGTTGGATAACCCTGGAATGTGTGGTTGCATACACACGATGTAAGGGGGTTACGAGTTATATACGACTTGAAGCGACGGCATCCATTAATGTAGAGAATCTTGAATATTAAAGATTCGCATGGTGAGAGGGAGCAACTATTTTTCAAAGTGTAATCGAATTCGCTGATCGACGGGATAGAAGGATTGTAATAATATTCTATGCCATAATTAAATTCAGTATTACCGAGGTAACCGTACTGTTCGATTAAACGTACTAAGTCATTAAAGCTATCTAGAAAAATAATAAGTTATTCGAATCACCTGACCTACATCCCAATTCGAAGGGAAGAAAGGCGAATTATTGACAAAATTGATAAATCTGTCACTTATCTGTCACGGTCTACATTTCCAGAAGGCATTGATATTGCGATTCCACTATATTGCGACAGAAAATTCCCGAAAACGAACACGTTACGAGAATAGGGGTTCAATAAAAGTCGAGTTCCATATTAATTAAGGAAAACAGAAATTGAACAGGAAAAATTCATACTTCCTTCGCTTTATTAGTTCGTTCCGGGAGTGTAACGAACACCGCTTCATTTGAACCGCGCTGGCTGTGGGGTCTGGTGTTTAGCAATATTGCGTAACCAGAGAATGATTGTAGCAATATGTCTAACTGCTATCCTCTTGCAAACCGTACTGCACTAATTGTATTTTAACCTGCTCTCCGCTTCCAATTCTTTCCCTCTATATCTGTCTGCTTTTCGTGCCCCCTTTCCTCTTTGCCCCGTCTCAGATTTGTACACGGCTTTACGTCCTAATGAACGCGGCACTGTACGCTCGCGAGAGCATTAATGTTGCTTTAATTTTGTTTCGTGCACGCAGCTAAAGGTTTTGCGTGTGTGCGGGTTTAATTAAAGCGGTCTATTTACGCGCAACCGTATTTAGAATGTTACACAGGGAACAATTTGGAGGGAGATGGGGAAAGGCAGAGAGGCATACCTGCCAAACCAAAAAGGGAAAGGAAGCTGTTCGCGACAAATGGGGACGCGCACGGCAAAATATAACGTCACCTGTTTGCTTTAAAACGTCCTTATTTGCAATTCATAAAAAACACCGACGTCGAAATCGTTACGATTGCCGTTTACCCACACGCGAACGCAACCTATCGCGACGGCGACACCGTTAAAGCGGAAACGTATTGCAAGTTACGTCGAATCGTTGCTTTCGCAGCCGAACGAGCCTTTTTTTTTTTTGCCCAGTTGCATTTTTCTTTTAACCGGTCAACGCTTTATTTCGCCACGCGCACAGGCATAATTGGCGCGTTAAAACGTTTTATCGGCGCTTCGTGTCACCGGCGTCGACGATAATTTCAAGTCTCCCCGCAATTTGTATCAACACCGAGGCCGCAGCGTCGCGTACACACATCAATTATACGTGCCAGTGAATTGTGCTGCGAGATAGTTAGCGGGTTGACCATCTGTATGCCGGCGTTCGATGATAACTTCCGGCAGAAGCTAAGGTCGTGGTCGTGGCAGCGCGCCGCGCACGAAAATGCCTTCATCGCGGCCGCGGACGTTGCGACGTCGCGTCGCTGGTTATATCTTCCACCCCCTGGAACAGCGTCGACGCAATTAAATCCTCCAGCACCTAATTGGCCGCCTTGTGTGGACTAGGCTTAATTGAACAGACGGACATGGCGATGCATATAATTGCCCTGCGATTTAGAGCTACGCAAACTTGATCGTAGGAATGGAGCAAGACTTGAAGAGATGCTGCCGCGACGAGGTGGAAAGTATGAGGGATTGAGAGGGATGTTAGAAGGTAAGAAGAAAAACAGGGAAAGAAATTGTTAGTCTACAGGTAAGCGAGTGGGGAAGTAAAAGAGAAAATGGGCGGGCGTGTAATCGACTAAATAACGAAGCTCAGTTGCCAAATGTCGGGCGGAGTGAATGGAAATGGGAGACCAGGTAAATAAGCAGGCAAACGATTCGACGAGTGTTCAAGAGTGAGGTCGAGAAAGAGAAGAATTAGAGGAAAGCGGAGGCGCGGGATAAGAAGGCTGAACGAGACAGATGTGCACGAGCGACGAATTGAGCGGGCCGGATGAGACAGAAATGAAAAATGTGCGGGAAGTGGGTGAGAAAATGAAGAGAGACAGTCGAAGGGTAAGAGGACGCAGCGGATGGCATACAGAGGAAGCCTCACTTTTTCAACGATCATGCAAAGAGGCTGGATACTCGCGGGCAAAGTGAAACGACCAGCGTTGCCCCGTTGGAACGTACTTGATCGATTATGTAAATTTCGCACGAAGGAATATCCCCTCAGACTTCGAGTGCTCGCCCGGTCACGCACCGGGCATAGTCGACTTTGAGTCGGAATTATCGGGCCGGACGTCTAGGCTAGAGCACCGTGTCTTTCCATTCCAGAAGCTGCAGCTCCAATAATGTATGTACATATTCAGAAATCATCTGCGACTACCGTGGCCGTTACGGGCGGTGCGCTTTGTAAACACGTGTTACAGGAAACAATGGTCCACGGTTACGTTCCGTGATTGCAGCCGATCGCAAATTACCGATATCGGCCGATATTGTAATAAATGACGCGTTCTGGCTGATGCGCCGGATAATCCGATTATTCGATATCGCGGATAATCGCGTGTACTATGACGGATCGATCTTTATTAAAAAGGCACTCGGCAAATTGCGTTACAACAAACGATTCGTACACCGTTGATGTTGGCCTTGCCGAATCGACGGGATATCCGCTTTTCTTTCTGCGCGGGCCGCGTACAAATTGAACGCCACTAATTGGACCCCGACGATCGCGACGCGATGGAAAATTCAATCGCACACGAGACCGCGCGAGGGCAATGGATATTAATTATGCAAAGTCGGAACAATTGATGCATCGAGCTGAAGTTAAACGCGTATTTGTTGTCGTTTATCAGTGTTGGCTATAAAAGAGGAGGGGAGAAAGAAAATGAGAGACGAATGGAGAACGGTTCTGTCTTTCTGCCCGATTGCAGAAATTTATCGAAGGGTTGACTGGCAGTTACTGAAAAGGCTGATAGTTACACGAACGACGGGAGGGAACAAGAAAACTGGAACAGGTGGTGAGGGAGAAAGATGGAGGTATACGGTGGCGAAAAGGAGGTGGACGTGAAAGGTTTGGAAGAAAAATGGGATTCGAAGGATCAAGAGGTCACGTGCTACGCTGGCAGGGGTAGATGTAGCCTCGGTTGAACCTTGTCAAGGGATTATCGATACACCTTTGGAATAAGTGTGTTAGCCGTTTAAGCCGATGGTCAGCTCGTAATCGCTCTGCGATGAACTCTTACCTTGAACTTGCTCTCCACTTTCATCCACGCGATCATTGTGTGCATTGTTGAAACGCATGAACTCTTACGTTCACATTTGTGGCCAGTGTTTAAGTCGATGTTGAGAGATAATAAGTATTTGTTCGCAAATTGGTTAAATGAACGTTTATGGAGACGACGTTGAAACCAGGGACGACGATAATGATAATAAATTGTTAGACTCTTAATTCGTAGGGGACTATTACAACAAAGTTTAATTTAATGCAAGCCATTATTGTGTTTAATATGAAAGTGTGGCCTTCATAGTTTTTATGCACGGTAAGTCACTTTGAATATTGACAAGAATTCCTCTATTCTTAATAGCTACACAGTTTTTACGAAGTAGGTACTTATACTTTCGGTATGCATATTGAGGCACAAGTATTCAAGTTTAGAACGTTCAACTCCTATTTTTGTCAGGGTAAAACTATTAATGTACGAAACAAAATATTATCTTCCTATAAAGAAAATTCAAGATTACGAGGATATTTAAAAAGAATGAAAATTATGTTGAATAGTAATAAATGTTTGAAGTTACGGCGATTCATCGTGTGTATTGTTCATTGATTGTAAATGAAATTAATATAGAGAACGTATTACGCGCGTGCAGATAAACACGTAATGTGAAAACAAAAACGATCGAAGAACATATTTGTACGCAAAACACTGTTACGTTATAAGTAATTGCTTCACTATTTTTTAAATTGACCCATACTAATTGCGTTCCAATCACTGGAATGTAAATTAAAGGTCATACAGTATGCAATTCAGGACACGTATTTAATGTTAAACAATCCTGACGCTTCGATCGTTTGAATTAAAATGCCATTTAATTTTTGATTGCCGAGTATTTGTTGTATTTCTATTCCTCCCTTCATCATTCTTTCTCGCGTTAGCTTTCGTGCCTCATTATTTCACTGCCCGCTATCTTATTATGCTATAATAAAATATATAAATATTTAATATTAATATGTAATATAAATAAGCATATATAACAATAATAAAATATTTTTGGTTAGTGTTACAATCGCGTGCTCTATAATTCACACATATTTAAATAACTTAAGCGACATAATGCGAAAATGAATTGAAATGAACTTCGTCCAATACTCTGCGTTAAAAAATAAAGTACATATTAAAAGTAATATACCGTAAATACGTAACAACGTTGCTCCCAACAGTTTTCAATAAATCAGCAGCATCCGAACACGGACGAGAATCTATCAGATTACAGGTGTTGATGCGCGAGATTGTACAAGTAACCCCTGTGGTCAGCGCTGTGGAACCAACACCATGGGGAATATGGATGTCGGGCGAGCCAGACCTGTCAAAACATCAGTGCAGGGATCAAATTTTCAAGGGAAAAATCCATCCAGTCACGAAATGGTTTGAATCTGTCACTTACGGCAAAGAAGTAATTCTAGTTACAGACAAGCAGAAGAAAAATACTACATTTTTATAAGGAACGGTGAAGGGGGGTGGGCGTAATTCATAACGTGAAAAATTGTGTCCGAAAGATAAGGTTCTACATCAAACTGTCGTAAAAGATGGCAGCAGTAAAGGGGATCCAAGACTTCGATGGCATTTTTACTATTTCTGGATGACTAGCTGGCTTTTGTTTCCTTGAAAAAGAAGTTACGTCGACCTTCTTGCGAGACCTAATATTTCACAAGATCGATGTTGAGCCATCGATTCTTCCCTTTTTACAAACGCAAAGCGATATATATTCTTTGAACGCTGGGCAGATATGCCTCTGAAACCGTACTATTTTCAGCCTTCGCAATACGTGACAAACATCCTCAAAGACATCACCACTAATTTAGTCCTTCTGCAGTATGCTATATAAGAAAGGCTCTGGCAAGTTCTCAAGTGCCGAACGGTTCTTCATATCACCGATTGTACCATACGCAGCGTAACGATGAATCTTCACTGCCCGTAATATCGCGTCCATGCACGAGGCCACAAACTTAAATGTACATAACAATTTCAACGACGAAAAAGGGACGAGTACCGCGAATGTCGCGCAAGAATGCAAAGAAGCATGAAAGAAATAGTGGGCACGGTTAAATAACGGAACATTTCTTCATGTCGTACCGCCAACGAATTCCTTATTTTATTGCCCAGCAAAAGGGGTTGAAACGTGCAAACCTCCACACGGCTACAAAAATCGACCCACTTCTCGTCTAGCCTTAACTAATGCCTTTCCTTTCGTCTCTGTCCAAGCCCTTTATCACTCTTGCTCCCTAATACAACTGCACAGCACCTACATCACACAAAACCACCGCATCTCAAGCTAATCCGAATGAGTAGAATTATCTATTGCCCGATCTATGTAATCGAGTGAATCGTATCGCGATACATCATCCCTGGCACAACGGGGCACGTTTGCATTATGCGTTAATGATCGCAATGTCAAACAACGAAACCGAACGGGATCAGCATCGTTATCGCGCCGACTGAATGTACAAGCGAGACGGCAGAAGGAAGCGGCGTCGTATACCGTGTGTCGCATGTAGCTACACGGAATCACGTGTGATATCACGTCGATGTCGTTTCCCGCAAAGACATCGTTACCTTTCGCTTCCGTGTCGGGAATACTCGCGACCCCGCTTCCGTGACGGGAATAGAAGTCCTGCGACAGGGTGGAGGAGGTCTAGAAGGTGGTGAAAGACCAAGGGGCACGGGGGTGGAGGAGACTCGACGCGACAGTGGTAGGACCGGAGGCCTGCTTCGATTCCATCTTTGCCGCAACGAGGACATCGACAAATAGCCAAGCTGCGGATCGTCCGTAACTTTTCCTTCACTCCATACAACGTCGTCTCCTTGCACCGCACCTCTGTTACGACTGTTACACGCATGTGTCACGTGCTTTCACGTTTTCGTCGCCGGCGCTGAATCTGGGCGATGAGTTTGCTTTGCTCGGCCATCAGTAGTAGATAACAGGGGGCGAGCGGGGATAGGAAAAAAGTCACGAAAACCTGTAAGATGGAAGAAGGGGAGATGAACGGCGAGGAAAGGGAGATGAATGGCGATGAAAGGGGCAGATAACGAAAGGGGACAGTCGGAGCGAGTCCCCGCACGGATAATTGCTCGGGGAATGATCGAGAGGGTGTGAGGCTACGTCAGCGTGGGATGGCCCAATTCCCTTTCGTCTAGAATCGATGGCCAGCCGTACAGTAAGGAAAAAGACGATTTTAGAGCGTAACTACTTAACTCGCTCTTTTTCTCTCACGGTGTACTATAAACAAGGATATCAGTATGAAATTCGATGGGGCGAGTGGACATAAGACTGCGATGCACTGTGCCTCTCGCTTCATATTTTCATCGGCGAAACGAATATCGATGGGCGAACACAGGCTCGAGTTGCTTTATCGCTTACTCGAAATCCGTGTGTGTACAGTTGTTTCGAGCCAGCCATTTTGCCACTCGAAGCTTGACCGGTTTTTTTTATTGACGATTCAGTCGGTTTGACGGCGACTTCCTTTCGTCGATTTCCTTTCGGTAGAAATATCGTTGACGAAGGGCAATTCGGAACTTCCGTTGATAATTAATGAGACGTTTCGCAAATTGAACAATGGCGATGAAAATATTCTGCCTCGTGTGCGAGAACCGCTTTGAACGCTGCGTTAATGAAACAGGAAGAGAATGAAATTTTTCCATTACAACATCCTTTCATTCGCCCTTATCGCGTGGAGCGCCTTTCACCAGACGCAGTCGTGGCACCCGTCCTTGCTTCAGAGGATTTTATTACGCTTTCTCTAACCCTTTTCCCCCAACCTTCGCCGTTTTTTTTGTTTTTTTTAGATTCTTTTGCAATTGGCGTTAACATACGTTCCGCGAGCATGTAATTATCGCTCGCAGGGCCAGCGCGTATTTACTGCCTTGAGGTTTTAATGGTTCATAAAGTATTCAAAAGCTGGCGCATAGTTTGCGTGCGCGTGTGTGTTTACCTGCGGAGAAAAAGCATGCGTTCCCCTTCGTATGGAAAATTAAACGGGCGATAAATCAAGTTACTGATAAAACGTAACCAAAAGGAAAGGAAGGGGAAAGGGGAGGAAGGCAGAGGAAAGAATGGAACTTTAAATAATGGGAGGAAGGGGACAGAGGATTATTTAAATACGTAAATATACAATCACAACGTTTTGCGTTTAGTTGACTCTCCACTCTGTTCCCAATCCTTTCATTTTCTGTCGCTTTTGTCCAATATTGCTACGGAACTTTGTTCCTCGATGCGGTCCTATTTTTCTTAGCAGCATGGGCGAGGGTGTTTATCGACGCGTTGAAACAAGGACAAAAATTGGCCGTGCAATTGGCGTGGCAATTCGACCGGGTTTTCAGAGATTTTAAATTAAACACGCGGGCCGGGAAATACTTCCGAAGGAATCTTTAAAAAAATAATAGTTACAACGTTTACCTTTCCACGCACCTCAAAGAACTTGCCAAACTTGATATAATATACATATTTATCTTCAAACGTAAAATCGTGAGAGATTAATACTCGATGCGGTAATTCTTTTGTTATACATGATATATTTAACGATAACAGCGGGAGACATTGTATGTTAATGGGCTTTGTTTAGATAATGGATTCGATTAATTTGTACAATTTTTTGTAATTAAGGCGGTTAAGCTCGCGTGTCGTTTCTACGTTATTTTTCTCCTGCAAGGTTTCTAAGATTACAAGGTAATAATTGCTTTCAAGGGAAGTTCAGCAAATTTGTAGAGTAATGTGAAGTTCGGGAGCCTGTAACACAATATATTTGGCGATGAATATTAACATCGAATTGGGGATCAAATTTCAGGTTGTATCGAAGAACATGTAATATCAGTTACATTTACAATTTAATACCTACATTTTAAATTATCATGGACTGGAAACAATTTTCCCTGCAGAATATGCACCTGCAGACAAGCAAAAAATGTAATGAAAAATTTGATTTCAATCATATGGAAGCATTAAAAACGAACGTTTTAGTCACATGCAGAATAAAATGCGAAGTTTCATTTGCATCCCAAAAATTATCAAATATAATACGTATACGTTTTATTTTTTCTTTCATTCTCTTTTTAATATGATTTTTTTGTATTTTTTTAAAGTACATATCTTCGAAAATATCTGTGTCCAATGATATGCCGGAATTCGTAAAAATAACAGAGTTACAGATATTAAATGTATCCCACATGTTTCATACAAGCGACACAAAAACTTTGCCACGTTTTTCTCGAAACCATGTTTTCTTACATGGCAGACATGGTATCAGAAGATCTAGTTATCCGATTGACTTGAAGTTTGGAGAGGTTCTTCAGCCGACCTGCCGCTATAAGGTAGTACAAAGTAGGTACTAATATCTTTAAGCAATCTTAATTTTTTCTAATTTTGTTATTACGCTAAAAGCAAAAGAAAGCTTGGAACATCAACTTGAACTTTACAATATCGCCATTTTTTGAAACGGTTATACTTTTTATCCCTTTTGGTGGAGACTACAACCACTTTCATACTGAATAAAATGACACCTCCGTTTTTTGTTTCGGTCTTCAATAAAGGCCGGTGCCATGTCAGCCATCGTGACATGTTTTCATAAGACTACCTTCTTCAATGACGCATACCTGCTACACCTTTATGTATTATGACTAGAAAAAAATAAAACGCTAACACAAAGCAGTGTCCTTCCTGATTTAAAAAAGAAATTCCCAAATATGGTTTAAAAAATGGCCTTAAAAGCACACGTACCCCCTTAACTCTTCATATAAATTACATCCTTACCAATTAAATACAGTTCTTCGATACTAATAAAAATTTATCTGATTTCCGTATCGAAATCGTTCTCAATTTTAAGCGTGCCATTACGAAAGGGTTAAGTAATAATAATAATACGCTTATCGCACATACATTACGTTTATAACATTTCATAAAATCTCTTGCCGGTAATAGGACAAGAATTTACCCGTTATTTCTTACTCGTTTACCTTCTCGATCTTATAGCAGTCTTCGATATAACGACCGATAAGAGGAGATTTACATCCGACACCGTGGAACAAATGATTTTTTCCTAGAATAATAAGCAACATTGAGCAGAGCGGAAGTACGATACTCGTCGTCCTTTTCCCCCCTCGATCTGCAGAGGGGGAGTAAATCGCGGAACGACTTTATCTAATGATTTCATCGGTCTGATAAAAACAGTTAGCTTCATTTGCATAGCATGAACAGGGAGAGTAAAAGGGGGCCGATAAAAATCGCAGCTGACTGTGGAAATGAAATAAAGCATGTCATAATGCTCTAATAAACGTCACGTGATAGCGGGCCAATCTTATGGCCCGTGCACATTAAAATGGTAGCAATAATATGCCCTCGTGCGGATAAGAATCGTCGGTTCACGGAAAGACAAACTCCTAACGATCTCGGTGTAGAAATTTATGTCGATACAAATGGCCGCGCTAAATGTATAGAGATGACCGTATAAAATGGCGAACAATTCACGGCTCTTGTACTCGTTCGTATGTAATATTGCCAAGCAGAATTTTATGCGGGAGAAATCATAGACAGCCGGGAATAAGTATTGCGGTGACTTTATCTTACACAGGAAACAAGACATTGCATCATTTTCTATTAGACAGCAGGATTGATCAATTTTCGAGGGACATGTTTAGCATCTTATTGATTAAGGGCAGATTTAACCGGAGGTGGTTTGAGGCTTGCAGTCTTGCTCGTAAAGCTTTAAAGCATGCTAGAGTATTCGTTTAGGGTGCACTCATGCGGTAAAGACAAGAGTGGACATTTCGTAAAGAGCTAGTCGAGAGTGAGCTGGGAGGGAAAATTGACCAGTGGAACATAATTCTGACATTTTTCAAAAGACGGTGATACATTTTGGGAACATTCCTCTGGTATTTCATATGTTTCGTGCAAATGATATTATTAAAAGAAAATAACAACAAAGAAGTAGAAGAAATTGCCACGGTACTTCCGAGCTACAAACAATACAGTTCAGCAGACTTAAATCACCATTACACTTCAAGTAGTAAAAGGGCTGATATTTCAGACACCGTGCAAACATGTTACGTATAGATGTTCCTTTGCTGCTTTTTTTCCCTGAAACTTACGACACTTAACGCGGATTGCGTATTCTATACGATATGCATCAACCACGAGAACTTCCGGTACAGATGTTATCGCGTTTCGCTATTTGCCTTCCCGTTCACCAACCAGGCCGATCAATATGCTTACGCTTATCTGGACTAGATGGGCTCGAATAGAAATTAAATTCTAGGTACGCCATCTCAATCTTTTATCTCCAAATGAATGAATTCATATTTCCTGCTTCTTAATATATTTCTCCGTTCCTCATTTCTTCTATACGCTTCGCAATGCACAATACTTTCCCAGGAAGATATATTTTCGTCTCAGATCGAAAGATCCCTAAATAAAATGAGGAGAAGTCATGCCCGCACGATTAATATTAGGGTGATGAGAAATAAATGGCCGACCGAAGCATACCTGGGTTTAGTTAGCCATTACTAATACTCGTGACATCGGAGGGAAAATATACTAGTTGGCAATAAGGGCCTTTTATACAATATTGCTAAATAAATTGAATTTCATGTCGATATACAAACCGTCTAATGTGTACGTTATCATTGTATCTTTTTGTCCAAACGTAATCTGCCACGGATTGTTACGTTATTTTTATAGCAATAATTATTATTACAGCAAAAACAACAATCGCCAAATCAACATAATAACCGAAGGTATTGAAAAAATTTCTTTAAACAAAATAAGTGCTGAATAATGAAAAACGAAATATAACCAGATTTTAACTTAATATTTCCTAACAAGAAAAATTTTCTAATATATCCAGCAAATACCACGCTTAATGGTTATAGTTCTATTAAACAGTATCATCTTAATTGTTCACAGAATTCACTGTTCAATTCCTATTCACTCATGGAAAGAACACCCCACGCATTCCCTATACTCTTCGCTTCCTTCTGTTATTTCTTCCGTACCTTCTATCAAGCATTCACATTTTATTTTATTTCTTTATTTCTCCACATTTGTTATTCATTTCATCTCCCGCTTCTTTTTTCCCCCCTTTTTGCCCGCTCTGTTATTCTTTCTTCTCATTGTCCTCCTATCGTCGCCCACCTCTTCACTTTCCCCGCTTCTTTTCTCTTTCTATCCGACTGCGAGTCCTCTTTCCAATTCGATTCGATTGAAGGATACTTAGGTATCACTGCTGTAACATGCATTCGTAACGCTATCTTAGCATCGGTTTCCTTTCCCATAGAACGATTGAGCTCTCGTGATTCCTCTCACGCACGCCCTTATCAAAACTTTTCTGTCCATTTGCCCTTTTGAATTTCAAGCGATATCGAGGAAGCTGGCGAATCGTGTCATAAATAACTGAAATTCGTATCGACGTCACATTCGACGGCATTGCAAAAAGTGGCACGGCCGGAACGAATGTGAAGTTGACGTTGTCGTTGCGCTACCGAAATTCATTAATCGGTGGTTCTGCCGGATATGGGTCAATCGACCGCTCCTCGCATCATTCCTGCCTCATTCGCCATAAACCACGGGTTAGGGGGCGGGATGAGAAGAAAAATTGAATGAATGAAAACAATCGTCTATGGTCGTTAGCGGGCCCTACGGGATCGGTGAGATCGTTTTTATGGCCTCGAAAGTAGCTGGTCGAGCAATTTGCATTGTACCGCGGTCGAACGGAACGATTTATGTGCGAATAAGCACCTATCTTGTGGAGGAGTATTGATTTTCGGGAAAAAAGCGAACTGTGATTATCTCTAACGGAGCTGAGACGTCTCGAAGGTAATAGAACGTTTATCGTGGAGAATGTGAGGTGTACTTTTAAATTCGGATGCTTGTAGTGTCATTAACGCTTTCCAAGTCCTTAGTATTTTAAGTACCTTTCTTCGTGCTGACTTTACGTTAATTTTTTTAAACAATCATATATAATTGTATGTAGGGTTAACGTTCCTGACCCTTTAGATTAATTATTTCCCCTTTTCCTTATCAAAAATATTAAATCACTGACGACGAAACTAACATTTTATTTCTAAATTGTGTTTTCTTAACTGTGTAGCGTCTAACGAAATTCTTTACCTACGTTATAGCTCAATAAAATCTTTGTAAATTTCTGTCAAATAATTTTATGCCGAACTAATTTGTACACAAGAAACTCTGCGGCTGTTTAATGAACATCTTATAAATGATGTACAACTTTCATTGTATTTTCGACAATATAATAATATAATTTTTCTTACAATACGCTGTTTAGAAACGTCATTACACATTCTTCTTCCACGCACCGCAAATAAAAGACCTTTGAAATTCTTAATCACAGATAACAATTGGACGAATACGAGTTCAAAGATAGAAACGTTTGGAGACCGGAGTGTAGAAACGATAATTAAGGTTGAACAAGGTGCATAGTCGTTAATATTTCATAGCGCAAACAAGAATTCGGCGATATTCCTGCACATGATGCAGCGCATAAAGTTAGAACGTTCAATGGCCAGTGATCAATGCAGCGATTAGCAGGTCAATTAAGTAAACGAGAACGCGTTACGCTCGATAATAAACAAGCAACGGGAACATCGGAGTGGAGAATTAACATCGTGCCAGGTACAAGTAACTTACAATTAGTCGTACCATAAAGTGGTCTACGGAACAGTAATTAACACCACTAAACGAAGAAGTCGCAACAAAGATAACGTTTCAGAGTGTTGCTGTTTAAACTTGGACTTCATTCGCGCCGCACTCTTAGCGTGAAATTATGACGTTTAATGTAACATTATCGGCGAATTATGAATCTTGCGGAGACGCAATTAATTATCAATTTACAAGCGAAGAAAGTGTTCGAGGGAGAGAGGGTTGGAGAGACAGAGTAATAGAAAGGCGGCAGGAACGAGCTTTTTCCCTTCCATTCCAGATCTAGCAGTTGAACTCATCGGTAAAGCTTATCTGGGAAATCCTACTTTAGATAGAAAGACATTTGGGTTTTGGAAGAATTTCCGATTCGTGGAATTTCGATACTTACCAGAATCGGTTACTGATCTATAGAAATGTCTGTCAATACGTATTACAGCAGCAGTCAGAAATTTAATATTTAAACACTGTGAATATTCTACTTAATAACGAGTATTATTAACATTAATAATTAATACGAATGTGTAATAATTTAATTTTGTCGCTTGAAAATTGACTTTTATTAATATTCCCGTTACTTACCGCTATTAGATATCCTTCCATTAATTTCCATTCCAGCTAGAAGTTCTCGTTCGCTGATTAATTCCTCCGTCTACCTGTGTCCATTTATATAAGCTCGTAGTACAGAACATTAACGTCTAATGTATTATAGCATATAAAATAGATGTAACCTATAATTGGAAATAAAAATAAAAATGTGAAATAAAAAGTAAAATTCTAATAGTAGTGACCGAAGTACCTGTGGTATTGAATTATATTACTTATTGATCCCTCTAAAGGCTCTTAATGCCTCCCTTTTTAGCCTCCTTTTTGCTTATGTTTTCATGCAATCATGATGTATGAAATATTCTGACCCTATGTGGTTAGACAGTGTACCAAGCAAAATTGTCATCCAAAAATATGAATCTGTTACTATTTCAATATTAAGTAGTTCATAAAAAATTAATCAATTATATTTTGCTGCTATAGAAAGTAGCGAAATTGTTCAATGGAAAGTGTGCTTCAGCAAAGGAACAATGATACCTATACATTTCTGGTCGCGTACCCGTGTGTGTTCTCCAACGTTAATTTTTCTTCTCGGGCAGGATGCTTATCGATCAAAAACTTATTCGTACTCTAATAATACATACATGTGTATAGCATTCTCCGTATCTCTTTTTGTGCACCGCGTTCATCAGCTGCATTATTTTCAATTGCTCTCGAGGCATATGGATGTGCTCAACTCGCCTAGAGGGAAAAGAGTAATCGGCTACTTTCAACAATTTCATTCGTTATTCGCTATTCAGTATTTAATGGTTCGGGCCCGTTACACGTCTCGGTGCAATGAATTTCCCATGGACGCAAATCTGCTAGCCATTTTCAGCTACGACTAACAAACATAAGTACCCTGGTTGCTAATTTCTTGCTTCGCCCTTCATTCGTATACACAGCGTTCCGTTAAATTGGAGACTTCGTACCAAACAACTGTTGTAACTTTAATCTCTCGTGAGTTCACTCCGCCGTTTCTAGTTAAATAGAACACTCTGTATGTATTCTGGAAGATTTTGAACACTGGATGGTCCTCGATTTCTTTTAACTTCAAATCGTGAAGTTAAAACTTGATGTTTATCACGAATCTCTATATAGGTTTTAACCTTTTCTACAAAATTGTTTTGTAGAATTTATATTACTATATAGTGGTTCAACAAATTCTGTTCTTCTTTCATTTCAATGTTATGAAAAGTTACAGTTTTATGCGTTATACTTTCCTTCATTTTTTTTGTCTCATACCTTAATATTTTATTTCATAATTAAAGAATAGTTAACGTAGTAAACTTCAGGCGACCATCGGTAAACAGAATTTTTACTAACAGAAGACAAGTAATCACTGTCGCCACACTAACAATAAGATCCATTTAGAAATCATTCAGTCAAGAAAGCATCGATCATCGAATACATCAATAGCACTTCATACACCAAAAACCACTGTTTCATACCATAGGAACATCATACACTTGATACCAGAGGGTTTCCATCATCCTCACTGAGTCTCTCTATTTCCCACAAGTTCCGTTCCCTAACCATCAAGATCTATTCAAATAGATCCAGTTTCCCAGCATTGAACGTTTCTGCATCCCACGCATACACGTTTACCAGACAGTCTTATTGACTAAGCCATCTATTCCGCTTCTATTTGTGGTTTCGTTTTAATCCTTTATGAGACGACGGCGCAGTTAAATATTAATTGTAAGGTTAATTTAATAATAATCCCTACACATCTACATTAGAAATCTATTTTAAATATGATTAAATACAACGACAAATATATCGAGTCAATTGCAATGGAATCCATAAAAAGGATAGTCAAAATTGTATTAAGTTTTAATAACTTGGATACGCTGCTTTCTACGACTTCTAACAATATTAATGAAATGTTCAACAATTATTTATGCAGTACATCAAGCAAGTTTCTGTGTATGTATTCATCAAATATTAAGCCAACGAAATTTTGCCACCACAACAGGAAAACCTAAAAACTGAAAATGAAACATTTCTAAGCTACACATACTGTTAGGGTACCATATTTATATACCCATATCCCTGTGGCTTAACATAAAATTCCACCTAAGTACACCGTACATTTCATCGGTTGCTGCACCAACAAATAAAACGTTTTCTTGCTTCTTCGAACCGGACGTAGGTGTAATAGAAAACACTACCTTATGGACGTTTTCCTTTTGTGCCACCTATACGTTTACCCTTTGTTTCGGGGCACAGCTTTCACGTATGTACTGTATGGATGTATACCCCCTCGGTGTTCTATATTTCTTTCGTGTCGCCACAGTAACGGAACAGCAAAGGGTCACGGGTTTTCGTTATAGCCGGTTCACATCCTTCCTTCCACACAATTTTCCTCCGTCTAATGGCCAGGATTTGTAACTATCGTCCATTCGACAGCATAGGCGATTAGCGAAGTGCACACGACGCAGTGGAAAATGAAAGTTCAGCCACCTGAGAGAAATAGATGACGAACGAGGTATTGAGGAACGTACAGAGGCAAAGAATGAAGTCCTAGAATCATATAAAAAGAAAAGGTGTCCGCTTTTCTATTGGCAGGCCCGTCATTGTTCTAACAGACCTTTGTCCCTTATGAGAGCGCTTTGATAATGGAATAAAATTAACAATGAAAAGGGAAATTTTACGATGATCATGAATAATTTGCCTGTAAATCAAATTTAATTGCCCTATCAATATAAAATGCAGTTTGTGAGTCCTTTAATCAACTATGCAGTAGACGTTGGAAAAAATATATTCCTTTGCTTCTAAATCAATGCTTTAATGTCAGATACATTAAGAAGTACCTTTCACAGTAGATCTTGCATTTTATTGCATTTCCAAATCGTCCCTCATTGACATTAAAACGAAAATTTCTCAACAGTGATAACAGTTCACCGAGGATCGGGTCGAGAGGTTATACTGCAAACTGTGTTTCAAATCAGAACGACGAATGTCAAACAACATTGTGCACAAATATCCATTATGCAATTTTCAAGTGCGTGGAAAGCTACTTCATATACTATCGAAGCTACCGCCAATGAGAAGTGGCACGCTTTTTACTTTGCCAAAGTTAGACGCTGTTGACCCCGGTAATATTAATCGTTACGCTGTTACGTTTCATAAGTTGGGACTAGGGACGTTTAGAAGTTACTACGTGCTTAAAAACTTTGCAACCTCTGCGTCATCCCAACTTTTCAACCCTAAATCATACGCTCAAGTAGAACCTTTCGAATCTTGTCGTCTCCTGTGTCGTTCTCGGTGTTACAAAAACCTGCGGAAAAACTCACGGTTCCCAATCGTTGCGTTCGTATCTCAATATTAAACAGGATAGCCTAATTAGAAGATGATTATTTACGAGACAAAAGACAAGTTGAGACACTAGAATAAAATGTATGCAAGTCAGACGTAATTTTCCCTAACCAGCCTCACTTCAATCGACTTTTCCTAACGCACCCGACAATTTTCCCCAACAATCAGATTCGTATCGCCGTACTAAACACATGTTGAATAACGTTGTGAACCTTTGGCCTAGAATGCAGACGCGTTGTAAAATGGTAATGGAACAACGGAGGACACTTAAGCAGTCAACAACCGCAATAACTAACCTTCTCGTCTATGTAAACTCTACTTTTCTACGTTCAGCCGCTAATGTTGCACAGGTTACAGTATAAATGTCTTTGATTACACTGTGCACTTACAGTGCGCGCTGGAAACAACACCGTACGTCTTTCTCTTACGTTACGCGGTCAGCGAGGTGTTAATATCGGGCTGCTATTCTTCGGGAACGGTGGCCAAGATAAGAGGATTGCGGCGATGTTCTTGGTGCACGGCAGCGAGGTGTCTGTCTTGCTCACAGATGGGGGTTGTTGCTCGAATAAATAGCACAACTAAAAGTTATTACGTCAAAAATTTCGTCTGCTTCAAGAAGATGGTTGGAGAAGCTCGAGGCAAGAAGGAAACTATAAATTCAGTGCCTGAAAAATTCAGCGCACTGTAATGCAATAATGAATGAATAAGTTGTCTCGTGTTACGCGAAATTTTCAAGTTGTATTCCGTGTCAATGCAAACTATTTATTTGTGGGTGGACAGTTGCACGGGAAAGTGTAATCCTCGTAGTATCCCATACAATTTTTGATCTTTTCCATAATATTCTGTAGAAATTATTCCTGGGCCCATTTAAAAATAAAATTGGAAAAAAAGAACAGGTTATTTCACAAGTAAAATATCTTTCATTAGCTCTCCAATTTTTCTAATTTCGCGAGGAAACAAACTAGACACAACTTAAGCAGCAAACTTAACGAAAGCTACATTTTCGAAGTAGTGGAAGGTACGCCTTTCACCAATTTCACTTAATTCTCCACGATCGCGTTAAAGAAGGTGGATACTTTGGACTACAGCCAATGGAACCTGCATTCCTTCCTTGCGACGTCTCCTGAGCAGCGGGCGGTATTTTCACTTTGGAAAAAAATCAAATGGCAGGATTCATTAACAGCCGCACTTCTATGTGTACACGCATTCGGAATGAAGCAACATTTTCGAAGAAACTGTAAACGACAAACAAAGCTATTCCTGCAATGGTGCAATGAAAGGAAACCTGAATGAAATGACCAAATTTCTTCCACCATGGATCTGGTTTATATCCGCCGGAAAAATCTGTAAGTTGGACATTAAAGTAGCCTCGATTTTCTTAGAAAATATCGTGAAACGCGGCATGATGTACCGCGGGTCCGCTGCCAGATTGGCCGATTTATCGGCGTTTCTGCGACTCCGGTGACCAGGTCCGCAGAGCAGCTCGAGCATCCCTCGATATCGGCTGCTATCGTCATTCACCGTGTCGAATCGTATTTCACGAGTTTTTGAACGGATCGCAGCAGCTGGTTATGGGAAGACATCCGTTATCGCGTCTCCATCCACGTCTCTTTATTTAATTTGATTCATAAGCGCAGCCATCGCCGGAATAATCGTAAAACTTCAATTTCAACCGCGCCACCGCCACCTATTTCTTTAATTTGATTTATACGTGTACCTGAAACGAAAGGCGAACATCTTAACGATCAATAATCTCGCCGTTATTCATCCCTTTAATTCATTCAATTCGTGCTGCGAGGAGAATGCTACGAACGTTTACATGTTATGGAACACCGTGCATTGAAAAAAGATTCGTCGATAATTTTATTTGCTGCTAGAAATAATTATCTCAAAGTTTCATTGCGTAGAGGCTTTTCGTGGTTCATTTAGTTTCATATGTCTATACGTATATAAAACAATTTTAGTTTTATCTAGTTTCGCAGCTTTCGTTGCAAAAGGAAAACAGTTAAATCAATAAAATAGTGGCAGTATGTTTGCATCAAACTGTGTAACTATTGTAGTTTCTAACTAATTTTCAAAAAGAGATAGAATACAACAAAGATAACAATCGTAGCCTCGGGTACTTAAAAGTTAAGAATAATAATCATTTTAACGCTGCAATCTGTGATACACTGTGACGCAATTCAGACATCATACAATAAAAATTCACCATGCTTTTATCATGTAACGGACTCTCCTAAAAATAGATCAGATCACTATCAACGTCCAGAAACATAGCACCGAGGCATCGTGCAATAGAAATTTTACATAATCATCATCCTCGCACTTTATCGCCACCGTTTTAAAGGATACCTTCCCTTTAAAACGGAAAGATCGCTGGAGATCGTTTACGATGCCCGTTCTAAGTTACTTATATGATGCTCCTATCGTGGATTTCGGAAGGCGATATCAGCGTTCGATATGATCTGTATTTTAATTTACGCGATCGTTGGGTCGATCCGTCTGCCATCAACGGGCGCGATTCCAACGTGCATTGCTGGATATGCGCATCATACATACGCAAATCGTTCAAAGTTCCCCGATTCGACCCACTGCAGCGGTCAATTTTCAATGATCTTAATCTGGAGCCTCGATTGAAATTCATGAAGCATTATCACCGACGAAATTTCCGCGAACGGATTTACCCCTGCTCTGAATTCGCCCGCTCGCGCATATTCTATTGCCTAACTGTTTAAAAAATTGATCAGTGGCCTCCGGGTAATTACAGTCATGTCGCTACGTTGGTATAATTCGTCGGGCAATGTTAGTCCTGAATGTGGAATTTCTGCACGGTAGAATATTCGTTACCGTCTTCACACTTTCAACAATTCCTGCTGAAAGTACCTGTGATAATACTAATGTAATGCCTTATGGATAATTCGATATTTTTGGTACTAGAAAATTTGTTGGTGTCTTGAAATTTTCCATTGAAATTTTCCACAATTTTCCATATTTAATATAATAGATAGTATTAATCAATTACGTGCATAGTGGAAACAGTACCGCAGAAATTACCTGTGCTCATTAAATTTGTTGTCCGCTGTGTACAATAGGAAACAGAAAAGAAGTACATACACCCTACGGACTCTCTTCTACGTTCATCTATAATTATATCGTTGGTCCATAGTTCAAGAAGAAAGTAAAATTATCTTGCAGGCATTATTCCAATTTGTTAGAAACTATCAAACGAAAGACTCAGAGAAATCATTTAGAATAGAACAGATTCTACCTAGGCAGCAACAGGCACGTAAATTTTACTCTGTACCATAAGTGATAATCCGCGATTACATTCGGCGTTCTAAAATACGGTACCCTGTGTACCGCATGGTATTACATATAAGATTGAACGCAAATACACAGTGGCAAATTCCAGCTGCATACGGCCGCAAGGAAAAATATAAACTGTCCGTACTTGTACCTGCAAGTGTATGCGATAACGCGACGCAAGCTTTGATAAGCCCCGCCTTGGTGCATTAGACACGCGCCCCGACGTTTATCTTTCTGCGTAAGAATATTCCCTCGACTGTGTTAACGTAATTCCTTTTTGCTATTCGTCCTTTATTTACTCCTCACCCCGTTGAAACTACCATACGATCCACACCATTTTTTCACAAGCACGCAACTCCCATACCCGCCATAGAGCTTAGTTATAGGTGCCGCCATACTATCGTGCAACATTGCTCGACTTCGTGTTTGCCAAACAGCATTCATACACGACTAAACGCTCGCGGCGCAAAGTGAAACGCGTGCACAGGATCCCGCTGTTTTATGTAATTGGTAGATTCAAGCTGATAGACCAACTGACCTACATTCATCTTTTCGAGCTTAGAGAAAGAAAGGACCTCAGCGAGAGATCCCTTGCCCGACACAGTCAAAGAAAGGAGGCCGGATGAGGCTGTTCCGAGATACCGCCTCTTATTCGGATACCATTGATCTGCCGATGGAAGCGTTATTCGGGCCAAAGCGCCCGGAGAAAGGGGCAACAGAAATCCGCATCTACCTGTTTCTCACCAAAACACGTCCCACGGTTCGATCGTTTGCTATTTGTAGCAGTTGCACTCACGGACAGTACGCGATCGACTTTTATTTAACAGGTGATCTTTATTCATATGGGAATTTGTTACACGTGTTAACTTTACAGAGTTGGTAGCGTGTTAACCCCCTTCCCTCGGTACGGTCGAAAAGAAAACTGTACAGTTCTTATTAACATCGAAGAAATATACGCATAAACACTTTATAGTCTATTCGAGTTACTTATGGCTTATATAAATAATTGCAATAACAATACATTAATAATAATACAATAATATATCTATTTGTTACACGTGTTAACTGTCGAAAAGAAATCTGTCCTCGATGCAAAGAAACTGTACAGTTCTTATTAACATCGAAGAAATATACGCATAAACACTTGATAGTCTATTCGACTGACTTATAATTTATATAAGGAATTGCAATAATAATGCAATGCTGTAGTGGACGTTTATACAATATATATTTTATATGTATGTACAACATGTACGCGATTCGTAGTGAAAGTGTAAATGAACAAAATTGAAGAAATGTTTAACAGAAAGTATTAGCAGCGTGAAAGTTCAAGTGAAAGCCTGCCTTGGTGGTCACATTTGACGGCTTTGACAGTTCTCTGATTTTCCAGACTGAGAAACTCTGAATCTGGCGATGAACAGTAGCAGAATTTCATAGATTCTTACTGTAGGGACCTGCCAGCAGGTTTCACATTATCCTACATTTGGTTATAGGTCACGCTCTCTAAGGTTTTTCAACTTCGAATTGGTTCGAGGTGGGATCTTAAAGCCATTTGGTGGTCCAAAATGAGATCTTAAGACCCTATGGTTGTTCAAGGGAGGTTCTAAGATCCTTTGGTGGCTCGAGACGAGGTCCCACGCTGTTTCTGCAGTTCAAGGCGAGAACTAAGAACCCTGTGGTGTTCCATGATGAGGAACTACGATCTTCGAGTGACCCGACACTGGATCTTACCACCCTTTCGAATAGGCGACCGTCCTGACGTCCATGTGAGATCCCATGAATCTGTGTCGGCGTGCAGGCAAGATCTGTAGGGCTGTAGTGGCTCGTATATCGAATGATTCGGTTCGTGATATCGATACCTACCCTCGGAACACGTTTTTATGTTACGTTATTTATTGCCTTCATGAGGGATGAAGATTATTACTTTCTTTTATGATAAATTCACTATCGTTTCAAGTTTCGGCAGGACAGTTAAGTATTCCCCTAAATGAAAAAATAAAGGGTCAAAAACTATTTGGGCATCATATATTTTTTATCGATTTCCTGTAAGTTTCCTAAGGAACATGTTCCTGTTCTTAATCGTTTTGCGACTCCCTGTGCAATTTGCAATATTTTTACTGCGTGTCGCTTATTGTACGAATGATTTGATATTTGAGATGTGAAAATATTTCCCCTTTAAGAGTTTAACAAGTTTGTCTGATAAGTACAGATATACGTACATACATTCACAAAATGGATTGATGGTAAGGATTATCAGTCGTTTATAGATTTTCATATATAACCTAGTTTTCAATAAGCATGTGTACAAGTTTTATACGTAGCGATACTTTTCACCATGACTGCCGCAAGTCCGATGAGCAGAAACTGTTATACTAGAGTGTGCACGTGACGTATAAAGTCATAAATTACTTGGCCACGGTTCGGAGGGACCTCGACGTCGATTGGAATTCCTCATTCATGATCCGTGTATCCATGTTCTAAAGTGTTCTATTGTAAAACAAGTGTCGTATTGTTCCATCGACATCAATCACAGATGAACAATTAAATTATAGTGCAACTGAGAAATATCTTTAGCAAACATTTATACGTTACATCAAAGACCCTTCATTGAAGACAGTTAAGTCACTTACAGCTACAGCTGCAAAGTTTTGGCAGAAAGTCTGTGGTTTTAAATATCATTGACCTCACTTTTCCAAGAATTATAAATGTCCTTATATAATCAATACAACTTCCGCTTAAGTTATGTAATAGTAACCAGTCGATACAAGAATTATTATACGCAAAGAGCAAGATACGACGCCACATCGATTTCGAAAACATGCAAAACTCCCCCGTCACATCGACGAAAGACAAACGCTAAGATAATCCGATGAAGCTTCCCCGAGGCATCAAATTTGGATACATCCCATCTTCATTTCCCCCCATGCTCTGTAAAATAAATTCCGTCCGCGACAGGCAAATTAAGAAATCAGATCCATAATTATCCCATAGTCGATCCTGGTGAAATTTATGATGATCGTTGTCGTCGAAATTCTTGATAATACGGCTCGCGCGGGTGAGCACCCTAAATGTGATTAAATAACCCCCCGTCACTACGTCACGGGGCTTCTTTGGTTACTTCACACTGCAGTCGCCTGGAATCTTTACGATCAACGAGCATCACCTTCGACCGGTGAAGGCAACTTCACCGTTCTAACGAGTTTTCAAAATCGCCGCCATCGCGTTACGAACCAACGGATCTGGAAGCCGTTCGAGGAAAAAGTTTCTACGAAAGTCGTTCAACGCGCACACGGCGTTCCTGCCGACGACGTTGGAATCCCTGCTCGCGATATACCGTTTCTCTTCGCCCAGTTCTTTCGTTTCTTGCTTCCTCCCCTGTTCCCTTTCCTGGAAGGCTCTCACGATGAAACTGACGGGAAAATGGCCGAGTCAGTGCGAATAAACGTCGATTTTACACACGACCGCACACGGCCATCCTTTGCGTAGGCGTTCAAGAGGGCGGAAACTCCACTTTATGGCGAATAATATCAAATATTTGCGCAACCCTGTATCGCAGCTACCGGTAACGTGTTTTCGTTCGACGTGTGCTCAACTGCGCCCCTGATCGACACAGACTCCTGCCGCGATAATGGACAGCGTGCCTGTAAATATTGCTTTACAATACACGGATCGTGTCTCGCGTACTCGCGAACGATTGTCGCAAACGAACCGACGACCGTGGGTATTCGCACTTTTTCATCGAGATATTGTGGCAGCCCGTGAGTGGATTTGTGTGCACAGCCGATGACAGAATTACAGTTTATTTGTATCGTGTCCGTTAAAACGCGGCACCCCCGTTGAAAACTATACCTCTCGAGATTTCATGCCGGGATATTGTTTGGCATTTGCCGTGTGCCGTATTGATGACTTTTTCAATCTGGATGCAGCGTACGCGACATTGTTCCAATGAGCGAGGGAGAAAAGAATTAACAACAATTTTGCCGCACAATGTTTGGATTCGTGGATACTGTGGGAGGCAATTAGTGCGTGCCATTTTCGCATAACGCAGCCAGGTGTATTGTGCAAGATAGAATATTTAAGTAGGTACGATTTTTCGTGCAGGAAATATTTTGATGTCCCATTATCTTTGTGTTCCATTCTTCGTTAAATTCATTGGAACAATATAATTTACCAAATTTTTTCGATAGATTTTCAGAAATTTTGACGCGCCCTCATTATTCATTTCCATTCCTCTTTCCGTTCCGTCATTTTTTACTAAAACAGTTTGTATAATCTGTCTATTGTGCAGCTTCAAGCTTTTAATCCATATAAAATAAACGGCATATTCGGGTGCTTTAGATTAATTGCCCTAAATTTATATCATACATAAAACTCGCCTATTCCTTTGTCCACGATCATACTTTGAGAAGCTCTTTCCGGGACTTCCAGCTTCACTTAATATTTCATTCGCGGAACGGACGTCACAGCAGTTGAAATAGACCGGGGGCACAAATTTTTCCTATCATGTATCCGACTATCGTAGCTATTTCACCGTGTAAGAGATATCGGGGAAAATTCGAAATACATTTAGAACTGAATTCCGGATTTCCAGCGACTTATTCCTATGCAATTCTTCCCGTCTTTGCCTCGACATACTCACAGCTCCATCCTCGTCCCCGGAATTTCACCGTGGAAAGAGTTTCTGCTTTTTCTCCCCTCTGAAGGATACTTCACCTTGATCCAGACAGTTCCAGCGAAAAGTGGCTGATCGATGAATTCGAGTTCTCGGCTACGTCGTACCAGAGAACCTCGCCTTCTCCCAGCTCTGGGGAAAACTTAAGGCAGGACGACATCGGCCAAAATTTACGATCCTGTGAATCGTGCAACCGAGAAGACTTATCCGGCCCCTCCCCCGATGCCAGTCCAACCGAATGGATGGCTGGAGCTGGAGCGAAACTTTTATGATTTTCTATGGATTCTGATTAAATTTCATCGAGAACGCGGGCTTAATTTTATGCACAGGACGAAATGAAATAGAGCCACTTTTTTCAGCTACGTCTGATACATTTATTATTCGTCTGATACATTTTACTCCAAATGGAAGCATTTGTTATTTACAGCGCGGTCCATTTCAGGTGTATCTTACGATTTTTAAATTTTGTTTATTACAGTTAGCTAATAGAGTACGGTGGCCGTGATCATTATTATTAATATTATTGATGACATGGTTGAACGAATGATTCTGAAAGTTTTACAGACATGAAATGTGTATTTTATTGAAGAAGACAGCGTGGACGTGTGTCTACTTTTATTGTCAATTTCACAATGGATATTTTTCCTCTTTACACGGGCATTAATATTGATAATATAAAAATACTGAAAATAAATGTATTTTTTTATTGGAACTGAATTTATTGCGCAGAAATGTCATTTTTAATAAAAGTTCCTTGGAACGAATTGACGCGAAGTATCTTTTATTTAAAAGTAACCATTAAACTTATTCATACTAACTGTATTTTTTTCTAAACTATGTTTTCTAAACATTTGTCTAAAATCTCTTATATCCTCATTTTTGTTATGGAAAAACCTGATCGTTTTGGACCCACATATCCACAAGATGGATATAAAGACGATCGCATTAGTAAGCGATACTATTGACTGTAAAGTACCAATAGTATTTATGGAACTACTTTTTATACCACGATCGGTGCATGTTCAAGAAAATGTATTATCTTGCAGGTTAGAGCGGAGAAACTTTTGCCAGTTTTTCATTCATGCAAATACGTAGCAGGTGTTCAAAGATTCTTTTACTGCCCGTATGCTAAGGATTTTCCACGCTGCACGATATTTCGTGTAAATTCGTGCTCATGTCGTTGTACAAAGCTTTTTACAAGTGCCGCTAAAGGAAGCTACGACTCCGTATCTTTTACATGACTCCGTTACGTTCCTAAGATAAACTCTCTTTCCTCTCTCAAGGAATATTTCAACCTGCGATGTTTCATTAAAGCTGTATACCGTATTTAACCGTTTTAAAAGCCACATTGAACTATTCCATAGAGTTAAAAAAAAACTTTTTTGTAGTATACAAACGAAAATCATAGTGACAAAGTGGCATACCTTTTTAATGCTTTATGTATCACGTGCATGGTATTTCATTTTGCTTATCAAACGAAAGGGGTACAGAGAGTTATTTATTTCGGTTGTAGTATGTATTAATGCTTGAACATTCGTCAACTAGGAACGTTTGTAAAAATGGCTGACAACGTTTGCTGTTTCCAGCGCAAAATCCTTCTTTCCAAATATTACATAGTCCTTCAACGATCGATCTGCAAAAACTGATCACTTACCACGGATGTTTACCATGAAAGGGATTATCTTTGTAAACCCTCCAAATATTTGCGACATACGAAAGTGGCCATTCTTTTTGCCAGGGACAGGGGGGAAAGGACAATTGAGCAATGAATAAACTGAGAAAACAGGCTGAAAAATATCCATAGTATAAAGGAAAGGGAAATACGTGTTGACTGAAATTAGTTATGTGCATACTCAAGTATTATGCAATTCTAATTTCAGTTGTGCAAGGATAATACTTACGAATTTAAAAAAAAATAATTTCAATTTTTAATTGAACCCATATTTTATTTGACATTCTGCGCTTGTTCCTTGTTAAGTGTCGAAGTCTTAATTAATTCCAAATGACGTACTTCATTTTGATTTCCTTCGCGATTAGATCTGTACTCCTTCAGTTAGTTTGCCTCGCTAATTTACGTTTAACCAAAGTACATATGTTTAAGTTAATTCCAAGTTAGCCTTCAATTAGATATCTAGGTTGATCCTCATCTGGTATTAGTACCCGAACTAGTTTTGAAGTGTCTGCCTAAACCTAATTCAGATAAACTTAATAGCTTAGATTAGTCCTACAACAACTTCCCCTTCCCTCGCCAAACGCTACTCCTCCTGCGTCTATCACTCGATTACAAATATTACGACAGTAGAAAAATGTATAATACATTTGAATACCTTCGTTTCGCGAACCGTACATTTACAGCGGACTTAATCAGAGAATGAATTCTTCCGTAAATTATTAATATCCTGAAATAATTAATAAAAATTTCAATAACAAGTCCGTTTGTAATATCAGCTTCATTACAACAAAGCCAAATGTAATGTAATTAAATATACAGGTAATGATCATTTCCATATAAAAAATCTGCTTCCTTTTGTCAGAGACAGGCGAGGAAGACAATTCAGTTACAATATCAAATGCCCAAAGTGATGTCTATCTTCTCTACAACCATTTATTATGTTCAAAATAACAGTAACCAATTCCATAAAAAAATTGCTACAGCAATTCTCCCAGGAATGCATTTCTCCAATTTTCGCACGCAACGCACCATTCGTATTCCTCTGCAACACCCAACAGAAAGACCCAAGAGAAACGGAAATACTCTCGAACGAGTTAATCCCTCGATAAGTTCGGAATAACTAAAAACGACAACGAGATTATCGACGATTTCGCGACCGCTTCACTGTAATCGTCGCGGTCATTAAACTCTTGTTCGGCGCAATCATTTCCTCGCTTATCGAGGATTATCAGAAGCTGGTTTTAGATGGCTTCAGGTGAGAAAAATCTACGGTCAAACCGAAACAGAGTCACGGATCGAGCAAATGTTTTCACAGGCGTCGCTATTCGTGCAACGTGACGAAGCGGCGCCGTCGTTGTCTTCATTTGTGCTAAACACTGGAATTGTCCTAGTAACGTGCCTAAAAGGGGACACCGGCAACGAAGCTTTTCATCCAAGCACTTCCATCGCATTTGCATCACGGACGAAGATGTTACTGAATCTTAGCTGAATATCGTTGGAAGAGACACGATTTTCGTCAAGATAAAGCACGAGCCCGCTGCTGTCGATCTGGCAACAATCGTTGCAATCGAACATTGTGACCAAAAGCACTGCTGCTTCGTATCGCAAAGGCTCATCGATGTTTCACTATTGTTCCATCACTTCGAGCCAAGTTTTCTAGTGTTTGTATTCTTCTGTTCGTTGTGCGTCTGTGGGTGTAATGGGAATGCCTGAAACTGTAGGACAGTTATAAACAATAGCTGCATTAGGCGCAGTTTGTGCAAATGTTATTTCTTTTTCTTTTATTTTGTGGAAGGGATGCAAATGCAACAACACGAAAATTCGTTCGGCTAAAGGTTCTTCATGATACTTCATTTAAAATTGATTTTAAATAGTTGTTATTGCTCAATTTAAAATATTTGAATAGCTTGCGATGTCAAAGTATTTCTTCACAGGACGACGCAGGTTTGAAGGCAGGTGTGTTCGCATGCCTGCTGCATCCACGATACGAAATTCCTCGTAAAGTGGTATTTAAACAATTAATAGAGTGCAATATAACGCTTCTAAATTGTCTGTACTCTGTTTAAAAGACACGCTCACATGTCAGGTAATAAGTTCTTGCCAGTTCGTTGTTACGTTTTACTATCTTGCTTACGACGTTTGCCCCGCGAAACTCGTAGCTTTATGACAACCACAATAAGACCACGCATAAAAATGCAATATTCACGTCTAGACAGTAATAGATTCGCTGCGAACGTAATGCAATGTAAACACCTATAGCGACGGACAAAATATTGAATTCCCCAAATACATTCTCGCGTCGAGTTACATTACACCACGTTTCCCGGGGTTTTTTTTCGCCGCAGCTATAATAAAACGCTAAAAGCGTTGAATGAATTACCATGCCGCGAAATTGCCCCGACACAGAAAACAAGTGGCAAATTTTCAGAATGTGTGGAAAAGATGGAGGACGATATAGCGTGCCTCCCCGACGAGAAACAGTACGAAATGACGTTCGCGTTGACAATCCCACTCTGTTCATACGCTTTGCCACTCCACGAAGAAACCGATTTGCCCAGCTATTTCTAGCCTTCTTAAAAACAGTCGAACTCGCCTCGGAATTTTCATCCATTTAACGCGGTCCTCGCGGAACCTCGTAGCGGCGTAAACTGGACGGACAATGGAAACGTCTCTGACCTATATACACTTTGCTTGAGTAATGAGAAAGATACGGTCGAGCACTTTCATCGAAGTGAAACGCCCGTCGTTAGCGCTACGATGGAAACAAATCGATAAATGGCATTCTTAATTTTACTGCAGCTGCTAAGTGAAATACCGTATAAATTTTTATTTTACGTTCACTTCGCTCGTTTTCGGCCGAAACCCGTTTCTGCGTCCTTTTAAACGAACCGTGAAGCGAAAACGCGTCCCGATTGCGATAACTCTTGTTTCACGATCGGACCTTTAACGAAACAACGCGGCCGACTAGTTTTTCTTCATTCCGCTGCCTTTTCTTCGATTTCTACGTTCAACTACGCCAACGTTGCTTTTTTTCGAAACATTTATCGCAACGAGATGCAAAGGGATATTTTTCAATATTTACGAAGCACTGTTGTACAAGCGCGCAGTCGAGCTCTACCAGTTTGGGAAACACGATTCACCACTACACTGTGCGCACAAAGGATTATAATATGATTTTCGAAACGCTCTACTCCCGGGATATGCGTGTCCCGATAAAGATTGCCGTTTCGAAGAGAAGCCCCGAACGGTATCAACCGTTGCGTCCATTAATTAAATGGTTATGCAACATGCACAGAAGAGGCAGTATATACGTTTCCGTGGGCGTGCATTATTCATACGAGTTACATACAAAGCAGTTCCGAAATGCTTAATCAAACTTCGTGTAGTGATACTTGTACATAAAGCCGCGGAAGCCGCAGTCCTGCGAATATAATATTAAATGTTTGGTAATTGTCATTGGAGTGGAAGGTCCATCGGAACCCATTCCTTCTACGGAATTATCTTTTTCAATCAAATATTTAATAGACTGCTTCTTGCAGGGGAACATTTTGAACCGTTACTGCAGTGTAATAACTGTAAACGCTATTACTTGTGCACAAGGGGTAATACTCCAGGTTGTATCACTTAAAAATATCTTAAGCAGCATACCTCGTGAAATTTTAACGAGTTGTCCGTCGGGCTGCTATTAAAACTGTTCATTTATCCATGAAACGTTATCCTTCTCGAGTAAAGCATCCCCTGTTATCTATACTCAATTGGCTTATAATAATTGAACTGGGAATGACTCGTTTAATCATACTTCTATTGCATTCAAACCGTATATCTTTATTCGACTATGTACTTAACACATATATGTACTACATTAAACGAGAAGAAATACGTAGCTTCGAGTTTCCAAAGAAATTTTTCTCCTTATAACTTATCGATACCCGTAACGTCGTTATGACGTTAACAGTATCAGAACGAAATTCTCAAAAACTTCTCTGCGAAGCGAATTATCATTCTCACTCTAACACGCGATCCGCTTTTAAAAGTTCGAACAAACACTTCGCGAACACCCCGTACGAGTGCGTTCGCTCTCGAATCGAACTCGCAAAGAGAAAAATATTCCACATGAAGTCCCACGCGAAATCCAATCCCGTGGTGAGAATGGGGTGGTGAAAATTGGCGGGAAGCCCTAAGCGAGTTCGTAGCCAGATTTAATTCGAATGGACACACTCTTCGTCCACAAAGGGTTGTCTCACAAAAATGTGCCAATTTCCTAATGTGTTACATACGTCGCATACGTTTACAGTATAGTGTAGGCACTGTTATCTAAATCAAATTCTATTTCTTACAATTATTAGAAGTGCCACGACGATGGAACGAATGTTTTAAGCTCATCTACGCTAGTAAATAGATTTAAAATAGGAAGTACAACGTTGTCCAATAATTTCATAAATTCTTTTCGTTTCTAACGAATTTACCCCAATCACGCATGTACATTATGAATAGTGACAAGCAAATTTAAATTAAGAACTATGAAGTTTTCAGATAATAAAAATGACGAGAAGACCTCTGCTATTTTAATCGGTTAATTGGCATACATAAGTTTAACAATGATTGAACTTTCTACCCTCAAAAGACTGCGATATTATTACAGAATACGTTCGTTGAAGTAAGCAAGTAGATTATTTTTATTAGCGTTACTAATTATATATTATTGTTATAATTATTACTCTTGTCTATGGACGGATCAGGGAAAAGTTTCCAGGATATTCCAGGATAAAATGAACAAACCGTGGAAAAACGTTCCAGTGGAGGACTTAAATATTATAATAAAAACTTTGCGTAAAACCAGCAGTTAATTCCACTTCGTTATCGAAATATGGATTGGAAAGTTAATCCGCTTTGAATATCCTCTTAGGAACTAAAATACCTATTTTGATTATAATAATCTGCTAATCAGTGTACTGTTTATGTTTTATAAGCCGATTTCATATTTTATAAAGCGTAATTGAAGTTGCTGTTAATATCGGGGTGGCTGTGTTCAGTGGATACAGACAATGGCTGTAGGCCTAGTGCGGTGGATAGGGGAACGAGACGATTACTTTGAATAATGCTTGTAGAAGTGATGTCAGTATAACCAAAAATATGTTAATAAAGTGTTTAAACTTATAAATATTATAAATTTGTTCATAAAGTTATTAAGTTATTAATATTATAAATTTATTAATAAAGTTATTATTATATATTAATAAAATACCTTGTCAATTTAGTCATTCGTGGCTCATTTCAATATATTTTCAAAATATTCTTCTTATCCTATTCGCTTTATATGATACAACCTATCCTTTGCATAAAATATCGTCGTAAAAACACCGACGAAGTTTAGCTGTTTCATTACGGAATAATATTCTGCATGCATACAATAACAAGATATGAGTAAGATGAGTAATGAAAACATGTAAGCTATAAAAAAAGACGTCTAAGATATTATAATACTTTTGCGCTTTCACATTATTTCATGGAACTTATTTTTAAATGAATAGACAGTTTCTGGGAAGTAGTTAATATTACTATTTCTATTACTATACTACTTCATAATATTTCTTGCTGGAACGTAAAGATTATCACTGTCCATTGTTAATATTAGTTAGTGAAATTTCAATGGATTTCATCTATACATCTTATACCATGTGCATAATAATTTCTCCTGAATTGTATCTCTTTTAGACGACGGAGACTACAAAATGACTAGGCTTGAAAAACAGAAACCGAGCGAGCATGCACATGAAAGGTGTCTAGGCTCTGCGTGAACGTTGCAGCGTAAAATCGTCCCTCTCTCTATCCGTTTTCTGCTTTTTTTCTCCTCGCTGGTTTCTTCATTTCACGCCAGTCAGGTGGTTCTCGCTGCTTTTCAATGAAAGTGTTGTTAAGTGAGCGTTCCTTTGAACACGGCGAACGTGAATTCGAGCAAACGGCGCAGTGTGAACTTTGCGTGATTGCGGGCAATAATGATTCCTCCCTGTCCCTCCCTTATACCACGGTCCCCTTTTTTCTCTCTCTTTTAGAGCAGACCGTGTTGCACATTTGATACTGATAGGGTGATTACTTCCGTCTAATACCAAATCAACGATGTAATTGCTAACATGGTTGTTTCTACCGTATCTTTTCGTTCTATTATCCGTTTAGATTGGGGTTTTATTCAAGGGTTTCGCGAACTCACTTCTGCGTTTCTCTATCAGTTCTCGACTGTTTGAAAAAATTGTTAACAAATGGACAGGATCTTGCCCTTAGCACTCATAATTTAAAATTCGCAGACCCCTTGGAGGTTTTAAATTTCTGGAGGAAATACACAAATTCAAATTTTTGCCAAGAAGAAATTCATTGCCGCCAAGGGATACCCAAGCAAAGTTACATCCACACTCGGAATAAATTTTCGCCATTGCCCTGTCCGTTTAATGAAGAATAGATCAAGTTTCCCGACATCTGAGCGGGAAATAAACACGAAACAATGAACCAACGTTAACAAAGCATTTTCAGTCTACATCCCATATGTAATTAACTTTTGCTACACTTATAAATTAGGTAATATAAGCCTAGCTTCTGTTTCGAAGGAAGCCGTATTATTTCTGCAAAGTTAACTCGACAGCATGTTGTTCGCCATGTAAATGTTTGAAAATACGATTTCCAGTTTTACTTAAGCCAGCTATATCGACGTTCCTCCTAGTCAGCCTAGGAAATGCACGTACGTACCTACATACAACAACCGCGTACGAAAATGAGACGGGAGAAATTCCATTTTCCGAGACCGTGCGCAGGCACGGCAAAATCATATCATGTACCAGGTACCGTCGAAGTTGCTGCACGTCGCGTGGATTTGGCACACCACTCTGCGTTTTGCATGAGAACCTGTGGAACGCGGACAAATTGATTTTAAACCAAAAATATCCTCATCCCGAATTTCGATTTTCTACCACCACTTTTGAATGGCGTGCAAAGTGCACGCGGAATAGATTCTAAAGTTTACCGTCAATTTTCCAAGTTCATGGTGATCCCAGACTGTTGGGACAATGAGTTTTTCAATCTTCGATTACATCGAGACGGTGCAAAGGTGTGTGGAATTCAAGAATAAGAAGACGATGAACGTCTTTGCTTATCTTGTTCAAATTTTTATACATACATTTCTTGTGTCCATTTGTGCATTTGGTTTCTGCACTTTTGAATTATTTGACATGATAAAAAAATGTCAGTGAGAGCTTGTATGTATCCTATTTTATCATGCTCGATGTGACCTTTTGGATAGCACAGGCACCGAAAATATTGATACGGTGTTATTCTTGCGGTTCCAAGAAAGTGTAAACCCACTTTACATTTATCTATTTCATGCATATGTTACGAAGCCATAACTGCTGTTTGAGATTGACAATTTCCAATTTTTCGCTGTATGCGTTTTCTGTTTCACCTACGTTTCAAACTCTGTCATCGTTTTTTCCGATAAACATTGATGGTTTCACACTTTCTTGAAACCTAAAGAATAACACCACATCAATATTTTAGGCGCCAGAAGCTACCCAAAAACTACACACTTAATAAGTAATAATACTTCCAAAATTCGAATCATCGGTACATTCCGCCACCGATTTAAAAAGGCATTCTTAATATTTTCCAAGAAGCTTTGCAGAACCTTTCACAGAATCTAATTAACGACGCAATTTCGCGTGAAACTAAGCGATGACTGTTAATTGTCGTAGGTCTCTAAGACAACTTCGAAGTGGAATATTTTAGTATGTCAAAGGAACTACGCAGCGCCAAGGATATATTCCAATTTCGTCGGGACTGTTTCCTGTAATACAAGTAGTTAGTCCGAAAGGTAATCCGTGGTGCACTCTCGAGAATTTACTTCGGGTTCTGGTTTCTCCATGCTAACCATTTATCCTGCTTTAAGGGCGGCTGCGGTTTAAGGGAAAGTGGATTACCGGAAGTCCCGTACGAACGTGCACGGCCGTCTTCAATCTCGGCTAAATTCGATCACGTGGCCATTTGCGAAATGATAAGGGTCGATTCGCCGGGATGCCCGCACCATCAATGTGGGGGCCCTTATCCTTCTCATTGTTTTTCTTCTTTCCGTTGAAAAATGCCGCACGGACGAATCGTCTGACTTGACGAAATTGTCGTGCTATCTAAAAGAGGGGAAACCAGGTTCCATCGTAACCACTTCTCTCTTTCAAAAAAAAAATTGAACGAAAGCGGCGAGAAGGAAATTTTCAACAATTTCACCCCGTGCACTGTGGGGTACTTGTTACACGTCGCGAATACATAAATTTATATACCTTTAACCTGATTCTATAAGCGACCAAGTCCTTGCAAAGGGCGCGCGTCATGCATCTTTTCTAACAACGTTCGGTTAAGCGGTTTTAATTTTCCGCGATATGATTTAATTCTGTGTTTCTGTCGTGCGAAACGTAACGTAGCTGGAACAAATGTACATACGTCAAGATACGCCTGGAATGTCGGAACGGAAACGTCGGCGCTGTGACGTAGCAGAGAAGATCTCAATTACATGCCCTGTAACTTCATTATGGCTTTGTGGAGAAAAAGGCGAGCCCCTACAATTGCCACGTCCAACGGTACTCAATTTCTGTCGAGTTAATGAGAATTGTTAGGAACTTTCAATATCGCGTTGCCAGTCCATTCAATTGACGTTTCTTATTAAATCGGGGCATTCGATTCATTTCGGACCGCTTGCTGAAATCTAGATCACACGTTACTTTAATAGGTACCTTTAATTATAGTTTTGACAGACTTTGCAGAAGTGCCTCCCTGGCCGTGCAACGCGGTCCAATTTTTAATGACGGAATTATTCATGGTCTAGTATGTAAATAAAAGTAATAACCTCATTAGCTTGGTCGTAGACTAGCGGCATTTATCCATGTTTGCCATGATATCCGACACGCTATTCATTCGGGAAGACAAACTTCTTAAACTTTACGCTGAACCTCTTGGCGTCTGATTTGTATTCTAGCCTGGTTTGCATACATTCCGATGCACGTATATCATACACCCAACGGTATTGTTATTAAAGTTGTTACTGCTTCAACAAGATATCTGCGAAGGGGGTACGCGTCGCGAACACTGCCATTTAAACTTCTGAAAGTTCATCTAGACTGTTTGCAATTTATCTGAAAGGCGATGCGAACGAAACGAGGAATAAAAGAGAGTATTTTCATCGATAATCAATTCGACGTTTTAATGACAAATAAAAATGAAAATACACAAACCGTGTTTATCTATAAAAATTCATATTGTGTTTCAATAAAGATTTCTCTTATCTGTTTTATAGGAAGAACGACATTTACCATGCGCGATGTACTATTTGCAAAAGTAAATAAAGAAAAATGCGAGGAAAATGTAGGCAAAAAGCACCTGAATGTGATTTTCGTTGAAAATACCCGACAACACGGATACGTAAAATGGACGCTAAAAGGTTCTTTTTAGATTCATTTTAACAGCAAGGGTTAAAATGGGGGGGGTGAAGGGGATTTGAAGTGCTTGCCGCTATTACTACGAGAGCGATTAGCGATCGGGACGTGAGAACGGAACATCTGATTGCTGGACGTCGAGCTTACCGTCGAAATGGTCTAATCCTCCGTGTATCTTGCCAACTACTACACCCTGCTGCACGTATCAACGTTATCCTAACAGCATATACGATGGATGCGCGAAAAAGGCGCGTTTTAAAGGCTGCGAGTTCTTGATAAAGTTTTAACGAAAAGAACGTTGACGAAATGCAGAGCCATGTATAAAAACGTAATATGTGTATGCATTGCAAGTAGAAATCGAATAAAATTCTTTGATCATTCGTTTTTCATGCTTTGAGATACCTACAGTGTACGATATTAATTGTTACGTTTGATGGTAGGAAACAGTTTGGGAAAAAATTAAGTAGGCAAGTAGAAACAATGGTTATTAATCGAGTTCAATTAATGCAATTATTTTACATAAATTTTGGTCGTTTGTAATAAATTTCGAAAATACTATTACATAGTTGAATTCTGCCGATGTAGGAGGGAATACATTTTAGAAATCTCTAGTGTGGTTTCATATAGTTTTGTATCAGACCAATTTGCCCTTTATTAAGTAATTATTACTTTATGAACTGAATGTAATATATATGGCAACTATATTACAATTGTATAATTTCGTTGCCTTTAAAATGAAAAGAGTATATTATCGATCAACATTCTAAGATACACGGCCCAACTCTTCAAAAAAGATGCACGATTATTTTTGTTTGATAATAATAATACTGTGCGCAGTGTTTGTACTGATATTCGCACAATTCACGAAAATCTCATACAGCTTTTTGATGTCAATCAGTGCTTAATTCACTGACAAGCACCGGATGCAGATTTAACTTGAAAACTTGATTGTAAACTAAACTGCTATTAAATTAAATTTAACCTCCTCAAATATCGTTGCGAGTTGAATTACAATTACTTCTTCCATTATGGAATTGTGCAGGAATTAATTTGACGAATACTCTGCCTGCTGGAATCACGAATAGTTTTCAGCGTTTCAAGCTCTCAAGTGATCTATTTCCTTAGTCAACTGACTGTAGAACGCAGAATTCGATCAAAGCATCCTACGTAGTTAATTCCAAAACTACTCGCTAAACCAAAAATTCTCGTCAGCCGTTGCCACGTATATTCTCTCACTAAAGCAAACTTTCAAATGTATCCATCATTACCAGTAAATAAATTATCAAATACTTCATATCCTGGTTATAATTCAGAACGATCTATATAATCATCAATAATCTATGCCAATTAATATAATATTAATATAATACCTACAGACATTACATTCCCGAACATATCCGCGCAAGTGAATAAAAAAAAAAGGTCACAGCATCAGAATCAGCCCGTAACCAATAATTCACACTTACGATTGGACGTGCAATAAAATGAAACGCCCGCGGTAATTTATTACCGAATCTAACTCCACCTCAATACACATAATTCCCCTACAAATCACAGGATATCATTGCGAACAGATACGGAATCACCCTAAATTGCAAGACACACCACGATCAAGGACACCGCAGTTCTATTCAGTTCTGCTTAAGTTATACACAGAACAATTGCCGCGAAGTTACATTATGCCACGTACAAGCGCGGTTGTTCACTATGTATATATCATAGCAAACAGTTTAACAACAATAACTTCCTCGTCCGTGCAACAGTAGAACAGCAATAATTCTCTTGTTCAAAGTTAAGCGCGCGACAGTGCGAGCTTACGGCCGACGCGTTTCCGTCAAACGAGAATTATACGACATCGAGCAAGACCAACGGACTGGAACGTAATGACAGATCGATATGCGTCTCAACTAAATCCAATCTGTTTCAGCATCAGCCTCCTCCGGCGCTTCAATTTCGATTCCGTCTAAACGCTAGCCGTGCTTGCACTGGCACGTGTAACGACCTGATACTCGCAGCGATGCGAAACCTGTGCACACACGCTATTCTCTGTGCACAGATTTGCTTGCGCTCGGGCATAAACAGCCGCGACACAGGTACACGTATACACATATGTGCATTTGCGTCCGTGCACATGCACGTCGAATTAAGAATGAACGTTGCAATTTTTCTTGCGGTAATTCTTGGCACATTTCATTCGCATCGTGCCGAAATATTCTGCAATCTTTGGTGTCTTCTGCTTTGTCGGTTTCTAGTTTTGCAGGGTATGCGAATGTGTGCACACGGGCGTGTATATATGTAGAAACGTGAAAGTGTGCGAGAGCTTTCGATTGAACCACTGGTTAAAGGTCTGGTTTTGTGAGCACCGGTGCTTTTAAATGGACTTTCGAAAAGGAAAGTTTTGGCTAGATGTGAAACTTTGCATTTTTGGATCACTTGAACGACGTATTTACTTTGTACTTACTTTTACCTCACTCTTAAACTCCGATATAGCATTCCTTTAACTGTCCTATTTGTATTGCAATTAGTATCAACTTAGAAATTAAAATCGAATTATAAAGCTGACTTGTTCAATATCTGGTAATTTTGATGAAACACTAAATTCCAGACCTCTAGAACCATGCGATTTGCGTCAATCTGAAATTCCACGTTCCCAGACTTTCTCGATTTGTACCAGTTTTGAACTTCAAAATCCTGCAGACTGTTCCAAATTGAAATCCCAAGTTTTTACGATCGTACAATCTGTATCGATTCCGAAATCTTTCATTTCAACATTTTTTTTAGACTTAATTGCGCATTTAATATTTCATTTGTTTAGTTTTTACAATTCTTCTTTTTGAGCCAGGTTCATGGAATTTCATGCATCTAGCATCCCTTGCTCTTCTTATATCACCTCCTCCCCATTTCTGGTGTCTCTCGGCTCACAGCAATAGACCATCCTGCGTTCGCTGCTTTGATGTTTGTCTTACCCGTGTCTCGGTGGTTAAGCAACTGATATCCGGCCATGATGGTTTGACATACAGACACGACATTGACGATTAATTACAATTAATCGCTGGAATGGGTTATGTTTCGTGCATCGAAGGTCAGTCGAAGCCAGAATTACCCAGAGATAGTTGGCTGAACTCGGAAAAGCGCGTAACACTTGTAAACGTGCGTTATCAAACGCAATCTCGCACGTGACACAGTCGCACGTGCTACTGATCTGTGCGCTGCCATCGCTATGAAAGCGATAGAAAATGCGAAATAATTATTCATTTAACATAGATTTTAATGCTAAATGCATGCTAAATGCAAAAAATGCATTTTAATCCCAATCGTTCAATTTCAAACTTTTGATATATTAGGTTGTGTAATGGCCACAGAGAAAATTTGAACTTCCAACTTCGGTTTTTAAGAGATTTTATTAACACTTAGACTTGTAAGAATGATAATGAATGCGCTTGGACTTGTATGATAATAATGAGCTGAGGAGTCGGGGAACCTTGGGTTTTTAAAGGGTGTTGGGGAGGATGTAGTAGGGATGGTGAGGGCGAATTCCAAAGGACTGCGGATGGGTAGGGATTGTAGGTAGTATGACTAGTTCTTTTGGAAGCGGTGATGTCATAAGGTTCCATGATGAGTATTTGTGATGTCGGAACTTAAAAATATTTGTACGTACGAATCCTTAAGTGACTAGTAGATAATGAGTAATACAGAGGTAAAGAGATAGAGAATAATACAGAGGTAAAGAGATATAGAATAATACAGAAATAAAGAGATAAGGAATAATACAGAAATATATATCGTAAGACTAATATAGATATTTGGGGGCGAATACATTACAGTTGTCCCAAAAGTTTCTTTTGCTGTTTGACTGCTCGGTTTTATTGGGCAACGTTTAGTCAAACACGCTGACTGATCCATTTTTCGTTGATGCTAGGGCGGTCAGTTGTTTTCTAGCTTTCCAATAGTATAATATCGTTTGAATCAATAGTCTCACAAGTTGTCAGTGCCGTTCTGCATCTATCGAAAGATAGAAAAACAGAGAAGGCATTTGGATCTGATTTGGAATATTCTAGCCTCTCCCTCTTACCCCTCAAATCTTGCCTTTCTGATTATTACTTATTTATTTCTTTAAGAAATTGTATTTGTTATACAAAAATTGAACTCTTTAAATGAGATAAAAATCATGTTGATCAATATTTTGCAATATAAAAAAAGGGTTAAAACATGATATCATGATGCTTCCGGGCGGATCAAGGAGAATGATGAAAAGAAACGTGTCGTACATCATTTAAAAATATTGCACCCTTCGTAAAATTGTTTGCAGTGAATATTTAGTAAGAAGGCGAAAGAAACTTTTGGGACAAGATAATAGATAATCGCATTACCGCAAGAACAGTATCACAAGTCGAAAGCATAGAATTATTCGGCGGAGCGGGAAGGACATTTCTATTTGATGCATTACTTAATTACAGTACGCTGAAATATAAGTCAGTTCAATTTCGTGTACGGAATTTCAACTAATGACAGTTTGTAGGATGGTAGATCTACATTCCAGATGTGTGCAGTGTGTATTTATACAATTTTTAATAGGCAAATTTGATACAATGCGTTTGCCCCTCGTGAGAACTTGTTTCTTGTAGGTCAAGATTCCATTATGGCACGATGAACTCTGTTTAAACATACATACTCCTTTCTATATTTATTCGTCTGTAGCTCCCACTGTAAATTTATTGCACGTAGTTACACAACTCAAGGTAGTAACAACATATTGCAGCGCAGGAATGTGCGTAGTTAATTATCCAATAAAACAAATCTCACACTGTTGTAATATCACGTGCATTTACATCGAACACATACAACCTATACATTATCATGGTGCAGGCGGTAACACGGTTTTTGGTGTTTGTTCTTTGTAATGGAAATTCCCGGGGAATATCATTTCACATGTGTGGGTGTGTGCAAAGTCAGTGGCCCGATAAAATCATGCGCTCTGACACCTTGAAACCGTAAGTAACTTTATCAAACTCGTATATCGTTTCGATCGTGTTAGCATTTATGGTATTCGGCGTTTGTAATAGAAACTTTTGGAGAACATTATTTTTTTTTGTATCATCTGCTTTATATTTGTGGAACGTTTCTCTTGTTTCGCGACACAGATAAAGTTCGTCTTTTTCGAAAAAAAAGAAGACAGGAAAGGCGTAAATAGACTAAATTTTATATGCAATTCACAGTAGATTGGATTTCAAAACGTTGCTACGGCGACTAGGCAATCACGAGAACTGGCTTGCCAGTCAACGTGCTAATCAGATTTGACAAAATTGTTATTCAGTTTTTATTCGAATTTCGTGTGAAATTTCAAAGAAAAAACACACCATGTTCAATGAAATTTTGATATAAATTTTAATAAAATTTTGTTTTGTTGAATGACCGAGGGAAAACAGCGGCCGCGTTCGTATATTCAATTACCCAGTCTGCAATGGAATAAAATATAATCTATTAACACCCTGTTGACACTAGATTGCCGGACAAGTTTGAACAGTTATTTTTCCTGACTTCCCTACGATTAACAATAGCCAATGAAAACGCGCGTTCTCTTTCAAAAATTAATTCAATTAATTTCGAAATGAAATGTAATTAATTTAACTATATAATACTCACGAATCTTCATTAATCTTTGTATTTCAAATTCTGAAATGAGTCAAATTGGCTCGCTCCGGCAATGTAGTGTTAATACGAAATGTCAGAAAAATGAAAAAGCACAAAGGCAATACACAAATATTTTTCAAATGTTTATTCATCAATCAGTACTATAGTTCAATGGAAAATTATGTTAAAAATTTCCAATAAAAGTAGCAAGATTATTCCCCACATTCGTATTATACGTCAATAATGTCACATTTCAACGACATACACAGGGAAACCTCTGTGGCAGATGATTGAACACGATTTCACGTGGAGGATGGCGTAGGAAAGAAAATTACGCCGGAAAGGAATGCATGAATATCGTATCGGGATGAATCATACGTACACTTTTCTGGTTCGCCGCACAATTGAAACGAATAAAACTCCGGCGAAAACTCTGGAAAAACTGGAGAATGCAGCTTCATAACAAAGATCTTTTGTGCAATGAGCGTTATTCCTCCATTGAACGCTATTACGGAGTGCATATGACTTACTACTCCTCTGCTTACGCTGATTCACGAATTTCCAGCAGTTCTCAATGCAATTACTTTCTCCCCCTTCAATTTTCTTTCGCTCTCTTCATACCTATTACGATCATTAAATATATAATTCTATTCAAATATCATCGATATTCGCCACAATTGTGATCGCAATAAATTCCCCTTGGTCACAGAGAAAAATATCCCGCAACGAATAATATAGCTGCGGTCTTTTCTGGGTCACGAAACGTTATCCGTGATCGTTTTCTATTTTCTGGAATCGTAAAACTTCGACTTCCGGAATCGTGAAACCGCGACTCCGTTTTTCAGAAAAGTATAAACGGAGTCGAAGAACGGAACGCGAGAGGATCACGCGATATGAAAATACTACCGACGGGATCGTTCTGTAACCGGTGCAATTAATAAAGATTTTAATTAAATCACCCTATCGTCGAATAGATCCGACATTTACAACAGCATTTATCTTGCTCCGGATCGTGGAATAAATGATACCGCGTTACATGCGATGTTAGTTACGGAATTTGGGTCGTCCCCGAGGGAGACCGGCTAACATTTACGAATGCTTCCGTGTAATCCGATTTACTTTTACTTATCACGCCGTTCAAACACTTGGAAATATTTGCATCGCGGCTGTGCCCGCTCACGACCACCTTCGTGTATGTGGTAGTGTCGGGAATTCGACATTTCGCGTTACAGAACTGTTCTGAAGTAATTTACCGTCTCACCGACACGCGGGCGCCAAGAACACTGCCAATTATGTAGTTGATTTTCAACTAAATAATTGTAATGAACATTGCGAGCTAGGCATACAGGTGTTACAGAGTACCTACAATTGGACGATTCTAAAACAGAGGAATTATAAAGTGAAATAATGACAGCAGGTATTGTAGGCTTGCTGTGCAATCAAGAGACACGACGCACAGTGGTCCGAAACCGTGAAAACGCGAACTAAATTCATAGCACTGTTATTTGCACATTATTCATTATGAATAGAAAGATTTTAGGTTGCTCTTCAGTTATAGAATATAATTGCAATTAAAGATTCTCTTGTTATAATTATTTTAACAATAATATTTGATAAAAGGCTATGCTACAGTCCAATTGTTCTGACACTGGCCCTTTCGCAAGGACAGGGAAAATTTATACAATTCGTATGTATGTATATGTGTGAAAGTGTACATTTAGTTAAAAAGTTGATTATTCTATGCATTTTCGTGTGTTAATACAAAGAAGGTACACGTATCAAAAAGCATGAATGTAGAACAGCAAGTTAATATTGACGTTGGTCTTGTCATAAATCCTCTGTTCACTATTCCATGTTATTTACGCCATACAGGGTCTAGAATTTTGAAATTGGTATTTTTCGCGTTTCGAAAATGTTGAATCATATGAACGGAGCCGACATGCAGTCTAGAATATCTGACAGGTTCCTGAAGCCCATGGGCATGCTATATCGGACGCCGTATATGCAGTGTAATATATAGGAGCTTTCACTAGTCCAGTACTATATGTATCATGACTCCAGGAGTCACCTGTATCGTGTCGTATGAATAAGGGACCATATACATGTATATCTGGCACCATGAATCGAGATCATGTTTGCATCGGTACGCACTATGTATAGCGATGTGTGTCCACCGTCGCGTCTGTAAAGTCCAGAATATTCAGAATCGAGTCCCACGTTGCGTGCCTGATGAGATACATATTTGATTAGTAATTACGATAAAATTCATACCTATCTGGAGCGAGTATTCATTTTTGTTTCGAGATCTTCTTGTTATAATTCACGATTGACACAAATGTATAACTATAAATGTAGGAGTCGGAACCGTTCGGCAATTTTAAAATTACACGATAACATGTTTATTTCGGCAGCCGACGAGGATGCGGGTCGCTCACCGGTGTCAATGACCGACGTCATAATAAACCTAAGACACAGGTAATAGGTGAGCGACCGCCGAAATAAACATGATGCGGAGTGAGAGAGAGAGAGGGAGAGAGAGAGAGAGAGAGTGTGTGTGAGAGAGATAAACGAGTAAAGTGCGATGACCGAGAGTTATAGAGTATGTGAGCATGTGTGTGTGTGTCGTTTTAGTATATAAGGCAGCGAGCAGCAGGAATAAGTAATTATTATAACCGACTAGCGAGAAACCGAGAGTGTAGCGAGACAGTGAGCAGCGAGAGATAGCGAGAGAAAGGGAGAGAGTATCAGCGAGTTAATCATACTTTGTAAAAGTCCGTCTTCTTTGTTCTTATTGTTTTTTTTTTAAATAAAGTTACTGCACCGAATCTTCATCGTGGGATTTACTTAGCCTACCAGCTAATAACAACCAAATCCCTACATAAATAAAAATAATATACAGCAAAATTTATACTGTCGCCAATGATAAAAGTTTTCTAACGAAATGTTGTTTGCGTTTACAAATATTCATTCTAAGATCGTTAATCTTTGATCACGAGGTAAAGTTTTCACCTTCACAGTACAAGCCTGCTTCTATTGTAACGTATGGTGTTACGTATTACGCATACATATAAGTATTATATACACGTGCAATGTGTATAAACTTACGAATACCCACACGATTACTTGCATACGTATGTATTTATGAACATGATCTTGGAATATATGGTCGCTCAGTTGAATCGTGGGTACAGGAATACTACCGTGGCGACTTTAACCCCTTACCGTCGACCTCGATACACAGTGTAGACCGCATGCTACTCCATATGTCGTCTATTATTGAAGCTACGTAATATAGATCCCTGGGGATGTAACTGTTCTACTCCATTACGTACCACAGTTTATACAGCGCTCGAAATCTTGTTAATACACGTCGTATACACATACCACCGTGATATCATTGTAATCGAAAAAAATATTATAATATCCCCGTCCTTTCGCCACTCTAATCGGTACATAATGCGCTATCTACATATCAGAAGCAATAATCATCAATTATCGTGCAACACAAATTGCAGCGGAATTTACGTAATTTGCTTCCCGCCTATCGAAATATAAACCAACGATGAAATCCTATTATTAAATGTATATTCGCGCGTACATCGACGAGATTGAAAAAAAATATCAATTATTCGTTGCGGTTGTATTTTCACGGACTAACGGCTCGCAAATACATAAGTACACGAGTTCGATCGTTTAATTGTTTAATCCTTGGCGGGAATCTGTAACGTTATCAGATACTGAAAATAAAGATATCGTCTCGAATAACACATAGCACACACATCGAACTTTTCCATCAGTAAGCTTTGAGACTCGCTAGTAATATGTATACTATGGTAATATTTAATTGTGTACGCCACTTTTGCATTAGTGTAAAATAGTATTTCGCCCATTCGAAATCTCAAAAAGATGATACTGACATATTATGAATGATGAATCTCGAACAAAGTAGGTTCTCGTGTCAAGAATGGCAGTGTTGGTTAGAAAGTGGGGGTCCACGGAACGCGTGCACGTGTCAAAATGATTGACAACGAGTAGCAATTGCGAGTGCACGTGCCTAGAGAGGTGAAAATGTTCTTGAGTGTGATCTGTACACGGGGACTGGGAATTTAAAAATAATGGCAGACATACAACATAAATCACGGTGGAGTACTAGTGCTATAAAGAGACTGACAAACGGGCCAAACAGCTGAAGGGTTTACGGCGAACGTACGCAGAAAGTTTCCCCGGGAAAAAGTAAAGAAAATTCGCTTTATTCGTGTGTAATAAAAAGGTTCATAATATTGTTCAACCCGAATTATCAACCATTTTGTTAATATACGAAACATTTGGTTTCTTGTACCAATACATTACATTTCATATAGGACAATATCCTGTAGCCTTAATGCGACACGCTACTGTTTTGAACACAATGTGGATTCACGAACTAATTGTAAGTCAAACCATTATACACCCATTTAATTATCAGTAATTGCTTCTTGTTCGAGCCACTTCGAACGGTATATTCAATTAACTACACACTAACTTGGAACCCTTGATTGATTCTGTATTTGTGCAATGCAATAACCCCGGCACATATCTTGCTTGAAAAACGGGAAACGTCAGCATTGTATAGCACGATGGCCCCAAAACCGAAGCACGAGTGTACGTGAAGAAAAAACACGCTTCCCAAACCTCAAACTTTATTCAATTGCCGCACATCATCCCTACCAGCCGAACAATTTTACTCGTTATTTTTAATCCACGGCAGTATGACCGACTGTTCTGCGCGTCGATCAATGATTTAGCAAAATCGACGTAATTGTTACGTGCCGTCACGACAAAATTAGAACGAAACCGATGGGTCGATGTGACGCTTGCGGACAACGCATCGCCCAACTATCTCTCGCGCCCACCCTCTCGCCCCCCATAGAATAACACTAAGCTCCAGGCGCGAGGCAACTTGCAAAATATCAAACACACCCGAGGGTATCAATCTCTCACGCCGCTGAACCCGCATCGACCGATCCCTAGAAATTTACCCCCATTCTACCCTTTATGTATGCGTTTCGTCTTTTCCCCCGCGATACACCCGCGCGCGTACCATCTTCCCTTCCGTTCTATCCGTCGGAACGCAACGGCAATAAACGTCGTGGAAGAAATCAGCCCGATCCCCAGCCCCCTTATCGAGTGTAGCTGAATCGCGTCGCCTCTCGCGTTTCAGTGAACCGCGAACATCGATACACCGGGCGACAAAGGGTGGAAAGGAAAACTCGGGGCGCGCAGCGATGCCAGAATCTGGTGGCCGATAACACCAGCCGACCGCTGCGAACACAGTTATCCACAGGCAAACGGGCTTAATCTTTCACGATGTTTAAGTACGGTCTTTCGGCCATCGCTTTCGTCGGGTTCTAACGACGAGTGGCCAAGCCACGGCTGTCTCCGGGACACGCCATCGTTGTTCCGTCTACATGCTCGAGAGCACGTGGCCGTAACGAGAGGCTCGCGTGTCCCGGTATAATTAAGCACCTCCGTCGAATCCGTGCACGGTCCCGAGTGCCGGCCGGAACGACAAACGAATTCGAAAAGTCGGAAAGCACCGTGATCATCCCTCTCCCGACGGACACCCGGTACGTCGCGATACGACGAGATTAATCACACGGCCGATCTGACAGGCGCAAAATTTATCACCGCCCCGCGAGAATGTTCGCCTCTTCAAATTCAACCCGTCCAGCACTTCCTGGCTCTGTTCAAACAAGCCATACCTTCGCCCGTAGATTCTGCGAAACATGTAAACACTTCTGGAACGCTACCGAGGGGTGGACAACGGATTGAAACGTGACTGAGGAGGATGAAGATGAACGCGATCGCAGATAAGTAGGGGAATGAGCCTAACCCACCCCATCAGTCCACCCCCCGTAACTAAATGGGCCTCCTTTATGACGCAATATGACAGTGAAGGAGCGATGGTTTTATCGCGAGAGGAAATTTACAAATGAACGTGCCCGACTTCATTCGGCGATCGTGCTGAGTAGGGATTTTCACGAGAGGGAAGTTTTTGATGCTTGCGCCGGATAAAAGAATCCGTCTTGCAACGGGGTTGCATGATCCACCACGCTCCGAGCTATTGTTCTTGTAACATTTTTTAGTGCTTGTGGAAACTCGCGTTCATCCCAGCGGAATCGTAGCAGGGACTCGGTTAGATCACTGTAGAAATGTTTCCGGGGAAGATTATTTTTGGCAATATTCGGTATCTCCGTATCGTGAGAATTTCGCGTTGCTCTGTTTACATTGTGAATTATTCATCGCCAGCATTGTTTCGCACTTTCCATGGACTGTAATCATCGATTCTGGGGAAATCGATTATTATGACAGTGTAATGGACACAGGGAAAATTTAACTTCCATCTTCGGTTTTTCAAGAGGTTTTATTAACACTTATAGACTATGATTTTGACAGTTGACTTTACTTGGATGATCTGAGCTCGAGAGTAAGGGAACCTTGGGTTTTTAAAGGGTGTTTGGAAATGAAGTAGTAGGGATGGTGAGGCGAATTCCAAAGGACTGCGGGTGGATAGTGATCATAGGCAGTATGACGAGGTACATATTTTGGAGGCGGAGATGCGATAAGGTTACATGACGAGTGCTTGCGACGACGGAAACTTACAAATATTTGTATACATGAATCCTTAGGTGACTAGTAAATAATAAGACTAATACAGATATATTGGGGCGAATACATTGCAACAGAAATAAATAAATAAATGAATAAAGGTGCATTTTTAACTCTGCCAGGTTCGTCCGCGAAGGACTAAAATCTCAAAAATTCAGCCTGGTCGAGTTCGCAAGTTTACCTCGGTTTCTCATATAAAAAACAAAAACCTGATAAGTCCGCCGTGTATACGATTGTCTTTGAAGTCCTCGATCCATGTCATCCGCCACAATGCGTTATGCATCGGCCAAGAAAGACACTCTTTCACGCGAACGCGTAGAGAACAAAGGGGAACTGGTTCAAGGATAAATTTTATAATTCCGCTCGGGGCAGTAATCTGTATCGAGGAAAATGTATCGCGATCGTGTTCAATTATCGCCCACTTGACGCTCGCGAAACATAAAATCCACCCCGGCTTCCCGAGGGACCGCGTCGAGTGACTGCGGAAGGGCCGAGGGTGGGGTAGCAAAGCTGAAAAGGGGGAAAAATGGAGTAGAACGAGGAAACCAGCGAAAAGACGGAAAACTGGAAGGAGGACAAACGGAATCGTAGGGCAAGCGTCGGGGCTCCCCTTAATTACACCGTGTATAATGTCACGACTGTCGCTAAACGTGTTTATACGCACACGCGGTTCCGCGTATACACGCCCGTGCGAGCGTTAATGATGATGGCGTCGCGTCTCGTGAAAAAGAAACGCAAGCTCACCGGGTGTCTCGTTAAATCGCCAGGTATCACGACAGCGGTGCGCGTACACTGAAATTGTATTTTCTACGGAGGTCGAGAAGTTTCATCCATCAAAAGAGGTAGTAGACTCGACCGGGGGTCGGGGAAGGGTGTCGTGGTGGTGCCTTTCATTAATCATCCCTCTAACCGCACCCCCAAACCCACCCCACGCCGCCCACGACGCGTAGCTACGAGGCTCGCGATGTCGTTAGCAATATTTCTAATCGAATCGAATTATTCCGATGACGGATGGGGGCAGCGTACGAGACGTCGTCGTCGACGGCGTTAGTTTCGCTCGTCCAAGCTGCTTTATACAGATCGGATGGCACTTGTTGAAGTGCACGTTTGTACGTCACCCAATTACCGGTGACTTTATCGGTCTATCGCATGCAATGGCTATCGCGGATATTAACCATGCCGAAGGGAAGTTGTAAATTAATTTACGGTAATGCGGCACGGCCGCGGGGACAAATGCCGCTGCACGGTACACGATCCTGGATTCCGGTAATGCAGGTGCACGGTGGCCCCGAAGGGAATGCACGGTAATTTCGTTTCCGTTTGCGGAAGATGATGTATGGCGGTTCCTGATATACGGAACGCTTCATGAATAGGACACGGCCAACAAAAGAGTTGTCGTCCCGCGCGCCCTTCTCTCGATCATTCGCGCCCGTTCCTGATGAGAACGATCAGAGAGAACTTGAATCGAACGTAAATTACCCAGGCCCCCTTAATTTCGCTGGGGAATTAAAAAAAAATTAGGATGGCGCATGTCTGGGTGAATGGCTGTTCCTTTCGGAACGATCCGTTCGTTCACCTTCGCGAATTCTATTCGCGATAGGTAGATGGGGTGAGGATAAAAGAAAACGAAGAGGGAAGAGGAATTCCCATCGAAGGGAACAATAAAGACGATAACGCGAACGATGAAGAGGACAATGGTTAAGGGAGGACGGACGGCAGTGGCGGATAATGGGAAGATCATTATTTTCACGAACAAAGTCCCGTCCACACCGTCGCCGTCTCGTCGTCTTCGCCTAAGCGCGTCTTAATTAACACCTGCCCCAATTAGAAATGGTTCTACCGAAAGGCTGTGCTGCTCTGGATCTATGTTCCTCGCGCACTCGGTGTTCCATTCTACTGTCATGATTTCCCTTGCTCTTTCACTTCCCTTTCGCTATTCCTCGACGACCTCCGCTTTACTGCCTCCATGTGCATCTTTCACTACTCTCTCTCTCTTTCCTGTTTACTTTCCCTGTGTCTTTTTTCTTTGCTTCTGCCACTTGCCCTCGCCAACAAACGCGTCGTAACAGTGACCCGATTGTTCGCTTTACCAGCATACCAGCGACATTTTCAGCGTTGGAAAAATAAGCACAATACGGGTAGGCATGTCTGCCGGCAGAACGCGGAGAAACAGCATGAAAAGTCGGATATCGAGGCCACGAACTGCTTTCTAACGACTGTGTTAATTGTCGTGCGGCGGTCACGAGTAGTTAGAGGCAAAGGGAATTCTGATCGAGTGCTTTTTGATTGAGCGCCGAATGGGAAAATAAAGGAGAACCCGCTGTCCAATCGAATCAAATTTGGATATTTACGCGTGACCTCTTGTCCCAAAGAAAATACGAAAGAGCGCAACAGCCGGGAAAATTCATTCGTTCGGGCTTAACGCCTTCTGACACTACACGCAAAAACTGGTAAAAGGTTCGTTTAAAAAATTGATCGAACGTTGACTACTGTATATTTTATACACGGCTCCCTGGAGCAAACATTTTCATTCGGTGGTACTAAATTGTTTTGTACTGTCAGTGGTAAATCCATCGCGGCACTCTTTTTGATAGCACTTAAAGCAATATTGCAAATATACGTTGAGCGTATCGATTTTCACGCATGCCATCGAATTAGCAGGATGCTCTACGGCTGACATAATGACATAATTCATGTAGATATCATTTTTCATTCAACTCTCGTAAACGCATTTATTCGTATTTTTCTTAGTACATTACTTGTAAATTAGTACATTTGTAGAAAAGGCAGCGTGTAATAGGTATTTTTTTTAGTTCATATTTTACTTAATATGATAAAACTTGGATGAACTGGATAATTTATACAAAAGCGTACAAAAATAGAAATAGATGCTCAATCTCCTTCGTGATACGAAAATCAGAATAAAGTAACCAACAATTGCCATCATGGTAACATCATAATAAATCCAACCGCATTTCAATCAACCACAACGTTCCAGACGCAATACAACAACGTATGACAACAACAACAATCACCATGCACTTCACAATTACTCTATCCCGTAAAAAAGCTTTCAATCCACACTTCACGCCATATTTTAAACCATACATTACCGTCGTCATTATATAAGCATTAACACGCGCGGACCAATATAAAGCAGCTACTATTATCGAGGTATTAAATCTGAACGAAATCACGTGCTAAGCTGTTCCAACAAAAGCACAAACTAGTCCTGCAATATGCAAACGATTGATAAAACCTTGTCACAATCACGCCCGACACGAACAAAAAGGGGAACCCCCGATAATTACAAAATCGATGAACAAAGAGAGGTCGTTCCGAATCCGTCGATAAGTCTCCAATGGAAGAACCGTATACACCGCGACACCGATATTCCCGCCGACGAATAGCCGAATAGCGGAAACGGAACAACAATTCGCGCACTCGAATCCTCCTTCCACCTATCACCCTCCTTTTTGCCACTCGCCTCAATTTGTCGGGGGATATTAATCGGGAGCGCGATAACGTCGTTGCTGTTGCTCCGTGCATGACAAACGAGACTGATATGGCGTGCCTGCACGAGCGGCGCGTTAAGGGGAAGGGCGTATTTATTCTACGTGTTTCTCCAGCTTTCTACAAATTAACTTTCCACGGAAATGAATAGGCAACGGGGCGGGACATTGCCAGTGATTGCGTATAGACAAAGACCGAGTGACAGAGGGTGTGTAAGGGGTTGCGACTGATGAAGGGGTGGTTCGGTGAAAGGGGTGTAAAGCGGCTGCATCAAAACATTCAGACTGTCGCGCGGCATTCACGTGCCCTCGAATCACGTACGTCCCGTAACGTTCTTAATTATCTGTCCCAGGATAGAAATGTTTCTGGTACGAACCATCGAAAGGTAAAGACCAACCGTCGTCCTGGGAACGAAAATTGCTCGTCGCGTCGAATTATCGAGTTTAGCCCGCCGGTTACCGGAGCTTCCCAACGGTTCACTTTTACCGTAATGGTTTCACGTTTTTGTCTGATCACGGTCGCGCGTTGCCTCGTCGCCGCTCGTTTCTTCGACGATTCGGTCGTTGTAGTCCCGGCGATTCAATTTCGATGGTGCAAGGGTGAACGTGATCTCGGTGTTTTGATGTTGTTAGCGTATGTGGCAAAAATGGAATATTCTTTTTTCTTTTCCTTTTTATCGATCTGTGTAATATGGTGGTTATAGTTTCCATTTACACGCTGGTGTAGCGTTTTGTATAGTTTCCTTGTGTTTGCGACACGACGGTTCCGATTATCTATTTATTTTCGTGCACTGATTTAGATATATATTTTATAATCGAATCTATGCGGTTAAGACACCTTCATACATTCTGTGTAATCATTTATTTGTATAGATAAATTTGCGTCTGAGTACATTTATTGATTATTGTTTGATGAAGCCGCATGTTTGGCGGTCTTCAAAGTACATAATATGTACTACATATATCCCGCCACTGCTTATTACATTCTACAACCGTTCAGGTAATTACTGGATTCCTCGTCGGAAGAATACTTCATCTTTTGAAATAATGAAGTCGTTAACCCATTTTCTCATATTGATCGCACGTTCGAATGCCGTCAAAATCACCACTTTTCAATCTATCAAATTACAATAATTCTTACATGCCCATTCAGATGACACGCCTTCGCATACGGGTCTCAGAAACAATTGTACTTATTTCAACAATTACTTCCCTTGTGGTATACAAACAATACTAATTAAAAGTAATTTTAATAGAGGTGTTATTATGGTTATCATTATTATTTAAGTATGTTGAAATATCTATAATATCCATACTGAAAGAACTATATTATGATACAATAGTAATAATGAAAGTAAAAAAGTGCTCGTACTTCTATACTGTACTTCTATACTACATATAAGTTCCATAATATTTCTTGTGTGCCAATATACACTTGCGTAAATGTTGGTGTTATTAAATTATATACTTGCTTCTGTTACTTCCCAACTTATTTATATAAACCTGATAAATCTATACCGATGACTTTTGCGCCAATACGATACGGGATAAAATGATTATCCAGGAATAATCTTTGAATTTCTCGTTCTCTGCAACAGCTCTCCGCGAGGTAAAATATTCCACCGAAAACCCTTTCACGAGCACCTTATCGACTTCTCGTTGAACCAGCAGATTTTCTATGAAAATTTTGATAAACGCTTAGTCATACTGCTGATGGCGGCAATCTATCATCGTGTCTTTTATTTGATATCTCCTTCCATATTTGAATAATCCTTCTATTTATAAAATTGAATTTGTTTCTCCGCCACTTTAGGGAGTTACACCCTAGTGATGGACCGAAAAGTCGGGTAAACTTTCAAAACTTTCTCAGCAAACGTGGATGCAATATTATCAAGCGTGTGTACAATATCAACAAAATTCATACAATAAACTACGAATCACTTGAACTCTATTACTATTCAATGTGCACATTTTTCTACAGTTTTATTTCTCAAATTGAGGTACGAATTCAAAGCTGAACATTGGAATTTTGCTCTATATTTTGTTATATTTATTCGATCGTAACGCGATCCAGTGTTCCACAAAATATGATCTGAACGTTTACAAAGTAGCGCTTACAATTAGTACGAGTATGAAGATCGCGTCCACATTTGAACTCTTCCATTGGATTTAGCGATCCACCTACGAATTTTATTTTCTACCAAAAAATGATTTTGAAATAGTTGTAATTAAAGTGCGTTCGGGTTGCACGAGTGCGTTTCACTGCACGGAGTTAAAACGTTCCAACACCGAGATTTTTGGAATTTTGCCATTTAGTTTCCCATATGCATTTATCAACACGTACGGATTGAAAAAGTGTAACAAAAGTTTATTTTTCAACTGGTTACTCGTTATGTCTCGTTTAAACCTATAATGATCACATCTAAAAAAACTGCTAAAGCTTTTTTAAGGAAATGAATTACAGATGTGTAATTAATATAAAAAATAATTATTCTTCATAAAACAACCAATTTTAATTAAGACCTATAATTGTAAAAATTTCCATTCTATCTCATCCGCTCTTTAGAATATCCTTTAATCTATTGATATTCGAATTCGCGACAGTGTCTCCTTAACATGAAACTGACGGAGCTTGTGCTCAGCGAATTCATTCGCTGCAAAGCGATATAACGAAATACCACTACGTTATATTCAAACGTCCGCCTTGGTTGCATCGTAACGAGAAACATCGCGTGACAATGGAGAACTATATTTCTGTTCACGTTTTCATGACACAATGAATCGCGAACCAATCGCCCTACGATATACACCGGGACAATTTATTTGTTTCTGCCTGCGAAATAGTGATTCGATGTAGTCAATCCTGGAATCCGTCCAACCAGTATTCACTCGACGATAGAAGAAATTACATTCGCCATTTAGAGAAGTACCAAAATTATGCGAGACGAGGTCTGTTAGTCGTGAAGGTAATCGACGTGAACTAACCGCAACGAGGGCGAGGAATCACGTCGACGTCCGTAGATTAATTAACGCGGCGAATAAAAGGCGTAGGACCAGATGTAAAACAAGAAGGAAAAATAGAGTCGGCGATATAGATTCGCTTGTTCAGCAGTGAATTATCATGAAAGACACGGGTCACAGAGGTACGCCTGGAGCAAGATAAAAATGGGTGGCTGGTTAGTCGCCCGGTCTAGCCGCCTGTCATCCAAACGATTTTACGATCGCGCAGGAAGGTATAAAAATTCTTACCATTGAGAATGCCTTATTTATGATGTAAATTCCGTAAGCGACCTGCAACTCTTCCGGCAAGAATATAACACTAAAAACAGACGGACGGTTTTTACGGCGCGCATATCCCGGCTGGCGGCGGGTTAAGGGATGAGCACGGGGGGAGGATGGGATAGTGGAATGAAGAGGGGCAGCGGGGGTTGGTGTAGCGACATTGAAATTTTACATATGCATGAGCCATAAACGTACAAGAATATTTCCGTCGCGAGCGACGGCGCTATCAATTGACGAGACGTAGCAGGGAGCGGAAGAAATTCAGCGAGACGGAGTGGTGGAGCCAGACACGTAGAAAGCACCAGAGACTCTCTCCTTCTTTCTCTCTCTCTCTCTCTCTCTTCCTACCTTTCTCTACCTCCGTTTCGAAGGGTGTACGATGAGAAAGAAGTCTGATGCAGCTGCAGCTGCGTGCGACGTTTATACTCGTATCGCGGGGACCCATTTTTCCCTTTCCCTCTCTTTCTGCCTCCGGATTCTCCATCTGCATCTCGTTCGCCGGCTGCTGCACCCTCTTCGTTCGACTCGCCCACTAGGGGTAGTTTTCATCCACACTTAAGGACTCTCGGGCTGAACGGGCGGGTGACGAGTATTCACAGCAGAAGCTTCACCCCGTCGAAATATTGTAGTATATCCGCGTCATTGAGCGGCGACGGTGGGTTTTTTTTCCCAACCACAATTGAGGGGATGATGAGTAAACGGGCGGCCAAGAATCATTTAAGCACGGCCACCGCTCGTTGTACAGCGGGGAATGCGCGAAACCGCACCGCCGCGCCGGATATTGGCTTCCATCCACCGGGTCGGCGTTTTCGAATTGAGTGGCGCGGTCGTTGTATCGCCGGATAGGATTTCAAGGTGGTCGTTTCACACCGGTGCGCTGCCAGGAACGTACAAAGTGGCAGAAATTTGTACACGAACACGAGGCCGGAAAGGGAACACGGATCGTGTCAAGCTCTGATCCTTCTTTTGATACCGAATCGCTTTGTTCCACTTTGCAGGTCCACCGAATCTGTTTCTGTGTCTCTGTCTACTATTTTTTCCCACCCTCCTTTACAGCGGTGACGCAAAGTGTAAGCGAGCTAAAGTTTCAGTTAGTTGCGTCGCCGGGCGGCAATAAATCCCAGGAGAAAGGGGTAAAGTGTGAGTTTGTTTCTAGTTCGCGTTGCAGCAATTATAAACTCTTGAGAAACAAGTAGATTTTTAGCTTGCAAACTTTCTGTGTAATGCCATTTTGAATGTTCTGCCAACTGATATACCTGTTTATGGAATCGTCATTATTTGTTTAGCCGTGTTCAATTTAGTTTCTCTGCTTGGAAAAATGCGCGAACGATGTTGCATGAGAAATTTCCAAGCTACAGCAGCGGCGTCTAAAATATTGAAAATTGAAATATATTTTGCACCAATCTGTGTGACGCGACTATTCCCTTAAAACACCGTTTGACAGGTTTATGTGAATATTGTAATGCTTGCTAGAAGGACCGCTTCCTTTGAAATACATTTTTCGTTGGGTGGCTGAAGTGGTGTCGTGTCGCTCCCCTTCATGGTAATTTTTCATTTGTGAAATAAGAAGCGATTTCTTGATGTTAATATGAATACTGAAAACAAATGAAGCCTGTCCACATTTTGCGAAAAATCGTCTTACAGCCGCTAAAGAATGAAGCAACGCATTATGACGCAACAAGAGACAATTATCTGGCTGCTACGGTTCCAGTCTAACGCATGGAAATCATTTTGTATTGAACAAATAGAAAAGGAAGCACGGAAATGTTCAATTTCAACAATTTTTTGTTGGATTTGCTGGTTATTGTCCCAGTCAATTTTTTCCCTCGCTTTCCAGTAACTGCTGGTTGCATTTACACCAACAAAATATAATTTAAATAATTGTCGAAAAATTTATAGCAATTAGTAGTTTGGGTTGCGCATAAATAAAGTTGATTATTAAGTATGTACTACTATTGACAGGTGCGTGTAAAATATATTTATCTCTCTTTAAGCCCATCTCAGTACTTAACTGACAAGTATTTGTATTAAGATATAATTTGGTAATATAAAAATTAGTCAATCAGTTTCATTATCTGACATTAATCAATGTTTGCAAAAGTTTCATAGTTATAAGAATTTATTACTTGAAAATTGCACACATTCCGTAAGTATATTGGGAAACATTCGTTGCTGACTGTATTTAATAATAAAATAATTGCGAAATCCATTCATTGAAAGAATACTGACGTCATTAACTATACTGAATCCACTGTCGAGTGCGGATCATCAATCTCTCTGTAATAACGAATGCATCGTAATTCAAGTTTTAATTATTTTCACGTAGTATCCCATCTCGTACTGACTGAATCGCATGGATTCAAAGTGCAGCACAGTCAAAATTCGTAATTACTGCGCCAGAGTGACCAACTGAAGGAACTTCGTGTACAATTTACAACATTACTCGATAATTCCAAGTACGCTCTGTGTGTATGTATTCGCATATGCAATCACGTGCAAATTGAATTTCTTCCAATGTCCGTTACATCTTCCATTTCAGTTTACATATCTTTCGAATTACCACGGCCGTGGAAAAATGTTCTCCCATTAAACGCCAACGAGTTTCCAAAATTGATCATCAATCAAAACGTGGTCCTTCGATCATCAATATGACGCTTTAAATGTAAACTTTTCGCGGTCACTTTATCTCTCCCGGCGAAGAGAAGAAACCCCCTGCGACCAAGAATTAGTTCTCCCCGATACATCCGCGTAAATCTGTCTTTGAATCCCCGAAAAAGAAACCCCAGAGCAACGTCCCCTTGAAACAGTCTCCCGTCTGAATTTGCTCACACTTCACTAATTTCCACGGTGCTTCAACCCCCTTTTCCATCGGTACGCCGAGAAACACTGGAATCAACGCGTCGATAAATCCGCTTGCTACGCGGCGCGGAGTGCGACGATATTAATATTTTCCACGGTGAACGAGGGATGAAAGGGGTGGCGAGCGCAACGGTCCTAGCGCATTAAAAAGCGCGCACGGCAACCCTCTAGTAAAATGAATAGCCGGCCCCGCGCGAACCGGGGCGTTTTTGTCGCGGCGAAACTTTATCGTCTGGCAAACTTTATCTTTATCGGCGCGTCTCGCGAAGCTCGTGCGCGTCGACGGAATCCCCGGGCCGTGTTACTTCGGCTCAGTCATTCCTCGGTGAAAACCGACAGATTTTCCGGCGAACTGGCGACGCGTTCTTAGGTCGTCTAGGGGCGAAGAGACGGGCCGACGAGCGCTGGAGCCTAGGGTTCGTGTCTTTTTTTTCTTTGTTTTTTCACCGTCGTGCCTCGGAGAAGGTCCAACCGAAAAGAGAATACGTCGGCGGTGCTCGATCTTCCCGTAAAGTTGCCAGGGTCGTAGTGCGCGAAGCCATGCCTCGAGAATAAATCCCTGGCTGAGAGGGTAACGAAAATTGTCCGAGCCTCGGAGTGGGTTGGTGGTGCAAGGGCGGAATGAAGCGTGGAATAAAAATGAGAAATGGAAGTGGCGGTGTGACGGATGGAGAGAAGAGAATGGATGCAATCGAAAGGGAAAGAAGAACGAGGGACAGCTGCGAAGTGGAATAAAAAAATATATGGAGTATAATTTGAACGAGAGGGGTAAAAGTGTTAGGAAAACGAGTCCACCCGGGTCAACTTCAAACGTTATTCTCAGTCAGTTCCGGCAATGCGAATGATACTGTTTCGATTGTGCGACACACATGGGCTAGTTTGAATGAATTTATCCGGCGAATGGAAAGGACGTATAGACAAAGGGTCTATAAAAACATTGCGTAACAATGGAAAAGTATCAGCGACTTCTGTAAATAGCGTGCGTGTGTTTGTTCGTGCCGTTCAGTACACCGAGAACGGGGGAAAAACGCTTACATTGCTGTCCCTAAAACGAGACGGTATTTCTCGCGCACCTTAATCAAACAATTCTTACTGCTCTTAGCCGGTATTACAGCATATCCTGAGTCTCTTCAACGCTGCTGTCCTCACGCTTGGTGTAAAATAGTAGAAAGGAAGTGAGAACGATAGATACAACAGAAATGGATGAAAGAAGGGCGCGGAGTAGAAGAAAGTGAAAGAAACGGCTGGAAAATTAAAAGAATGGCGTCAGATAAGTCACGCGGATAGAGGGGCGCTAGGGAGGAAAGATAGAAAGGGAAAAAATCGATAAAGAAGAAAGAACAAGGGCAGAGTGGCTGGTAGACAGAGATAGCGTTACATCGTCCACGGAGAAAAGTTCTGTAATTTACGAAATGCCAGTCTACCGCACCATGCAAATTCCTCGACGTCGGAAACTTAACCGAGATTCGAAAACTTACTTCCGACGATGAAGGTTAATCTCGACGGGCCGCGTCGAAGGAAACGGGGCGAAAGAGTTTACATATTCGGGACACCCGCCTAAATTTGCCGGCGAACAGAAGACCTCCCCTCCGTCGTCGATTATTCAAAATTACGAATTCTGATCGAACAGTCCGAGGCGCATCTGGAAAGTTAATGTTGCCTGGCTACATTCGCCAACGGTTTGGTGGGGCAAAAATTCGATGGCCTGCCGTGATGCGAGACTATCATGTTTGTAGATTTTGATTCTGATACAGTTTTGTTCTGTTTATGGCCGTACGTTCGAATTCTCGCGTGTTGTCGCGTGATCCAAGAAATCATGGATTATCGTAATCGTAGACGCGATGAAAAATGACGTCGATAGTATACTGAAACGTATGCAAACGTGCAGTTTCCCTAATAACTGCTAATTTAAAGCAAACTAGCGGACTCTGCGGCGATTGCGTGTAACTTTTTCGTTAGTTCAGCCTGGTTAATCTACAACCCCCTGTTTTCGAGGGTCGTAACAATACATAAGAACGATACGCCAACTGCACAAAATATTTAGTAGAGAGTTTGGCATATTCAAAGCTAAGGATATGTATAATGAATTGTTACTATTTTCTTTTTACTTGTCATAATACCACTTTGCATGTACGCGTTCTACATCGGAAAATATATTTTTGGCCTCTCGGTTATTTTTTAATTTCACAGCTCATCCAGGATTCGTGAACTGATACATGATTGATAAATCGAATGGTATGGAATTTATTCGCATCGAAACAATGCACAAAATTCTTAATAAAAGAAAATAACATTTTGCTAACGCATTACGTGAGGTAGAAGAAGTAACATTCAAGTATTTAAATGATGCAATGAATATCTATCTAGCAGTGCAGGTAGAAAAGCGTACGAAGTATTTTTACATATAAAGAGGATTTCCACAGTAAAAGATTTAAATGTCCGTAAAATATTTCATAATGTTAATTAGTGACTGGCTGGGATTTCATTATTCATTTATCAACTCTGTTTGTGTATCTACAAATAACACACCGATGCGTGCTTATATAATAACAATCAAGTAAGTACTTTTTGTCTAGCTCATACTTACTCGCGCGTGGACCACCGTACGTCTGGCAGTGCAGAGTTAATCTAAACTATCCGGTAGATAAGAATAAACCGTAGTGAAAGCTGAGTGTCTTTTTTCCGCGAATAATTATGGCACACAGGCAAAGGAGATGAAAGAAGTGCAAAAATTTCAACGGGCTACAGAAGATTGTGGATTGCTTGACAGAGCAAGACGAACACGATGGAAAAGGGAGGAAGATAAAAGGATGAAGGGGTGTCCGGGCGACGACAATGAAAGTGAGGAAGAATGTTTAAAGGAATGGGGTTCGCCGGCTCTTTTTTCACAGTCGCAGGCCCTAATGGGACCCAGGTTCCTGTCAGTCGGATTAACATCAGCCCTGGCACCTGTAACGTTTGCACGCAGACGGCTGAAATAGATGTTTATCTTCCGGGGGATGAAATTTTTCGAAGGGCAGAAGATACGAATGGGTTAAACAACCTGGAGTATATGCAATTATCTCGGGGTTAAAGATAAATTCACGGCGAGCAAATTTCAAGGCGAAACATCGGGACAAGAGAACGAAGGGAAATCGCACGATTAAATTTTCGTTCTGCTCGTTCGAAACGCATGAAGACGTTTGAAATGAACTAGACGACGAACAATTAACGCGCTTAACCGTTCCACGGTGTAACTTAATAGAACGTGGTACATCGTTACATATTTCATTCCTGCGGTAATATTCGCTACGGTGTTACCACACGGAAGACATGTTAAAATGTATTTCGTCGAGCGAAGAGCAAAAGTGTGGTAGGGCGAATGAGAGAAAAGAGGTGAAGAGAAGGGAAAGCACTTCTTTCGGGCGAAAATATGAGCCTGTAGCCGGCTCAGCCTTCCCGAGAATAAGGTTAACGCTGTAAAGGACACACAATTTGTCCGCGACAAAAACGAAAGTCGGGGCTTACCGGTCGGAGGAAGCCGGTTAGAGGGAAACGCTCAAAATGCTGAACTCGAAATAATGTTTGCCGTAATTAAGCTACGAACTAAATAAACCACCAACAACTGAGTAGAGAGGGGATGATCAGGCCGCGCGTACAACGTCTCTCCGTTTACTTTTGAGAAAAAGCTTTCAGTGCAATCCAACGTGCGCGGATAATGCACAATGAAGAGGGCCGACACGAAAAAAGAAAAGAGGTAGAGACGACGACAGCGTAGTAAGAGAAGAATTGAACAAGAGCCTCGCCGTAATTGAAGATAAAAGGGTAGGGGGTAGGGTCTGACTTTTATTACAAGGAAATTAATTCGGGTACCTCGACCGGGCCGAAAAACTCACCATTAGTCACAATCGACTTAAACGTATGTACCCTTGAATTCCAACCGATGAAGATCAATTACTTCTGTTAGCGAGGTATCTAATTCCGTTCGCCGTGCCGGTGTCCCGGTTGAATAAGATTAACGCGGCAAAGAGGCCTGAAATCCTACGGCCGCGGGGAGCGAGAACACGAAACAACGTATATAGTCAGACGGGCAGAGAGAAAAGTGCAATAATCGTAAGCGACCCGAATACGACGGGGAAAGATAACAGGGGCGATGCTAATGGTAATCACGGAAGAGGATGAAGAATGGAAAAGGAAGGAAACGGCAGCGCGGTTCCGGCCAAAAAATAGGTCGAAAGAATCCTAAGAAGGATTCATTACGGTTTCCGCGAAGGTTGTCTACCAGATAATCTGCGGGGATGACAAAAAGAAAAAAGAGACGAGACAACTATGACAGAGGGTGCAGGATATTTTCGAAGAAATAAAGTTTCAGCGAATAGAAACGGTCTTGCTATTCAGTCACGATTCCCGGCCAAGCATCCCTCTGTACTGCAAACGAAAGATAATACGAGGCGAGGGGGGACGCGTCCAGGAATAAAGTGGAGGAAACTATGAAGTACCGCGGTAGGAGGCCGGAGGCGACTAGAAAGGAACGGGCGAAAGCCGCGAGACCGTTGGCGATATTAAAAGCGCCGGGAACAGTAATCAGCTGGCTGAATTAAGAATCGTAAACACCGAAGGAGACCAAAAGAGTCAAAGCGAAAGCTGATTAAAAGGCTCCGGTGGAATGGAGCGGGCTGGCGCGTCGCGTCGCGTCGTTTCCAATCGGCCAGAATTCGTTTAAACTCCCTGCTGCCGGCTAACGAAACCACTCCTGGTCAATCGACGAACCGCAAATTTACAAATCCTCCCCGAGTCTTGGACAGAAGTGTAACAAAAAGCTCGAGGGGCTTGCTATTTTCAAGACAGACCGAACCGAGACAGAAATACCAGGATGGGTAACATCATCAGTAGCGTAAAACTTGTTCAGAGAATGGAGGGAAAACGTCGTGGTGGCTCGACGGAGCAAGAAACGCGAAAGACGTCGAAGCAGCCAGCAACAGTAGCAGCAGCAACGACGTCAGTGGTGTAATACTGTGAGCAGCAGCAGTATCAGTAGCAGTAGCAGTAACAGCAGCAGCAGCGACGTCGGCAGTTGTGACGACGACACGACGAGGACGTCGAGGAGGAGGACAACGACGACAACGACAGCAGCGGTAGTAGTAGTAGTAGTAGCAGCAGTAGTAGTAATCAGGGAAGAAGACCGAGAAGGAAAAGGGGGTAAGAATGGAGGAGGATAGAACGGGAGCAGGAGGCCTGGAGGAAGGAGTAGGCTGACTGATCGGCAGAGTAGACGAGAAAGAGCACGCCTGCGCGGAATCCCCGGGCGGGCGCGGGCAGTGCCACTGGAGGCCCGGCGGTTTCAGAGCTTCGCCCGGGACGACGAACCGCAGACGACCCGTACGCAAAACTCGGTCGTAGTTAACCGTGTTGAAGGATCGGACGGAAAAGGGGCCAAATCACGCGACGGCATAAGGCCCCCGCGGTTTAAACGAATCGCGTGTATCGTCGTGTTACGATTGTCCGGTTGAGAGAAACGTGCGTCTCCGGCGACACGTTGGGAAGAACGTACACGACATTCGCGAGCCAACGGTACGAATATAGTACCTATACTTATTAATCGACGGTGCGTGTAGTCGATAGTTCATTGGAAGAATAATATGTGACAAGTGCGACACCGATCTGCGGTGGTGTATCCGTAAAAAAAAAGGTGTGCGCGATAAAGAAGGAAAAGGCAAAGGAAGGAAAAACAGGGGAAACGGACGTCAGTGCGAGAGATACTATGCACGAGGTCTGGTAGCGCCGTGACAAGGAGGATGAACAGTGTGACGACAGAGGGCTTAGTGTGAGAGGGTGCACCGGATTGGTGTGCTGGTTGTTTTGAGATGTCAGTGGACCGCTCGAAGGCAACTGCGTCGTCGTTTTCGTCGTCGTCGTCACTGTCTTCGTCATCATGAGGAGATCCTCTTACGTGAACTACTACGTCCTGTGCCTCGTGTGCTGGATTCTCCTAGGCATCACCGGTAAGAACAAAATCACCGCGTGACATATGTTCGTTGGTCCGCTCGAGTGGCGGAGGCACTCTCATAGATCGTCCATCGATCTTTGGGGATTCCCGCGGAAAGTGTGCACACCGGCTGGGTAATAGCGACGAAGGTACGGAGAGAACGTGGTTTTTTGTACTCGCGAATCTCGTGTGCCCTAGGTCCAGGTCCCCGGTGGACTACCGGTGCTTCTGTACACCCTGAAAGGGGGGCTGGGTGACGTGAAAACCAAGGGGAGGAGCAGGTGGGGCTGTACAGAAGACTTGTACTGCGGATGGATCGATCAGATTTTGGGGTGTAACTGTTCGTACGTGAATTAGCACGCGTGCAAGGCCGTGCCGGGAAGGTGCTATTCTGCGTGGGGAGTTTAGCAGCTGATCGTGTGCATTCGGGATCGATCAACGTGAGAATATCGAGATACGCGAGTGGAGGGAAAAAGGAGGTCTCGTTGGCAGGGGGCGGGAGGGGGCTGCCTCCGGACCCGGTCCAGGGCTGTATCTAGCGCCACCCTTGTTTGTCGCGGCGACGATATTGTATTTTCTCTTCTTTGTCCGTCGGATCTCTCTGTTCTTCCATTTTCTCCGTCCTTGTCGGGTCTCCGTGTCGACTCGATGATTCTGTCATCGGGGACCAAGAGACGAGACGAGGCCAGAAGGGTAGCGCATACCCTCATCTTCACTCTGACGTCGTTCAGGGACGTGTTTATCGATTTCATCTTTCGCAGCTGTATCGCGATGATACAGTTTTCCATACTCTTCCGACAGAAAATACTTCAAAATTCCGAGCCGAGGGGCAAGCACTATGAACAAAGGTTATAATACTCAAGTGCAAGATTCCTTCCGTGATCTCCACCTCTGATCTCCAGCTTGCGTTTGATAGCTCCCTCGACGGCAGAGTAACGACTTCAAACTCAATTATACCAGTTAAAACGACGCCCGCTCTATTCACTTTTACTGCTTCCAGTTTACGGTGCTTCGCGGCAATCAAAAGAATATAGTTAATAGTTCGCCTCTTAAACAGGTAACAACGCGATATCCGCGCAATTAGCAACGTCCCCCTGCTACTTAATACACCGGAGTATCAATCTCGAGACTTATATACGCAACCCTTTGAGGGACGCTTGTTAGCAACACCATGAGCATGCTAATTAATTCTACCCAGCCTTCGAGGAAACTTTTTTGCTGATCCAATGGAAAGTACATTAATTCGCGGATCACTACCCCCGACATGTTTTATCGTGATGATCTTTCAGAATACTGCTTCCCCTCGGTATGTAGCAGCTGCTGGTACCCTTGCCTATCCGACCAATAACTTCTCCTCTGCATTGAAACACTCTTCTCAGGTTTCTCGTATCGCCGGAACGAAACGAAGCTTGAAAAAGGATTTATCAAGTACGCTCGTTTCTCCCTTATCTATCGATCGCGTGCAGGTAGCAAGGAAGTGTTTCACTATGCAAATTAGGCGTCAAGTTGTTGTCGATCGGGTCGTTCATTATCCGTGTCGGACGCTTTATAAATACGTTCCAATCGCCGCTTTCGACGCGGCTGTTATCGAACGAACCGAAGAGCGGGAAGCGTTGAAATACAGGCGAAAGGCTGCCAAACCGCGAACTAAACGACACTCGTAGAACTTCCGTAACGGAACACAAATCGATGCCATTAACGCAACTAACGTGCACTTGCTAATTTTGTTAAACAATTTACCGAATTCCGCCACCAAGACCCCCCCCCCCATCCCCTTCCAACCCAGCACATACTCTTAATTGGTTTGAACTACGCGACCAACCGTATTCGAATCCGCAACACGAAAACAATTTCTGTATCGGCACGATGCATTATGCACTTTCGGCATGTAACATAATCGCGGCGCAGCCGCTGATTATACCTCGCGGTGATTAACTGTCCGACATAGTTACCTCAGAATGGGGATTTCGGGGTTTCGACGACAGCCGCTTACGAAAATCGCTTTCTGGAGTACGCTTAAGCGCCTGACGTGTAGCACGGATAGATCTTGCATGGAATGTCTGTGTCATTATGGCTCGCAGTAATTTCGCACAGTGATCAGCGTTGCAGCGATTTGGTTCAGATTGATTTCGTATCTAGTGGAAGCAAAATAATGAAAATGTAAAGACGGTTTTTTTATATTTCGATTTATTTTCCGTGCAAATGGTCGTGTAATTGTATGCGTGTCTTTTATATTCTTTATAGTTCACAAATAGCCCTCTCGAAAAATTTCGACTTGGTCAATGGGTTCGTTACAAGGAATCGTTTTGGCAATTAGCCACATTTTCCAAGACACTTGAATATATTTTACTCCGTTGGAATGACATCGCATAATTTATATTAGGCGATGCTATAACAGCTATCGATATATTTATAGCGATATATTTACAGCGATTCCAAAAGGGAAGATCGTAGTGCAGAACAATTTAACATTTAAATTGTACTTTTTATATAAGTAGGTAATCCGACGTATAGTCCAAAGCAGGCATTAATACCCTGACACCTCGCAATGTTTTCTTTAAACCGCAACTGAAGCTGAAACTAATTGAACATCAATGTCACAAATATTGTGTCTTGACCTAGCTTACAGAAATAATTATTCTCCTAAGGGGGGTTACATCGTGTGAGAGTCGAACGATAAGCATTAAATCGGCGAGCAACGTGGAAAAGTTGCACGATGGAAGTAGTCGAACGTAAATGTTTGATGAACTAGTAAGGCAGAAAATCGAGTTAGCCTCGGTGGAAGGGCTAGGAAAACCGATCTTCGGGGGGGATGACTGAAAATCCAGATTTATGTCTGAGTTTAGTGTCCAATGACGCCGTAAAATTACGCCCAACACACTTACGTGTCGTTCTAATAAACCGACCGGGAAAACGCACCCCCGTCGACGTTCGATTTTCCACATCGGCCGCATCGCATCGTCCCCAGGGAAATATGTGTCAGAGATCCTTCTGTTTCCAAGAAATCTATTTCCACTTTCACCCGTCACTCCACGCTGGATCACGTACATTTTTTCCACAGATAATTCCGCTCGATCGCGCCCGGTCCTTTGGAAATATATTCGTGCTCATTCGTAATTATTCACAATTACTCATCTGCTCCTGCTACAATGCGTCGTTCCCTTTGGACTCGCACCGGCGATAAGCGAATTAATGATAACGGGCAGGCTGACACGCAGATAAATGGAAAGTATGTTTCAATCGCGTATCGGTTGAACCATAACTTCGTCAAATCGTAATTCGCTTCGAATAGAAATATAATCGATTGATTCTTTGTGCGGACAGGCGTTTAAACTGTGGAATTAATTTTCGTTGCTACGAAGGTAGCGTGCGTTCTACATTATTTCTACATTATCCGGCATTATAGTCGTTATCCGTGATGTCGCGGATGAAAGGGCTGTTGATGCTGCAAGTAGGTTTATCGTGAAACCAAGCCCTGGGTATTGACATAGCAGTAGTGCACTCGGTGACCTCCGAAGCCATTTGAAACACTAAGGATATGGTTCATGGACCGGAAACTACTACCAGTTTCAACATCGAGGATTTACCTAGTCATACTTTGAACTTTCGGGGACGTATAGTTGAAGTATACCCGCAGTATTTACTTTCGCGTCAGCTAACGAAATCGGTTTCCAGTTTATCGATAATGTTTTACATAAATAATTACACCCGGCAAGACGATCGATAATTTCGAAATCTATTGTCCAATTGTTTTTATGAACTTCTTGAATCGTTATAACGAAATTGTCATAATAATACACTTCGTGACAATAAGTATACGAGGATACATACACGCGTACAAAAAGTACCAATTCAACCACACCTCGCAGTGTACAGTTCGCGTTACGATTCGTCCAGCATACACTTCCATCGCCAGCGTACACCAACCCCTTTTCTGTTTGCCCCCGTGAATGATTTATCCCCTCTGAAATTTACAAACGGTCATAAGCGACGCGTTACACCGACCGCACAATCGCCCGCTTTGTCCCTCTTTCTCTTCTCCACCCTTTCACCCCTTTGTTCCTCGCCGGTAATCTCGGCGTGAAACATGATTTCCAGGAATGTCGAGAACGATAATCACGAGCACGCCAGAATAATTCAAGCCGCGGTTGAAACGGCCACGAAAAACCGGAGAACACGCACGGTGCCGTAGCGACTTCTATTTATGTCTGTTTCGCGTCGATTTTAATCAAGTATACGTGTATCTCGTGGCGCTTTCATGCGATATTTTACATCCCTGAAGGATCCTTTTGCACGGTGGATCGAGTATCCTGGGAGGATAGGCTTTGATTGGTTGTCCAGGTCGCCGGTGCACGCGATACCGGTTCGGCGCGCACTGATTGCCAATCCAATTCGCGCCGTCTGAACGGAAACGCGTTGGCAAATCGATTCATCGAGCGTGGAACGATCGTTCGAGATACAGTTAAAAGGATATCGGTCCCAGGACCGTGAATTAGCCGGATACGATTGAGTAGAAGCGTCCGTCGTACGATCCTCGAGCACATGCGATTTCTAAGATGAGCTTTGTTCGGCCTTCTCTGCCTCGGTTCGGAATGGCGACGGGATCCATAGTTGACGATGGTATTTTTGTTCTCAAGGTCCACGCGTTGCTCCTTTAAGCTTCTCGTTCTCTTGAGTGTTCAATGAAACTTTATCCCCGGAGCAGTTCGTCGCAGGAGACCCGTTGGATGTTTGCACGAATGGTTTTCAGAGAGTGAGCGAAATACATGAGGTTTATCTAATCCTAGACGTCCACAGGAGTAACGGGATGGAACTTTTTTTTTTAAATGTGCGCTTTCGTTATTTCCACCTTGCGATTTAATATTTCATGATCGTTGTTGCTGTGCGTATCAGAAATAATTATTTTGTTCTCCTTGTTTACGATTATACTTTTGTACTATGCACGTTTCGTGTTTTCGTGCGATATTCTTGAACAGTCAGTGGTATAGTATTTCTTTATTTGTGTCAGACGAATTACATTTGAATTAGCTGCATTTATATGTTATCAATCTTGCGTTCGCTTAAATAGATATTGGTAAAATAAAATTCAATAAACAAACTGTTGTACTTTTTATACAAGATGATGTCATTTAAATGTATGACTTTTCTATGCTGATTGTAAGAAGCTCAAATGTAAAACGCATTCGAATACTATAATTTCAAATCGTAAGTGCAGAGCGCAGGTTGCATTGAGTCCCGATTCAATTGATGTAACAAAATATAAAATTATTGCAGTTTCATAAAATACGGTCTATATTATATCCATGTGCAGTATTTTTAATAAACAGAACCACTGTAAAAAGTAGGATATTCTTCTACATTCACGTCATTCCTTTTAAAGTATACAAATCTGGAATCCCTCTTAAAATATTTGCTTTTATAAAAAGTTTTCAGCACGAAAATATAACTAACCGTCATGAGCTGAGCAAACCCTCCCTTGTCGTATAGAAAATATGTGTCTTTGACATACTCTCTCGCTTACGTCGACTAAACTTCAGTCCAAAAATATTTTCGCGGATAATATTTATTTAAATCACAATTTGTCGAACTATTACTATGGTGACACCTACGACTTGCCACAACTTTTATTCACACCACACATTATATTATTACGTTTAATCATCTACAATCTACATTATTACATTCTATTATCACAATAAATATATCGTATTATCACATATAATACGTGTGTTATATTTAATGTTATTTATTTTATTATTGGTCGAAATCGAGAATTGTAAAATCGATAGGCGATATTATCTTTCGATCTCCGATACAATAACTCGAGGCTGAATTTCAATTCTCGTAAATCTCCAGCGCAGAACTCCGCTTCTTCGACGCTAAAACAGTCCATCTATGCACGTATATAAAATTGCCTCCTCGAAACACCGAGCCACTTTAAATCGTCGACGATGTAGCGCAACGTGTCGCTGCATTTCGCGACGCTGTTGAAAGCCGGAAGTGCTCGAGTGGGCGAAACGCTTCCGTAATACGAGGCGCAGAACAAGCAGCTAAGTATTTGTGCTGTCGGAACGGGGTAGTATTAGGCAAGGAGGGAATTGTACTGGACAATTGCAGATACCGCGAGCATTCGACGTAACTGGCATGAATCAGGGCGCGAACGGGGGCTGTCTTCGACACACTTGTCTGGCCCCTCGAACGTTTATCCCGACCACGGGATCCCGATAATGCAATAATGATCCGCGGCACTCCAAATGTTATGAATGCCAGTATTAACGAATGGGTGTGGATTTATCTGACCGGATGTTATTTGCCAATGCGGACATTCGATTTTTGCCGACGCGGCTGTGTACGCCGTCGCGCTTTCGTTCGATCGAACGTCGCAGGATTTTCTGTAATTCATGAGGCTTTGTTGATCACGCTCTGCTTTCGGATCGACCGAATTTCCTGCCGTAGAGATTAATCACCTTTGTTTTTCCACGGGAAAGTAAATACGAACGAAATTCGGTTTATAGGATGGATTTAAAAGAATGAGGACTGAATTATTGTAATATTCATGAATTTTACATGGCAGTGGAAATTCGGTGAAAACAAGTTAATAGAATTCAATTGTTGGAGGGCTTTAGGTATTGACGTAAGGGGATAATCGACTATGCAGGTACATATTCTCTTTGCTCCATTGAAGTCGTAATACGTGCTTACTCTGCGCCACACGTTGAGGCAAAAACACGACTACAGTGCCACTTTCTTTTAGTGCTCTTTCATTTGGCCGCTAGAAATATGTTGAATAATACAGCAATGCCGTTAATGCGTTCCCCTTACATACCCTTAACACATTCGCCGCAATGACGTCACTTGCGACCGAGACGGAACATTTTGTTGGTATTGCGGTAATGTCTGGCATTACTTCCCGAAAGTGAACCGTGCGTTTGAAAAGACTATTATTGTGCCATTTAGCAACTAAATCGTTGCTATTGTATTACCAGTTAATCAATGGACATGCGACACCTTTACTGCTTTATGGTACGATAAGATAAAAATAACAGTCGAAGAAATATTAATATTAATAATATATGTCAACCTTGCGTAATAATATTTCGAAAAGAAAAGTTATACATTACGTGCATAAAACAATCAGATCGTTCTCGAAATAATGCAAAGTGCAGTATAGAAAACAAGAAAAGATATAAAGGAAGAAAAAGATATCCCTCTAATAAATATAAAATTATAAGCTTGATATAAAGTAATAAGCACATTTATTGAAGAAAGGAATAATTAATTAAAATTTGTTGCAAAATGGGGAATAATTAAGCGTCAAATTACTTGATTGCTTGAGCATACATACATAAACAAATTTGTTATTACCAGCACTTAATGAAGCCTGATCCATCAATTTCATGCTGACATACATTTCATTGTTTATTACGTATTTTTCATACAAACCAACGACGAACGGTACAGCTCATGAAGTTTAATAAGTAAGACTAATTAAATTGCGCAGCAGCGTGACTAATGCACAGTTTTTGCATAACAAAATTTCCAGATTACCGTGACAAATAATGGGAATGCGGCTGCTGTATTCAGGCATCAGAGCGGGAAGATACAGTTGTTGATGACCCGAATAACTCAATCAATAGGGCAGCCGACCAACAAATGAAAGAACCGTATCCGAGTCCCGCTTCGATCAATTGTTTTTCCCCGTCGCCAATGCTACATAAATAGCTATAAAACCGCAAGTAACCGCAAAAGATGATCCTCCCGTTTCACGCAGTTGATCGTTACCATAACTCTTTGTCCCGTGCCCTGGAATCCACCGAAACCTCCCGTTTCTACGTAATGTTCCGCTATGGTTGAAAGTCGTTTGGCATCGATGAGGTGTTGGAAGCGAACAAACTCCGCGAATGCGTGCGAGTTGCCAGCGTTAGCTGCGAACAGGCGTAAAAAGTTTCGCGAAGTAGCTGTTTTATCGAGTTCTTCCTCTTCGCTGGTTCTCGCGTGTTCTCGTATAAACTTACGAAAGTCGAGACATCGTCGATAAATCGAAGGACTCGCACTCGATGCCCGCAGACATCGGGAGCACGGGTTTCTGTTTTCCCTGATGCCACTCAATCCTTTTTCTGTCTGTCTTTCTTTTTCTTTTTTTTACGAACGATATCGAAACATCCGTGACTCGATACTAGTAATTTCCGGGGACGCGTTGACTTTCCGCTACCACTCCCGGAAAATCGAAACAACAATCTTGAATTCATATTTGATGATTGCGAACAAGCAGAGGCCAAACTGGGTCTTCAAGGTCGCCGGAAGATTTCCGTTGCTCTCCGGGTCGAATGCTGATTCGACTTCGGATCTCTCGGTTCGGAATCCTTAGGATTAGTATCCATTTCCCTAAGGTACGATGGCTTGGCAGAAGCTCTCTGATAGGATTTATTCTGGAAGGGTAAAAGGGAGAGAGAGCCAGCGGTAGAGAGGAAGGAGAAGGGAAAGGTATCGCATACGAATATCACGAATGCGAAATACTCTATATTCCCCGCGATCCTTTTTATTATTCTCTCATGGAGATACCACCGAAAACCGTGCAATGTAAATTCGTTCGTATAACAGGCTCGCGGGGTCGTAACGCCATATTAATGAAACTCTCTCTCTCTCTCTCTCTCTCTCTCTCTCTCTCTCTCTCTCTCCCTCTCTCTCCCCCCCCCCTCTCTCCCTCGCTCTCTCTCTCTCTCTCTCTTCCCCCCCTCCCTCTCCCTGACGTTAACCCGCGTTTTGACGTGGTTAAGGGTGAACCTCCGTGTTTGGTATTCCAGTAAGCGCTTCGTTACTTGAACGGAGGGTTAGGCGGAAAAAATTGTATCGTGTCGTGAAGGTTTTTAAAGAATATGCCGGTGGAACAATGTTACCATCATTTAAGTGTGTCACGCGGAGAACCAGGAATAGTTTTGCGGCTTGGCGAAATTTTAAATTCAGTCGAAAAGCTTTTCGTACACGCTACGCCAATATTGACTATGAATGAACTATTGACAGGCTGGGTATAAATATTGAACAGGATATTAACATTTAGACATCCGAATCCATGTTTTCGTCGTCTTTAATATTTTTTGTGGGGTACGGATCGCGGCAACGAAATGCAATATTTCTGGCTTCTTATTTATCGAATAAAGTATCGTTTTGGAAGTACATTTTTTTCAATGCAATACCACTTAGGGAAACATTGCAGGATCTTTGGCGTTTCGAAGGCAATAATTTAATGTGTTCTATTAGTTTATAAAGCTCGAAGGTTTATAAAATTGAATATCACTCCCTTGTCTAAAGATCGTTCGCATATTTCAGGGGTGAGCACAAGATCCCATTCGTTGGTGAAGAGGTTCGACGGTATTTACACGGGGCCGTACTTCGACTCAAACACCCCAACGAATATCACGGCTCAATTGGGAAGTTATGCTTACTTGCCGTGCAAAGTGCGACAGCTTGGTAATAAATCGGTAAGTCTGCCACATTTACACCGAAACTATTCCACTTTCAACTGTACCTCCAATGAAACACTATCAATTAGAACTTTAAACATTTCCGTAATATTAATTGCGCCAATGTTACGTACAGTTACAGTAGAATCCCTATTATCTGAATGTTCTTGTATTCGAATATTTCATTGCACTAATAATACTTCTTTATCATTAATTGTACACGTTCTATATATCTACTTCTTTTATACGTATTCCGTTTATGAAGATCGAAATAAATAATCTTTATACCAGTCCTGCATACAACAGGCGTCACACTCGTTAATATTATGTACGTAATGGCGTAAAAAAGAAAGCGTGCGTTAAAAATAATTAAAAAATAACGCGTTGGAATCATCGTAAAATTAACAAGGAAATTGCAGCATTCGATGAACTACAATTACAGATATTCAAGTCAGGTATCTAACATAACTCCAAAGAAAACGCAACACGCACGAACGACGAACTGACCCAACCAAATCTAAGACAAACAGAATTCTATAACTTCCCTCGTTCGGTTTCGAAGCAATCACTTGCTGAACCATGATCTAATTCCCATTTCTTCTAAAAATCATAAGAAACCGTCGTTAGATGGATACAAATAAAGTGAATTTATATGCACGCGAATGCTCACGTTTCTGCGAGGTGACGGCGTTGACGATAGCGTCGTGATAAGAATTCGTCGGTTTCCACAAGCCCGCCGATCCCCCATCAAAAAGTTGCACTATCGGCCTCCGTTTCCGCCTATATTCCGCACGGTCAGGACGTCCGGTTCGCGCTATTACAATAATCGAAATGGCGGCGATAAAGCGTCGAACCCGATACACGACCGACTCGATCTACGCCAGAATTTATGCGAACTAGAAAAGCCTAATCTGTCCGCGTTCGCGGCCGTTAGAACGGATTATAACAGCCGCGTGAATTTTACGATTCACGAAAGAGAGCAAGGGAGAAGGGCGTAGAACGATACCCCTCATCGAAGTAACCCAGATAGCACGAACAGAAACTTGCTTCAACCTCAGTGGAAACTTGCTTCAACTTCGTTGCGTTTGAAGATGCTCCTATTTGACGAAGGGCGCGGTATATGTATATAGTGGCTACCGAAAATTTCCGGTCAGAATGTAGCCTTAGTCTATCGCAGATATTAAAGGTACAATTTAGAAGTAACAACTCGTTGCGTAAGTATAGCTGGCACTTTAGATTATAGAGCACCACTTTGTTAAGTCCTTTGCAAGAATAATGTTACTAATTTGTATGTAAGAGATATATTGAAATTACTGTCTGACCGGAAACTTTTGGCAGCCATTGTATTATATACGCGGCAGTAAAACTTTTCGCAGGCGACCCGTATCACTCGGTTTAAAGAACTTTCACCCCCGCGGTGTGTACAGCAACGAAACCTGTACGTCGAAAGAGCCACGACTAAGTGTCTAGTGACACGCGACCCTTGCGTAATCGTCCTGCCGCGCACTTAAAATCCACGAACCCCCAGAATCGACTTGCCACCCTTTCAGACCCCTTCCATTTCACGCTCATTCGATACTTATCCTGTAGGCACGATATTAAACGCATTTACATACCTTTGCTGACGATCTTCTGTCGACGATCATTCTGTACCTGTACCCCGGCGGGCGATTCATTTTTTACGGGAAATTTGCTGAAACAACGATCACCCTATATTTTTATTTATATCTGCGTCTTTTATTCTGCGCGATGGAATACAAAGCGCAGAGGATTAATATGTCGCGTTAAAGGACAGAGTAATTGCGTCGCGTTCGCGGAATTGACTGAGCTTGTCTCACTGAATGGCCGAATTCACGGGGAAACGATTCCTAGATCTCTGCAATTAAATCCTTTCGTTTCTAGGAATCGGCGAAATTAAAAGTCCCGTGAAAGTTCTGAAAGAAATCCAGGAAAATCGGAAAACGATCCGATGGAACGTTACCCCGAGCGTGAAGCGGAATCTGGAGATTTATTACGTTTTCTATGGGAATTAATAGCACTGCAATCGTAATTGAGAGAGAGACAGGGAGAGGGAGGGGTTCGTACTCTATAGTTTTAACTAACGATATACGCCAAGGAAAACGAACACTACCAGGTTTAGAGTTTTCCCAGATAATAATTTCACTTCAGATGTCGGCCAAGAGATTACGTACGCCAATCACTATCGACAAAATGCTGCTATACGTGCAAATTTTACCTCCGACTTAAGATATTACTCTCTGCGTTGAATAGTGCGACTCAAGCAAAGCGTCAATTACTCTAGTCTGTCGATTGCAAATCCCTGCACGATTCTAAGTCGACATTACATTGAGAGAAATAGAGCTTAAATGCCATTGGAGCAGGTTTAATCGGACCAAATCTTACGATAATTATTGCATACAGTTTGGATAACATAAATAATATTATCATCAGGTCGTATTTTACAAATAGCTACTAAAATCTGGTTCATTAGAATGTGTAGAATTGCATAATCTGCGAAAGAAGGTTTCATTTCAAAATCCATCCGTGTTTTTAACACTTTGCGTACGGGCCACGAGATATCTCGTATATAGGAAACCGAATTTTGCGGCCGGCTTACGAGATACATGTCTCGTTTTAATGTTTTTTCGATTTAATCGACAACTCAAGGAATTAAAAATAGATTTCCTTGTTACGTTACTAGGGCCACGACACCCTTTGTATTTTATAACAATTGGTTAGCGAAGTAAATGGATGTTATAATTCCGAAAAAGTAGCAAACAATCGGTCAGTAAAGCTCGTACATCGTACCTTATATAGTGTTTTATCGTTGTACAACATTTTGTTAATTGAAAGCTTGCGTTTTAATTCGTTAGGAAACAGCTTTTTATTTATTTTACAAAGAAGGCCTTAATTCTGAAAAAGTAGCAAAATGTCTCAAATAAATAAAGAAAATGAAAGTCAAGATGATTTATGATGCTCCAAATACCACTTCATACGAAAATGAACATAAAAAAACCTGCATAATAAACAGATGTATAAAAAATATATAGTAATATTTAAGAGTACTTTATAAACGTCAATTGAAAAGGTGCATATATGCATTGTATACATTTTTTGTGGGGCGCTCAAAAATTTGCGGGTTACGCGCTGAGCGAGCAGAGGGCCGTACGCCAAGTGTTAACATTGTCCTTTCATTTGAACAAAAACATACGGAACGTAGTACGACAACCGAAACCATTGAGATGAAAAAATGTATTGCATCGAAAGCTCCAAAAACGTATGAAAAATATATAGCAAGTGCACAGAGGACGAGATCAAATATCTAGAACAGTCATATAAATGGGCAACACGACTGCAGCCACTTTAACGAACGAATTCTGTTAAACTACATTACTATTATACAATAGAACTTGTGAGCAAATAATGAATTGCAGACTGGTACATTTAATTTAATTGAATGTATCGCTGAATAAACATTTTCTTTTGCGAGCCGCCTTGAGCACGTCTCGCGACAAAGAAGAATGCTCGCGGGGTCGATCGACGCACTATAAATTAACCTTACACAAGGGAAGAAAGATTGATCTACCAAGATCGGGAAGTCGAGCCAGGATTTCTTTTTCCATCTTGGCCAGCGTTGCTTTTCTACGCTTTTTCTGCGGCTAGAACTTGTCCGTATTCAGCCATCAGGAGCTCACAGTTTTCCAGGCAAACGCGACTGAATTTCACTTCGTCACTGAAAATGTCTCTGTTGCTTTGTTTCGCTTTTTGTTCGTCCCGTCGTGCAAGAAACGTCCACGTTTCGGACGAAAAATGTAACAATAGAGAGCGGTTTCTATCGGAGAAGAGATTAATAATTCTCACAATATGCCCGAGTTGAGGACAACGCGTCGCATTGGAACGTTGTTTCATTTTTTTTGGTTTGGACAAGTGGAAAAAAAGTATTATATTTTCTCCCGTTGAAAATTACTTCGATTAGTAGTCGTGATTACTTGTTTCACTTTATCGAAATAGTTTGAATGTTATTTTTAATGTTAAGAATTATATCTATATATGGGGATGACGTAGTTTAACTTATGACCTCATTTTATGCACAGATTCAGGGCACTAAAAAGCGTTCGCGGAAACGATATATTTTTTAAGTTGGTTTTTAAATTACAGTGGCTTTCCGGTTCTACGAAATGCTCGGCGTTTTAAACCGAAGGAATCGTAAAAGTATAATAATAAAAAGTTGCCAAGTATAATGCTGATACGAAGAATTGTGTGGAATATTAAATAGATGCGCCTTGAAGCACATAAATTGTAAGAAGCCAAGCCATAAAATCGTTAAAAGTTTCGCACCTATAAAGACCATTGGGGACGCCGATATTGAATATCATTGTGACAAATACCTGAGCCGTTCAATTTTTAACTACTTCAAATTAGCTCTGTATAAGAAAGATAGAATTGGTAAATAATACTATTATTAATATTATTATTAATATTGTTAGTACTAAGGTACTATTTCATAGAACTGTAATTTTCTATTATTGTCTTGTATCTATGAATTTGCTCATAAAAAGGTGTACAAGTCATACAGTTCACGTTTAACTTTTAATAAAATAGAACATGCCATTTCATTTCCAATATAAGTATACATATGTAGAATACAAGGTGATTCTAAAATAATTGACCAAATTTTCCAACCCAGGTTGTGGTCACTGTAATGATGAAGAAAAGAACTTCGTAAAAACATTCCGCGGTAAACCCTTTATGTTCGAGTTATAAACAAGTTTTAAACACCCTCAGTCTGTGACAAAGTTTCGTAAGAACTCTTGAGAAGTTTAGGGACACACGTGTGGTACTACAGTACGGTGTTGATACAACAAGTAAATGGTCAGTGTGTTCGTAAGTGAAGTAATTCAAGTAATATAATAGCACTCTCAGAGACTATAAGGATCTACCTGTAAACGGAATTTCACCTGAAAAGTGTTAAAACATTTATACATAATATGAATATCTATATACGATCCCAGGTTATCCTTAAATTAAATTGAATACGCTTTTAAACTTCAACCAAATATTTCAGGAATAAAATTTAAGCTTTGCAGCACTTTGCAGTATCTTGAACTGTAAAATTTAAATACACGAAATGCTGAAATATTAATATTTTCGAACACAGAATTTATACAAGTGCTCATATTTCTAGTTTTAATTTGTGTCACACGCTCACACCAAATCATAAATGTAGGAATTTATATTGATGAACACGCTTCTTAATTCAATGTGTATATTTAATAAAGTAGTAGTAGTAATAAAAAGAACAATAATAATAGTAATAATACAAAATCTGACAAATTGAACATATATTGAATTTCGCTTTCGGCAGGCACGCTTCTCCTAATTGTAAGAGGTTTTTTGATCACTAACTCTACCGGGACCGTCGACGTCGATCGGCCACGGCCGTCGCAACCCTTTTGTTATCTCCCCACCGTTCGGGCATTGCATACGTCTTACTCTACGCTTAAAACTAGCATTCCTTCATAAATACTGGAAAATATAAAATCCCCATACCTCAGCATACTATCATAATATCTTGAAACTTCATATTTATACCTACGGCTCTCCAAAATTTAATTTCCATCTTTATTTTATTATAGATGTAAAAGAAAAACTATAAAATCCGGAAATAAAAATACAGGTAAGACTTGGACAATTTTTAACAATGGTATTGAAATTTCTTTGTCTGTTCTCGAATCGCTGAAGGTGTCGTGGATCAGGAGAAGGGACTCGCATATCCTCTCGGTAGATAGAACCATGTTTATCCCAGATGAAAGGTTCCAGGCGCTTTTCGTAGATGCGTCAGACACCTGGACCCTGCAGGTTAAGTACGTGCAAGCACGCGACGAAGGCGAGTACGAGTGCCAAATCTCGACCGATCCAAAGAAGAGTCACATCATCAAGCTCAACATCGTCGGTGAGATCACCGTGAATATTTCATTGTAACACTAACGAAAATGTAGGAACACACTTGAAGGTGTCACTAAAATACAGTTGTCTATTTTAAAGAACATCAAAAAATGTCTTTGTCGCATTTAAACGTTAAACATCGTCGTTTATTTCCACGCGGGTGTTAGTTTTATATCGTCGCAGAAAAGCTCAGTCATCGATTGTCGGGGCACTTCGTGAGCCGTGTTCCAACGACGTGATAAAAAATTATACGAGCGTAAAATACAGTCATCTTCTCTTTCACGTAACTCGTACGCGTACGCGGTGAAATGATCGCTCGAATAATCGCTCGGCATATTTGCTAATTAATTTTCTTTGTTCTCCGGTCACCTTCTTGCGATACATTAAACACATTCTGTGCCGCGTGGACCATCAATAATCCACGAGAATCGACAGATACAAATTTTTAGCAGGTCAACAGAAACATATTTTTATTACACTATTTGAAGCAGATTTGAAGTGGATGTAAAGGAATATTCAGTTGTGAAGAAACCCAGTATACTTGTTACCTTCTTCGTATAATTCAATATTCTAGTGCATGTTCATCACTCGGATTTAAAACTTTGACAAAGCCAATTATTTTCTTCGAGACATATCTATACAAATATTTCAACAACTATTGCAACATACATTTACAGAATTTTTGTATACATTAATTAATAACTTAGGTAAAAACAAACACTTGTCACTTGAAAACCGAAAATCGTACTAATCTATATAATTCAATATTCACTTGAAGCAAAATTGCAATGATCCTATAGAAAAATCTCAAATCTATATCCACCGTAATCAACGTTCAAGGAAATAACAGAAACACAGAAATAGAAAGAACCTTAATGATAATGGTTACGACAAGGATTCTTAAAGAGTCTTTACTTACAATTTGTATCTCTCGTTTATTGTCAATAACACGTAAAAAAACGATCAATGTTGTGCGTCAATTTTCCAGTGCCAAAGATCGAGATCATAGGTGACCGCGATATGTACGTGAAAACCGGAAGTACGGTCGCCATACGATGCGTCATCAAGCAATCCCTCGAGGGTCCGTTCTACGTTTTCTGGTATCACGAGGGTGACCGCATCCTAGATTACCAGCTAAACAAGATCGACATCCAAACGAAGAGGATCGACCAAGACACGGTCAGCAGTCTCGTGATCCATAAAGCCAAACGGGAAGACTCGGGCAATTACACCTGCAGCCCGAGCAGTTTGGACAGCGCGAGCGTGCAGCTTCACGTGTTAAATGGTAAGCGTTTTCATGTTCCCCTAAAGTTAAATCACTTTCGTGAACATCACATTCAGACAGCACAGAACGAAAAAGTATTATTTTCATATTCTGTGCCACGAATTATTATTCACGGCAAGTGCTGCATTTTGCATAGGGGAAACTTTGAATATATGTATATGTTAACGATGTTAATTTCCGAGAATTAGTTCAACATAAGTTTACTTTGACGTTTGATACACATTTCTTGGTTGGAAAGAGTTTTCGGACTAAATACAGTCGTTTGTATATGTAGTTGTAAATTACCCTTCAGAAGACTGCGACTTGCTAAGTTAGTTTACCAAAGTTAATTTAACTCGATTCCTGTCCTGCCCGGGTCTGAAGATAACTTGGTACCAGTTCAATCACGGACATAATCGCATGGGGTATACACAGGCTTTTATCAAATTATTTTAACAGCTTCAAAGATACTGTTTCAAACCATCAGCTTATTTAATCGGCACATGTAAACCAATTACACTGGCGTGCAAAATTAAAGGATCGTTACATATTCGAAGCAAAAATTGTCGATATTTAGGTTACTGTAACTTCGTGAAAAACATTAGCACGGCAGTCAGCCTGGGCTCGTTTCAAAGCGTGAAGTCTCTACTTTGATAGCTCTGAGTTAATTTTTTTTAAGGTTTTTTTACATCACATATGCCCTACGGGGATTGAAAAGTGACGGTACTATTCCATCTGAAAATTGTACCAATTCAAACGGTAGTGCGAACCTAGAGAAATTTTTGTTCATAATCGAAATTGCTATGGATTTGAAGATTGAAGTGTCCCCTTTGCAACGACCAGATAAAAATTGATAAAAATCTTTCATTTACTATGAAAATAGACCACGATTGTGTCTTTCACGAAGTCACCGCGAAATATCGACAATTCTTCATCGAAAATTTAGTGATCCTTTAATTTTGGACTACAGTATGTAAATTGCAATCCTGTGTACAGATATGACAGTAGAAGTAAACAACAGACACTATTCTGAATTATTTTAACATCGCAACTTTATTAGAACATTCATGGCTTTAACAGTACTAATTCAATAAATTACTCGTCCCTATTTGATATATTCCAAAGATCGGTACATTATTACAAATCTGTATCAGACTACCAGATATTTGATGTTAATAAGCGCCGCTTACACTTTGGATCACTTGCATATCAAGCAATTTCAGCTGATACAATAAATTTTCTTCCCACCCATCAAAATGCACACGCTTATCAGTCTCCTTGTTTAAAGGATCTGTTCGGATATCTTTCCAATCGCAGATAAAGATACGAGACGAATAGAGGCGATCGCGATAAAAAAAAGAAAGGGAAAGGCCATTACGGTCGCGATAAAGGCAGTTGTATTGCAAAAATCGATTTTCTGCTACAGGCGAGCATCCTGCCGCGATTCAAAGAGGGATCAGCTCGGCACCGGGTGGTTGTCCCACGTTGTGGTGGCTGGCGGGTGTCGTGACACTTTATTCCAGTCACGGAAGCCGCCTGTTCGTCCTTGCCCTACTCATTCTTATGGTCCTTTATTCGAAGAATCCTTCTTACTTCGCGACGGAACGATAATCAGAAACGGATGGAGAACGGTGTCGGAACATGATCGATTATCTCCAGCTGCGAGACCCGGAGAGCACCTCAAGGAACGTTCCAGCGAGAAGAGCAGAGAGATAGATGCACGTGAAAGGTCTCTTCGGAAAGGCTTCGTGGCACGGCGCACGATGGAAGGACGGAACATGTCCGAAGAGCACGAGGAACCGCGAGAAGAGGACGCGAAGAGAGATCGAGACGGATCGATGGGGTCGAATGTGTCCTTTTGGCAATCTGTTGTACAGTTTTACTTTGGCGCGGGTGTCGAAGGCGAAAGTAACCGTGAAATTCTCGTACGACCGATAGAACACGCGAATTTTGTTGCCACTTTGTACGACTAATGTTGTTTTATTGTAAAAAGAATAGGTAGTTGTGATCGTTTGTTGAAAATCATTTGGGTTCTTGAGGGGGTAATCTTCACAACGAAGCATCGAGGTCGTTCTCATCGGAACGGCGCGATCGTGATCACGATGGAACGTGAACACGACGATCGCGAACGCACCGACGACTATTTTTCTCCATCTGCGAGGGAAACGCGAGGGAAATGGAAAGGAAACGCGATTCGCGTGTCGAGACAATGTGATCCGGCCGTTAGTCATTAGGGGTTAATTAATCTCGGGAGCAGCCAGAAAATCGATGAAAGCTCTTCACGCGGCTGAAATTACAAGCTTGCTTATAAATGGAAACGAACGACACGAAGCTCACCGACACCTATCACCCCTCTTCCAAAAACGAAACGAAACTTCAACATCTTTTTTTTATAGAAATTACGCATAGGCGCACGATCCTTATCACGCGAACCCATTGCCCTAAATAATCATTCTGACTATGCAATCATTAAACGCCATAGGAAATCGTTGTACATATTTGCCTAACGATACACAGTCATCTTGAAAAGTAAACAATAATAAAAAATAAAACAGAATGATCGTGTACGTATTCCAAGTAATGCAGCCCGAAGAATAGGCTGAACTAAGTTACCCTTCTTATTCATTATTCATCACAGTTAAAGGTGTTTCGCGATCTTCGTGTCTTTCTCGCGTGAAGCCAAACAATAACGAAGTCTTCGTAAATCGATTGGGAGATTCTATCGAGGACGTCGGGAGGGTTTCGTAGTTTCTTTCGCATCGAAATTAACTTGACGACGCGCGAGTGTTTCTCTGCCAGAAGGAAAGGGGGAATGAGGTCAGGTCCGAGGGAAAATATACCGCACGTCTTTGGGTGTGGGGATGGTAGGAAAAGGGGACGTTAACGAGAAGAAAAATGCTTATGATCGCAGTATGCCGACAGAACTTCGTCCGTGCCGCTCGATAGAATTGAAACTTGTTCGATGAAGTTTTTGAACGCGATGCGATTAATTATATTCGAATAGGGAGGCGATTAGCGAAACGTGTTTATACTCGACGATGTACCGTCCACATTTGGGATCGCCTCGAGATATCGATGTATCTCGACGATCGTCTTTCCTAGACGATCCGTCGAAATCGACCGACAGCATAAGGTGTACGTAAAAAAGAAAAAGAAAAAAGAAATGATTGCTTGGCTTTTCCGATTTTCTAATGCCCTTTCTATGGTACCAAAACATTTTACGACGATCTTATACATTGAGCAAAGGAAATTTACGCGACTGTTGAAAGCTAATACACTTTATCGTGTAGTCCATGGCGAGGCAATAGAACGAAGTCAGGATGGCCGACTGACTATCGAGATTGAATAAGAATTATGGAAGCCATAACAATAAATATTTCCGTGTAATTAGATTTGTTTGTTTGTTTGCCTTTTATGCCGATGCACTTGCGATGCATCGAAATCATATTACGCTCGGTGAGAGTTTATCTTAAATGTTAAACAAAGAGGAATTGGTTCATTTTAAAATCGACGACTTCAATTGGGACTGTACTGTATCTTCAAACATATTTATCGCGGTAGACGGTAATATTGTTAAGATCATCTTCCATGCGAAATCATTTATATTTTACATCGCACAGGGAGGTTCAATCTTCGAATTGCATTTTCTCAAGTTCCTGGATATTTTCCTGCTTCCCCCCGAATCCGCATTCACTATGATACGACTGACGCACCAATCCTCGTTCTTTCTTATCGATTCTTCGAAGCAAACGGTCACTGCCTGTATTATTCAAAAGTGTTCTATATCTAAATGCGTTTAACGTGATTACTTTCACGGTTAGTATCACGATCGTTTCCAACGAAAAGAACAGACCGAGAGAAAAGGGGCGAATAATTCGAAAGGAGGTTCAGATAAAACGTAGCCCATTGCCTCGAGACGATCCACGATGGCAAATTTTGGTACTTGAAGCGCATTGAGTATAAACACAAACCCACAAATGTTACATGTCCCGTGCATGCGTGTCAAATTTTTCGACGGGATGGGTCGAAAGAGAACGAAATGAAAAATGAAATTGTCAATCTCTGTCGAATAAAGGTTTCGATATAAAATTCATTAAACGGTAGAAACGCTGTTTAGTAACACAGACTCACAGGCGACGAATATTCCGGCGTCGGAAGCAGTATCAACGTATTGCTTTCACGTTCTTCGCATACTTCTTCAAATTCTTTAGAAACATCCGGCGTCAACGAGGTCCCCGTCGTCGATCGATAAATTAGCTAACGAATATACGAAGAATATCGTGATCAGCAAGGTTCTCACCTACTCCGCGCGTTGTCTTTCATATTTTATCGATCGATCGGTGACGACGGCGACAAGAAACGTCAACCAATTCGAAACGATCGCGAGAAGGATCCTTGTTATCGAGTTTTATAGAGACCCAAACCGCCTTCTAGTTCTGCTTGTTCCCCTGTACAGCGTGTACACGGGGACAGCTTTTCGGGTGGCCTGCGCGACCCACGAATTTCTTTTCTTCTCGCAAGCGTTAAAGGATACTGTTTTTTATATTATATATAAAAGTATATAAATATATATATATATACAAACGAACAAATAAATATATATATATGTATATGTGTGTACGCGCGCGAATACGTTGCACAACGGTGTTAAAATATTGAACAAGTTTCAGCTCGAGCAGAAAAGGAGCGGCGCAACAAATAACACGTGGGGTATACGTATACAACATGAGGGTCGCACGGGGTTAAAGTTATTGAAAAACGTTTCACGGGGCGTGTACGTCAAAAAGGTACAATCACGACAGGCAAATGTGAACGACTTGTGCGCAGGAAGGTGATAGGTTAAATTGGGACTTTGAATGGGGCGAAGAGAAAATGGAACGAAAACGGGGAAGAGAATGGGAGATTAGTCGAACGAGATGAACGATACGCTAGAATATCTACGATTCATGTGATTGTAAATATATAGTATATAAATAATGTAACGTTAATTAACGATATGCCGTACGTGTTACACTAAAGAAACAAACAAGAATAAAATAAATAACGTTACTGTGTAATTTTTCGGATCGTAAACGCATTCGAATGGGTCTGGCCGCCCGTGCTAACCGGCTCGAGATTCGTGTTTCGCGGCAACAACCGGAAGTGTCAGACGAACTGAGGATTCTTCGCTTGCTTTTGGAATCGATCATCCACTATGCAACCCCCGACACCTTGTCGATCCGAACGAGACGAGGACACGTGAATATAATGTATGTACATTCACGAGACTAAATTAATTGAACGTCCAACGAATCCGTCGGAACTCGTTGAAGGAATCCTCGATACGCGGAGCGATTTATCAAAACGAACAGCGCAGCGGGGGTGGACAGAGACGAATTCGCGAGAGAACGAAGGCTAACGAAGGCAAAAAGTGAGCGGACGGAACGAAAAAAAAGAATGGCGGCGAAGAAACAGCGGGTAGCACCGACGCGCATGCTTTTTCTGGCACGTCGGTGCGTCGAGACAACAAAAAGGGGCGCAGCCGCGAACGGCGGCGTTCCTGGATAGCACGGGCCGGCCACACGCGACTAGATGTAACACTAATTAACGCCTAGAGTAAGAACTAACGGATATAAATGGAGGATATATTGTCTGACATAATAACCAGGTGTGGACGTGTTACACGCGTATACGTGAACTTTTCGCGGCAATCGGCGACTGTGTGTGCATGAAGATTCACGCGTGCGACATTAGCGTTGCGAAAGAGAAGGAAAGATTCGAATGAAACTAGTTGAAAAGAGGGAGAGAGTGTTTCTGTCTGGGTGTGTGTGTGTGTATTCAAATGCAAGAGAGAACAGAGAGATAGCGATAACGGAGAGAAAGCGATATAGGTGCGAGTGAGAGGGAAAGATGTGTATACACGCGGCAAGGAGGAGGTGAAAAAAAAGCATTGTTCGTTGGACCGACGTGCGCTAAGGCGTTGGTCGAATGACGCACTTTAAGTTACAAAAGGGACGACCGGGGACAATTCTTCTTGTACCGTTTCTTCCCTTTCTTCTTCCCGCGCCTCGCGAGGCCACTCGTGACGGAAGATAAAGAAGAAGCGCTGAAGATAGGGCTCACCTCGAGGCCACAATTAAAGCACACCCGCTTCCTACAGCCTTTCTTCTTATAACAAGCGGGGTCTCCCCTCGCCAGGTGGAAGAAGGAAGTTGTAATTTCCGCGCTCATCCTCCTCGCCCCTTTATCATAACGATGATGACAAAGGGGGGGGGGGTGATGATGGATGGGGACGACGATGATAATGGTGGTGGTGGTTGTCCGTGGTGATGAGGATTATAATAATGATGAGAATGTTGAACTATGTAAAAACGTCGTCTAAGGTATACTAACGTCGTAGACAGCATTGAATTTTTGTACCATTGTCTATAGTAGCTCTTAAGTGTCGCGAATTGTTCTGTTCTTAAGATTTAAGTATTCTCGGTTTTGTCGATGACACGCGGGGCGGATTATGATATTGGGATTTCACGGAGTTCGTCGAAATGTAGATTTCAATAGTAGGTAATCGTCCGAGCACGAATGAATTCGCCAGTGTTTCTTGCCCAGAACTGCTGCCAAGACTTCGTTTACAACTCAATCGAACTTGCCCTTTGTTCGATACTGTTACAAACCTCCATCTCGATAATCGAGAAGATGAAGATAGGCGACAATTTTATTACCGAGATCCACTGATACGTCTATGCAGTATAAGTAATAGCATTTACTGCCATTTTGTATGTTAACTTCTTTCCTCTCTTAATTAGCCGTACGGATATATCTGTAAAGTGGTAGCGATGTGTATTGTTCGCGATTTATCCTTTCAATTAAGTAACGTACGTTGCATATCAAATCCGCCCTAGCGGCAAACACGTGCCCGTTCCCAAGAGTCGCGGTACACGAGCATCGAAAGATCATTTTTCGTGTGATGATTGACCGTCCTGACAGTTCGTCGATGTGCTCTTACGCGTAGATACTCGAAGTTAGTTATTCCGATAGTAGGTAATACGAGCGTCAGCTGGCGATGCGATTCTGCGAAGATAATATCGAAATCAACCAGCCGGGGACCAGTTTGTTAAATCCAATTACCGATCCGACCGTAATGGAAGAAATTGAAAATAATAATGCACGTATATTGCACGCACGGAAGTCGTGATCGGTATTGGTGAGCTGGTTTTCCGGTTAAACGATTTCGAAAGAAGGTAAATTTTGTCAAAACGAGAACATTGTATACTGGTGCGATGTGAAATTATTCACCGCCGAATGATGGATGGGTATTGATTCCATGAAGAGTGTGCATGTATGATTATTGTGATTTTAACCCTCTACTGCTTGTTATTACTGTCAGTCGTAAGGGATGACGTTTTCGTTTGCGACAAATCGTGGCACCTTGTAGGTGTGGTTGACTTTTATGAAAAGGGCAAGCGTGTAGTTTAGAGAAACACTCGCACAATACTTAATTATGTTTGCATTACAATGATACTTATTTTGTCTGAATCACTCACTGTAATGTCCAATACCTATTACCGCCTGTCTATTAGTTTGTATTATATTTCCTTGTATATTTCTGTTATACTACATATGCTCAGTGTTGTATCTAATTATTAGATAGATCCATTGTTACATTGTTCCTTAACATTCCATCGCAATTTTGTATTTGATGTTTCGTAACGAATTCTGTATATAAATAGATTGCAAATGGGATAGCGAGCAGCCATAGCTGTGGAGGGTTAGAAATGGGCAGGTAATACAGTCGTCGACCGAAACCCTCGGGACGGAGAATACTTCATCAATCCCACGTTATCGGCGATTTTAATGCACGCCTCGTCGCGCTTTTCTTATTGTACGACGAAAAGAAAAATGAGCATCCACCGAGGCTCTTGAGTTGCCAGTAATATACGCGATTCTTTGTTCGTCGTGATATACGATGTAATAATAAAGAGATAGTTTCAAAGGTTTGCAGAATAATTCAATGGCTTCCGTTCGACGAGAGAAGTGGAAGACTTAAAAATCGGCAGTGTCGATCCAGGCAGGAGAGTAATCAATCTATTATGGACATATTCAGTTTGCAAGGAACCACCTGTAACGAACAATTACGTTTCCGATACGCGACAGATCACACGTAGCAATGGGTCTAATTAATCGTTAACGCGTACCGTTTGCCGGTTCGAACGTTCGACGAAGCTGATGACAACTGAATCACACGCAGCGTACAATCGTTAAAAAAGGATAAACGAGGGAAAAACATGAACGATCGTGAACGGTGGAGGGAAATGAAATCGATGGATATGAGACTTGAAAGGGGAAAGCGTTTGTCGAGCGCCCGAATAAGCGAACATCGATTTACAATTAACATAAATAAAATGAAAGCAAAACTTGGTAAAAATGACGCGCCTCGAAGCAAGCCTCGTCTCGCAGATTCCCAAATGTGCATCTTTGCGCGTTTTAGGGTAAATTGGAATAGACTTTAACGAATCCGCGAGATGATGCCGAGGAAAAATGATTGAATGGACGACCGCGCGATGTAAAAACCATCGGGAGTGCGAACGCGTGAATGTGTGGCGTGTGTGTGTGAAACGGCTAGGAGAAATAAAAGGAGAAGAGAGAACGCAACCGTGTTGTGAGAGGGAGAGCGAGAGAGAGAGAAAGATAATAAATCAATGTTAAACCGATCATTACCAATTTACAATTTCGAGAGACACATCTTCATTATCCGCCATTTCTCTGCATAAGTTCAGACTCGGTTTTAAATGCTGGACGTTGCACCTCACGTAAACATAATTCGCAACTGAACCGACCGATGCTTCGTATGCGTTTCTTTCTTTTGTAAAGGATTAATGGTAACGAATTGTAAAGGCTCCTCGAAATCAATGCGACGGACGTTTTTAACGCATTGGACAGTTACAGATGCGCACGTTATCAACACACGGAGCATCGTCCGCATCGAAATACACATTACACACAAGGTCTCAGCGTTTCCGTTTTTTCAAAGTATCGTGGCAACTGGGACAAGGAGAACTGTCCCGTTCTATGTGTGTAAGAACCATAAAGCTTAATGAAGAACATTATACTATGAATTTACGGGATACTAAATAAAAGTAAGCCAAACCGTTATTGAATGTAATGTATCCTTCTTCCTTGGTGTACGTCGACGATCACTTCTTTTTCCTTTCTTCTTTGTTTTATTTTAATCCTTATCAATGCTATATCATTCACTAAGTTATCGATCTTTTCAACTGCACGGAATAAGTAGACTATTTGGTTAAATCGATGAATATATGTACACTAAGAATTTTGTACTCGCAGATTTATTATGCTTTTGTCAAGGAAATTACAAATGTTGTGTACTTTTTACATTGCAGAAATTTGTAACTGGTATTGTGTCGTCTATGAATTCATTCGGACTTCTTATTCCTGTCGCGTGTTTTCATACAATTCTGAATGATCTTTCGGAAATGTACAAGGTACGAGGCACTTATCAGCCGAAAAACACCCATCAGCATCGATTGCAGGAACAGTTCCTTAATCGAAGAGAACGGTGACATTCCGGAACATAGAACGGTCAACATGAATCCTTCCATTCCGACAGTAGAGAAAAATCGTCCGGCCTAAAAACATTTCATTCTGCCAATTATCCGTCTCCTTTCGTTTAATGTACATCCAGCGCCGATTTACTAACCAATGCATCTTTAAAAAGTTTGTCTGCCACTACTTCTGGGCTAACCAGAGCACTAGTTTCAGATATAAGTTTCGTTTCAAGCGGTTTAGATAACTCTTCCACAGCAAACCCTGGAGTATCTGTGTCTGGTGGTAGGCAAAGAGTCACGGAAATGTTGTACGGTGTAAGTTCCATTGACAAACTTTCCGCCAAGCCACGAAGTGCAAACTTTGTACTGCAGTAAGCTGAGTAACCGAATATACCTGGAAAACAGAAATGCCAGTAGTAAATCTTACGTTGAAAACGGTTTTATCTGGTGCATCTGTATGCGTACCTAATAGTGCCGCCTGAGAAGAAGTGAACACAATAATTCCTTCTTGCGAAGCTTTCATTCTTTGGACAATAGCCTTTGTACAATAATAAGATCCTAAGAAATTAATATTAATCATTTTTTTCAAATCCGCCACTGAGGTATCTTCGACTTTGCCGCATATCGCAGTCCCTGCACAGTTTACTAACATATATATCGGACCCATAGTTCTTTCTAAGTCACCCAATGCTTTCGCAACTGCGTCATAATCTTCACCGATATCTAAAGACAGATATTCAACCTTTTGAACATCTTTATTTACGCATGCACGAATGATTTCGTTTCTCGCATCTTCCAACTTTTGAAAGTCCCTTGCAATTATTGTAACATGTGCCCCATGTTTTGCTGCAATAATCGCAGCCCATTTCCCTATGCCACTGGATCCACCGGTTACCTAATGAAACAAAATATGTTGGAAAATCAATTTTAAACATACTCGGTATTTTCAATATAAAACTATATAAAATAGATCAAAATAAGCGGGTACGAGACACTTAGAAGTTAATGCAGAATTTATTTTAAAAATAAATTGAAAATAAATCAACATAAACAGAACTATCATATGTAAAAACCCAATGTTTTGCTTAACAAATAGATATTACCGTAAAAGCAAAACGTGAAATAATAAAACCACGAAATAATCATTTGTGTACAATTTGTTTAAAAGGTAAAATTTAAAGCACATAGCCTTAATAGAGGTTAAATCACTAATAATCCATTATTACTTACAACAACATGCTTATTGTTAATGTTTCTTAGTCGTCCTGGCCAAAAGAAATGTTTCATATACAAAATAGCAATTAACAAAGCAAAAATTGTTAACATTACATTAAATATCACAATCATTATTGTTGCGTAAAGCGGTGTGACAGTTCTACGTTTTAAGCAAAAACTGATTTAATTCATACATTGAGATGTGTATGAATTTCAATCGCTAGTACAAAAATACAGCTTGTATAAGTATTTCCAATATTTATCAATATTATAGATAAATGGAATTAATCAGTCGTAAATTGTTGACTATTAATTGTACATCGTCCTACAATCGCCGGCAAAGAGCACAGACTACTGAAGGATATTCATAGTTGGCAATATTGTATTTGAATTTCTACGCAGTATGTATTGATATTAAAAATTATTCCTTTAATTCTGACAAAAGCATAAGAAATATATGTGCTATAATGAATTGCATTAAAGAATTTATAACAATTATATTATTATAATATATTATTGATTCATCATTTTAAATAAAAAAAGGATTGCGGAGTAACAATATGCGACAGCAGATACATATGTATCTACAATTTTATGTCACTTTATGACCTCTTTCAACATCCAGCGTACACTTCTATTTTATTGGTATATGCCTACATGTAAAACACATGTAATAATTAGACTGCGGAAGTTCATGCAATTACGATATGCAGTGAATATGCAGAGTATATGCATGATGTATGCAAAGTATATGCAAAATGTATGCAATGTATATGCAGGGTAAATTTGATAAATATACACTTGCATATAGACTAGAAAATTTTGGACAATTATGTTTAATCATTAATTACTGTATTTCACAATATATGGGCATTACACAAACTGTTATAAAAAATAATTATATTATACAGCTTGTACCATCAAAACACAATATAACATGAATATTAAACTTCTAAACATACAAAACACTATGTAACATAAATATTAAACTATCACACACTTGATCCCTAAATAAAAAAGATAATGCCATTTTGACAACCCTACAGGGTGAAATCTGTACTGTAAATGATCAAGGCAAAGGGACGCTCTTTCCTTCTTCGGACTGTATATATGTTAATGGGCAGCATTTTTAACACAAAATGTAGATGGGAATGAAAGGGGACATATTTCTGTTTATTGAAATATAACTACTTCCCTAACGATACGACGCGGCCTGCACCCCCGGCCGATTTATCTTAAAATATATCGTTAACCATTAGGTTTAGGATCAACATAGGTTTATACTTTTCTACTTACAATTTAATGTTCTTTCGAACTGCGTTGAGAAAAATATATCCTTCCATTTAAAAAAAGGAAGTTGACCTTGAAATTTCGGAAACTATACTACGTACAAAATAAGTTGAGACGTCACCATTTCCCCACCTCAAAACCATATAACTATTTTATTTAACATTTTTTTATTAGATGTATAATTTATAAGTTATTTGAGGTGTGCATGTTATGTGATGTGACACACCCTGTATACAGAATATGCAACATATATGTAGAATATGCAACGTATATACTGAATATGCAACACATATGCAGCATATGCAATGTATATGCAATATGCAAAATATGCAAAATAAAAAAATTTATTTTTGAAAACGTTTAATGCTGAAACGTGTTTCTGTCGAAGTCCCATTTGTTTAATCCATTTTCCCAAAATATGCATTTGCATAAACTTCCGCAGTCTAGTAATAATACATGTAATTATACACGAGGACCATTCTAAATACGGAACAAATCGTTCCTTGAATCAAGACCTTTAATTTGAGATGTAGTTGATTCAAATCGACCCAGTAGAACGCGAGATAATTCAATTTGTTTAACGAAATTATAAACAAATGCGATTACTTCGACCTGCCGGCGAGCTACATCCATGATCAGACTACATAAATTAAAGTTAGAAGCCAAAGCTACAAACTCCAATAGGTGTTAAGAATATTCCATGAGCGGTTCATTTGTTATAAACAATTAAACAATTGTCAACTGCATAAAGTTACAGCAACGGAGTATTTTTTTTCCCCTTGTAGCTTATTCTCTTCCCTATCATTTGACCTCCAATTTATTAAAAAACTACCACGAGGAACCGAGATATAAATTTTTTAAAATTTTATCGTTAATGTTGCGTGTCGATAATCAGTCATGTGGCGCCATCTCGCGTGTGCGGCCTTTTTCGCAGTTTTCCTCACCGCCAAAACCGAATTTCTGGATTACATCGTTAATTTAAACAATTCCTTTTTTCTCAGCTTCTAGTGCGTACTTTTTAAACCAGAATTATCTTAAATTAAAGCTACGGGCCATGGCTACATCATCCAGTAGTTGCAACAATATGGCATTTGCGGTTTAAAAGTTAATAACAATTGAAAAATCGGCAAAAATGCACTTCGGGTCACTGCAAATATCTCGACTTCTGGAGACGCTAGATTAATGATCGGGTACTTAAAATGAGGGTGAAGGATGCCGCTATAGGGCAATAAACGATTTACAAATTTGGCATGCGCCGTTTATTTTTGATACACAATTTAACAATTCGTTACAGAATTGCACCGAAACTATACACGTGGGCCGATCTAACGTCGAATCAGATTGTTTCTTGAACAAAGAGCTTCAATTTGAGACGCCCTTGATTAAAATCAGCACACTAGAACGCGAGATAATTGAATTTGTTTAAAGAAATTATAAACAATTTGCCATTACTGCCACTTCCTGGCGAGATACATCAATGACCAGAGGACATAAATTAAAGCTGGAAGTATAAGTTACCATATGCAACAGGTGTGAACGTTATACCATGTGAAGTTCCTATGTTATAAACAATTAAACAATTAAAATTGTTATTACAGCCAAGTAGTGCACGTAGTTACAGCACCGGGATATTTTTTCTATGTGGCCGATTCTCTTCCCCTTCATTTAAGACGTCGTTGATTACAATCGGCCTAGTAGAACGCGAGATAATTGAATTTGTTTAAAGAAATTATTAAGAAATGCGATTACAACGGCTTACCGGCGTGCTTCAAAAATTAAAAATTAAATTAAAAAACAAGTACCAGGAGCCGAGATAACATATTTTTAAAGATTTATCCACAACGTTGTCAGTTACCGTTACCGTGGAATTCTCAAACGAATTGTTAAATTGTTTATAAAAGATAAACAGTGCATGCAGCATTTGTAAAGCGTTTATTGTCGTGTAGCGGCATCCCTTACCTTCATTTTGAGCACTAGAGCATTAATCTAGCGCTTCCAGAAGCCGAGATAATTGCAATGACTCGGAGTGTATTTTTGCCGATTTTTCAATTGTTAATAACTATTAAACCACACATGCCATATTGTTGAATCTCATGTAGACACTAGTTATGGTTCGTAGCTTTAATTTAAGACCAGTCCGGTTAAAATCTATGCATTAGAAGCCGAGAAAAACTCAATTGTTTAAATTAACGATGTAATCCAGGAATTTGGTTTTGGAGGTGCTGGAAACTGCTAAAAAGGCCGCAAACGCGAGATGGCGCCACGAGTCTGATTATCGACACCTATTACCGACAAAATTTAAAAAAATTGTTATCTCGGCTTCTGGTGGTTGTTTTTTAATAAATTTGGTATCAAATGAAAGGGAAACGAATAAGCTACACGAGAAAAAATATCCCGCTGCTGTAACTATATGCAGTTGACCGTAATAACAATTTTAATTGTTTCATTATTTATAACAAATAAACCGTTCATGTAATATTCCTAACATCTATTAGGGATTGTAGGTTGGAGATATGGCTTTAATTTATGTCGTTTCATCATTGACGCAGCTCGCTGGCAAGTCGAAGAAATCGCATTTGTTTATATTTTCTTTTCACAAATTGAATTATCTCGCGTTCTGCTCTTCCGAATTTAATCAGCGACGTCTTAAATTAAAGCTTCCAGTTTAAGGACCAATGTGTTTCTTGTTTAGAACAGCCCACATGTATAGTTACTGTGTAATTCGTAAACGAATTGTCAAATTGTTTATAAAAAATTAATTACGCAAGTAGCATTCATAAATCATATTTGATCGTGTAGAAGCGTTCTTTACCTTCAGCTTAAGAACTTGATCATTATGTTCTCATGTTCTCCTGATAGAAAGCTCTGATTTACCGCAGAAATTTTGTGCAGAAGTGCTTTTCTTCTAATCTCCCGGAAATTTGGGGAAATGACATCAAATTCCAGGAATTTGTAAGGTTCGGATACCTCATCGCACATCATGTTCTCCTGATACAAATCGACGATTTTCAGCCGCAATTTTTGCCAGAAACCCAGGAATATTCTCGAAAATTCTTGAAATGTGTACTTTAATTAATAAAGTACTTTAATTATTTGTGACGTAGGTTTAATTTTACAACTTTCCCGCTTAAGAACCTTGCAATTGCAAGCCCTGCCACGGTTTTATGTGTTGAAGGATTAAGCATTGGACACTGTAGTATTAAAGGAGTTGTTAATAGGAAGAAACAGTCAATTTCGTTGAGTGAATATTTGTTCAAACTAATTTACGCGGTGCAAATTACATAATTATTTAAATAGTTCTTACGTGGAAATTCAAAATTTAAATTATAGCAATTGTGCAACTTATGCATATGTAAATTATTTATTATAATCTTGTTTTACATTTAGTGCGCATTTAGTAGAACTTAAAATTAATATTACTTAATGAAAGAACTACCAAAATTTATATATTATCAACTACATAAATTAAATACGCCCTAACAATTAAAAACTATTGATGTCTATCTAAAACGACTAAAACTGCCTATTGAACTTTTCATAGTCCTTTGACGCCTCTGCTGTCCCGCAGGCGACATGTTACTGCTTTTCTTTGCGACAAAGTACAAAAGCATGTCTGTAAAATTATCTAATTTCAACGTCTATGATAGGGAGCGTTAACATAAGCGTTCTATAATCTTTTGGTAACGTTGTGAGCGACACAAAAATGGATTCTCGGATCCTCGGGAATTCGGGTGGAAAAAATACATTGGCTGATTTGTCTATTTCCAGTCTATTGTCTATTCCTCGGTGGTCAGATGTAGTGTACATTAATTTTTAGAAACAATTTACAAGTATTAACTTATAAATTGACAATTTCAATATTTTCAATTTAAATAAATTTTCAATGAAACAAATTCCGCTGCTCTTTCTATTTTCCTAACTTAACGATCCTTGAAAGAACCGTGTGACCCTAGTTTACATGGCACGTTACGTTTATTCTATATCTCGCCTGCGTTATTATGATAGATGTACATTACGTTGCAACTCTTTTACAAATGAGTGTAAAATAATGTAAATCAAATATTTAAAATACGACATATTTATTCCTATTGAAATGTACTATCAATGAATGATTAAGCATTATGTAATCTTTTATGCGATATTCATATGCGATTTCATTCTGCATGCATTTATTTTGTATTTTCGTAAATCTACATCTCCCATTTCACCACCCTGTAAGGGTGGTAAATCCTTCTGCCCTTGCAAGTGGCTCCAAGTGTGGGTTTCAGAAAGTTTTCTCGTGGCCTCCAATGCTTATAGGGTAATACTATGTGCTAAATAACAATATTACTTTATCAAATTGCTTAACGATATCACTGATGAAACACGTAAAATCTGTTGGAATAGATTTTATATTGAATAGATTTTTGTGTTATGCGAATTAACTATTCTCAAATACCCTTACCATTTTCGAGTAATTCCCAACATTACCCATTCAGACCAGAATAAGATAGGTTCAACAACAATTATTAAAATTAGTCGACTCGAAAATAAAATTCAAAATAGTATAGCTATACCTACGCAGTATGATCACAATTTTGCAAATTCTTATCAAACTTTATTTGCGCAGAAATTTACCCACGAACATTAAATACATTACATGTTTTACATGCGAAATATCTCATATAATATAAATAATATCTCGCCGAATTAATCGGCCTAGAAATTCAATTATTTTAACTGTGTTTCCACAATCTAATAGCTAGGCTAATATTCTAGTTAGCTAATTTAAATATTATACATATGTTTATTATACCGTGTCTATACATTAAAACCAAGTCAAACTACACATACCACCTCTGCATTTAATACAACGTTGTCCCATGTAATGAAATTAGTACGTTATTACAATCTACTATCAAAGTTTGCTATTTCTTAATAAAAAGAGAGTTCTTTGTATGGAAAATAATTTAAATTGCATTTTATAATCAAGCATATTTCGAAATGTATCGTTGTTCAAACAGCAGCTAGAATGCGTTGCGTGAGCAGAGTAGCCGAGATGAAAAAGCTTCCGAAAGCCGGATCGATCCTGCGCTCGGTGCACCGCACCAGGGCGGGTTGCATACAAATAGGCTCCAACGAAACGCGACAAACCTAAGAAGTTGTTGAAATTATCCCGCTGTCTGTGCATGATCCACCTTTTCCCCTTGCATTCTCGAATAAAAGGGAACCGAGTTGACCGGAAAGATTGTTAATTAGCCAACACAGGGAACCTTAATAGTCTGGTGCTCGTGAATCGGGGTGGGGGCAGATGGGTCGTACGTACATTCACCCCCGTTACCGAGGGGCAAAGTCCCCGCTTCACCCCTGCCGTTATCCTTCGAGCAAAAGGTCACGTACCACCACCCTGTCGATCGTTCACCTCGTCCTGGGAGTCACTCCTGGTAGCCAGGTTAAAGCGGAAGGTGCGAAGGACCTCTGCGCATTTCGGATACGAATGTAGCTAAGATGAAAACGGATGACGGATATTAAAATTTATAATATATTGCAGCCGTTCCTACATTATAAATGTTAACATTATTTTTTAATTAAAAGTAGCGTGGATATGTAAAATTGTATGAATGTATAAAGTCATTAATGCAATGTTCCCTAATAATAATATTATGTGAGTTGGTACTATGAGGCAGAGGGGTGGGGATTAAAAATGTACATCTACGTTCCCTCACCACAATTAAATTATGTGTTCACCACAGAAATTATATTTAGGGCATGGTAATTTAAATTCAAAACTGTTGAGAAAGCTTGTGTTACGTAAACGAATTTCTGCCTAATTGAATACGTATTATATACATATATACAAATTATTATGAATGTAAAATAGAACGTTATTACTCGAAGTAAATGTGTCTTTTGTGATATAAATTACTCATTACAGTTGACCCTTTGCGATAGTAGCGTCGTATTCCACTTGTTCTATATATTATACTATACGCGATCTATAATGTAACCTACGGCACGATAAATTACAATTTTACATTGTTGCGATAACGAAAAAAAATGTCGCCTCAATTTCTCCTATGTACCCATTCAATCCATATACAATTCATTGGACATAGAATATTTTTTGTAATAAAATCGACAAGAACAAAGTCATCCCTGATAACAATTTTATTCAACAGATCAATATCTACGCAGCTAACAAAATAAAATCTCTCTCCGTAGCACGGACGGAATCACACTACCAGTTTTCACGCCTCACCCTACAATTAGCAACGCGTTTCCCACAATATTATCACCGCGATAACTTTCTATGTGACAAGCAACGAACAACAGTTCGATGAACTTCGATATCGTGTTTCGTGCCTTGTGAACGGACGATCGAGCACGGAACTCTCGGCGCAGGACAAAGACAAGGAATAATACGACGTGGCAAACAATGAACCCCTTTCGGTATTATGTTCCCCGTTCTGACGAAAGGAATATCCAGTGTCGTTTGCCGGCTACCAGGGCTCAGCAACTCGTTATTTCGTACCGCGGCCAATTGTCTTTCGCTCGATGCCGTAAAATTTTATATTTCAATACGCCGACCGCTTATAAGTAAGGCTATAGAACAAAAACAGATTATGCCTATACTCTTAACATCGCCGCGGTATTGCTTATCGCCTAAGGTGTTTAAACGGGCGAGGAGACACGAATACACGAAGCAAGAAACCACGTCCGTAGGGAATCATAGTCCTCCGCGAGGAGCAACTTAATTTCCAACTCTCGGCATCCTCGTAAAATCCAAAATGGATCTTAAGCGGCCGCTGTGCTACGAATCTCAGCGGCAAACCTCTGTCGAAATGCTTTAATCGGACGGAAAAACCGACGGGTGAATCCTGCGGTGAATTCGCGACACGAAACCCGTCCATGACGACCCGGTGCACTCTCTCAGTTTGCGGGACGGCCAAGTCGACAGGGATCAGTCCACGAGGAGGACCGTAGCCACGATTTTGGACAGAGAATCGTACGTTGCACTCACCAGAAGGGAGTGTCCCGTGCGGCCCACGTCACCCCTCCACCCCCTACCTGCCACCGCGTCAGTACCCCTCCTGTGATACCCTAGCTACGACCCTGGGTTCCGTGTCTCCCGGGCTGCAACCGGGGGGTGAACGCCCTCGCCTGACCCAGACTCAGAATCGATCTCCATTCGTTGCACTGTTGGCAACCCTCACCCTCCTCCCACCCCTTCGAGGCACGCTCTCTTCCAGGGAGGCTCGTCACACTCGTGGATTTTCCAGGGAACCAGCCCGATGGAACCTTAGAAGGAAAAAAAAGCAACCGCGGTGGCTGGAACAATGTTTGAGGTATCGACGACTATCATTCCCCCCGTGACTTTTCTTTTGTTTCTGTTTAGCTGGTCATTATTGCATTCAATCAACTTGATTTGCGAGAAACGAAAGGTGACTGACGATTTGGGTTTACGAAATGATTTTCGCCGGGGAAGGGTTGGTATTGATTATTCCTTTCGGTGTGTTTGCCTTTCAGTAATTCGTTACTACGGGGCTCAGTTAATTATTTGGTATCTACTATGTTACCCTATGAAGTTATGTATTGGGATTAGATATTCCTAATTTTGCCTTCCCTCGGTATACTTTTCTACCGCGGCCATTGTGTCTAATAAAATCGTATTACAGTAATAATAGTATATCGGTGGCCAATTCTTATTCTACTGATGGAGTTTGCCAGGCAGCGCTGCAGCAAGCCCGGCGATCGTTCACCCCCGCCGACAGTCGCAGAAACTATCCCGGGAATTTCAGTAAAATTACGATGATTGGGGGAGAAAGCAGGGAATGATACTCGCCGTTGCTTACGAAACGACGGTTGTTAAAATATTGAAAGCACGATCGATCGTTCAATGAGAATGAATTTTAATGGCAGAATGCGTACTATTTGGATACCCTGCAGCTCGTGAATTATTGATAACGTGCTATTTCAGTGAAGATTATCTTCTATATGCTTGAACGTGGGTTAAAAATTTTTGACAAGGTCTATAGAAAATGGCTAGGGGAACTTACTGTGGAAATTACTGGAGTACCAGTAATTTCAGACCAGCTGGAAGGTTTTCGTTTCAACAAAATACGACGATCGTGTGTAAGGTTGTTGCAAATATTGTAACGTAGTGGTTGGACAGCCATAAAATCCCACAGTTCCAGTACTCGAACGTACCTCGTGAATTTTTCCTCACGGTGGGATGGTTTCAACAACGAAAGGGTATTATTTGTGTAAAATGCTCGGAGAAAAATGGTACTATCTTCAACAGGGTGAATAGAAAACAGATTTCCCAGACATTTCTTTTCTATCGAACAAAGAGGAATATTGAAGCTAGAAACAATTCTGCACCAAATAAACTTGAATATAAATCAATACCAACAATTTTCCAAACAATATTGCTCTCTATTTCTTAACCCAAAATTGCCCATTGCGCAACCTAAGCTCGCCAATTAAACGTAAAATACAATCGAATACGCGTCGCTACTTTCTCTATCCGTCTCCACGTTCACCCCGCAAGTACCAACCCTCCCCTAGCAGTCTCGTAACTGCTGCAGCGCCCAAAGCTGTCGTCCATCACGTCCAAATCCAAAAGCACCCCCATCAAAGGAACGAAAACTAAGCGGAATAGGAGGGAATAAGCAAGATCCAAGGCTCGGCTTTGTCCCCATTAATATTCGGGAAATAATGTGTCACGTTAAACGCTTTCCAATGGTGAACGAAGGAAAGTCATTTGCCGGCCCCGTCGCGACTAAATTATAGAAGTGCCGCGAATCAAAGGGACCCATCGAACCGTCCTGTGCGTGTATTACCCGGCTAACGATTTCTTCCCTTCGCGTGGGCGAGGAGAAAAAGTCAGACGAGAGAAAGAGAATGAGCACGAGGGGTGCAACGCCGCATGAGTGAGTGCAGCTCGGCTCGGTGCATTCTTTTCTCGGGTTTCTCTTCCAGCGGCCGTTACGAGTGGTCCAACGGACTTTTTAACGAGCCGAGCCATTCCTACGCCTTCTGGCTGCTGGTGTTCGCCACCTCGAAGGGGGTGGATCGCTATCGTGGCCGGAGACATTATGCCAACACCGTCTGCGGGACATTGTGCGCGTCAGCTTCCAGGGAATATCACGTGCATGGAGGAAAAGATACGGAGAAGGGGATGACGACGATGGTTGGTTCGATGGCTGTCTTCCCTTTTTTCCGCACTTCGATGTTTCCCTCTAAGAACCTTCGGTAATGCTCGTGCGAGTGTTTGGAAGGGAGCTCGACACGACGGTGATTGTTTATTTATTTACAGTCGGGCGTGGAGCGTTTTGATGGATGTGGCATAACGAATGACGAGTTAAAAAGCACTGTGGATTAATGACAGTGACAGATCTGCCGAATGCCATGTATAAATTGAAGGCGGAAACGATGAACGAACTGGAGGACATTTTATTGTGAATTATTTATGCATCCGTAGTTCGCATTTAGAATGTAACGGAATTAAATAATTTGTAATTTAAGTGGGATTGCTTTGAATACTTGAGGGAATTTTGTTAGTGAAAAATTATGTATATACTTTGGCCAGAATACATTCTTGGCTAAGAATGATATAGTCAGCGCAGGAATACATATACATTTAATCACGTCGAAGAAATTTGTGAATAAATGTATGAATAATACCAAAATGAAATAAAAATAATAAACAAAGAGTGAACGAAGGTTTACTGTATACTCAAGTCTTTCTTACAAAGAACATATTTATGAAAAGTTTCAAGAACGGTAGGCATAATTCAAATAGTAATTAGTTTAAATTATAATTTACGAACATTTAGAAACACGAAAATTCGCTTTACTTTATCCATTCAAATGAATACAAGCATCGATATATTGTCCAAGAGACAATTTGTTATTTTTAAAGTTTAACATTCGTTTAAAGAATGTCGTTTATGAAATTTTTTTCAAAACCAGAGTTGGCGAAATAGAATATGTTCTACCGCGCGAATCACCACTTGTCAGGCCTTTAACACTAGAACTACCAACCTGACTTGTTTCAGATTTGTTTCTTTAAAATGATTAATATTGTATAGGTATCGAAGTAGCAATTTATGATGACTTTTAATAAGGCAGAATGACAATTGTATATCTCGATTAAATGTTCACTCAACGACTTTTGCGTTCTTAATCTATCTAACGTGTGCTCTCTAAATGGTACCAAAATCTATCGGTAGTTCTAGTGTTGAAATTATAATAGTTGCTTCGTCTGGGAAACCAGCACGGACATACACCGCACGATCCAGTGCGTTTCTTTTTACGATTACGTATTATTTATACCTGAATTATTAATACTGCACGCATCTCCGACACACCATTATCGTGTATTGATTTCCTTTGCGCCATATTACTTGTTATTTTTAAACCGTACGTTCGGACCGTAATTAATTCGATTAAATCGATGCACTTTCACGACGGTGTCGCGTTGAAACACGTTAGACCTCGCCAGTTTCGTTCAATAATTTGGGGGAGAGCCAGTCGGAATTTCTTCAAGCGTGTAGAGAATTGTTCAGCTTGAAAAAGTTAATGGACGTGGAAAACAGCCAGTTTGGTTCACGTTAAATCTAATTTAACAGTGCACTGTTCACGCTACTTATCTTAATTGGACGTCGAAACAATTAGAATTGTGATATTTTCACTACGGCGCACATATTTATATTCTTCCCACCTGGACGTATTTATGAAAATTCCTTCGCCGTTTGTTAAGAGGCTTGTTTAATTTTATATTAAAAAGGGCCTTGATTTAATAATTGTACACAGATTGAATAGTTCCGTACAAACTTACAGTTCAAACAATAACATATCTGCAGATCTTTCTACCAACACAAAACCAACGTGATACTTACCTCTAACTTACTACTGTACAACTAACAATGCAAGAAACGGAGCCAAAGACTATACCAGACAATATCCTACCAATCTACATCTCAGTTTCGTTACCAACAAACTAAGTTCTTAACCCCATTTCTAACTTCCCTTCCTCTGAATACTCAATACTGAATCTCCTTTATAAAATTGCCCAAAGATAATGGAACACGCGACATCAAACCTGAAGCCCACAACCAAATAAATACTTAAGCAATGCACTACATCCAAAGTCCCTGCCATTATTCTCCAGTCGATAAGAATCGTCTCCTTTCGATTCCCTTCGAAAGAAGGAAATCTAAAAATCATAACTGAACTGCCATGAACGCGGCGATGTTCAGTCGCGTTGTAACTGGGGTGCATCCGCGGCAAAAAGAAGATTGTGCAATGCGCGGATCGGAGTTCCACGGGGAAGAAACGACGCACGTCGTTCTAGCTACAAAATGAGGCCACATCTCTCCCCCGTGTCGCCACAGCACAACGCCGTGCCACTGATGCGGCCCCTTTTTCCACTTCGAGATACGTCAACGCTTTGCAGAGAACAATCGGAGGGAGAGAGTTCAGTGCACCAGGCCGGAGTTCCACGAACTCCTTTCCACAACGGATGCGCATTCATTGCGGGAACATCAATTGACTGTAACGAAGTTTCACGCTTTTCGAAACAAACTTGCCGGTGAAATGTCTGAAGCACCATACGTAGGTCCAGGATCTTTGTAAAAGGATCGCGACATCGATGGGGTGAATACATGTAGAAACAAGGCGAACCATGAATAGGCAAAGGAGCATTAAAATATCCTTTATATATAGACTGCGAGTGAACATGAAGGCACTGCAGATATCGGTGAACATTAAATTAAGGTACTTTGCAGATATCCTTCCGAAGGAAGTTCATGTCACAGATAGTTAGAAAAGTCTAAGGTATTCCTATAATGAAAATAATTATAGCACTGAAGAATGACACGTTATTGATGCCTCGAGTATTTCTGCACGAGATTCATTTGAGATCGCGGTACCACACTGCGGATCGCATAGGGATCGACAGGCAATGCCATGACAATGGAGAAAGTATGGAAACAGCACAGGAATAGTGGGAGCAGTTCGGTCCAGAACGATGGACGTCAGATATGCACGACTTTCCACGGCCCACCATTTTGCTCTTTAAACTGAAGCTCGTGTATCATTACTCATTACTAGACTGCGGAAGTTCATGCAATTACGATATGCAGTGAATATGCAGAGTATATGCATGATGTATGCAAAGTATATGCAAGATATATGCAATGTACATGCAGGGTAAATTCGATAAATATACACTTGCATATAGACTAGAAAATTTTGGACAATTATGTTTAATCATTAATTACTGTATTTCACAATATATGGGCATTACACAAACTGTTATAAAAAATAATTATATTATACAGCTTGTACCATCAAAACACAATATAACATGAATATTAAACTTCTAAACATACAAAACACTATGTAACATAAATATTAAACTTTCACACACTTGATCCGTAAATAAAAAAGATAATGCCATTTTGACATCCCCACAGGGTGAAATCTGTACTGTAAATGATCAAGGCAAAAGGACGCTCTTTCCTTCTTCGGACTGTATATATGTTAATGGGCAGCATTTTTAACACAAAATGTAGATGGGAATGAAAGGGGACATTTTTCTGTTTATTAAAATATAACTACTTCCCTGACGATACGACGCGGCCTGCACCCCCGGCCGATTTATCTTAAAATATATCGTTAACCATTAGGTTTAGGATCAACATAGGTTTATACTTTTCTACTTAAAATTTAATGTTCTTTCGAACTGCGGTGAGAAAAATATATCCTTTCATTTAAAAAAAGGAAGTTGACTTTGAAATTTCGGAAACTATACCACCGACGAGATATAGGAATAGACAAGACATCCAATGTATTTTTTCGGCCCGAATTTCTGGGTGCCTGAGGGACCCATACCATTTCCAAGTCACTCACATATTTTTTTAACACCCAAACAATAAAATTGCCGCAATGAAAAACTTGTGACGATCTTGTATACTACAATTATTACTTATATAGTTACTATACAAATTGACTTAGGAATTTGTAATGAAGCAGAGAGGAAATGAAAGGATGTGTAATAGACGTGCGATAAAGAGACAAGAAATAGTGCGATGCATAAGGTGAAGAAGGTATGAAAAGGAAGAGAAGAAACAGAAACAGAAGATGAGAGTGGAAGAGTTCATATAGTATTGCAAAGATAGGTTTATATGTACACTAATCAAACTTTCATTGCTGCGAGACCGAAATAAAGAATAATACCGCTGCTAGTATGTATTTATCACATGCTGGAAAATTATTTGAAGGAAAAAATATTCACAAATGCATTTACCTGTGCTAATGAGCTTGATTGTTGTGGAATAAAATGAACAATGGAAATTGCAATGTTACCGTAAATATTAATTTTTATGTACATTGTAGCACTGTGTTTCCTAACACTTTATTGATATGTAAATGAGTGTACGAAACGGTTTTCGAGGATAATTAACATAATTTGTTGAACCAAATTATAGCACCGCTACTTATAAACAGGTGTCTGAATGTAGGTAACACTCACATCCCTGTCTTACCTAATACGATAAATAATTGATTGAAAAGGGGCCCCAGTGCCCCACAAAGGGCCCCGGTGCCCCACAAAGTGCCCCGGTGCCCCACAAAAGGCCCCGGTGCCCCAGAAAGGGCCCCAGTGCCCCAAGGAGCCCCAGTGCCCCAAAGAGCCCCAGTGCCCCAAGGAGCCCCAGTGCCCCAAGGAGCCCCAGTGCCCCAAGAAGCCCCAGTGCCCCAAAAGGCCCCAGTGCCCCAAAGAGCCCCATTGCCCCAAGGAGCCCCAGTGCCCCAAGAAGCCCCAGTGCCCCAAGAAGTCCCAGTGCCCCAAAGAGCCCCAGTGCCCCAAAAGGCCCCAGTGCCCCAAAGAGCCCCAGTGCCCCAAGAAGCCCCAGTGCCCCAAGGAGCCCCAGTGCCCCAAGAAGCCCCAGTGCCCCAAAAGGCCCCAGTGCCCCAAAGAGCCCCATTGCCCCAAGGAGCCCCAGTGCCCCAAGAAGCCCCAGTGCCCCAAGAAGCCCCAGTGCCCCAAAAGGCCCCAGTGCCCCAAAAGGCCCCAGTGCCCCAAAGAGCCCCAGTGCCCCAAAGGGCCCCAGTGCCCCAAAAGGCCCCAGTGCCCCAAGGAGCCCCAGGGCCCCAAAAGGCCCCAGTGCCCCAAAAGGCCCCAGTGCCCCAAGAAGCCCCAGTGCCCCAAAGGGCCCCAGTGCCCCAAGAAGCCCCAGTGCCCCAAGGAGCCCCAGTGCCCCAAGGAGCCCCAGTGCCCCAAAGAGCCCCAGTGCCCCAAGAAGCCCCAGTGTCCCAAAGGGCCCCAGTGCCCCAAGAAGCCCCAGTGCCCCAAGAAGCCCCAGTGCCCCAAAAGGCCCCATTGCCCCAAGGAGCCCCAGTGCCCCAAGAAGCCCCAGTGCCCCAAGAAGCCCCAGTGCCCCAAAAGGCCCCAGTGCCCCAAAGAGCCCCAGTGCCCCAAAGGGCCCCAGTGCCCCAAAAGGCCCCAGTGCCCCAAGGAGCCCCAGGGCCCCAAAAGGCCCCAGTGCCCCAAAAGGCCCCAGTGCCCCAAGAAGCCCCAGTGCCCCAAAGGGCCCCAGTGCCCCAAGAAGCCCCAGTGCCCCAAGGAGCCCCAGTGCCCCAAGGAGCCCCAGTGCCCCAAAGAGCCCCAGTGCCCCAAGAAGCCCCAGTGTCCCAAAGGGCCCCAGTGCCCCAAGAAGCCCCAGTGCCCCAAGAAGCCCCAGTGTCCCAAAGGGCCCCAGTGCCCCAAGAAGCCCCAGTGCCCCAAAGAGCCCCAGTTCCCCAAGGAGCCCCAGTGCCCCAAGAAGCCCCAGTGCCCCAAGAAGCCCCAGTGCCCCAAGGAGCCCCAGTGCCCCAAAAGGCCCCAGTGCCCCAAAAGGCCCCAGTGCCCCAAGAAGCCCCAGTGCCCCAAAGGGCCCCAGTGCCCCAAGAAGCCCCAGTGCCCCAAGGAGCCCCAGTGCCCCAAGGAGCCCCAGTGCCCCAAGAAGCCCCAGTGCCCCAAGAAGCCCCAGTGCCCCAAGAAGCCCCAGTGCCCCAAAGAGCCCCAGTGCCCCAAAAGGCCCCAGTGCCCCAAGGAGCCCCAGTGCCCCAAGGAGCCCCAGTGCCCAAGGAGCCCCAGTGCCCCAAGAAGCCCCAGTGCCCCAAGGATCCCCAGTGCCCCAAAAGGCCCCAGTGCCCCAAAAGGCCCCAGTGCCCCAAGAAGCCCCAGTGCCCCAAAAGGCCCCAGTGCCCCAAGAAGCCCCAGTGCCCCAAAGAGCCCCAGTGCCCCAAGGAGCCCCAGTGCCCCAAAGAGCCCCAGTGCCCCAAAGGGCCCCAGTGCCCCAAAAGGCCCCAGTGCCCCAAGAAGACCCAGTGCCCCAAAAGGCCCCAGTGCCCCAAAGGGCCCCAGTGCCCCAAGGAGCCCCAGTGCCCCAAAGAGCCCCAGTGCCCCAAGAAGCCCCAGTGCCCCACAAAAGGGCCCCGGTGCCCCACAAAATGCCCCGGTGCCCCAGAAAGGGCCCCGGTGCCCCACAAAAGGCCCCGGTGCCCCAGAAAGGGCCCCCTTCCAGTGCCCCGAATGGGGTCCTAGTGCCCCAAAAGGGGTCTTAGTGCCCCAAATGGGGTCCTAGTGCCCCAAACAATTTTTTATCAGATGTATAATTTAAAAGTTATTTGAGGTGTGCATGTTATATGCAACGTATATACAGAATATGCAACATATATGCAGCATATGCAATGTATATGCAATATGCAAAATAAAAAAAATTATTTTTGAAAACGTTTAATGTTGAAACGTGTTTCTGTCAAAGTCCCATTTGTTTAATCCATTTCCCCAAAATATGCATTTGCATAAACTTCCGCAGTCTACTCATTACCTATTCAACTTCATTTGTACTCGGGTCTTCGCGACTGACAATGAGATATACCGGTGTATTAACGATGTCACGATTGCCTCCGCCTTAAATAAATGGTTAAAAACGAACCACAACACAACTGATGTCTCTACTTAAGGGTGCGTCTGCGCTTCGATCCTGAGGTTCATTGCACTGGAAAAGTTTCACTGGTTTTCGCTCGATGGACGAGTAAACTGAACTGGAGTTTCCGGACGTTTCGTTGGGGCAAAATGCAAGCGGAATATGAAGGTTGCTGGAAAGTTATTGGGTTAGACTTAACACCGAATAAACTAATAAGGGACGGTCGTGGCTTGGACAAGACACTTCGGAAGTGTGGTTAAAATATGGCGTTCATAGCAAAGGATAATTTTCGGAATCTTATGGAAATTTGAATTTATTTACACACTAATTTCGTTTAATCGAAAATAGCACTGTAGTATGTCACAATGTTTTAGATACCATTTTTGTAATTATCACTTTCGAATTTTGTCAAAATTGGGCAACACTTTTTTACATATTATTCGACACAAATTGTTTATACTATTTTTATTATTGCGTTAAGTTGTTTTAGAAAATATTGAGCATATTGAAACTTCAGTTTATTAGGTCGTTAAAATACATTTCGCCGTGAAGCAATTTTATTAATTTACTATATTACGGTAGTGTGCTGATATTTAAAATATTTTCTTTTTTCGTTTTATATTTACTTTGTATTGCATTCGTTAATTAAATAATTGGCCCCTGAATCAGTATTACAGTAGGTCATGCAATCAGTTCGAAACGCAATTCAAATATTGCAGATTTTACGTTTGGTAGGACAGGTCGCGGTGGTTTAAAGGATTTATGTTCCGAATTGAATTGAACGGTCGTTGTACGCTTGGGCGTTACCCTCTACCGATACCCGTTTCCCTCAGTTTTATAGACATTACTTAACAAATTATTTATATAATTTAGAAATTCATTGACAAGATATTAATGCAATTTAAAATCTTAAAAGCTGAGAATCGACTGATTACATTAGCTAACACCGCAGAAGTTTGTACAAAAAAATATAACCTACGTGCTAATAAATAAAAAGTTATTATTAAAATAAAAGAGATATGGAATTCAAGACATGTACCAGACAATGTACTTAATTAATTAATTAGCACTATCCACGAATATCAACCTACTACCTAGCTGTACAAACTACTTCCACACATTGTTAGAAAAAATTGTTTAATCTATAGTAAAAGAACGCTGAAGAGCATAATTAATTCTACAAATATTTCCTTGACAATTTCAAATCCGTCATAGGGGACACGTATCTTACGTTTCCACGATCTATAAGACACGCTCCGCAATATGCATAAGAGTGAAATTATCGCCACGCAACCGCCCAGTCAAAGTTTCAGATTTTCTTCGTCCGAGGAAGAGGAGAAAACAGGATTGATAATTAATTCTTAAAACTGTACGTGGGCAAGGTATTACGTTAAGTCACCATCCGACCACCGCCGGCCACATAGGCCCTGTATGGAATCACGCGCCGGTGTAATATTACCGAAACTTATGCCCCCTTAGCGAACAGGAAAAATTACGAGATACATTAATGCCCGCGAAGTATTTACATGTTCTTCCCCGTCACGAACGGGCCACGTGAAAACCGGCCACGCGATGATTTACATGAATCGTAATTCAACCCCGCTAGTTTCAGTGAGCGTAACTCGCGGCCGGCCTCGCGGTCCCGTCTATAATTCGCATGCGCTCATTTCCCAGACATCACGGCTTCAGCGACCACGTTGAATCAATAATTAAGGTAGCATCCGATCGCGACAGGGATCGACGTAACCGAACTGTTTCGGATTCAACCGCAGCCGCGATTTTTTCACAGCGGCATAACTGGGAAATACGGCCTGGCCGAAGTGTATCGCGTTTTGTTAAGAAAGTTAAACTGTTCCTTTGGCAAGGTTTCGGTGACTCTTTGATTTATGCTGAAGGCTCGACTTCAGCGAAATATCTTCTCGACCAGTATTATCGATTTCTGTTTTAAAAGTGGTGCGATTGATTCGTTTAAGGAGACCCCAGGTGGTAAATATATATTGTCAATATTTCAGGGTTCTCGGCATTATTGTACGTGTAAAGGGCACCCGAGAAGATCAATGTATATTTCCAATAATTTCGAGAAGCTTAAATTATTGTCAATATACAATAGTGACCGTCTGAGATCTCCTTTAGAGAAGTGATTTTACGAACAGACCATGTGGATGGTAAAAGAAATTACAATCTTTACTACACTGATGTTCATCGATTATTAATTACAATCGTGTATAAACAAACTATTTTAATTATTAAAAGAAGTTGTATATAAATCAGTGATATTCGACGTAGCATTTAACACTAGATTGCCCAAGGAAGTCATTTTGACTGCTTTTTAATTTCAATTAAAAAAACAATTATGTATATAATGACACAATTTCTTAGAATTTGGTGACTTTTTGTACAACATATAAATGCGTTTATTAATAATTGTAGTTACCTCCCCCCTCCTTCATTTCCGGTATATATATGTGTGTTATACCTATATTGCCCAAAAGCAGTCATTTTGACTGCTTGGGAAATTTTAAATAATCAAATGACTCTTATTATTGAATTGAGTAAATTTCTTATGTGACCAGTTCGGCTCTGTATGGAAATAACAGTTTTCATTTTTTTTCGATTACCGTCACATGATAGCATACAAGTACATGATAAATTGTCGATTTGGGCGTATACTTGATAAGTTGCAGTTGCTCAATAAGCTAAAGTAATACTTGTTATTCGAATCTTTATGCAGTGATACTTGTTCTAACCAGTTGTTTATTTTATTTCTTTTGCGGCCTAAATTCATGAAAACAGCTTTCCACCGAATACAGAGCTGCAAGACAGAAAAATTCATCAGAACATGAAGACCCACAAAGATCAACTGCAACATCATGAAATGCAACCCATTCTAACAAACGCAAAATTTGTCAAGTACGACTTTGCCACAACAACAAAACAAATAATATATGTAAAAAATGTCAAAACTATGTTTGCGGAAGATGTACACATAAAAAGATTTCCACTTTCATTTGCATAAAATGTACAAATAATAATGCATAAATTATTTTTTTTTCCAAGTGAAGTCAATTTTTTGTATTGTTAATATTTACTAATAACTTGTTATATAATTGTAAATAATATACAAAATATTAAAAATTAATTTTAAACAAATTTCTTTACACATTAGTTATTCTTTCACAATGCAGTCATTTTGACTGCTTTTGGGCAATATAGGTATATACTAAGTTTCAGTCTTTCTAGTGTTAATAGTATTCAGAACATATAGAACTGCGAGATCGCATCGTCCACATTTCCATTTTCGTACTAATCGCAAAGTTATGTCCTGGACACCGTATTATCAAATAAAATATCGCTGTTTATAAAGACCCTCATGTCGCCGTCCGTCTAACCGCCCGCTGATAGTATCGATTGCCCCGGGCCGACACAGCGGAGAGAACGAATTTTTAATACTTTCGTCGTGTCGTAACTTGGTCCGATCAGCCACGCGTTCCTTCCCCTGGAGGAGGAACGGCGTTGTTTATCAGCCGCGAGGATTTCCATCGGTTCTGTGCGTACCCTCTGGTCGGTTCACCTGTCCGTACAACAACGGGCACAGGTGTCCGCGAGCTGTACCAGTCATCCGGCAAGGTGCAACGTCCGAGCGTGACTTCTGCTCGAATCTGCGCGACACGATCAGTGGCCATGGCACACGTTCGTTGGAAATGAAATTCGATTGCCGCGACGGATCGGCATCGTTACGACCAAGGCGCACAATAGATAACGCGAGTATAGAAAATCATCGATGGTTGTTGTGTCACTGCACATAGAAATGGGGATGATAGGTAATAGATATGGAAGAAGATTCGAGGGTATAAATGGAAACTGTAATGGCTTGCAAGACTTTGTTGAAATGAACAAAGAAACCTTAAGAGGGTAATGATGAAATCATCGGAACGGCAGGGATTTTGTCGTGAAAGTTGGGATAAAATGTTGCAATTCAGTGGAACAAATTCAGACGAAGAGATGTATGTAGTTCATTGGCGCTGTAAGTAGATAAGCCTAAGCTTTGATTGCGTTATTTAAATAAATTAGAATTTTTAAATGTTCTTAAGTAATTGAAAGGAGAAAAAGAGAAATACGCTTGCAGGACAGCCACAGGATACTCTTCAGTACCACTTCGAACTTGATTAATTGTAATTGTAAACTCAACCTATCATTACGTATTACCATTCGCATAACCATCAAGTAAGGAATAATAATTTAAACTTCATCGTGTCGAGCAGATTATACGTTCACGCGTATCCCATCGTTCCTATCAACGAGTCTCGTCCGCCAGCGCAGCTTCCACCCACGCTTTTGAAGCATCCTGTACACAGAACAAGAAGATCGGGCAAAGATTGACAGGAGGGGAGTGGCGGTATAAACAGAAACAGAAGCAAAACGTACTACCGAAAGACCGTGGGGCAAACGAAAAGATGAGGCGGAGACGTGAAATAGACGAAGCAGAGGTAGAAAGAGGGACAAGGAAGGCGAGGGTGCCCGGGACAGTGAAAGAAATTAAAACACCGGGACGTGCCGACCCGTACGCCGGCATGGCGAACGTATACGTAGTATCCGTATATATATACATGCATATACCCTCGCGATAGATCGCGACCTACGCGAGGGAAGGAGAAGAACGAAGGGTAGGAAGTTGGCTGGGTGGTGCACGTTGCGTTGTCAGAGGGGCGTTCTGGTGACGCATGCGTACCTGCCTCGGCCCTGACTGCACCGCAGGGTGGTTCAATGTTACGGGAGGGCACTGACCCGAGCCAGAGAATCCACCCCACGGTGCACCGAGGTGGCTACACCCCTGGTGTACGTAGGAGCCCGCCGCGCCGGTCCCTGCAACCAGCCCTCCGACGATTCACTCTCCTCCAGCTTCACCCTTCACCCCCCATAACTCCTCCACCCCCTGTCCCGTGTTGCTCCACAACCACCACCACTACCCCCACCGCTGCCGTTACCCGGTACCTCTACCGATATCGGCGTAGCTACCGCCGACGAGGGTACAGAGAACAGCATCGCAGCCCCGGGATAACCATTATCCACCTCTCACAAATCACCTGGACCACCGTTTACGCGGCGTGGCTCGTCTTTGGCGCGCTACGATTTGATGCATGGCCCTCGTTGGCTGATAAAGGCTGACCTGGCTGAATGGCAGCGGCTAGGCTGGTTGGATCGGTGCTCGGTTCGGTGGTTGCTTCGATATTTGCCGGCCGTTTGTTATTCATTAGCAATTAAGGATAACGGGGAGCTGGTGTGGCCGCTTTAATAACGTGTGCATGAGACCGAGCGCGTGAGAATGATTTTGGTGTCGTTAATCGCGCGTGTTATGCCCGTTTATATGGGGCGGCTTTGTGTAGATGGGCGGTGACTACGAAGAGTGGCAATTGTACGCACGGATTATGAGCAACGAAATTTCGACCGCGGCCAAATGGAACGTGCGGCGAGAATGTGAATTCACAGATCGTTTGAGGCTTTCATTCAATTTCCCGCGACTGTAAATAGGGTGGTTGTCGCACTATTTTGAGAATCGGACGATCTTCGTGGAGTCTTTAAATAGGCGCTTCTTTTATTTGGTTAGTTAGCATGATATATGCGTTATCGATATTTCAGGCGGAGTTATTTAATGGCTCTCGAAGAAAGATATTATAATTATATGATAAAGTTGTGCGACACATTAATGATATTGCTAAAATTAAATTTTGTCCAATGATATGTGCAATTGTAAAATGAAACGAAGGGAAATTGTACATCGTTTTTTTCTCGATCCTGAAGCATTGGTCTTTGTTTTGGTTCAATGGAAACAAAATGTATGTAAACTGTTTGAAATTAAAATAATTAATGGTGAAATAAAATGTACTACGAGAAATGTGTTTAATTCTCCACAAAATTCAATCACTCAACATTGCTTCCATATGCGGAAGGGCAGACGGCAGTTTAATAAACTTTATATTTAACTTTAAACACCAGCAGTGTACATTTTAACAATCCTGTTAAAAAATTTCTCTGGAAAAAGTGAAATGAAGATTGTCTAAGCCCAATTTAAGCTTAGCGAGTATTTCTAGTTCCCTCGATCGCCGCATTCATTCAATTTTCAATCCTGCTCGCACAACGTAGCCACCTAATCGAGAGATTAAGATCTTATAGCGGCGCAGCATCAGTCGCAAAGCTATGGTCCAAGCGGGTTCTTCAACCCCTTGGGTCGTCACCCTTGCGGAGCCGTTGGCGGCCGACCCTGAAAACGGTTGCTGCTTTTTGTCGCTCCGACCCGCAGAAAACTGTGCGCGAATGTAAACTGCGTGACATGCAATCGTTCTTCAAAAGAGTAGGCCCCGTTTTGGGATACTCTTCTGGAGGGAGGGTGTTTATTTTGGAACGAGAATAATAAATTTGGAAAGAGCTAAAGAAATATGAATTAAGGGTTTGGAGAATTGGAAATACAAAATAAATTTATTAACGATTGCAACCCCTTGGTAAGAATAAGTTAAAATTTGAAGACTTACTAATATGAAAAAGATTTGATGTTAAATACTTGCTCTAAATAGATACTCTGTTTAATATTTCACAATTAAGATGTTACTGGCACAGTTTTCCACAACTTTTTAGAAGCCCATTAAGAAATTTCCGTGGCAACAAGGTTAACATCTTACTGTAATTAATTTACAATTTATTTTAATATGCAATAATTAGAAACACTCCTTTCGACTCGAGGAATATTACGAGACACATCGATTATCAAGCGTCTTCGTTACACTGCTGACTAACCTCGCACTTTCATCTGTTCCCCCAATCGAACATCTTTTCAGCCCGCAGTTGCCGACCTATCGATCCCTTTAGCTTGCACAAACCTTCCCTAAATCCCACATCCAAGAGCGTCCTCAGCCCAACCGATCGATATTTACTGCCAAACAACGAAAATCAAAATTCCTTCTTACGGCAAATACAAAACAATTCAATTTTCCGAACAAGCCAGTGGGATGAAATAATATGAAACAACAGACGTGTACGGAATCTTTACCGCGATCTCGAACGTTAAATGTCGGATGTTGGCTTCCACCGATGCCTATATAACTAGCACTTGAGACGACCTGGCAGGGGTTTCCAGTGGGGGTTGACTCCGTCGGTTGGGTCGATTCCCTGTTATGCTAATTTGTCAACGGTCGGGCTCGGGGTAGTCGACCGAGGCTCAAAAATTATTCTACGCCAGGCCGTTTCTCTTTCTCTTTTCCCTGCGCCGCCTTTCTCTCGACTTTCATCTATTTCCCGTTTATTTTCCCATCATTTCGCTGCGCTTAACAGCGCAACCGCATCGGCTGATTAGCGTAATCAAAACCACAATTCGTCCCCGAAAATCAATATAACTGTTTACTGTATATTCTATATTATAACGGCGTGGAACGTGCAATAGAATTGCACACGGCGAATAAAATACATCGCAGGCGTTAATGGTTATCCAACTGGGACCAACGAGAAATACTGTTGAGAATTCAGCGTCGATTGGCGATCGGCTATGGATAATAAGCCTGTGGATGCGAACGTGAAAGTGGATGTGGATGTTGGAGGTAAGACACGGGATTCTTTGCCTGCCAATCGCGTTTCCCCGTCCAGAACTATTTACAAAGTAAACGTTTCGAGCATTGAAAGGATTCGCGCCGGCTGATTTATGTCTTGTTGGCAGTCGTCGGCGATGAGATGCGCGGTCGATTGTCGGGCTTCAAGGGCGTGATTCGAAATACGCGGAAGCGCGTGTGAGAAAATCGTTTTGATAATTCGGTATCCACGGGATAGGGAATGGAACTCGCCATTGATTGTGAATTGCACATATAGTTAGTTGGTAATTTGTGGAGATGCATTTAACGTATGGAGTAGGGAGGATAATTTACGGATCTTTTGTAATGGTAAGCTTTTAAATAGTAGTGCCGAGTATGAAATAAATATTACGTTTATATAATGAATCGTTCCCTATCGCCTCTGAATCTCTGTAGACTCAATAATGTTAGTTCGAAAGTAGCGCCGCTGACAGCTATGAAGCATTCGAGTGTTTAGATTCGAGATTCTGTACACTTTCAAAAAAGCAGATGTGTTATATTCTTTCTGCAAGAATGATTCATTGTACTCGGTGGGTAATCGTACTCGCCCGTAACTGATCTACACGATCTGCAACTGGGGATGACTAAAAATGTCGTCCAGTGACACCAGTTTGCAATTCACTGCTTTATTCCCAAAGATTAGCATCAATCTAAAATTAAGCCGCAACGATTTCGTTGCACACACATTTTGTGCAATTTTGTACAATATCCTTTACGTTATAAACTCGTAACTCGTACATTACAATTTTTCATTCTATTAAGGAAGCTCATATTTTAACTAGACATATTCATTTGTTCCATCAACATATTTCGTCAAATAACGCGAATCGGTCACGACCTATGGTATTACTAAAAGTACAATTTCTATTACCAGGGACCGGTTCCAATTACAGCTTCCTGTGTCATTAGTGAACAAACTTCTCGTGGAGAATAAAGATTTAACCGCGTTATCCAATTATAAATATATTAGAGAAATAAGTCATGCGCCCTAAGATAGTCCACAACAATAATAATTAATCCGCCCCTCAAAAATAGTGAATCGATCCCGCATAAAATAACGAACGTTCGATTTCTGTCCAGCTTTATATTCTCATTTCACCAGATTTTACTGGCGGGCCGACCGTCCGCTCTAGGAAATTACAGGGCGGAATCAGAAGCGAACGGTTTCCAGAGAAGCATGGTTATGAAGCGTCGATCCCCAGGGACTCCGTTGGTCGTGTCGACGACCGGGAATACCCAGGCAGCGTACGCGTACGTTCGTTCCGAACTTTCCTCGTTTTCGCAGACAACTCGAAACCGTGTCGAGTTCAACGTGTTCCGCCCAGCCAACTACCCCCTCTCATATCCCATAGATCGACGGGTTCCGTGCGAAACTTCGTCCCGCGCGAAAATTCGCGAAAGAGTGAAATTGCAAAAGAGAGGGAAGACGGCGCGGCGTCGACCACGCGACGGATGCTCGTTTCTCGTCTCCGATGAAATCGGCCGGTGAACGGCCACCAGGATGAAAGAAGAGGAACGGAGACAGAGGAAAGAGAGGCATACAGGGGCGCCCGTCGTTATTTCGCGGTGGATGCTGCGGGATCAATAGCGTGGAGAGCCGAAGAGCTGGGTAGAGAGAGGGAGACTACCAAAGTGTGACAGAGAGATGAGCGCAGATCGAGTGCACGCGTGTAGGAGCGCGACAGAGGGAAAAGGGGGTGACAAGAATAAAAGGGAGCAAGAGAGACGGCAGGGGAACCTGGACAAAGAGGGGTTGGTCGAGAGGCAAGAGAAAGACAGGACACAAAGGGTGACTCCCCTAGTCTCTCTGCTACTATGTCGTCCCCTCTTTCTCTCTCTTGCCGTTCCACCCTCGTTGCCTCTCAGTTCGTGCCGACGAGTTCCTCTCGCTCTACCCACCACCCTCGCCACCCAACAACCCCAGGAGTCGATGCATCCAGGGTCGTTGCTACCGGCAGCGAACGATCCAACCTTCCATGCGTTCTCCACCTCCCCTGGCGGTTGCTCATGCCCTCTCGGTTACTCTCGCGTATCCATCCGCTCTCTTTCATCGTTCCCCACCTTTCTTTCTTCCTCCCTTCCGAGTTAGCGGTCATGTCTGCCTCTCGCGTTCGATCTGCACATGCACATGCATCGATACGGGATAATAAACGCGTACGTCGCGCAGGTGGAGACCCTCGTGCTTGGTCTGCGCGCGTTTTTCCTGATACACGTATGCCGGCACGTATGCGTACGTGCACGTACACTGGGTGTACAGGTTCGTCTGTTCGTGCGTTCCACGCAAATACACCGATATGCACGCAGGCGAGAAGGAACGGCAAGGACGACGTCGACGACGCCGTTGACGATGGGAAACGACGAATGCCAGGGGTCACCTCGCGATATCACGCGGCATGTTTTCAAGGACATACGATCGGGATTCATAGGAAAGGACCCACACGCGTACACTTGCTAATCTTTACTTGGTTTATCGTTTCGGATTTCATCGAGGACTGAGTTTGTATTTCGCACACGTGGGTAACCTTTGAAATATGCATCGAAACGTTAGATGATTTCTCATCCCTTTAGAACTACAGACACCCAATGAATTGTAATGTGTCAGTTCTCGTCGCAAATAACGTCTACACCTGCGCGTTATCGGTATAGTCGTGGCGCTAGTTAATTATAACAGTAGCGCGGTATAGAAATTATAGAAATTTTCTGTTAGCTTTCCTGGTCAACACAGAGATCGATAAACAAAGTGATCCCGCGGGAATAAATTATTGTACGCATATATTTTAAAGCTTCCTAACATTTTTCGGTACCCATTAACCTGACTGGCGAATGAGGGACCACAACCGACTCGTTAAATAGAATTCATCAAACAGCCTTACTATAGAACCTCCGAGAATCCGCTGCAAATACCACTCCGAAATGGACAAAATGTCCTAATAAAAAGGAAAACAGCCTAGAGGACTACTATAACCAGCGACAACGTGAGAACGGTGGACCTGTGGTTGACGCTCCACGTCTCAAATCCACGTCGGCCGGCCGGATGTTTTTCGTGTTTACTCAGAATTTGAAAGAAAGACTCGATGTAACGAGGACGACCGTGGCCAGTTCCGAGGTTTGTTTTATTGTCAGCCGCAGAACTTCGTTGCCGGGGGCTCGGGCGGCATCGCCACACCGGCGAGCTCTTTCTTCCGTTGAGGAACAAGAAGGAACCTACAATTTCTGGGGGCATCGTTTTCGTTCATTCCCTTTATTCACCTGCCCGTGCCTCGTTCGAACTTCTAAATGTCTGAACTTTCGCAGACGATTTGCACCGTCGTTCGCATGCCGCCTCGTACTTCTGTACGGTCGATAAAATTTAGCAACACTCGCGGATCGTGTGGGAACACGCAAACTGCGCTGTAAATTTGTCGTTAACCGCGTTCACAGCCACTGTTTATCGTGATTTTGCAGGACGGCGCTTTAATATTTTCAAACGCTGAGCGCGATTGTTTTTTGCTTCGTAGAGCGGAGAAGGTGAATTATTACCTTTAATAGAATGAGGGTATAAAATGTGTTAAAGCGGTTTGCGTGGAACCTGAAGATTCCGATTTAAAGAAATATGTAACACTGTGATATATATGAATATAGCATCGAAGTAATAATGCAATATAAATGCGGGCAAATTAGTAGCTTTTTAATTAAGTATTGGCTTGGTGAAAGGTTCTTCTAATATTTATCAAAGACGCGCACAATTACCTATATATCAGCTATAGCAGCATCGTTTACTAGACAGTATTCAATATTTCATCGAACTATTCATTGATCTATAATTCATTCCAATGGAAATCAATGATATCCCTCAACTGCACGAATTTATGGATCTATTTTAGCATGCTCGAACTTGCCATACTTATCGCACGATCGACTTCACGGTTAAGGGGTGCACTCGTACGTGTCGCTAATTATTAAAATCGACAGACGTTACAAGTGTTGAAACACAAAACGCGTGCTGTCCATTAAAACTATGAGCCGAAATAAAAGAAAGAGAAACCTGGCCGGGCGGTCTTAAAGTCAGTTTCGAATTTCGCGGAGTATGAAACCCATTTCCTTAACGGTCTCCCCTTTCTCTGCCCTTTTCTTGTTCCTTTTATCATCCCGACAAACGAAGTTCGACCGCCTGTCGAAACGATCTGCCGGTGAAACATTCAGGAGCATCGTCACATCGTTGGGCGTCGCGAATCCGCTGGGAGAAAATATTTTATTACGTTAAAAAGAAATTTGTAACCAAGTCTTGAAAACCTTCGTGCATCAATATTTGACGGTCTTTTGCATATTGAAGCAAGGGGGACCGAAGGAGGGAGGAATAAAAAAAATATTAAAGACTTTCGAAGGACGCAATTCTAGATACTCAAAATGGAAGTGATATTGATTGGAACTCTGACCGAAACATAAATGTTTAGATAAACCATATGTCTAGATGAAGTAAATAATTTAAAGCAGAAGGAATTAGATAGGTCAAGAAACTACAAATCCAAGCTCTGACGTAAACGCAAATGGAATATACATTCGAGTCGAGTTAACACTCCGCATCTCTCACCACCGAGCCCCATTAATTAGATTCTAAACATAGGAAGACTCTTACTCCGTTTCCTATAAATTGAAGCTGTATGTATCCTGTGCTCGAGCGTCCTCCGTAAAATAATTAATTCAATTCTACCGATTCACGTGCTATACATTTGCGCGGTGACTATGTATCTTGAAAGGCGCGCACCTCTTTGAAAGCTGCGGAAACTAGCTACATTTCGTCACTTCGAACACATTCGTAGCAGTACTCATAACATTATCCTAAGCCAGTTGTTATACGATAGGCATGCATAAAACGGAGCTTCAACGTGCGACAGAAAGTTTGTAAACGTGTAACTGCTTATTCATCAAAATCCATTCTTCAAAAACAATTATACTTAAGAAAATAAAGTAAGAAGGAACCGAATTGCTCAAATATTTACACCTTCTTTCGCGGAGAAATTAAATAATAGCAATTAAAACGTAGTTCGAATTGTTAGTTTTAATTAATATTTTTGTTGAAGGTACATAGAACAACCTATCGAGCCCACCTGAATTAACCTATCCAGTGAAAAATATTTCCGCGCCATATTTCGATCCGAAGGGATCGTTACCCGCCAAAAATATAGAAGCTCGCGTTCACCAATAAATGTAAATCCGTCGTTGACTCGCGCATACACACGTACACCGTCAGGGTCGTGTATCTCACACGGATACGTTTCCAATAAATAACGATGGGAATCGCAAGAATTATTCATACGGCCTTAAGGACATATCGTTGGTACAGGTCGCGTTTGTGTGTCTGCGCAAACGTATCGATACGCAAATGAACATTGAACAAGCCGATCCACGTGCAAATAAACTGTGTGCGTTCGTGCGCGCCCGTGGAACATTGTCGTTACAACTTTACACGTACACGCAGGTCGAACCGTCGACGTGCGTGCACATATACATATATAAACCTGCGGATATTCAATGCGAATCGTATGTCATTCGTCGTCATAATTGCGCGCAGACGTATCCCCAACATTGTCAAACGGATACGTTTGTACTTGCATAAATAGATGCACACGAGCCACGCGCGAACATGAATATTTATTTCGCCGGGCGTCGACTAAGTATTATTCATTACCTAGCCGTATTTACATGAAAATCGTATAAGGAATAGGCGGCGTGGAAGGTGCAAATTAAATACGACGAACAGTCCTCGGCTTGGTTCCCTTGGTCGCACCTGGATCGCGGTGTCCTCGGCGTACACCACGAGGAAGCCCTTCATGGGCCGCTCTTTTCTCATCCACGCTGTTACGAGCATTGAAAATACATTAAGGACCACTATATCCGCGTCCACGTGTATGCATATTAGTACCGTTCGCCTCTTGCACGAACATTCTTCTGTCCGGGCGGTACTGTTCTTCCTTGGAAATTCAAGATCGCGATGATTAAAAATTGAGATGGGAGTGGGGAGAAATCTAATCAAGCGCCATGGTTACTTACCGGAAGTGCTGCGGTTTTATATGAGCTTTAAGGAGACCATGTCAGGTATACACGGAGTTCGTAGATGGTCGCCAGTTAAGGTGTGTTTCCGCACGTGTAACGCACGGTGTGAATATCCGAGGAAGGCACGCGAACCATTTCAGGTTCAAGTAGCGCTGCGACGTACGGTTGTTAGTGCATCTACGCTTCCGGTTCAGGCTTGTACTCTTTTTTTTCATGGGTCATTGGGATGGGTCGTTGGCTTCACGAACGATCGATTAATTAATGTTACGATCATAGAAACGTAGTCGATAGAAATTTCCAACCGCAGGTTTGAAAATCATATGAGGCATTTCTTTGTTTCTCGCCACGTTTGCGAATCAAATGTTGTTCCACTACCAATACCTTGAAATTTCTGAAGTGAAACATACTTCGAAAAATTGTACTTCCGCTGTTTAATTCGAACGCAACTCAAAACACGGCAGAATACGAAGAACAAAATACAGATATTAAATTGCGAACCGTATTAACGTACAGTGTAGCCGATTTCCCCAAGCCAGACGAGAATCTACAAAATATTCTACATACAGCCGTCACCGAGTCCGTTGGCTCGCGTGCAGGGATTAATCGTCATCTTTCAATGCACACGCGTATCTGTTTCACCGACGCGATACGGAAGAATGTCCTGTCACGAGATTTCATCAGTTTTATGGACGACGGATAATGGGAGAACGGTGAACCGTGCGGGCACCCGTGAATTTCTCGGGTTGGCTGCGTTTCCGCTCTAAGCGAGGCGACGCGACGCATCAACAATGGGACGGGATTTTCGTGGCGATAACACTGATGAAAAATGTATCGCGCGAAGATGAAAATGCATTGTAACGATCCAACGGTTGAAGCATTTTCTCTCATCGTCTAGCGAAATAGGCGACGCCGTTTCATCGTGTCAGCGAGTACACGAGAGGGCGGATTGCAGGGAAACAGCTCGACTCTGTCGTGAACGCAACGGGGATGGAAGGGGCCGCGACTGAGATGTTAAAATATTGGCAAATATTTAAATGCATCGATAGATATACGAGATACCTCGCGACGTGCGTGAAACAGTTACATATCGCTGTACCCGTGGTCGAACGTTGGAAAAAGGAAAATGTTTCACGGCTTTGGTACATTTCATACAGCACAGTTTTCGCTTCCCCTTTCTGTCATTATTTTATAGAAACGTTGCACTTCGGTTTAAGATCGGCGGTGACGGAGGAGAAATAAGTCGGACAAGGGAGTAAAAGTAATTTAAATGAAGCAGGATGCGTGATATTTTGTACTTCATTCGCAAGCGCATACAAAATTTCTATGCGACTGCAAGCACAGTTACATAGATGTTCAGACCCTGACTTGTTTTACCGTTTTAATTTGTGAGACTTGTAATATTATTATATGAACCGACATTATTAATGCCCGTGTCCTTTAATTTCGGGATATAACAGTTGCTTTGGAAAAGATGTTACGACTTATAAGTTATATTTTATAAAATATTATAATGTACAAGTTATTTTTAGTAAACCGCACGTAGATTGGAATAGAGGGCAGGTAGGGTAATAAGATATTAGTCTGCTTCAATTAAACACTAGCTTTATTAATATAGGACGTCGACACACGACAACTCTCACACGATTCTCACAATACTCTCTGCTCACGATTAGAGGTGTGACTCCCGATACAGATATCGATAAATATCGATAATATCGGAATGTTACCGATACTTTGATATATCGATATATCGTTAAGATATCGTTAAGGCGAATAGAGGCAGAAGTGATGGAATCAAAGTGTAGAGCGTAATGAATTATCATTTCAATCTATTTATTTGTGTTTGAACTGACTACAGATAGCATATTTGATAGTTTTGACTGTATTAATATTTGGCTGTAATGCAATAAAAAGGCAAAAATAGTATAATGCAAGAATATGATAATAACTAAAATAGTCGCAATACACAAACAGATGTTAGTAACGATATTTTAGCAACAGATGCATTTATTGGTGATAGTATATGAGCAAACTTTGACAAAAAAGTAGAAAATATACAATATCTTTCCGAAAGAAGAAGCAGATTGCAGCCAAAACTAACAAATATGCTATCTGTAATCAGTTCAAACAAAAATAAATAGATTCAAATGATAAATCATTAAGTCCCACACTTTAATTCCATCACTTCTGCCTCTACTCGCCTTAACGATATCTTAACGATATTATCGATATATCGTTAAGTATGAATAAGATATCGATATGATATCGATAATCGATAGTCACACCTCTACTCACGATACGTCTCTCTTAAACTCTTCAAACTATTCTGCTCTATTCTCAATCAGCTCTCTTCTAACCCTCCCTTAGCTCTGCCTTGCACACGCATCATTCACTCTTGTATACATATATTCTTTCACTCTTAGTTTCTCCTCTCATTCTATTCCTCATTTGCTCTCGCTCATTTTGGATACACACTGCAGACATTCCTTGGCGACAGTCAGTCGCGTCCACCCGAATCCTTGGGCGGCTGTACCCTCCATTCACACGATCTTCACAACTACTCAGCTCCAAACATATCTTTCACACCTCGGAATCATTCTAAACAGTCGCGCAATATTTCCAATCCCACAAATACATGGTTGCAACATATTCCAGTTTACTGTCTAAAAATACCGTTCCAATTGGTTCTAATTTCATTCCATTTTATACAGCAATTCTGCGTATGAAATAAATCAAAGCCTCATCAAACAATTATGCATTCGAAAAGCACTAAAATCTTTGCCGCAAAAAGGAATTGCACAATATCATGCGCGTTTTAAAGACAATAAACGAATTCTGGTAAGTCATTAACAAATAATCACGCACGTTAGTTCGCCGATAACAGCGAAATGCTCGTCAATTTGTTGTTCGCGACCAAAAGCGAGTTAGCGTGTGACCGCCGGCGAAACGAAATTCGTTTCAGCGCTTCCGGCGAAAAGAATCGTCAGATTGGAATTGTGGTGGCGAGCGGCCATTAAAACGTGTTCCGGAAACCAATCGAAGTTCCGGCAGCGATACCACCACGCACCTTCCCCACAAATTAGAAAACCGGCACTTTTTTGTTAAAAAAAAGCTAAGAAAGGGAGAGAAACGAGAAGATTGCACGACAATGCGTATTCGGGTGCGGCTCCTTCACGCTCGACAAATCGAACGTTGAAAATTGACGAAATTGACTGGACCACGCATCCGAATATGTACTGAAAAGCGAGCAGACAGACCTCCTTGTTTACCGGTCTCGTGGTATCGATTCCTGGATTCATTCGAGTCTGTTCTCGACCGCGACTGGGCGTCGTCTCGTTGAAAAACCCGCACGAACCTTGAAACAGTCTGAAACTGGCGTGTCTTATTTCCAAACATTTCCTAAGGTACCTCGAGTTTTGCACGGGTTTCGCGTACTAAAATGACAGCAATGTGTTTTCAAAATGTCGGCGATGCACGAAGTTTGTCACGCTCGAATAGCCCGCGAAAGTAAAACACGAATTGAGATGTAAATTGCGGTGCTCTTTCGTTTTAGTACGGTAACTTGTGGAGATTGAAATATTAATGTTGGGAGAACGGAGAACTTGTCATTTGACACTTTGTTGTTCTTGAAATGTATTGTGAACAAATTGGTAGAAAATTTTTCACGTTTTTATTAAATTATTGAAGATAGAAAAATTCATGGAGTTCGTATACCACTCCAATAGATCTTCAGGCTGTGTTCGTCCTACGAAATATTTGTTTGCAACAACTTTCTAACCGGGTTTCGTCGAAATCGGTAATGGCAAAACGAAGATTTTCTGTTTTCAATATAAACGTGGCGATTCAACGGCTGCATTGGTATCCAAGGATTCAGACATTATCCCACTTACACGATCATCTCGCCACCCTGCCCGGCTCAAAATCCAAGATTCCAACGCCATATTTCAATCTACATACCTCTAAACCGTGTTCATCCAATTAGTAACATAAGTCGCCCTCACTCCTCCCAAGTGAACCGTTTAAAAATCGTTCGCTCCAAAAGCCATCAAAACACGTGCTGCCTTCGTTGCATACAAATAACACATACATTAATGTACCCTGAAAAATTCAAATATTAGATTATACATTTATTAAATACATACTTAATACTAGAAAGTAGCAAATTGTATAAAAAGGCTTCGACAGAGGACCTACACAACAAAAATCACGTCAGAATGAACAATTTTCTTCGAATACTTATGATCGGGTCACACATACGATACATATGTTTACATATATATACCATTCTCTTCACCACACTTCGAATCGAACATCGTGATCGCGTGGAACGTGCTTCCGTCGCGAGGCAGATCTTTTGTGCGTGAGGAGGGTTAAGGACGAGCCGGGTTCAGCATCAGCCAGGTGGCAGCGCAATTACAAGGTTTGCGCAAACATGATCCGAACACGACGCTCTTCAAGTGCATAACGCATGTAACACGTGAACCAGCCACATTGCGGTAACAGCAGCAGTAACAACAACAGCAACAACAACGAGGAGAACGGGAACAGCGGGGCCGGATCGAGACAAGTCCCAGGTGGGAGGCAGCTGCCAGGCGGCGCAACACCTGCTCTTCTTCCTTCCTTCTTGGACGGGCAGGACCCGTTTCGAGGGTCCAAAAAGGATTCGCCTATCTACTCGACAGTCCACCCTCCTCTTCCTCCTCTTCTTCGTGTCTTCTTTTATCTGGCTGATCTTCCCCTCTCTTTTTATCTGGCCAGAAGGGCCTCCTTTGCCTCCTCCATGCGGGTGAACGGCAGGTGCTGCATTTTTCTTGCACCACCTTCCTTCTCATTACTATTATTAGTATGCTTTTCTTCGACAGCACGAGTCACGTCTGGCGCACAGACTTGCTTTATTTCTCAATATCGGATAAAAGTTCCGACCCGATGGCCGCGAGCTATGCCGTTATTTTTAAATGAATCGTCGAGAAAGAAGCGTTCGGTTCACTTTAATGATATTTATAGAGATCGATGACGATCTGCTTAGTAAATCTGCTTGTAGACAATTATGGGGCGACGATTCAGTAGATATTGTTCAGTATTGATTGGTCAGATCCAGGTTTTAGTGTGCAAGTAAAATGTACTTCTGCTCCTTTTCTTTGTCTTAAATTGGGTAACTTCCACTTCTAGATTCTACTCCTTTCCCCCCCTTTATTTTAGTTAGAAGAAGTAGCTCCTACTTCTAGATTCTAGTTCTTTCCCCCCCCCCCCCCTTCACTTTTGCACTCGCCACATGTTTTTAGCAACACGACAGGAGAGACGAGGCGGATTCTTCATGCGGGCAAGAAGCAGGTGTCACCAGAATTTCCTTGGCAATATCCTCCTCGTCTTGCCATCAGTATTATATTCTTGACCCTTCATTATTCAACGCCAGTCTTACGTATGCTTATCGATATCGCACTTCATTTTCGTTATGAATTCTTTAACAACCGCTGACCAACTGTCTGCCTTATGTAGCGGCAAAGAATCTTAGGCTTTTACGAGATTTGCTGTTGACATTTATACTATTCGAGATCCGCCAGTAATTCAGACATATCTATCAGGAACCCGATTCAATATTCATGAACCTACGCCACTTTTAATGTAGCCAAAATAGTTTCCGGTGCCAATAAATGAATTATTTCGTAAGCTTGGAAATCTTAACTAGAAATCATAATAAAATGATCGTCGGGATATGTATATACCCCGCATAGCAACCACGGAACGTCGAATTCTCCTATCTTCACCTGCGTCCCAAAAAAAAAAACCAATACCAACCAGCAAACCTCTCGAATATACAGGGTGAGTCTCCTAACATGACGACCTCAAATAACTGGTAAGGTATTCGTTGCACGAAAAAATGTTTCAAACAAAAGTTGCATGGTATCTAGGGGGACATACAGTGCTCTAATCTGTGTTTTATTACCTTACTTTTTTATTGAGATATTAGGGTCACCTTCAGCTTTTTAAATGGAATGTCTAATATTTTTTTTCGAATTCGGACAAGTCATCAAATTTTGCGTAAAAAAGTATTACACAAAGTGGGACTTCAAATGAATAATTAGTGAGATATCTTCAAATTAATTATCTTCTATTAGGAAATACGCGTAGTCAACGCGATTCTTAACACGAGTTTGTTTACGACGGCAGGACATACGAGGCATACGAAAAATACGATATGATAATTGTTTATGGTGCGTGTGAAGAAAATGCTATAAGAGCTAAGATCTTGTACCAAGCTAAGTATCCTGATCGAAATCAGCCATCGCATTCTACCTTCTTAAGGCTTCGTCGAACACTCAAAGAACATGGCAATTTTAATGTACAGAAACGTAAAAGGTATCACAAAATTGTACATAACGAAGGATGTCGTACTTCAACCTTAGCAGCTATTGCCCATAAGTGCATTGACTGTAATGGACAGCACTTCGAACACCGCTTGAAATAAAATTTGTTTCAAAAATATCTCAGTAATTATTCATTTGAAGTCCCACTTTGTGTAATACTTTTTTACGCAAAATTTGATAATTTATCCAAATTCGAAAAAAATATTAGACATTCCATTTAAAAAACTGAAGGTGACCCCAATATCTCAATAAAAAAGTAAGGTAATAAAACACAGATTAGAACACTGTATGTCCCCCTAGATACCATGCAATTTTTGTTTGAAACATTTTTTCGTACAACGAATACCTTACAAGTTATTTGAGGTCGTCATGTTAGGAGACTCACCCTGTATGCTACTCCCCAATCATTAGGTGTCCGCCAGACCCAAAACAGTCCTAAACGTCATCAATCTTCGCCCACACGAAACCCATCCTGCAAGCACAAATCAGGGCTCATAAGTGGCACCGGGGAAAAGGGAACGGGGCAAGGAAATGTTGAACCGGCTCGTGGCTCAATTTTGTCGGCGAACGCGAGAAAAAGTGCATTATATGTCGGCACAGCCGTCGAGCAATGTCGTTTCTTCTTCCATTGGGTTTCATGCTCGCCTTGGTGGCCGCTCTTGGTTCCCCGATTCCTTCTTTCTCCTTCTGTTATTCACTTCCTTTCTCGCGTTCTGTCTCGTGGCACCCTCTTCTTTCCAGCCCCACCACAGCTCCCACGTGGCATGAACGCCGTCTGTATAAACGAGCACGCGCCACCACCTGCTTCTTATTATCCCCACCCCCTCGACTGTAACAGGCACCCCTGGTCTTCTGCAACCTACAGTGCAGCCGGCCGGCGTTATTTCACACGCCGTTTTCCCTCCCTGTTTTCTTATGTGGCCCTGTCTTCTGCCTTCAACACACGCCACTGTTTTACACGCTTCCTTTCGCTGCTCGCTATTGCTCGCCCCGACGCGACGCGACGTTCACGCTTTCGAGAACCAGCAATCATGTATTTATGTGCACTATGTCTGGGAATTCGAGAAGGTAGCTGGTTGATGCGCGCTCTGTTTCTGTTTTCTGTTCTTTCTTTTTTTTTTTGTACAAGTTATGGTGAGAAGTTTGAAGAAGAAAATTTAAGTTTGGATCGGTAACTCTGCATCTTTTTATATTTGGGAGTAAAAAATTTCGAGCCGTACTTTTTTATTCTCATTTTTCAACCATTACTACTTGCATGGGTAGAGGAAGTTTAGCGTCCGTAAGGCGGTGCAACTAAGAATCGTCTATTTATCGACCCAGTGCCACGAGTTTTCATAAACCATAGAATTCCTGAACGCGGAATTACGTTCCACGAATTTGTTGCGGCCGCAGCTACTAAAGTATAATGCATAGAGCAAACGTTTCTTGGGAATTGAAAACATTACCTGATAACTTAATTTTAGACACTTGTAAACCGAAATTCAAATGTTTCAACTATAGTATTGCGTTCTATTATTTTTTATCTAATTAATTTTTTGCACTTCAATTTGATAAAAACTGAGTTTCGAAATATGTTCACACGACACAGTCTTTCAATCGTAAAGTTTAATTCTGTGTTTCGAAGAAGAAAAAGGCGTAGCAAACTATTTTACATTTACTCCTCCTTCGCATCACGGGTTTAGCAATGTGTTGACACTTTCACACTCTGCTATCTAATTATCTTTGTGCCGCAGAGCAGATTGCTGCAGTAGCGAAATGTATCCGTAATACCGCGATGCAGGCACAGAAACGAGTTAATATTCGAGAAATCCAAATGCCAAGTGGTTGAAATTTACACCGGACCATTTGAACGTTTCGAGTCCTGCAAACTTTGTGTGGCCTTTGCTAGCTCCCACTGACGTCATTTATTTTGCCGCGTTTTTAATCATTGACGGTCGAATGGAACATCATTAACCCTTTCCTTTGCACCAGCATTTTTACGCCACACTTCCGGCAAGTCATTTTATAGTTAGGTTTTTTTCATGCAACTCTTTTCTCCGCATTAATTCGACTCGAAAGTACGTTTCTCAATTTGTTTCTTTTCCTATTTGCCCCCCCTCATTTTAATCTGGCTCGGGTGAGGGCGAGGCTAATTAGAAGAGACAGTAGCGCAGTGTACAGAAACTTGTAGGTAATTAGTTCCATGAATGTTTCCAAGGGCAGATGACAATTAATTCGATAGATTAAGCTTCCTCGCAAAATCCTCGCTTCTACAATACGGACGATAAGTATATAAACGATCTAATATAATCCTGGATGTATTCAAATTCTTAACAAGGTAATTTACATACTCTTTACTGTAGCCCAAATAATCTTTATGATACTACATTGATTACGGCAACCTCATAATCGACTAAACGATAAATTTTATAATTAGTTAACCACTTCCGTATTGCTTACCCAGTGGCAAATCTCAAAGCGCAGCTCTCCGAGCGTTTGGATGATATTGCCTGCAAGCTACAATTTCGAGCAGAGAAATCGCAACGTTGTGGGCAGACGATGCGACATCCGCTTGCAATATGCCCTCGGTCTATTTGCCCACTTACTAATTGCCACTTCGCCCCAAAACACCCTGATCGAATCTCACCCCCCTCGACAACAGCCACTCCACGCATCAACCGCAAAACGCACGGCGGCTCTTCCAACCTTATCGTTCGGTCTCGTCGATAGAAGAAACGCGAGCATCGAGTGCTCGCTGGAAGCCACGCCTCGGCCTTTGTGTCGTCTGTAAATGAAGCACTCGTTCAGAATCAACGACGATGAAATTAAGCGTCAGAGTGTATCCTGTATGGTGTTGAACGCGAGGCCGGTCGGGTCCTCGTCGATGCATCAATTTACTAAAAGCATGGCCGGAGAACGGTTCGTTGAATCGAAGGAAGAAACGATCGTGCCGCGGGGAGGCAGCCTGTGCCTATTAATTTCATTGTCTTTGTCGCGGAGGACATTGCCACGGCGGGCGAGGGTTGAAATTTCCCCTTGAAATATTCAGCAGTCTGCCCTTGGAACGTTCTGTAACAGGGGAGGGTTGAAGCGCAAGGGTTAATGCGGCGATCCGCGTTCCACGAAATGCGGACCTGGAGGACGATCGCCGACCGAGGGGGCGGTTCAGGGTGAAAATGTTGCGAATCGTACGAGGCTCCTTTACCCTCCTAAATGCAGCTTCGAATCGGGTCCGTGCGAGAGACGCTTGATTACCAGGCTATAAATAAGAGCGATGCGAAAAAAGGGCTAATTAATTCTCTAACGCGAAAGAATATGAGAGATATCCTTTTATAATTCATTGCCCAGGGTGTTCCGCAGTGGAAACAGACAACCTCGATCAGCGTATTCGTAAAGGGATTTTATGGAAAATAAATTGCGACCGCGGTGATAGTACTTCTGTATACAGAGCAGTTGTTGGTGGAAACGCAAATTGAGATTATAAAATAGGTTTGTCGTGGAGAGATTGGATTACGAGATGACGGATTTTCTGGTGAAGAGATAATTCAATAAAGAAAGATCTAGGTGGCATTTATTCGGTGATAAATATTACAGTACTTCAAATATGAATACGAAATTCCCTGATGTATACAAACATAAAAAAAAAGAATAGACATCTATCACGTACGGTTACGGTTAAAAGTAGTTTTCAGACACAGTAGATAGCGCGTTCGGCCGCGTAAATTATTTCACCAGAGTTCCGGGGTCGACCTCGCAATATCCCCAGAAGGATCGGCTTGTAGAAACTAAGAAAGTCATAGATTAAGGCCGGTGAGCATATATATCCTATACTGTCAAACTATGCGGCAAGTGCATTAGCGTAAATCATCATGGAATATCGGCGAACCAGTCGACGAATCAGGCAGGTTATACGAAACAAAGTGCGAAAACCGCCGAACCTTGTTGACGATCACGATTTAGGGAACGATCATCGTCGTCGCACCTGAAGCAGAGGAAACGTGTTTATAGCACCTGTCGGCTGTCGTACGGCCCGGCAGAAAGTATATTTCACGCTGACAGATGCGCCGTTGAATTCTACGTAAGTACCTTGCGCACCGTCGAACTGGTATCATGCTGGAATACGTTTCACGGTTGCCAATGTTCCGTCCAATTCACGAGCAGGAAGCTCCTCCATTATTTTCTCCATACGATTTGATATCTTCGTTGTAATGATCGTCGTAAATTTTGAATTAGAATGGAACGACGGTCGTGAAATATCTGGAATTTGATTACACAAATTTAAAACGAGCGTAGTTACAGCTTTATTTAAAATCGTCAAACAGTTACTAGGTGAGGAATAAAATTAAATTTATGTTTCCCTTAAATAGCGTAATACACACTATCGGTAATAAATCCTGGCCAGTTTATTCGAAAAGTTTATTCATTTCTTATCATTTCAGTGCGAAAGTGTATTAAAATAATAGTGCGGATAAACAATTTATTGCCCAAGGATTTTACAAAATTCTAAACAAAGAAATATTCGATAGAACAGGACTCATTCTATGAGTTACGTTCAAGAGCTGTACTCCCGGCTCCGAAATATAAATTTAAATTCTGCGCGAACTATATAAATATGTCTCTGAAGAAATACAAGTCTTCATTTATTTCACTGAAAAGTATCTCATTATAATAAGCTGCTGCAAATTCTTTATTTTTAAATCATTAATAAATCTACGTTGCAATTGATAAATAGTGCTATCGAAAAAAGGGTTAAGTTGGGAAACATTTAATGATGAAAAGAAACTTTCCAGAAGTGTAGGTTGCAAACTTTCGAAATGCAGAAACGTTTCATTTTCCACTCAAAGTTCCAAAGTCAATTTGAAGTTCAGAACAGTGAACCTATGACGTCGCTTGCGGCACGAAGGCGAAGGTGGCTTAAGAACTGGACAAAGTATTGAATATGCCAGTCTGTTGAACCCAATAAGCTACAAATTTTCGAGCAGCGCGTGCTAAAATATTTGGACAACCAAATTAAAATGGCCACACGTGAAATTGCTGCCAATAGTGCCGAGCCAACAAACTTCTCCCATACCAAATCTTTCCAACCTGCGAACATCGCCACTTGCTCCAAGGTTTTCAATATTTACCCCAACGCTTCCCAGAAGTAAAACCATTCGCGTGATTAGATCCAGTTCCACATCCAACAGAAGAATCAACAGATTCTGCCCCCAAGGAATCGCATTCTACCACAAACCGTCCACACATTTATAACCCATCAGCCAGCCATTCCGCGCACCACCTATCCACCTACCAAGTCAAAGATTTATTCGATGCCAATCGCTGATTTACGCGATCGTCCGCAGGTGATTCAGGCCGGACCACTGCCTCGTTCAGCTTCTCCCTGCGGCAACCAGGATCTCGTGTCAGCAAGGCGCGTAGCACCGAGGCGCTGGTGTCTCTGGCGACGCGACGGTACGGCGTGTCGCAATCGAAGGTGGATCGATATTACACCTGGAGCAGCGCGGAGTGCATCCGACAGTTCGTCGTACTCGATGGCCGCGGTGCGACGGTGCAGCCCATAGGCGGATGTGCCGTAAACCCAGGGACCGCTCTGTAACGTGAAAGCACCCTTTAGTCCGATGGTTGAAAGAGGAGGTTGCCGCGCATGGAACGCAGCCGGCGGCTGATGTTGCCGTTGCTGATGGCTGCACGGGAGAAAGAGGTGTAGCAAACGGGGTGCTGCCGCAGAAGGAGGCGAAAAGATACGCGGGGGATGCTGGCGGATGCTTGGATACCGACACGGTGGCCACTCTGCTCCGTCCACTGACTTTCCTCTCTCAATCATCCTTTTTCCTTTTCATCAAAGGGAAAAAACAAGTGGCTACTTCTGTCTCTCTTATCGGATGTTTCGTATCACTGTTCCGCTGACTGTCCATCTCTGTTGTTCGATTTCTTGCTCCAACTCTGTCTGGCTCGATGTGCGTGTCTCTGTCGTTCCCACTCGCAGACATAATATCGACAACTGCTCCCGTGAGCGTTCATCTCGCATTCGCTCGCGTCGCCTATTGTATCACGTGCTATTTGCGAACCGTGATGCATCCTGAACAAGGGATGCGTGTAATAAACGGTATACCGGAGGCCCGGTGGACCGAGTAATTTGACAAAAGGACGGTACGATCAGTTATTAAGAAGGACCCGGGCTAGATTTATGAGCCAGGCTGTGAGATCTTTTTATGAAACTATCGGAGACCTTCCTGCGTCAATTATCTCGCTCGTAAATGCGCATTGTTCCTCTTTTACGAATATGTCGAGTGCCGGGATTCAAATCTATTCAAATTCTTCGAGCACGAGGTTTCAAAATTCATAGAACAGCTTAAATATTATTTATACACGGTGGTCCGCGTAACGTGCGCACCTCGATAACTTCCAAAGTATGCGTTCTACGAAAAAGTTTTGTATAGAAAAGTTGCATGGTTTAAGGGGCTACATTACGTAGTGTATTCATTTTTTATATAGGTAGAAGCGTTTCGGTGATTCGAAGGTCAACTTTGTTTTTTTAAATGGAATAGTATATTTTTTCTACCAAAATATGGAAGAGTGTCGAATTCTGAGTAAGAATGTATTGACCTTCATTAGTCCTAAACCTAATAATTAACATGATGGTTGTCCTGCACATTACGCACGTAATGTAAGGCAACTACTCGATAGAAAATTTCCTAATCGATGGATTGGCCGTGGTGGACAATTTCTGTGGCCTCCACGCTCACCGAACCTTACTCCTTTAGACTATTTTTTGTGGGGCACATTAAAAGACACAGTGTATCGTGAACCACCGACAGAGATCCGTTTCTTCATTAGTTAATGGATTGCATCACTGTATTAATGTCAATGGACATCACTTCGAACACTTACGTTAGTTACAATAAGGTATGTACTAGGTCACTAATATTAATAAACATTATCACGTATACATTTTTAAGAAATAAAGTAAAATGACTCGTTAATTATTAGGTTTAGGGCTAATGAAGGTCAATACTTTTTTACTCAGAATTCAACACTCTATCATATTTTGGTATAAAAAATATAGCGTTCCATTTAAAAAAACAAAGTTGACCTTCAAATCTCCGAAACGCTTCTACCTATATAAAAAATGAATACACTACGTAATGTAGCCCCTTAAACCATGTAACTTTTGTATACAAAACTTTTTCGAAGAACGCATAGTTTGGAAGTTATCGAGGTGCGCGCGTTACGCGGACCACCCTGTATTCAGTAACATACAAGTGTTTCGTTTCGATTACTTCGTAAACAAATGCCTCGAGTGTCGACGTTCTTCAAAGTACGCCTAATGTTAACCAACGAGTGCTGTAATGTCCGCAATGTAGCCGAAACTCTATTCTCCTTTAAATATTTGAATGCCTGAAGTTCAGTGTGTGTATACGGAGTTTGCGGACCGTCTGCGTGTGCCGCTATCTTCGCTAACCTGCCGGTGTTCATTTACACGCGAGAAAGACAGGTGGCGGCCAGAAACGCGATTGCCACCGATATGTTCGATTAAATCGATCGATTAAACGCTTGTAGTGACGATTATTAATTATATCTGCCCGCGTGTTATGCGTCGCGAATATAATGCCACGTGTCCTCGCCGCTTAATAACACTGGACAACGTAATTAGATCGTCGACCAGCCTGTGGCTGGCGTTCATTTACATTTCGAAACGATTCAACGATCAACAATGGCCGAAAATATTGGAACGTACAAGATCAACGTTCCCTTTTACTGATCAATCGCGACCGCCCATTTTACACGTTTCATCGACTAATTAACCACGGAAACATCGGCTGTAGCGTCGACGAGCGTCGCGAAAAGGGAGGCATCAGGGATTCGCATTAAATCACTATTACGATTAACGTCCCTTTTAGCGACGGATCTCGATTTCGCAGCACGCATACGCGCGCTAATTAATCCCAGGCACACCTGAACCACCCCTGTCCTCGCGGGGTTTCAACTAATATACTGGTTACTATATATGGCATACATGAAACAGCTCGTTATATTTTTAGAACCTTTGTATTTTCTTTTTTGTAACTTGTTCTTTGTGAGATTCAAATCTGCCTTCGCGATTATACTGTACTCTGCCTGATCTGCTTCTTCTGATGAAATATACGGAATCTGTACTCATGGACATTCATGGAAAGTTTTCGTCGTTATTTTATTTCCATTCATTTTAATTTTGTTCTTTGTTCTGTATCACCCTTTTTATCGACCGTCGTCTACAATGAAAAGATGAAAGTCACCCCCGAATTTAGGAGGGACAAATTTATTTTGCCTTACTTTTCAAACACTTAATTATTCTCCTCTCGTAATCAATGCTTCTGCATAATTTACTAGATGGGCGTATTAATCGCGACCTCGTTGGAAGCAGTTGGTCTTCGATATCGCTCCAAATTTCCTATAAATATAATCTTCTTTCATTATTATATCATAAACTGTAGCTTTGCATCGGGATTCGACATCTTCAACTCGCACTACATATCTGCCAATTCCTGCGCCAATCAATATTAATTCTGCGATATAAACTGACACACACACCACGTTTATTAAAATCCACATGGCATGTATATCAATATCTATTATACGTGTCCATTAACCGTTTCGTAATAAATCACACCAACACACGAACCGCCGGTAATTCGTTAATCGATAGCAGAGTATCGTATGCAAACGAACATCGGGAACAGGAAGAACTCGGAGGAGACGTAATTGGCCGCTTACGCATTACGCCGATACAGGTATACTTTTCCCGAGCAAGAGAAGCGGGGGGGGGAGAAATCACTGAAAGGACCAGAAATGAGAGGAAGAGAGGGAGATAGGAACCGAAAGAAGGACAGCAGCTTGCATCTCGTTCTCCCCCTTCCCTTGCCCTCGAACGACTGCGGTTTTCGGATGCGGATCCGCAAAATAGGACGGGGCCACCCTCTTATCAAGAGGGCACTCGCCGACAGAGACGGGAGAGCCTTGAAAGCATCAGGCGCGACAATGATAACTGAATAGGGAAGGTGGACGAACCGGACGGAGGTCGGTGAATGGCGAACCAGAGGAAAGGGTAAAAACATCGATGGACAGAAAGAGACGCAGAGAAGTGAGAGAGAGAAAGAGGGAAAGAGTGGGAGAGAACATGGAAGGGTAGCGGAAAACGAAAAGGGACGCGAGGTCCTGGGACGACGGTGTCGCGAACGGACAATGCGAAAGTTTCTCGCGATTATTTCAATGAGCAGCGCGACGAAACGACAGAACATAAATAAAAAACCGGAATCTCGAACAATGCCGATTCCTGCCCCTCCAGTCTCAACGGAATCGGAGACTGACGACTGTGTGTAAACAGGTTGGAGGGGCTACGCCGGGTAGACAAGGGAGATTCCGGCAGACGGCAGCGCGCACCACCCCGTGGTAGATATATCGCCGTCGCGGAGTCTGATTAGGGGCGGCCGGACTGGCTGATCAGGGAAATTATATAACCCTCTGGGACGCGGCTGTACCGTGTTCTATATGTCTGTGCATGCGCAGTTATCATGCTGCAGTTTGATTACGATTAGGGAAAGCCTGAGTAAAGTGGGCGCGCGGCGTTAATGGTTGTTACATATAGGGTGGTATTGCGATTTTATTATTTCATTGTTTTTACCCTACTTTCGAATTCGTAGTGTGATCCGTTCAAAGGAAATATTGGTGCAATTTGGTGAGCGGCAAGAAAGATCCTCGAGGTCAAAACAGTTTGCCACTCTTAAGGAGATTGTGTCGTAGTTTCTGGTCACAGGGTAATTATTGAAATAAATAAAAAGCGTTTAGTGAACGTAGGTTAGAAAGATCCAATTGCTACCAACGTGCAGGCAATTTCATTTAATCGAATACTATTAATTATGCAGTATTCCCTTTGCACTAAAAATAATTCGCGTCACCAGTGCCGTAACCCACGAGTTTGCCACTCGTCCGACTTCTCGGGTATCCCAAACGCTACACGGGTCAAAGTAAAGCGGCGGATTCACCTTTCGAGAACAACCGGAGCAGGTGTCAGGGACCTCTTGCGGTCCACGACCTTCACAAAGTACCCTATCCTCTGCTGCAAGCCCATATCACCCCCCCCCCCCAACAACCCCTTCTCCAACCCCTCCAACAGAGATCTCAATCGATCTTTATTGAAGATTTCGTTTCTTGCACCGATCGGTTCGGCAATTCGTTCGATATTTGCAACGATGGGAGCATAGACGCCAGTCTACGTTCCTCCGGCACGCACGTTCGATCCGGCGTGGCGCAGGGTTGCGTGCACGAGCCACCCTTTGCCAGACTTCGAGGGCGGGGGTGCAGCAGCCTGGGAGCAGGATGCGGAGGAGGTGGATGAACCGGGTGGCAGTCTGCAGAGTTGCACGTACACCATCAAATATCTATATTACGTTGGCGCACACCACATCAGCGCCGGGACGTCTGCGCGGCGCGGCGTCCGCGTCGATCTTGCATTCACGTAGCGAGGTGTGCCCGCGCGCACGCTCGCGTACGTAAGAGATAGATACGCGGAAACACGGATACGCGGGCGAACATGGGCGATGACCACGGACGGAAGACGGGCGGTGATTGTGGTGGTGATACCGAGGCGGGGAGCGGCGGGGGTGGGTACAGAGAATCGGGGTAGTCGCTGGGTGAGAGGGAGAACGGGGAATACGATGCAGAGGTCGTGGGCACGAGGTAGAGCGGCGGAGCGAGAGAAGCGGAAGATACGAGAGAGGGTGTGAGAGAGTGGCTGGGTTTCCTGGGTTCGTTGTCATGACGACGAAACCTCCGCACTACCAGCCAGACAGAGATTCGCGTTCACCGACAGCAATGGGCACACGAATGCAGAATCGAAACGGATGGGGGAGACAGAGAGGGAACGGGAGAGGGTGGAAGGTGTTGGTAGAGTGAGGACGACGAGATGCACAGAATGGAAAAGAAAGAGTAGTTGGGGGGGGGGGGTTGTAGTGGAGAATGAGAAGGGGTGAGAGAGATGTTGATATTGGAAAAGAGAAAGAAAAGGCGGAGGAGAAGTAGAATGAAGGAAAGAGACGGAGTGAATCACTCTTCATCCCTCCGCAGCTACCCCTGTACTTCCAGCCGACCCTCCTAGGTCGTCCTGCAACCCCCGCTGTCTGGCAGGTCGTTTGTTGCACCGAATCCGCCGGGCCAGTGGTTCTCCGTGGTTGAAATGTAGCAACCACCGTGGCGGGTGCTTCAACCCTGTTGACCGACAAGTTTGTTGCACCCCCACCAGTGCTTCTCGATCATAGTCTTAGCTGGAACGATTGATGACGGCTAGTGATGCAGAGGGGGTCAAAAAAGAATTGCCCATGTAGTTCCTTCGTTTTAACATTACATAATGAAATGCAATGTATGCACAATATCGTTCTATTCGTGCAGCGTTGTGTACAATAGTTCATAATAAAAAAGTAAAATAAGAGGAGTGTAATAAAGTAAATTTTTCGCCGACCACGAATTTAGACTCGCTCGACGTGAGAAAATCGAGGTGGAAAATATTTATAGATACAATACTATACGTTTCTTGCGGTATAGAAATCAATCCAGAATTGGAATAGATCGAGGTATGACGCGGCAGCACTTAATTCTACCAAAATTATTAATAAAAGCTCTTTTTCTGATGAAAAGTGGTTTTACCATATGTTTTAGAATTGTTCGACTGAAGTCACTTCTTTCCCAGATTACCATGTGATAAAAATATCGAATCCCTGATAATGCATTTACAACAATTTACAATACATATGACTCAACCAGGAATAAAGATGGGGGGAAACACAGACCACACGTTTATCAGATATGATATTATTTATTAATATAATATATTTCATAATATATATACATATGTAAGTGGGCTGCGTATGTATGCATGTATATATATCTTTAAACTTATTGAATTATTTATATATCTATATATTAATTTACCCCCTTTCGTATCGTTAGACATACGTGAAACCCTGATAGATTGGGATTAACTGCATTATACGTTACCTCTCCTTTCCCACACATACACACATATAGACGCATTCTTTTCACCGCCACAATGTCATTCGTTCTCCCTGGCGTATCAGGCTCCTCTCCTCTCATTTCATATCCCAGTACCTTTTGATGCTTAATTGTAAGGAATGCACACGCCGCGTATGCAGAACGTTTTGCATACGCGCATCGCCACGTTGCGCATCCTCGAGCACGCCCACGCTCTGCAACGCACACACACGCACACACGCATAATTTAAATAACAACTCTTTCAACGCCGGCGACCAGCCGTCTCGTGGAACACGTTTTCCTCGACGAGCCACTCTGGGACGGTCGGAAGCGCACGCGACGTAATCAGACATCGATACGCACGGTTCTCTGGGAACAGAAATGAAACGTCCAATTGCGATCGATAAAAAAAGTGCTGCTCAACGCGAACAATAATAGTTCAAGAGCGGCGAAAAGTAATTCATGAAGCGTCGCGATCTTTCGTAACGTTATTAGAAGTTCGTGCTCTCTGTGGAAGGGATACGTTCGCAGACTTCTTTTCACGACGGACACCGTCAAAGGTGGCTGTAACTGATTACAGATTCAGGCCTGCCGCGTAACGAGCTTCGAGTGCAATCCCTTTTGCCCGGAAGTGATCGATAGAGGAGCGCGGCTCGTCGGCACTGACCTGCCTCCACTGCTCGCACGAATCGCGCGGCGTGCTTCGTTCGAACAGGCCTAGCAACTGAATAGTATGCTTTGAGGAGGGCTTTACATTTTAACGTAGTATTTTTTAGGAAAGTCTTGCGACGTTGACATTTTCTCTTTTCTTTAATGAAACGTACATGATAACAGGGAAGACATGAAGGAACGATTGCGAAGAATTTTAAATGGTATTTTACCACTGCAACAGAGAAAATGGTGAAAGATACTCGATCAAATACATTATCGAGTATTTGTTTCAGATACACGACGAGGACTGAACGTGATATTGTATTCACGTAGCTTTAAAAGCAATATTCTTGCCCTGTTGTCATTTTCATGAATTGAAAATTATGTTTCCCCTCCCTTTTCATTCGATGTCTAATTAATTTTAATTCCTGAAAATGAAACTTCATTTATAACATCTACAGTATTATAATTCACAAAGAAAAAGAGATTTGACGAAACATATTACATTTCTATTCAGATACGATTCTTTAAACAGGGTTTGAAGGAATAACTTTAGAAAAATGTACAGGCCCGTCTTCGACGCAGACTTTTGCTGCTCGAAGATCCAACAGGGGTGAACACCCCAACCAGTATTTTCTCCCACACAGACACTCCAAGGGGATCGTCGCCCCTGGTGTATTCCTTCCTTCGTCGAGATGTCTAGTACAATGGTGATAATATTGCAAAAATAGATTTCTCCTGTGTAAAATCGTGATGTAAATGTCAACCCTTAACATGTAGCATTCCATAACCCCTGTTCACCCTCGAGCACCTTTCAAGTCCAATAATTCCTTCGTCGAGATTTCAATAAATAATCAGAATAAAAGACACTATAACATTGGGACGATTTAGCCGCTACGCGACCAGTCAGACCAATTCTTGGGTATTTTAAAATACGTAAGTATAACAATATACCGATGGAAAGTACCGAGAAAAGTATCGACGTACGTGGAACGTCGAGAAATAAAAATTGGTCGGTTCCAGGTGTATGATTTGAAACGCACGATTGTAAAAATCTGTCCTTCTATACGCCATGGCACGCCATTGCGCGCGAACCCTTGGAATGGTAGGACGTTTATATGAGCACTTCTATTCACGTGTATACGATGTCCGTTTTGTGTACGTGGCTCGTAACAAGACCGCATCGTAGGGGTGCATTCAATCGACAATCATGCTGCCGTGTACAACTCGACGCTATTCAAGGGAAAATGTGTTGCGGCTACTGTACGATATTGAATATTAAATATTTAATAACGAAATTTGCCTCCCTCTGTCGCTACTCATTTTATGATTCAGGTATATAAGAGGAGATATCAATAAATGAATGATCTATTTAATTTTCCATTTAAACAAAATATCATAATTTTTACTTCATCGAAGTAGCATTCAAGTGTTTCAATTCTTCCAAATTAAATGTTCCATTACATGACGGATCTTCATACTCCCAATAATGAAAAATGAAATTTCATTCATCGCATATAAATTATTATGCTATATTAATAGCAGGTCAGAAACGATTTCAATATTCCATATTTCAACAAGCCACTTCAATCGTTTCGTCCACTTCAAACAGAATATCAACCGCCGTACAAATAAAATACCAAATTTCTTCCATCCTCTCCTGCTACATCAAATACCCTTTTTAACACTATTTTTACCACGATTTTGTGTATACCTATTTCGACCAAAAGGTGTCTTTTGACACCTTTGCGTTTGTATGCAAATAACTGACAAAATTGTCGGGATTTCAAATTATCAGTTAAATATAAATACTTTGAGCAATATATTTATTGATACATTGATGCATATTTATTAGAGATTGTTGCGTTATTCGATTTTCTTAGAATTAGTCACTGCAATGATCTACACTAAAATGCAACATGGCGGAAAAGAAGCGAATATCAAAGTTGTGCAGCAACACCTGTATTCTCCGTTACAACAGAAATCGGGATTCTCTAAACTGATTACAATTGATATGATGCAGTAAAATGGTGTCGATATTTATATGTAAAATGGTTTAAAATTAGAATTTGTTATGAAATCCTTAAGGTGTCAAAGAACACCTCATGGTAGAAATAGGTATACCATGTGCATATTTTTAGATCCAGGATGAGCTGAAGGAAAATTATATCGCTGAATTAATTTAACAATTGTACTAATAGTCATCAAATTAGTTGTGGACAAATGATTGTACGTAGACAATAATTTAAAGATAATATTGGAAAAGTGTCTTTTAACACCTCTTGGTAGAAATAGTGTTAAATCGCTCGTGCGCGTCCAATTGGACACCATGAAACGATCTTTACGGGACAGGGGTACGGTTCCCCCAAAGGAGACGTGACAAAAACGAGCAGACCAATTTTCCACCGGCGCGTGTGCGTGGCGCGCGTCCTTAATCGGCCGACGCGATGCGACGCGACGCGACGCTGACGTTTCGGCGCCGAACGCTCCTGACCTGCTCAACGTATGTGCGTACAGCCGATACGCCGCGGCGCGCCGGTCGACAGGTGCATTGGCTTAATGTCGCGGGCGAGTGCGGCCGCACCTGGAGGTCGGTGCCACGTGTCGTTGGTGCAAAGGTCACGGCACACGCCACAGGCCCGGATGGCGACGTTATTATTACTTCAGGCCCGATCGCAGATGCACTTATAGACGTCGGATGCACTTGCGGTTTGGAACAACGCGTGCAGTTGCCTTCATGGTACGCGGTAGTTGTGTATTAATATTTCAATATGCGGTAAACATTGTCGCAGTAGCAGATCGAATTGTGACAGCGATGGCGATTCACGAGCAAAGGATATTTCATTTGTTGGTCGAAAAATCGCGGATGTTAACTAATATTTCGAAAAACTTAAGTTTCTTCCCACGTCATTGGCGTATAGTGAATTTTAAAATAAGTTGTATATATCTTAGGGCGAACTTAGGGCATAAAATGGTGTGTTGAAATATCGCAGTCGCGATGATCCTTCCATTGATAGAATTCGGGCTCTCTTATTTTAATACTTAGTTATATTTTGGAGGCAACTACACGCTATCGTCGTCGTCGTCGCCGTTTAATTCGTATTAAAAAATGCAGAAATTCTTTCATTTAAAACATTTACATTACACGGACACATCCTTTTATATACTTCTATATTTGTCTGTTTGTTTCTTTCGATTTTTTCATCTGTTATACGCTTTCATTCTCACATTCATTTTTGGTTGTTGTTGCCTTTATGCATATACACCCACATGTATATATAAGAATATATATATGATCTATATACGTATAATATATATTAATTACGTATTAGATAATAACAATTATCGTGTATATTGTATATAATTTATGCCGGTGTTTTAGAAACACAGACGTACACGGAAACGTGTCCGCATGCAAATAGATACGCACTTGTACGCGTGTTGCATTTTTACGGGTACTATAAAACGTGGACACACAGGTATCGAAAGTATGTGTACGTATTATATTATACTCATACATGTATGCATGTATGTATGCATGCAATCGTATAGACGTATATTCGGTTCTGTTTAGGAATTAGGATGAATTATATTCAGCACATCTATTAAACCCATTGATCGCATCCGTTTATTGCACATCGACTATTGACGTATGACCCGACTCGCGTAACTTACGAATCTAAACGCGTCGAGGAGGAACACGCGAAACACTTCACTCAAGTATCATTCGAAAATACAGAAAATACAATTTTTCTCGTCGGTCGGACTTAATGTAACGTCGCGACGTCTCAATTTTGGACTTTAAATGCTCGAGCTACAACACTTGGCGAATAATAACCGCGCAAACGCGCCTCAATGTTAAAAGGCGAAATTGTTACAGCCATGTCGCTGTAATTACCACCTGCCTTTCGTCGAACGTTCCTCCTCCGCTGATTTCATACGAAAAATCCTCCTTCATTTGATTCTCATAGGATTCGTTTGAACGCACGTTGCGCGCAAAAACTCTAAACGATCGCGTAAACCTTCATGCATACTTATGTGTACGTGACACGAGCTGGTTTACTCGCGCGGCCCGCGTTTCTACAATAAACATTACTTACTTTGCGGAGAATTTCTCGTTTACAAGGTTTAAGAATTGAAAATGTGTTTGGCACGGACTTCGTGACTGCGATTTCTGCGAGTAGTACTCGTTTCCCTTCTTTCGTCTCTCTCTCTTCCCTCTCACCCTCCTTCTCTCTCCAGTTTTCTGCTCTCTCGATTTTCATTACCGCCAATCCGTTATTTAATTACCTTTGTTTCGTTACGTACGTTATTAGTTTCCTCGTCTTCCGCCATTATTTCCCCCTTTAACACGCATCGTGTGTGCGCTAGCACATACGCACACCTGTACAACGCAGGTGTACAGCACTTCCTTCTGATCAAGCGGGAAGAAGCAGGAGGAGGGTGAGTTCGACGTAATCGAGAGAGAAAACTCCAGACAGCACTCGCTAATTAGTGGCGATAAGCAAAGCTCCGATACGGGAACGTACTCTACGAGCCATTACATTGCTTTCGTCTATTTTTCCCCCTAGATTCTCTGATTTTACTTCTTTATTATTTTTATTCACTTTTTTTTTCATTTTACTTTTTCTTCTATTTTTGTAGTCCTCGTTTTACGATCGACCCTAACGATGCTGAGCAAAAATTGATTAATTTAATATAGATTAAAGCCTCCTCGGTTTCACGTTTGCGAACACAGACGTGGAATAGGAGAACCGCCACCGTTCTTGATCACTCTAAAACTCGTCGTTCTTACGGTGACTTCGAAATTGAACGAAAATCGATTCACCCGGAATAAGTTCATGAGAGAGCCTTAGTTCTATTGAACTCCTTGGTTCGATCAATGATTCGGGAGGAATTGGGATTTATTGCTATATAGTCTCTTTATTGTGATTGTTAAGATTCCAGAAACTTTTGTGAGATTGTTTTGCTAGAGATTACTCTATACTTGAATATAGCACGCGAGAATGAAAATTCATTAGCCGCTTCTACGTTTATTCTACACGCTCTATTCTTCATTCTCGTTAGATCTAATCCAGTTTCTACTTATGTGTTGTATAACTTGTGCATTGAAAAATCTCATAAAACGAGAGCATCTTCTTAAATATTTTTCCAATCTTATATCTCTTTGCCTCATCCGTTACACCATAGTTCACCCAACAATCGAGCAAGGAAAGGAAATTAACTTCTGCTCCAAAAGGATGAATCTTTCATTTCTTTTCTCGCTTCCCCGAAAAAGAAAATGATAACATCGATTTCGTTCAAAGCAAATTGTATCGGCGATCCATTCGGGCAGAATACGCGATGTTCTTAAACGTTTAAGAGCAGTAGAAAAGACGGATACAAAGTGAATGATAAAGCCACAAAAGAATGAATAAAAACAAAATAACATCAAGATTGTACAGGGTCTCTTCGCAATTATCAAACCGCCAATCGAATTCGAAATGGAAACACAAGTTCGGCGTGTTGTGCAATTAAGAAACTAATAACATTGCATAAGAATCACCGCGAATTTATGATTTCTCCTTTCGCTGCGCACTAAATTCTCGAATGCACTTCGATCAGTGGCATAAGGGGTTGTGGCGTGCGCTGAAGAGCGATAACCTCTCGTTAACGATAATGAACAACGTCTTAGCGAACGTGAGGCGAATGAACTGGTAAATGAAGGGTTGGAAGAAGAAAGAACCGGCCAGGTAAACCACCTTTTAGAAACCAGTCCTTTCACCATCGGTTGCCCATTCCAATTTTCCGTTCTTTCTTTCCCCCTTTTTCTTTTCTTCCCGTTTTCTTAGTTTTCAGGAACTCGCGATTCAAAAATATATGTATATATGAGTGTATATATAGATATATGTATGTCTGTATATATTTGTCACGTGTACACGTACGTATGTATTATAACAGGGACGAACAAATCGAGGTGAGAGCGTATGCAGGCTCTCGGAAAGGTTTTCAACCGCAGGAATTTCATTCACGGACACATTATTTTCCCTTCGGTGATTTCGAACGGTCCGAACCTCTGCAGATCGTTCACGATAATATGTTATTGTAATTCGGAACTTGGTTAATGCAATGGTAGCGATATCTACTATTAAACTACTAATCGACTAGCTCGACGTTTGTACGTCCTACTAGAGATATATTATAAAATCGAATTTCTTTCTTTATAATTAATTATTCCGGAAATTACTTCTTCGAGACCAATAGTTCTTTACAACTTTAGCTTCCGTTTCGTTTCCAGTATTCACTGTTTGCAAACCATCACTTTAATAAATCAAGCTATCCTTTCTACCTAATCCTTTCTCTTTCACTTGCAAACATTATTTCATCTCCTCTTAGAGTCTTGCGAAAAAATCCCCTTGAACATTTCCATAGCTTTCTTTCTTCGCGCTTTAAGGTAGGCCCAGTTGCAACGGAGGGTCAAGCTGTGTTGGGGAACGAATTCCTACTGCTCGTTCCCTCGAGATAAACCAATAGAGGGGAGATTCATGCGTCTGGCCGGTTGCGATGGTGGTTGTTCATGGGGTTGGTTGCGAGAATATATAGTAGTCTGGCAAGATTCTCGGGCGATTTATGCTGATACACGGAAGACGAGCGAGGCGATGCAGGATAATAGAAAATCAACGGTGATCGGCTGAAATCGATACGAACGAGACCACGAGGGGGGGGGGGGGGGCGTTTTAGCTTTCTCGCACACGAGATATTGGACGTTCGAAACGAAATTTGCCAAGAAAAGTGAGAAATGATAATGTTGTTATGACGTTAAATGATAAAATTGCCGCAACAAGCGTAAGGGAGCGCCGAAGAACAAAATTTGATCGCGAACGCATTAAACGAGTGTTACGTATCTACTGTGGCAAATAATTCAGAAATCCAAAACGGCAATGAACATTTTTTTATTATCCACAATTTTCTTATCATCGAAAGTAGTAAAATTTGTTTAAATTTATTTGGACACTTTATCCCTTGGAATGAAAAAAATTTCTGAAATGAAAGTCTAGAATGTATGGAACACTAGTTCAATCTATACAGTTCGAGTCATTGTGAATACCAAAAAAGGATCGACTACCACCACTTTTTATATAATTATTAGTATTCGTATTTTATAGCCCACATTCAAATTACAATTGTATATATGCTTCTTATTGTAACGTATATCTACTTACTATAAACTTTTGAAACTTGTGTCACTCAAAAATCATGTTTGACAGTGAAAAATATTTGAAATCCCTTCGAATTCAATACAAAAAAGTACTACAAGATTCATTTTGTAAGTGACAAAAAAATTTGTTTCCATTTGTTTTACCAATATAAACTGTTTTGATAACATTGGCGATTAAGATCGAAGGAAATTAGGCGCGGACAGGATAAAACGCCGTGCAACTTGGATTCTTACGTTTGACTCGTAAAATTCTCTTAATTTGTAGTGAACGCTAATGAGAACTGTAAATTGAAATGTAGCTACATTTCCCGTCTTTTCTTCCTCTTTTTTTTGACATGTCGCACCTAATTCCCTTGGACGCAACGTTATTGCTTTGTTCGCAAGGTGAAGCCCGGCTAGAAACTAAGGAAAGAATGATTCATTCACGATCTCATGTCTACATTGAAACATCATTCGATGGTGAAGCAAATCTAACGCTTTATGAAACGAGTAGAATCTACGTTGATCCACGCATGATCGATAAATACAATAAGGGATCCTTCGTAATAAAGTCGTAGAGTTAGGAATAGGCTATGATCTATGGAATACACTTAGGATACACTTTACGTTTCATATGAATTATACGTATTACGTTAAGAATATATAATATAGATACAGAGATTTATACATAAATTATATTCTTTTTATACACATACGCTATTATGCATAAATCGCTGTCACATAAACGAATACTTCTCGTGTTACGATATATACCATCTTTTCATAAATATATATATATGTATATTTATTTTTCGTCTCACATGTATATATATACGTAGATATATATATATACCTTTTTTTATAATTATATATATTTATAAACTCGTATAGTTTCGTTTAATATATTATAATTATTTAAATCTTGGCTTTTTCGTTAGACAAGTGTACGTATTTATTAATATCTTTCTACACGAAAGTAGAATACTTGCTTCGAACCACTCATGCACGTGTTACACACGTTTAAAGTATGCGGCGATTTTTCATTTTTCTCTTCCCTTCGTCCCTTATATCCCGTCTGTCTTACACCCTCCGGTTTCCACGTTAAAACTTCCGAGAAAAGCAGAAACTTCTACTAATACTATTACAAGCCAGAGTAAAATAAATGAAACATAAATAGAGAGAAAATGAAGAAGATCGACAAAAGAGAGAATCGTGTGTTTTTCTTTTCTGCGAGTACTAATGCCGGGTCCACACTGCTGTTCGCGAATAGCTAGCGAGCAGTTCGCAAACTATGTACCGCACGAATGACGGTATATACATTGAAGGATTTACTCGCGAACTGAAGGCGTATGTGGAGGCGTTTGTTACACATTGTAACACGTTCCTGGTGAATTTGACGATCAGTTCGCTTGCAACCTTCCGCCTGTAGTACAGGCCCTGTACCACCAGTCTTTCTCTAGCAGAAATTGCCATTCGAAAATTTGTGTCCTTCCTCGATATTTGCGTTCCAATTATGCTAAATAATTTCTCACAGTTCTCATAGGACATTCTGTTAAAGTTTTTAAATCCAATATCAACTATTAATAAATTGTTCATCGAACTTGTTCCACCGCAACTGCTTCTTGTTATAAAAAGTTATCTCTGCCAACACCGACGCTCCCTTTCTCTTCCAACACTGTTTCCTTTTATTACTAAACAAGCACCTGATGCGAGCAGACATTTTTATTAATTGTAAGATGTGCATACGAGCTTTATCAACAGCAAACTGACCGCAAACGGAGCGAAGAAGCCTGTGACTGCTTGCGATTTGTTAGCGAGCTGTTCACGAGCTTCAGCGTGGACGCGAACAGTGCGCGAACAGTTCTGTCCAGGGTGAACCCAGCATAAGATTAGTTCTCGATTTCGTATTTACGCCTTATGTATTACGCCTCCTTATTGACGCTGGGCGTTAATTGAGCTCGGGGCTAGCGTTGATCTCGTTACGAAAATTGTGCATCGCCACGACATCTCAAAATCGGCCTCCACTTTTTTTTCCTTCTTTTCTTATTTATTTTCTTTTTTTCTTTTTTTTTCTTGTTTAGCGGAAACGGACGATCAGTCTTCGTTGATCACAGAGAGTTTTGATATGGTCGTCCACGAAATTCTCTTTGAAAAAATTGTCTGAACATGTTACCACGTCTGCGTCGCGTATTGTCGTATCGATGCCTTATCACCATCTGTTTACCTTCCATATCTTCAAACTGAGCCACGTTTCGACTCGAGGCGTAATCTCCATGCGCTTGCGGTTTGACGAGCTGATTGCATCGCGATGAACACGTTGACCAGTCACAATATTAATTCCTACGTGCATTCCTGACTTTTTAACCAAACAGTTCGTACTTGCTACAATTATTTGTTATATGTGTACTCGTGAAACTTTTACTAGGAATTATATGACGAAATGGTTTTGATGCACGAAGAGGGCGTAACAGAAATAAGTGGACAAACTTGACGAACTTATACGTATGTATATGTAATTAATGGAGTAATACGGTTTGGAAAAAAATTGGAAGCTAGAATTGAGATTGTAGTAAAGCGGATTTCTCTAAGATCTGTGCTAAAAGTTTAAAAAAATATTTCAATTCTATTTAAAATAGGTAGAACACATCGCGAAAGTTTGTCTACCTATACTGCTGTTTCACCTTGTACGTGTAATAAAACGCTAGAAACTCGCTCAAGCTTGAAATCGGTTAAAAAGAAGACGCAAGAGTTGAATTTTGAAGTGATCAATTTAAACAAAGACACAAATCGATGAAACTGCAAGCTCTGTTTCTTTTATTTAGGGAAACATGGGACACCATATTTCCCCCCTTAGAATAGGTAGACATTGCATACAAGGGGGAATTCGATATACAATAGCACGCATTTTCAGACACAGGACTTCGATTTGTTATGTATTCGTATCTCGAGATAAAAAGATTATCATACATCACATAGAAGCGACGCGTGGCAGTCAACGTGCTTTTCGAAACATGGAACCATAATCTATCGTCGAAATCACCCCCCGGAGTACAGTAACTTTAATAAAATCGCTTACAACTCGTATCGAATCCTTGACCGGCGACCGAACTTCGAAGAGATGCGAAACATTGCGTCGAAAACGTATTAAGAGAAACAGATTGCGTCGGTCAGACATGGCGAAAACGAAATGAAAGATTACACGGTATTGTAGAAGATAATATATATTTTCTTTCAATATATTATTTTTTATATATATATATATATCCTACATACATAAAGCAATATATAAATATATAATCGATATACGACACAATCATTCAAATTAACACATATACGTTATTACAGGCAGGATATGCAATTTTATGCAACTTTTACGAAGTACCTATGACGACTCGTTTCAATGTTCTCAGTTTCTTTATTTTTGTTCTTTTTCATTACGTGGATGTGTGTAAGTACGTGTATATCTTGTGTACGAGTGTGTATTCATTTTCATCTCTCTCTTCCTCGCTTTTTGTTTTAAACTCTCCTCACGAGAAAATCGATCACTAAGAAATTTTACAAAATATTCCGATGCCATGTTCTCGGCTTACTCATTAAATATACATCATATATTATAATATACGCAAATTACGTTCACACCTCTAATATTCAATTCTCCCTCGCATACACGCGCGCATTCTCTCCCCCTCTCTCTTCCTCTCTGTCTTTTTCTCTCTTTCGTATCTCCTTCCGTTTAACTCGACCCTTTCTCTTTCTCTCTCTCCCTTTCTCACCGTGTTTTAAATTCATTTTTATCCACATTTCCTTTTCATTTTTTTTTTTTAATCATTTTTCATCGCCTCGTCGTTATTATTTCCCGACAAATTGTAAAAATATTACGGCATTGGTATAATAATAATCTGTTCCAGTCTATAATCGCGTTACGCGTGTGCAATCAGATCCTCTCGACGAGAACAGGAAGCTTCGGACAAACGCAATCATCATTGAGAATATATACATACACGTATTATGTATAGACGTATATGCTTATCCTCGAAGAGACGACTAATGTAGTTCGCTGCTGTCCACGATTCTCACTCTGTTATCATTGCCAATAACGGCTCACAGTTCCATTTTTCCTTAATCTCTCCCGCGGCGGGTCTCAACCATCTTCGTGCCGCAATCCACTTCTCTCAACTATATCCAAGTGGCGTGGCGTTGTCTAGAACGTCCGATGTTCCAAACGACTGCGTTATCGTTAAACGCAACAACAGTCGGAGGAACCGATATAGTACGATCATAATGTTTATAAGTCCATCATTGATGCACTCATTGATGCCAATGTCATCGTCATCACCAGCATTTATACTTCTGCCTCTCGAAAAAAGATCTTTCCTGGGGAACCGTTCACGAGTTAGCATTCTACACAGTCTCATTCAACGCAAACGGTTCTGAACGAGGATTGTACTACTTAGTTTCGGAAAACTCGTCCGAAGTCGGGTTCATCCGACTGTATTATTGTTCAAATGTATATACGTGAATGTTCATAGAGCCAAGGGTATCTTTCAAACTTGGATGCTCTTCTATATCTTGATGTCTCGAATATGTTTGTAATTGTATCTTTTTAACAAGCTATCCTGAACGAAAGACGTTTGACAAGTGTAGAAGGTGTTCGATTAAAGGTAATTCGTGAACATGGTTGTACATATATTGCCCTCGAACCTAATTGCACCATTGTAGGTAAACACTTTTCCAATCAGAATGTATTACGATGTTCTTGTTCGCGGCGTGTCCTTTGTTGACCCGCGAACACAAATATCCACAGGCCATGAACACCTTTTGAACAAAGATATCCCATAAGGTCAGATTCTACTTTCACCAAACATTGAACGTCGTCATACCCTTGAAGCGTGAACATTACTCGAAACAGGTAGTATGACTATTCACGAATATACACATATATCCATTGAACATTGTTACCTTTCAAAGGGCGTGGATGTTATTTGACGTGTTCATCAAGCACGAGTATCCTTTGAATAATAGTGTTCCATAAATTATCCCTCGATCGTGAACATCTCGTGAACAGGAGTATTTCATTACAATCGATATTACTTCACCGTGGACATCCTTCGTACACGAGTGTATCACTTGTTCGAGAACACCCTTCGAAGACACACGCTCCTGGTACGTGAACATTTCTCGGGCAATAAATATGTTATATTTTTCCTTCGTAGACGTTCTAGCGCAACCGCCTGCTATGCTCAATCCGACGAGTCGTCGAAATTCTCCCCCTCTATTTCGATCACCACAGAGAACCGAGGATATTAGGGGAAGTAGAAATGTTCATCGAGGAAAGCATCAAAAGCTCCAAGGACTCAAGCGCGATAGGTGGTGATTGCGCGGCGCGTCCATAATTTCATAGGGGATGCACAGTAACATATCCTGCATGCTTGAGAGAAAATGGCCAGATAAGGGAGATTACGGCTGGTCGGAGCTGATTGCCACAGAATTGCGTCGTTCGAAATACACTTTTAATACCTCAAAATTGATTTACGATTCTTCTTCAACTTACGTCCACGCACGAGGGTGGCGGTAGCACGCCATCGTTCCCTCTTCGAATCATCTATATAATCTTCTATTCCTTCTAAATCCACGAGAACATAGAAATTGTCTCCTAAGGTCCCTACTTCTTCGTCGCTATCGTTTGCCTGGCGATCGACAAACCGAGAGGGTGAATCTGATCTGCAAAGGAAATCTCCGTTGCGTTCCGGTTCACGTGAACGTCAGTGGGATTCCCTTCGCGGACAGGGGATCGTTAGTTGACTCGAACGGAAGAGTTCGCGACGTTCGTCAATCTACGACCGAGTGATCGACGTCGGTTCCGCGTGGCCGTAATCCACAGAAGAGAAGCAGAAGCGGGGAATTAGGGTCGCTGTGGAAGATCGGGCGATTTCGATTGCTTCGACGGAAACGAGAGGAGAACGACAAACGGTCGGGGAAGGTGGTTGGGGGTGGGGGGGTTGGTAGGGAAAAACGAGGAGTTCCTTTCCGCGTTTAGGCCCGCGATCTACGTCGATCGTACGTGGGCAACACGCAAATCAGAGCTGCACAAGTACTTGAAATGCACAAGCGGTTGGAATTGAATAACCATTTTATTGTCTTCCAACCGAGCCAAACTGATTATCCGGGTAATGCTCCAAGTTCGAGTGAACTTGGGAAAAATTTCGACGTGTCCGAATGCTTTGCTTGAACTAGCCATACAAGCTATGAGTAACCGAATTAGCAGAGGAATATTCCCTGCGGTGAAAGGCAGAAGTGATATTTATGGTTTTTCTCTTTGCACGGGCGATTTTTCTGTTTCCCAAAGTAGTTTCAATTTTTCGCCAGATCCTGCGAATTTTTACTAGTTTTACACCTGATTAATTGGCGCGGGTTAATTTTGTGCTCAGCTACCATAGAGTGTTCATTTTCGTCCTTTGAAGAAAATGCTCAGACAGAAGAATGGTCTGACACTGGAGGTTATATTCTACTGAAATTCGGATGAATAGCTTTTTTCAATGTATTTAATGGATTTCGTATTGTTTGAACGTTTGAGCTAATATATAGCATTTATTGCAATACAAAAATGTGTATTCAGTTTTGGCAATCACAAGTCTTATTCGCGAGGCTTAAGATTGTTATCAATTTACTGTTTTTTCATTACCTTGGTTTTACTATACGAGCTGAAATGTAATCCAATTCTTTTTAACGTATTAAGAATAACTTGCCGGATTTACCTTGGCGAATTTTTTCAAACTTGCTCGAACAGCCACATTACTTCGATATTCATGTTACTCAAACTGGTTTTAATATTTAAGCCGATACCCGATTGGCTCGTTCTTACAAAATACTTGGTCAGCTCCATGAACAATGCACGCATCATTCAATCGCTGCCGAACTATCAAATCAAGCTAATTATTTCCCTCATACTTTTAGCTCCTTCATCTTTATTTCCACTTTCTTATTCTCATTCTTTTGTTTTGTCATTTATCGTTCCTCTTCGCTATTATTTTTGTCCACCTTTCGTTCTCGTCTGCTCGTGAACATCAAACAAACATCATTCACACACACATTGCGTACTCCTAAGTAGTCTCATTTTTACTTTTATTGCTTTGAAATTCCGTATTGAAGACGCAACCGGTTCGCCTTATAGCTGACAATAAAGTGTCACGTGAAGAATGATGCGTGGGGAAAAGACGGGCAACAGGGGATAGGTGAAAAGCCTCGCTTTTCCACGTGGGGTGACTGAGGATTTGGAATAGTGAAGGGAGAAAATGGGGAACATTTATGTGGGGAACTTTGTTAGAATAAGTAGTAATCGATGACACCATGTAACGTACGTAAAAACGGTAGATTATTAGCGTATTAAATGTCATTAATGTTTATATTCTTTATCGTGTATACTCCTTATACGTTTGCCTCTTTGTGTGTACATATGCGTATATGTATGCACGTGCGCGCCTATTCGAATGTGTTTCTGTATCGTTATAATTGGTAGCATTATATCAACGTCCCTTCCTGTTGCAATAGTGTGTCGGTCCATACGAGCGCATATATAGTTGATTTTCTTTCCTTAGGCCTTAATCGGTGTCTGTGGACGAAGAGCGTGTCGCTGGATTCGTCGATCCTTGAATGGGTCAATATTTCTTCGATAAAACAGCAATTAAAATTTCTTTTTAATGGGGAAACAGGATTCTGATATTCATATATTTATGACACTCACCAGCAACCAAACGTAGGGTCGCTTGACTTTTTTGCTTTTATTAAGCGTAATTCTACCCATCTGGCTGATAGTATATATCGGAAGACGAGACTGCGATTTAGTCTTTCAATTAAGCCACCCTTAATACTGAGACGCCAAAAATATTTTTATATTAATGTGGTATACAATTGCAATCGAGCGGCTTGAGCTGTGTAATTAATTTACTCTATATTATGCTCTAGACAACGTTTATGTACGTCATCAGCAAGAGATGGAAAAGTAGAGTCTTTTGTGTTTAATCAATTCAACCTGTGAAAACTGAATGATAGAAATAATAAGAAACCTTCACCTCAGAAACTATAGTATCTCGTTAAGAGTGACGGGACTCTTTGAACTCAGGTTTATCGACGCGGATATACTTTTACCCATAAGATCTTCCGGACAAAATATTACTTTGGAGCACACGGATCTCGAAAAAAAAAATTTCACCGGAGCGATCTCAATATCGTAACTGCACTGATCGAAATGATAACTGTTCATATATGTAATAGTATTAAATTCTTTGTGCGACGATATTACGGGGGTCAAACTAGAATCCTCTTAGCTCTTTGGCGGCGGAGGTTTAAAAAGGCTTTGAAGCATAAGCTTTGCGGTCGGCTCTGTTGGCCAATTAATCACGAAATCTCGACGATATTTGCTGAATCGCGGATATTTCGATATTTCGAAGCATTGATAAAGTAAAGTCTGCGACAAATGAACAAGAATAATGAATTGCTGAGTATAATTGACGACGAGATACGATAATGTAACAAAGTGCAGGCATTTCGTTTAAATTTAAATGCTTATGCACGAGTTAAAAATTGCAAAGAATGACAAATCAATTAAAATATTCGAAAGTATTCAGTCTCCCGAAAGGAACGTGTACTTTTATCCAGCGTGCTGTATCATTAAAAACAATGTAGAGAAATTGTCAGAAAATAATGATATTTCAATTAGTCCATATTCCTCGTGCACAGTGTTATCAATACTCTCGCCATTCAAAAAAATTAGCAGAGCGCTCTCTAAATAATCCAAACGTGTACCACCAAACCTGCAGGTCCAATTTAAAAAAACTTCACGAGACCCAATCACCAAATGAACAAATAAACCAACAGATAATAATAAATTTTCTCTCTCCAGAGGATGGTACGAATTTTCATCCTCGTCTACGTTCAAAAATAATCCGCTATGCCCCGAAAATTGTTAATCGAAATCCTCTTTTGAAACACATCTCGCGCAACAGTATTATTGGAATTATTTTAATCGGGGTGGCTCGTCGATCAATCGTCCGCGCAGGCGACAGCTTTATACCATCAACCCGCTGCTTGCAGCTTCGCAAGTTTACCCGTGTAAAAATATAATCCGATAGCAACCCTGTTCTATATATAACCAGAAATCGCGGCGACCACGCCGGCAATTAATAACGGAGTCCCCAGTGTCGATCATTAAACGGCGAGACTAATTGGAGCCGCTCGAACGCCAGCCGATCCGCGTGCATCGTGGAAATTCGGTCCTGATGAAAATCGCTCGAAACGATACAATTTTTGGAGGAACGAGATCCCGCCGAGGCTACGCCGTTCCCTTGAAACAAATGTTCGCGTTTGTTTCGCGTTAATACTTTGATTCTTCGAAATCAGTGTGTACGCGATAATGCGCACAGTGATTTGACGTTGTAAGGTAATGGATTCGCTTGAATGATATAATACAATATAAGTCTCTCGATGTTGCATTGCATTCTCATGGTGTACGTTTTTGTCAGCGAATATCGAGGGAAACGCAACCTATTGGGTGCATATTTTTTCTTCTTTTTTGTTAGAAAAATATATATATATTGTCGTCATTTGAACGTTTCGACTACTGGAGCTTATTATTTGGATAATACTTCTGAATATTGGTCCGGACGCGTGGAAATTGTTCGAGCGGCTCAGACGACCGTTTTTGCTCGGCGCAGGAACAGCGTCGGGGCGAATATTAATCGAAAAATCGCCCCCGTGCTAGGCGTCCCTAAACATCTGTTACGATTGATTTCTCGGTAAGTAGCCTGAGCGGTGTTGTCGCAAATTCAGAGGCGTAATATCGTTTAAAAGAATTTTTTACAGGCAAATACGAGCCCGTCTATAAAGCACAGTAAACTTCTTGGTAAAATAATCTTTCTTCAAGTATTTAGTGTGGTATTTGTATTAGTAGCGGAATACATATATGTATACTGTAATACGAAATTGAACATTGCTTTAAAGCGAACAGTTTGATTGCACACCTCCTACGACTCAAATCTACATATTCATACTATAAAGTACAAGATACAAACGAAGAATCTACGAAATGAAAACTGCACGTCCTTTCATCGTTATCTCAGCTACGAAGCTTCACATCGAAACCAAGGACCGTCTTCTGAAAAATCAATATCACGGGACAATTGCCAGCGGTGCCACCCCCACGAACCTCGTTTTCGCGAACAGTTCTCCCAGTTCGTTTCCTCTGCCGATTATTCGCAAGCCGACGTAGCCAAGGATCTCGATCCAGCGAAACGCGTCCCCGCGACAGCAAGCAGAATATAGCTCGCGACGCAGCCGACACAAGCAGGACCACCTTAAGGGGATGAAACGTGTACTTATTTGCATTGCACTCGAAACACGTATGAAAGTGATGTGTGTACGCTCTTCGCCCCTCTCCTTCTATCCCTGTTTCTTTTGTCTCTTCCGTTCCACCTCGTCGTTCCACGTGTACGTGTATATGCATGCGTGTCCGTCTATCTCCTCGTCCATTCGGAATGTGTTTCATCGTTACGATAATCAGTCGAAAAGCTATGCACGTATTACCATGATAATGTACCATATATCATATACGTATGTAAATAAATATATATATACAAGATAACGTTAAATATATATATATAATATATCATATATAATATATATATACTATGTATTCACGTGTATATCACTTTATATCTGCGCGAAATCGATCGTTACGTTTAGCCATTACGTTCATTAGGTAGTCGAGTGCGAAAAATGAGTGAGCGAGCGAGCGATCCGGGATTGCAACTCTCGAGTCCTACTAGCGAGTACGACGTTACACTGAATAGAGCAGTGGTGCCGATCAAAAGGTGTACGCGTCGCGATTCATCTCGGTCGATACGTTCCCATTGTTACTTCTCCTTCGCCGTCCATCATTTCTTCCATTCATCGTCACCACGGACCTCCAACCACGGTTTGACTTGTCCTTACTTTTCCCTCATTCCCATCGTTCGTTTCACCGTTCAGTCCTTCACTTTTTTTCCCCCAGCAGCGAGGGTCGATCGTCTCACGCTGGCGTTCGCCGCGAGACCATTGCGCGTACCCAACTTGCTTTTCTCTCACCGCTGCATCACCCTCTGTCCCTTGTACAGTCGATTAACGAATACGAATTATAACGGGTCTGTCAGCGTATCTCGTTCGCCGTGCACACGGCCTTACTTAAGTAACTAGGCTATAGGAGCGTTGGGCAGTTACGTGGCATTTTTATCCTCCCTATATATCTTTCTATCTCTCCCTTTCAACCTATACCCCCATCACCCTCGTCGTCTTTCGTCCTCCCTTTCCCTTTATTTTTTTTTTGCGTTTTCTTGTTTGTTTTTTTTCTTCTTATTCGATTATCGAATTACGGTGAGACGCTGTTCAATGTCACAGTCCAGTAGCATCTTGTCGCCTGAGGATCCGTCCACTCGTTTCCTCGTTTCTCGTCCGATTTAGTTTCATACGGGTCCACTTGCGAATTCTTCGTTGTTGCGGATCGATCTGCGAAGGGATGCGCGAGTCATAGAACGGAAGTCGAGTTGAGTGGAGGAAAAGTGTGTGTGCCGAATGCCGAGGATGCCCCGGTTTGTTGGCCACTCGGCCGTCATCCAGTTTCCAGCAACGACGAACGGATTTATCGATAAACGAATTCCTGCCGTTCCGGCCTCGTTCCGCGCGCCGTTCCCCGTTCCCATCGGGGTTCCCTTGGTGCTCGTTTCACGGCTGACTTCGCTCGTTGTGTAACCCGTAATCGATGGATCGACCGTCAGCCGACTAATGACGAGCAGATTTTCGCGTTTCCAAAATAGCCCGGCCGTGAATCGCCGGCCGGGGTTCGTCGAAACTCGTAACGTGTACGACTACGGAAACGCGCTAGCCTGGAAAAATTTCGATACACTAGGTGAGATTCGTCGCTTCAAATGGGATGCTCGTGCATGCAGTTCGAATTTATTGGGAGCATTGCGAAACGCTTGCGATCTCGAACAATGGTACTGAACGGAATCGTATTGAATTGAATTGTTGCGGTGGATATCGAAGGGAAAGCGGCCGCGAGATTTTAACGAATTGAAATAGCGAAGGGAATCGTCTACGCTAAGTGGCGATCGATCTGATCAAGTTAATTGGAGTGGACTCGAGTAAGCAAAGGATTCCGTGACCGAGAATAAGGGAAATCCGATCAATCGATGTTCCGTATCTCGGGGAACCTTTAATCTTCCCTGATGGATCGAACGGGCCGCATTCGATACGATTCTTCTCCCGAAACGTTTATTAGCTTCCTTTTATTGCTATGATGCTACTGACCGACCACTGGAAAGGCGTCCCTCTAATACTCCTTACGTTAATTAAAAACCTTTGATGTCCCATCATACGCGTCTCTCTTTAAAAGATTAACCACGCTACATTGATATAAATATATATGTGTATGTTTATATGTATATATATATAGTACTTTTGTATTACAGCAACTAGGATTCTTTAAACTACGGTACAGCTTTCTTTTCCATTTCTCGTTTCTTTAAATCGGGGATGTTATATGAGCGGGTCGATGTCTCTATATAATTCGCACTTACGGGGGTTATCGTTACGAATCAATAAGGGGATGGTAGACTTGTCGTTACGGGGGTAGTATAGCGGGACATGTGTTATCCATTTATGGTTAATCTTACGCGTTTATTTTTTTGTTGTTGTTGTTAATATCAATCTGTTCACGGCATCATATCGGCTAATAATAATAATACGGTGCAGTCCTGGATAATACACAATTATCCGTTGTTGTTGTTCTTCTTGTTATTATCATTACAATAATTAATAATCATAATCATAATAATAATAGTAATAATAATCATATTTATATATTTATATATCATACACAGAGCGTAAGTATATAATATTTATCGTCATATATATTTAGATTTAAATATTACTTTTAAACTTTTATAACGTTTCATAGATCGAAAAATAAATATAAAAATAAACCGGGCATTTAGGTATTAATATTTTTTATATTAATAATTTTTTTTTCTCATCTTCCATTTTTTCTCCTCTATCAAATACAATACCATTCCATATTCCTGACCTTTCCCTTTCAATTTCTCCCTTTCGTCCCCCTTCTTTTTAACTATCTTCCTTCTCCGCACTCGCCTTTGTTCATTTACATCTTGACTCACCGGTGTACGTAAGAACGATTCGACCAACGTGTTACCGCCTCTAGCTGTTCAAATTATCCCACGCTATTTCATCCATCCTGAACACGTTGACAGTTTCCTCGTGCTCGTTAATTGTTTAGCGTTTGCTTTTAAACATTTTCCCCTTGTGCGTTTGTTGTGTCGACGGAGTTCGACGTTCGCCGCTAAACAATATGTAACGTAACGCGTTCGTTCCAGAGCCACGCGATCAATTCGTCTTTTATTCGCTGTTTGTCACGAAGTTCTCTACTTCGCCAATCACAAGTTATTAAATGCTTGATTTATAGTCGCGAAAGCAAGAACTCGTGATCTGTTGAACATTAGATTATTATTAAATTTGGTCTATCATTATGGTCGTCGCTCGTGTAACCAGATCTTTTTTGTTCTCCCCTCTCTCGAAGCCATTTCATTTAAGAATCGTTCGTCGATTCGCTCCACCAACACACCGGTAATCGCGATCGATCGATTTGAGCCCAACGCGATTCACGCATTCAAGATTAAATGAGTCACACGTGCTAGTTCATTAATTACGATAGACAAGATCTCTCTCTCTCTCTCTCTCTCTCTCTCTCTCTCTTTCTCCCCCTCTCTTTTTCGTTCTTATTATTTCTTTTTTTTTTTCATTTTGTTTGTTTATTTTGTTTTGTTTTGTTTGAGCATTTCGCAACGTTTACGAGAAAGTATAAAATTAATTAATTACTCTTTTAATCACGTGCTCTGTGTCACACATTCTCTCCCTCTCTCGCTCTCCCCTTTCTCTCCCTCTCTTTCTCTCGTCACTATTTTTTAATTGCTCTCTTTAAATGATTCTCCGTCCCCCGCGTATCCCTATATTCTTACTTTCGCTTTCTTGCACGTCTCCGTCACGTTTCCCACATCCGTTTCTCGACTTCGGCAAGCCGTTCAGTTTTCGATTAATTCGCGATTGATATCGCTTGTGTCTCTCTTCTCTCCTTAAACGCCACTATTTTTCATTCTCCTTTTTTAAAGTCGTCGTTCACCATTATCATGGTGACACCCCCTTTCCCTGTTCTCACACGACTGTGAATACCTATATCGTATGCTTATATATGGTATATGTAATATGTATATATAGATACATTTGGATTGATACATTTTACATATAAACGTGAATGCATGTGTCTTCCCCTTTCGTGTTTCGTGTACGCATGTGAATGTATGCTTGCGTGGTACATATATTAGTGTGATTGTATGATGCACGCGCTTTTCATCTAAATGCTCGTGTCCGTGTGTCGTCCCATCTCGTTTAATTACTCGACAAATACAATCAAATATATATATATATTTGAGCTTACACGCGGACGTATCCTCTCTTTCTCATCTTGTCCTATCTCTCTTTGTTGAAAACGCGTCGCATAGACAAAAGTGTTCTCTATCGTCTAGGATCGTTATCATAATAAAATAGAAAAAAACCTCGTTTTCACCAGAGGTCACGGCTCTATACTATAATAATAATAATCATGATGTAATAATAATATATATAATATATAATATATATATAAATATCTATGTAATACGCGCCTTATAATTTACATACATAATATGTAATTTTTTTAATATATATATATATAGATTTGTTTTATATTTATATATCCATATATTCATTTTTAATATATTTATGTATTTGCTTAATATTAAATTTATTCCTCTCTCTCTTCGCACCTTTCAGATATCTCTGGCAGCATCACTGTCAGCTAAGTTTTACGAATTTTCTATTTCCTCTGTTTTATTTACTGCTTTTTTTGGCTCCGAACCATGTGCGATAAGTCTACGCAATCAAGAACAAGTTCGCGTATATTCGGGTTTTGACTAATATACCTAGTAATGCTCATGAAGGTTTGAACGGCAAGATCACTGAAGATGGATCGTCGTGGGATCAACATCCCCAATGATCTGCCGTTCTGTTCGAATTTATATGCATACTTTCATATGCATATGCATACTATTTTATATGTATACGTCCCATTCTTCATATACCTTTTTTAATTCTTCCGTTTGTGGGATTTGGATAATTACGCGAGCCACGAGTGCAAACAGGTTTTGACGAATGAGTCGACTCGTTGCAGCAAACGATTGTTGCGCGTCAGCAATTCAAACAAATCCGGGCATAATGAATCAGTGCGATCGAATTAAAGAATCAATCAAAAGAATAAGGTCTCGATGCGGGAAAGATTTGGAAGTAGCGATTCTCTGTCGAATCGTTGCATTGACATTGTCAATCGCATGAAACGTGTAACGCGAAGATTAATTATGGCAAGCTTTTAAAAAAAACGCGTCGATTTATCTTCGCTAGAGTGGTCGTGGACGGGGGTGGTCATCCCACTTTCAGTTCGCTCAACGTTCACTAACACCTGCGTCGAAAAAAATGTCCGGCCGTTCGCTTAGTAAATATTGCACGTCATTAAACACTTAACGGGCCATAAATACGCGTTGCCAAACTGCTTGGCCGCGATTCGAGCATCGTTAAAGAAACATGGAACACCGTGGACATGAACGGTCACGACCTTTTGAATTTTTATTCCTGGCCGACACCAAGGTGTAAACTAAATTTCATAATATAAAGCATTATCAGTGTACGCATCATTCAATCGCCACGTGAACGTGAACCAATTATGTGAATGACAAATTTCAGATGAGAACCGCTGCAGGCGGCAACCATCTCGGTAGCAATTAAAAAATGCACGCCAGACGTTGCGGCGTTTCACAAAACGTCTTCCGTTAAAATCTGCTTAAAAAATTCTTGCAGTACCTTCGAACAACCGCATTTAAACCCCCCTCCCCCAAGGGCGCAGAAGTTGTCCAAAGAAACAGGCTGAACAAGTAAACGTTTAATTGTGAAAAAAAAAGTCGTTGAATTTAATAGGTTTGAGCGTGAGGATACTCCAGGACCCTAACGAGATTCCAGTACGGAAAAAAACCAACCCTTTCTGTCAAGGAACGAATTAACAACCCTCCTCGCTGTGAAAAGGAACCCTTCTGACGAAATTGCTTAGAATAATTATTTGCACGTTTGACGAGCTTAGAACTTGAAACGTCAATTCGATCGAGATTGAGAGCCACTGAGAAGTTGTAAGAGGGTGGCCGGGCAGGGCGTCGCCGCGTCTCCACGACCCTCACGAGCTATCGACCGAAAGAGAAGCGAGAAAGAGAACCGGCGAACGGAGCAAGAGTAAACGAGAAGGGCGGCGAGGGGCAACGGGAGAAGAAAAGAGGGATGAAGGGTGTAAAGAAAGAGGGGAATAACGCGGACCGTGTAGGGGCGAGTAAGAAGGGAATACGCGGCATTTACTACAGTCTGGCAAAACAGTTACACTCTATATGTATACGCGTATGTATATCGTTCCTCTAGCCGTCGAAGAGCAGTCCGTGCTTTTAAAGGAGAACGCAAGGGGGACGAAAAGACGATACGGTAGAATTTCCAGTGATTGCATGCAAAAAGAAGGAAGATCAATCAGAGAATGATGAATTTATAGGAATGGCCGGGTTGTGCCCGCTTGCGGAGGGTGAAATTTATGGGCGTGAGCGAATCAGAGGACACGTTATAGCGACTATTACGTAAGTGAGCGACATAGGGATTGCGAGTAATGGCTGAAATAGCGTGCAAAAAGAGCGGTAGCTAACCTGCTGGCTGTTCGAAGAGCATTTGTGAAAGACAGAAAAACGGAAAGAAACCAGGGAGCTATTTGTTTGTATAGAATTAATCGGCGTTTCGAAAATAATAATATGCGGGATGCTCGGGAAAGGGTTGCGATACGTTTAAAGCTATTAGAGTCGAGTTAGCGATGAATGTAAGGAAAATATTTCATGAAGATGAAAGCAGGTAACACTCGTTTTTAAATTGTAATTTGACAAATTGTAATTGGGAGGTTGTTTAAAGAGTCTGAATGAAAACGAGAAATGGAAATGCAAGAATACAACTTCCGCCGACTAAATACGACTTTGCGACCAAGAAACAATTAATTCTCTACTGTATGTCTGGTAATAGTATTTACTTTAATGGGTATTATTAGTTAAAAAATGCCATTGAAGAATGTATTTCATTTTGGATTATACGAATATTTGCGATACATTTAACAAGTTATATGACAAATTTTATTTCCCATAAAGCAATGTGAATTTGAGAAATAAATTGACTGGAAGTGAAGAAACAGTGGAACTGCTAATGAAAGGTGTGTTTCGTAATAAGATATATTTTGAAACATCAGATAACAGTCATTATAAACAGTGGTATTCAATAAAATGTTTTCAGTCTTTCTCCTTCGAAACGAAAAACAAATGCGGGACTAGAGCCAAGCTTGCGAATTCTCGATTCACCGCTTTTTATCATGCCGCGTTCCATCTTCCCTTTTCCGCCAGAGTACCCCCCGATTATTTTCAAACCAAGAATATAAATCTGACAAAGCGGAATAAGGTATGAGATATAGAAGCCGTGTAGTCGTATTTAACACAGAAAAATGTGCGCAACGAAAGGAAAAGGAGAAGCGAATTATGCGACATGCGATGAGAGACATAAACGCAAAACTTATGAATGATCTGGGGATGAACGTGACACCGCGTGTGTTAGATTTGCTCCTCCGACACCCTAGAATGATACAGCCAGCGTGGATCGTAATAAAAATATATATAATATAAGGTATCTTAGAGATCGCGGTGCGATTACTGGTTTCGCGGGGGAGAACCGTGGCCGTTTTAAGGCTTCCCCCGGATCGTCGCACGATCCAGATCAGCGTCGCGGAACCGCGTCGTGACGCTGACCCGTCGCACCGACCTTGAAAACGAAGCTTAAACTCCCGTAACGCGTCTGCATTCTAACGAGGCGGCGTGTCCCGGTGATGGAGATGGGAAAGATTTGTTCAGGAGGAAGAAGAGGAAGAGGAGAACGAACGGTTGACACGGATACAAAGGTCGAAGGACCTTTACCCTGCCCTCTGACCTGGTGGTAACGACCGACTTGCAGAAACGAGATTCATCTCTCGATGGAAAGTCCCAGATTCATGTCTGTGTAAATAGAGACAGAGATCATTGTGTGCCAGTGGAATATGCCCATCTCTCTCCCGTTCCTTCCTTTTTTCGTGTGACTTAAATCTATGCCCTCCTTCGACCCTGCGATTCAAACCGGTCGAAAAGAAGTGCCTTGGCACCGGAAAGTATAGCCGTCGTACGTTGCAAATCGGCCTTCATCAAATATTTATGAAGTAACGACTTGGGGCTAAAAATATTGCAGCGAGCACGCTTTTAAACGAAATGCACACGTCGATGCAGACACGTTTGATTATCGTAATCCAGTCTATGCAAGCGGCGTGATTGTGCCGTGCTTTCCATTATTTTGGTATTCAACAAAATGGTATTCTACAAATTGATTAAAGGTTGATATTATTAGAAGCATAACGTATGACGTATAATACTGAACACGCATGACTCTTCGCGCAACACAGCGACATTTCTGACATCGAAGCATCGTCAGTCTCATCTCTCTCTTTACGTAACCCCGTTCCCTCGGCATTAAAAGAAATTCCCCGACGACTCAGTTTCACAGTGGGCTCGACCTCGCTAACGTAAGGGTGATGGGGAGAGAAAAAAAAGCACCGAGAATCGCGGGCACAACGAATGGCCATCTACAGCCCTGAGAGTGTGGCCTCGAGATGTTAGAACTGTACCGTCTCCCTTTTCTTTCTCCCACAGCCCTCTCTATATCTGCATCTCTTTTCCTTTCAACCCCTGACAGCATTCTCTGCAATTTTCCAGCAACGTGTGCCGGCTTCCACGTATATCAGAGCGCGAGTTGTGCGAGAACACGGCTGCCGTTATCGATCTACTGCGGAGCAAACGGAGGCTGCTGTGCGAGAGAGTAGAAAGTCGATGCTCGGGGGTGGCAGAACGAGAGATAGAGGGAAAAGCGACGAAGGGGTGGGCCGATCGAGTTCACCGGAAAAGTGCAGCTACCGGCAGCTGAGTTTCGGTTCGTTCTGCAAGTTATCTTCACGCTGCTACACTTTTTCGCCGTCTCGTTTGCAATCGGCGTATCCCGAGCTAGAACAATGGCCAATTTGCAACGCCGGACTACGGTGGATCTGCGAGCAGTCGCGTGGTCCCGTTTTCGACTCGGCGCCGCGAAATGGACTGGAGATTGGCGTATGCATTTCGGAAAGGGTTGTTACCCGAACAAGGGGAAAAATCGTCGAGGAGCTTCCGCGGAAAGCCAACAGCAACAGACTGAAACCGATCGATTCCCTCTCTAGAGTTCCATCCTCCCCTGTTCACCGGTGAATTTCTTTTCCTCAAATGTACGACGTCGGTGTGACTCGAACAATTCACGGGGAAAAATTAATGTAATACGCGAGTAACGAATAGAGTAGCGAGAGTCTCCTTGGCATCGTTTCAGAGTGTAAGCTACCTACTTTCGAACACGACGAGGTCAAACACACCGCTCCGAGACATCGTTTTTAATAACCCTTGATTTCGTCGTTTCTCGCGGGATTGTAGACTCGTTTAGGGGGTGGGTGTCGTTCAGGTGTGCTGTGTCGCGTAAAAAAGGAACGATACAATCGAGACTAATTAATGCCTTTGCGAGAAAGCAAAGAATATGCTAGAGAGAGGGCGAGGAGAGAGAGAGAGAGAGAGGGAGGGCAGGAGAGTAAAAGCCAGTGAATGTGTCGAGGAACGGCAACCTCGCACCCTGACATGCCGCCACCATCACGGCGACGGCATCGACCGCAGCCCCGACGCTGCAATGCGACGTTGCCATCCCAACGGGCAACAGCCCTTGCGGACATGCCGCTTCAGGGGCTGTGCCGGCATGAGCAGATTTTCACGGCACGCTCCTGTGCCGTACGTCCGGTCATTGGTCGGCGCGGACACGCGACCCCCAGGACTGTCTGAATTAACGCGAAAACCACGTGGTTTCCATACCCCTTTATTCCGCGACACGAACGTAACGTGGACGCACCTGATGGAATTTCAGGCGAGGGGGTTGAATTTTTGAAAGTCGAAACAATTGTCATTAGTCGAGTATAAAATTGGTTGGGTGATTGTTTACGATGGGGGTGGTTATAAATGATAGAAACGATGGGGTTGCGAGAGGTTCGGGTTAGGCTGGAAATGGGTGATATGAACGAAATTAATGAAAATGGGAACGACGGGGTTGAACGATCGTAAAGTGAAATTTGATTGCATAAATTGATTCGGGTATTTACGATAAATAGACTGGAAAATTGATGAGGCACTTCTAATGATAAGTTTTAAACGTGTACTTTGGTTTTGCAGAATGTCAATGAAACGGAAGGCGGTAAGCGTTAGGAATTTAACTCGATGTGACGCGCAACCCCCAGGATCGTAACGACGAACTAGAAAACCACGTGGGTTGATATATTTCTTCTGTAGGTTGTTATAATTACATTGCTGTGGGGAAATATAATTTCATGAAATAACGCAATGCACTTGACTATCGAACGTGCGTACGTATTTTCCACCCTCTACTGACGTCAGTTTAATCGTTTTAATCATTTTTGATTGTCTATAATATTTGTTTTTTTTCTAATCTACGCAAGAGAAATGATTGACCTTAAAGAATACAGACGGAAGCAGTATGTAATTAACTTGATTTTCTAATTAAGTAGATGCGGACACGCGACCTCACCGCGTCATCGAATGCGCAACCCACGCGACCATAATTCCCTTATACCCGACTGGATGATTAATGATGTTCGATGATGAATGATGTTCAGCAATGCAGACGGATAATTAATAAACTTCGAAACGATGTGACTGAATGTGGCCGAAAATTGAAAAATGTGAAAGCATATGGAAGTAATGTATACACCATCAACGATAATACATTTTCGACGTCCAATAAAACAAACAACGAAAATCTACAGAGAAATAGAGGGGAATTAAAGGCAGACTTATAGAGCGAAACATATTGACGCGATTTCGGTGTCCAATTAGATAGCCGCGACGAGAAAATAACGGGGGACTAGAAAATGAGAATGAGTGAGGAGAAATGAGAGAAAGTCCGTGATCGGTTTGGGAAAACGTAAAATGCACGATAAGAAAAAAACATTACAAATTAAGAGTCGGTGTATAAAAATCACGTAACATTTTATTAAACCCGTTTCCAGTAAGTGTAATGCATGTGCACGTGTTCTTTCTTGGCTTCGTACTTTTCTTTTTACCTTCCTATCTTTCCTTCCTTTCTGTTTTCGCTTTTTAATCAAATATTTGGTACTGCTTCGTAGGATTTCTTCTTACATTTAGACCACTGAAATATCGATTTTCGTTCTTTCAGCATTTTTTTTTTCTTCGCCCTTTCGTTAAAGGGATCGTGTATAACCGTAAAAAATTCGCCGTTCGAATCTGATACAAAGGAAAAGCGACACACGAAAAGAACAGGAGAGTTAAACGCAAGTTCTATTCGCATCGTATAAAAATAAACGATTTTGGAAGTAGAATTGGCCGCCGACGGTGATGTTCGCGATGCAAACAATAAAATTCGACATCCGACGTCTCCGGACACGCACGACATCGTTACAAGATTATCTCGAAAATGCTTTTCCACAATATAATAATATATATATATATATATAATGTATATGTATATATATTATATAAATATGAAAAATCATTTGACAAAAATATATTACGGGACAAAATATGCCTTTTCGATAAGTAGGTTTAATCGTGTTTTATCGTGAACGATTGTAATGTTTATCGATAGTTTAATAGTCGCAGGCGTTAATGCGAATTGTATACGTAGTAATAACTGTATAATATCGGTGATGATAGTAATATATATTGTAATGATATCGAGAAACTTAATAATAATGATAATAATAATTATAATTGTAATAATATATTAATAATCATAAAATATCGTTTAGCAATTGAAACAGAATAGTCAGGTTGTTGCATCTGACATGTGTTTGATTTCTCTTCTCTTTCCTCTTATATCATTCCATAATGAAAAGCAATCATCCCCAACGAATCAACACGAGAAATCGACGGACAATTGTCCGCTAATGACTACTTGCACGTAATAAATACGTAATTATATATAGAATTGTATATATGTATATATTTATATATGTATAAGTCTCTTATACGTTTTGTCGTTTTTTTTATTTTAGATACCCAGTGTTACAGTTCACTGTTATTCCCCTTTTATTCAACGACAACCGATCAAACACAAAGCAATTTAAACAACCGGACAAGAGAACACAGGAAGGAAAACATAAGTACACAATATATGAAAATCATATTATATATTAAAATATTCATAATATTAATAATAATAATAATAATAAAATTAATAATAATAATATAATAATAGCAATATATTATCGCATGTCCGTAAAATTACATAAAAAAATATAGAAAATAATAAACTCGCAGCTTCTTTTATGTATATATGTACATATACATATATATATATATATTTAATTTTATATATATACATGTGTATATACATATATGGTGTATGCATATGCCTTTTTGTTTCATTCATCTTTACTCATTCTAGTTTTCACAACTACACACACTCTTCCCGTGAGATTAATTTTCTTGTTCCCTTTCATCCAGAAAATCCTTCCTCTCCGCCTCTGCCTCGTGATACGTCTCATTCACGCTATCAAAAAAATAGCTTTCGTTATTAATCTCTTTCTCACCCTCTGTCTTACTCTCGGCCCTGTTCATTACTAGAAACACGATTACAGCTATACTTTACGTTACTCAGTAGATAATAGCGATAATGATAGGTGTTAAATGGTTATAATCGGTATGCACACAAAAATTCATTACACTTTCCTCTGTCCCTATAGATACTGCAGTATGGTGAGATCTATGTGTACCTATTGTGTTAAGCTGTTTATGGATGTCGTGATATAATTTGTCGTGTGCCCTGCAGTTTTCATTACGTTCACGATGCGACAGCGGATGATCAGTCGTCTTTTAATATCAATCGGCGATGTTACATACTAGTCGGAACAACGACGACCATCGCGTCGCGTACTCGTCGACTTATCGTGCGATCGGAAAGAGGGGAACTTTGTCCGTCGACTGCAAGACCGGTTTAATCGTCGACGAAAGTGTTTATCCGCCTGTGTTTCACGTCGACCACGGCGGATCGAGTCGCAAATGGATTATTGCCGGTTCGATTTAACGTCGTTGCGAGATTAATTACAGCTGTCGTCGGAGCAGGGCGACCGATTCCCGTGAACCGTGAATACACGCCGTGCTTCGTCGTCATTCCGCTATGCGATTTTCTTCGCTAACTTCAGCCCCCTCCCGCTGATTTGTGTCTGTGTACGCGAGCCTGCCCGTAAAGCGTCGACTCGCGAAACCATACCACCGAAGGGTGCAAAACAATTTGATTTCCTCACCATCTACCCCGCCATTCGATCCCTTCCCCTCCGACGTTCACGTGGCTGTGAATCGGAAAGAACTACACCGTCCTCCAGATATTCGGGAAAAATAGGGCGAAGAGGTGGGAGAACGCGTGAAACGCGTGGCGAATTAGACGAATAACGGGTTCCTCGATGTACAGCACGTGGAAAAGGGATTTCTCGAAGAATAGTGCTACAACTTGTGATTCGTGCTGTTTCCTTTGGACAGATAATTCGTCTAAGCGAAGAAACGAAACGAAACAGGGGGTCAAAGTAGAACGGAAAAGGAAGGGCGAAGTAATCAAGGAATGGCAAAGGGACAGACAATTTTCTTCCGTTCGTTTCACGAGAACTTGTGCACTTGTCTCCAGGCAAGCTGACGGTGTTTGATAAAAGAGAAAGCATGACGGGGATTATGTACAGGATTATTGTTTCGTTAAGGGGGCGCGAGAGGAGAGTGTATGCGTTCCGGAGATTGTTCGATGCCCGATCTCTCGATTCGGGCCATTTAAACGACGGTGAACATGAACACCGGCGAAGAAGATGAAAATATAAACAGTCCATTTAACTCAGCACTTTTTCCCGTTCCCCAGTGCTCGATGAAAATACGTATTTCTCTAGTCAATATTAGATACTATCAATAATGTATATTATATTAATAATAATAATGATCGTAATAATAATAATGCTGATAAATATGACGTTAATAAAATATTGAATATAAAATACTCTTCGCTACATATATTAAGTTTCTCGTTTAGTAATCGCTTTTTTTTTTACTTCTTTATCTCTCTCCCCTTTATCCCCTTGCTTGTCGCCTCGCAGGGGATCTCGAAAGAATACTAAGCACAACATTCAATATATTTATATATAATATAGTAATCGTAATAATGCGACAACTATGATAATGCGTTATATGTTCATATGCAATTCAGCAATGCGATCGCTTCGAAAATATACTTTAGAAGGATCTCGGTGTTTCATTAGTAATATTGTTTTCATTCGTTCCTGAATGCTCAAAACCCTTCCCCGTCCAAGAAGCAAAACCATGATTCTTCCCTCTTTCGTGAAATTTTATCCGTCTTTTATCGCGTGTCTTTTTGAGCTGTCAATTGAAACTGTTCGTCACGCTATTTCCCTTCTATTTTGCTACAAGTCTCGAATCGACCCCTAATTTTCTGCGTTTACGCAACCCTTCGAGAAAATGCAACATTTCCAAGTTCAGCGCTATACGACAATGATATTAATAATACAACACTAATCTAATAATAATATACATTCACATTTATATATGTATAGAGAGAGAGAGTTTTCTTTAAAATACTGATTCTCCTGTTTCGGAGCAGTTGCCTCGCGCGAATCGCGTCGCGTTTTCGAGAAAAGCGGAATCTTCCCTCGAACGATCACACGCATACATGACACACGCACACCCCTATTGCCTAAATGTGCTTCTCCCTCTGATGAACAAAGGAAAGCGATAATAGTATATATCTCGTTGAATCCGCGTGGGAACAGCCCCTGGACATAAAATCAAAGAACACGTCCTGCTGGACGTCCCTGTTCTTGTCGACGAAACCCTCGACTGCGTAGGTAACGCATCCTTGTATTCTTCGAGAACATAACAACCTTTACATTAATTATACTCATTCGAAGGAATTCTGATTAACTTGTACAATTATTAAAAAAAAAACATGGTGATTTAAAACCAAAGGGTTCACAAGGTTGCATGACTACGTAAGAAAATGAAGCTCTCATTTGGAGTCTCTAAATCGTATAGGAACACCAAAGTAATTAATACAATTAAAAGGAACGAAAATCGAGATGAGAGCTCAACGATACATTTGTACGTTCTCTTCTTTTTTTTTCTTTTCCAATGAATTCTTTCACAAATTCCAATCACTTTATGAAATGGAAATTATAGACTGAAAATTGAAGCTGACACTGGCCATATATTGGCATCGTAATCGCCACCATGTCAACTGGGAACTGTTTGTGTACGTTCGTGGATTATTCACTGTTAATCTTTCGTTCGTTCTATCTTCTCAGATTGAGAAACAACTGCATGTAGGCCTTTGTCAGTCAAGTATTCTACACGTCGTTGGCTACTCTAACCATTTCCAATCTCCTCGGATCACAGTCTTCAGAATTTCTGACTGCACAGTCTACCTGCACTTTTCTACGCAATTATAGCAACAAACTTTCACTTCAATAGTATCCATCTTTATTATCCAAAAGCTGCTAAAATTTCGCCAATCGAGTACTCTACAATCACTACTCGTTACCGCACAAGAATTACACCTGACGATTCCATCACAAACTCCATCGGTATAGCTCGTTATCGATACTATTGAAAAGAACGCACGCACACAGAACCGAGGATTCGTGAGCTAGAAGAAAGCAATAATGTTAACGCTATTAATAAACGTGAATAAATTAAACTAAACAGCCAAAATGTCTTGGTGTATCGACAGTTTGATGCGCATGCAACGCGACGCGTATGCCAAAAACTGACAGCGGCCATTGCTAAAACTGTACGCTTTTGTTCGTCCCTCCAGAGAATTAAGTAGACGTGTAAGTAGTTTTGAATAAGTAATTGTGCGGTGACACGTTCGGGAGGCTCGAGTTCGATCTATTCGACGGTCTGGTGCGCGTACTTAAATCGATCATTACCAGAATAATACAATGAGCTGCGACACCCAATCCATACCTTCCTCGAACGTGTGGCCCTCTTTTTTACTCCCCGCGATATACAAACGCGCGCATATAATATTTATAATATATAATATGTATGTAATATATTAGATATATTCGTACGATCTCACTCATATCCAATCACTATGCATCGTCGATCGACAGCTTGCACAGGGGCACGAATCTAGGGATGTATAAAGTCGATGGGAAAAACTGATACTAGATAAAGAAAAAAAGACAGACGAAGACGAAGAGACAATTATCGCGGCGAAAGGATTGCAAGCGGAGATGAACGAGCCACATGGACTTTTTTTGATCGTCCCGAGGAAAGCGAATGAAGCGAATGTTCAACCACGATCGACTGCGAGTGATCGACAATTTGGTCTAGAAGCGTAAAACAATTTAGAGAACATTTCAACTAAGTGATAAACAATAAAAACTAACGACCTAGCCGAAGCTTCGAATTAATTCAGTGAATCACTATGCGCAAGCACAGAAATATACGTGAAATATATGTATATATATATATATATTATATATAGAGCAATGATCATAATAATAATAATAATTATAATAATAATAATGATGATGGTAATATAATTAATAATAATAATCATTGAATATAGTCATTTAATAGAATATAATCATATAGTAAATAGAGACAAATTAAGCAACAACGATTATCTATTTTTCTCTCTCTCCTTCTCTATAATATATATTTTTATATATATATAATATATATTCATCTATATATATATATATAAGTTTCGATATACCTATAATTAATTTATCATCTGCTTTATTCTGTAATTCTTCTTTTTTTTTCTTTTCTCTTAATCTCCATTCGCTAGATTCCCTTATTACTCTGTCGTTTACTAACTTCTATTAATCTCCCTTACGTTTAGTTATTATTCTTTGAGATATGTATCGTCGTGTGGGTGTACGTGTCCTCTCGCAATTGCTCCATACCCGCGCGCCGTTTCACCCTCGCGCCAATCTACATGCTTCCTCCTCTTTTCCCCCATGCAAAAAAAAAGTTCCCCATAGGAAAGCTGCGTTCCATCCGTTTCCTGATTCCCTGGACCCCTAAGTCTATCTCGATCATTTGGAAACAAACACAAAAAGAAGCCCACGATGACTCACGATCGTCACCAACCCTTCCTCCCTTCATCGTCGTCCAGATCGTCCTCCGTGCCCTCGCCGTTACATTCCTCAAAACTGGAAATTCCCGCGGTTTCCTCGTCGTTCCGACCAAATCGCGTGTGTCCGTGTGACGGGTACATGTGTGTCTGTATGATGCAAACGTGTCGTCCGCGTGAAATATTCAGCGGTACAATGAACGCGGCATGAGAAATCGCCGCGGAACGCGACTCGTGCCCACCGACCATCTTAGGACAAACTTCGCGTCTTGTTTCACGTCTTTGTTTTACGAAAATGGCAGTTATCGGTCACAGCCAACGGCTACATCAATAATCATTATACGTTACGCTTTATTACGATATTAGTTAACCTTAGACGATTTATTACTGGTTACGTTAAAACATGGTAAATGCCTTCTACAAAGAATTCGCTGCCGAGGAATATACGCAGCGTGTTGTTGTATAAGCGGCGCGTTGTTCGTTGCGCTCGAGGTGGGACATCACTTCGATTTCCGATTATCGATTACGCGAGGCGGGTAAAGATTTTAGTCGCAATGTAATCACGTGACTCGACGATCGGGAGTTCACCCGGAGAAACGTTTCACCGACCGGTTTCGTTCCTTGGACGTTCCTTGCGGTACCCATGCCGACGAAATGTGTCAGACCGCTCGCATTATCATTGATCCGATTAGGTCTCTTCCGTAGATGAGGATCGCCCCGGGACGGTTGTAAAATATCGGTCCCGGACGGTCGCGAGAAAGAAGAAAAAGATGAAAGAAAAAGTTGCAACGCTTGGCATCGAGGAGCCGGCGAAAGTGTCGCGAGTCGCGACCGCGTTTTATATATTCCGACGTTGCGTGCGACGATCGAACGCTTCCGCGGCGCGGGAAGTAAGGAAAAACGAAGAGCGAGAAAAATACATTGAGCTTAAAAAGAGAAGCGAGGTAAAAACTAGATCGTGTCAAGTAAGCGGGCTTCGTTGCGAGAAACGATTAATAAAACAATAATTAATTTTCCAATACGCTTTTAATACACTTCACCACTTTTTTTTTGTTTGCTCGATAAAAAAATAAGACTTCGATACGTCCATATAAAACAACGAAAAAATAGTTTAAATAACAATACAATAATACGCTACCTGCGATATTTATAAAAATATATATATATGGTGTATGTATATATAGATATATAGATATATGTATATATATCATTTACATAATTTACTTAGAATAACGTTTTCGAAAGCGCATAAACAACTTAAAAACGGAAAAACAGAATATATTAGAATGGAAAGACAATTGGGGGAAAAAAGATCACGCCGCAAGCTTACAGTCCTCTGCCTGACACATCGTTGACCGTTACTACTGAGAACGATCCAAGCGTTAAGTGAAAAAGGAACTTAAGGGTCAGACGACGTCTCTCGGTGGACTTACGTCTCCCTGATATAAGTGCACTCCATCCCCTCGATTCAACTTACGCCATCATACATGTCGGATACCGGAAATCGAGCAGTCTCCCCGTTAATGCGTCATCGAAACGATTGACACGCGTTTTTACGGTGGGTGGGGTCGTCGAATGAAATATAAAAGAGAAAGAATAAAAATGCCCGGATGAAAATGAACGCCTCGATTAAACTAATGCTTCGACCGTAACAACTAGGGAAAATGGGAGATTCATCGGCACGGGAACGTAGCAAATAACTTTTGATTCACGTATGGCACTGCAGTCTTACCTTTCTTCTTGTTACTCTGATAGACGACACATGGTCGGAGAGGAAGATCAACGACAGATTATCCCTGGCACGCGGCTCGACGCAAACGGAAGAACGAACGAAATTGTCGGAAACGCTTCCATCCTGACACGGGCCGCAGTCGACGAAGCATTATCGAGAGATTCGAATGCCGGGACGGCGGCGATTCCGACAACGTTATCGATAGGAACACATGGGAGATCAGGCGTAGCGCAAACGTGCACGCGCGCGCAAGCGATCGCCGTACACGTGACACTTGCACGGTGCACGCCAGTGCTGAGCACCCGATGGCGAAGATGACAATCGTGATGAACGATCACGCCGACTCTGCCGCGATATGTCGGAACCTCGGCCAAAGTGAAGGCTGCCTGACACGTCGGTTAAATCGTTTAAGTGTTCATCTAGCAGAGTCGTCCCAAAGTCTAGCGGAGGTTCTCGACAAGCTGTGCTTCTTTCATCGCGATGACAGCTTCGCCACGGAACCCGCCGCACCGGTGTCGTCTTCCGGAAGCGTGCGTCGGTGGGGGAAGGGGAAGACTGCGTAACGACGAACAGGACGAGCGATCTATACGCGATCGAGAAGGCTACACCTCCGCCGAGTATTATTGATCCGTGATTTTCCCGGCACGTGGACCGCGTCCGTGATGTCCGGAAGACGTTCCCGGTGTCACGATTTCCGCCACGAGTCGGCGAGTTATTCCAATCGGAGCCACGGCTACGGATACAATCGTCGACGAAACTCTCGAACGCTCTTCACACTTTCATTCGCATCCTCGTATGCCGCGCACACGTTTCCCCCTGACCCGTGTCAGAGGTTTCTTTTTTTTCGCGCGCACTACGCGACGCCCTTTGAGTTTTGGCAACTGCCCCGTCCTTTTCCCTCGGCTATTCCCTACGTTATTCTCCGTGTAATTCTATCGTAGAAAACCTTCGATTTCCGTTCCTTTCTTATTCATGTCTGTTACTCTCTCTCTCTCTCCCCTTTCCTCTTTCTCTCGCACACGCGTGATCGTCAATGCGAGTGTGTCTCTTCTTTCGTCGCGAACCTGTTTGTCACGCGTGCACGCGACACGAATTGCAACGGGATGTTCGAACATCTTGGCGGAAAGATGAAACGAGAAAAAAGAAATGCAAGAGGAGCGAAATGTCGCGGCTGTATATCTTAATGTATTATAAAACATTTTCTTGTTCTTTCACGTACTTTCCCCACCCCTCCCATCCCTACCCCCCACCCCCCAAATAACCCTGATATCTCGAATCACGAGAATCAGATTCAGACTTTATGCAGCAAAGTTAATGACAGATTATCTGGCATGATCTACATATGCACGTACAAGTACGCCAACCGACTTTCTTTTGAATTTTTTTGTTTGTTATATTATACTCTGCGCGGTGGCGTCCCTGTATATCGGAACGTAGATGCTAAAGAGAATACCTATAAATATAGTTTATATGTATATATATATAGAATATAATATAATATAATAATATAATATAATAATATAATAATATATAATATAATAATATAATATATGTTTATGTCATCACTGTACCTTTTACGCATCTTTTTTCTCTTTCTCTCTCAATCTCTCTAATTTATACTTAACATAGAAAAAATATAGAATTTACTTTGCCTCGAACTTAAATATAATAATTATCTCTCTCTCTCACACACACACACACACTCTCTCTCTCTACCACTCTTTCTCTCTTTATCTCTCGAGCGTCCATTATAATTTATATATATATATATATTTATATATATGTATATATACATATCTGTTCGTATGTATATATAAATATATGATTGTTTTTTTTTTAATTTTTTTTTTCGCGTGTATCTGTTCGTGCATGTACGCGCGTGGGTATGTGTGGCGTGTGGGTGCTTACTGAATTGCGATCACACGTGTCTGTCTTTCATTTGAGCGTGTATATACAGGTATATGAATATAAGTGTTGTATGTGTGTGTGTACTTTCAGAAGAAATCTTCCTTTTTTGTACGCGTGTACTATGGTAGGATGAGTGATGTTAGGTGTGGCAACAAATAATACATTACACGTACATATTAATATACACTGACGAAAACTGAGCGTGGATGAAAATGTATAGGTATACGTGTACCACTGCATATGCCTGTATTGTTCCGCATTAACTGGTAGCACGCCAAGAGTATGCGTTTCGACAAGAAGGAAGTATGCTTCTTCTTTTCTTGTTTCCAAACGAAGAGAACGACACGGGAAAAAGGACTTTGCGTGGGGTCGCGCCTGCGGGTACATTTCAAACGAAACACACAACGAACGAAGATACCAGCTGAACGGTGTAAATAAAAAAAAAATTACAAATACAAAATGCAATAATATTATCAAAGAGTAAAAAAAACAAACAAAAGAACTAAGGTGGTGAGTTTGGCTGAGAAATTACCGAGACACCCACTATACAGTGCTGCGGCTAGAACGATCGAAAAAATATCCTCTCTCTATCCGATCATCCGTCAACACTGGATGACGCGCATTATATATAATATATATATTTTATATGTAATATGTATTAATAATATACTTCGACTTGTTCGGAGCTGCGACTTGAGCATATCTTCGTTTAAAAATGGCAACGATTGACAAGAAGTTTCGACGATTCGAAAAGGAAACGAAAAGAAAGACAAAGGAAAGAGCAGCCTGCACGGACGTTAGATAGAGCACGAAGCAGAACCACGCGGCAACCGAAAGGAATCAGTGTCAAGTCAGCATAAATATTAAAAATACAGAAGAAGTAAAAGGTAGGGCCACGTGGAACGTCGTACGCGGACAATCATTTATGCCCTGCTCTAACGTCAATGCTATTAGTAGTTTCGTCCCTCGGCTTTTTCTCTTTTCGAGCAAATTAAAACAACGAAAGAAACAAGCGGGCCAACGCGTTCGTTGCACTCGAGGGCAATAAGGATCGTTTGTCCAGCTTTCCTCACTTACGAAACATGGTTACGCGTTCGAACAACGAGACCTTTCTCGTCGAAAGAAGAAAAAAGGAAAAGAAGAAAGTAAATTGGAACGCAGAAAAAACAGAGACACGTACCAACGACCCTCTCGTTCGTGACGATCGACGAATATCGTAGATCCTCGCCCCATCAAATACGTTATAGTGTCGTGGGACTGTGGCGTTCGTCATCCCGTAAATTACGAGGCTCGTTCAAGAAAAATGCCCGCGAAGAAGGACGAGAAAAGGGACATCGCGGGGTAATAGAGAACGAAAGAAAAGTATAGTCGTCCTTCCTCCCTCGACATAGTTTCCTATCGAGAGGGCGCGGTAGTGTGACGCATATGAATGCCGTTCCATGTACACCTATGCAATATAATAATACTATTACGAGATGATAATAATAATAAAGCTAATATACGCGGGTCGTCGATCCCTACACTGAAAGATACATCGGTTTAGTCATTTTTAGAACAGCGAGTTATTACTCTCGGATTATTACTTGTAGCTTGAACAATACACTTACGTGGCGTGAAGTCGGTCGTGTCCCATAGGGTACGACCGACTGCATCATCCTTTTCCCATTTTTCTTTTCTCTTCTTTCTTTCCCTTGTTCTCGTTCTTTCAGTTAATTGGGAGAAGCCGGTTCACGCGTTCCCGCGATGCGCCGTTATCTTAAAACATTTTGTTTCCCTCTTTTAAGCGCCGTTTCCTTTTATCTTTTTGCCCCCTTTTTCTGTTTTTTTCATTTTTCTCTTCGCCGTTTTCCTTTTCTTATAGAACTCTTAATAATAATTTCCCTTTGTCCACGACGCGTGCAACTGTCCCCGACCACCCGCCGTCCCGTCGACGAAACGCGCGAAAAATACAAAATCTAAATCTCCTCGATAAAATATTATCCTTCTTACTGCCGTCAGACTTTTTTTCCTGACACCATATATATATAATATATTTATTTATGTTTATATTTATATATATAATATATATATTATTAATATTATTATTATTTCAATTGCTATGTCGCTTATATAAAGGTAAGATAATACTCTAGTAGCGAGGGAGGCTGGGTGGAACGGGCACGCCGTTTTTAATAATACTATCATCTAAGTAGCTTCGCGGCAGATCGAGGGACACGTGACCACTCGGCCTGATTTTTTTTTTTAATTCCCTCCTCTCTCGTGCGACTTGTGCCTGTATATTATGAAACCGGCTGTCCACCTTACAGCGTATATGTTTGTATGTGCCGCGTATATTTTTGTGTACGTCTGTCTGTGGTGTATGGATGAGTGAATGCGTTATACGGTATAAATTACGTCAAGTGTGGGCAATTTTTCAGTAATCGTTCACTGCGATTAGTTCGCGACAAGCTCGCAGGTTTCGGAGGTCCATTATATTCGTACAACAGCCGATAGAATTGCTTCCGTGAAAAGTTTTCACTTGTCATTAGATAAAAAGAGTGTCCAGAGAAGAATTAATGTTCTGACGATGTTTCAGTCATTATTATACGAGTCGATTAGCTATAACTGGTACAATTAATTGCTGGTCGACTTTATAAATTAATCGCGGAGAAACTTCGGGAGCTTAACTATCGGACGATGCACACCCTTCCTCTGTCGGAACTTTTCCACTTTACATTCGTTCTCAATTGAATCTATTCGATTGATTATGGCTAAACGCACCAAGCGTTCACGTGGCCTAAACTGATCGCGATTCGACGTCGAGTCTATAAAAGATACGAAAACATTTTACGTATTCTCACTGAGATTCATTTCTTTTTTCTTTTGCTGCATTTTGTAACGAGAGCAGTGGCGGTTTTTCACCCGCTACTCGCCGCTTTCCAAACGTTGTACATTTTATACGGCACGGATCAGCTGTTCAACCGCCGCCATGTTTGAGGTGTGGGCCACGTGAAGGCGGGGAACACGAAAGAGCGTAACGATCGAGAAAGCGAATGAACTCTACTGCAACTGCGCCTTTGGCCATCCAAAAGCATATCCTTATCGCGACAATCGAAGCTCGCAATTTCCATTACACGTATAGAACGATAAACGGGACGATTCACGACATTCCGTATACTTTGTAAATAAAAATATAGACCTCATAGAAATTTTATTTATCGGGGACTGCAAGCACCTTTTACGTAGTGTTTCATAATGTTTCGTGGAGCTGTAATAGGCGTAATAAAAATCGGAGCTTCGACGTTCCAAGGTGCGATACGTTGCGCGGTGAAAGAAGGATAAAATATGGAAATATTTAAAAAGCTATTAAACGTTTCGTCCATCGCAATACATATTATCGATGAACGCTGAACCTTGCAGTGGATTGTCAATTATATAAAAACAGCGTCTATCGCCAATCAAATTTTACCGGTTAAAATTCTATAACGAGTAATTCGCCCATTCCATTATCTAGACTGCCCTCGATCCAAAAGAATTTGTAGAAAAATACGAAAATACCGTGATGAATACAATCAGCGAATGGAATGTTATTGCAATCGATACGAAACACTACCTTCAACCTAATTCGTCTCTCCGTGGAAAGTAGCGTCTCGGTGGTCAACAGTCTCGCTACTATGAAGGTATCAATCCGTGCGCGACAAACTTTTCCCGATAGTTCGAAGGCAACCCTATAAACGGAAAGCCAAACGAATCCTTCTCCCACGTCACACAGTTACACGTCGTGTATCGTCATTGCTCTCCGGGATGCGTCACCTCTAACATCGTTCACCTTAGTTTCCATACGATCGTGTGTATGCACCTGCGAGCTTGATCCATTACGTATGAACATCGAGGGTTAAAGTATGAAACCGATGACACAATGAATGAGCGAGTACGTTTTTCTCTTTCTCTATTTCTCCCTCCCTTTCACTCCATCTCTCTCTCTCTCTCGCGCGCGCACACACACACACATATATTCTCTCGCGCTCTATATATTCTCGTAGAACTTAAAAGCTGACTTCGTTGTATCCGGTCGGCGGGAACGACGCGACAAGTAGCATTCGTATCGGGGCATTCCCGGCGCGTAGAAGAGATTATTGGCAGCAGTGGAATTGAGACATTGTGCGCGTCCTCTCCCCCGACGCCGCCGCGGAATACGTGAGCCGCGACCGGGACGTAACGGGGGACACGAGCTTATATGGAAAATTCGGGATGGGTGTTCTCCAGCACCGTCGTTCCTGGATAAGCCGCTAAAAATCGAAGGGCAGACGTATGATCAACGGTGACGATCGGTGTGCAGCCGCTGTACCAGGTGCCGCGGCGCAATTGGAGCCTGCTGGATCTCTGATGGGCTCCGAACGATGCTTAAGAGAAGATACGAAGCGCTTGTAAAACGGGCCTGGAGCAAACGGGGCAGCTGGGGTCGGAACTTTCGCAGACCCGGTTGCCGCAGTCCAGACAGAAGTGATTGTGTCCACATGGTACCAGGGCGGCGGTGACCTCCTTGTCGCCGCACACCACGCATTCCCGTCGTCCACCGCCTAGCAGCGAGTCCGTGGGTGACGTTGGACTCGCTGATGCCGGGGGTGATGGCCTGGAAGGTAGCGCGACTCCTGGGAACGACCAGATCGAAGAGGCGGACGCGGCCTGCGACTCGAATGACGGTGACTCCCCCAGACCCTCGTCTCTTTCCATGCCGGCTCCCCAGATCGCCACTAAATCGTTCAGTCCAGGTGCGCCGGAACTGCTGGACGAGCTGCTGCAACTGCCGCTGCTGGAGAACGCTCCGCTTGATCCATTGGAACCGTTCGAGCCTGGTGGATCGAGGCAACCTAAGATCGACCCTAGACCACCGCGACACAGCACGCTGAGCAGCTCAGAATCATCGAGGCTGGTTCCTGTGCCTGTTCGGAGCGCTATATGCGCCTCGATCTCGCGTCTCGCCGCCTCGACGCTCTCTGGCAGCCCTGTCACCTCGAACACCGGCTCTTTGTCGCGACTGGGCGTCACTATGTAGGTGTGCGTCTGGTGTTGAATTCTCTTGATGGTCGCTCCTTTTGGTCCTACTACCAGGCCAACTACTCTGTACGGGACTCGTACCTGAATCGTCACGTGGCCTGGCACAGACGCAGGTGGTCCAGGAGGCGCACCCAGCAGCGCACCCAACGAGCTCTTGCGCGACGCGCGAATCTGAGAGAAGTGCTCCGCCGCGGAGAGGATCTCGCGTTTTGCACGGGCTACGTCCTCCTTGCGACCGGTTACCACGAACACCGGCTCCTCGCCGCGCACAGGCGTCTTGATGTAAGTGTTGGTCTTCGCTCGTAGTGCTTTGATTTTGCAACCTGCAATCAAACGGAAACGACGATTTAGATACAATTTCCTTGGAAGCAAGCAGAGTGAATTAGTTTGTTTTTGTTGTGCGAGCGCAGGAATGCGATTACACGTTAAATAGAATTGGTTCTCTCCTTGGTCCGATATCAGGATACGAATGTGATTACGTATGCGCGAGAAATGCAGAAGCTGGGGCTCCTTTTCGTAGGACGGGGCAGAATATTGATAGACAAGATATTTTTAATTGCCCCTGATGTAAGATTTCTCATTTCCATATTAAGCATCATTATAAATTACTAAATGCTCCAAATGTCCAATTGCTGTCATTAAAAATCGTTGAACTTGTTATGTCGATCATTTTACCAACTTTACTTATTTCGTCCTCCTCTAAGAATTTACTGCAACAACTTCCCGCCCAAACTTTATACCTTATCCCCTATCGACATTTCACAGGAGTGACAATATTGCCTTTTCATGACGCAATTGTCTATACGCGAGCAACAGCAGAGATCGCACGTAGACAGATGCGCACGCTACGAAAAAGGAGAAGCTGGAGGAGCGGTTGGACGATGCATAGAAGGAAGAACGACGGATGGAGAGGCAGATGAGGGAGAGCGAGAGGAAGAGAGAGTGTGTGTGTATGTGTGGGGTGCAGGAAACTGGAAGGAAGGAGGTCCCGACCCGGTCTGGTCCTCGGTCTCGCAGACTCCCTGGCCTTGAGCCGGCGCAATGCTAGCAATGCAGGTGAACCACTCCTCTCTCTTTCCTTCTTTCGCGCCCGACCACCTTCCACGACCGTCTTCGTTCAGATTTCTCCTACCCGCGGCTATCCTTCGCGGCTTCATCCTTCTCTCCCTTTCTCTCTTCCTTCAAGCTCCCTTTCATTCAGTTCACTCTCTCCTTCGGCGCACCAACGAACGCGCGACGCACGCGGCTCTCACAGTGAATCGCAATACCACCGCCTTTCCGTTTCATCCCACCGCGTTCGCGGTTCCACGTTCATTAGCTACCTTTTTAAGTGCGTCTATCGAACCACCGGCAACCGGCACTGTTAATCGCGCGGAGATTTGGCATTCGGTCGGGGTAATGGAATGAAGAATTAATTAATCCCAACAATTCATTTGCGCAACGCGCCAGGAAAGTTGTTGTATACCGAAGTAGACAAAATACGGGGAAAATCACATTTTATGTACATTTTCTAATTGTTCGCATTGGAGGGATATTTGATAAGAAATACTCCGTTTGGTACTAGCACGTGTAGTATCGTTATTTATGGAAAATCGTGTCGAATGTAGAGAACCGCGAAATGCAGTCCAGAACCTCCTACTCGCCGGGATCAGCCACGTGAAAACATCACGAAGCAAGCCTATCGACCGTTTCCTCTTACAAAGCAAGAGGGTCATCAGATAGCAGCACGCAAGTCCATTTCCTCGATCAAACCCGGACCGATATTTTCGTCCATCCAATGGCCTATCGAATCAGCCACTGGAAAGGTTCACATGGACTCTCGGCTACGTAGTCCTTGCGCGTCGCGACAATGTCACGGGCGACCATGGTTCCTCAGGGACGACCGCTGCGGCACAATCTTGACATCGATGCGGCCTTTACTGCACGCCACGGCGCGACGCGGTTCGAGGCGTTTAAACGGGAGAGGAAAGGAACACGAGCGACACGAGGTCGTCTCGGGGGCGCGAGCGTAATTGCAGCTATAACGTCAGTGAAACTCTTCCCTCCGCGGAATTCCAATGAATTCAGACAATTTTCCTGTGGAAAGTCGCCACCGTACGGGAACTGTCGTCCATGTAAACGTGACATCATTGCTTTAATCGCAGGCGAAGAACGCAAAAGTCGCAGCCAGGGAGTTAATCGTGTTCGCCAACTCTCGAAGCAACTCGTTTCTTTTGCGTTTCGTCCCCAAGGGATCTCGGACTGACGGGGTAACGAGCGATTCCAAAGCGCCGCGAAAAACGTATATTTCTGTACTGCAAAAACGTGGTCGCGCGCGTCCTCGAAACGGTAGGGCAAGTCCTGTTTCAGTTTCATCGATCACGCTTTATTTTCGTAACCCATTGTACCCAACTTTCTGCCGTCTCGTTTCTTCCTTCCAGCCGGTTTACCTTCGACGATTATATTCATTCAACGGTTACCCACTTGCCCCCCTCCCCCTGTCCCCGTTTGCAATGTTTTCTTGTTATACCCTGGGTACGAAACTTGCGTCTTTGTGAAGTCCTCGTGCACTTTTTTCGAACACTCCTCGAATGCAGAAAGAAGGATCGACTTTGATAAACTAGTGGACCATGAAGGATGATCATACATTGTGCGGATGCATTTTCAAGAATCCTTCGAGGAGCGAGTAAAAGTAGCTTTCAATGAAAGGAAATTACAGGCTACCGGTGTCTCATTACCAGGCCAATTTAGCCTCCACCGTAGAAACGAGAAGTTCATATCGAAGCTGGGTTCTTTGCCCCCGAATTTCAGTCAATTTGAAGCCGGTTCAACAATTCTAGTTGTACTCTTCGTTGTTGACTTCTTCTACGAAGACAAGATACTCTCGGCGAGGAAACTAATATCGCGTCCTGCGTCGCGGCGAATTTCATCCAAAGAATTGCGTGGTTGTCAAGGCGACTCCTACGCTCCAAGCCAAAGAAGGGTACCAATTCTCGACGAAATCGGAGCTATCTACGATGGAACACAGTATTTATAGTTGGGCCTGCCGTGTTCCGAACGGTGGTATTATCAGTGCGCTAGAAAATGAAGGAAAAGGGGCGCAATTTTCACGAAAACTTTTCGCGTCGAACTCGAAACTGTGCGATATCTCGCATGCCAATAACTAGGTGCACCGGCCAGACGTATCGTAGAGATAAAACGCTGCGGGGGAAAGTTGGTCGTAATTCTAGCTGGCAAATTGTTAAGACGAGCTCACCGCAGCACAAGGGTAACCATTATTATCCGTAATCTGAAGAAGCATAAATTTGCCCAAGGATATGCTGGCGAGATGCCTCCGCGACGTGTAGACGAAAAGAGAGGCGTAGAAGTCGGGTGGAATAAAAAATTAGGGGGCCGTGCTAGGTTGTGCAAGATTGGAGACGGCGCACTGTGGCGAACGTGGATGACAGTGTATATGGGCGATCGGGTTTTGGTAAATTGATTTAGAGCGTAAATTAATTTTGCCGAGGGTCGTTAATTGATTAACCCTTGAGAAATTTCATTTGTTTGGTTAATGAAGAAGGCACGCACGTAAGTTTGGGAATACCGAAAGGAAAAATAAGTGCCAATTATTTAATTATTACTGCTATTGATACTACTTTTTATCGCGCCGAATTATATTTTCTTTACCCTATATACACAGGCGCGTGAGGCAACTAGACAACACACGAAACACGCGAATGAATCGCGTGATAAATCTATCGAGTGCCGTTAATTGACCACAACCTAAGCAACACAATTTGTTCGTCCACTGAATAATGTATACGGATTTAGAAATGTCACAGCGATTCGAACGTTTCGGCGAGTTGATCAAGTGCTTCGAAGCAACGTATTATAAAGTTCAACTAGATTCGTAATGCGAGAGGGTCGAGCCACTGATGCATACATGCGCTTTCGTTATTAGCTTCTTTGAAAGTACCATGCACATAACTCGAGGAGCGCTTCAACGTTCAGTCCTTTTTAACGAAACGGTACTCCAATCGTCGATGAAAATAAAAGATACTAATAAAATCTTCAAAAAATAGCAAAGCAAACAATAGCATACAATAGCAAACCTGACAGTAATGTAGATGCAGAAAAGTGCAAAATGAAAAGTTATTGCAGATGAGATAAAAAAATAGAAACGTAAATAGAAGTGAACAAAAATATTGATTGATATTGAAACAAAATGCTACAAAGTCTACCGTAACTATCATTACTCTTATAATCTTACAGATTCGAGTTTACAAGCATACTCGAGGCTCCTCGGTATCGAATCTTTCCGATTCCGCGACGCGAACTAACGAATATACTCGAGTTTCGCTGCAAAGTTCGAAAGGCAATCCCGATGAATATAAATATAAATGTATTACAAGTGGAAGACAGTTTCTCAAACAAGAAGTATATACAGGGGAGACATGGGGATCCTCTTACTGACGTGTTTGAAATTGGCATGACCACGATTCATCTTTCTTTTTCGTCACGTGAACAGATGGGCCGTCGAGTTTCCGTTTATTCAAGGTTCTCCCCCGTTCCGGAAATTCGCCTAGGGCTAACAGGGGAGGCTGGATTGGCTAAATAACTCTGAGAAGGCAGGTGGACGAGGATCGGTATACACACACTCATAGGACTCGCATTCACTAGCACAAGCAGCCAGAGAACACAGCCTCGAGGGATATGGAGAAAGAAGGGAAGAAGAGACTGGAGGCATGGTGGTGAAGGAGAAAAAGAAGAAGAAGAAGAAGACGAAGGAGAAGAAGAAGCAGTAGAAGAAGACGAAGGTTGTTCCTCGTGGTCGACGAAGGTGGCTGCTAACTCGATGCTGATGGTGGAGGTAGTTCGGATGGAGGAAGAGAAGGTGGGGCGTGGGTCGCAGACAGTTGAAGGGCCGCGGCCAAGGTGAGGTGGGACGGAGAGAGAAAAGAGAGTGAAAGAGAAAGAAAAGAGAAAGAGACTGCATCGAAGAGAACGCGAGGCGCCTTTTGCCTTTGTGTGCTCCTATCGAAGGAACCAGAGGAGACGTAGGAGAGGAGCTCGACCCGATCCTTAGGTCCTTTCTTCGTCGTCGAATTCTTCCCCCGTTCTTGTTCTTCTTCTTGCACGCGCCGCGAATTGGCAAAGGACGAAAAGGGAGTAATAGGTTCGGCAGAATGTTCGTCCTGGCTCCGGATGAATTACGCTCGCGATTCGAATCGACGGCTGTACAGGTAACACGATCGTACGAAAGATTTAGCTGATCTCATTGCGGAATATCAAATGGTAATAGAGTCAAATGAAACGCTGATTTCAAATGATCCGGAGTACATCTACTGCATTTGCAGTTCTGCAACGAAGAATAATGACAGAAACAGATGCAATGAGACAATTCAACCTTTCTCGCATATGTAGTCCTTGTAACACTTTAATAACATAGGGAGAATTATTCCAAATATTAATGAATTGCTAAATGAAATCGCCGATCGTTGTTCTTTCAATGCCCGAAACTTGAAAATCCACAGAACATCACATTGCACTGCAACCTCTCTATAGACAGAAGACATCTCCATAATAAACATTACTCTGGAAAACACGATCAAGATAAGTAGGGGCGTGATTTCCGCGTCTACACCCTGCGACACGTTTCCCGACGACGCATTACGAAACCGGGTTCATTATTCTGGTGATTTCTTTCTTATTCATTCGAGGTGCCATTCACGTAGCCGATGCACGTGAAGCACGTGGTCTGTTCTCCGGTCGAGTACAATGGCGAGCAAAGTCCTCTCGAAAGAGGAGTTTGGACCTCCTATTCCCACGATACGTCACACTCTCACGAATGACGTTGCTGAAATCTGCAGCAGCCGCCAGTAGCAGTAGCGGCAGCAGTAGCAGTTCTCTCTCTTTCTCCAAAGGCAGCAAGGATCAATAGTTCCACGCCTCTATAGCCAGCAGCTGCATTATACACGCGCCTTAGAAACTACCGGTCATAGTGCACCGCTCATACACATCGGCCGCGTTATCGACAGGTTTGCAATATCTGCGCCTAAGTTGCCAAGCTTGGTACAATGATACGAGCCCGATCCCCGAAACCGTTATCGGGCCTCGATTATGAGCCCAGATTGATCGATATCAAGATCCCGATCATCCGGGACTCCGTTTGTGATTTCCTTTTCATCGGGATCTGCTTCGCGGCGGAGTTGCTACGTTCGAGAGACGTCCAGAAAACGATATTTCAAGAGAGGGGACACTAAAATCCCGCAGCTACTGTGCTTCTTAGAAACACGAGAGGTATGTGGCATTTTTGAGCGGGCGGCGAAGAAGAAAAAAGGGAAGAAAATCGTCCAAGAGGGACAGGGACTTGTGGGCCATCTGCTCGACTTTTGCTTTAATTACAGCCGCCAAATGCTTCGCCAGAGAGGCACTCGTCTCTTCCTGGGCGACTCGCCGACAACCGTGGGCGTTATCGACGCAGTCGACCCGAAAAGGACCGCAGAGAATCGGAGTCGTTCATTTACCTCTCGTTTTACCGATTTAAGTATACACGGCCTTTCGTGACCGCCTGTGAGCAGAAACGATGATTACCTTTGAAATCCAATATATCTAACTTAGACCGTTCCTAATGAAGCGAGACTCTTGTCGCATTAACTGTGTACATATCTCATGCGGGAAACATTCGTCCAGACTTCCCATCACTTTTCATGGCTTATCTGGGATACGCGTAAGCCCACCCAAATTTGTACTTCACAGTACCTTCACGGTACTGATGGTACGAAGTGAAATGTGAAACACTGTCGAATCAGGTACACGAAACGTTCGGATTTGGCTACACCGCGGTAAGTTTGTTTAGGACTCTCCGGCCCTTAAGTAGCGGTACCCTATTGCGTCTCGGGACACTCAGGCGTCTGTACGTCCGCCCGTGGGGCACGAGCCGCGCGGATATCACGAGTTTCTCAGGCAGGTCAGTGAAACTGCGCCGTCAAGTTGAAGGCCAACACCCCCACAATGCAACGGCCAAGTACCATCGCCCGCCCCACCACCGTCCTCCGATCCACAACCACTTTATTCTCTCCTCCCCTTCCGCGCCTTTCCGTCACTGCCTCGACACATCACCCTCTCGCCCTTCATCCCTCTGCGACCACGACGACCAAAGTCGTCGGGACATCGATAAAGTCGATAAAGTCGCAAGATGGCCTTTGCGAATCGCTGGTCAAAAAACCGACTAAAGTGCACCGCGGCTGACTCGTTTACTCCATTGCAGGTCTGCAAGCTTCTTTCGCGTGTCAACGGTACATTTCGATGAGAAAGGTTTGCGGGTAATAATATTTTGTGCGCCGCTCGTCTGCAAGATCGGCGAGAAAATTTGAAAACTTAAGCTTCATTGTGACCAGTGCGCGCTGCATTCGAAGCACGGCCACAGTGCTATCTACTAGCTTCCAGGAAAGCCGGTCGATAATTGGCCGGACGCAGCGCCAATCGTGCACACCTTTCGAGAAATGCGTATAACGCCGCTCGCGGTTCAGGTACGAGAGAGTGGTGGTCACTCTTTCACCGACCACCGCGGCCTGCAGAGCTATTGCGCAGGTGTGCCGTCGATTCTTCCGACTTTTATTTCTCCTCTTTCTCCTCCACCTTTCTCAGCAGGGATTCTCTCTCTATCCCTTTTCGCGTTTCACTTTATCTTCCCCCCTGACCCCTCTCGAAGGCCAGAAATTCCAGCCTCTTCTTGAAATAGATCGATGACACTCGTCCGAGCAATCCGTGCGTGTGCACGCATCGCATTGTCGCGTATGCGTGGCGTTCACGCGCGCAGAATCGCATCTATGCGCTTCACGGACGGGGCTACTCTCTGTACGCGCATACGTGTGTACGCGTGCATACACGCCTCACTCGCGGCCCTCTCGGGGCCGATGTCTCTGAAATAACCGAGCGAGGCACACTCGCCGGACAGGGGAATAAGGTGCAATGCACGCACCCGTTCACTGCACCCTCTCTTTCTCGCGTTCTCTCCCTCCCATCGTTCCTCGTCACTCTTTCGCTTCGCTTGTTCCTCTTTCTCCGTCCTTTTCCCTTTCTCTCGCTCGCGCGCTGCAACTGCAGTTGCATCCGACGGTGTCTCGAATGGCAGTGGGGGTCACACTATATTAAGATTGAACTCCACTGACACGGCCGCCCAACTGCGTTCATTCTCCTCCTACTCTTTCTTCCTCTCTCACTCTGCCCGTCTCGTAACCAGCCTTTCTTTCTTCTCCTTTTCTTTCCGTCCGCGCACGCTCGCCTATCTCGCTCCTATCCATTCTCTGCCAGACTATCTCACCCCCTCCCCCTTTCTCACCCGCTCTTTCTCTGTCTTTCTATGTTGCTGCTCGATACGTCCGCTATCCGGCACGATACGACACACGGCCGTATGTGTTTCGCTCCATAGAGAATGTTCTGGACACAACGCGACGCGACGGGATATTGTATTTGCGGCTCTGTCCCGCGATAGAAAAATCAGATTACGAAAGACCGTCGATTTTCTATCGCGGGAACATGTTACGTGTCGTCGGAAAGGGCGCGGAGGAAATGGCCAGCTCGGTCACGCTGCAACGAAGGACGTAGTGTGTGTACCTACTTGCTCGCTGGACAAGGGACTCGCGGATGCGCTCGGGTGCCCGTGCAAAGGCGATATGGTAACCACGTTCCAGTAAAGAGCACTCGTTAGGAGAGCCGTTCTATTTCTTTCGCACTTTCCGTCCGCCATAGTCCTATAAATCGAGCGAATGGACATTCTGACCCCGTCGGTTTCTCAACCCCGAATCCATTGCGCGCGCGTCGAAATAGGAAACGATTCCATTTACATGTGTATACATGTATGCATATACACGACTTATCGTTAAAATCGTCAGGCGACAGCGTACGGTAGACGCCGATCCTCAACAGCACTGGAGGCAATAATAATCTCGAAGGCGATAACGGAAGCGACTGAAAACTCGTCTCGAATGTCCCTGGATAAACTGTACAAGGCAACGCATCGTCCCCATTCACGGTCAGACTGTTTCGATCACGGGACACCGTCGCTGGCGGCCAATTATCGTACACTCGAGCCGCGGTTCAAGCCGAAGCCAATATGGAAGAATGTTGCGAAATAACGAGACACGCTTTAACCCGTGGCCGATGATTCACCATCGGTTCACGGCGTTGCCCGTTCACCGCGGGGACTTATGCGGACAACGGTTCAGTTATAATTACACGATATTGGATGTCACGATATTAACGAGCCACGGCGGATATAATGGGACGTGCTGCCCACCGTGGAAGCCACTCCACCCAGCGAGCGCCTCTCCCGATCGTTCTCGAGAGAAACCGAAGGGTGAGTCATTCGTCGATCGACCTACCTCAAACCACTCTCGACCAGACAAGCGGAGACGCGTGCACCTTTCTTTTGCCTCGAGAAAACAGGTAGCATCATTGTATCATCGAAAGTATTAGATTTTCTCCTCGAGGCATTTACTTGTCCGGACGCGCGTACGTACAAGCACTTGGCATCTGCCGATGTGTTTCGTTATTCGAAAGTGGTATATGCACAGTTTCATTGAATACCTTAGGAGCTGAGTTCCTCGATTTTTAAGAAGAAAGGTTTTTTTAATCGCAAATACTATGAATAATAAAAACATTCAAATTATACGAGTGTCGTTATGCAAATGTACCAGAGTACAAATTGTATTAAAATTTCTGTAAAGCTTCGTCTCGAAAAGCATTCGTTTATGCATACGTACATTGTTTTACTTATAATTATTTAACTAAACGCATTTGTCAAATATGGATGGTCATTATCATATAAATAAAAGAAAGGGTACAGACACTCCAATCTCGTCGATCACCCACAGCCATCTCCACCATTATTCCTCTTCCGCCTCAGGCAACGTTAGGCTAGGCCATCGGCTGCGCAATAGCAGGATAAATCGATTACAACCGAACGTCAACGAAACTGTCCCCTGACCTGGAAGAAGGGTGGCAAAAGTGCGCGACCCCTACAATCATGGGTATGTCCCATCAGCTGTGCCTCCAGCTGTAGGCTGGTTCGAACGTGGAAACGAACCTCACGATTAAAGGGTGGCAGAGGCAAGGTCCGACCGTGTATCGATCAAAGTCCGTTCTTCTTCCATTTTCTTTTCGCAGATGAGACCCGTTCCCGAGAGGACAAGCAAAATAACCTAGACAGGACCAACCACCTACTCTCTCGACATAAACGCTCGCCGTCCCCTCGCCCATCGTTCCTTTCACGAACTTGCACGTCCCCTAACGCGAACTTTCCTCGCCCTTCCTCTTCGTCTCGTACTTGTCGCGATATCTCGTTCCCTTTGGGCTCACAATGTTCCCCTATTTCGCCAAGGCCTGTCTCAAGGTTCGGAAACCTCGAGAAGCCGATGAAATTCGACGCTGGAACGCGAGGTTCCCACCAGTGAGGTTGAAAACCGGAGCTTTTTTTCCACGAGAGGTGTCGTACTGTTCCGTTTTTTTTCTCCTTTTGCTTTGCCTCGCTTTGCTACTGAAACCTACTCCGCGTGAGCAATTTTTACACGCGCATAGGGGAGGTGCCCGAAACGACGCAATGGGTTCAACCCTTTGGGAAGCGTAAATCCACCGGAGCTAATGCCGCGCTGAATGAAAGGATATTCGGGGGAAGATCGATGTGAGAATATAAGTTCTACCGTGAACAATATTTTAATGGACCGTCGAATGTGTGCGGTATTGTACACCTATGTGTATGTAAAAGAATGGTCGGACTTTTTGTTGCTGGGAATACTGTCTGCGGAATGCTTGCGAAAATATACGCTAAGGAGTAATAATGGTTTGTTTTTATGTTTGAATAGATATAGCCGATGGGGCATGCTTTCAGTAGAAAGCAATAGATCACAACGTATTTAACGCAGCGTAGGTAGTATGTTTTACTGGGTATCTAACTTACATAACGCGTTAGAGCTTTTAAGATATTGGATACCTGATTGACACCGAGTCATAAAGCTATTCGAATGGGTGACTTTCTAATTATTTGAGCAGCAGTTTGATGGCTTTCATAATGCATGCGGCAATACATTAATCCTCAGGCAGTTCGAGTAATCAAATTTTGCATTCGCTGAACGATGGATAATACAAGAAAATGAATGATTCATTGAATATTTGCTTTTGTGTGATATTTTAATCTGCACCTGCGGCGAGCAACATGAAATAGAAAGAAAATGCAATTACTCAAAACAAAGAAATGAAGCTAACCAAAAGTCATCCCCTCCGATATAAGTAAATTGATTCTTCGATTCCAGCGTTTTAAAGAATTTATTACAAATTTCCTACATTCTATATCCCAGGTTCCCCATTTATACACTATTAGGACGTTTCCATAAGTCGTTCTTTGTTACACAGTCATACAATCTCGCAAATAATAATTCTAAGATAATTAATTCCTCGCTTGCCCATAAATTTCCCCATTAGACCGTTGCAGCCAACATTTAATCTACTCATTTCCTCGTTCGCCATAGTAGAACGGCTTTTCCGTCGCGCAAGAAGCACGCGTGCGCGCGTAACACGCCGAGCGCAGACGGGCGGCGCGTTAATATGCGCGCCGCGTGTTTACGTCACCGGCAAAAAGCCCGCGCGACTTATACCCGATCGACAAACATAGAAATTACGGATATAAATCGACGATTCCGCGGAGCGAGAGCAATCCGAGTCGCGATCGGGCAAGAAAACCCCTCCCAAGCGTGCACACGGTGCTCGTCGTCGCGTCGCGCCGTAATCACGCGCGGGAAGGAACGAAGACTCATCGGGAAGATTTTAGACGCGTTCGCCGATCCCGTGCTTCTGCTGGAGGGACGGCTCGCAACCTAAACGAATGGAAGTGGCCGGCCAGTATTATACCGCGCACGTAAAACGTACGCACGCGATTTCCTGGGAGAAGAGCGGAGCGCAAAAACCGCGAGCCACCGCGCAATTTGTATACGACAAGTTTAAGTTGAATCGCGACAAAGAAAAACCGGGCGTAATTTACGCGCTGGGATTATTCCGGCAACTTTGGATTAATCGCTGTTACCGCCAAGCCTCCCCTCAACCGAGCAGCGAAGCCAACGCTCGACCCGCTGAATTCTCGCCACGATTACTGGTCTACGATCTCTGGTCGTGAACAGCCTGGCGAAAACACTTTTGCGCTTTGCAAACGGATCGACCCTAGTAACAGGCACGCCTATGCAACGGTATACAGAAATTTATACGACGTGGACAAAAGTTATGTGCATGTGTACGTGCAACTTTCCCTACCAGGGGGACAAAAATAACCGAGGCAGGGGAAATTAATTTCCGCAAGGTCTCCGGGACGCAGGAGGCCACCGCGGAGAGGGGGCGAAATGCCTGCAACGAAATTCCAGCAATCAGCTTGGCGAACGATCGTCCGTGACAGGCGCAGGCTGCAATTTACAATAATGTTGGCCCGTGTCGCGGGGCCACCTATGTGTCGTTTGCATGTCGCTGTAAGTCAGGTGTCAGACCGGGGAATCGTTGGGCTCGGTGGTCGGGAACGTCAAATTTCTCGCAAAAAATGGCGAGGATAGTCCGCGTGGCACAGAGTTCGAGGGCACCTCGTGCTGGCCACGTGGAACAAATTTGTCTTGCCCTTACGAGCTGCACGCAGAAACTGTATGTCTGGATTCGCATGATCCTTCCTATTAACTACGACCGTGGGTCTCGTTGGCGAGGGTACGCGTAAAAAAACGAAGAACAGAAGAAACGGATGGACAGACGTTCCTCCTCGTCACGACGTAGGTCGACTCGACTCGACTCCGCTCGGGCAGTCGACTCTGTGAGTCAAGTCGAGTCGGCGCATAAATAATCGTGCGAAAAAATCCAAGCCGGGGGGCGCCTCCGACGCGAAGTTGCGATGCTCGCGCGCGCGCGACTAGCATTTCCTGTTTCGACCCCTTAACCACCGATGGGTATAACTAATTACTTTCGCGTCTCCGGCCGCTGCTATGCTCGTTATTTATGCCCTCGAAACATTGCGCTAATAAATCTGGGGGGGGGGGCATGCGCCAAAGATAATTTGTATCGAAGAAGGGTGGACAGTGTAAAATACGAGGGTCGTTCGGTAACTAACGGCGGATCCGTTGCTGAACTTTTATCCTCTCGTTAAGTGAACTGTGCGTTGAACCCTCCTCTTTACACTAATTTTTAATACATGTCCCTTTGCTTTGCTTTTCTACGTATACGTGTGTAGGCTAAGGGATTAAGGGCGCATTATGCGAACGAAGTTCCTCGCACCTGTATAATCTTCCAGCACATTTATAACATTTCTCCACAGGATTTCTGCCCATTAGCAACACACGATGTTAATAATGCATACGCCTCGCAACTATTGCGAAACCTGCACGCACGCGTTAACCACGGAATCTTTGCGAATAAAAGATCGCGATCGAAATCGGCCGATTCTTCGAATTCAGCGATTGCTACTCATGACCCAAACATGTAGCATGAGATACGCGCCTTATTTTACATGGAAAGTACCCCCCCATTCAGGCCATAAACGCTCTAAACTGTCGACAGTTGCATACATACAATTGTCGATCGAAAAGCTTGAATAATCGGTGTCGAATTATCGAGTATCGATGAGAAATTTTTTTCCTCAAGGCTTTGATTACGTAATAGATCTGTACAGCCAACAAAAATCTTGTCGCAATGTTTCTAGTCCGCATGAAATTTCGGAGCAGTCCGCATGAAATTTCGGAGCAGTCCGCAAGGATGAGGGGTAAGTCCGAAAAAGCGACAATTGCTATTGCAAACGAGGTGTCGGAATGAAAGTGAACGAGTTGATAATAGCAGGCCACGAATTAGATTACACTTTCGTCAAATATCCCAATCAACTTGTTTCAATGTCGACGCCTTTCCATTACGAAACCGTCGGGCCTTAAGATATAACGTAAAAAAGGAAACAAAAATCACCGTAACCCACGTAAATGTAAATGAGATTTCGAGCCTCGCCAGGTAGCAGTGGATTCTTTATTCGCGGAATAAGGTCGCGAGGAAAATGACGCAACACGAAACTCGGTATTTGTTCATTTTTAAACCGCCAAAGGATCGACGAAAGAAGGAAAGGTGATCGATGTCGGGCCGTCCTTTCGACAAGGCCGCGGTCCGTTCCCGGGCACCACCGCATACATACTTTGCCGACCGCCCTGTATACGGGTGCGTATAGTAAAGCGTGCAACGCGACCCGATAGCGATTATCAGTCTACGGTCCAGCGGGGGGATACTGGGGAAGAAAGACGACGGGAACGCGAAACGAACGACACGAAGCGAAACGGAGAAAAGGAACGAACGGAGCTCGGGGGGGCTTGGGCGAATTTAAAATCGTAAAATTTAAGCCGCGGCGGTGCGAACCGCCACGTTGTCGGCGAGCATTACCGGCGGAGATTATGTTCGTTGTTCATTCATTTTTATGCGAACTGGTCGTTGAATGTTGCATGCCTCCATTTTTAAACTTCAAGTCCGACCCGGCCTCTCCTCTGACCGTTCGCAGCAAGATATACATATGTACACGTGACATGTGTACACGGGCATTGCATGTAGTTTCTGATGTTCTTCGACATCGAAAGCCGAGCATCGAACGAAATTGTCAGGCCTTGCACCTGCCGTCGAGGTTTACGGCCCCGATAATGGAGATTTTCACTGAAGCCACCGGTGTGCTTTACATGCAGGGCCTCGTTATGAAAACCGGAACGTCGTTACCGAGCAGAACGCGTCAATTCCTCGCGCTCCAAATAACTTTTTGTCTTAAGCTTGTACCACCTCTTTCTTCCTCTTTCTCCTCTCTTCCTGAGCGGTGCTCCCGATTCCTGCAGCGCGTCACGGCCTGCGCCCAAGATGATGAGCGATCGATTTGATTGTGGCCAGTTGGATGGAGTGACGAGTTCGTGGTATTTTATGGGATTGGTTCGAGTGACTCGCTACCGGCGGATAATTATTTGTGAAGGACGCAAAGGGTTTGCGGATGATGAAAAATAGTCGACGAGTAACTTTGATATATTGGAGCATACGGCGTGTAGACTGAGCAGTGTTCGATATCTCTGTTCGTTGGATGAAATACCGTGAAAGATTGTAAAGGGTATAAAGCGACGTATCTAGGGATACTATTTAACTAGCATACAGCTGCTCGTGCACAGGGCACAATTTTAGATTTGAAAACGCGACAAGTACGCCTCACTTTATGATAGATATACAAACACGACTCGTGGTATCCATTCTCCCTTTCAACTCCCCGACAAAGTCCTTTCTATTCTTCTTCAAACCTGCGTTTTATTTTCAATCGTTGAACAGGACCTCCACAATGCATAAAGCTATTCCTCGTATCGCATTTTCCTCGCTCCATACGTTCTCCCTTATACAGGGCTCCATTGTATTATTTGCACCACCTATTGTATTACTGTCGTCAAGGAGTTTCGTATCACAACTGACACGTATATGTCGGTGATTCGTGTTACTTAAAGTCGAATGTCTTACACTTCATCAGATTGGAACAGTAGCGCCGATTTCCATCTTAATTAACGTCAACACTAGTGCCACCCACGTGACACCGTTATTCACATCTCCGTTAAGACCGACAATCGTTGACAACACCGATGTCCCAACGCGCATTCAATTTTCGCGCCAACAACGAAGGTATCGTTGACCCGCGCGATTATCAAACACGTCCGGTGCGCGATAGCGTTCTAGAAGCAATTGAGGAAAATGCAGCGGCGTAGAAAGTTGTCGCGTGGGTGAGGTGAATTCCACGTCGAAACACGTGCAAACCGCGACCCACGCCGTTAGTTTCGCTCGAAACTTTTGCTGCGTGCGGCCGTTTATGCTCGTCGAGGACGCGTCTTAAGTACATATCTGACGTAGGTCCATTCATCGGGCGCGCCGCGGTGCCGGGGAAAGAAACACGAAGGAAGAAAAGGGAGAAGATAAGGAGGGATGGAGAGAAAAAACTCGGAGCGAAGCTTAAAATGCCGGAGCACCGAGGGGTGAAAGGTTCATTTAAATAAACCGTACCTTTTACCTTCCTCCGCAAAAACCTTCTGGAATGTGGGTCACCCGTAAAACTCGATTCCGCGTTATAAAAAAAACTGTAACCCCGCCGCTCTTTTTTAATGCACCGAATGACGGCCTGCGTAAAAGGAAATTGTTTCGCCGGGAATACATGGCAGGAAAGTAAGGACGGCGTGTATTCGCGGGTAAAGAGTCGGTACGCTTGGTTCCAGTGAATGGATAGTAAATGTATCTGGGAATAAACGGGGAACATGCGCGTCACGGGTTCGGCAAGAACTCCGAACTCCGAGTTCCGATCTTCAATTGTTTTTGATAATTGAATAGATTAAATGCGAATGATTGCAATAAATTTGGCAAATACAAAAAAGCCAAGCAGATTTCACTTCACTCGTTGATTAACTCTGTCACGTTAGGATAAGGTAAAGAACCATTATAAATATTAACATACCATTCAAGTTCAATGTTTGCAAGAATTTTATCAAAGGATTTGAAATTTCAACGTAACTACAATTGCATCGAAATCTTTATTAATCATCGTGTAACTTGACACCGATACCCCTATTATGCTTTGATTACGACACTGCTCATATTCACTACCTCTTAATTCTGTCGCCAACTGAACCTATCCATTCTATGTGGAACGTTTCACCGAATTCCATCGCTACGTCTAAACAGGAACTAAAACTAACCATTCTGAACCAAACGTCCCCTATGCCTGAACACACAAGAGCAGTAAAGAGCAAAGGAACACAGTAACCAAAATTCCAACGAAACGTCTCATTCCCAAAGACCGTTGTTTCGGTTCACGAGCCATTTGCTCAGGTCAAACAGAATACCTTAAATTCACGGCCTTATCTCTTATCCACGTGACGGCTCAGGTGTGCTCGCCCCGCCAGACTATCGGGACGTCGTCATTAGTCCAGGTGTATACATTGGAAATAGGGTGTCATAGCGTAGTATACACAGTTAGAAGAATTGATTACCAGCAAGACAATTTCATAGAAGTCACACGAGGAACAGAGGGAATACATATGAGCATCGTGTGACTCGTATACGGGAGATCAGATTTTTTCCCCGCAGTTTCTATCTAAACTACATGTACACGTTGCCCTATCCTGCGATCAATGTGCAACTAAATTTAACCCTTTGACGACGAGCTTCGTATCTCCCTCGAACTTTTTACACGTCGCACCAATGGTAAATGCGAACCCGTACAGTTATTCGCTTCGACTATTCCAAACTAGTGCCCATCTTGTGGGAATATTATTCAGTGGTATTGCTTTTGTTAAGAATTGTAAGTTTATTCTGATTATATAGATTTACAACGATCTGTTACAACGATTACTATTAGAATGAACATTTAATGGCGATCGTTTTGCAATTTACAATCTTGTTGCCGGGTAAATTAATAAACAATAACAAAATGCGCTGCTCGCTGAAGATCGTTCATTCCCTTTGCCTTTTATGATTTCATTCACACGGGTACATTCAGTCATAGATTCACATATGTATTCACACACAAGTACTCTTTTCTCACACCCTGCAATATTTTGTTCGGCGTTTCATCTAGAGAAACTTGGACCAACATTTTCGGAGTATTCTTGCGCGAATAGTCTTGAATTGTGCCGTGATTGGTATCGGTATACGCATTTCGTTACATGCTAGTCGTTGTCAGGGGGTTAAGCTCCCTGGCGAACCACGTCGAGGTCGTTACCAGAAGGCCGGTGCACTGTAATATGTACATATACATACACTTGGGAAAGTATAGCACTTGGCGAACGTGTACTCATGGGCAACTACGACGACGACTAAGTGGACGATGTATGTAAAACGTTCGAGGAACGCTGCTACTTTCCTTGCCGCGTCGTCCCTCCCTTTTCCGAGCACTATCATCGTGACTCATCCAGAAAGCTATAGGGAGAGGTTCCAAGCGGCAAGCATGGCTTGAGAAACGACAGTCTGGTAGAAACTCGTTTTCCCGTGGCGGATCGATGCACGAACAAACGCGCCATGGGGAAATCTTAAGGAGCGGACACACGCTTCGCCCCGAGCACGCTCGTTCTATGGCGTTATTGGCTCCCCTGCGTTCGCGATCGAACGAGATTCGCCGAGGAGATCCTTTTTCGCGGAGGAAACCTCTTCTTTGGTTTTCCGATCAACTGCAAGAGCACGCAGGATCGGCCGTGTCATTGGATTTTATTGCGACGGTGCAACTGATTCCCCGCGTTCCTGCGGAGATTTTTATTGCGAATTTCAGATTGGACAAGCGTCTGCATTTTCGCGTTCGAAGTAGACGAGAAGACCTGGATGCGACGAATTTATTGAGACAGATTTTGCGAGTAAAGCTGTTTTAGTTGAATTTGATAAAGTGCTATGCACTGTAATTATGTTCCTGCATTCTCGGGAAAGTTTCTTCCCCATTTGTATATAAAGTACTACAAAGTATAAACATTGGTTTATTTGAATACATTTAGTAGCAGACAACATACAGCTACTTCCAGCCAGAAATATTTTTTCCCATTGGTTCTGACATGATTGGTAAAAAGGAACGAAGCGACATATTTCTTACTGCAATCTGCACGTTTATCGTATCCAGAGTGGGGACGCGATAATTCCAGCAACGATAACTGTGCACGTCCACCTATGCATATTAGCGGGGACGATTTTTAAATTAACAAGACCGTTGCCAACCACCGTGCAATAAATAAAAATTGGCTCAATTTCTCAGCACACTCCCAAACTTTTAGTACCGCGTGGCTTTAAGGAAGATTCATTTTCAACGATATGACGAAGAAAAAATATTTAGCACAGAAAATGGGCGAAAATTTTACTCCAAATATCAATTCGATCGCTCAAAAATTGTCTACTTTCAACACCGCGACGAACATCTCCAAACTCCGGATTATTTATCGGGCACAAAAGTGAGAACGAGCAACTTAGATACAATTGAAGTGTAGTAACTCGTCTTGAACACCAGCGAACGATGGAAAAAAATCGAATTAATTATTCGTGTATACGCGGCGGGCTTGAACCGTTCCAACAGACCAACCCTTGTTGTCGTCAACCCCAACTGACGATCCCTCGTGGAGCACGCACACTCAAGATACGCGTGGCTTATCGATCACTCGCAGAAGCAGCCCTCGTGTAATACAGCCGACCGGTGTTTCCAGCCCGAGGTATTGACCTAACAGTGAATCATCTGGTGACTATACATCACGATTATTATACAACATGTCCAGTGGCCACGGTTTTTCGTATTCGTTGCGTCGAACAGCTGAGAGAATCTAGCTCGTCGGCCTAACCCAGATAGAGGAGAGGGCTGACGTCGCCCTGCAGCGGAATCGTGGATCAATATCAACGAGAAAAGGCGATGAGAGCCGGATCATGAGAACCAGAGGTGATTTTGTGCTCAGAAAACTGGTTTTAAATGAAAGGTAGAAGTTAAACGATAGCCCCGGTTATTTTATTGGATAGGTCAGTAAACTCTCGCGAATATACGCGGAACCGATGCACCAGATGTGTCATACCTACCCGTGCCCCTCGAGTATCGCACGAAATATTAATACGAATAAAACTCAGCGGAACTTGTACATAATTATAAGAAAATGAACTGGAACACTTTGCGGCTCGACTGCAACGATTGTACACCTAACAAAAATCGTCAGCACATTCTCTCAACTGCGCGTCACCCGCGATTGCGATTAAAAGCTCGCCGGCAAACGGTCGTGGAACCCCAGATTAACTCTCCCAGTCGTCCGATAAACCAAACCATCGGAAGAACGGCACGGGGCCCCATGGCGTTCAGAAGTGGAGCAACGTCGAAATGATAAGCAGGTGAATATTCAAGCAAAATCGGTCGTGTTACGCGACAGCGGTGAGAATAACGGGTGAAAGATAATCGAACTGCAACCGGGAGAGATACGCGTGCGTGTCGTAATTGCGTCTCGATGATTAACGTTCCCGTGGCGTCGGCTCACGGTCAATAATTAATTGACGATTGTTTGTGCAGCACGCGGCGACCGCCGCAGTGAAATCGCGCGCGGTTGTTCGCACGGTCGCGGAGTATCTCTCTCGCGTACGATAAGCCGCGTGACGTAGTGTTTTCATTGTTCTTTCCATTCACTCGATCCATTAGACGAGGCGGGGATGAGACGAAGCGACCGCGTGTGCAACCGGCCATCCAGGGCGAACGTTCAATCGAAACGCGATCAGCCATCGATGCTCTTGCGGCAACTGATCTCATTTATTTAATTACTTTTTACTGTTGCCGGGAAATTCGGGGATTCGGTTGGTAAATAATATTTGTTACTGATGGTAACTGTGTTCCCCTGGGTCTTTTTCCCCGTTGCTTGAACAATGAATTTTCACCTTTAAAGTATACACGTTGAATTGGAAAATTTGAATTTAATGCCATAAATATATTATATAGTTTTTAGCTTCTCTGTAGTTAAGCATAACAACATTTCCATCGTGGTAGTGAAACGATCACTTGACAGTCGATTTATCGGCACTTTCGCCATGGGCCTTCCGTGCACTCCATTTCGACTTGGACATTTTCTACAACGGGGGTCGGCCTTCCACAGCCATCGGCCCTCATCCACCCTCTCTTTTTCCTTACCCTTCGAACAAGGCACGCGTGTCGATCGATATTCACCCGGTGCATGTTCGTGCCAGAGACTCCACGAGAGATCAGCGAATACCGTACAACCGCGTCACTGTTACTCGTTTCCATGGGAACTTCTTGAAGAAACGGCCAGCTCGCTGTCCTTTCCCCGTGTCGAATCGAGTAGCGGAAAGCGAGAGTGAGCAGAGGGAAATTTGTGTGGGCGTGAAGGAGGCCGACACGAAACATGAGGCAGGGTTTTTTCCTGTCAGGGGAACCGTTAATTTGAAGGCCGTTCATGGCATGGCTAATAGACGTTCTATTAGTCAAGGTGGAAATCAGTGCGATCGATTGACTTGCTCGCGCGCGGAGAACAAGTTTCCACAATGGATACTGGAGTAATTAGAGAGAATATTCGTGTTCGTACCAGCAGACGAGCCCAAGAACACGGTCCCCAAATTCCTGCCACGCGACCCGAGGACCAGCGAGATCCCAGCCAATTCCCGAATTGATTTCGTGTTGCTAAACGCGGCGCATCAGAGGACGCAACGATAAATAGTCGTAATCCGTATAATCTCGGCTGCAATTGAACTTGTGGTAAACAATTGCAGGCCGAAACCCGGCCGATTCGGCGGCAATAAAATCCCGATAGCTCGAGGGAACCGGATTTTCTCGACCATTGTGCTCCTATAAAATGATTTAAAGCTGGCAGTAGCTTTCAAGCCGATTGCCCGACGATGAGACCGAGCTTCCTCTCGCCTTCTTCTCTTTCTGTTCCTTCGTTTTCGTTCCACTGGCGAAACGAAATGTATCTCAAGTGCATCGAACGTGTCTCCCGATGATGGAAGCTCTTTGGTAATTTTATTTTGGCAAGCTACACGTCTGAAAGCATCGCAGCCAATCGTAGGGCCGTTCCTCGAGCCTACAAAAGCGTTATACCGTTGCACGACGCTGAGGAGGTCTCTTTGTTCCAAATATTTTTCTAAAGGCAGGCACCGTGCCGTGAGCAGGGATAAATACCTGAAAAGGAACCTCCGGGTCCCGGGATCTTAGGTTGGCCAATTTTGCCTGTTAAATCGGGTACAATTGAAGCTGTATACCTGGCAAGGATAAAGGATTCGTCACGAATTATGGCACACATAGTCTTCGGACAGGGAAAACGGTCGAGTAAATGTTCTTTTTTCAACGACGACTTCATTCCTGTCGTTGGACAGCGAGCTTCGTCTTTTTTTCTTTTCTCGCGTGAATGCTCAGGTATATAGAGAGTTTAAAAAGCGGGAGGACATTCGATCCGAAGCGTTTCCAAAGCGTTCTTCGATAGTCGATGCAAAAACGATCGACCATACGCCCGGGCAATTTTCTACTTCCACTTTTATTGCGTACGTCGTGGGCTTTACTATTTAACCGCCAAGTAATCACGGAGCTTCTCCTTATTCTTCTCTCCCCCGCCCCCTTTCCCGGCTGTTTTATGTGAGAAAGATTTATGGTAAAGTCAAACGAGATAAGGGAAAAGGTTTCAGTGATAATAAAATAAGACAAATTCTCAGGACACCACTATAATTAGGTGCAGGTGCATCTCTTATTCGCCCCGTGAACATTAGCAAAGGCATTAGCAAAGTTTTACTGCGAGTTAATTGTAATTGAACGGTATAATGAATCCGTATGCACGATCACCAGATCTTATACAAAATATGTATTATTCCCACGAGACCCATAACTGCAAGTTATAAACGTTCATTGTACAAGTTGCATAAGTCTATAGATCGTTCAGGCCTTCTAGGGAATTCCTTCGATGCTGCACTCCGCGCTCGTAACAATGTATATATGTATTTTTAAAGTTCCCGCGTACAAGAGGCGAATCTTTATCGCGAAAAGACCGACTACCATCCTTTGTCTAAAATTAGAGAACACCCCCCTGAGAGCCAACCAAGCTCGTTGCAGCAGGATTTTTTGTAAACAGAACTCGCTTTTCCTTCGCGCCGGTCTAAATTAAAAATTCACGCAGAGCGCATCTCGCGTTCAACGAACACAGAATATGTGCGTATGTACTCGAGTCGCATTCGCGCGTAATTTTCGTCGCGATCCTTCTACTCCGACACTCTGAATTGCAGCTGCAGACTGCACCGGATGTTTTGCCCATGACGGTTTGCTTCAACGATTTTCCCCGACATTCTGAGACGCTCGTACACGCCACGCGTCTCTTGCCCGACAAAAACTTCAGTCGAACGCTCCGAAGCAACGAGCAGTTGGATTAAAATGTACGAACGAACGCAATCAACAATCTTAGAGATCTTAGAGAAATTATTCGGCTGGATATATTTCCCCGTATCTGGTAAAAGGTGATAAGAGGGAGTGCAACTGTCATTCTTTGCATTGCTCGTGTTGCGATTGTGTTTGGAAACATACTGTCGACTGCTGAATATTCGATGTTCCCTCGTGGAAAGTGAGCTGTGACTGAAACAATTATACCGCAATTTTATTGCGCATGCTGAAAGTGCGATTCTTTCTATCCAGAACGAAATCTCTATTAATCAGTTATATCAGTTACGTCGTGTCTGAAGCAATACTTGAAACGGGATTATTAACCTTAAGCGTGGATCCGTGCACACAGCTTCCCGAAACATCTGTAACCTTATTTCCATACAACAGATAACTCTTCCGAAAATAAATAACCGCCCGAAATTATGTACTCCAGAATTGCCTCGGCTCATTTATTTATTTACTTAAATCAACTGGCGGGCAAGCTCGAGTATACGAGGCACATGTATACATAGAATCCCTGCGACGAAATGCACGAACGAATCGAAAATGAATCACAGCTCTTCCATTCCACTTTGAAAACTCAACTTTGCCCAATTCGCCGTAACGATATGCAAGATCGATACAAAAGTCGAAGCGCATCCGTTCGGTCACGCGTCACCCACAATCGGGGCTTCTCTCGTTGACCGTCTCGGAGCGTCGTTATCAAGACGAACATTCCGCCGAAACGGAGCGGTACGATATTTCGTTTGCGAGTACGCGAGTATCACACGATCGAATTGATTCGCGAAAGGCGAATCGGTAACGGTCCTTGAACGCGTTTATCCTTGAATCCCTTGCGAAACCGGGGCGCGGGCCTCGTTTTTGACCGGGGCAAACATTCGTACACGTGAACGGCCGTGTTCAGATCGCATTCGCCGGCGAATCGACGATCGCTAGGGGATCGAGACAAATCACCTGGCCTCCGTGCCGCGAACCACGCCTGCCGCGAGGCGAGCACGGCCACGACCTGCGTGCATCGCGTCACGCGTGAAAATACCTTCTTCGGCGCACCGTATCAGCGGCCGTATTTATGTCGCGACTATCGATTCAATGGCCGCGCCGGGAGCAATCGCGACGGTGCATTCGCGTAAAAGCCAACGATCGATGGGTCGTCCGCGAGGTCGACCGGACGGTGGTGCAATCGTTACACCACTTGTCGAATCTCTGGATTTTTTCTTTCTCATTAGGGGGGCAGATACGTGTATTCAGAAAATGCAAACAATTTGCAGATGAGGAATTTCGATTAGGTTAAAAGTTTCTGCTTGTTTTTTGTTCTACGATTAACAGATCTACGGAGGATAACGTTCGGGGGATATAATATCCTTTGGAGTAAGACTGACCACAGAATAGAAATAGTTGAAATGGCCAGTTTTCTTTAAAAGTATTCAATGCGTGAAAAATTCGTTTCCAGATCGATAGTGTGCACAAATGCGCAGCTTAGCCGTCCGTTTTTAGACCGTTCCGAGCACGAATCGCACCGGAGTATCGCGGATCGATAGTCGATCCGAGATATCTCGAGCAAACACGTAACTTCTTCAAGTTCCCATCAGATCTATCTGCTCGAATCGCGTTGAATGAGATTCCACCGTTCAATGCTTCATCTCGGCAATCTAGAGTAGCAAGATGAACGGAAGTGATAGAATGTCTCTCGTTCAGGTGAATAGAAGGATCCCCGATCTCCGTGAATTCTATGAACAGACCTCCGCCGGGAATACTTTGACAAAGTAGTCGACGCCTCCCGGAGAGCAGATCACGAAGAGACCAACAACGAGATGGATGCCAGGCGGATCGTCCAAGAATACCGAAACCGGGCGTCTCCAGATTCTCCATTGAGTCTCACTGCCACGAGGGCTCGCGCGAAATTCTTTACGAAACACACGCCAGCGTTGCCAGCCATTCGAGAGGAAAGAAGAAGAGTAGGATCGATGCCGTTCGTACGAACCTGCGATAATCGGGGCTCACGTGTCGCAACGTTTCGCAATGACCGTGTTAATGGCGCGAAACGATCTTGGAAACTTCGTGTCGATTTCATTGAACGAAACAATGACACCGATACACCCGCCGCGATACCAGTTCGGCTGCCGGTGTTACAAAGGACGATTGTCTGCGTGCTGAAACTTCATTCATTCGCGTGTTCGTGATGTAATAAATCGCGTATTCGTTCTGACGTGGTTCCGCGATATCGATTGGTGGTGTTGAATGGGGACTGGGTCGCGTCACTGGCCGATTCTATTATTCAAACTTCGTTACTATTTATTTACCCGTCGCTGTTCGTACGTAAGACTCGGCGCAAGATGCGGCATTTGGTGATTAACTACGCAATCGCTGGACGTTCGTTGGAATTTCCTTAGCAAATTTCGTGGATTCGGAAACGTATGCAAGGAGACGCCCTCGGTCGAGCAGTGCAGCGGAGCAATGCGTCCACGAGGGGAAAAGGGTTAATACATTGCCCGTTTCACAAGTCAAGTACAACTGGTGCAACCGTTCGGCGATATTCGTATCTCGAAACTAACAATACAGGCAAGCAAATCCTGCAAAACGAAGGACAAATATATCTTCTACTTTCAATGTACGATTCAAAGCAGTTTCGATCAACGATATTTCTTCATAATATTAAATACCTGTATCGAAAGTGAAAGAAATCACTGAGAGCAAATTGCAGAGAGTGAACCGACCGATACAAAAATTGATATAGAAAATTATTCCTACGAACGCATTTCGGAATGACCTTAATCGCAACACCTACTATCACAGAGACGCATCATTTGCACGCAAGTGATCGATGATAGATATTTTGGAATGGAAGTACCGCGAGCAAACCGCGTGCAACGTTCGCCTATGGGATTCCGTGAATTCCTCGCGGCGGATCTGGTGCAGCCGAGGAGGGTGGGCTGGCGATAATCTGGCGAATTTCATTCCTAAAATGGGCCCCCCGGCCGTACAAAGACGAGCGTGTACACGAACGGAGAGGAAAAAGAGCGATCTCGTGGAGAGGAACGAGCATACTGGAATTCAGAGACGTTCCCGTGCAGGCATACAAAGTCACGGCAGTTCGTGCACGCAACGGACACGCACACGAATAGTTTTATCGCTGCGATGGGGGCGACAACGCCATGGGGAAACCAGAACGACCCATACTGAGAATCGCGCGACACACGCCCGGCCAAATCCACGAGAAGCAGAGACATTTTGTGCGATTGCCCGATCGTCGAAACACGCTTTGGAAAGCGCGCGATTCCGCGGATTAAATTATTTCGCAATGGCTGTCGATCAGCCGAAGGTTGGATAAACAAGTTGCAATGCGCGAAGGTTCTGCTCGCAGGTATTGCGACGCGGGATCTGAGATTTCAAGTACGGCAAAGTAAATGAAATGAAGGAGAACGAGCGAGGTGGTACAATCACGATGCTCCAAATATATTGTACGTTGAGGATAGTGAAAATTTATTTAATTTGAGGAACTACATTATTAGTTTTAATTTCTCGAACTTTGCTCCCCTTTTTCTTTTCAGTGGGGTATTAAAGGAAGCCTCCCGTTGCGATTGTATTGATCTTATTGTCGGCTGTGAAATTTGGTTGTGAAATTTCGTGGCTCGCTCTGCCAGTATTAGGAATCCTGTCGATCAATCAATTTCTGTTCTCACACGACTAACAATACTGACAGTGAATAATAAATGTCTCGGATGGCCGCAAAATGCTGTCTACAAATAATCCCACTGCACCTATGAATGTCTTGCAAACTGCGAAGAAACGCCAAAGCTCCTAGAAGTCCAGTATCGTCGGATTAAACATGAATGTCCATTGATCCAACGGAAATGTGACTGCATTCAATCCACGGCGTACAAAAATAAACTCAGAAAAGCTGAACACCGCTGGAACTAGGATATTCGAATTTCCAGATACGTGCGTACATATGTACTTCGCACAAAGCCAAACAAAAATGAGCCAGCATCTTCGATCAGGGAATAGCGTGTCGAACCAAACAGAATATTCGAAACGCGACACCTTGCGACCTGCGAAATATCGCGCAGCGGCATCAAAAAATTTCCAAGGAACTATGAACCCATAATGCCACGCGTCCCGCCATGCAAGCCGCGATTCCGATGCAGGCCGTGGCTCGTTCAAGAGAGACACAGCGACCGCAAGAAGAAGAAGCAGAAGAAGAAGCCTCGTTGCGCTTTTTGCGAGCACGGCTGCTCCGACTACGCCGTGTCAGGTCAAAGACGCGGCGATCCACGAATTGGAGAAAGCAAGTATGCCAGACAACGACGACATCGCCGACCGTATCAAAGCAACGACGAAATCGTGCACAGTGAATCATCGTGATCGTCAGATTCGCGCTCGTAAGCAGCTGATCCAGGCTCCTCTAACGTATCGCCGTCGCCGTCGCGTTCGTCGGCATCGTCTTATTCTTCAGCGCAACGAAGGCTGCGAAGAAGAGGACGACGGAAGGCGTGCGTTGCACAGGAGAGAGGATTCCAGTCGAAGAAGGGCCGTTCTGCCCCGCACATCCCACCCGTGGTTTCCGCCGGCCTTGGAGCCACTGAACCACTCCGTGGTTCAACGATTCGACGGCCCAGCGGTTCTCAACCGACCCATCCTCCCTCTGTGATTCCCTCTCCTCTGCCGTTTATCCCACACTTTATACGCGCTGTACGTGCACACGGCCGCGTGGCAGGGAGGAAGGAATAGGACTAGCGAAACTGAGAATAGAAGGGAAACAAGGAGACACCAGAGTGTGGCTAGGCGATACCACAAAGACGGAAAGAGGTCTGATAGCAGGGTTGTTTGTGAGGAGATAAAAGGCTGGATAAAGCTCCGGCTAGGTCTGGATTTTTGCCTTTGCTTTCTTTGCTGTTCCGACCATTTCGTACCACCTACGCTCCCCGACAGAGAGAAAGAGACGTGGGGGGAGGTACCAGGAGATAGGGATCATAATTTCAGCTTGGGAAGGTGCGCGCTGCCTACGTTTGTTCAACTTCGTTTTTCGCACGGTTCGAACGGTGACTTGTATATTGCGGCGTGGACCGAGCACGTGTGTAACGCGCGCCGATACGCGGCGGCTTGCGGATAGAAACGGGACTCGAAATAAGAAAGAGATAAGAGCTAAGGAATCCATGACGATATCGATCGGGACGGACGCGAATTTGTTAATTGGCCCCCGATCGACAAATTAATTATCGGCACGGGCGAAACGGAATTCGCTGCCGACGTTTGCCCGAACCCCCGCGTATTTATGCATTCAGAAGTCTATATTAGTAAATCGATCACGTACCGCGTCGACTCCGTTTGCCTCTTACCTGAGAAAACACGCGAGAAGATCGGCCGTTCGTTGCCAGAACGGGTTTAGATTAACGCGTTGTTAAGTGGCCGGATAACGAGCTGCGCCGACCGTACTGCTCCCTGTAAATCGGTCCGAGCTTCTCGGAAATCGGAGCCGCAGCGACGATACGGCGAAGAAAGAGTTACACACCAGCCTCGGCGACTTTTCGAATTCGACGCACGAACCGGACACCTTCCGCTCCTTCGTCCTGCCGTCGTCGCGTCTCTTCGCGTAGCCAATGACCGACAGTCATGGCAAATACGCCACCTAATTCTTTTTCTCGCTTTTCTAAGCGTTTCAGTCATCGGCAGGAAGTGACATACGCGTCGCCGTGTATTTTATCCTGAGCGATGCACGCACGCGTATGTACCTGTCCTTTGCGCAGGTATTCTCCGTAGCGTTATTGCATCGCGGCGGTAATATCCGATACGCAAACATCGCCACATAAATGCTGAGGGATTCGCGTCTTACAAGTCGTCGTGTCTATAATAATGTCAGTTGAAGAAAGTTGCACCTGAGATTCAAGACATATACTTGTAACTGCACATGTACATCTATCATGATTACCGTGAATAACATTTCGATGCTCCAAAAATGAAAGTACAATTAACAATTGCGTTCGTGTACCTTCGATATTTACATAGGTCGGATTTGCCGTTGCCGTGCAATCGGCGCGTTAACTCCACTTGTCCAAAGGCAATTCGTTTCACGTAGACCAATATTGGAGCGCTGTTACGTTCCGTTGACTCCAATTTTTCACCGTCCATTGTGCACGGCGACCGGACGAGATCTAACCATTTCGCTATTTCGCATAAACGTTCCAAACGGTTCTAAAAGCTTCGCGAAGTGCAAGTATAGCTCGTGCAATCCTAGACAGACCGTGGGCTAGAGGTCAGGTACACGGGACACGGGCCACCTTCTTGTACCCTCGTCATGGAATAATCCCATAAACTCTCCTTCTGCTGCAGCAGCTCGAAAACCGTACAAAGGAGTGAAACAGCACGCCTTCTCTCGTTCTGTCGCTCTGCACGCATACTATCCGACGCTTTCTCTTTCGAACGTTTTGTAACGTCAAGCGATACAACTCTCTCGGGATCGTCTTCATCAGTGCCCCCATCAATCGTATTCAACGATCGCACCCGCACAACACGGGGCTGTGTCGTGTCCGAGAAACGTACGGCGAACCGCGACGCGGAGCCGCAAGAAAAATCGCCGGAACGATACGATCTTCGATTCGGCTTAATTACCCCGGACACCTGTCCGCCGTAAGAGAACACGCTTCCCTTACGCCTCTGCGACCCCCGTATCACCTCCAATTAAGCATACTTTTATCGCGTCGCAATGAATCGTTCCCTGTTCCAACGGTTCACGGATCATCCACGGTGACGTTGACAAAAGATGACGAGGACCGTGTGTCGCAGGTGCGCGCGTTCGTCCGAGGTTCGAGCACCTCCGAAGAGAGAAATGCACCTGCGGGCCGGTATGTGTGCGAGGGAGGTTCGGTAGGAGGCCGACGACTCCCGCGAACGAGCGACGAAGGAGATGGAGGAGGAAATAAAAAGCCGGAGGATGCAGACACAAATAGATTGCAAAAACATAATAATAGAGAAAGAGAAAGGGTGTGACGGGGAAGGGCGGCGAACGGGGTGGGAAGGCAGAGCGAGAGGGCAATGGTATTCGGACAGAGAGAGAGAGAGAGAGAGAGAGAGAGAGAGAGAGATATGAAGAAGATGAAGAGAGGCACAAGAGACGCTTCCACGGGAGGAGGCACGCTTTGTCTCAAGGCGAGCTGCTCTCCTTCGTGGCGGCTCTTCAAAAGGCCGGACAAAGGAGCGAAGCATGCGAGAGCCAGGCCCAAGCTGGCCGTTTCGCGACCACTTTGAGAACCCCTTTCACTCGTCCAAGTCCTCTTTGTCTACGAGGATCGCGCCACGTACAAATACAAGCGCAACACCGGCCCTCGTGGGGATCTCTCCCCGCAGCCTATTAGGAGTCGTTATCATTTCACCTCTCCCGACCATGGACGAACCACCGTGAGCGTATTCTCGGGAAAAAGGAGAACACCCGCGTGAAATTTCGACACGGCCCCGTTTGCCGTCTCGCGTCTTCCTCTTCGTTTCGGCGCCAAACACCGGACGGGGGACGCGCCGCTGTCTCATGATTTATACGCGCCCGGTGAAAGATTCGTGAACCTCTTCGGAGTTTCATAAATCGACCAACGTTCCGGGAAACAGAAACGGGTATATACCCGAACGGCGGGCCATTTTTGTGCGTTAATTGCGGAATGTTTAGCGAAACCGAGGTTCACCTTCCGAAGCTTCGAGAGAATTCTTGCAACACTGAGACCCTCGAGGAATTCTGTGAACTTCACCGCCCGGTGAAGTACGATCAATGAACGGTATGCAATTTTTCCTTGAAACTTCTATCAAGCATAGAATCCTGTGCATGTTTGTCGAAGCAAACCCTATTTGGCGTTACGGAAAATCCTAGCAATTTCCAATTCGACGTTTCTCGTCTCCAATAGCCAACATCCAAATCGCGTGGCGAAACAACGGCGCGACCATCGACACGCTCGGTTCCCCGTCAACAATTAACGATAAATCGAGGCCTACGCCGCTTCCTTTTATCCTCTCCGTAGCTCTCATTAGCGAGCCACGCGGTATAGACTGCGTCGTTAGAAGGGACATTTAGCGTAATCTGATTTCCATCCGAATATAAAATCAGAATTTATGCCGCCGAGGAGCGAGTCGTTTTGCTCGCGAAACGAGTCGACCATCTCTCCCCGGCTGTTTCCTGCTCGCTTTTTAAACGCTCCGGCGGCCAAGAGGAGAGAGAAAGGAAGAGAAAGAGCATGGATACTGGTACGAATAAATTGCGAACGTGCCGCGTTCGTCAAAGGGGAGAGAAGCCCTCGAACTTTATTTTATTCAGGAGCACGGGCCGTAAAGAAGAGGCGCTGCGTTATGTTCCGTCCGGCAAACTTAATACCGGTCGCGTTACATGTCCCAATAACGAGCTCCGAAATGGGCATTCTCAGGTGAATAATTGAAACGGATCCCGGGCAAGCGATTTTGACGATCGCGCTTATGGCTCGGCACGCAATAATCGTAGCGTACGAAGGGAAAAAAGGAGAGGAAAATGCCACTTTTCCTTTTGTCTTGGTCGTACAGCGGGGGGCAGCCAGGACCTGGACAACGCGTTTGGTTGTGTAACGCGAAGAAAGTTATCTGGAGCAGCAGGGCGTAGACAGGAAAAGCGTGGATCGAAATTTTTGTCGCTGTACTAGGCTCGAGGATCCCGCTATACACTTTGTCGCGTGGGCTCATTACGGCGCAGCGTGAACAAAGAGGAGTTTTATTCGCACTCCTTTTCGATCCTCTTTCCCCTTTTTTTCCTACCGAACGGAAAGATCGGTGTTGGAAGTAGGCCAGTGCCGTGAGATTTGTCTGCCCTCCCTTCGCGTATCTTTCGAATTAGCTCATGAGTCTCGTTAGAACGACCGGAGTCTGCTGTCACCGCTTTCCCTTTCCGCGACTTTTGCGATTACGTAATGGCAACAGAGGTCTCCATAGTTTGCACGTTGCCTTACAACACGTGCTGTTACACGAGCGCGACTTCTTTTCTTGTTACAGAGATGACAGAGATGCCTACGTCCATTCATAGATTCTGATAATTTTGGAAGCTCGACGTGTGCACGAGGAAGGACGAGTTGGCGATTAGAAAGGCGGATTTCGTAAGACGGAATGCCTGCCGAGTGACGCCGGTCCTGATATAGCCCATTACGGAATTAGTTTAAATAAACTAGCTTGTTGTAAGTTTCTAATGGCAATATTCATGATTCTAGTTAGCCGCGAAAATGCTGGGCGACTGACGGTAAGAAACTTTCCCTTGTTGAAATTAAAATTGTATAATCTTGTAATTAGCAAAAACGTGAAATTTCGCATGCAATGTATACTTAATCTAACGCGGCTCAAGTTTTGGCATCTACATAGATATGTAGTTCTTCGCGTGTTGAAGAATGTGTCATGCCCGCGGGTTCAGTGACACGGTACTGTACTTAAAATGAGTAAGGTTACCGAATATTCCATCTCCACAGCAACTAGGACCAATTCAGTCGCTCGGACAGAAAAACTGCGAATTATTCTAGAGCGACGTATTTTTAAATGATCAACCTTCTCCCGATCCTAGAAGCTCGATCTAACCAGAAAATCGGCACGGCGTTATGTATAGCCAGATAATTATTTCGATTAAGTAACGCCGTGCACCTTAATAAATACGTTTGAATAAACATCACTTCGCGTGTGGAAATTTCTCCTCAATATTATCCGCGATGAAATTTCTTAAACGCCGTTCAATCATCCCGTGGATATTCAGCGAAAACGAAAAAGAACAAAAAAATCACCACGCAGATCAGAGGTCCACGAGGAAGGTGGGTCGAATTTTGCAATACCGAAAGTGGAAACCGCGTAAGGGGGCAAAGAACGCGAAAGCGTCAGACCGCAAGGCGAATCACGATTAAACCTCAAACGCCCCGGGACGATCGTGGGGCAATCAAAAACATCGAGAGAGACAGGTTCGTGTCCCGATGACACAGTACCAAAAAGAACGGAGCGGTGTAACGCGCGCGAGGCCGACGTACATAAAACTCCTTACGGCGATGTTTTAAAGGCCGGCGAACACGGAACGGTGCGCTTTCGACCGGGCAGCCTTCCACGTGTGAGAGACAAAGACGTAGAGCTTCGATCCCGTGGTCCGTATAATTTCATTAAACTTGAACGGGCAAAAAATGTTGGGACACGATTTGCCTCTTTGAGATCGAGAGTGGACTGACGGGGTGTACGCGACCAACGAAAACGGCAGCATACATATGTATTTATATGGGCTAATATTATATACAAGCATATATATACAACAGAGAAAAACATAATTGAAGAACAAGTAAGAAGAACGAACAGCAGAGGAAAATGCGAAAGAAAAGTGGTGAAGAACGAGCACTCCACTCGTACTTACACGAGTCACGGTACGCTGACACTTTGCGCGCGCGTGCACAATCGTGCCTGCGTTCAGGGTGCGCATGCACACGCTTGTGAAAACGCACGCGAGCCGGAGACTGTGGCCGCTGCACACGCATACACGCGTGAACGAAGGCGAAAGGATGAAGCCCAGCCTCGGCTAGAAAGAAACGGTAGAGCAGAGTAGACACTGTCTTGATTCTTGACCTAGGACACGCATCGGCGACTACGTCACAGTCCGACGTACTACGAAGGCTCTCCGAGCTTGTTCTTACTCTTTCTTTCCCCGCTGAAATGAGCGTACACGCCGTTGCCGGCGTGCACTCGACATTCACACGGTTCGCCCAGGATGGAAAGGTCGGGCGAGGAGCGAGGTCGAGGTTTTTCCTTGAGCAGCGAGAAAATTCATTCGCGCAACTTCGCCGGAAATCGCCGCGTGAGGTCTACGCCTTTCTGCTTGCCTGTTATTTTTTTCTTCTTGCACGGCCGCGGAGCGCACCGCCTCGAATGTTGGATACGCGCTGTACACGCGGATCGTGCCATCGTTCCTCGTTTTCAAGGTGGATTGGTTAATTACAGTTCGATTTGTTTTATGTCGATGTTTTTCAACCGATGACTTACAGTTTAGGGTTTCGTAAAGTTGATTGGTCATAGATTTCTCTGATATTGAAATATTTTGAAATACCTCAGTCAGATGAAATTATGGAAACTAGTTTTCAATGTCGTATTTTATTGCGTGAAATAATCTGGTCTAAGAGAAGTTGGTGTGCAATTGATTGGAAATGATTAATTGGACAAAAATGTTCAAATGTAAGGGGAACCATCAAGTTACGCTTCGACGTCAATGAAGAAATTGAAATAATTATGGAGCGCTATTTACTTTATATTAACAGACACGGTACCAAAGGCAATAATTAAGTTGGTAAATACGAAAGGGTCGACAACTTTCAAGATAAGGAATCTGTCTTTCTAGAAATCCTTAAATGCCGATAATAATAGCGAGTACAATTAACTCGCCGTTAATTAGTGTCGTCGTGATGCAATATCAGCGTGGAACAAGTTTTTCCATGAATTTCAAGAGAAATCGATTACATGTGAACCACTTGTATCGATCAAGCAGCTCATCGATAACACTTCTACGATGCTTGATATTTGGTTGATAACGCCACTATCCCACACTACCATTTCCGTCTTTGCATGTAACTCACTGCTCCATTTTCATTACTATTATGATTATTATTATTATTATTATTATACCCTATACTTACTCTTATCTTCCATACTATTTCAATCACTTAATCCACTCCTATCACGATCAGATAAGTACTTTCGGCCAGTCACAAAAGAGCTTCGTGCACCTTCTAAATTCCAAATATGCTTGGAAACCTACCAAATTTTCGATCAACCTACCCCCTATGCACGCCGTTCTATGTTGCTTATAATTAATTAAAAATCAGAAGCTGTATGGGGCACACTGTCCACCGAACCGTATCACGATTGTCTCAAATGAAATCCAGAATACACCAGCGGGCAAAACCCCAAAGGTGCCAAAGTGAACCGAGGTTATCAAAGTTACCAAAGACGAGTTCCTCAAGTCTCAAGGTTTCCACGGTTGAATTCCACGGTGTCGATCAGCAGGAACGATACGACTGACAGCGCAACGGCGACGCTTTCCTCGCCCGGACGGAAGTGCCACGTCGGGTGCATTGTTGCTTGCCGTGTGCACGGGACGCGGATTGGCCAAATGGAGCGAGAAGGACTCACGAGTCGTCTGTGCCCGTGTATATAAATGCATGCGCCTTACAGTCTCGTGTATGCACGTGTACACAGGCGGACAGAGAAAGGGAGAAAGAGAGGGGTTGAGAGGGTGTAGGTGGGTCGGTTGCGAACCACTTCCTCTCGGGACGTGTGCGGTCTTCGAATAATCGGATACTCGTGCGTGCTGCATCGAGGAAAGGATGTGCACCGTTGTACGTACGGGCAGAGAAAACAACGAAAAAAAAGGGTGAAAAAGAGAGAAAGAAAGAAGAAGAAAAAAGAGGGAAGAGTCACTCGATGCTCGAATAACACTTCTTTGTAGTCTTTTCATAAAACACTGCTGGTCCGGTGGCCGCTTTTACGCATGGAATAATGCGTGTGGCAAGGAAACTCGATAACACGCGTGTACCGAGGAGTCGCGATCTCCTGCGCGTCGTTTCGACGGTCAACGGTGCAGAAAGAAAAAGTGTACAACGACGGAGATGGAAATCGAAGCGTGTCACGTACACGGAGATAAGAGCGCGAAACGAGCAACTGGAGGAAAACAACAGTGATACGTCTCCTCAGCTACTCTATTATGGTACAATTGAAAAGCCATCGGCAGGCGGCGGCGTTTTGCAAGCGAATCGCCCCTTCGCAAATGAATAATCGTTACGTACGACGCGTGACGATCCACCGTGGTGGAATTTCGCCGAGGCTGGCTACGTAGACGAGGACCCCGGTACATAATGGCTGCGCCACGACGCGCTCGACCGGCCGCTACTATACGTCCCAGGATAAAGAGAGGAAAAGAGAGGAAAAGAAAGGAGCCGGGACAGGGGTCTGACAAAGGAAGAGGCGGAGGTGGAGGCGGAGGCGGCGGCTGTGTGGTAGTAGTGGAGAAGGTGAAGGAAGGCCACCGGTGGTGGAAAGAAGAAAAGCAACGAGCACGAGGTTAGGTGAACCCTCGTTGTTCGCTCGTGTGCACGTCGTTCGGTGGATATTCGATATCCCCTCGCGTATCCTCGAGTATTGGCCCCGGCCTGCCGATATGCAACAAACAAAGACATTTTCCACTTCCGATGAGACTCGCGAGAGCCACTCGAACCGCTCTACCGGGGCGAAATTCTATCTTATCCTGTCTCCCGGGATCGGTGGGATTCGGCGCCTCGCGGACACGGTATATGTACACGTAATACTTAGGCAGTCGTGATAAATCGGAGTACCGATCGGGTGGTGGCTAATTTCAGAAGATCAGCTTCTCGAGAAAGGGGAAGCAAACTGTTCAATTGTTCAATTGTAAAAGTACACGGATTGCGTATGATGGGGGATACAAATGTTACAATTCTTTTATCGTTACAGATAATTACTTATCACTCTTTATCCGTGGCTTTGTTTGAGTGAACAAATTTGACAAACTTGCCGGCCCTTGATTCGCCGGCCAATAGGGATCTCTAGAATCGATAGTTGGAAAACGTGAAATATTTTCAAATTAGTTGAGTTCGTAGCACGCACGGGCACCTTCAGATTCGCAATGAAAAATGATGGATTTAAACGGATACGAGCTTGTCCGGATATACATGTATGTATACCTAAATGTACATACACAGTATGTCGGAAAACAAGCGGAACTTTTTAAATTTAAAGAAAAATACTAACACCATCTATTAAAACAATATATAACTTGAAAGCTGTACAATCTCCTGTACAAAACGAGACTACCATCATTAGAATCGATCAACAGATTGTCAAGTTATAGCGCTTGAAGTGACACTATGTTTTGTAACCTCGTCACAAAAACACGATAATGCACCATCGCACAGGACCGTCGCTGTTCGTGAATTTTTGTCCAAGAAACAAGTCTGTATGCTTCAACATCCTCCGTATTCACCTGACTTATCTCCGTGTAATTATTTCCTATTCCCAAAACTCAAACTGGCCATGCAAGGAACGATTTATGATAGTGTTACACACGTCCAAGAAGCCGTGACGAGGGTCATTGGAGCGATTCCGGAAAACGACATGAAAAAATCTATGTTACAATTGGTTGAACGCGCCCAGCGATGTATTGAAGCGGAAGGGATGTACTTTGAATAAAAAGGAATAATTTTGGCAAAATAACTAATTGTTTCTTTTTAATTTAAAAAGTTCCGTTATTTTTCCGACATACTGTGTACATACTTATATCTGTAATCCAGATTCGAACATAGACACGGCGAAACGCATAGTCGCCTGACCTACGGTGGAGTTTAACGTCCCTATTAGCGCATGTCATTTGAATGGGAATGTAATAAAAGTCGCGTGCAACATAATTTAATTCAAGGTCGTGCACACTCGCTTTCGAACAGATGCAGAAGAACGCAATTACCGAGGACCGGCCGCAAGCAGAGCCGCGCGCGTTTCTGCGTATGCGCCATAACTCTATATACGCGTATGTGCGTGATTGTGCATGCACACCGCCGTGCTTTTTATCGGTTAATAATATTTTGTGACCGCGCTGTAACTCGTGACGTGCCTCGATACCAAAAATATGCACCGGCTGCTGTTGCTTTACGTGCACGCAGAATTATGCGGCATGCATAATTGCGTTCAATGAAATTCGCGTCTCCGCCGCGAATCGCTGCCCTTCGACCCTTAATTCGCGATCTCTCTTGCCCCTGCCCGCCCTTTTTCGCAGGGTCGCCGCCGTGTTATGATAGACGACGTATCCTCGCCAGGCGTTACGCGCAATTGAATCCATGCGCCACGTCGAAATTGCTGGGAATCGACGAATTCGTGACAATAAATTACGGGCCAAGACGAGAGGAATCGTACAACTACATGTTCGAAGATTTTTTTCAAGGTGCCCCGTACGACCGGGCCAGGCCACTCCAAAAGGACGAAACAAAGTTCGTCGAGATAACGAAGGGCGGTTCGAAAGGCGAGAGACCTCTGGTCCGGGGGTGGTCGGTGCACATGGCAGACAGAATAAATAAAAATCGAGAAAAACCGCTCGTTTCAGCCAACGCGCTGTAAACATCTGCTAGGCGAGGGCATGTTGGCCCGCTAGTGGTTCTCAATTGCCCAAAGGCCCATTCCTTCGTCGAAATTCATGGTCCACGGTCCGTAGCCTCGCAGTCTGTCTGAAATCTCTCTTTAGACCTCCTTCTTTTTCGCCCAACCACTATATTCATCGTCTACCTCGTTGCATTCTACCCGGTGCCCCCTCTGTCCCTCTTTACCCCGGGCTTAAGTGTCGATCGAGTTTCGAGTATGAGAACGGAAAGGGCCCAGTGTGGGACGGCAGCTGCTTCGGAGGCCAACAAAGGCAACAACCACCGTCCTCGACAAGGGTCGCTGGTATATACTATTACTAAAACCATTCACATACTTGCTACCGATTTCCTCCTGTTTTCCTTCCTTTTTACGGCGGGGACATCTTTGAAAGCGCATAAAATCCGGAGTTCATTCCAACACGTTTCCTACTCTTTTTTCCTTCTCTCCAGATCGAACGACCATTGTGTGCATCGTCTGAAGATCTCGCGGATCCTTCTTCGATCGTCGCGACGAAGCTCAAGGCTTCGCCGAACGGAGAAAGCGCGGGAAGAGTTTCGACATCGCCGACCGCAAATTGAACCGAGGAGGAACGGCCGAACGGTTCATGGACTCGAAAGACCATGCAACGAGATGAATGTCGGGGCACAATCGGCGTGCGTGACAAAGTGTGTCGTTAGCGGCGAGAGGAGGAAATTCAATGGCAACAACGACGGTGTTATTCAGACGGGAGTTTCACCCACCGTCTGAAATTTTTCTGAACGGCGGAAACTTTTAATTTTGCGGTCATCCGTTTCTGCGGCCGATGGGACTCTCGAGAACGATCAAACGGCTACGACTGCGAATCGTGTCCGAACAGTTTTCGAGATAATTGCCCCTTTCCACTTCCTGGGCGTATCGTTGTCATCGCATTGTGAAGAATTATCGCGAACAATGCGAACCGCAGAAACGAACGTCACGAGGTACCGAAAAGCGGCGAACGTGTCTCCGCATTTGCCCAGGGAATCACTAAAGCAAACTGAACGCAATATACAATAAGAGACACATTTTTACAACGATCGAGGGTCGCTGGTTTTGGCGAAAATCCTTTTAGAGTTGTTAACGTACTTGGCGGGGTTTACCTATTGTAAATTCGAGAGGAGCGAATAAAAAACCTTGTACAATAACACACTCTGTAATCCGCCTCCCATCCTTCTCGAAAACCTTGGGCATTTGACCACACCGGGCGAGCAAGTCGTAAAATACTCGGAAAAGATTCTGCCGCCTCATGGGCAGGATTTTACGAAGGCACGTGAACTAGGGACTAGACGGATCTATTAACACGATTTCGTCGTCGACACAAATCTTCCATTTCGTTGGGAAAGACTAACGTCCCTCTGACGTAGCCGGCCAGACGAGCACGTGCTAGTGCAAGATAAAACAAGTGTCCCGGCTGACCGTTCAAATTCCCGGCTACCATTTCCTCGTGTTCCGTCCACATAGAAACGCAACGTCAAGCGTTCCACGGAAGCCAAGAAACGCGGTACCGCATATGCCGCACGCATTCCAGCAATATTTCCCGCGTTTCAGTTACACAAAAAGTTGTCGAACGACTGTATTGTTGCACATTTTCTTCTAATTTTTCGCCCCAATGGTAAATTCATCCTGGCTACCATTAGTAGTACGCGAATCGTCGTGTTCAATCGAACTAGTTTGCTTAATATCTGAATGATATTTGCTTCCCAACGCGGTCTACGTTCATTTACCGACGAATACATGCCTATCGAGTGCTCGCATATGTACACGCGTGTACATTCTCGATAAACAACAAATACAAGCTCGAACGTGTATCTATGTATCTCGCGCGGCGACTCCAAATAAACCAGCCTCGATTACCGCGTTCGCCTATTCCGCCAAGCCAACAGAACCGTCCTGCGGCAGCTGGCACGCGTCGTTTCGCTTCTCCAGCGGAGAAAGTTTCGCGCTCCGAGCGGTCCTATTTGCGGGCTGGATCACGTGTAACCGGTGCTGTTGCCGAGAAGCGCGTGTTTCACGGTTAACAGCGAATCGAGGGACGTTTAATAGCGAAACGTTTCTTTCTTTCTTCCCGCCAGTTCGTGTCGCCGCGCCGGTTACTCGGCGTTGCAGTTAACGACCTGGATAACCAGCGGTGATGTTTCCAAAGTAACGTCATCATTCGTCGCGATGCGACACGACGCGACGAGTCTGGCGACGGAGTCGCTCATTACAGCTTCCGGTCCAGGAGAACGAGACAGAAGGAGAGGGATATAACACTAGGGACAGAGAAAAACTGTACGCAACCCAGAGATCGCGGCGTGGCGATGACTGTGGGGAAAGGAGGACCAACGGGACGGCCAGCAAGAGGAAACGAGACGGAGATATACGGCGCGAGTAAGACGAACGATTAGGAAGGAGGGAGAAAGAGCGAGAATCGAGCGAAAATGCTCAACAAATAGCCACATCCTCATAATGGAACGGCGTATCAAACTCATTAGACGTCGTTATTGAATCGACACGATTACGTTCCGTAGAAAGATCCGATCTTCCCGTTGGAACCAAACGATCGAAACCGATCGTCACCGCGAGGAAAGTGTATGTACCTATGTATGCGCGTGCGATAGAAATCAGCGTGCCGCTATGAGTTTTAGGCGTGCGAGATTGCGGGTACCGGGTCGCGTTATAGCAATGATTCATGCCAGGTATGTTAAACTGGTTCCGAGGCGGACTGCAACGGTTGGAGGAAAAAATGGTTGGTAGTTCGTAGACCGATCTACGAGACACAATGCAACGTTAGAGAAAACAGGCTATGGGTGTATATATGTAGATTTGTAACAACCCCGGTCCCCGCTCGCGGCGAAGGGCGGCGTATCTGGGAAAGCAGGAAGCGAATGGCTTTTATGTAAGGAAAGAAAAACATAATGCACGATTGCTATAGCTGTCCAAGAAAATTTATGGAAAATTGTATCGAAGAAACGCGACATTCGGATTACGTTTGCGTTATCAGAAGTCTCGCGTTTCGTACGGAGACGATCTGCGGTCCGTTTTATGATAGACTGCCGGGAACAGAATCGAGTGCATAATTAGCGAGAATGAGATATACTATGGTATTTGTGCAAATAATATATATTATAATACGAGACTACTCTGAAAGAGCTTAAATGACGACTGCAAACTCTAAAATTTGCATCTATAGATTAATAGAACGCAGCTGATTGAGAAATACCGGCGACTAATTTAACGCCGCAAATATGTAGCACTCGTCATATACAATAAATGAGAATCGATCCAAGACGAGGCACGATAACCGGCCGGTCGGTCTACGAACCGTACGCCACGCAAAAGCAACGAGCACTCGCTCGCTATCCGCGCGTTTCGGTCGCACGACGCGTCAGTGGTTCTCAAAGGGCCGACCGTGTCGTGGAAAGAGGATGCGAGAAAGCAAGGCGAAACGGAAGGGGCGATAAGCACGTACGGAAATCCGTAGCGAGTTCTGAATTTAAAACACGAATAGTCTTGACACCGTTCTCGAAGTGTCCGAGTCTAACGTTATTGAACGGTCAATATCAGCGCGTCTCACGTGATGACTCCGCGAGCACCATACGGCTTCCTTTTACACGCCATAGTTTTCTATACCATCGAGGAATACATTTGTGTATCGCTGGAGAGGCTCCGTGCTTGCCAGGTACATTATATTCAGACATAATAAAGCGTTATCGACCAGCGAGAGAAGCCAAGTGGGGTTCTCCTTTTCGCAAGCCATAGCAAAATAATGCTGTACGCAATAAAGCACGCGAGACATTGAACTTGGTTGAAAAACAAGAACTGGACACCTCGTCCGACTTATCGAAGCCTATAACCCGCAATCAATGGTCGATATTATAATATGCCAATGCAGCTGTGGCAAGTAGAACCATTACGATTACAAATATCACAGAGATGGGAGATTATGTTTATACATTCGTAATATCGGTGAGAATTTTCGCTCCGATAACATATCCAACACTAGCGCGTAGAGCAATAAAGTCAAGCTATAATATTTCCTTTCCAATGAAAAATTAAATTGATCTGAGTTCGATGAAAAACAAAGCAAAAGGCAAACTCAAATGAAAAGTGCCTTCTTTAATCATGGAGATTAATTGGTGAAATAAAACGTGAATCGCACGAGCATAGATAAAAGATAGGTCCAAGTCCCGGTATTGATGACGGCGATCGGAGTTCCGCGATTATATATCAGCCGCGCGATCTCTGACAGAAGATTTAAATGGCAAGCCACGTGGCGCCGCGACGCGGCCAGCCAGTTTTTCTGAATTTCGAAACGCGTCATGGGGCCATCGTGTATCGTGTGTTCGTACAGCGAAGCTTGGACCGCTGAACAAAAGCAACTGCTTTGTTATTCAATGGGAAGCTTATCTTTTCGCATTGCACATTTGACACGTTCGTTAAGCCTGATAGTTTGTCTCGCTGAATACAGATTGCGTAAAACTTGAAATTTTCATTTTCATATCGTACGAGGAAGGACTAAACGAAAGGCGGCACGTTATCGAGCGCAAGTTTCCAGTGAATATTGCGGTACGAAAAGGTCGGAAGTAGGTATATAGAGTCTGTATCACGCATGTACAATATACGTGTCTGTTAGTTTTATTTGTATTCGACTCTGCTTTGACATTTGGATGGAAGGAAGGTGGTCGTAAAACTTCTACCCTAATGTTTTGTTTGAAATTCCTGAAGTTTAACGGTCGTCGACATTTCGTGCCCTCCCGCGAGCGGCCGGCTTTTAGCCACCGTAAACATTGCTGGGTTGCTGTGTTACGAGATAACAATCACCATTTAACATTTGGTAAACTAAATAAGTCTAAAATAAACAGCGTCAACGGTAAGCAGGTTTAAGCGATTAATCTCGTTTAATGATGCAATTGATGTCAATGAATATTTGTTTCGCTTCTGATGTGTTCGTAATTGTGAAACAGTTTTATCCGCAACAACGCATTCATCTGCTCCGTGCGAATTTTTCGATGCAGTGTCATCGGGCTGCTGCACCCCGACAAAATATAACTGCTATTTCCGACACATCTCCTGGAAACGTTGGCGTATAAAAAAAAAATTATGCCCAGACAGTCGCGGCACGAATAAAAGAGCGGAGAACTCCAATTTGCTGTTTCGAGGAACGGTTGTTCGCTCGCGAAAGTTAACGAAAATGTCATTGATCTCGAACACCAAACGCCACTCTTTATTTACGAGACGGGATAGATGTGCCTCGGATAAACGGCACACGCATGCACAGTTTTTTCTGTTGCACTAGTGAGATTGCTCCGAAAAATCGTATATACATATATAAACGATAGACGCAGAGCAGATTGAACGTAAAGGTAGTCGTCGAACGACCCCGACCTACGACAGGGTTCACTGCACGACGATCCGCCCAGCTTTCAGACGAATGCGTTTTTCGGAGTTAGATTGGTTTAATTGCACCATTACTTAACACCGCGTTTCTCGCGCCACGCTCACGCTCGTGCCACTGAACTGTCAGTGGTTCTACACGCGACTGATTCCGGTAACGAGGAATGCGAAATAACGTACTACGCGAATTCAACTTACGTAAATGGAGCACGATTGCGCTCAGAATGTATCTAAACGACATTATCGAACAACGTTCCGATATGTACACACATATTACTCTAGCAAAACTTTCCAAAATAGTCTGCATAGACCAGCTACAACATAAATTGGCGGAAACGATTTTCAATATGCGCGATATTCATGTATATAGGTTAAAGAGCACCAGCAACGAATGATTCGAACGATTCCAAGGCTCGTACTCCGAAGCGCTAATGCAATCATTGATTTATTGACACACGACTCTTTCAGTTTACTTTTCGACTATAAAATTGATCGTCCTGCGACAAATCGTTATCAACATTTTGAGAACCATTTACATTCGACGTCTCTATAAGGGGCGAAACGTAGTTAGACAACCGTGAGGGAAAACATTTCGAGTTTGAGGCAGTAGTAGAGGTTATGTGCGCGCTTACCTTGTCGACCGACGATCTCCGCCACGTGCTCGCTGCTAGGCACCGGCACGCACTCGGTCATGTTCTGGCTCTTCTTGGAGCGTGCTTCCTCGAAAACGCCTGCCGGTGTCGTTTGCAGAGGATCCGGATCGTTGGTCGTTCCAGTGCCGGTTCCTGTACCGGTGCCCGGGCATCCGGGTGTACCCTCCAGGCCGAGCATAGATAACTCTAATGCCAATTGTAGGGCTCGTTGATCCTCAAGGGAAGCAGTACCACCGCCATTCGCTCCGCGATCCATTTCGCTGAATAAACTCGTTGGCATGTTGCTCGACTAAGGTGTATTACGTGGTGTCGCAACACGGTAAAGTCAATCGTGTGTGTATACGTTTACACAGAGTAAGTAAATCACAGTTTATTCACCGATCTTCACTATTTCCCTTTATCGATGATAGTCTCGCGTCTTCACAGCCCGTGTCTTCCTTCTTATACAGACGTTATTCGGTTGTATCGTCGACTACAAACGGTCGTAGCCGAACAGAAAGTTGTTCCTCGCGACAGAGTCTAATTCGAAACGATTGAAAAACAATGAAACACAAGCGCGCGCGTGCTACACTACACACACTGAATTATTTAGGACGAGGGCTACAATAGTACTGCTATACCCAGAAACGAAGCAGTGGTCTATTCTTCTCGCGCCCGGTCACGAGGAAATGTATTCAAGAAAAAACAACGATGCACCGTACAAAAATAAAATCGTCGCTTCGCCGGTGCTCGCCTCTGTCTTCTTCCTTTTTTCGTCCGGTCCTCTGTGCCGCGCCGTTTACACGAGAAGCGCACGGCGTGAGTGCTGTTCGTACACTGGAACCGTGTGGGCTACTACTCGCCGTAATCTCGTGTCCACGATCGCACGTTCCTTTTCTCGTCGATCGGTCTCACTCGCGCGCTTTCTTTCACCGCGTGTAGAGCCAGCCGTGAGCCAAAAATGGCCTTCTCGATATTCGCACTGGTCGGGACAGTTCGTAGAGCTTCGTAATTTTAAGAGCACGACCTGCAACCGTCAATGTCGCCGCTCGTGATGTTCGTATATTTTTCTTTTTTTTTTGTTCGCGTATCTTTTTCAACCGATACAATTCGTTCGTTCGTCCTCTCTCCTGTTTCGTTCGCTCTCGATTTTCCCTTCGACGAGACAACGTAACGCAATGTAACGTAACGGCGCGTGTATCACGTTTGGGATCCTCGTCACCAACCGACTGACTAAAGCGTCCGCGAGCGTCGTCGCGCGACTGAAGCACTGAAAACGGAGGCAAGGGGCGCCGCGCTCTCTCTTTCGTTCCTTCCTTCTCTCTTTATCTCGCACACTTGCTCTCTTGCTCTTTCTCTCTATTCCCCTCACCACGATCTTTCTTTTCGAAGGCAGGCGCGTGCAACTACCCTCTCGCTCGTGTTACCGCTGCGACTGACTGCGACGTACTGCGACTGCGGGTGCTAAAGCCGGCGCGCCGCCATGTGCCGGACGCCGGCTATGCGTTTCGTTGATTGGTCAAACTGATCACGTGGCCACGTACCACCCCTCCCCACCACTCGACACCAACCGGCGCACAAAGTACAAGCGCACCTACCGGCCGAGAGCGCCGCACTTCGTTCGCCTCCGGATACGGGCGCGTGCACTCGTCCCTACCGGCTTGCAACCCCCTCCGTGTTACCGCTCGTGCTCTCGCTTTTTCGCGAAGTTTCCCTATAGATCCACGCTGGAACACCGGCTGCACCACCAATTTTCCGCGGCGGTGATTGCGAGCCCGGGGCTGCTTGGGATCGTAGCTCCATCTCTTCGCGATAACACGAGATATGTACTCCGGTCGGGGGATGCACTTTCATTCCGTCGATGTTGTTTCACTTAATATAATTACTCACTGTCAATATCCCTCCCTTTATCCTTGTTTGACTGCAATTTTAATTAACCATCATAGAGTACTTCCCCATAGGATTGAGGGAACTACAGCTTTTTATTTTTATCATTCCCAAATTAGACCTTCCATTTCTGAATTTAATTCTTCATTACTTATCACTATTATTTCTTTTTTTAGTACAGTATGAATTGAGAGACTTTGTATTTTACAAACCTTGTTAAACACGTAGAAAATATGTGCATTCAAATGTGCTTCCGTGTACATACTCTCAATTCCTCTTTTTAGAAAATCACGACAGCAATGTTGCGTTTTTCAAGAATGTTAGTTGCATGCATCGTATCGTTCACGGTATACTTCGCGATGCAACACCCTTTTCTTCTAGCAGTCCCGTCAACGACCTCTGGCTGCATATAGGGTGAATAGCAAACGCATTCGTCGGTACTTTTTCGTGGTGCATATAGTCACTGCGGCACATCGGCGAAGGGAAATGCAACAGGAAGGAAATTTACGACTCTCGAGATATAATAGCAAGGTATCGTTCGAGTCGTAAACCGTAGTTGGATCGTTTGAGACTGCTATCACGCCGTAAATTAGATACGACGTCAAGAGTATTTCAAAGGAAATCTCGGCAGCTCACCGATATCGATACAAAAATCGAATCACCCCGTCGAAGTCTGCGATTTTGTACGCTTTAATTATCCATTGCTATTCCTGAGACTTTTACTTATAATCCTGTAGCTTCTTTCAACAAATATTTTCCTTTCTATCGATGGGAATTATTTGTTCCAAGAAGCGTGCATTGAAAGTGAACACTTGTCACTTTTAATGAAAGGAATTACCCACAAGTCGTCATTAGGTATGCAACTCGTCTGTGAGTGGAAGTAAACATGTTTCTTTCTTATACTTTTACACGATAGCACGCGTATTACGCCAAATTTATACAATACCGTCGATGAAGCGAGAAACATAGAATTTTTATTGCGGTCGATATTCGACGAGTACCGTGAAACAAGTTTCCGCAGAAGTATCGACACTATGTTCTTATATACACGATGCACCGGCCTATAGTCGACCATTGCGCCGTAGAATGGTTAACTTTCCGTAATCGTGGTATCAAGAATATCTTCACTCCGAATCGGTTAAGCTAGGTTAAGTTCCTCCGATCTATCGTCCTTGAACTCGGTGGCCGATGATTCCACGGGCATCGCAGGAATTTGCACGGGACTCGTTGATCTCGGAACAGCGTGTCGCAGCCGTTGTTGCAATTTTCCCAATTACCACTTGTAATTAACATAGGTCTTAAACCTGCGAAAAGAATACAAAAATGGCAAGAAGAGGATCGATCGTAAATCCATGCTGAAAAACCTATTAAAATTCCATTCTCTGGCACAATGCAAAAACGCAGTCGTTACGCGTGTTGAAGAGCACACCTTTAATAAAAGAACAACCGTCTCGGCTCGGTTTAAAGGTACGCTGCGATAAATTTTTAAAAGGAACCAGTTCGCCGCGTAGAATAAAGGCAACGATGCAGGAGGCTGTCCCCCTTCTTTCAACTAATTGTCGAATGTGAGCTAGATAAGGAATCAACGACTAATTACATCGTCGATGCCAACAACCTCTTTATCTGCAAATCAAGGCAGTAGTGCCAGCGGCCACCTGTGCGACCGTGACCAAAAATGCACTATGCAACTAGGAACGGGAGAATTCGTAACTGAAATGATTTCTAAATGCACCCGTTTGGACCTTGAACCGAGGTGCAACCGTGTTCCATTGTTCTCTGCCGACGACCCTTCGTCCTCTCTCCAGACCGACCGATTGCTCGATTTTTAGTCGGGCCTACACGCACGATCGAGACCGTGTCCTCCATCTCCTCGAGGACAACCGACGTCGATCGAGAATAAGCCCAGAATATCAGAAACTTTTATTACCCGCGTCCTGCTATCCAAGATACAGATATAAAATATTAACGTTTATGGACAATGACGGGCGAAAATTCGATCGTCCTTTTAACGCAATGCAACGCTGCCGTAAAGTTCATTCGCCGAAACTATCGAAATGAGACAAAGAAGGGAAGGGTTGATGTGTCCGAAGAGAACGCGAGTGTTGCAATTTTTTGGGACCTGCAGTTTATATGATTCGCTTTGTTAGCGACGGTAAGTAGTAATTTTAAATGACCGTAGCGTGCTTGAAGTACAACGCGCAAGGACATTCATTCGGTAAGTTTCCACAGCTATACGACCAAAGGTAAATTCTATAAATAGACAAATATCCAAAAGTAATGGCTATATAGAAACGCAAAGACGAACTATATACTTCTCTTACTAAAATCACAATGGCCCCGAGACTCTGGCCAATAAAGCGTAGCTTAAACGACAGGTGCCAGGAGGGACATTTCTAAACAAAACCCCCGTTCTTGGGTATATTTGCCTAGCAGGTACCAAAAATTTGCATACAGCTGCTCGAGTTAGGCTAACCTGACCGTGGCTAATGGTGCCATCAAAATTCGCTTCATTTACCTGGCGTACCTCTGCACAGCAACGCGATACACGCATAAAAGAGAGTACACAGGGACAGGCCGGCGAAAACTTTTGCAAATTCCATAGCTCGTTGGCGTCGTTGCCAGTCATTCGGCAAATTACACTCTGCTGAAAAGGGGGGAAAAAAACGTTTCCACAAAAGTGGCCGACTTTCTCGCGGACACCAATCCTACGTGAGTCCGTTCGGCAAAGGCGACTAATTTTGTTTCTCATCGTTCGCCGAAAGCAACGACCCATGCACGCTCTCTCAAGGCTGTCTCGGGACGCCACCTTTTGCCAAGATCACCTGCCGACTTCTGGGCGAGATCGTGCTCTCGACTCGCTCGTAAATACCTGCAAGTTATCGTGGATACGTGGTTTTCGAAACGGTGCAGAATTTCGTTTCGTTTTACCCAGGACGGGAACGACGGAACAGTCGAACAGGCAACGAACGATTTATCGTGAACACGGCATACCTAGCAGGGGTAGGTTTTCCCGACATATGTGCGTTGCCTGTGCAAACGAGCTCGAAACACGAGCGTGAAACTAGCGTGTGCGTGCACGTGCGTGCCCCACGCTTATTCATCGAGCTAATTGTCCCAGCTATCGACGCGTAATCAGCTGACAATCGACGACCGCTATAACTCCGGCGCAGTTACGATCGAAAGATGGAAATACTACGTTTATGTTGTCCCGATTCGCGATTGCGATGCGTTCGTTTCTTCCTTTGCGGACTGCTGTAAGAGTTGAATTCAATGCATCAATGGAGAGCGATGCAGGTGTGCTGGGACAGTGGAGGGGGATGAAGTCCAGGGTTTATAGCACAGGGCGAAGTTAAATGCAAATGGTCGAGTGCGAAATGACTGCCTGTATTTCTCGAGAGCTGTTTCGTGCCTCGCCCCGTGGCTTTTCGCGGCCACCATTTTCGTAGTTCTGACGCGATTTCACAGTGAACGGTCGAAGAAAGCCCAGCCCTGAGACAAGATGTTGCAACACGATACTGTTCGAACTGAACGCCAGCCACACCGAGCCCGGCTCTTTACATCTCGGCTTATTACGGACAATAACGACCCGCTATATGCTACATTTATATCTTATCAGCCCTGATGTTATACATTACGCGCCGGGTAATGCCATACTTTAAAAACGTGTTTCATAATGCGGCAGAGTAGCTCGAATCCTTAAAGTTCGATCATCATCGCCACTGCGATAGATTGCAAGCACTTCCAAAACGCCGCGCCGCTATCGTTCCAACAGATTGCCATCTTATAAGCCATTCAATAATGACGGGAACGAAGGTCAGCAATGGTGGATGTCGAAACCGGACGATCTTTCTTATACTGCGAAAAGGGTATACGCAAAACGTTTATCAGTGGTGGCAAGCGATCCAGTTCTGCTCGCTGATTCCAAAGTAATTCAACAATGAACAAATCGTGACGGAAACTTCGAAAAGTATGCGCAGAACAAAGTATTCAACGGCCACTGCAGGGTGATTTATTTAACACATTGCATACAAATTGTTTCTAATATCTTCATCCTTATATGTTCCTTATATAACTATACAAATATAATTCCAAACTATTTTGTCGTCCTGAATTCTAACAAACCCTGAGCCCTCCCCAATTACCAGAGCGTCCCCGTGTTCCGTGCACAGAGCGCACACGTATACATACACGTGCACGCGCGCAAAGGACCCAGAAGCAGAATCCATGGGACTCGGTCCCGAAGGGCGGCGTTGATCGCCGGCACGCGCATAGTCGGTACGGCGCCAAAAGCCCGTCCAACTCGTGTTTAACTTAATAACGGACAGAACAGTTTCTGGCCGGCTGGCGCATTAACTAACTCCTCTTCGACGTTCGGCGTGGTTCGCCGTATTTTTAGCGCGTGCAACCGGTTGCCTTCCACGGCGATCATTGTCGTTGCTTTGCGAAACTGCTGCAACTCCTGCGGGGCGGCGCGCGGCGTCCTCGCGAGAGCTGTGGATACACGCGTACCGTGCCCACAGCACACACACACATATATATATACACACATGCGTGCTCTCACGGCGCACGTGCACGCGTGCACACATGAGTTTGTCGCGCGACCGCGTTCGCAGAATACACCTTGACGATTTTTCTGCGCGCACGAGGAGGCCCGGGTCGCGCTTTGCGTTCGCGCAGAAATACCGGATCGCGCGTGTCCGTGCGCCCACACGCGGTCCACTGGACGCGTACATGCGCGAGATACTCGCGCCGGCCGAGCAGGAGAGGAGAGAGAATATTTCGTTCGATTTCGATCGCCGGGGTGCAACGGGGGAGAACCGCATTGCTGGCCTCTGAGTCGGTCGCCACTGGGAGGACGACGACGGCGACGACGACGGCGGTGGTGGAGCCGACGCACGCCTTGTCGCCGAACAGCGTGTCTGAGGGGCAGGGCCGTAGCGTCGGCGTCGGGCACCCACCCGATACCCTTCCTCGCTCCATTTTGCGTGCCATCGAGACGCACGAGGCGCGAATATTAATGCGACGCATGGCTTCAGAGCGACCGGGGTCGCCGGGGGTGAATAAGAATGGAAAGGCGCCGTGTCGAGGTGCATCCTTGTGTTACTTTGCGATCGCGGTCTCGGGGGAGGGTTCAGCTGGATTCGGGGTGTTAGAGAATTAGTATTCTTCCCCTCCTTTTGTGTTGGTCGCTCGCTAATTGGCGGGGGGTGAAATTTCGACGGTTTGTTGGTATCGATTTTTTCTGGAGTCACCGAGGGGGTCAGAGACTGATACATTGTGTACATTGAGAAGGATTTAGGAGGATTTATTTATTATGGTTTTAATAATCCTTTTTCGACGTAATTCACAGGTGGATAAAGGCCATCGAACGCTCATTGAGTCGTGGCATTTCTTGGGCCTGATTTTGCAGAATATTCGAGAGACATCATTTGTCGTCAGTGGTGTAATTACCGAGGTGTGCAATTAAAGCATAAAATCAATTTGTGATTTACAGCGTTTAAGGGAATAATGAACAGTATCATGTGGACAACTCTGTATAATAGGTCAGCTAAAAAGAGAATTCGCTACGAGAACCATAAATTCTCGCCTCGCAGTTAATTACTGGCTACAAATAAATTTCATCCCCCTATCCATTCATTGTTCTTGTTCAACCATATCCACTAAGGCATCCCTCTGTCAAGAACTCCTCACCAACCAAAATAAGCCTACAAATTTATTACAGTAAACACGTGTGTATATCTAACCACGGTCATTACTGTTTCCTGACATTTTCCCCCAAAAATCCAAAGGAACGAGATAAATCTGTCAAAAGAGGATGCGTCAGCCGTACCAAATATTCCACGCGCAATTAACTTCATCCAGACCAATCATGAGATCGTCTCGCGCTAATCGCGACAACAGCTGCTTCGCGGTGAAATGCCGGACAACAGAATGCAACTGCACAACTGTTTCTCGTCACGATTCGGCAGTATACAGCCACCGTATCATGTCGTTGCTGATTATATTGATCGGCTATCTATCCCAATATCTGGTTAACCGCGAAATTCGATGAACGCCCACGCAACGGACGTCTACGAAGTAGCGTCGGCATGGGCAGCGACCGTAAGGACCGTTGCACAACGACGAAAACGCATAAATAGCGTGGTAAACGATGATAGCGCGGATAAACTACCGCCTTTCTAAATATACTGTGCCCGGTTCATTCGCGGAATGTGCTTCCGACCGCAGCTTGTAACACTTGTCACCTATCTGTGCCTCTTGGTGCCACCTTTCCACGATCCCCCTGGTTTTTGCGCGAATTACTTCGCGAGGAAAGCATTTCCCTCCAAAGTAGAACAAGCTGAGGGGTTTCCCCGATAGCAACCCCGGCGCAGCTTTCAACATTTTTTCGACTCGATCGCTTGAACTGAGTTAACGTATTCAATTTTGCTCGATTGCGCTCCCGTAGTATTTGGAATAGTAAATGTATGTCGAATATATTTACTATCCCAAGCCAGTTGCCACTCTTGAATAGCAACCTGCTTGAAAATACGAAAATCTGCAGTTGTATTTCAAGCATATGCTTCGGACGTATTATGGAAACAGAGCAAATGAATTTCTATACGTGCGGCTTTTCTCATTCAGCAGAGCATATCCCTGGGACTGCTTCGTGGACACACGATCCATCCAGCAAATATACGCGTATACGAATATGTACTTCAAGTTGTATCAAGCAAATCCCCCTTCGATAGAAGACATGTACCCGGTCAGAATTTTTCATTCATTTCCACAAACGCAGAATCACGGCCTTTTCGCCTGTACCACTAGCTACGTGGCCCTGAATACTACATTCAATTTAAAATATCACGTTTTATTTAGGTCAGCCAAGTATCTTGTCTCGCATTGTCTTCGTCTTCGTGTCACCGATGCGACAGTGCAAGGAAATCGACATTCATGAAAACCAGCCCCGGCTCATATTATTATATGCGCAAAGTGACAGCAGTTAATCCCTGTGATATATGACACGGAATGGGAATAATCGTTCAAGCTCCCGAGTTTCATTTGCACAACAGTGGCTTTGGTAGCTCAGCTGCTAGGAAAAATGCATTATATACTCGTTCCTCTCGGATTATGGAATACCGACTGCACTACGGGTAAATATAGAAAGGGCGAACGCGTTGTGAATGGAGGCTCAGTCGTTCGTATATGGATCGCGTGCGCCGAGCTCAAAGATTTGGGCTGGGTTTCGGCACCGTGAAAAATATGGATTAATTGTGGAACAGATGCAAGACGAAGAGATTCGGACATTTTTGAACCGAGCCTCGCTCGCCACGTAGCCTTTGTTGCGTGTTGGACGCCGGAGGTAATGGAAAATTAAAAAATTATGCCATGTGGCAGGGAAAAGATAATTATGGTAATTCCAGTATAGAATATTGTGGCGATAGAGAGCAAGTAGATGAGTGGACGTTGCAATGTTGTGTTTGTCACACAGGCCTAGAAACAATAAGAGTGTCAGCGTTGCGATCTGTAACAATTCAACTTACCTCGCATCGGATTTCGCCACGAATGTACTCCTTTGGATACGGTGAATCGTTAACCCGGCGAGTTTCGACAGCAACAATTTTATCGATGGTTTTATTGGCCGGAATGCGAGCAACGGTAGCATTCTCGTACGGAAACTTCACGGCGATTAGAAATGCATTCTCGGGGCGGCCTTACGCCCGCGAAACAACCACGAATTCGATGGAAGATTTATTTGTAGCCAGGTGTGATTGCAAAATGCATTCACGTGGCTGCCGGTTGCCCTTCGTGTTTATAGCCAGCACTTTCGAGCAGCCGAGAAACGGAAAGCGTTCCACAATCGCTTCTAGGATGCGTTTGCACCGAGAATTCGAAGTAGATACCTGGCAATGGTGTAGGTACGCAGGGGCAGGAATTTCGAGGAGAAGTTACAAGAAGTTGTAACAATTTTTAATGATTAGATGTAGAATAATACATAGTTCACTTTTAACATGTACGGAAATTAATTAATCAATGAACTGGGTGTAAAGTATACATATATTGTACATGTATTTAGTATACGCCATATACCTACATAAAAGGGAACGTTTCCATATGTCTCAAATTCCTGCTTTCCTTTCGCGCAGAAACATTTTCTGCATTTACAAACTATGCAGTATAACTAAAAAAAAATATCGGTGTATTCAATTTTGTACTTCACTAGACGCCTGGTATTAATTGCAAACAGATTTATGAAACTTATGGTATTAACAGAATATTAAAATCAGGTGACGCAGTAATATTAGCCTTCAATGGCTGCGATATTTAAGTACAAAACAGTAATAAAAAGCACGTTTGCTAATGTGACGAAAACTTTTGTTTAACGGACCGTAACAGACACCAGTTACCAAACGAATAAATTTTTATTTCAAGAAGATTCGCCGTACAGAGTGAATTTGCTGAAATACTTCTTAAGGGGGCCAATTTCCTTTGTATGTACAATCTCTTAGAAGGAGAAACGGCCGAAAGCGATAGTTCTCACGCGCGAACAATCATTCAACGTGTTTCCACGATTCGAACCGCAGAAGAAACGTGGCCGCTCGGTTTGCAACATCAATCGGGACATACTTTGCGGATAAAAACTTCCGTCAGATATTTCGCTCGCTTTAGAACTTGTTTCCCAAGGGAACGATTCGTCGAAGCTGGATCGCATGTACGCTTCTGACATTTCGCGGACCTCGGGCGTTCGCCGCGATTCCCTAAGAACCGATGTTGCGACACCCCTGGCGAATTTAAAGCTCATGAACCCAGCGGAATCGCGGAACAAGCAAACGGGACGAGGAGGATGAAGGAAGAAGGAAGACAGAGAAGGAAACATGGGGTAGAGGGAAGAAAGAGGGAGACGAAGGGAATGTAGAACGAAAAGTGAAAGAAAGAGGAGGAATGGAGGGACGAAGAGGGTAGCAGAAAAGGGAGCAGGCGGCGAAGGGGAAGAAAAGGCTCGCTTTTCAGACGGTTCAATAGATTTCGATCTGAGCGACTTTTTTCTGTGCTCGGAACGAAACGAACAATGGGCCAGACGGAAACCATGGCCGAGCTTGAAGACTTCCAGTGTGTTCCTTTCTACATAAACGTGTATATGCATACGGGATCGGGCGGCGTGCGCGTGAACATCTGGATCGGCCGGGTCCTGTGCGAGAACGGAAGTTTAATGACTTGGAGTGTCAGTGAAAATCATGATCAGCTGGACGTCCACGTTCCGAGGCTTTGTCGACTGATGACGTGAAAAATATCGAAGTCTGATTTATGGGGGTTACGAAAGTTGGCTTGAACCGGATGGATATGTGGAGGAAACATGCCCTTTATTTTAGACCCTAAATAATTCGGCACTTACCGTGCTCATGGTATCGATCGAATATGGTACAATCTGAATTGTGCCGATGATGATGACAGTGATCAAACTGTAACGGAAAAGTAATAATAATAATCAGAAATTGAACCATTACAATAAGTTGGTAGCTGTTTCGTTCCACAGAATTCAATTGGCGTTTATTTTTGGTACTCTAAATGTCTCTTATAAGACTTAGGCCACACTCATAATCACTGACACAATTAAATTAATTGAAGAAGTGTTGTCGATACTCGGTATTTGCCAAACCAATATTTATAGAAACATTTGGCAGATTGTTGTTTAAGCGTGCAGTTTATATGCTTCGACGAATATATCTTGAAGTGAGGTACCAGGGAGATTTACTCGAAGTTTATAGAACCATTAAAGGGAATTGATATTAGACGTAACATTAACAATTATTCCACAGGACACTAAAATATTCTGTAAAATTGTCCTCCTTGACTCGAGCAACACTAATAATTGTATCAATAACATTCTTGCATTTTCGAAAGCAATTGATGTAATGGAGTGCATGCATTTAAACCGCATATAATAGGGTGTCCTACCTGAAACGGACACATCGAGTAATGAGCAGACCGGGCCGAATGATTGTATGCAAAAGTTGTATGGTTTGGAGGTGAAGGATCATATAATGCATACCCCGTATCCATACTTCCTTGGTACAGACCTCGCGCAACTTTTACATTGTACGGTGTGCATAATAAAATATAATTGGCCGGAAGTTTTTGTGGCACACTGTACATGTTCATAATGAACGGTGGTATCGAATGTGTCTGCTTTTATCGCGTATCCCACACACAGTCTTGTATGCGTAAACGTGTTAGGATAATTACTTCTTCGTCCACATGCGTCGACACACACCGGCTGTAATTGGATTCTCACGATAATGTTTACAATTAATATATAATTTTATCCCTTTGACGATTACGAAAAGATTGGTATCGTACCTGTAACCGCGAATCTGACGAGGCGGCCAGTTCTCTCCTATCGGGTGCTCTCGTCTGGTGGGCCCACGAGAGAGAAAGTCAGTCGACATCGATTACGTACAGCAGTTGGGAATCGAAGGTCCCCCAGCTGTTCTTCCGTGGAGAGCGATGGACCAACGCCTCCTTTGAAAGGCCTCTTGCAAGCTGATGGTGTTTATCCGCTGCATCTCGCCCAAATTGATTGTTTCCTTCCAACTGCTGCGTGAAAAATGCAGTGTCCGATATGGTTTCTTTCGCTCCATCAAAAAAAAAAAAAAATGAAAGAAAAGAAAAAGTATAATGTCCTTAACAGTACGATTGTGTTTCAATATTTGATCGTTTTATTAACGCAATAAAACCACCGAAATATCAATTCTTCGTCGAACAATAGAACATTAAAGTTTAATAGAATCCACGGGGGAATACGCTCATTGTCTTGAAACTTTCAAATATATCCTTATTAGCTACCAAATTTTACAGTCCTCCTCAACGGAATGGCCTTCATAATTCCATTGTACCTCTACGTGAATACTTATTTCGTTTGTCAGTACCTGCAGTGCCACGGCCAAGGGTTAATCCGCCTTTTATGATTCAACGGACCGTCGATCACGAACAATTTGCCATACGTTTGGGATGCGTTTAATACGCGCTCCTCGAAAAATTTCCAAATGCTTTTTCAGTCAATAACCACTTCGTTGGGGAGGCCAGTGTATGCTCGGTCAATACGGCCATCCTTGGTCGAAACGGCCCTCAACAAATCGATAACAGGACATATGTAGTAGCTAGTTTCTATTTATGTGGGAGTGTGGTTCAACATAACCGGAGATACTATCTATGGTACGTGTCAGATAGAATCTTCTCATCCAATTTTATTCCACGTTACTACAAGGAGACGCAATACATGCGAAACGTTGTCGAAAAATTGTGGGATAAAGCTTCAGCATGAAAGTTGGAAAATTTGATAAAATTACATTAGAAATCGTAATTCTTGTTTGCTGTAACGCTACTTTAAATTCGTCCATTTTATGTTCGTCTTCAACAGATATGTGAATATAATTATATAATACATCGACATAATTGAATTATTTCAGATTCGTAGAAATTTCGTTAAGCAAGATTTATTATAATATATATAGTACATGTATTTATTTCTTTCGAAAAATGTATAAAACAATATATTCATTTTTATTTTTCTTACATAATATGTGAATCCTTTTAATAGACTTTATCCCATATTTGTACTACAATATACCACAGTACTCTACTGTTATATTATCCTTTATTGTGATTTTTCAGTTAAAAATCATTCTCCTAAATGAAAGTATTTATAAATGAACAAACTTTCAGTATGTTTCACTTACACTTTAACAATTTTTTATGCGAACTGGAGAAAGAATTCGAGTATATAGAGTATAGGTGCTATACTCAACGAGAGATAGAGAGTTTGCTACAATAGTTCGCTGAAATTCAATTTTCTCGCTACTCTGTTCAAATCAAGTGTCACAGTTTATGAGTACAGAAATATTTATCTGAAAAATACGTATCTAGTAATTTATGCCATACTTATTTATCTATCAATTTCCTTCAAAAAAAACCTTCCATATTGCGGATCTCGCAAGTTGGTAAAATGGATTAAGCTGCTCCACTCGAAAACATCGTCAGTTTGCGTAAATTCAATTCTCCTCTAACACCGCCATCCGAGCTAAGCTCCGCAGCTTAGAAAGCCTTTTATACTCGCCCGTCACTGCTGAAAAATAAACGCAGATAATCCCCTGGACAATTTAGCAAATAAAAATAGCGTTGATTTAACGATGTTTCCAAATAATCAGCTTCCAAGTCGCTCCGAACGCGAGCTTCGCAAGAGTCGATTTTCTAATCGGCGCTAACCACGCGTTTCGCGCCAAGAAAACAACAATGTTTAATCTCGCGAAATTCGATCAGCTCAGAAGCACGACACCTGGGGCCCTCGCAGCTTCGTGTTCTACCGGGATATCCCAGCCTTGGGAAATAAAATGACACGCAGATCTTTCCGCTTAGGATTACAAGTTCACCGGCGAGTTTAACCGCGAACGCATGTATATTCCGACAACCGCAACGACGTTTAAGCTGGGAATCGAGCGTTATCAGAGAACGGAATAATGCTACGTGAAATGAATACACTTTAATGTGTTCGATTGTTTTCGCCTTGTTATCTGGCTTGCCGCGTGTGCACTCGTTGGATCGCAGAGGGAGTGGAACGCCAAACGTTACCGTTTCGGTGATTATGCACGACGCGTCCATTCAGTTTGCACAAAGTGCATCAGGATCGTGGATGATGCCTTAATTGCTTAATGAAGTTCGATAACGGGGAGTAAACAAATTTTTCCGAATGTTCGCTTTTCGTGTGCAAACCTATCGTTTCGTAAATATAAAGTGTATAAAATTAGCATTCGACGATAAACTGTTGTTCAAAGTTTTCTCAATGTTTTTTCCACGCCACCACGGGCGATGTACACGACATTAATCCATAACAAGGCGTATCTACGGCAAAGTCATCTATTGCTTGATAACATACTGAAGTCGCAAAGCGTTGGGTATTGTACACTGTAATGTAAATATAATAACATATTCTTGCCGGGGAAGAGTATGAAATATTCCTAACGGCATTCATTTTTGAAGACATGTACATTGCGAGTCCCTACTTGTAGCTTTATTCTGCTGGATTTAATTTGATTTACTTTCGAATAAGTTCCATTTATTGCAAGAATATGGATGGAATATGAATACGGATGCAATGTTAAAGACGACAAAAGTATGCGGTATAAATTTTTACGTAAGAAGAGTAATAAAATATAGTCTATTCTAAAAGCACAAATATTTACTTCTAAATCCTGTCGAGCACACTCAAAGAGGTCTACGAAAGTCCCCGCAAAAATTCCTGCGGCAAACCGATAGTATCTTCTGATAAGGATTGAAGAACGAACGGCCATGCAAAATACATATCTAGTTAGAAGAACGCAACACCGGTATCATATTTACACTCCTTCCAAGGTATACGTATTCCGTATTAGTATAAGAGTATCTTCTATTACAGGCCTACAAATTAACCTTGCCGAAATTAGATGAAAATACAAACAAGCGTAAAAGTCAAGTCAGCTTTTTCTCCCAATTTCTTTTCCGTTTTGTAAAATGTACATTATACACCTATGCATATTTATAAATATGTATATATTTTCAAGTATTAGGCTTATTCTTTAGATCGCACTATCATACAAAGTCTTACCTGAACAGAAAAATGAAATACCTACATATAAGTACTTGCTTTAGAATTAATATGCGCATTCACTTTATCAAGTTTAATGAGCGCCTCTACCCCCGAAAGTTATTTGACCCTTTCGCCAAATCACCATCCCTGTATTCTATCATAGTTAGAATTTTTCGCATCGTTCATTTCGTCTTGGCGGTCGGTTTGCGTCCCATCGACGTCTACGTTATAAAATCGAATCAAAAGAGCGTGTCCTTGACAATGTGCTGAATATTCGCGTCACATCCACGATCAGACTTCCTTCGTCGGTCTATCCGCGCATACGCGTGTGCGAATCGAAAAAGAAGACACGTAAGCCCGATTAGACAGGATCTACAAACGTGTCCGTCGAATTATAACGATTTAAAGTGGGACATATGCCTGTACTACAGGCCCCTGTACGTCTCACACAACTCTCCATTTCCCTCTCTCTCCCTCTCTGTCTCTGTCCTTGGGAAAACAACCCTTCGCGAATGGGGAAACAGCTGTTCGGCGATGATGAGAAAAGGACAGAGATCGTGATTCGAAGAATGGCAGAGGAGAGGGCAGACAGAATGAAAAAAGAGGTTACCACCTGGCTTACCTGGCTTGTGCTTACCTGAAAACCGACGTTCGTATACCTGCCTGGGCATTCTTTTGTACGTTACCCGGGGCACGTACCTATTCCCAGACGGTCGTACGACATCTTCGTCACAAATCTGCACGTCACAAAGTCGCACTCTCAGAAAGATGTTTCGAGAATGTATTAGATTAAATGATAACACGCTTGCACGTACATATGTACAGCCCCCGGGTATTAAATCAAGATCACTCGAAAGTTTCAACATTTTTCATGGTTTTTGTGAAATGGAATGACTGAAAAGGAAGGGTCGCGAACATTCAGCCTCTGATTGTAATAAAACTCAGCGGACTTGTAGAACAGTTGAAAATATTAGATACGTATTTTTTGTCAACTGCGGTAACTCAAGCTTAAGGGGTGAAACCACCCTTCAAAGTTGAACCTCTAAAATGCTATCTCAGAAACGGTCGAGATGGACACATTTTTTTAAATAAAAATTACATAGTTTTTAGTGTTTCCAAAGAGAATACAACAAAAATTTCGTCTTTTTTGTCATTTGGGCAGTTAAAAACAATTTGCCATTTATCTCGCGACGTTATCATTTTAATTATTCGCACGAGAATTCAATTCAACGGTCAAGAATTGCATATCCAGATACTCATTCACTGACTACGTGTTCTATGGGATTTTCGTACAAGGTTCCCCGTGGTTGACCCAGGCTATTGAACGTACGAGTTTCGACGAGACGAAAGTAAACTGTACCAGGTGATTTAAAACCGCCCAGCAAGATCTCTCTTTTAAGGAATATCAGACTTAAAATTCCTCAGACTAACAGGATTGATTTTGCACGGCACATATTTAGCACTCTGAACGTGTTTATTCAAATATTTAAAGAACTGTTGAACCGATTCAGCTGAAATTATAAATCGTCATACATATTTGTACATTAAGAAATTAACATTTTCAACTTGAACCGACGTTCCCACTTCTAACGTTCGTTGTTTTGCGAGCAATTAACATTATTTAAGTCAACTGGACAAGGGTCAGATTTTTTCGCCCACTAATGTCTATAGGTATAGAAAGATATTTTAAACAGAGTCCAGCTAATGGACACGGCCAACATAATTAGAGCATATGGCACTGTTGCACGGGTGTCGGTACTTTTCCACGCGCGGAACCGCTCGCTTCAGGGATCATTTCGTGCGGCCCCGTTTCCGGTCGGCGTTCAGCCAGATGCGGTTTCTTTCCTGTCAACCTCGTTGAACCGAGAATCGTCGAATTCTCGTGACCCTTCTCAATTTTCATAGTACACCGAAAACTCGGGCAGATGGCGAATAACCACGGCGTTCGAGCTGTTATAATATTATCAGCAGCTCGTAACGAAAAAGGCGAAATTGGATTTTATGACGTTGCAGCTGACCTGCTCGAACCCTTCCCTTAACGCCGATCCAGATTTTATCGCGATGTTGAAACTGTTTTTCCCGGAATTGCGAACTACCTTGTCGATCTACCGGATAACACTGTTCTAAATATACTGTACTGTTTGGACGGGTGAGAATGTTACAATTTAACCCTTCGCGGTTAGCGCTATATTTGCAGTTTCGTACCAGCCTATCTAATCTGTATTAGCATCGGATCACATAAATTGGTCCTACTAATGTCAAATGATTGTCCCCTCGCACTGCGAATAGGACCCGAAAGGGTTCAGATTATTCGTGTGAACTATAAGCTACCAAAACCACATGTTATGCCTTTCCCAGGCCTTCAAATTATCGTATAACGATCGGCCTCTGTTGTTTCTTTACAAAACGTTTATTATAAAAATCGGCATGACATAATTTATAAGGAACTTAGGACTAGGGATGGGTGAATTGAAATAAAACTAAAATAAATGTACAATTTATATAGGAATTCCTCGTAAAGCGTCCTGCAGCTTTTTTCTTGCCAGGGCAACGCGGTCCTCCTGCCTCTTGATATCTTCGTCGGCTATCGAGACCGCCTGAAACAGAAAGAAATTGTTTTGCCGGCTTTGTATCGACAACTGTTCCTTCGCTGATTCAATTCCGCAACGGCTCTGTTATTTCTCTCCGTATACCCTTTCAAACCTCCAGTATACAATTATTTACAGTTCGTAATAGGGTGTTCGATCCTACGGTTAAGTGTATGTAACACGTAACACGAGTTGTGCTTAACGTAGCACCCTATTTGGTACCCAAATATCTATTCTACCTGTACAAGGGGTTGATCGGGATTAAGAAATACCCCGGGATTCTTCTCTAAAGATGTCTTCGAACCCGTTTGTCCCGTTACTGGCTGAGACGAAACGTGTAACGCGGTAGCAACGCTTTGGAGCAAAGTTTCTTCCGTAATATACGGACCAACTGGTTTCAAACTTTTCGGCAAGTCCATTGCATCGAACTCGTAACCGTCCGGATCGCACGCCCTTAAACCTTCCAAACGTTTCTCCCAAAATAGCTGAAAGGTAGAAAAAAATCTGATTACGCATAGTGGCAATAGATATTTCACGTAAGGACAACGCCATTGAATGTAAAATGACAATACTTAAGACACACGTAAGAATAATCTAATCGCAAAAGCAACATCTACTTGTTTCATGACACAAGCAAAATTCCAATATACAGTTAAACATCGTCAATTATCTATAGAATGACTAGAATGCATGACGCGTTGATGTGTAATAGAGGAAATTCAACACTTTGCCGACCGATTCGAGAGATCGCGCATTTCTTTCAATATATCCATAATAAATGGAATAAGGTACATTCCCGATGCTTGTAGCAACAATGAAGGATCGGAAACAAAATATAACGGTGGTAATTATTTAATGAAAGTTTTAGAAGGTACAAGTACGTACACGAATAAAGAATGTCACAAACAATAAGGGTTGTTTGTCGAAAAATTCCGCGATAGCCACCGTATAGGAAGCCACAAATCGCGCGGTCGGCAGAGCGCTAATTAATGCGGTGAACTCTACGCATATATGAAATATTTGTATAGCAAGGAATCTTCTAACGAAACATGCACTACAAATATGCTTTCGGTGTAGCCGACGATTATAAATATCTTCTATTAGGCACTGTACATTTATCGATGGAAAGGAAACACATAATCTAGTAACGATACCATAAGCACATCGAACAATATGTTACCTGCTTAGGCTTATCTTGGGAGCCGTACTTGCCCTCAGTTTTATCGGCTCCTTCCTAAACGAATGATTTGATGATTGAACCGTGTTAACTTACAAGGAACGACATTAAATTAAATCGTAGATCCTAATGACTTTTATAATGGCGAGTGAAAAACATTGGAGCCAATACATTTACACACAAAGGGCACATAATAACGATTATTACTAGGCAATGAAAAAACTGTATGTATGCCTGTCTGTATGTATGTCTCGTTAAATTACACAACGAATGGAACAATAAATTTGGGATACAATGATTGTCAAAAATATTTATTTAGACACGGAAAATTGAGAGTAGGAAATATGGATAAAATTTGCCTCGACAGTTCGACTGTCTAACGCAGTATGGAAATAAGAGGAAATTATAGTAACCTGTTTGGGTTTCTCTTGATTTCCATGCTTGATATCTTTCACTTTTCCTTCCTGCGTTTTATAAATGGTCACTGGTTGTTTGAATATAGACGCGGTTTGTCTTATCGGCGGCACCAACGATGCGTCGTTCCTCACTCCGCGACTAGAAAAATAATATAGTATCGCCCCGTAAATATACATACATCACTAAGGTTAGGTTCAACAATGTTAAATTAATCTATCGTAAACTACCCCCAATCTGTATGATGAAAATATAGGCAATGTAAACTGTATTAATAAAATAGAAAATATGCAGTACGATTTACCTGTAGTAATAAACGTCAACCTTTCCAGTCGATGATGACAACTGATTTTGACTCTTTCTTGAAGACTCCTCCCTAGTCGGCCAATTTGAGGGCAGCGCCGATGGGTATTTCTTTTTCTCCACTGACATATTCATTTTGTCGCCTGGTTTATTTCAATACACTTTCGCGCGTATACACAAATTACTTAAATAATTAGCGAGCGAGTACGCAAGCGAACTACTGGAAGCCATATTGATGCGTTCCGGTGAATTCGAGTAGATTAGTGCACTTATCGGGTTGGGTAAGTATCTACGTGGTGGCGGTACTGTGCACGTGGTTTTTCATCCCTTATCCACAATGGTTTATTATTGTTAACTTAGCGATCCATGTTTCATTTTTTCTCTGTGCATATCGTAGTTATTTAGGGGTCTTTATAAAATTTCACCTTCCAAACTATTTCATTTCTTTGAGGCTATTTCGGAAGTACATTACGAATATGTCCTTAAATTCAAACAAATCTATCGCGTATAGTGCTAATTTATTAAAGAAAATTTACATATCTTTACACACTGCATCATGAATAGTTCACAAACACTTTATTGATCTTTACGTTAGTTAATAATTTACAAAATAAATATCCTCGTCACTTGCATGCAAAGTATATCGAGATATACATATTTAAAAATTAAGGGTTGAAAGAAACCTCGGTATATTACGTATTAGTCGCTGACAAATATAAAATCATTTGTGTAAAGGAAATTCGAAAGGGGACCCCACTGGTAATGAATAAAACTTCACATGTATATAGATATAGATGATTTAATTGTCGAAAGAAACAATCTTCGCGTAGCTATAGGAACAACATGAACTGTGCTTGGAAAGGATAAACTCTCGTCTTTTGTATTTTTCTCTTGTTCTGGCTGGAAACGCATTTTTCTCATCGCTTTCTGTACACACGGAGTGCAAATTGCGAGCACGGAGACGCAATTTAATGAAACGCGGGACAAAAAATTGTTTACTCTTGTATTGCGGGTGTCGAATCACGATTTCGCTCTGTTCTTCCTAACGCGTTTGTGTGTGCATTGCCTGTATGCAACTGTATGCGGGTATGCGTAATTATTCACTGTAAAAGAATATCGATTCTGTACAAGTTAATCCGTTAAAGAGATAATTAACTATTGAGTCTTCTTGAGGTATCGTTGTTTCTATTGGTCTATCGCCGGAGCTGTGCTCGTCGAAAATCTATCTGCCCTTCCGTATTTTTCCCCCATCTAATATTCTTTCACCGTTACAAGCATTATAATTGGTAATAAATTTGGAATTTTCTATTCGCATGTTTTTGGTACAATACGCAGCGTCGATTCTACGACGATCACAGCAAATGTAAAACATGTGCTGTCTTCCTGTAACAAAATATAAATCTCCATTATGCATCCCCTGCTTTCACCGTTCAAGATTCGAATAATAACGCGCTACCTAATACCCTATTAATTTCGTACGCCGTCTCACATGCATTTATGAAATCGTTGACCGCGTGTATTTGGTGTAGTTTCTTTCGTTTATTTTGATATAAATTCAATCGCGACGTACAATGTGTCTCTCGTTGATAGAGTTGTTTAAAATTAAACCTACGGGATCGCCGTGGGATAGTCACAAAAATATTTTCGCATGAACGCCTCCGGAATAAACGTGCCTACGAGCATAAGTAGTCCGTGTGCTTCAATTCGTGAATTACGGATACAGCGCCGGTGCCTGGAAAGGCAGTAAGGGTATACATTCGTGAGCGACCAATTCTTTAAAGTTTGATGTTTCATGCTTCGACTGATTCTCCATAGAGCACAATTGCATTTCGTTACGTGTGGACACAGCTGTGAAATCATCGTTTTTGTTTTCTTATTTTTTTTCTGTGAACGATACAATATATGTGTAAAGTACATCGTACATGGTTCGCTATAACGTTGTAAAATCAGGAGATCGAAAGTCACAAGAATCTGTGAAATATAGAAACAGGTCGATAAATATATATTTGTATGGTGCACATTTCGTTGGACGAGCAATGACAATATTTCATTCCATCGCAGAAAAAAATCCTAATCGTAAGACGTAACACCATTATCGATGAAATCGATCAAGAAATGACCGATCTTTGTTCAATGATCGGTTTATAGATCGGACACGAACGAGATACGATGTACTAAAAAAAAAAAAAGAACTTGCGCCTCGTATGGAATTCAGGGGTTTCTTTCGACGATACCGCTTACGGCACGATGGAAATAAGCTTCTTGTCCTCATTCTACTCGCGCCTTCGTCGCGGAAATGAGTCAAGAGATCGAATGTACTATTGTATCCTGTTATTAGTCTTCTTCCCTGCCATTTCACAATATTTTCGCAGTTACCGCGGAACATATAGTTATGAGTGGTAGCTGTATTACCGATATATAGAACAGCAACGAAAGAACCAAAAACCGTAACTGAACGTTCTCTATACGAGTACAAATTTTCGGGGTTTTAGGATATTTTTCATGTTCTTTTTCTCGTAATGGAAATATCGGGGGTCACAGAAATACCCCACCTTCCTTTACACATCTTATATCTTATTGTTAGCACGATCGAAATTACGTTGGTTCGATATAGACCAACGTTCCCTATCCCCGGGTTAAAACATTCTTTCTCTACCTGTTGTGTGTGTTCAATATATTATGTAGAATTCTTCAATACGATACACACATTCCTACTTCGACAGGTCTACACGCTAGATCGTGGTGTGCTCTGTACGTACAGTTCTTTGTTCTTTTTCTTTTTAACTCAGGCATCTCTATTCGTTCTTTTGTCGACCATAGTAAAGCACGAGGGACATCACGCGCGGTGAATGTGTCAATGACATTTCACTCTGCATCTCTCACAGTCGCACGCAATGATACTTTATCGTAAAACTCTATATTACATTAGTAACATATTACACAAGCGACTTCATGCCTCGAAGTCGAACACGATCGCGGATCACGTAATCATTCATGGCGAACATTATCACGCACAATTCCATTCATCATCAGCATCAAACATCGTCGTTTCACCCTATTTATAACCATGCGCTCTATACAACCTTAAATAACTAAAACGTTCTTCTGCCACCTTTATATATATATGTATATATATATATTTATATCTATATAATGTAACACCAGTTCAGCTAACAGCTTGCCCCGGTCTGTCGTGATTCAAATTTAACAAATATAACACACGCCGTTGTATATCACTCGTCGATTCACAAAAAGACAGTTTCTCCCCTTGGTAGAGTCAGTGTTCCACGTTCTGTTAGTCCTTAATGCGTAATTTTTGGGACAGGCTTCTCTTCTTTCTTGTTCCGAAGCCTGTTTCTTGTTTGTGGTATGCACCAATATAATAAAAGCGTAGCAAAATCGACGACATCCAGTGTCACGAAAGTGCATAATCGAAAGAATCGTTCAGTATATCACTTCGTACACAGTGGCCTTCTTGTCACCCGAGCCTGTCACGATATACTTGTCGTCGGTCGAGATATCGCAGCTGAGCACCGACGAGGACTCCTTTGACTGTAACAAAATAAATACAGTTAGACACGACCGTCGTCCGTGCAAAGATATTAAAAACTATTCACACTGCACTGTTAAAATCGTTTTTGTGTTCGAAATATTATTTCTATCTCAAAAATTCCAAGTCTCGTCATGGATACTTAACAAGTTTACTTATACCGCCGTGTCAGAATCAGTCGCAAATAATAAACCGGGTTCAATATAGAAGGAAAAATGGAAAATGTGCATCTGTGAATTTGTTTGGAAGTTTCAGCTGAACCAAGAAGAATCGAAGCGTCACCTGGAATATCGAGGCACCATATGGCGTGCGCCACGCGTTCAGCAAATTGTCCTTGCCAGTCGAGACGAACCATTTGCCGCAGGTAGCGAAACGTAACGAAAGTACGCAGGACTCGTGCAAATGAAGCTGATATTTGTCCGGTTTCGTGGCGTGCAGCACCTCGACGTTCGAGTTCTCCATTCCAACGGCCAGCCATTCGCCGGTTGGACAGTAGCCAAGTGAGAATATCTGCGACGTGAAGTCGTGCTGCTGAAGCTGTCTGCCTTCTCGTAGGTCCCACGAGCGAACTGTATTGTCCAATCCGCCGGTCCACAATTTCGTGCCGTCCGCGGAGATGTCGATGCAGGAGGCACCGTCCGTGTGGCCTTGGAACTGTCTGACCAAAGATTGACTCTGTAGATCCCACACGGCAATGTGGCCATCGCTGCAGCAACTGAAGCAGACTTTCGAGTCAGGTGAGATGGCCAGAGCGTAACAGGCTGGTGCGTTCGATGTGAGTTCCGCTTTAATCCTTGGCGTTGGACTCGCAAGATCCCAGATGCTCAGGTTGCTGGCTTCCCCACCCACGATTAACGTTCTGCCGTCTGGTAGCAGTTTCACAGATCTGTATGACGTGGAAGATAAACGTTTAATTAGTATTGGGAATTGTTATTCTTCGGTACAGTGTATTAATCAATTCGCCACAGAGCCCATTAACCCATTCGAGTATGGAACTCTTTGGAGTGAAATGTGTTCGTCGTTGCGCACGCTTTTATTCATTTCTTTAAACAATTAAGACGACAAACGCAGGGGTTCTATAGAAAGAAATTGTAAAGGAAGGCCAAACTATTTTAATAACATCATGCTAACTTAATGTTTTGCGGTATCAAAGTTTCATCTTTATAAATCCTAGACTTGGTACCGTAATCTACCTGCTTCGGCCACTTCAAAGCAATCAATATCCAAAGGCAAGTTAATCGGGTACCAAGTTCCTCGTCGTAGTATGCACATAGTCGCCTAACTACTGTGTATCTCGAAAGGCCGAAATTGCACGTATCAGGAGCACGCGAGTCAGCAAACGAGACCGCAGTAGACGGTCGGAGGGGGGCCAAGCGTTAATCAGAATTTATTCAACGGCGAATCTCGCGTTTGCCAGACGGCGTGTAAAGTTAATGCGGTGTTGTGCGAACGTAACGTTTAACCTACCTGATGTAGTTGTCTCGTTGCAGGCAATCAAGCTGCGAAACGTGTTTCGCGGTCCCGTTGCCGCCCTGATTGATGTCCCAGACCTTGACGCATCCTTTGCCACCGGTGTAAACGTATTTAGTCGGATTCGAGATCGTTACCGCGCATACCACTTCCCCGTGTGTCAGGGTATTTATCTGGCGAGCATGTCGGGGTATTCCTTGTCCAATTAAAGCATCATGTGGGAATGGGACAGGCTGCATCTGGCCTTCGCTCGATACGTGGAAACTGTATGCTCTGCAAAATGAAGAGATTCAACGGTTTTCTTCTAGCACGCCACTTGGAAGAACATTATTTCTAATGGAGGGTACGGTCAGTTTTGTTGCGATCACCGTTTTTGAAATTGGCGATCGAAGAACATTTAGTAGCCACGCTACTTGTGACAGGAGTGTGGTTAACTTAATCATTCAACGTTACTTGGAGAAGATTTTGAGTTGTTATAAAGCTATTTATAAAAATCATTGAGGATAACTTCAACTACCATAGCTGGAATGTTACAGTGATCTGTATTATATTACATATACACGTGTGAATGTATTCAAGAGAAGAATCCACCGTGGACTAAAGATACCACTTACGGTTTTCCACCGGGTACACCAAGAGGTCCAAGAGGTGCCCTCATGCTTCCGTGAGGATCGTAGAGTTGCTGAAGAGGCGGTCTTGCGGGATATCCATTCAGGGCTGGAGGATAACCCAACATGTCCACATGAGGTCCTGCGGGTGGATGATGTGGCGGCGGATAATGTGGCGGATAAGGGCCAACCGCCGAAGCCGAGACCAGTGGTTTGCTGGAACTCGATGGTTTTAGACCACCGGAGCCGGAGCTGCTACCACCTGTCGAACATACATGAATCGTCAGACTTGCTAATTGTAAGTATTTTCCATCCTCGTAATTCATGTGAAGATCGTGATTCTTGGAGAAGTTTGTTGAAGAAAAAGTAACGCTTCATAAGAGAACAACGCTTTGTTCCAATTGCCTTTATAGTAATTTTGCATAAGGGGTTTCAATGACGAGTTTCAATTGAGAAATAACAAAATTGCTGCGTTTAGAAGACATACAAAATTTGATCCTTGCTATTCACGTGCATTGCTAGAGAATGTATTCCGAAAATACATTTACAAGTTTATACAGGGATTATCTCGATATTTGCTAATCCTAGCAAAAAATGTGTCAGAATAGAGTTGAATGGTGTCATGTTGGGCATCTTCTGGTCTTATTAGTTCTTTCGGGGGTGGACGCGTAAAGGTCACATGAAGGTCAACTTTGTTTTTTTAAATGGAATGATGTATTTTTTAGTGTGTCAATCGATGCAACTCTACAGTCATTATAAAAAAGTATTAACATATTTATATTGAAAAGTTGATAGTTTAGTAGATATTTCAATTTAAATAATTGGAGAGTTAGGTAACTCGAAAGTCCAGAAAAATTTGGGACTTTGCACACATGCAGTTCATATTATGCTAAGAACGGAACAATTTTTGTTTCCTGCTAATAAAGGGTCCTGGGAGTGAATACACCCCTCCAAAGAAATCTAGACTTTTTATATTATCGTGAAAATTACGAAACTGTTATGGATACAGGAAAAAAGTTAAATTCAAAGTTGAATGGCCCTTTATGGTCCACAATACAGTTGTGAAAAATTAATGTTTTTCAAAATTTCTCACGTCCTTATTATACACCATAAAGAGCCATCCAACTTTGAATTTAACTTTTTTCCTGTATCCTAAACAGTTTCGTAATTTTCACGATAATATAAAAAGTCTAGATTTCTTTGGAGGGGTGTATTCACTCCCAGGACCCTTTATTAGCAGGAAACAAAAATTGTTCCGTTCTTAGCATAATATGAACTGCATGTGTGCAAAGTCCCAAATTTTTCTGGACTTTCGAGTTACCTAACTTTCCAATTATTTAAATTGAAATATCCACTAAACCATCAACTTTTCAATATAAATATGTTAATACTTTTTTATAACGACTGCAGAGTTGCATCGTGTATTATCGTCTCGTTCGTGTATTTATGTAATAAAACTGTGCCCATGAAGTTAAACATTATTCAACACCTACAAGTAAACGAAGCAGCTTGTCTTTATAACTCTGTTCCCCATCGATGTATCAATAAACCCGACATCGTGGTCCCGAGCCCCCTACTTAAAGACCCCTCTCATCAACCCTTCAGACCACAGTTTACTCTCTTCGACTACAACTTCATCAACAGGCAACGAAAAGAAGTAACAAAAAAGAGTTAACGAACCAGCTGACGTAGGTGTGACAGGTTTCGAGATCGGTGTGGTCGGTTTCTCTCGTTCCTCCATCTTCTTAGCCGAGGGCGTGCTGGCATTGCTGCTGGTGCCGCTCCTCGGCGAAGGTGGTGGCACTTCCTTCTTCACCTGGTTGCTCAAAGGCACCGAGGATGGTCCTAGCTTGTCGAGACCGTTCTCCCTTGGCGACGAGGTTCCATTTGCCGCTGGACTCGATGGTCCTTCGCTCGCGTCGTCTACCACCAAATCCTGGTCGCTCTTTTCACCATCGCTCTGCTGTCGGGGGCGCAACGTTTAGAACATTATTGAGGAATGCTATTTTTCGAGAAGCACGGAGAACCATTCCGGGTACTTACATGGCCCATGTCCTTGTCCTGTTCCTTTTTCATCTTTTTTAATGGAAGGTGATCGTGGTGCTGGGGGTCTGGGGATCGCGGCCTATTGTACTTTTCGCGTTCCGCAGGCGATATCGAGTTCCTCTGCAACAAAATAAACGAAAGTAAATGAGAATAAAGTAGTGAAATAATTGGTATTACGTTGGTGTATATACAGTATTTGTTTGTTCTTTTTTGGGGTAAGACTGATTTAAAGAATTTGTCAATTCACTTTCGTTACAGTACTGTGCGTTCTTAAGGTTGCACGATTAATTTTCATGTTTAATAGCAGGAGGATTATTTCTCCTGCTTCCTGTGCAAGTGTTTTCCAATATCGTATTGTTTTCCGTATAAACTATTCCTTATTAGATATCGCAGGCACTGTTGTATAAAAGTAGGTGTTGTAGATATCTATCGATAAGCGCATCCGCTGCAAGAGGAACGCTCCTCGTGCGAAAAGAAAAACGAGGGCAAGGGGAATCGTGAAAAGAGCGTCAAGATTTATCGTGAAAAATCTTTTCAAGGACCGCATACAATCCGCTTTCTTCTCGGCTAATGCGATCTTATAGATTTCTCTCAAGCTTTTCACAGACAACGATTCTTCACCTCGGAGGGACTCAGAAGGGTGGTAACGAAGAACGAATCTCGAAACGTCGAAACGTTCAAAATCGTTCCCGTGTCTCACGATAAAATGAAATACCTCTGCACGCCGATGTACCAAGAAAGCAATTGTATTACGCGCCACTTTTCTATCGATTCATGCTGGCGTTCTACTCCTGTCACCGTGAAAAAGCGACGGGGCAAATAATACTGAAAAATCGTTGACTCGGATGAAAGGTGTCGAGCGTAAAAATCGTGTCGAACAATTCTCATTCGACACGTAGCCAGTTCGTAATGCTTTCTTCGTTTCGTCTCTCGTCAAAGAGGGGCCCATTAAATAACAGCGTTGTCGACAATTATACATATAACAATGAATAATAAGAAAGTATTGTTTGTGTACACCGCCGTACACGTATTGTGAATGTATCAAGCAAGAAAATTCTTTTTCCCCAAACGTTCGAAAGATTCACGCGTCATCTGAAAACAATTCAAACGACAAATCTTAACGAATACAATTTCACTGTCGAACAATATTCTTTCTCTTTCGTCTTAATTGTGCATCACCCTCCCAAGTCGTTTCACGCCCGATATGCGGGCGAGTCAAAGAAAACGATTTACATAAATCTAAAGTTCTTCTTACACCACCGTAACCGCCCATTACTCCCAAAAGCCGCTGCCGCCAAAAAACTTTCCTCGCCACCGAATAGAAACGATAACCGTCGAGAGCGTGTCAGTGCGTTATTGAAACGTCTTCTCGAAAATACCGCCGCCAATGCTTTCGAGAGACACGAAGGTCCCGAAGGCGACGAAGATATTATCGACGGGAAGTTTTACGAGCGACAGTTTTGTCGTCGATACGACGGCCTCCGTTCTCCACCCCCTCTTCATCCAAGTAACCGTACGCGAGCCCTCTCTTCCTGTCCCCGATAACTGCACACCCTATTCGGAGCAACACCGTAAACTACCCTCCTCGCTCGTAGCCTCTTTCGACCCCGAAGTAAATCTCCTCTTCTCAATTACCCTTCGTCTCTCATCCACTGCCACCTCTGGCTCGGTCCATTACACCGACGCCCCGGTATCATCCTTCCCGTGCGACGCTCGCCGTCTGAAGGACCGTGCGTCGTCCGAAAGGAAATGAAATAGGACGACTACGCCGTGATTTAGGGAGGCAACGGTAGAAACGCTGGCCCCGTTTTCGAAGTGGTTCGTGGTTGATCGTACGGGGAATTGTAACGAGGTAGTAAACTTTGGTTTCAATGATCATGAATGATCGAAAGATTTCGCGATTAGCAGGGGAATGCCGGCATTATGGATATTACTTAAGTAAAGTGCGACAAGTATGCTGAGGGGCTGCGGAAATTGTTCTATCGTTCCCTTTATTCTTTTAAATACTTTTATTAATACGAAATATTTAATAATATTACTAAATAATACTAGATATTTAAATACTTTTAAACACTGCGGAAACTACAGATGAATTAAGTATATTGATCATTTTCTCTTTCAATTTACAATTGCATTTCCGATTGACCCGACCGATCGATCATCGATAGGTGGTTGAATATTTTCCACGAGCTCTCGCCGCTACAAATTCAGGCGTATTTGAATGGAACAAAGGAGCCACGAAATGCCAATATACAAGAGGTATTTCAGATGATATCGCCTCAGTAAGAGGCGTGGCGAAGGCACGCGGCAAAGACAATACGACGACATCGAAAAGTTCAGCGCGCCGTAGCCACTTTCAGGACTAGTCGATTCGCCCGACAAAAAGTCAAAGGACGGACGAGACAGAGGTTTAGCAGCGTGCAAAGGGTAGCGAATTCTCAGCGAAGGCGCAAGAAAACACGCGCACGGTCGCGTCCAACGACTTCTCAAAGGAAGGAATCCCCCGAGGAACCGTATTACGTGCCCCCTCGCTTGGCTTTTCTAGAACGTGAGGAGCAGAAGTGGGCTCCGTTTCCATTCTCGCGGGGCAGAAACGGGGGGGGGGGGGCTGTGCCTCTCCTTCTCGTTACCTGATAATGGCCAGTCACTATTTATCCGGTCGGGAGCCGCGGGACTCGGTCTGGTTACAGCTGTCTCGTTCCGCGAAAGGAAAGCGTCGTCGAGAGAGTATACGTCTTCTTTTCCAGGATAAATCGACGGCAAAAGAAAACACACGGGTGAAGAACGGTGGGACGGGTCCGACTGGATGTTTCCAGGAACGAGCGAGTTTGCTCCCTCGAAAGAAAGGAAGAGAAGAGGGTTCGCGAGAAGAATACAGAGAAGGCGGGGCATTATCATAAAAATGCGAAGAATCTCGAAGATCTCGGATTTATGTCCGAACGGAGATGGTTAGCGCGAGATAAGTTTCGTGGAATCTGTGCGGCCGGACTAGCGTGGATAAAGGGATCCATATGAATCGTTGTTGCCAAAGTTTCGACGTGTCATAGAATTTTTATGCTGCTCTCGGCCCACGCTCCGCGAACCGTTTCTGGATGGAGGTATCCGGGAAGCTGACTGCGCTCACTTTGGCCTCCTGAGACTTGGGGACAGGATAGATACTTCGAAAGTAGATCGTTTCGTACAATGTGCGACAGATGTCTCAGTCCTTTTAGATACCTATATATTGTCATACTTCTTCCTTCTATATTTCAGTCAGAGTTACTGAAAGGCGGATAAGCTTCTTATATTAAGCGATGCTAACTGCAATATTTTACCTAACGATGAGAGATACTTTTGCAGTAGTGCCATCGATATAGAAGGAGCTATATTTTCAGTACTAACAAATTGTTGGTATGTTACAAATACGTAGACCATTAACACGTTCCGTGCCACGTGGGTCGTATGCGCCCCACGCTGTCAAGAACAACATTTTTGTTTATGACACATATGCGGTGTAATATTCATGAGATTGCAAAAATCGTTATTATCGAGGAAAAGGTATGACGTTTAACACGCAGTACAGAAAGGGTACACATTTTTGTTTGAACAAATTATCGTCATAATTGCTGCACGATTTAAGTCAAAGAATGTTACCGAAAATCGGTCTGGCCCGGAACGTGTTAATGTAAGTAAAATATAAATAAACAGAAAGGACTGCGAAATTCTTTTATACGGATTTCTTAATTGAAAACTAATCAGCCACCGCGAAAGTTCCAAAATAACTTCACACGGCTGGCATGACATCGCGTCACGTCTGCTAAGCTATCAATTCGGTCTTTCTCTCTAAGCACGAAAATCTTGTCTGCGCCATTTCTAAAGTGTCACTGATGCTAAGAAGATTTCAGATAGTGTTAAGTATTACGACCCTCAACAAAATTCACGCCAAACGTACAGTACACATGCCTCCATATCCACATTTTTCTCCATACAATAGTTCAATCCCGCGAATGTATTCAACGGCCTTATCTACCCCGGTGCAAGCGCATCGTTTTCCTTTCCGCCATTGAAATACCGAGAGCACTCGATGTACTGTCACCAGAGTTCCCTCTTGCCCCTCTATATCACGCCTCCAGCCACCTACCATCCCGTGCACGTATTCACCAAACCCGAGTGGTATATACGTACGTATACATGATCCGACCTTTATTCGCCGTAAGTTTACTTACACCTAGCCGGTCGTGATCGTACGGCAGAGCCTTTCCAGCGAAGAGGGTTCGCGCCACGATCAATATGGGGGTCGGTACCTCTCAAAGGGGTAGTCTGAAAAGGGGCGAGGGGCAGGAAGACGGGGATGGGCTGTTGGGTACACCGTAGATATATAGACTTTGTAGTGTTAGGGACGACTTGGTCTGCCGGCAGGCAAGCAAGCAGGCAGGCAACTTGGCAAGCAGCAGCCAGAAGCAGCAGAAGCAGTAGGCAGATACCGAGAAGGTGCAGCCAGAGAGAGAAAGGCACGGTGTGGTGGCGGTTGTAGAGAGAGAGAGAGAGAGAGGAAACGAAGAGTGACGTTGAGTAAGGGAAAGAGGAGGTCGGTGGTGTGCATGGTATTGGGGTTGGTGGTCGGAGCCATGAGGGTGGTAAGTGAGTGAGCGACTCCTTCACCACGGCGCCTCGTCTCAACCCAACTACCGTCACCCACACCATGCAACCTAACCCCCGACCTTACGGATATATCCCAAGCCACCTACTGCCTCATCCTCCTACGTCTTCCCTTCCTTCCTCCTTCCTTTCTGCCTCCCCCTACTCACCAACTAGTCTCCTTACTACTCACCCCACCGGTATTCCACCTCAACCAACCCACGCTGCCTGTTTCCCTATTCCTCACTCCACCCTCGTCGTAACCAGGACCCCGAGAGAGGAGGTTACGAAGCGGAGTCGCGTCTCCCGAGACCCCGCAAACCCCAGTTGGTACAAGATTGCACCCAGAGGTTCTCAACCTGCTTCGATTCGCTGCTCGAAGGGGTCGTTGCACGTGTGAAACTGAGACTCGTGGTTATCGGTCGGGCAAAGTGGATGGATTAAGTGCTTTTTGGTGAATCGAAGCGCGTTTAATTTACGACCGAGGAAATATGAAGTCTGACGTGTAGCGCCGTTGCACTGGTGCGTCGACTGTGATTGGTTTGATCGGGCGGTGGTTTTCTTTCCCTTTTCGGAAGTCGAGGCTTTTGTCAGATTTTGTTGATTGTCCCTTTTTGAAGTTTCTGCGCTGAGTGTTTTTTGTTTGGCGATCGAATAGAACCTGATGGAGGAATAATACTCAATATGATGAAAGACACCGAGTATCCTTGTATTAAAAACAAATTTTACAGTAATAACGATTCATCTTCTTTAATTATTGAAACATCCCTTATCAAACGTAGGCTTTACTAACGTAGGAGTAAAAAGGACGTTAATTTACATTTGCCAATAATATCGTTACCAAACATTTTACGCAATTTACAAAAGGAATAGTCCTTTAAAATCGCTATAGAAATCAGATTTTCAAAATCGCCCGATTAGATTCCTTCGAAACAAGGATATTCATAATCACCTTCCCCTTCTCCAGTGAATAATCATTAATTTTCTTATGAGAATCGCCGCGTGCGATGCGACGGCCGAAGTTTCATCGAAAAGTTGACGCGCTGGCGTAATTTCGCCGGTTCTCGTGATTACATTGGACGGCGACCCCACTCGAGGATGCATGGAATTTTTAATGGCCCCGTCGGGGATACCGGCAACCGATTTCTGGAATCAACCACGTGTCACTGGGTCAGCGCGTGCATTCATCATCATGGCAATTAGTGAACGCGGATTTTTATTTCCGCCCGTCCTGCATGATCCCCGTTACCTGCTCTTCCTCGCTTCGCTCGGATCTGTTTTTACAGTTCTCCGCTCCTTTTTTCCACCCTCACCCTACTTTTCCGCAACGTTTCGAACGTGAGAATCGTGCAGCTGATAGGAGGAAAATGAGAAGTGAACCGCGCAATCGTTTTCCACTTTGTTGAAGCGAAAGAATCGCGCGTCGACGACGGTTCGAGAAATTCTATTTCGAAGCTGTGATTGTGCTGCTAGAAATATCGTACCGAGCGTGTTCCGTGATCGATTTCCGTTCTCGGTTTCTTTTCGAAAAGTATGTGAACAGATTTTCGACTTGGAATAAGATAGAATAGAATAGAAGTGATTGAGTTTGAGAAAATAGCATAATCCTTTTGTTAGGCTGTACGTATGGTATCTATGGTTTTAAAATTTATCCATTCGTCATTGCTAGAGTTGTAACGATATTGCGCTACTAATATCTGCGAAATCGACATTTTAATACTAACAAAGTATATTCGTAAGCTTCTCAAAATTCAGCCCAGCGAATGCGCTGCTCTATAAGAGTTCAAAATTACGGAATGTGTTTTAAGTAGTCACGGGCGCTCGCTAGTCAGACAGATATTGCCTGGGCGGTGGAATTCTTTAACTACTCACATGTAGCCAGAAACATTCTGTTTGTAGAAGCAAATCAAGGTGAAAAATGTATCTCTAGAAAGTTACCGTTATCAGTCGAGCACAATTGCAATTGATCATTTTCATAGCGCACAATACTTATTCACAACTGCGATTCGATTCCGCAAATTTAATCGCAAATAATTTACTCTGCACTTCTTGCGTTCAAATCAACTTCAATAAACAGAAGAGCAGATTACTTATAAAAAAAAAAACGATTTCAATCTCCCCAAATATAAGCTCCCGTGGAAAAAAATTAAGCTCCCTTTCATATTCCGAAGTGAATTAACTTCGCATTAGCTCAAGAGAGGGAATCGTCCCCCAAAATCTCCACCCTGCTCCGTCTGGTGTCAGAAAACCCCTATTCCCTGTCCCGTTTGTCTTCTACGCGCGACGAACGGTGTCACGAATCGTACAAAAATTCACGGCGCGATGATTTATAGGTACATCGTAAATAGCGTGGCAGGTTTCCTCTTTCCAGCCCCTCTTCTGTTGTTTTCTCTCGGCTGGCCGCCTGTGCACAACACAATCGTACCCTCTTTTTCTCGTTTCCCGTCCCGTTTGCTCACTGTCTCCCCCGGCTGCCTCACTCTGGTCGCCTCTCATCGGCCGGACCAGGAGCCCTGCGGTGGAATTTGCATTTTTAAATTAACTCGCCTCTGTTTGCAGCTATCTCGGCGCGGACCCACCCCCGTTGGCCCGGGCTTTACAATTTTATGCAACAACGAATCCCGAGTGCTTCGCCACTAGACCCCTCTCTCTCTCTCTCTCTTTCTCTCCCTCTCTCTGCCAATCCCCACTCTGCGCAATCTCCCTCATCCCTCTTTACTGTGCGAGCACCAGCCCCCCGCGACCCTTTGCCGTTGCTCGCAAAACCCATCCCCGAGTGATCGATATTATTGTTATCGTTATCGCTCGACCAACCTCGAAGTGGCTGCGCTCCCATTGACGTTACCGTTGCGGCCAATTACTTCTGACCACGACACCGACGGTTTTTACGGTGGTATCGCAATCGGCCACCGAACGCAATATGCATGGAATCGCTCCGTTTTCCGCTTTTTCATTCGCCCGTTCCTTCGTGGCCGTGGGTTATCTCTGTTTTTCTATTTTTCTGTTCCTCTGGTCTTTTTTGGAGGGAGGGGGTTTCTTTTCTCGTTTTGCTTTCGGTCACACGTGAACAGCCGACGCGCTGCACGATATGGGTTCTACCTACGGCCGCTTTATTGAATACAGAAACCGCGACGATTGCTTTCTTTTTCCATTAGGCGGTTACGGAGGACGGGATATCGCGGAAATTGCTGGTAAACGGCGGTGGGTCCGGCGATAGGCTCGCCTGTGAACGTCTGCAGGTGAGGGAGAGAGGACCGGGGGGTGGATATTTTTCGGAGATTGAATTTGCTTCGTCGATGGTTGTTGGCGAACTTTCTCGTTGCCGCGAACATTGCGGCAAGACGGCGAAAAAATTACTTTAGAAGTTTGGATCGAATTGTTCGCTTGTGTATCGAGGGGAACATTGATGGGCGACGATAATTAAGTGGGAAGATGTTCATGGTAATTCTAAATAATCGTAATCGAAACACCTGCGTCGTGTACACGGGATAAACAATAAATGAATGTTCGCTTTTCTGGTACCCATGCATTTCTATTAACAATCCCAATAAATAACAGTAGTTTAAAACTGTCTTTAAAATATGCACTCGTTTATACATTACGGCGAGAAACGAAAGAATGCTCGGTGACTAGGTGAATGAGACAGGGTATAAAGAAGACGGGAAAAAATCCAAATGAAGCGGGCAAACGAGAAAAAGACGACGAAAGACACGACGGAAGCGGAGAAATAAGTAAACAGGCTAGTCCGCCCGTAAAGTACCTCCGCGTTGTCCACGAGCTAGAAGGTAAAAGAGCGAGGAAACATTTTTGTCGCCCCATGAAACGAAAGATAGGAAAGTACACATAGAGGGCTGAGGTCTGCCGTAGAAAGACGGCGGCTGCAGACGAAGCAGGAGGGACGGGCAAACCGAAGAAGGGGAAGAGAGTTCCGGTAATTGAAAAGCCCGTGGTGGATTACGATCGTCGCTTTATTTCGCGTGCTCGACGGTGCCGGGCTTCTCCCCTATTATCTCGCCCGTTTCTTCAACCGCTCCTCCCGTACCTCGGGCTCCATGGAACAAGAAAAACGAGAGGGAACTGGGACCGCGAAGGGGGAAAAGGTGCGGAGGGTGGCGGGCTGGCACAGGCAGAGAAACCATCCAAGTAGTTAGAGATCGGGGTACGGGGGAGATATCACGAAACTGGAGTGCGACGGAGGAACACGCGAGAAAGAGAGACAGAGAGGGACGGAGAGGACCGACGAGAAAAAAAGAGCAGAGCGAGAGAGAAAAGAGAAAGAAAAAGGTCGTACGCAACAATGCCCGCGGAGAAGCGCATTCTCGCGCGATTACCGACGCGCGGCCTTAACGAATGGCTTCGTAAACCGTGGGCGCTTTAAGGTCATTACACAACGCAAAAAAGCCAGCTAATGGGCGTCCTGGTGGCGTGGCATCGGCAGGACCGGCAGAAACGTCCGAAGAACACGGAGAAGAGAAATCGACGGAGGGAGAGGAAGAAGAGGATCCGACCGGCTGCCCGTCGCCGATCGAACCGCTGATTTATGGTGGTCGTATATTCCAGCGGAAAGACGGGCGGGAGAGAGTGAGAAGGAGAGGGAAAGGAGAGCTCGACAGGATCTTGCTATCGCGAGCTGTTAAACGCTGTACCCTTGCGGGACACGTACGCTTTAACCCCTTTACCGAAACGGCCCCGCCACGGCGAGATTGCGTGTAGGAATCTTGTTAACCGCTCGAGCTAGACCTATGATCCTGCCTACTTTCGATCTTACACGTGTTGCCGGTGTGTAACCGCGACTGGCTATCGATAATAGTTGAATTATGGTCGGGGGGGGGGGGATAGGCTAGGCGTAGGTACTTTCGATCCGACACGAGGCTCGAGCACGATGTACCGTGATATGCGGGATGAATATCGGTATGGGGTGAAGGGGTTGATACCTCGTGTAACACGGTGAGTATATTAATAGCTGGGATTGGAGGACCGTGCGATGAACAGTGTTTTCGATGTTACAAGTTATGCGCTCTATGAAGGGATTGATCGAATCTGGAAGTGTATACGATGTTTCCGTAAGTAGAAGCTGAAATTGGAAAGAATTATGGAGGTTACGGAAGGAAGGCAGAAATGGATAGGGCACATCTGTACATACGTAAGAAAGTTAAACGTTGCAAGGATTTAATTCAGGGTTTTAGGAACATCTTTTCGATAAATTGCCATCGGAGAGCATCGTATTTATCTGTGCCTTAAAAACAACCGTTTCATTGGAGTAGACATGTTCAATGTGGACTCGATTATTTCGACAATTGCTTTATCCGCGTATAGATTATTTAAAACGCCGTAATGTATTTGAAAGGGTAGAATCAAAGTAACTCGTGTTTCTTAAAACAGAATCAACCCTAATTAGGGGGGTATTTATGTTTTGTACTTTGAAAAGGTCTTTTTTTTTGCATTTTCTTAAGGTAGGTACATAGCTTCAAAGATATCTGTCCCAAAGGATATGCCGGAATTTTTAAAGATAACGGAGATACAGATAATAAATGCATCCACAGAAACATAAACATGTATTTTTCGAAATCATGTTTTTTGACATGGCTGACACGATATCTCAAGATCTAGTTGCTCGATCGACTTGAAATTTTGAGAGGTTCTTCAGCAGGCTTCCCACTATGGCAGGTATATAAATCTTTAAGCAATCTTTATTTCGTCTAATTTTTTATTCCGCTAAAAGCAAAAACGAAAGCTTAAAAAATCAACTTCAACTTTAAAGTCTCGCCTTTCTTTTAAACAATGAGATCTTTCGTTCCTTTTAGTAGGGGGTATAACCACTTTCATACAGAAGAAATTGCCAACTCGGTTTTCTGTTTCGATCCATTACAAAGGCCGGAATCATGTCAGCCATCGTGACATGATTTTATAAGACCTTCTTCAATGACGCGTACCAGCTACACGTTTATGTATTTTGACTTGAAAAAAATGTAGAATGTAGTTCAAACATTAGTAACCATATCTGCAAAGGGCTAATTACAAAGCAGCGTTCCGATTGTAAAACAAAAATTCCAAATGGGGCCTAAAAATGACGTTAGAAACACAAATACCCCTCAACCGATAAAAAAAGCTCCGTCGAACTAAAATACTCTCATAATTCAAATTAATAAAAGTATCTACACAAACTAATTCACTTCTAATGAGGCATTCATGCAGCGAACCTCATTTTCATATACATGTCCCTGTCAACGTCCCTTTTCAGCAATCAGGTCGATCCGGAACACTCACCCCGCCACTTCCGGCCGCCCGGAATGATTCAGAAAACACGTCCAGAGAGCCGGACGATTATATTGTGAAATATATACGGAGACGTAATTACGGGGCGGTTGGAGAGCTCCGGTGGCCTCGGGCGGAGTTTTACGGCCGCCTCATTAAATTACGAACTAATTACCGGTCGGCGAATTATTAAAAAGCTTAGTCGGCCGTTAAACGTGCGGCGAGTCGTAAAAGAGAGGCTGCCACACGGCTCGCGCGCACGTTCGTGTGTGCGTGTGCGTTAACCACGTCGCTCTCGAGGCTTGATGGGCCCCCATCTAGCTCAAGAGCCTGCTATCCCAGAGCCCGTCAGCCACGGAAAAATTAATTTTCGCCGAACCGATGTTCCCAACTTTTCGAGTTGAAATTCTTGTTTTCGAAGTGAACCACCCCCGACACTCGTCTCGGTCGATAACTTTTCGCGGCGCAATTGGGGTCGAAATTGTTACAATTTTAAATATGGAGTGGGTTTCCGGCGATTTATACCATGGAGTATTTAAGTCGTGCGCTAAGCTGAAATATTGTGATTTAGTTTTTGAATTTAATTCATCTTTTAAACTTCTTATTTCCGGTTGAGTGAAGTTGGGCGTTGCTTGTGATGCTCAAACGGTGGCGACTACTTCGATGGGGTGCAAACTTGGTAATTGAGGGAAAAATATTGTATCTAATATTGTAAAAATACGGATAGCTGACGGATCCCGACGCGACTGTGTGTGAACAGTACTAGAATTTTCCATGAAATGCAGATTTGATACAGCGTTGAACATCGAATAAAACCAATTCGGGAAATTTTATCCGTAACTATTACCCGTACGAAGTGAAGAATATATTTTCTGCTCACAGTCAAGAATCTCTAAAAACCTTCAAATAAACAAAAATGTCACCAAAATGAAACATTCCGTGCGCTATAAATATAAATATAATATAAAACAAGTCCAAACTCTTCTCCTCAACATTCAAGAACGTTTTCCTACCCACCCCTAAAAAATTCCGCTTCGAACGTTTTTCAAACTACAACATCCAACCCATACTCCGTAGCAAAGCAATTTTCTCGCGTAACGCATAATAACCAATCACCGAACCGCAAACCGAATTTCCAATTCGTTCGCTCCTCAGCGGTCGAGGATTTAAAAGAAATCCGTCTTCGATACGGTGTCCAAACGCGATTACAAATCCGGTTCCGGTTATTCGACAATGTCCTCGCGAGCCGTCGAAACGATCGGCTTTCGAGACGCGTGACGAATCGCGCGGATTATCCACGCGGTTTTCAAGCTTTCACGCCAACAGGCGGCGTGCCAGGGAGAGAGTTCCTTGCTTTGCAATTAAATTAACGCGGCTCTCGCGGTCGCGCACAGCGCAATGAATGGCGCGCGTAAATATCGACGCGCACGAAGCGGAACAAACCGTGGCTCGAACGAATCGATCGTAAAAGAGCGAAACGAAACGATTCGCTGTCGCGGCACTGTTGAAATTACCCTCGACCGCGCCTCTGGACATTGCCAGTCTTCTCCTTCTCCCTCCTCCTCTTCTTCTTCTTCTTCTTATTTTCGCCACGCTGAATCAATTTGAATTCCATTATTACCGCTATTATTTCCGGTTCACTTTCCCCTTCAGGACCATTAACGCCGACGTTGTTCCCCATTGATTGCACCGGGTGTATCGAGTTTAATGTCGGACAGCGGTTTCTGTCAGTGGGTATTGCGTTTTTATTTAGTTTATTGGTTTAACAGAGAGCTAACTATTGTGGCTAGTTTTTGTATTTATTGTTTGTATGACCGTTTTCGATTGCGCTAAAAGACAGTTTCACTCGGCCATTAAATTCGAATTGCGCAGTTCAGTGTGCATAAGATTTTGCAAACATCTTTTAAAAACTCCGCGGGCCACTTTCCAGCACAAATTAAGGGGGCGCGTTTCTCCTTTTTTAATTTACGATCGTCCACCCCCATTAAACACGGCACGCTTCATTACGAATTCGAGAACGCAACGTGCACTCAACGGACCGACGAACAGTAAAGCCACCGGGGAGAATCTTTAAGGGATTGTTTATACAGAGATAACAATCCCCCCGAAGTGTCTCGTAAAAACGGGCGCCGCTGTTACTTCTGTTTCTTCGGTTAACGAGAAAAGTGGCCATTAGCGTGGAAGGCCGGCGTGCTCCTCTCGTAGGTGACGGCCTTACCGTGATTTCCATAACAAATGTTCGCGTGGAACGAGACGGCTGCGGTTCGGCATGAATAGCGGATTTAACGGAGAGAAGAGTGTGGCGCGAAAGATTAAAGAGGATCGAGCAGAAATACGACGAAGAGTCGAAGGGGGGGGAAGAGAGGTAGACGAATATCATTAAGGCGGCGTGATGTTTTTAATTAATTAATTCGCGGCAGCTACGGATTTACCTTCTCATAAATTCCAGCACGGTGCGTCGGCCACCAGAGCAGGGAGGGGTCGAAACCAGCATCCTCCGAGGGACGATATAATGAGGGAGACGAAACGGAAGGAGAGAAAAAAAGGGCAAAAGACTGACGAAGGAGGGTGTACTGCAAAGTATTTAAAAATATTAAGTACCCCCGACGGAGGCGGATATTAAGACGGAGCCGTGAGGTAAAATCAACGAGGGGATGAAGCCCGGGGCCAAACAGAGATATGGCGAGAACAAGAGGGGTAGCGACAGAGGGGGGAACGACGGCGTCGACGATGGCGGAGAGGGTGCAGCAGAGTTATGGGATTGAAGCAGGAAGCATAGGGCTGGGGCGGTTACGGAAGAAAGGTAGGGGAACGTTTCAATTAGTAATTAAAACGTGCCGTGCCGCCACCCCTAACCATCCTATCTCGACTTTACACAGTGGCTGCTGCCTCTCTTATACTGTCGCCGTCATCGTTGCTACCGCCGCCATCTTGTAAATTAATTAATGCGCCCCTAACGAGATCAGAGGTGTCGGTAAGGCAGGTGGGATCGGTAGTTCTCTACCCTGTCCGCCGAGAGGAAGAACAACCCCCTTGATGTTCCTGGGAACGGGCGACCTTGTCTGAGGCTCGTGAGTAGCGTCCCGAGAACCACTTCTGTATTTTCGCATCGCTACACACCAAACGCGCGCACACGCGTTCCCTTCACGCTTCCGTCGTGTTTGCCGGATAAATTCTCCCCCACGGGGGAGTGACTCGATTTTCTTCAGCAATTATACGTATACACCCGTTTCTATCCATATTTGCCACGTCGTCGTAAAAAGGGTATCGGTAATAGAAACTTTTCCCATTTCCAACGAAACAACCCTCGCCCGCAGTCGTTCCCTAAACGCATATGCATATCGGGGAAAGTAATCGACAAACGCCGAGTGTCGCGTGTCGCATCATTTAACCTCATCCGCTATTTCTGGACTGCATTTTTAAACGTTCAACCGGTCAGGGCCCTGGGACAGCAATAAATTAGTCCGTTCGAGGGGCAAAGGTCGCCAGAGCAGGGCGGCAAAGAGGTGGAGAACGGCGGGGTGGGCAATGTTGGTCGGAACTCGGTGTCAGGATCCCTCGACCCCTTCTAACCCTTTCATCGGCACTTCACCAGCTTACATAATGCAGGCACTCTAATTAAAATAAATTACACTCTCGCGTAAGTTCGCTCTTTTATCCGTCACACCGCTCCCGGCTCTCGCTTTTTTTTGCACCGCACTTTCGACCAGCAGCCACTAGGCAGCGACACCGGCTAGGTAAGCCTTCCTGTGCTCTCTCTCTTTCACCCCATCTATCTACCCCCCTGCAGCCTCCACCACGTCGTTTATTTGCACTTTATTCGAGATTTAATTTACCGACCTCTGAGCGACAGCCTCGTTGCTGTTCGCTCGACACTGTGATGGAACTAAAGATAAAAAAAGGCAAGCGTGACGACAGGGAGGGGGGCGAAACCCGGTGTTATCAAAGTAAGAAACGTTGGGAAACGAGTCGGTGGCGCGACCAATGGCGAAACGACCCACCGGACGCTAGTCCCTGTTCGTGGCTCACAATTCGAGGAAACCATATATCGCCCGATGGCAGAAAATCGCGAATAAAAATGCTTCTTAAACGGTGCTCGCTTACCGTCACAATCGGTGAAGCTATTCGAAGGGGGAAACCGATAATTGGTAGCGCGTTTGTTCGACGAACCTAGTCCCAGAACGATCTTTCGGGCCCATCAATTGCTCTGTTCATCGCCTCTTCGCTTTCGCGGTCCGCGCCTTGTTTCGCTAATTAACGCTGAAAACTCTCGAGAAGTGCGCGTGAAGGTAATAGGACCCGGCTGGCGGAATTATTAAAACTCGATTCCTCGCCTGAAACGACTAAGTAGTCGGGCGAAAAACGAGAGTTAAGGGGGGGGGGGAAAGGAAGGAGGAAATGTTGGCGACTGGTTGAACGAGCCTTTGATCGACGCGAAACTCGTTGACCGGTTGCGCCCTCCTCGAGCAAACGATTCCGCCCGGTCGTTCCCGTTCCGCGAACGAATTAATGCGGCGCCGTTTCTCGAGCACTTTTCTCATTGGCATCGAGGGCCACTCGCTTTCGCGACAATTTGCCGCGAGCCACTCGGATCGGCCGTAAGTATCGTGAAATTCAATTAAGTTCGTGCTTGTGCAACTCGAGGGACTCCACCCCCACCCCTCATCCTTCCCGCCCTCTTTCATCACGGTTTTACCTCTTTCTTTGCAGCGGCAGCAACAGCTTGTGCACGTTTTACCCGCGCCGTTGGAAAAACGCCTGTACCGCCGGCTTCGCGAGAGCGCTAAATAAATATTGCGCTGTCGTTCCGGCTTTTTTTCAACCCCTCTGCCCCCGTCCTGCGAGCTCTCCGCCGCTGGAAGCCGCGGGTAACAGACGCCTCTCGGTGTTCCATGAATTGGTTATGAGTTGACACCTCGACCCAGACAGAAGGAAAGAGTGTCTGGGGATGGAGGAGTCAGACATTCCACCCCCTTTCCATTTTATTCTTTTTCTAGATTCTTCCCCCTTCGGTATCCTTCCTTTCGTCGTTTCTTTTTCCCGGCCACGCCGCGCTGCTTCTTTCTTTCGTGTACTACGCCGAGGAGACCAGCCTCCCGCGAGGAAATATTTTTCCGGATCGCGAGGGAAGTCCCGAGACGATGCACCGTCTGAAGGGAAAATCTTCTTCCGGGAATAGAAATACGGAGCTTACCGTTGCACGAATAATAACGACTCGTATCCTCTTTCGCTCGTCGTCAGTTTTCTATTTGAGATACGAGCCTCCCTTTTGCCCCTTGTTCTCTACCTCCTTTCAGATTCCACCCGGATTTCCCTTATTTATCTTCGCAACGATTTCTCGCTCGAGTTTGCACGAAACCGTGTACCGCCCGCCCATCCACGTCGACCGTGGAATCGGATTGCGCGGAATAAGTGGCAAAGTGCAATAAAAAAAAAGGAAGCTTCGAGGCGATAGGATGTGTATACGGAGATGCAGCGGAGTAACGAGCTGCCGAGTGAAATGGAAGCTTTATCGTGCGTCACGCGAACAACCAAGTGGATTGACGGGGAACGAAACTGATTTGTTCTTCATAAAGTGGTGAACCAATTTGATGCGTTTACTTTTCCTCGCCGAAAGTTATTTGGACGAACGTCAGATATTCGATGGGGGGATGGAAGCAATTTTTCTCATACCTGAGAGCTTCTTTCGACAGCGAAGCTGATTAATTCAGGAGTTTCTGACAAACTTCAACAACGATTGACGCAACTGTATTTACTGTCAATTTTAGTTACCTGCTTGCACATACGGAGGGCTCAGAAGCCAATCAGTATAAGTCCACTTTCCCTGAAAGTGAGTTAGGTAGTTCAAAAACCTGTTGATTGTTAAAACTTTCATTCGATAAAGCAAATGAGTCACTTTTTTCATACGTAACGATAGATGACGGTACCGACATTGTCATTTTTTCAAAGTAATTTATAAACACCATATTTATCTTTAACTTACACTGATTGTCTCCTGACCCCTCCATATATTGAACCCATTTATTACTCAATATCCAAACGCAAATAAATAATTTACCCCTCGATCCTCCTTCTTAATTCGTCCAACTTTCAACCCCCATGAATACCGTGCCTCCTCCGATTTAGTCTCCAGAGGGGCATCGTCGAATAAGTGCCGCACTCGCGCGTTACGGCACACCCTCGCCGAAAGCCGCCCCGGTTATCGAGCGTTTTTAAAGCGCTCTTCCGCGTCGCGTTCTCGCTTGTTTGCGCATGGGTTCCGCGGAGAGCATCTTGCTGCCGGTGCTCCGGTTTCCCTGAGTTAATTTTAAATTGCGCCTCGCGTTCTACGTATAATCCACGTTCCTTGCGCCCCATTCGAGAGCAAACGTTTGTCCGCCCGCGGAACGAGAGGATCCAGGGTGGATAAACAAACAAGTAGTAATTTCTATGCGCCCCGTTCCGCGGGTCGCGGCTCGATTCTCCGCACCTTCTGCTTTCTGAAACGTGGGAAACCGAACAACCATCGCGGTCCGTTTGTATCGCCTGGCTCTTTTTCTTTGTTCCGTCGGATCTGCAGCCGCGCGCGCATTGAATGGCAACCACGGCTGCGCCGGGACGAAAACTACCATTATTTGGACTTCCAATTACGCGACACGCAAGCGAGAAAGACACGGAACACGCGTCACGTAGTCTGTTCCCAGCATCCAAAGTAACGTGGCAACGGTAAAAGGGGGTGGGCGGCGGTGGCAGAGGGGGAGGAAAGGGTAAAAGGGCCGACGTACTAGCAATCAGTAACATTATACGACGCGACACGAGTCAACCACCCCATTAGCATTCATATTTCAATTTCATAGCCCTCGGGCCCGTGCTGGTATGAGGTCCCGTAAGGCTGGGACGGGGTGTGCGACGGAGATAAATACAAGTTCGATGGAAGGGAGAGTGTGAAAGGGAAATGAGGGGGGAGCAAGGGCACGGGAGGGACGGAGACAGGTAATGGGAGTGGATTGGTAGGTGCAAGAGGGAAAGGTAGGTAGAGGTGGCGTAGAGTGGAAGAGGGACGCGAGGACGACGACGACGAAGGGGTTGGGGAGAGATGGTGGTGGCGCAGCGATGGGAATAACTCGCTCGCGAGTAATTAATATTTCGGTTGTACGGCGTTTTCAGTGTGGAAGTTTAAACGGGTGTATCGAAACTATTTATTAATAGTTTCTGTTGTTAATGCGAGCCGAGACTGGGGCAAGGATTTTGCCATTTCCCTGGATTAATATCCCATTCACCCAATTTCAGCATTAACCTTTTCCCCAACAGAGTACTATGTATACACTCTCGTTAGCGCAACAAAATTTATTCGTCAGAAATACATTGTGATGCACAAATGAAACATTAATTTTCGAGACAGACAAGATGTGTAACCGTGCCCCCTTTCCCTGAATGTTGCAACAGTAATGTACACATATACAAGTATGTGACTTCGTGCTGTATTTAACACCGATCGTAACCCGCCGCTATTGACACCACCACGTTCCTCCACAAACTTTTCTACCACCCTACCTGCCAGATTTACTTGAACCGTGATTGAAAATTTGCCAAAGATAATCGAATTAGTTCCATCGCTAGCTGATTGGTACACATTATGAAAGCACAGTGAGATTACGCGCGACTGCGATCGCACTCTATAGAGGCACGAAAAAGGGTGGGAGGCCGAAGGGTGAGGGTGAGTAGAAACAAGCGAGGACACGATGGGCGGGAAAGAGAGAGAGGTAGTACCGGTGGAAACCTATTACCATCTATCTCAATACCGGTGTAATGGATGCGCAGCCCCGATTATCAATCCGTAATAATTATGCATATTAAACGGACGCTAATTATCGGGCGGGCCGCGGACCATAGGCACCGCCGGCAAATTGCACAAGTTATGCTGGCTGTGTACGCTGTTAAAACACAGCGAATAATGACGGGCGCGGAAAAGAGCGACGCCGAAAAGATAATTACGCTGAAATTACTCTGCCGGCCGATTGATGCATGCATAACGATTCCAGGCGACCGTATATCCGAGTCAATCGCAACGTGCTACAGGCAGAGTTTCGTAAAACTCCTCGACGTATTAATTAATGATAGTTATCGATCAATTAGGACGGATTCGATTCCGGCCCTCTGGGCGGTGGAATTCCACAGGGCAATGGTCTCGTATTTTGATGTACATTTGGCTTACAATGCATGTATCCGACTGTTAGTTTTGCATTAACATGAACGGTTAATATATCATTGATTGTCAATTATATTATTTTCACGCGTATATTATCTACAAAATAGATATTTCGAGGTACAGCCCGCGTGATTACGGGGGTACTGTTGCCGGCCGCGACTACTGATTATCGGCAAGTTGATCGGCGTACTAGCGACCGATTGAATTATACTTTGTAAAACATAATGAACACCAGGGGCCCGCAGCTAGTCTCAATTAAAATCTGCATTATAATTTTTCGCACGATAATCAATATTGATTAACGTTCTAGATGAAACTTTAGTAACGACGTTAAATCGCTCGACGCTTTATGCAATATGCATCGTATATAGTGTTGTATTTTCTTTTAATCTATAGAAAAAAATAGCGTAGGACTTTGAGAATCCTTTTTCGTCCCTATAGCCCATTTTTCTTTTTTTTCTGTTATCCTGAAATATCCTCTGCCAAAAGATCGTCGGTCAGGCTCGAATCAACCAAAAGCAGCGACCACAGCCCTTGGACCTTTCTTCCATTCCATTCAACTCCATCGATCGGCACACCGAACGCGCGACAATCACCAGAAATCGATATGTTCCTTCGTTCATAACTTCTTACCGTCAGTCGATCCTGAAACGATCCAGAAACGGTCCTGCAGGTCACTTCAGCGATCGGAGGGGAAACACACCAGCACGCTTTCACCCCAAGCGGTCTCTCGAGTCTTTTTTGCCAGCCCGGAGCGCTTTTAATAAACGCGCCGCGCCCGGCAGCCGTTTTATGCTATCAAAGGTGGGGTAAAGGGCGCAGGCAAGGTAGAAAAAAGAGAAGGAAAGGGTAACGGTAGAGAAGAGGGGGAGGTGCATTCGACGACGAGCTTTTTACGGCCCTGTGTCCCGGTATTCGGGCTTTCACGTCCATTTCAGATTTCTTCCATCGGCTGATTCGCAGTCTACTCTTTCTTCTTCGACCGCTCTATCTCCCTTTCATCCACTCTGCTCCTCCTTTCACCCTATTCACCACCTCTTTCAACCCGTTCGTTCTATTCCCCTTGCACTAACCCCGCTCCCCGTTCTTTCAGTTTCTCGTTTCGTTCCGAAGGCAAGTGGTTTTATTTGTTCCTACGATATTCTCTTTCAGCTGCGTGAGCCACACACGAACAGCGCCGCTCTAATTTCTTTTACGAGATGAAATTCGACGCGGTACGAGTCGTTCTGCTCCCTGTGGAACACGCTTCTTCCGTTGCCTGTCGCGATTTCATCGGCCAATACCGGTGTATAGCGTAGCATAGTAACCCTGTAAGGTTCAAGTGAAACTGGCTTCTGAAAATTGCCACGTGACGTATAAAATTCTCATAGTGTTCGGATTTTATGAGCACCCTATTGCTGCCCTTGTTCGACTGTACGAACGAAACGCGAAGCAAATTCAATGCTCTTTGGCTGAACGTTGATCATTCGAAGATTGTAATTGCGAATCGGTTGAATTCTCGCTGTCCCGCAATCGTGGTCTCGCGAGAAAATGAATTCATATAATAGATTCGTTCGTTTTTGCGCAAGGAGGAGGGTAGAGAAGAATCGTAACGTTGGCAGATAGAATGAATTAGATATTGCACCGTTCAGCCCCTATTTTCAGGATTTTTTTTCAGTTTAAATTTTTTTTGGTGAAAATAGTATATCTTTTTTTACTAGAACAAAAGGAAAAATATGTGTATGTGAATAAAGGAAATAATTCCATGAATATTGATGAATGTGGAGTAATTAGAAAATGTCAGTCATGATTGGTCTGAGTAATTGTCCTTGGAGTTTGAATCTTGCACAAATCAATTTAAAAAGAAAAGATAACAGTTAAATGAGGAAAAATGATGACTAACATTGCTATAAATAAGTTGAAAACTATTAATCATTTGTAATCGATACATTTTATTGAACTATTATATGCCTTCTAAGATCCATGATTTTACAAATCAATGAATTTAATACATAGTTTATCTAATTAGTCCCGAGAAAACATTTAACGGCGTTAACAGGAAATGCTATACGAGCATCAACGTTGATTTTGTAAGTCAACTTATTAACATGATGTAGTAAGTGTAATTCCATGAACATACAATTTACAAATTCGTGCCTAAGAATTTCAACAACGTGTCCTCCAATAAAAACACATTTTCAATAAATACCATTTCTCTGTCCTTATAAATTTGCAATAAAATCCTGATCAACTTAACAATACAACAAACTTATCGTCAACAAGTACAATCACGTAAATAAAAATCAATCGAACTTAATAACCACGGGCAATGGCTATTGTTTGTACAATGCCTACGAGCACAAATTCGTTTATGCTATAAAGTCGAGCTCTGTCAGCGAAGAAGTTGAAATTTCCGCGCGTAGTGAAAATCGATATAACAGCACGACCAAGTCAGGCTTGAACGTTATCATAGCGCACGTTCATCGTATTTACGCAGCCTGTTGCCTTACGAAAAGCGAATTTGTCGCGAGACGGAGCTCGTCTATTCGATGGAGTTATCGTTTCAGGCGGCGTAGAAATTCGTCGTGTTTGCGGCGGATAGAATAGAATCTGGACGATGCACGCAACGATATTGCTTGCTATTTACGCGCAAATGCTGAGCGGAACAACCGTATTCGCTGTTAATAGACTGGTATCGACTGGCCATTAGCGAAACCGCGATTACACTGTTCTGTACCGGCTAAATTATTTGATACTCACATGCCTCTCCTCGGCCGGATTAAGACCTGGAACAGATAAAACAATCCTGTTAGATTTAATGGGACTTTCACGTGGGACTTATTAAAATTTATGTCTATTGAGATATTCACAGACAATTAGTCGTTTTGCGACGACCGTCTAATTCAGTCGATTGGGCCTGGGTTCTCTTCCTCCTCCCCCTCCTACCATCCTTTTTTCTTAAGTACATCCAAAAATCACCTGAGAGATGGAAAAAGGATATAGAATATAATGGTCATACATCATACATCGATGATTAAGTATAAATGTTGTGCGTTAATACTTTACACAGACAGTTAGTGTTAAGAAACGACGCTACTGTGGGATCGGGACCTCCACCACAAGAAAAAGGAAAGGAGAATAAGAACAGAGAAAATCGAAAAGAGGCAGCAGTGTTGCCACGGATCAGTGCGTAGAAATCGGAAGATCATGGAGTCGCTTATCGATCGACCTGCTCTTCCTTTTCCTTCGATTCCTGCATTAATTGCGCGATTACAATATTTCCAAATAATTTCGATGCGAAAAAGTTCACTAGTTTCTCGATCACCTGGATGCAAGCTTGGTATGAATCGTGAATTTTTGACTACATTTTACGAGAATGATTGCAATTTTTCATGTTGCGAAACATAATAATAATATCGTTCTGCCAGGTAAAAATTAATTACGATATAAAAGAATACGTCATCGCAAAATACACTACGTCCAACCAATTTCCTGTGGAGGAAGCTGCGAAAGGAGTTCAAATTGAACGCAGTGAACAGCGTCAGGAAGCATTTAATCAAGGACACGTCGACTAAGCGGCTTCTCATTCTACCCTTCCTTCAGCTCGACAATTTGTCTCCATACATTACAATGCTTTAGTCGCGCAACCCTTCCAATGTAAAATGAAATATATTACTCCGGTATTAAACAAAAAAAGAAACAAGGACGACACTTAAATGCAGCCGTGACAAAATGTCGAAATAATTTGACCAATCTTAATACATCCCTCAGAAAATACACGCAGACCCCATAGCCTAGTTTTCCTTTTTCTCGAGGCATTTCAAACATCTCTGGCTGCCGCTGAAGACATCGTATGTATTTCCCGGGAAATTGAACCGCCGCAATGTTTTTCATGATTATTGAGGAACTAACTCGAACGGAGTCAGCGGTATGCCAGCGGAATCTTTTCCGCGCTGGGAACGAGATAAAAGAAAAAAGCTGCCCGGACGAAAGCGAAGCTAGGCTCCTCGAGGATTTCCGAGAAGGGACGGTGAATGAAAGAAAAGAGGGCGAGAGGAGCAGGTCGAAGGAGATTCTGAACGAGAAGCTTTGTCCTCGAGAAGCCGTAGTCTCCATAGTTTTCCCTCGCTCGATTTCTCCTGTATACCACCGTTCTTCCTCTACTTCTCCAATTCTATACTTTCCGCGCGTACACCCTTTATCGCATAGGAAATATTTTAACGATATTTGTAACGGACCTCCTGTTTTCAGACTGCAAGGCAAACCGTGCATATATAACATCGATTGGCAGACGATTTGTACAAGAATAAATTTCACGTGCAGAGAAATGGCGGGGAAACCGCTTGCGCTGTAGCAAGCATTCTCGTATTAAATGCTATTATCGTAAAAGGTAGTGACCCGGAATATATTCTATTTCTTCTTGCAGCGTTATTAAATCGGGCTGCATGTCCCGAAGAGTTTCCGAGATATCCTTCGAGCCAATTAAATCAATACGTCCTTGAGATCTTAAAACGTTCGTCGAAACCCGAGAGCAGATATTATATTCGGGCGACAAATAGGCCACTTAAAATCAGAGCGAAAAAGCTTGAAACGGCGAAAATGCGGGGACCTCTGAAATCTCGTAAAAGGCCATTAAAAGTGCAGCGATTTACGACACCACGGGGCAAAGCAACAGCCAAGACTCTCTTACCGCAAAACGCGTAACCACAGTCGGAGGAACGAATTGTTACGGCAGCAGCGCTAAACGGCCAGTGGTATCGCCGGGCGACAAGAAATCCGGCACGGCCAGTGTAACCCCAAGTGGATACAGTTCTCAGTGGTCAGACGGAAAAACTCGACGCCATAAAGTTTACGGCGCGGCGCGCGCTCGCCGGTACCACTTGTGCAAATAAAGTAATTCCTGGAGCAAGCGTGAGCGACGATAAAACGTATCCGGACAAGGGTGACTTGGCCGTGTGTTTTATGGCCTGGCAAATTAAGGAAAAGCCATCGCGTACGCCCAAAAGGATCCTCCGCCCCTCGTTGCCATTGAGTTGTTGGCGAGTGGTGGAGTTGCTCGACGGCGAACACAGGGGTGGCGTGAATTTTCTACCGTGGACCGCGGCCAAACCGCCTTAAACATTAAGAGCGAAGAAGATGGGAAATGTAAGTTTGTACGTCTTGCTCGCGAAACTCGCTAATATCCTCTTTCTCTTCCCTTTCGCGGACGCTCGTTGCTCGTCGACCGGGTGGGAAACAGTTTCAGCTCTTTCTCGGCCCCCTTTCTCCGCTGAACTTCCTGCCGCGGCTCGTAAACGGACACGGAAGAGCGCGCATAATTTCCTACTAGAACGCAAAGAGCTCATTTGCCGCGCCGGAGCACGGGCGTCTTTAGAGGAACGTCACTGCGAGATGGCGCGACCTTTGACGCGATTATTGGAACGAAAGCGGGAATTATTATCGGCAAAGGGGGATACTTATAAGTTAATTCCTTTTGTAAATAGCCGAGTGCCCGTTTCTATATTTCCTCTGATATCAATGTGCGTTCTTGACGAAGTATCGCGATCATGCCCTAGCTGATATATCTTAACCCTTTGAACTCGAGAGGCGCCGCTAAGACGCCTTTCTTGCCTACAAAGTTAAATTTTCAAATTCGAATTTTTTTGTTGTCTCAATGTCCAACGTTGTAATAGAGTGGACCACTCTGCGTCGTAGCGGCGCCTCTCGAGTGCAAAGGGATAACTGTGCTCCAAACACATTGAAGATTTTGTTTGCACGCACTGGTGTCAAGGGTGCGCTGGTAAGTTGCGAAAGATATGAAGAATAAGACTAACGACTATCCGTTTTAAAAAGTTTCTACAAAATCGGCAAACGATTGATTCCAACGCACTGTGTCTGACGCTGTTGTATTCGTCGTTGTTTGAACGAACGTCTCTTAGACGTTTTCGGAGTAAACCAAGACCGATCGTGGAGAAGAATATTCGGTCCTCCTTGGATTTCAATTTCTAAGGAATAGCGACAGCAAGGGCAAGGGAAAAAAGCGATAAAAAGGAATACAAAAGGGAAGAAAAGGAGGATAATATCCGGAATAATTATGAGTAGCGTACACGCTCGAAGGGCCACGATTTCTCGAGGGACCATTACTCGCGCTAGTATCGACGATGAAATGGTAATGCCAAGCGATACCAGTTTCTAATCGTCCGTAAAAGAGTCCTGCCGATTCACCTCGTCCCGCGTCCCGGTAAATCGTGCCGAGAACAAGCGGACAGAAGGAATCGGATGAGTGGTGGAAGCAGATATTATGTCCGACGGTGGGATTTGTTCGACGAGAGAACCCGGGCAACCATGGCTTGAGAGACTTGAGGAAGAAGAGGGTGGTGAAACGATAACGTCCCTGCTGGAAACAATTCGCTGGGAGCAATGTTCCGGAAAAGAGGGAAGAAGTTTCAGTTGCCGCGACAGAAATAGTGTCCCATTACGATTCCTTGCCTACGATGCTTCCCGTTTCAAAAGGGTGTCGACGACATTCCCCTCGTTTTACGGGGAGAAATGGCGCAACGCGGGCCGAGACAGTGATTTCAGATGTCGCGGTTGTTCGCAAAGTGTGGCCGCAATTCCCCCGTGGAGAAACGACAATCGTATCGAGTGAAAGAATGCTCAATCGATGATAGGGGGGATGGGCGAAATACATTGGCGAATATGTATGTATATACAGCCGAACTTGAGTCCCGACGACAACATCGTTTCTTTTGATGCCATTGGTCCATGTGATTTTCGAAGGCACAGTGTTGTTCACTGGTCTTCGAAAGACTGGCAAGATAGTGTATGTATTATAGTAGCTTGTAGTTGAGGTTCCTTCACGAGACTTTTTTCTCGAGAATTTCTCGAGAAACTTAAGTTAATTAACTTAAGAAAATTATTATAAATCTCATTTATTTTCTATTATGAATTTTCTCTTTATTCAAATTGTGTATTACTACTTAACCTTCAGTCTGTTCATTGTCTAAATGGACCTCACTCATCGGAATATTCAACGAAATCTTTCAGACGATTCTTCTGATTAAATATTTGATATGTATAATATAATTTAAATTATCTTGTAGCTTTTGAATAAAGTAAGCCTTCCTTATGAATTAATCAAAATAAAATAAAGAGAACTATTTTTTTAAAGAAAACTTTACAAAATATATAAGAGCATATATGGGGTCAGCTTAATCCCGTGCGCAAACCATGGAAAATTAGCTATGCACAGAGTGAAGGTTAATCATGAATTTATAAGCTCACCTACAGGCAACATCATGTTGATGCCCTCGTGTGTTACGATTTATAATAAATTTCAGCAATGCATGTCAATGTGAGATCATGCGTCTGGTGCTTTTGCGTTCAATTATAACCCATCATTGGCCATCGTTTCCCCAAACAGAAAATGCAAAGGCAAAAAACCATTGTCACGGATGACAAGCATAGCGATTCACCCCATTAACCCCGCATCGTCTCCGATAGACTTCCCAGGTCAGCAAAAACGTTCCCTAAAAAGAAAACGGCGAACCGAGCGCGCCATCTCTAGTCCGGAAATTAAACGAAGATATACGTTACACACGTTACACCCTGTGGCAATGATCGCTAAGCTCACGGGTCGTTCTTAGCGCAAATTTTCAAAGTGTACCCCGGGAGGATCAGGTCTAGCTAAAAAGATCAAGCGCGAAAGGGGAAGCGTTTTGCAGCCTCGGTAGCAGAACGGTCGGTATTTCATTACGTCGACCACGCGACGCTTGGAAAACGTGAAACAACGTGGAACAACGTGGAACAACGCGAAACAACTGACCGGAGGTTATACTCGGCCAGCGGTAACATAGTTAGACGAGAGTGCAGCTCGAGATATTGCGAGGGACCGGCAACTACTATACGAAAGAGAGTGTGGAAGGCAGAAAAAGAGAAATGGAGTGCTGTGAAGAAACAGCAAGGGAGACGGATGCAAGGGTGAAGGGGTGAGAGAAAGAGGGCGCGAGAAGAGGATGAGAGGAACAGGCTGAGGGGCGCGAAGGTTTAGAAGAGCCACCTAGAGGTGGATGGAACGAAAGAGGGGAAGACTCGGAAGTACTCTCGTGTCAAGAGGAGATTCTGAGTGCTCTCCTGAGAGACGACCATGCACAGCGCGCAAGCAGGAGGGACGACGAGGAGAGCAGCAGGAAGACAGAGAGAGCTAGGGTTCGTCGAAACGCAAGGGATGGGACGATGGAACCAGACCAGCTTGTGTATACGTATATACGCCTATGTGTGAACGGGAACGTGTGCGCGAGATAGGAGAGTCACTTGAGGCCCTCGCGACTTTGTCAGCGCTACATGGAGCCTAAGTGCGAACGTTCTTGCACTCGTGTGTCGTCCCAAGGAGAGGGACGAGGACGCGGCATTGCACAAGTGGATCTGCGAGGTCAAGATCGAGGGTTCTGCGAGTTTCAGGCTTTAAGCACGATCGTTTGCGTCACGGTTGTATTGCGGTCCGCTTGAAATATCCCTATGTCACACGCTATATGCTCCATCTCTGCCTTTTCTCTACCATATTGTACGTGTACAGTAATCCCTCGAACAACGCGCTTTCGATTATACGCGGATTATGTTCCGTCTCTTATGTTTCTTCTTTAAACATGAACGTTTAAAAAGCATTAGTTCGTTTCGAACTAATTCATTCAGCATATCTTTACAATTGTCTGTAGCATGGCGAATAAGAGAGGTAAAGAAGAACAAATGCCAGTTTGTCCACGTGAACTAATTCTTCAAAAATTGCCCAAGAAATAGCATACAAGAAGCAGTAGCACCGAATTCAAACACGTAACGAAGTGTTTTGGAACTTGGAAAAAAGGAACAAACGATTGGAGTATCTTTGCGAGCTACGTGTGTATGTATATACATACATTGTATGTGCAATGTGTATATGAAAATGCATTGGAAAAATATGAATGTGTGTATGTACTTCAATTTTTTGTTAGGGATGTGGGGTGGACTCCAGCACTACGCGGATTTCACTCTAAGCGGTCAATTGCTGTCTCTAACCCACGCGTTGTTAGAGGGATTACTGTACATACTGATTCCGTGATGTCCGTGTATGAACCTGGTACCAATTTTGTCGATTCGTCGTGGTTTCGAAAAATAGCTCGACTAATTTTGTATTGCCTACCTATACGATTTTACTGCACGTGGTTCCTTAGTTTAGAGTAACTCTGAAAACATTCATATCACGACTTGCGAAGATGTTACGCTAACCCGAGGACCATTGAAAGCTGACTTCTTGACCTCGTAAAGACTTATGAAGGAATATAATTTATATCGTTCTTGTCTGGCGAATAAAAAAGATGCGAAAATGTATAGCTATGCTGAAGTACCATTGATTTTAGTACCAGGCCTTTTACCACAATGGATACATTGATTTAATAACTTTGCGAATTGCAAACTGTTGACATAAAACACCGTCTTCCTGCAAGGCTGTAGTAGTGAAATATATATGTATGTATGTTAAACAACCTTAGTCTTTGCTTACCGAGTCAGTCAGACTTCGTATGAATTTACACTCTGAGGCAGGAAGTGAGCACACCGATGAATAATACTTTGAAAAATAACTGCCAGCGAGAAGTTTGTCGACCGAGGACAGACAGATCACTCATCCGACAACTCCTACGCACGTTAAAACTTCAAATATACCCAGAGAGAATTGTGAATTGAATTTCAGAATCTCAGCAAAAATCAAACATACAAACTCAATCCTTTACACTGATATCTTCTTCAAACGCAAAATGTCTAAGGCTCCTTAATTATATACGCGTGAACGTATGATGAATGAATCCATATCGCATATTGTGTACTGCACAATCTACCCAACTGATTCATATGTCAAGAAAAAACTGAAGTAGCATTAGAAGAAGTACACTCTGACTGCTATCTATATCGGGGAGGATTACTTCGATTACAAAGACCTAAACGTTCAAAACCTTTGGAAAGAAATGAATTAAATTACAAACTACGCAGTAATTAAGATCGTATCGGAACAAAGTTAATTACTATCAGTCTCTGTAATACTAACTTTTCACTAATTAAATCGTCAACGAACCATACAATATCTGTATGCACAACGAAGGAAGTAATCCCAAACTTTTGACCGTAAGTGTAGCTCTAAAACTTAAAGAATCTCTTTGCTTTGCTACCATGCAGGGGTTAGATGTCCCTTTAATTACCCACCAAAGGATCAAATCGAAATCTACGAAGGACCATTGTCGTCACTGAAACAAATGAAGAGGAAATGATCGATCGAAAGGCTTATCCAGCGATTTCCTTCTTCAACTTCGCCGTCTACGAGCCTTCTACGAGCCCCGCGGATCATGAAGATCCGGTTGCAACGTTCACTTCCCATACATCGGTGGCCAGAGATAAGACAAGTAGAAAAACAAGCGACAGTGTTGCAGGAAACGCGACAGACGGAATGAGCAATATTTCTTCGAATCAGGTCGCCGGTTCGCGTTCGATACACGAAAGCGAAATACATACTCGCGAATAGGATGCTGATCGTGCGAAACCACTGTGAGACACGAGGTCAGCTGCTTTTCTAAGTCGAGCCTCTTTGCTCAGCAACAGTGGCTACTCGGTATAGCGATACCTTCTTGTCGAGAATGTTCTGCGATCGGTATCAGAACAGGTGGCCCAGTGCAGTTCGTCTTACTGTATTGAGAGATACCTGACACCGAGTAATATCACTATTTTCTGATAACAACTGGATGGCGAAGGAAGGTTCGACTGACATTGTTCGAAAGGTATTAACTGTGAGTGGCCTTACTGGATAGCTGATTGTACTGTGCGTGGTTGAGAAATTTTTGCTACAGAGTTGAACAAGTTAATTGGAATGATACATAGCTTTGTTTTGAAACGGTCACTGAACAAGTGGTATCTAATGAGCTAGCAAAGTCCATCTATGTTTAATCTTTGCTGAGTAATTGCTTCTTAAGAAGAATTAAACATCACGCATTCGTAACATTTAATTGACAAGCAATTTATTTAGCGAAAGTAATGGAATTGGAATAGCATTTGACGTTACAATGATTTTTATGTTACTAACAGTGCAGCGTTTTTCGTTTAATTTTTTTTATAGCTGCATTTCTTTCTTACACGTAATTAAACAGCGGATGTATGCAACTGCAATTTCATAGTTTTTAATGGAGCATCCGCGTAATTAAGGATACACCTATCGTGTACGAAGCATGATCCATGCGAAACAAAAGGAATAAATTATTCTCAACGAAAAGATACTATGAATCATTCGAATTATGTGATTTAACAGATATGTTTTATAATTTGTGACGTTATTATAGTTATTATAGAAAATAACGCTTTCATGTATTTCGATTATATCGCAGGAAATTGAGACAGATAAAGAAATCAAATAATTTCCTTCGCTGGATAGTTACTCACATTCATGAAACAGAAGATCCACTATTTTATTATCTTCCGTTCCTTATTACCTTATCCCGTATCGAAACATAAATTCTCAACTACACTGCAGAAAACCATAATACGTCTAAGACATTTACTTCTTCCGCATTCCATTGTCCATTTTCAATATACATTTCATCGGACTATCATTTATTAACTATATTCACGAATAATGTTACACACGTTATATATAATATATTCATTAAATAAAAACATATTAACGAGCTCGACCATGACAAGAAAAAGGCGAGTACTTTTGCAACTCACTGTTCATAAATATTTAATAATCCCACAAGCTTTCATCGATGTATAGCAGCTATCACACAAATCTCGCATAAACACTGTAAACACGCACAAATTGTCAAAGGGTTGAAAAGCTACGACTTACCTCCATTGTGCTTCAAGTCATCGGGTTGACCCCGATGATGGTCTGGTTTGGTCAACATCGAAAGCGGATGACCAGCTGCGCCTCCAGCGGTGGTCGCAGCTCCTGGCGGAATACCTAATCCAAGAAGAGCCGCTGAGGCTGACGTAGGAACAGGAAGCCCTCCACCAGGGCCGAGTCCAGGAAGTCCAGGTATGCCTGGATGTGGACCCATCCCAGCACCTGGTGGTAACTGTTGGGCGTGCACCTGCTGAAGCAGCCTTGGCAGGTCTGGCCTCTGTTGCTAAAACGGATCGAAAAAGGACAACATTTATCACCTCGAACAGCTTTCGTTTCGTGACACGTCTGATGAATTGTAAAGAAATTAATAGAGAATAAACTTGGAAGGCTGTTTACGATGCACTTTCCATCTGTTTAAACTTATTCGGTACGGTTGGATAAAATGAATTTGGTAAGTTGCCATTTTAAAGCACGTAGTAAGTTGGTTTAAATGGAAGGGAAAAAGGGGGCAAATAAATCCATGTATAAATAGTAATGTTTGAGTACTATCAGCAAAACATTCACCATGTTTCTCTTTGAAGCTATGTTTTTCAGTATGTAATTATCGTTAATTGACATATGTACCAAGATTTCCAGATAAGACCAATAACCAATTCAGGAATCTAATCTGAACAACCGATAACAGGTTGTTTAGATAAATGTCCCGATTAGATTAGCCAGTAAATGACATCATTAAACTACGATGATGAACACGCCTACGCTGACACTCCCTAATCGCCTCGCGTCATAGAATATATACATACTAATACATACATATTCCGATCTCTAATGCTTTCGTATAAAAAAGAGCGTTTCAATTATAAAGATTAAAGATCATTCTAGTTACCATCCATAACCTCCATCAACTATCCATCCATCGTACAACGAATCGATATAACCGCTTCGGTTCTTCAAACCAACCGAAAAGAAAGAGAGAAGAAATAAAGAGGTAGAGGAAACGAGCAGTCACCGAACGTAATTTAATTTTTTCCGTTCATTCCGAGCAGGGTGTCTCGTACGGAATTCGTTACGCGGGACACAAGTTTTCACGGGCAGGGTAGACAAATCACGGGGGTAAAGTTCCACGGGTCGCGTTTAAATAACCCTCGTTTCGAACCCCTCAACGGCAACCGTGGTAAATCTGACGGTACAAAACAACTGGCAGGACTTACGCAGCCTCCCCAACGGGTACAACGAAGAAAGGGAAGTAGAGAAGGATGGGAAGGCGAAAAGTTTCGTGGAAACCATAAACGTACACCCCAGCGCCGGTAGTTTCCTCGTTAGTTAAGGGTGTTGGTCGAGTTTCAGCTGCCAGACAAATTGTAGAGACGCGACCAGTCGCGGCAGCCAGCGTTTTAATGCTTGGTAGATCACGCTGCACGGCGAGGAAAGGGTTGGAGGTGAAACGGAGTTGAGAAGGAACGTCGAAGAAGAAGAAGAAGGAACGAGTCTCGCTAAACTACGAAACGGAAGAGCAGCGAAGTGTACCACTCTCTGCGAACCGTGTACACTCGTTAAGGCAAGGCTGAATATTCACCGAGAGTAGTTTGCCGACATAATTAAATGGTTTAACGATATAATAACCCTGCGTTGAGTGACTGTCTGAGCCACCCACAAACACAAAAACAGAGAGGGAGATGGAAAGAAGGGAGTGAAAGGGGAAGCTTGTGCGCGCGTGGCTGAGTGAAACGCGTCCAGGATGAGAGGAGGAGAGGAGGAAGTACATAGAAGGTGTAGCAAAAGGGTCAGGGGAGAGAGCAAACATTTCCTCAAGATTCAGCTAGACTCCCTCGCAACCCTCTAAGAAACGTCCCGAGCTTCCCATCGCCGATTACGATAATAATCCTAACCTCAGGCTGTCGTGCAAGTATTCGCGGTATCGTACGCGTCTTGGTCCATTCACCTTGCGGAGATCATTTCAGTATTCGTGGCGGGATTCGGCTAATACTAATGACAGACGTTCAACCCTCTCTACAGTCTGCTGGGCTTTGTTTGTATACCAATAAGACGAAAGCAATGGAATACGAAGGGCAGTTCAATTATATTTTGTAGATCGATAGGTAGGAAAAATATTGGATACCAATGTTGAGATTGTTGTTTGATTTGATGCAGCAATTGATAACCGAAGACATTTCCAGAATTGACTGTAGATTAAATGATATGGAGATTCTGAATTTTGTTTTCTACTAGAAGTTGATTTAAGTTCATATTATTACTAATTTCTTAGACAGCCACGTATAACTGCACGTATCCTTAACTCTAGAACTACCAAGCAAGTCAAAATGACTTGTTTCAGATTTCTTGCTTTAGAATTACAGTAGAACCCCGTTCATCCGCACCTCGTCTATACGAACAAGTTAATGCTCAGCGTCGGTTATACGAACTCGTAGGAGATTAAGGAGAAGCGGTTGCCTAGAAACGACATAATCAACTTCAATTTTTCGAATGCTGGCTTATATTATTCGGACTAATAAGAACAGCTGGTGGGGATAGGTAGTGAACCTCTATTATCGGAACTGCTCGGTTATCCGAACTGCCTATTCCCCAACATGTTCGGATAAACGAGGTTCTACTGTATTAACACTAGAACTACCAAGCCAGTCAAAATGACTGGTTTTAGATTTCTTGCTTTAAAGTTATTAACATATAGGTATTGCTGCAGCAATTTATGATGACTTTCAATAAGGCAAAATGACAATTACATATCTTTATTTAATGTCCATTCAACCATTTTCGTGTTCATAATCTGTCTAACGTATACTGTCTAAATATTAGGTTGAGTCATAAGTAATTGCCGCTGCCGGTACTGGGTCATAAACTTTTTCGGAAATTCCGAATGACCTGCAGTCCCCTGTCACCATGCTGGTTCCTTTATTTCTAAGGCTTAAACAGTCTAAAACCAGCAGCTAGCGAGTGCGGATTGATTACAATTTGAATATTCTGGATAGTTGAAATGGAGAAGTCAAAACAACATATTCGGCATGTAATGTTGTGGGAGTTCCAAAATGGTAATAATGCGGCCGATACCGCAAAGAACATATGTGACATTATTGGTGAAGATGTAGCATCAGAACGTACAGTGCCAAATTGGTTTGCCATATTTCATTCGGGAGATACAAACCTTCATCGACACGTCCTTTTTGCCAAAGTACCCTAATTTAGTTGCTTCAGAGATTGACAAGCTACCAAATAAATGGGAAAGAGTTATATTTAATAACGGGGAATAGGTTTTAGACTGAGTACTTCTGCAATATTCTTAAGAGAATAATAAAATTGGTGCAAAGAACGGCAATTACTTATGACTCAACCCAATAGTATCAAAACCTATCGGTAGTTCTAGTGTTAATATACATATAGGTTGCAGTAATTTATGATGAGTTATGATGACAATTATATATCTCTATTTAATGTCCATTCAACAACTTTCGTGTTCATAATCTGTCTGACGTATGCTATCTGAATAAGTATCAAAATCCATCGGTAGTTCTAGTGTTAATGAACAAAAACTTTTAAACCTCAAAGTTTGTGAGCATGTATGTTAAAGTCAATTTATTCTACGCGTACAATTCCCTCATGCGAATCTATGACAGAAGAAAATTTTCCGTAAAATTTCGAAGCAATCACGCATCTTCTTTCGAAAAAACAGGAGTTGTTTAAGGAAAAATTGTTCCGCGTTTACCACCACTTTCGCCATAAGGCCAATTTACCAAGAGGCTCGACCGGAGAGTTATTAAGCCGGCAAAGCGGAATTATTTCAATCTGGAATTTCTGTACTCCGAACGGAGGGTCTTCTTTTGTGAGTGGCGCGAAAGAGGAAGTCATTACGAATCCCTTCATCTTCGCGCGAGCCTTCTTACGGCACCTGCATCCACCAGCAACGGCGCAGAGGCTTATTCTCAGCAGTTTTCACCGGTGTCCCTACTTGCTGACTCAACCAGCCGTGAAGATAGTGCCGCCGGAAGTTCCGACGAGATCGTCTTAACCTTCTTCTGTATCACACGTCGTTGACGCTTAAGAAGCGTTTTCGGCTGGCCGTTCTTCTCTACGAGATTGTGAACGTCAGCAGGCGACGGGCGACGTGCTACGATTCTGGACAAAAATTCCTACGCTTCTTCTCACTCTCAGAGCACAGGATTCCTTCTGACCGATGTTTCGACTTCGACTGTCAGTACCTGAATTTGACTAATAATGGTGCAACTCGATCGGAATTAAATGGAAAATTTGCGTGGAATTGATTCCGTTTACAAAGATATTGATAAGGAAAAATTCATGTTTCTGATTAGCCGAATCTAGTGTCAGGTGTATGCAAGAATAATCACTGCTCTGCATATCTTTTAATAATACTACTATCCTATCAATGATATGAATTGCTTAATACATATCAAGATTGAATGCCTTTCCCGGACGCATTCTGCCTATTAATCGTACTGTCCATCATCATTTCAAACCGGCAGTAGCAATTTCCAAAACTCTCCCCACACGACAAGCTCCCTCGCGCGCGCGCGCGCACGCACACCGATGCTGTTTCGCAGCATTTTAGACCGCGCAAAAAAACAGCTGCCAGCAGATCCTCCGGAGGATACGTTGCGCGACAGGCAATTTCGCGTCTGTTTTCGCGGTCGTTCGCGCGGGACGAATCACGCACGCGAGTAAATTCCACCAGACGCTCCGAGAGTTTTTCCTCCGATCCTGTAAGAACCCCGAGACTTCTAAAGTGTCGCAAGGGAGTAGGGAGAACCGCCGAAAGAACGAAAGGGACAGAGATACGGCAGGGAGGGGGCGAAACAGGAGCAAGAAGGAAGGGCGGGCGTAGATAGAAGCAGCCAGAGGAGCGATTTAAAGCGAGCGGAATCCGGGGATTCTGCTAAGGATTTGCCGCACGTAGCCCGACAACGCCGCGGATCCGTGGAAGTTTCTATGGTCGGGGGGTTGGGAGGGAGGCCGGAGCAAGCGGAAGGAGAGGATCGCCGAGGGTGAATCGAGGGGATGGTGGACGAGTGGAGGGAGTCGAAGGCAGTTGGGTAGCAGGAATGCTGATTAGTCGGCGCTCGTGCGCCGTAACACTATAACCTATCCGGCCTGGAAACCGGGCAGGAAGACTCTGGATAAGGTTCGCAGGGTGGCGGTGGAAAAGCGGAGGGCAAGGGGCTGCGGATCAAGGAGGTAGGGTGGAACCGGGCGAGAGAGAGAGGGAGGGAGAAAGGAAGAGAACGCCGGCAGAGAAGCCGGCGGCTTAATAGGGAGGAAATTGAGTGCTCGAGCAATATTGAGGAGGATTCGGGATTCGCCAGGATCGTATCCATCCGTCCGCTTTCGGATTCCTCGAGCGTGCATCGGCTTCCTCCTACCACCGGCCAGGGATTCTCATCCGCCGCGAATGCGTTTCACGCCGGGCTGAACGCGAATCAGACTAGACCCGTGCATTCATCGGCCATTCTAAACGGCGGTACGCCACGGCCGAGTTGGCGTAAATTTTCTTTCAGCGGGATCTGCGGCCTGACCCCTGGACGGAGGACTCCGCTTTTCCTAGAGGCTCGTGTATATACGTTGGATGATCGGTCACGCAGATGGGGCTCCCTGCTCCTTTGGTTTGTTCAGAAATTAATTGCGTTCCCAGGGAGTCTGCGGTAACTCTCCGGTATACAAAATATTGCGTTGGGGGTGGAGCAGAGCCGGGCAAAGTTCAAGGAGGAAATAGTTTAAATGTTGTTTAGAATAGCAGATGCTGAACAGGCCTTAAGTGAAATTGTAATTTAAACGTGATCGAATTTTTTGGGGCAAATCAGATTGTGTTTTAAACACTTAAGTACTGCGAATATCTGGAAATAGAAGTTCGATATAGGCAGGGACCTGCGTCAAAATTTAAGGGTTGGCCAGACAATTTGCTAAAGTAAATAAACTGACCGTTCGTATCAATAAAAGTGAGACATCGGTATTTAATACTTAACACTAGAACTACCAAGGGGGTCAAAATGACTTGTTTCAGATTTCTTGCTTTGGAGTTATTAATGTATAGGTATCGTTGTAGCAATTTATGATGAGTTTTAATAAGACAGAATGACAATTATATGTGTATCTCTATTTAATGTCCATTAAACGACTTTCGTGTTCATCATCTTGTTAACGTATGCTATCTGAATAATACCAAAATGTATCGGTAGTCCTAGTGTTAATGATACTTTGTCGAACAGATGAATGAAGATTATCGCAGCCAGAATGGCAAACAAGGTCAGCAACATTTTCTAATCCACCGCGCGAAACGCAATCCTCGTTGCAAAATGTTTCGCGAATTTTCAAGTATGTACTCCAGTGACCGGATATGAATCAAATTCTACTACAATCTCCATTTACAAATGCCTTAATGAAACCGAAACACGAAACCAATATCTCACGTGGCTGCGTTGCCGGTTAAAAAAATCTTACCAAGCGTAAACTAGATTTTGACACCAACGAAATGGAACGGCGGCCCGACAATCGTCGAATAATAAAACACGTAATCACGACGAATAACTTTATCCTGTACGTAACGAATTTCACAAACGCGTAACAAATTTCACGCGGCGATCGTTTCGCAATCGGCCTCCCGTTCGTTTTCAATTTAGAAATTTATCTACCCATCGTATCGATAACTCCGCGCAATAAAAGTAACAACCGGCCGGGCGCAAAAAAAGCCCTGCCCCCGAGTGTCCACAAATCAGTTTCGGCGGCGTATCGATTCGAGGGGGCGAGGGGGCGAGGGTACGACACGCGTGGAAATTGATTTCGCATTAGAAAAGCGACGGGATCGTTTCAATTTCGATCGCCGGCGAGGGATTCCGATTGTCCGCGTGTGTTTGACCCCAGCCCCCCCCCCCCCCCCCCCCGCGCCATTGAACCACGTTTAATAATTCATTCGCTGGTTGAATTTACAGCAATAATATCGCTAATAAAACCCAAACGTTACACGCCACGTACAACATCGCCTGTAAGTTTAAATGCACCGATCGGAGCAGGGAAGAATGTTGCATACAATTATTTGTACTGTAAATGCTTATACTTGTGATTGAAACAGGCGCAACGCGCAACAACATTTTGCAAATTTTATTCTACAGTGTATACCATCGTAATTTCGATTTACAATATTGTATATGTGATTGCTCCAATATTGGATGACTATCGAGAACTGACTGACTTCCTACCTGCTGATTGTACGATGCAATTTGAAAAAAGTCGACTATAATTGAATAGCGACACTAATATGTTTTACATGCGCGTAATGATATTTAATTGAACTATTTAATTCTTGTTCGATAGATAACTGACGTTATACAACGATGACTTTTAGTCTTTCTTAATATTCCACGGAAGCGTAGTTAATATAAAACATTCTGATCATAAATTACAATTACCCTCAATTAAAACATCATATTACGCCTCCGGCCCCCTAGCTCTAGATTACTCCGAGTGCCATTGAACGTACATACGGACGATAGTGTACACGTGTATCACAATGAACACACGCGTGTCCCGCGGCGAGTAATTTATCTTCCATTGGCGTGTACTCACCCCAATAATGGCGTTGAGCTCGGTCATGGTCACTTGTTTGGCTCTGTCAACAGCAGTGGCGACTTGCTGTTGATGTTCCTGCGAGAGGAACGGCAGGATCTGAGCAATTATGGCGTTTAACCTCTTCGCTATCTCTGTCTGAAAACAAAAAGGAGAACGTTCCTTATTAAACGGTAAATCGCTCTACGGCCGATCGACGATCCGTGCTCGCTTAATTGAACTCGGATAACGATTGTCCTTTCGCCCCCACCCAATCACCACCCCTTCATTCCCCATTTCAATCCACGCCGTGTTATCCGAACGTTATCATTCATCGAGCGTGACACGAGTCGTATTGATCGCGCGTGCGTTACTTAATTCGAGTTTTATCGAGTCCGCTCTCGCTTTCTCGATTGATCGTTTAGCTGGGCTGGATCGTCGACCGGTGATTTATATCGCGGTTCCCGCGTCAATCTCGCGACATGCGTACAGGTAATTGACTGTTATTATCCCGCGTTTGCGTGGCGTGACGAATCGAGGAAGTTTCCACGGCATGGGAAATTACATTCCGAGAAACTTGTGCACTGATAGCCGGTGTGTAAACGCTGGTTATGTAAGTTCAGAGCAGGCGCTTCGCGGTAAAAAGGTGTTGCGAAGCATGGTACCATTACATTTTCTTTTGTCGGAGAATTTTTTGTACGACAATGTAATGTTTCCGAGAGTCACGCCGTTGCGAGGTACAATTTACAATTTACATAATAGCCGTTTGTACCATTGGACTGGTCGATATTAACATGATCTTGATACTTCAATAATTGCATAAATAATATCCGTCACGTAACAATGTATAAAGAATTAAATAGATGTTACAATCGCCAGTAATCATTCTGATTTAGCTTGAACCGAGTTTGTGACATCAATGTCGACCAGCAAATCCGTTGCTGGATTGTGGGGTGCTGCTTTCGACCCCTATAAACATAAATACCAAGCAATGAAAAAATATCTTTCCAATACACGTTTCCGATTCTCAACCTGATTAAACAAATTTCTATAAAATCCGTAATAATCAACCCAGCTTATAGTTCCACAATCCGCAACTGGACTATACACATAACAACAATTGAAAATAGGCAAACTATTGTGGCGAAGACAAGCCGCAGGCACGAATGGTTAAATAAGGTAAAGACTGGCTTAGCGCACCCTTACGAGGGAAACGAGTGCAGATGCAGGTGCGGTATAACCGGTCGGGGGTGTTTATGACGCCCTCCGGCTGGGATAGACTAACGGGGGATTAAATTAAATCCATGCTGAATCGGCGGCAGCATGGCCTCCCGTCTCTTTCTCTGTCTCCCTCTTTTTGCGGCTCAATTTTCGTCCCACCTAATGCCGGCTGGTATCACCTGTATTTGCCGCCAGCTCGCCCGGAAATTAAACGTGCCTGACGAGCTGTAGAAATAGCGCGTCACGGGAGTTTACCGGTAAGCCATCAAATGGCCTAGGAAATGAACCAACAATGATTCGCAGTTGCTAATCTGTTGTTAATTAAACCGGCGCGTATAATTATTGACATGGTGGAATTTGTATTTTGCAGCCCGCGGGAATTTAAGGGGCAAATTAATGTCAATTCTTTCCTTCAATCACTTATGCTGCTGTTGCTGTAGATTAATCATAATTGTATATTCTCGATATTCGAAGCCTGAATTATCAATGCCCCGATCACTAAACTTTTATCGGGTTAGTTAGATGGCGGCGTGCGATTTACAGATAGATTTGAAACACTAATAAAGCCAGCTGGACGAATTTCGAAAATAGGTAAAGCGTCAATGATAGCAAGGGATCACGTGTTTCTAAAGAAATTATCATAAATATTACCACTTCGATTGATGTTGGAATTCAATAACTGCTCGAATCAGAGAGGAAATTAAGATCGATGATTGAGAAGAATGCGTATCTCTTTCCTCTTTTTTTTATTTATTTATGTGTCCCGTTTTTGTATATTTCAATTAGATCAGAAACGATTGTTTAACTCGCTTCGAAAATTCTGAATTTCGTCGAGGTGGGATCGCGTTTCGCCCGGTCGAATTTTAATCGATTCCAACTTTAATGAACCGGCCACCTAATTGGGAATAATAATTCCATTGAAGCTTAATTGAACGCACCCCCTCCACGCCAATGGTGTTCCTACTGATATTGCCAGAGCGAATCTGTGTTAACGGCGCGACAAAACGACGATTTAGCAGGTGCTATTTGTGTAGGCGCCCCGTTAATTGAGAATCGAATAAGCCAAGCGTCTTTATGACCATTCGATTATGCGGAATTATCAAACGGAAAAATCGTAGGAATAAGGCGTTTCATAAATCTCCTGTTTGCTTTCGAAGCGTAAAATGTTTCGCCATTTTATAGTTCCGTTGAAAGGCTAACAAGATCTAAATGGTATATACGTATATTTCACGGAAATTGCGAGGGTACTGCATTGAATTGCAAAAGGAGGTAATTCCGTTGCAGCGTGGGAGATACAACATAAATTGGTAAGATCAAACGCATCCGAGGGAAATTCTAAGAAATCGTTGCTATATTCCACAGGAAACCCTGTACAACTAATAAGGGAGAATCATAAGAGAGCATAATGCTTTAACAAATCTTCTTGACTGCGTTTCATTATTTCCTGCGCACGATGTTACAAACAGCAAACCAATATTATTACACTGTGACCCTAAAAAGTTCCGTGAAATCGATTCGTTACTTGAGCAAAAAAAAAATACAGTAAGACATTATTAAAATCCATTGCAGTAAAAAGTATTCCATCTACCATGGCAATTAAAACCATTAAACACCACTGTCAAGCACAACAACAAATACAACCTTAATCCAGTACAAACACACAACTTAACTTCCTCCAATTTAATTTCCAAAACCTTCAAGATCCTTAAGCACCGACACCAAAGAATTCATACGACCAGTCTTCTGCCCACCCTAATTATCAGCGACGCTTGCAAAAGGGGCGCCGCGACGGTGGCGATCTATTAAACGACGCCTGTGTGCCATGTTCTTCGCGCGTACACAAGACGAAGCGTAAGCGCAAGCGGGAGGAAGCGTCGCGGAAGCGGAAGGAGTCTCTTCGTCATGCAACAGGGAGCAAACCACCGGGTGTCCGCCGAGGAAAACGGTACACGGTGGAGAACCGGGGCACTCTTAGACACAAGCCGTGCAAACTGGCTGGAAAACGCAGCAATCACCGTGTGTCTCTTTCCTCTCTGCCTCCACTCGCCCCTTCGCCGGAGAGGGTAGAATCGCAGTAACAGGAACGCGAGCATCGCGGCGGCCGTTTTCACTGCCGCTTAAACGAACCTCGGATCCTAATTGAAATATCGCGGCCACTAAAATTCTTGGCAGGTTTCCATCTCTCGGGCTGACGAACGAGCGGAAAGAAGGAGGACAGGGGAAGAAGAGGCGGCGGTGGCAACGCGCTGAGTTGTTTTAATTACCCGTCACCCTCCTCGGTGCTAGTCATTAGGCTACTAATTATAACGTACGGGAAAACGAGTCGCGTCATCCGCGAATGAGCCGCACCGACTGGAACGTAAACTGAGGGGCACATTGTTACGATTTCTGTTGTTTTGCCGAACGGTTGGTGCGAATTTCGGCGTGAAACATTGAATTTCACGTCGGAAGGTTCACCGTTATACATATAGAACTTCGTTGCACATGGATGGACGGTTAAGATTACTTTTCGGGCGTACAAGGAACTGAGCAAGCTGTTGATATTGTTCCGCTTCAGTCAGTGTCTGCAGGTTTCCTTCATTTGTACTAACAGGATACTTTTGTAAAGAAACACACGATCGGGGTTTAGAGCATGGTAGGTGTACGGAAGTATTCTATTCTGCCCATCTGATTCCCGATCTACGCAAATGTACAGCTTCTAAGCCGGATTCTTAATCTGTTTTGTCAAACAGTTGCAAACAGACGACTTGTCGGTCTTCGTGTAAAATCAGATTTTATTAAAGTGGATGAGTGAACTCTGGTAGCGCCGTCATACGTTTTCCATCTGTCGCCGCAAATGCAATGTCACAATTAAAACTGCCCTGCAATTGGTCAGCAATAATTCGACCGCTACCGGAGCGCCGATTTTACGCCGCATAAAACTTCCACGTAAAACCACCTCATAATCGGCGACAAAGTCGCCGTTCGCTATCGTTCTAAAATAAAAGCTTCTTCAAATTGCATTCTCGGAACTCGCCGGGCGCAAAATTCGCCTTTAAAATCCCCTCGGCAAAGCCAGCCACGGGGACAATAAGTTCCACGTTAATTTCGAGCGCGTTAATGCATGCCGTGAATTAAAAGAAAAGCCCAGGAGGGCGGAAGGAAGGAAGAAATGGAAAAAATTGCGCGTGAAGGGTTAGACATCGGGAACGACGAGGGCGCAACAAGAGCGGGACACTGTGCAAGACGTAATTGCGTTGCCAAGAAGTTTTCTCCCGTTGGAGGGGTAACCAAGGAAATAATGAATGGCTCGGATGCTTTAGTAGCGTGAAAAGAAAAGAGTGAAGGGAATAAAGGGAAAATAGAGGAGGGACGAGAGTTTTGGTGCTGCTAGCAGCTCTCATTGTCCCGGATTTCACACGGGAGAGATGAAAAGCTTGCCCGGAATTAATTTTTTCCCTACCAAGCCAAATTGGACCAGCAAGATTGCCGGGCTTGCGCGATTATGTCCCTTTTCTGTTGCAGGAACGTTCGCTTCGAAAAATTCCGAACGAACTTATTTCGTCCAACGAAAAGGGAGAATTGGCGATAACTGTGAATAACACTTAATGTGTATCAATTATATTGTATATAGTATATGTGTATACTAATAGGGAGCCACTCAACAAAGGCGAGGTCAATTATAGACACGAGTATTAATGTTTTCTACTTGCTATAAAAGTCTTCCTCAAAAATGTTAAAGCATTAGTAATCGCACTAATCACAGAGAGATCATTTCAATAGCTTCCCAGAACAATTCCTCAGAAACAACTTCCCACCCTGAAGGTCCATATATCAAATTCGAAAATAATATTCAACTGCGCGTATCTAATAAAATTGCGTACCATTATTATTCAATACACATTTTAGAACTAATTATATGAAAGTAAATATATGTATACATTATGATCTGCCACTGTCACCCATGTTCCGAAGCAAATAACTATTCACCCTTTCGATTCTCCCTCGACCAATGGAGGACTCCCTGTGGTCCAATACATTTCATCTAGCACTAAAATCTCCTTCCCATACACTTAATGCATCGCAAAGAAAACCACGTGCATCCCTCGTCCCTCTTGCACCGTCGATTTCGCGAGTAATCCCACAGAACTCTAATGCAGATATTCAGGAGTACGTGCAAGAATCTTGGACTATCCCCAGCTCCACTGTTTTTCTTCTCCGTCTCGGGTCGACGTTCTCGGCTCGCATAGCACGGGGTCGTGACATGCCGAGACGAAGAGGGGGCGCGGGTACAGCGGCTGGTAATATCGCGAAAGCCGCAAGAAGCTTTAGCAAAGTGCCTGCTCTTCGCCTGGTGCGCCTACATGTGCATAGCTACTCGCGTTTCCACGCTGACGTGTGTTCATACGTTTGTGCATGTGTTCAAAGCCACGCGAAATAGGCGTCCTCAGGCCGCTTCCTATACACGTATTCCACCCCTCTAAAAGCTGGCAGCAACATTCGCAGCATGAAAATGCAAAGCGACAAAGTGCCGCCGATAAAATTCTTCGCCGATGAAACGGTGACGTGAACCGAATGCTCTTCCGCCATCTACTTCCATTCCGCATCCTGTCACCCCCCAAGCCCGATACGTAGCCAATAATTTAATACCGCGTTCGAAGGGAAAGGCGAGAAGCGTCGATTGAAAATTCATTCTGTTCGTTCGATTATTTTGGCTGAGCACAGTTCTCTGAAGGGCGGAAGAAATGTTTGAACGAAGGTTGGACTCTTTGTTCGTTGCGTTCGCTTTTATACTTTGATCTAGTGGTACAGTTTAGTGACATTAAAAGTGTTAGAAATGTTACGTTAATTAAGTGGTGACGGATTATTATTTTCTAATAGGTATATCTTTATTTGCTGCTCTGAATTCTAATATCGCATTTCAAAATTTCGGTCACTGCTAGAAACAATTATGAAAAACTCACTATGTATTCGCATTGTAATACGCTTGAACAAACAAATGTGTAAGTGTATATCATTTTTGTAAAAAAACATCTGCGTATGCTTATCATTTCACAAATCTGTTTTACTATTCATTAGATTTTCGCGTTTTTTCCTCAGCTGCCATTAGCCACTTAAAGTGCTGCTCAATTCTGCTCGATAATTTTCATCATTCATATCCTCAGGACCTAGTATCATTATAGGTTAAATTATATATAACAAGATCGCGTACAATCACGGGGAACTCTTACAAGCATAAAATTAGAGAGACAATGAGCACTTGAAGTGACGAAATCATTGTAAGATTATACCTGACCCAAAACGTTAAAGTATCTCTATTGTTTTATACCGTCGGCTTTCCGTGCCCTCGTATTTCCTGCGGTTTTTATCGTCGAAAAGTGCTCCGTTATTGCCTTCAATAAACAGTTTCCTCGTAACCAGCATGTTCTTTACGATCTCGCGCACCTCCAAACCGAGCATCATTACAACCCACGTGAAAGCGCCGTGTGAATTATAAATAGGATCCCTTATCCTCCGAGCTTGAAAATGCCGCCAGCCGTGATATTTCAATAAAGAAAAACTCGGCTCTAAAACCTTTTCTTTCGCTGAAATAACCGAAGGAACGATTGTCGCCACATTCTTACGACTCGATTGACCCGATTCCTCGTGGAGAATAATAACGAGGGCAGAGTGTGCATGAAATTCTCCGCTGCGTTCTTTTGAATCGCGATGAGATACGACAACGTTCCAAACAGCCGAAAAATAATAATCAACTGGCATCGCGACGACAGAACGCGTGACGCACTTCAATATTTTCTTTGGCCCACGTTCCTCTCCTTCACGCCCACGTAAATCTTGTTGCGCAAAAACGAGGCTTGCTATTACTCCAACAGAGCGGGCACGCGAGTACTGGCACAAAGGCGATGATAAAATTGGAAATGTATAACAATTGTCTGCGTCGATTCCAAATCCAAACCACCCCCTCCCCCCCCCCAAACCCAAGACATACATATACAATTCGCCAAGCCTCGATGCGCTGTCAAGTACAATTCAGAGCACCGACGGAAAAGCAATAAAAGTGATGCATCCGAAGCGGCCACGCGAATTCGTAGCGTAACTAGAGACGAAGACACAGCGTGACGCATTTCAGAATGTTTAATTGAAGAGTCAGCAACAGCAAGAGCGGGCCGGTTATAAGCGCGGCCGGAAAGTTTGCAGGAACGGTGGCACGTTTAGCTCGATATGCTGGCAGAGAGTTGGCAGAAGCCGGAGCGCGCCGGTAAAACGGCCCGTTACTCGCACTAACGAGTAAACCAGCAGTTGCTCGTCGGACTTTGCCGGTATTATGCTACACGAGCAAATAAACCGGCGTGTTCGGCTAACTCCCCTGGTTTCTGGTAAGCCCCTATACACTGGCTGCACTCGCTGTAAAGCCCGGCTAACGTCCGCGTGATTGCAATATTCCGCGGCTTGTGGAGCGCGCCGCGCCGGATGTACGAGCGTCCACGGGCTTGTGTTTCAACGTCGGTGTGCACACCGGAGGCGAGCGTTAAGGCAACGACGCACGATGCATCTGAAAACTCATTGTCCGTTACATTCGTCGGCCCCGGCGAAAGTTAAATTAAATCAAGTCGCGAGCATGCATGCGGGAGTTGCACGAACGTGTTACGGTCCACGCGTGTTTTGGGAAAGAATAACCTGAACTGCGACGCCCGGGTTAAATGGAACCGTTGCTTCTGCGGAGGGTAGTTAACCCTGTTGAAACTTTGCGACGATGTAACCGTGAGCTTGCACGTATGCATCGTACGTATACACGTGCAGAGCTTGTCCAGGAAATTCTTGCGCGTGTCGTTTCGAATCTGATTTCCTTCTCTTTTCGTACTCTTGAGGTCGATGGCTGAATGCTTGTTAGATGTCATTGAATTTTGATTTCTTTCGAAACGTGGTAAGAAAAGTTTTTTTATAGGGGATTAAAAGGCTATACTTGCATCGTTTGCGAATGGGAAGATTGAATTCAATTTGTGATGTTTTAGTTTGTGATTATCGGCTGTCGTGTATTGGGTATAGCAAAATGGGTAGCGTTAAAAAATGTTTGACGAAACGACAGGTGTTAAAGGAGTAACAGTAGTTTGCAAAAGGAAATATTTGTGATGTCGAATAAAAACGTTTGAGATACGCCACTGAAAGAAGCACGCGTTTTAAGTTTACCATGTCCATGAAATAATAGCTTAACTAAAATTCCTTCGAAGACAAAATTGAGAAATCGAAATTTGCGGATCGTCTACACGAAATTACCCATTTAAACAGACACTGTGCGCGGCCCGCGGCTTAGAACATTGGAGGAGATTTAATTGATGCTGGATGAATCGATGAACAATTTCGGAACTTGATGTGGGAGCTTTAACGTTTGATTAAGTTGAAAATGATTAAGTGGAAAATGGGATGCTGTTGAGTTAAACTGCAGTCAAGTTGGAAGGTATTCAAGTGGTTGCGTAGTTGAATTGGAAGCTAGTTAATTTGGAATGTAGTCAATTTGGAGTGTAGTTCATTTGAAAAGTAGACAATAGGAACGTGGTCAGCGTGTGTAGTAACATAGACGATTTGGAGCACAGTCAATTCGAAGTGTAGTCAAACGGAAACGCGGCCAATTCGGGTTGTACTCAAATTGAAACACAGATAATTCGAAACGCCAATCGAGTACTTGCGGGCATAGGTGATCCGAAGAATGGTAAACTTGAACGACATCGCATTCGGAGTATAGTCAACGCAAGATGTTTCCAATTAGAAGGAAAATCAATTTGAAGAGGAAATGAGGTCAAAGTACATGCCAATCGAGAAATATTCAAACGCGAGACGAATTGAATCGCAGGCGTCACCGAATTGAAATATCAAACATTTAAAATAACCAACTACATATGTGCTAACTACTGAACACAAATGTTACCATTGAAAATTTTTGAGAACGTGGTACAGAAACGGGCGTTGTTGTTCCTGTATCGAAAAACGTTGACGATTTTTGTAGGAAAAATTTTAAATTGGAATGGAAATGATAAAGTGAAACGTGGACGGGGCTGCGCGCGGATGCACAGTTGTGCAATGCGCTTACGATAAAACGGGGGATACAGGATCCGTTGAAAACTCATCCCCCATTGTGCTCGTCCGCCGCACCGAAAGTTAGGTTTAATCAATTTATCTTTCTGTAACCAATGCTCGTTCTGCTGCAAACTTCTGCGCCGGCAGCACACGGTGGCGTTACGAAAAGGACAAATGAATTGTTGGTACAATGTCGGAATTCTGCTCGTCTCGCTTTCCTATAGAATAAATAAAATAGAATAGAATAGAGAACCTGATGGAACGCGTAACTTTTTTAGAAATCGATCAACTAAATCTCGTTACTTGTGGAAACCATGTTTCTATCAATTAATAATTGAATTGAAATTTATAATAGTTATTAAGCTGCATTGACCAAAACGAACAACTGTTTTTTCAAACGAACCACCTGTATTACTACATCATGACTGTTACTGCAATGCGTCATATTTTATTCATAAATGAATCGCATACGTACAATGTAGAGGAATTTGCAGCTTCGCTGAAATCGCTAAACTAAATCTTGTTACTTTCGCCACACGTACTGTTTCAGTAAAATATTTCAAACGCAGTGTGTTCCGATGTTTATTAATGCAGCGCTTCCCCGCGAATTATTCTACAAGATCATGCTATAAACGCACACGCGTGTCCGTTATCCGTGCCGTACTCATTACTCATTGTGCACGTTCGTTTCCCGTGTCGGAAGCTGGATATAATCAGCTCCATAATCACTTTATTTTTAGTTTTCGTCGCGCCGGCGAATAATAACCGATTGCATCGCGATACGAATGATTAATGCCTTATCTATTATCTGGCTCGTTACGCGTCGAGCACACGGGGACCGATAGAAGGTTGCCGCGTGATTAATGCGCCAAGAAATCCGGAACAAAGAGGAGAAGCAACGATGGAAACATTAAACTAAAATAAACTAGTAGCCGGATCTTCATTTATCGATTTCTCCGATCTTCCATCAGTCCCGATTAAATCTGACCAATCTATTCAGGTTGCCTAAGTATCAAGTAACAAGACGGCTCCCACGATTATTTAACACAAAAATCTTCCAACGTACCTATATCTCGTGCCACCGTATAATGTTCGTTCTACGATACAATTACCTGCCCCGAGGAAATCACAATTTCTCAAGACTCGAATTTTCACTTGAGAACGGCGTGCACTTGAATTCTCACGTTCCTGTGCTTCGGATAAAATAAAGCAAATTGGAACGAAATTTCCCTCGACGCAACAAAAAAAAAAGGGCAGTCGTTTCGGTGACGCTGTCGCGCGTGACGGATATACGCATACGAGATTTATGGAGAGAATTGAGGCCGGCCCCAGAATGGAGGCAGCGTGACTAGTCGCGCCGAAAATTGCTCGTATAAATATTAGAGCTCGCCGTTGTCATTCGGTTAATTTTCCGCGGTGTTGGCTGTACCGCGTCAAAAGGGAGGAAGGGGTTACCCGTACCGGTAGAACGAGAGGGGTGTTGGGATGTAGCAGAGGGTGGTTCGGGGGAAAAAGCACAGATATACCTATCCCTCGATGGAATTTCATGCGCTTTGCGCCAACACCGCTTCTGTCTCACCCTTACGCATCATCCCGATGGTCTGAAAGCAACGCACACATGGGTACATGGAGTTTGCGAATGAACGAACTAAAAAAAAAAAAAAATAACACGGACCACGGTTGGCGTAACGTCGACTACGGGCATGAATAATGCTGGACTGGTGCTGGTAAACGAGTTATCGAGACAAAAGTTACAACTGTTGCGAACGTGGTCTGAACCGCGGCAATGAATCGTCGTGGTGGCTCGACGACACGAAATTTGGGCGAAAATAGATGCTCGTCGAAAGTTATTAAGCACCGTGTATAATCTTTCGAGTACGTTTTTATTCAAATTCGTTTTTCGCAAAGACGACTATTGAAGAGGTGAATTAATTGCTGGCAGAATATTGTCCACTGGCTTTAGGCAATATTGCTACAAATATTGAACGCGTTAATATAATTATTCAAGTTTATTTTAATGTTCCTCCCAGTTTTTTGTTTTTTATACTTGATTTGTGTAATTTCGTAAGTAAGAAATGCAATAGGTACTTTTATCAACAAAGTACTAAAACAATATATGATCTTTATCAACAATGAAACTGTTTTCACCCTAAATAACGTCTACAAATCTATTCTACAAGAACCAGACCTTCTATTATTCCTTTGACAATTTTCCATTTCCATATTCGTTACCAATTCGAAGTTTAACGAAAAAATACCTCCGACCTCCGCTTCCTACCCAAATAGAAAATCCGCTCACCCTCGCACAAACGACAGCTCGCCCACCCCCCTAGACCGCAGTCAAAAAATCATCACGAGTGGCTATCCGGCCGCGACCCTCGCGAAAAGTGAAATATCGATGACTGATCGCGCGTACGGCTAGAGGACAGTCTGAGAGGTTACGCTTTGAAGACAGGGGGTAATTGACAACGTCGAGAGGAGGACCGGCCATTATGTGTGAATGTTCGAGGGTAAACAGACTGCAATCAATTCAGGGGTTCATCGTGGCTGCTCGTCGAGGAGAGGGATGACTTCGAGTGGTCGCTGCGCACAGAATGCTGCTGCATATCTCTGCCCCTCTATCTCTGGCCATTCGTATGCCTTTGTACATGGTATACGTATTGTATATAGGTATATCTGAATCGGGGGACCCGACCAGTGCACGCGATACACCAGATCAGACAGAGGTAGAAATAGAGTGGAACAGAGAGAAAAGTCACTCATTGTTACCTGCATTAGCTAGTATTGGCATCAGTCAGCGACATCGACGTGGCTGTTATTGCCAGTGCAAAGGGGGCGAGAGACACGTGGGAGGAGAAAAGGAAGAAGTGAAGTGGGCTTACTACGAGATCGGAGAAGGAGATGGAGAAAGAGACGACGGAGGAGAATAAGTGGCACTCGAGCACCAATGGAGGCGGGGGAGAGAAGACCTGACAGACGGCGAAAGATCGGGATGTTTGGATGTTTGAACGTCAGAGTGCTGCCTCAGCACTCGAGCCTCCCTTTACTCTCCTCTCACGGGCCCTCGAGTACTCAACCCCCGGCGCTGTACCTCGATACAACGGGTGTCCAGCGTTTTCTCGGCTTCCAGTAAATGGCGAGTGATTTGTCAGAACTGACGTCGTGGAATTTGACAACGGGACAACATTTGAATGGTATCAACCCTTTCGCTGCGAAAGCCCTACACATATACGTCTCCAGAAATCTCCACAGATTTTGTACTTATAAAATACTTAATATCAGCTTATTAATTGCTCAGGTAGTTTCAAGTGTAAGATAATCACGTTTAATCCTTAGCGAAAGCAGACCAATGCATGTAAACGTTTACGACAGACGTTACTCTACGATTCCCTACTTAACTTTCAATAGACGGCGGTCCTATTTACGTGGATCTGACAGAAGGTGATAAGAAAGTGCAACCAACATTGTGCGTCGATCACTTTTTCCTTGCCAGTAGTACCAGCTCTTTCACAATAAATTCTAAGGGAAGAATTCGATCCCCTTATTGTTGCGTCAAATAATGGAACGACAGGCAACAGAGCGGTCGCAACAGGAGGAAAAAACATTCCCGTGGAATATCGATACCGTCGTGTATCGAACACCGGTGTACATTACTCACCGTTGCCCGACTGCTGCAGAAGATGAAGAAGAGCGAGCGCCAAGGCAATTGACAATGACAGGCCATTCTTACGGACGTAACCATGAGTAATCCCGATCGAACCGATGCATCGATACAGCTACATAATAAAAAGGAGCTTCACGCTGGGCATACATCGATCAACGATCCGATGGAATGTTCAATTTCGCCCCGCGCCTTTGATCGTCGTACACAATTTTTTTCAACGTCGAACCGTGTGCTTCGATGTTGCGGCACATCATTTCTCTTACGGAAAAGAAAATTATGCAATGCAAGGTTTCACGTCGAATATTCGACAAGAAATTCTTTCATACAGTCAAGTATGTACCTTCGGAGATGTACCTTTCGGTTAAAATGGGTGGAAAGTAATTAGCCAAGCAGTGAACGTGTAAGTAACGATCCCAGTGAAATAAAATCGGTAAATACAACAATTGGATACGAGCTAAAATTTTGTTCGCCCATCCTTTCACAAATATTCCTATGCGTCGTGGGAATCAATAGCGCAAAATATAGGCGGCCTCAAAATTTCATTACAAGTCCCCCTTCTAAACTTACCCGGTATCAATTTCCATTGCATCTCTATTTAATTGCATCCTCTATCGACCACGCAATTTCTCCCTCATCCTGCACATATCGCCTCTACCCTCCACTTTCTATCTCCCCTCCCCTTTCGTGTAACAAGACCGTAACACCAATCACCAATAATAGCAACAGAACTTGCATCGCTTGTAAAAAATTGCCGACGAAAAAAACAACACTAACATTTACTAATTTCGCAACGGACCAGCTGAAAGATCGACCATTATCCTCAACCGTGACGAGATCCACCGCGAAACGGTGAAGTATATATAGGTAGTAATTCGCAAACCGATAGCGGTATCCGATTCTCGGCGAACAAAGTTAGCACAGGGTGTAGCAGCGATCTGCGCATCGTCGTCGAGATCACCAGCGTAGGCGGTTAGTCGAGGAGCCCGATTACCCTCGAGTACCTAATTACCCTTCTCCATGTCCCTAAACTCGCACAATTCGCAATCTCTCCCTCTACTGTGCTCCATCTCTGTCTACCATGAACACCAGGTTCCCCGAGAGACGTCGCCAGTCGGGAACCGGCCCCGGCGAGCATCGTGCGGCGCACAATGATCGATCAGCGTGTCAGTAGGTTACGTTGGGCAAATTAGCGGCACTCAGGATATTAGAGGAGCAGGAAAGCTCGAGCTCTACACGTAGCCACGAAAGTGCCGGTAGCAGTCAATAACAACGGCGAACCTTGGCTCGTTGGCTATTAAGAGGGATGTGCCCGGCCAGGTATTAGGAGGAAACTAGGGGCTGTTGCCAGGAGATTGCAGCCTCCAAATAGGTTTCCGACGAGAAAATCGCGTTATCGCGACAGGGGATACTCCTAATAAACTATGACCTGTAATTTGTCGTCGATAATGGATTGGACGTGTGTTTCCTAATGCAGCTACAATGATAAACGTTGTCTGTATACTTTGACTTCGTTGGAATTAAGTGGAGGCTTGAACGATGGAAGTGATTGGTACAATTCTGGGGCAGGGTAAAATATTCAGTGTGCCGATTGACGTGACAAATTTCTATACGTGCCCAAAGGGACAGCAACGAATAATATTTGCTGCGTTAGAGAATATAAGTTTCAAAGCTGTTCGTGCGTGTATTATACATAGACACAGAGATAGCTGCGTTTTACAGGAATACATAAAAGGAAAATTAATTTAGTCAGATTTTATGAATGAATGGTCAGGTGTATAAAACGTCCGTTTTTCACAACCGATCCACTGTACAAAGCATTGCGAGCAACTGCAAAGAAGAGAAAACAAATGAATTTTACAGCAGTAAAAATTCACAGTTGCAAACATGTTTAAATTTCACAAAAATTCTTTGCCAAGAAACATCGCAGTATATTTTTCAACATTTGTGTTTCAATATATGAATGCCCTTTTGCTGTCCTATCATTGAAATTCTTTTCGGTTTTTTTTAACAATTGTATTTACTCGGAGACATCGCCGATATCAAGCTTGGGTGAATAGTGCTGCGGCACTGTATAGAAGCGATTTTCGATTCTCTTCTGCTTGGAAGAAGCGGAGGGACTTATCCATACGGGGAATCTAATCTGGAACAGCTAACAGTCTTCCCAGTCTTGGCTTCTGTTAATCGATTGCGACCAATGAATCCCGATCCACGATCATCCAATTACGATCACCGCTTCATTGACGTTGTACAAAGACCAGCAGTTCGAGCCACCCCAATCACACACGATTGCTATCCAGCTCACAAGATACTAGAGAGCAAGAATATACGAAACGGGTAGGGATTACTCATTGTCCTATCGACCGTGCTTTGACCACGAGCAATGCCGTTGGTACTCTACGATGCAGAAAGGAATAGTCGACGGGGGAAGTGGGAAACGGGGGAAGGATCGCGAATTTCCCTTGATTCTCTTATTACAAAAAGCAGCACGAAAATTATCTGTATACAGCTGCGATATTTACGAGGATGTTTGTAAAACGGAGTTACGATGGCGCGCGTAAAAATTGACTTGTTTTAAAGCTACACTATTAACCAGAATAACCATTAGAGCGCGGTTAGTTCGGTAAATTTTGTCTACCAAGAATGCGACGCGCGTATATCGAAGACACCCTGTACGCAGACAGAATATGGAAATCACAGGGAAAACGTGAAAAAAATAGCATCAGTGAGAGGGCAACGAAATGGAAAGGGAGAGTCGTTGATACTCTCGGTTCGCGATGCTAGCCACAGACGCGAGTTTCAGACAGTGTGGTACATCCGTGTGCCCGTCTGCTGTTGAGTTGTGTGCGTGTACAGTGGTCACTCTCTGGTCGAGGCGATGCCGAGCCAGCAGAGACCACTAAGCCCACCTGATATGTTCAACCCCCTTGTTCTCCATCCCTTCGTGCCTCTCACTTTCTATCTCTCTCTGCTCCACCCTCTGTTGCACCCAGTTTCACGAACACACATACAGAGTGACATGTGCACACGTATACGTACAGTGACCCTTTCCTTTTCACCGTGGGGCAGGCCGCTTTCGAACCGCAAGCCGCAACGGGCTACTGCCTTGATTAAACGCGCCATAGACCGCCATTATCGCTGATTGCGCTAAACATTAACGGCTCGGCCGCCAAAGCTGACCTCCTCTCTCTATTCCTCTCTTTGGGGTGGGCGCAGGAATGAGAGGGTGGTAGCTAGCCGCTCTCTATCCTCTCGATTTCGAGCCAGGCTAGTAGTATGTATCCTGTAGCCGGCCGCGATTATTGGTCTGGCATGTACGTTAGCTGCGGAATAGCTTCAGCGACGGGATTTAGACTGTTCTCCAGTTTCGAGGAGGAATCTCCGCGGACACGTTGCTCGGTTTCGTGATGCCCCGCGTTGCTAAATACTCGGCCCGATTACGGATATTGGAGATTGTTCGTCGACGAATCTTTAATCGGCTGGCTTATTGCCTCTATTATAACATGTTACATCTGTTACACAAATAATGGTTACCCTAGGGGAGTTCATAACATCAAGATCCATCTTCTGATATTTAATATTCAATTCGGGGGTGTACGAAAGGTTTGCCACTCGCCAAATCAAAACAAGCTCTCCGTTTTATCCAGCCTAGCCTGGTGCCCGATGCTAATAGAAAGAAAAAAAACAGAATATTTTTGCTAACATTCCGCGTTGCAGGAACAGAGTTCTCTTGCACGCATTGTTCGGCGTGCAGAAAAGCTAGCAAAGATCTGCAGGTTTCTCCGCGAAACTGGTTTCCATCTTGGCAGGTGTAAATACGCGGTAATTAACGCGGAGGTGGTGGAAACGCAACGGAATGATATCCAATGTGGCGTGGAGCGGATAAATTAGTGTCACGCCATCGAGTTGGGAACACCCTTTCCTGACTGTCCTCGTTATAGGCGCCCCTTCTCTCTTTCACCTGTCCCTTTCTTTATCGTTCATTCACGCTATCGTTCCCTCTCGCCCGTACGTTCCGTGTCGTTGATGGTTCTCTCAGGGATAGTGTTCCAAGAGGGTCGCCTTGGGGAGCAGTCGCAATGACGACGTCGCAGACAGGCCAGGAATTCGCATTGTAAACGTGACTTTACGAGTGGACTGTTTGTGTGGGGACACATATATACATACATACCGCCACTGAAACACTAAGGAATTATCGTTGTCAGCGGACCCTCGTAATTCCGGGATGAACACTGAGGAAAACAAGACCTTCGTGCCCGGCTGATAGCGGGAACAATTAACTTGCCGCTGATTATGCGACGGAAGATCAACAGGGAGGGTTCGTAGCCAGTCTCGATGAAGTCCCGCGTGAAATCAGGCCATTGGGTGCTGTTTCTATAGACTGAATTCGGGTCTGCAAAATTTTCTCTTCTTTTCTTTCAATGACTGGATATTTGGATACACTTGGCAGATTGGTAAACTGTATAGAAATATAGAGATCGGACCATTGGTTAGATACGTTTGAATATTTCTTCAGGAATGTACTGAGATGATTGAATGGGTTGAAAATATTTCGCTTGGCGATGGAAATTTATTTACAGCATAACTGAGGAAGAAATAGAAAGGGGCAATAATAAATAATCGGAATGCTGTTATTCGAATATCACCAGAAGAAAATTTCATTTGCTAAATGTATCAATATTCTACTTTGCCGTAGAATCTTTCATCCGAGAAAGCCTGAATTAATTTAATTAATTATTAATTAATTTCGGCCAACGGATTCACAGAGACTCAGAGAATAAGCACGGTAGAGCAGATACGAATAGTAAGGCGCGAGACCAATTTTTCCGTCGACATGAAATCCGCGCATTTAAAGCGCGATAACACGGCCAATCAGTAATTCCAACCACAGGTAGCTTTAATACAGTGAGTAATTTCAGAAAGAGGAGCTTTTTGTTCGCGAACAAGATTTCAACGATCCGTCAGCCAGGAAAAGAGCAGAGGTTTCCACGGTCCGCTTGCCAAAGGTACAAAAGGTACCCGGGCTGTTTTCTCCGTCGTGTTTCCACCATTTTTCGCTCCGAGTTCGTTAACGCTGGCCGCGTTTAAATAACACCCCCACTGGTTGTTCACCGCCGGGTAATCCGGGATAGCGGATTAAGCAGTGTGCCAGGACTGTTTTTCAAGTAACTGCAGTCTTTAAATACGGGATACCGGAATCTTTAGATAGCTTCCGCCCCCGGCGAAGATAAAGTTTATTTCAAGCGTAGAGTCGGCTGCGGTGTTGAAATCAAACATGTTATTCTCTTCTTCGCGGTTTCCTTAGTTTAACCCTGGAAAGAAATTCGAGCGAGCTCGCCAATCCCACCTAAGCGTATTGCGCGACTTTCCAATGTAAAAACTTCTTACTTCTTACAGTTGGCATTGAAAATCGTAACTGTATAGTAATTAGAGTTTTCTTTCCCTTCTATAAAAGAAATGATCGTTACTTTCCAATTTAAATTTCTTTTCCTGTATATGCGTTTATCGTCTGACGCCAAACATGAATAACAAAACAAAACGATTAAAAATAGCTGCCCGATTTCAATGTAATATGAAATATTAGTACTTACACGCTGATAATTAATTTTTCGAGAATTCTTATTCAAAGGAGACTAACTTTTAATATCGTCGAGGCCGTTTCCAAATTTCCGATCGTGAATCATGTTTACTGGTCTACAGTTGAAACGTATCGCGGATCAGAGAAACAAATTTGTTGCGTAATAAATAAGGGATAACGCAACGGATCGCTGGCCAGAAAGGGTGAAAAAGAAAACGAAGCACGAATAGAGGGTGAGTTCTTAACGACCCCCAAGGAACGAGGGGACCAAAGGGTAGCTCGTTTTACCCTCTGCTTGATAGCCGGCATAATGCTAACGCCCCGGCATCGATAAAAGTGCGAAACGTCGCGCATAAAGTCGGCGAAGGAGGGTCGGGAAGACTCGCACTCGGGTACAAGTACATAAATACGCCCGCAGGGTGTCTCGAGAGCCCGCTGCCGCGCTCCCTGTGGATTAATTAAATGTAAATACCGGCCGGCTTAGCCGTGGCTTATCGCTCATGATTTAGAATATGCGCGAACCCCATAAAAACGTATTCGCGACGACGTGGCAACAGATTACCGTGCCTGCTTCGCGCGGTCGGTAGCGTATTCTTTGCCTTCTGGGAAAGTCGAAGGAAAAAAAGCTCTTGCTCGAACTGTTCGAATGATAAAACGAACAACGGGTGTAAATAAAAAGAAACCATTCGCCCGACGATACCGCTACACCGGATTCGACGCGTGCGAAGGTCTCATAGTTTCCACGAGTAAGCGCAATTTTGGCCCCCATTTCATCGGTGAACCAGAGAGGAAGACCTCGAAACTACAGCCACGCGGAAAGGGGTAAAAGAATATCCGACAAAAGGAGAAAAGGAGGCGCGTAATGGTTCACGCTGGCACGAGGAAGCAGCAGGTCGAGCCGGAAAGGGAGGAACGGCTCGTAAAAGCGGTACGACTGATAAAAGCTATCCCGACGTTTCCAACAACGTCGGGCTCGTTGGGCTCGCGTAGCCACGAGAGCACCGGCACGGTACTTAAATCGCCGAGAGCAGAGAGTCCCGTTGGTGGGCCGGGGAACGCCTTTAGACTGCTCCCGGTTAACGACTGTTTCTCGAGGGGTGGGTTTTAATGCGCGAAATTTAAGTGGCCGTTCGGTCGCTCGAGAATTAAGCGGCCCTTTCGTGGTGCGTTCTGAAGCTTCGCCGGGGCCTTAAAGGGCGGCGTAAACGCGAAACAGCGGCCGATAAAAATTCATTGCCGCCACCGTGCTACCCTTGTCTGCGTCACGATCGAAGACACTCGCATGTTAATGACCCCGAGAAGTTTATCCGGCCGCGTAACGCCAAGTCCTCTTATAGCGTTAAGTAATCCGCGTAATTCACGCCCTCCCTTTCCCGGTTTTCGTTCCGTCCTCGTCTGTTTCGCGGGCCTCGAGTGCGTTACCCTCGTGGAAAAGTGCCAACTCGTTGTTCTTAATTATAGCCCTGCTCTGTGCGCGCGTGAACGAGCCTTCGACGAGAGCCGGAGAATATGCAACGGACGCGCAGAAAGTACACACTCCACGTGGCTTCGTGGCGTTGTTAAACGACACGCGCGTGCACGAGTGCCGCGGGCGTAAACTACGGGGAGCGATACAGGTGATAGGTGCCTACTGTGGTCGCGTTGGGGAATGACGCGTTGTAAAACCTGCAAGTACGTATACTGATTTCTGATAAAGGGGGCACGTACTGTATACCTTCCTCTTATGTTTTATGCGAGATAAAAAAGAAAGAAAGACCTGGCCAACGATGCGGCGTAATATGCGTGCGAGTGTTAAATGTATTGGGGGAGTTTAAATGGAAATATTGTTTAGTTCTAAATCCCGAAAGATTTGAGCCAATTAGTTGTAGGGAGAATGATATTTTCAAATACATTTATTTGAAGTACAAAGTGTACGCTTCGTACTAAAACGCCCTCGAATAACCCTTAAGGGGGGAAATACCTTTAGGCGGGTGAAAATGAGCTGATTTTCATAGATTTTTTTTTAATGGGAAAGCTTTGTTTCACATTTTTGAAACTTTGGATATCATTTGTTATAACTTTTGCCTATTGCAACGTATTTTTTTTTCAAATTATTTCAATATGGCGGAGCAATCGTATGGACTTCCGTGAAGGTTGTAGCGAGTCTTGAGAAACGGCGGAAGCTGTAGCTTTGACTGTATTGGTCAGAGACAAACCAGTAAAAAGTACATATTTCGATAGTCAACATTTACAATATGTCGGCGAACCTCGAAAAAGTGAAAAATATTAAAAAGTGAAGAACAAAACGCTTTTAAACAACAATTTCGAATTTTAGACGAAATTTCCGCTACATTTTGCAATAACAAAGTACTTTTATTATCAATTTCGTTCATACTTTTAGGTCCATATAGAAGGTAACATTGTTATAAATATGTGTGCAAACTTTCAACAAGTTTGATTTCATATTTTTAGAGTTATCGATCCCGCCAATTCCGAAAATGTGAGTTTGAGAAAACCTCACTGTACTACACCGGACGGTGATGACGTGATGAGACACAATCGCCGGCAATAGCATCAGGAGGACTTTGAATTTCGTTTTAAAACATTTGGAGCATATTCTCAAGATCTTGTACTAACATTTTATGGCATATAAAACAAATTTTGCGTTTTTTGAACGTTCTAAAGGTTCTAAATGTCCCCCCTTAATGCTTGAAAAGTGGAAGAAAAATGATGTCAAAAGATGGGTTGATTCCCTTGTAGCATTGAAACAAAAAGAACGCCTCATTCAGGAAGAGAAAAAAGAGATTAATCGTGATCCAATGTAGGTACCTTGGAAATGCCTACCGAAAATCCGCTGCACATCCGGGACAAGTATCACGGTACGTGGCGCCACGGGGGAAAGAATTCCCCTTTCGTTCGGCTCGGAAACAGAATTGATAATGGCATCGTATTCAAGGCGAGTCGTGGTAGAAGAAGAGGCGCAACAGAGCCAAACGTCTATTGAAGATCGAAAGACGGAAAGAATGAAAGGGAAAGAGAGAGATGCGGAATCGACTTGATTCGTGCGGTATTTCCAGCCAGGCGAACCCGAGTTGCTCCGGATAAAACTTTCCTCCTCGGTCGCGTCGTCTCCGAGTAACATCCTTCCTATCCGCGGGCAAAAAGAGAACGAGGAGCACCGGGGATGAGAGTTGGTAGGTAGACGGTACACGTACGAGAGCGGCTGAGGGGAGAAAGAAGAGAAAAGGGATATCGAAGTCGGTGCCGGTTGAAAGAACTTATCGTGTTGAGAGATCGCGACCATGGTGGACGTATATTTGGTACATGGAACCCTATGGGTATTGCAAATCCTTGCGCTGAAAGGGCAACGTATAGGTAGGAGCACACCGGGGAATCCGTATGGATGTGCCATAATACTCTCGTATACTATCTCTTTCTCATTTTCGCCCTGCCTCGCTCCCTTCTTTCTCTCTCGCTTCAATTCATGATCACGCGGGCTAGAAAGAGCGCCAAGTGACGGAGAAAAGGGACGCAGGTAGTGGGCACACATACGTACCGGGGTCGGTAGACATTTCTCTGTATATTTTATCGTGCACATATTGCAACTCGTTCTTCGCGGCCGTGCCAAGCCACACAACGCACACGTATGGTATCGTATGCGTGTGGTGCGCGTGCTACACGAACCGTGTGTCCCCGTCAACAACGACGGAAGATACACGGGATCGAAGTTACACGGATGTGCCGCGCTCAGTGGAGCGGCATCGGCGGAAAGAAGAAGACACGAGGGGGTTGCTCGACAGCAAGAACGAGAAGACAGAATCACGGCCGACACAGAGAGAACGGGCAGAGAAAAACGATGAATGAGTACTGGGGATAGGAAGAGAGCACAACACAGAGCACCGTGCATGTGTGTATGTGTGTGAAGAGGTCGGCGCGATGGCACGGAGAGCTCGATTTTTCCGATGGCGAATTTTGCTCTTCGTTTTGCTTTTCCCCCAACCACCGTTTCCCCCTTCCAACCCCCTGTACAGCCATCGCCGCTCCTCTTTCTCGCTCTCGTCACCGATTCACCCTATCCCGTCGGCACCGGCGACGTGCACCACGTTTTCCCTCGCGTACCATTCGTTCCTCTTCTCGCAACCACACACCGCCCTACTCCTCGCCCAGCTTTCCTAACCCTCCTTTTTTCACCGCTGTTCTACCTCGATCTCCATCTGCTTCTCTGCCGCGTGTATAGCGGTGCCTAGGCGACCAAACCGGTGGCACTGCAGACACAATAAAACGTGGAAAAAGCGATGGCCAACGTACATTACGATGGGCGAACGTGCGCAGGGAGAAAAGGACCAGCGGCGGTTCAACTGTGTATTAGGTTACCCTTACAGTCAAAGGGACAGGGGGGGGGGGAGGTGGGGGAGAAATCGCGTCGGTCCACCGTTTTGAGAGGTTATTCATGAAGCACCTGACGAGATTCCACGACCACAATCTTTTTCATCTCCCCTTTCCCCCCCTTCTTGTCCCCCACCGAGGGACAAAAGCTAACAGAGAGACGATGAATCCCAGATTTATGCTATCGAACCATTCGATAGCTAACGTAATCTTGCTCTTAAAGGGGTATTTGTGTTTTCAACGTCTTTTTTTAAGCCTTCTTGGGGAAGACAATTTTTTTAGATCAGAACACTAATTTGTATTAGCCTTTTGCGCACGTGGTTGCTAATTTTTCAACTGCGATTTTTTAATGTCGCGGTGGCTGACACGATTCCGAAGCGCAAAACGAGATGTCATTTTCATCGGTATGAAAGTGGTTATAGCCCCTACTAAGCGGGATAAAAGATCTCGTTGTTTAAATAAATGCCGAGACTTTAAAGTTCAAGTTGATTTTTCAGGCTCCTTTTTTTGCTTTCAGCATAATACAAAATTAGACAAAATTAGGGTTGCTTAACGATTTTAGTACCGCGTATAGCGACAGGTCTGCCGAAGAACCCCTCCAAAATCCAAGTCAATTGCGCAACTAGATCTTGAGATATCGTGACAGCTATGTCAGAAAACATGGTTTCGAAAAAAATAGGTTCAAGTTTCTGTGTCGTTTGCACGAAACTTATGCGTGGGGTGCATTTAATATCTTTACGAATTACGGCATATCCTTTGACACCGATATACTCTCGAGCATATGTACACTAAGAAAATGCAAAAAAGAGAATCGACTTTTTCAAAGTTCAAAACACTAATACCCTTTTAACCGATCAATGGGACAAACGGATCTCTTACGTCTTCAAATTCTACGCCCTTCTACTTCATTTGAAATAATAATCATAATCATAATAAAATAAAACTGTTTTGCTGTAAGCTTCGATTTAATTAACGAAGCGAATTCCCAACGAGCCAATATGCAAGGGGCTATTGAACTGCGAAAAATCGCAGTGTAACGCGTAAAATCCGCACCGGAAGGAAATTAGTACAGAAAATACGAGGGGTAGGGGGTGGGGTGTGGCACGGGCCGTGGTATCGACCACTCCGGGTATTTTGCAACGCTTTTTCGCGGATGTACTCGTTAAACGGATAAATGAATAATGAGCAGACTATACGGGGTTGGACACGGCGCGTGATGGTTTGGGGGGGGGGTGGGAACGGAAACGAGGATAAAACGGTGAAGGGGTAGGAGAGGGACGCAACGAGTCGAACGCAAAACAACGAAATCGAATCACTCTCGGTGGCCGCCGGTACTTTTCATGCGTGAATTTTCCGACTGCTCGACACGTATTGCAGCTGCAGAATCGCCGGTAATAGCTTTAGCAAAATCGAGAGTAATGCCCGAAAACATTTACAATACGCGTCGCTTGCCGCGAATAAAAACGCGTCGATCGTTTAGCGACGATAATACGCGAGCCGCGCATAACGCCAGGAACAATACAAACAGCGGCGCCGTGTATAAAAGAAAAATCAACAGCCGACCCGGAGACGGGTGTGATTAAATGAAAATTCAATACACCCCACCGGTCGTTGCGATCGCAATAAGCGTTGAACAGAAAGGCTAATACCGCAACGGAGGTACGCGGCGATCGTCTTTGGCAATTTGGTTAATTATATTAGATCGTTCTAAGTACACAAGCAATGCCATTCCCGATTTCGAACGTCGATATACAGTTCGTTGAATTCGCATGCGACTTCAATAAATAGGAAACTGAATGGGAAACGCGCGAATAAACGGCAACAGAGGATGATCTTTTCGTTTCGATCTATCTCTACAGCCCGTGCCTCGGAGATGGAATATATGTCACGACAATGATGTTAATGCGTACGTAACATCAGATCATTCTCAACTGCGCGTTCCGTTTTAACGAGCGTGTATAACCCATGCGTGGCTCGAGCATCGATGCGAAACCAGTGATTCGAGACGGCAATTATCGTGCAGGTATATAACAGGAAAACGTAACAGGTCGACTGCGGTCTGATGGATGATGATGATGACGGTAATTGTCGGGAATTACCCGACGTTAATTACATCCAAGCGAAATCGAGCGCGTTTACACCGCCATTCGCAGACACTTACCAGACTGACCGAACGGCCGACCGCGTTAATACACGCCCGATAAATTCGATTCGAAACGTTCGCGGATTTTCCGTCCAGATATTTCACCCCCTCGCGTCGTCAGGGCTGTTACTCATGTCACCCTGTTTCACTCTTCAACCCCCCGCAGTCGTTGTCTCGTTTCCGCTGCCAATTTTGCCCGTTCGTCTCTTTCCCTCGTTTTTTTTTTATTTCCACATGGGCGAAACCGGTAGCTCGTCATAAACGCGCACGATTAATCGTCTCGGTCGAATATAGCGATAGAAAGGGGTCCGCTTTTATACACGCGATCGGGCACGAAATTGTGCCGCAGAAATACGACGGTGTAAACAGCTTCTGACACGTCCGCTATCGAAATTTGATCGTAGGTCAGTGTGCGACTTGCAGAACTGAAACCGACTGTGAAAACGGTCGATTACCTGTCGAATACCGCGCCATGATTCTTCTCCGCCGATCATGATTCTAGTTTCTTGGCATTGCTCGACGAGACTTTATTTCTGAATTATTATCGGCAAGTCTATAGATACAATAACAGTCGTCAGGAGTGCCTAGTGTTTGAGTAATCTCAGGATGGCAGAGTTACATTAATCCATGGAATTCTGTATATACTTCGTTTCACGACAGTTCAGCATTGACAAGATGGACAAAAATCATCCAGTCATTACACAAGTCGTGTAAATCTCTATTAAATGTATCGAACATGTAACGCAACACAGAAGGACAAGGTCTCTCCTGGTCGCTGCGTTTTTTTCATTAGGTCGCCAGTTCCTCGTCGCGAGATTTCAGACCTCTTCCTATTTCGATGTATGTATGTACTTCGATGTACTCAAGCGTTAGCTAATTCATGAACCGTCGACGTAGACGTTTCTGTTCTTTTTCTTCCTTCACCATCGTCCCCCTTTTTCGTCTTTTACCTTTCTAGCGTGTCTTTATCTCCGGCTCGGAACCATCGACGAGGTTTTCCCCTTCGCGAAGCCCGATTTACGATTTGAAGGGTGCGTCCGGCCGGAACGACTCGCGGGAAGAGACGACGCATACAAAAGTAAGACGGAAACGGGGGAAATAACGGGACTGGCTGCTAAATATTCAATAAACGCGAGCATTATTCCCGGCACGTCGACGCGGAAGCTGGCTTACGGAGTGCAGGGCGAGGAAGTAAGGCGAGAGAAATTGTGAAGAAGATAAAAGTGCGAGTGGAAATGGAAGGGAAAAGACGGCGGAGGAAGGAAAAGGCGGAAAGATGGAGAAAAGCTATTTATTCTCTTCCAAGAATTCGCGATCGAGATTCCAGGATGGGCGTGCGGAGAGATACGTTTCGCCGTGTCAGATCTCCACTACGTGTTTCGTTCAACTTAACCGGGGGAATCTGTCCGCCTCTATTTCGTGTGTAAATTCGTTCGATTCCGTCGCAATTTTTCGTGCCCCTCTAATTTCATATATTTCCCGCTTCGGTAAAGAACGGCGTGCCCGATTTATGCGCTGCACTTGAACACGCGACCCGTCTTAATTAGTCTGGCATATTGATAAGCGTCGCGATGGACACACGAAAAACGCGATAATGTTTCGCCTTCGTCGAACCCGATCGAAACGTCAATGAAAATGGAATCGACGAAATTTATATTATCATCAGCCATCAGCCGTTAGTAACAAAAATGGTAAGGTGGGGTCCCACGGACCCAATCAAATAATTTAGTGTATTATAGAAATCCATATCTTTTTAATCAATATTAGATTACGCATTGTTTAGGTGTCCTGTAATGTAACAAAACAAAAACGCGGATCTACAAATTTAAATTTTCATTATCCCAAAATACTTGATTAATTAAGCATCTTTATATTTCAATAAATCAGTATTGTTTAGACACCTTGGTATTGGTGCAAAAAAGGAACTAATACAGTAATAAACATTTGCACTTAAGATTCCAACTAACATAAATATGGTCACTCTTTTGATACCTGCCTGTCACCTATGGCGTGGAATACATAGTAGGCTACGAAAGGGGAAGCTACCCCGAGGCACGATTCACTGCGACGCGTTATTAAAAAGTTATAGTAAATTTAAAATCGTTGGGGCCTGTCATGCCCCACCTTACTAACGCCGGGTTAAGCAACACTTTATCCTCCGAAATTCCGTTTGCCGCGCGAAATCAGCCGCCGGACGAAATTCGATTTCAATCGTCCCCTTTGATAAAAGACGAAACAACGGCGACCGTTGCCCGATATAAAGCGCATCCCGCGAAACGTTCACGTTCCCGGCCGTTTCGAGCGACTCGATAAATTTTCATGATCGGACCTCGTAAATGAATCGCCGGTAAAAACGGACGAAGACGTGTACGGTAATTGACGACATTAATGTCCGGAATGTCGTAAAGGCGAGCGCGAAATGAAATACGACGTTTCTCTGGCGGTGGGTTCCGCTTTTGGTCCGCCTCGCCGCCAACAAATTATACCACCGGACGACGCCGTTTTTCTCTCGCGAAAAGGGCAGACAGAAGGGCGCAGAGGACACCGGGGTAAATGGGGGGGAAATCGGAGAAGGAGTAAACGACGAAAGAGTGCCCCTCGAAGGAGAGAAAAATCGGGAGGTACATTTTACAATGGCGGTCACGATCGAGTCGACGAGAAAACGGGAAATTCAAATCGACCGATCGCCGCGTTGAATATGGATGTCGAGCAGCGCAAGAAAAACACGACGCAAAAGATCTTTGTGATGCAAATTCGGCGACGGTCCTTGTCTTTATTAATATCGCGAATCCGTTGGGGTTTTTTTTCCCACGGTGAACTTCGTCGCCCCTGGAGGGTGAAAGAGCGACGTCCGCTTCTTTTTTTTCCCTCCCTTCTTCCGCTTGCCGGTTCTTTTCCCGATATCAAACGAACCACTTCCGATTCTATTTCTGCCTGTTTACTCGGCAAACAGATCGCCCGACACCATTTAAGAGACGAAAGAATTATGTACAGAGAAGTAAGCCAGCGCGAACCTTGCGCCACTTTTCTCTCCGCTCTTGGCGGCGAATCCTGTTGCGATATCGCCCCGAGGAGCGACGTGGCCGCGTCTTCTCAAAGACGGTCGCGAGAAACGTAATTTTTCCGCGCAAACAACGGAATGTTACTTTGGGCGATGTTAGAGACGTGTAACTTCAAACGTTTGATTTCAACATCCTGTGCGGTGACTATTTCGAGCATTGTGCTTGGCGAGAAAGAATTCGTGGACATTACTCCATGGACGGAGCGGAATTTGGCGAACGAAATATCTCGCGGCGAATGCCGGTGTAATTACGTATACATTGTTGCCGAGCCTCATTTACGATCCAACGATACTTAATTTATCGCGTTGATTTGAATTTAAGATTCGTACTGCCTGGCGAAACTGCGGACGTAAGCCGGGCTTGAACGTTAACCCTTTAACTCTAAAATATGTGCATAATACAAGCAGGGAAAACCAGGCATAGTTACTTTATATTCGTCAAGTTTCGCGTCTGCAGACGGCCCGGCGGTATTATATTATGACAACCGGTTAAAGGAATGAAATAATACAAGCTGATGAAAAAAATGCCATTCCATTTTACATTCTAAATTACTAATATTTCTCGCGCCGTAAAGAATTCTTTCCTCGTAATTCTTCATAGTACAATATATTCCGCGTGATAGAATAAATGTAGGTGTACTTTTAATTATCGAGTTACGTTTTCGCGAACTCTTTCATTGCGGAGGGTGTTGAAAGAGCATTCAGGCGTTTATTGTCTAAGGATTTTCGCGAAAGTAAAGGTAATATACAAAACAGTAATGTTTTATGAAAATACACAGACATTATTTAAACACAAAATTCAAATTGCGACACTACATATATATTCTGTGTAAAAAGTATCCAGAATTGTTAAATAAAAGACAAAAAAAGTAATTTATTCATCAAAATTTGTTTTGTCGCCTTCAAAGTAGGCTCCATCGAGTGCAATACATTTATGCCAGCGCTTGACCCAATCCTCCATACATTTTTCATAGGCTGATTGAGGTATGGCCTTAACCCCTTCGCACCGGCCGACGAGATATCTCGCCGCGTGATTTCGTTCGTGATATGCTATGGACGAGATATCTCGCAACGCAATGTCTTTCATGCGATGCTATGTACGAAATATCTCGCGACACAAAATCGTTCATGCGACGCTGTGTACGGAATATCTCGCAAGCCTTTCTACTACAACGCGAGATATCTCGTCCAACGATTTGGATCAAAATGAATTCGTAGGTCACTATGAATGTGGCATTCAGTTGTAAACATTGAAAAACGGGTAGGCGAGTGCGAGGTATCTCGTCCAAAGCAGCACGCGAACGGTGTTGCTTCGCGAGATATTCCGTACACAGTGTCGCATGAACGATTTTGTGTCGCGAGATATTTCGTACATAGCATCGCATGAAAGACATTGCGTTGCGAGATATCTCGTCCATAGCATATCATGAACGAAATCACGCGGCGAGATATCTCGTCCGCCGGTGCGAAGGGGTTAAGCTCCTTCAGCGAATTTTCTTTTATGGCATGAATCGACCCAAAACGCCTTCCCCGAAGTGGTAATTTTAATTTTGGAAACAGGAAAAAGTCAGACGGGGCCATATCAGGTGAGTACGATGCTTGGTCGATGACATTTGTTGAGTTTTTCGCCATCGGGGAAGGCGTTTTGAGTCGATTCAGGCCATAAAAGAAAATTCGCTGAAGGAGCCTATGAAAAATGTATGGAGGATTGGGTCAAGCGCTGGCATAAATGTATTGCACTCGATGGGGCCTACTTTGAAGGCGACAAAACAAATTTTGATGAATAAATTACTTTTTTTGTATTTTATTTAACAATTCCGGATACTTTTTACACAGAATGTATATCTCAAATATCGAATAATTTCTATGAAATTTCCAATGGATACCACAACCAGATTCATTCGTGCACACTGAAAAAAAACCAAGGAACTCGCCAATTCTTTTCTACCAGCCACTGAAAGCACGCTCAATAACTTCGAATGAAAGAGCCCAGCCACGAACGATCCCCACTTTTTTTCCTTCATTCGAAAGTCAAGGGGGAAAGAGGAAGAAAAAAACCGTTCGGCGATCTCCCTTCTGCGCAATTTGCATGTTATTACCTTGTTTACATATTTATTCAATAGCCCGGGTCCCCCAGGGGTGTCGTCTCCCTAATCCGACCTCCCTTTCCCTTTAATTTCGGATTAAGGGTCACGCGCGAAACCGTCGGGCCGAGCGATTAGTAAGTCGTCGCACGGATATTGCCCGTTCATCTGGGCGCGTGATCACGCGTCATGAATGAAAACATAAATTTCAGCGTGGCACGTCGAGCCTATCGCACGTTAAGTCAACGAAGTAAATACTATACCGGCGTGCCTGCCTGGCTACCGGCAGCAGACACGTGCGTGTAAAACGCACATCATCTCGCGCGTACGCGTGCACACAGTTATGATACGTATCCAGGTAACATTCGTGTCGTACACGGGCAGATGGAGCAAGTCGTATACATACAATTCACGGCTCCTATCGGCGCAGTCCGATGATATTCATTTGAAATTCAAATGAAGAAGGGAAGGGCTTACCTGTTTATGCATTTCCACGTTCAGCCCGTAGGACATCTCGTAATACTGCAAGAATGGAAAAAAGAGAAGATATATTAGACGTGAGAGATATAAAGTGGCGGGCGAGCGCGTTAATATGAAATAAGCGTGCTGCTACAAACGTAAACGCGACGCTTGTGCAATGGTACCGCCCATTGTGAACGTTAAATGTACACATTGCTGTCTTCGTGACCGCGAATGAAAACGTGAGCAACGTGCATCAATTGCAGTCCCTTCGAGAGAGTATGTTATTGGCGTACTATATACGCGCCAGTGAAAGTAGGCATTGTTTTATTATTCACTATCGTTCAGGGAACTCGAAGCTGGATGACTTTACACTGCTAAAAACCGCGTTTGGGGCAAAGGAAAATTATCTGACGACGGTGTTTAGTATCACCTGATATTAGCACAGTATTTTTGTTTTTAATCTGTATATAATTGGCTGACATTTTTACAATAGAACGTGAATGGTATTTTTGTACGTTTCAATGTAATTAAACACACTCGTCCATAGATTCTCCAATAATTCTGTATTTATTAATTTCAGTACCTATATAGTCTTATAAATAAATATAAATATACGATTATTATTACATGATCTATAACCTGAGTTTCGTCTTCTTTGAGCATTGGCTTCTGCTAAGTTCCATTTCGATTAAACTTTATTCGTGCGACCGTAGAAAAGAACTGTTCCCTCTGTGCTCGTGCATTTCCAAACCAACCACTTTAATTCAATCTAGTGAGACGACATATCGATCTCGATGCAGGTATATTACATACACTCGCCATGCACCAGGTCCCAATCGAGGCCGATCGAGATAAAACGAATTTGTGCCAAGAACTGAACGATAAATAATTTCTTTGGCTCGCAACCTGCTCGGAGAGGTTTCGGTGCTGGTTTTGCAGCAGACCAAAACTCGATCGACTGTATTGAACTGCAGCTTATTATGCAACGCGCGATTCAATTGCAACCCGATCGTTCGGATCGTCGAATCCACGACGATCTTAACGATCAATCTCTTTTGGCTAATGGAACATACTCTGCATTAGCGCCGCTCGCCGTATAAACCCTTTTAAAATCGTTGGAATAATATGCATGAAAGGATGGAGCTCGTTGAAAGAACTAAAAAAAATCGAGGCGAACATATGTCAGGAAATTAACCAGTTGAAAAATAATCCGAGTTTTTACATTACAAGTACAAATGTGGCCGCATTGCGCAATACACCCTAAATAAAATAAAAAAATTCCGAATGACAACTATTTATTTAAATAAATGCACCCGTATGATTATTCAACGAATAATCGACGAATAATTCAACGCACAGAGTCGTAAGTTATTAACGTCCCACCGCAGGTGGTGCTCAAATCAGCATTTAATTAATCGTGAGAGATAATATTACAGAGAATTCCACACCTTTTTGCTTCTTATCCGTGTCATTTCAAATTTAATACCACTGTAACAGTTAATCCATGGACGTACACTTATCGAGATGCTCTTTGATTTATTTTCACGTCCCGCTCGATGACTTCACACACGAACGATCCACGCGTTCTCTATCCATCCCTCGTGCAAGTATACGTACACCCGCGACTCTACCCGCCCCGGCACTTTTAATTTGATGGCAGACGAGACGGCGGTTTAACACGGCCGTAGTATCGAACGTTAAGGGAGAAGAAAACGAGGTGAAGACGGAGTCGGAATGATAGAGAAAGAGCGCCGAACGCAGCCGGTTAAGTCGAGCGGAAAGATTCCCAAGGGCTAATCGAATTATCGAGTTACCTAAACCGAGAGATGCTGCTCGAATTCGTAATAACGTCTAAAAGAACCCTTCGAGGAGGGTCTTTAGGGGCCGGTACACGGCTGCCGAGAGCCGAGATTACATCGATCGAACGAGATTACGAAAAGCGGGCCAAATTGAGCCGTAATGCGAGATCCCGGCCAAGAAGGAGGATAAACGCGCTGAGAAAATGAGAAAAACGACCGAGGAATCGTTCTACCTACCCCCGCAGCGATTCTCAACGCTACGAGAACCTCCTATGTGAAAGTGAGTGCTTACATACGTGACGGTGCGTGTACGCGGACGTCCAAGACCGGTTTCTTGTAACATCGTTCCTACATCGTGTGTACAAGGATCCCGGGCCCGGGTATGCTTTAACTAATTCGCCCACCGACCAGGGATTCTCAATTTCTACTTTGCTCGTGTCTGGAGTTGAAAGAAAATTGACGGTGGAATAAGGCGTGTCATAATTGCCGTCGTCGAGAAATTCGAAGTGCAACCAGATCCGTTTGAAGTTTTTATGTTAATCTTTGCGACATGTGGGCAAATGTTTAAATATCAGCAGATAATAAATCGCGAATGTTAACGAACTTTTTTCATATCTTATTATAATACATTCAGCTGCAAATATATTTCGGATATCGGAGTTGGCGAAGAGGTTGGCCTAGGAAGATGGTATATAAAGGAAACGCTTTCAACGTTTCTCTCGATAGGCATCGTTCAACGGTTAGGTACATAGAGAGTAGAAAAGTACCAGCCGGGGATCCATATTTTCCTCTGCCCGCCGTAATCTTAATACGTTCCAACCATTTGGTCAAGTATTCGAGGAATCCCCTATACAGGAGATTGCTCGAGTCTCTAGAACTCATTTCCATGTTTGCTTTAGCAAGCTCGGTTGATAAAAATCAGCAAAAATCCCCGGATATATTTACAGGTGGGGATCTTTTTCCGCGTTTCAAGAGAACGCCAACCACAGGAAACGTTGTCTTGATTTGTCTGTTCCTGAACATGACGCTGCTACATTTGCAGCATCTTTCCTTCACATATCCTGGTATTATTGTAATAATAAAATGATAATATTCCATTTAATTTTTTGTCCGTTTTACGCCTTGCTCAGACTTTTATCCATTTCGTCCATCCTGCATGTATTTTAACGGGTCGCTTACATTTTAATTCAATTATATTTGACTGGTCCCACAAATTTCAATACAGCAGAAATGTTGAACTTCCGCCAAACTATTTCATTCTGCACTCTTCACATTTATTATTGATATCGATAACTCGAACGACAGGCCATTCTACACAATTTTCCATCCCCCCGATTATGACTCATCCAGCGACTTCGGCTTCTGACTGATGGCAATGAACCTGCGCGACTCACGATCAACGGAAGAACGTCACGGGGACGTGCATGGAAGGCATAAAAAGAAATATAGTTCCGCTGTTCACAATGCAGACGGTGGAAAGAAAAACTCAGCGGCATAGTGGGACAAGGTAACGTTTAGTAATAAAACTGAGCTCTTACGACGGACTTAGTAAGAAACGGGGGGGGGGGGGGGTAAGAAAACCAGGTAGAACGGAAAAAATGGTAATCCGTGATTTTAATGAGAATCTAGGGCAATAGGGGAGTTACCGTATTATTCCATGAGGCCAAAAGCAACGACCGTCGTGAAGACCATCTTTATTGCCCACCGATCGTAAACCCGCGTTTTAATATATCAAACGCAGTTTCCCGCGGTGGAATTTTTTCCCGTTCATACGGAGCAAACGTAAAAGCCGACTGATATCGAGTTATAATGCCGTTCCGTTGTAAAGCGTCGAGCGAGAGTCAAGAAATTTCATGTTTTAATGGTTCATTTCCGCAGTGACGAGAAACAGTGTTGTGACTCGATTTTTTTCTTCTTTCTTTTTCGACAGAGGACCCCGTATGACGCACGCCGACGTGATCAATTCCGTGGGCGAAGTATCTACTGCGTCGTTCAATTGTAAAAGTGTTGAACGAAAGACGCGACGCATTTAAAACGTGCGGGCACAGGGATCAGGTACAGAGAAGAAAGGGGGAAAAGACGAAGGGAAAGGAAGCAGAAACCCTTTTCCATCGTGAGCATACCCACGGATCGTAGTGTTCAGCCGTGGCCCGACGAGGTAATTAGCCTTTAATTAATAGACTCGACTCTTGGGATGCTCCCAGGGGGCAAAGGTCAGGGGATCGTAATTATCACGAGGCTGGAAACGTAACTCAAGGCCCGGACGCGTTTAATACAGAAGCGCGGTGTCACGAACACGGGACGGCGACTCGATTCGGTGCGAGATGATAAAATGGCACGGCAATAAACGTCGTTCAACCATTAAACTCGGCCAAATTCAGCGCTCTCCACGCCCCGCCGGCATCCCATCCGCCCACCATCGGCCGTTCGTTTGCATTTTCAAATTGAACCAGCTTTACGCCGCTATCCGAGAGTTTTATGTCGCATCATCGTGTCCACATTATCGAGTTAAGCCCGGAAATTCAATCTGCGACGATCTCGAGCAGAATTTCCACTCTCAGCGTCGACACCGGAAACCGAGTGCAGTTAAACGGTTACATATACACGCACGAGGGTGCGGCGAAAAGCGTACCTATTTTTGCGACTTTTCTCTTCTTTTCGTTTTTTTATACGGCAGGATATAACTGTGTTTCAGGGGGGTGTTCCCGAAATTGAGGGGACGAATGAATTATGCGGTAGCAGATGGTGGACCGTTTAACTGAATGATAGAACAGTCGATCGATTTTGCAAGGATACGTGTACATATGCATGTACGTAGCTAGTTGTTCGTCGTGGACAATTGAAGAACCATTATATTGGAAGCCTGGGAACTTCAGTCAAGTCCGTTCGACAGTCGCACGAATTTTACTATCGCTTTTAAATGCGTTGTTTCCGTTAGATTTGAATTTATACAAGCAAAGTGGTCTTCGAAATATCGAGTAAAAAATTCGTTGTATGTACTTCACCGAGAAGAGTGCTTGCCCTTGAATCTCGCGCTCGTATTCAATTCGCCCGATAAACGAGCCGGTGCTTCGTTCGCGTGGGACACGCTTTATTCCAAACGAAGAGAAAAAGGTTGCGGAGGGGAAGAAGAAAGAGAAGGAATTGCGAAACGAACCGAGAAATCTACGAATCGAGCCCCAACGAGGATCCTCGAATCGCATAAACCTTTGGTCCACGTCGTCGGGAACCAGTCCGCGCTTTCATTCTCGAATAAACGACCGATATCAATCGCGATCAGTATCTGTACCGTGACGAGATACGCAAGACTAATGGACCTTCGCTTTTCTGCGCTGTCTCGTCCCTTTCACGAGCCCGTATCACCCTTTTTATCTTCTCTCGAACGGCCCCTGTTGTGAACACACCCTTACATAAAAGGGACCCCCCCGTTCTATGCGACACGAAAATTCTGCCCTCGAGTTAGCATCGCTTCATACGTATTCTCTCTCTCTTTCACTCTCGTGCACGCACTCCCCCCCCCCCCCTTTGATTTAATTGAGGAAAACACTCGAAACCCTGGCCCCGTTTCACACACGTTCGTCAAAGGGCCTCCCCGATTCGCCGATTACTGATAATGATTATTGTGCCATGTAATTTGGGCAGATCGACAATTGAGATTTAGGTACACGAATTTCCTGTTTCATGCTTAATGCAGGGGTATTGTGGTACAATTACGAAGAAGGTCGGACTCTTCGCGCGGAAAAATAAATGAATAGCGGCATTTTCGAGATATATCATTTTCATAGGGAGCAATTTTACAAAGCAATTGTTTCATTCTACGAAGAGGCAATAAACTGGGGGAACGATAGGCTGCCTCGCAAGAAGTCAATCCGATTATTGCGTTATTTTTGTCTCGTACGGGACAGTGGGTGTATTTTGCTTCTGCGAATGGATACACTCGGTGAAAAGTATAGTTTGAGGGCAACGAGTAATAGTATGCTTCGGCTTGCGTACTCGATAAACTTGCGCGGGGAAGCAATAAATATCGAGAACTTTGTAATTTGGCACCGTGAAGAGTAAGAAATTTCAGGAGAAACGTGTGGATGTAAAAGGGCCACGAAATTATAGATGCGAGAAGCACTTCGGGTATAATAACGATTGCTTCAGTGAACAAATTAATAATAACTCTCTACTTGCAACGTATAGTAGGTATTACCATGAAGATGACTTTCTACTTTCACCGGGTCAGAGAACGTTGCCTGAACATACACTTTACCTTAGTCCATTTATTTTTCTGCACTTGCTGTAAGTACTAAATAAGCTACATAAAAATGTGACCAACGAACGCAACAACCGGGCCACTGTTTCTTGCAACCTTTTCGAAACTTAACTAATCGCAGGATAAAAATTCGCGAAAACCGAAGTGAGACTTTTGCAGATTAATAAAAGTATAAAAGATGACCAAATACTATAAATTTATTAATAATTACTCGTATTTATTATGAGGGGCACAGAAAACTTACATGTATTTTACCAATTTCATTTGATAGTACATAACTCATTGCTGTAAAAGGTTGTCTGTATAATTTCCTCCACAATCTTTCTGCACTAATGATACAAAAGAAGCAATTTCTCACGAATGCAATGAAAATACTTTAGAAAGTGGCATACAACCAATAAACATTTTTCACCTATTATAAAACCTCATCGATCTTCCACATAATCTACTATGTATTGCGAACCGATCGCACAGCGAGGCGATAGAAACTCTGCGGATACACTTCTGCACAAGTAAAGACCGCGCAAGCATCGTTGGAATTTCTCCCAGAAGCAATAGTCGTAAAATTACACTCTCCTCTCTATTCTCCATCGCAGTAATCTAACAAACGAAACCATACAGATTTGCGTGCAAGTGTTCACGATAACGACCACGAAACGTTCACGGCTACCTTTCACACAGAATACCAATACTGCTGTTGCCGCAAAGAGGCCAAAACTCGTATATACACCAGGGAGGATAGAAGCGGGCCAATTTGAAGCCGGAAGGTACAAACTCGCGTGTTACGATTGCATAAATTCGTGCCAGTATAACACACGACACGGTGTTTGCGGTGTTAACGACCCGAACTCCGTGGTCGTTCACGCCAGCGGGATTCTATTAACCGGTCGTCGTATCCTGGCCGCGAAATTCGCGGCAATCACCGACGCCTCGAACGCGTAAAGTCGTGGGCCCTCTGAAGTTAATGGCATACTTTCCGACCGGCCATCAAGCCGGGCGCGAATCGTGTACTCTTCCCCGTTTTTACGATCGTATCCGCGAGCCCGACGATCTCGAGGGTCGTTTGGACATCGACGCGATGCTGCACGACGAGATGGAAGTCGATCTGTCGGAGATCCATGGCGCAATGATTCATATAACGAGATGTAATTGTTGGAAAAGGCGTAAAACGAAGTGAGGATAATTGGCGTCTCTTCTGGAAAACTTGAGATCGTGCTCTATGCCCCAGGTTGGAATACAGGACGACGCGAACGCCGGCGATACTAAATAATGATCATAGAATAAAATAATAATTTTTCATTGACAACTGAGAAAAGATGAAGAAAACGCGGCAAATATTAATGAACGAGAAGATCTATCGGCCGAGCCATTCATATTCTTCGAATATCATTAACGAATCATTTATGCAATAAAGGGATTGCTCAACAGGTCTCTTCGCCAAAAGGACCCGTGCAAAGTAGAAAACAGACGAGCCTGTTCGCGAAACAGCGTTTGCCATTACGGGGCCGGTGCAACCAAAAAAGCAAAAGCAACACGTCCAACGTACGAGCGCAACAACAGTGTCGAGGGTTGAAAACGTCGAAAGTTCCGGCGAAGTCAATGCACCGCTGAAACTGCGCCGGACGATGCGTTTCAAGGCGATCTCTTCTGCCGCGTTTCTACCTCGTAAAAGTTCACGAGCTCGACAATTACATGAAAGAGTCGTAAAAGCGTAATGCCCCGTGGCCGGGCTGTACCATCCTATAACGACGTCGTACAGGCATCCTCCTTACACCAGCACCGGTGCACCGTGAAGCTCGTGTATCATCGGAGGCAAAATCCGTGAACGCGAATCGGGTCGATTTGGCCAACAGATAAAAAGAGGAGGGACCGATGAACGAACGTCGGGAAGAAAGAGAAGGATTGGTGGTCGCGAAGCACGCGAAAAGTTGCCGAGAAAATCGAGATAGTGGTGGCCGTGGTTCTTCCACGCGGGAAAGTCAGCGAGCGCCGGAAACGCGAGACGAGCGTTTATATACTCCCGGAATATAAAATATCCTGTCCGCTTGCTCGCAGCGCATGAACACGAAAGCCTTTAAACCGGCTGCGGACGGCACCGAGTGGAAAAGGAAGGTAATTCCGTGGTCGAAAAGGGAACAGGACCAGACGGAGTGCGCGCGATATTCGCCGGGGAATTAAGCGAGACATTCGTCGAAAAGATATTTCTTTCTTTCTCTTTTATTTTTCTGGGGGGTTTTTTTCTCTCCGCGACGTAACTCGTGGTTAGGGGGCAACCAGTATTGATTCGATTCAGCAGTTAATTAAGATTACACGACAGGCCGAGACGATGTCAATTCGAGCGTGGTATCTTGTCGTTTTTCATTGGGCGTCAGCGAAAGCAGCCACGGGTACATGTACAGGGTGCCTTATATTGCCGATAGAAAGTTCGCAATATCTTGGCGTTGCGAGGAGCGCCGTGAATTTTTCTGAAAAATCGACAGGTTTACGTTGAGGTCCGGCGAACCTTATCAAATTGGAACAACCGGGACGAGGTAAATATAATTGAACGATTAAAAAACATTTCGGCAGCGGTACGCGTTGAGATATTTACAGCTACGGCGGCGTGGAAGCTCTGTGATTTTCTTTACATTTAATATTCATTCTACTATCGCTGGAAATAAATGTTAAATACACCACGCTTCAAAATTCTTTTCCCGATGGAGAAAATAAAGCAACAGTGAAGTTGCACCCACCAGAATCACCCAAACTCTATTCACGTCGCACAGTGGTGCCATTTCTCGAAAAGCTAGCCAAAATTCAATTTTTGAAGTACATATGTATATACAGTATTTTTTTAGTATAGCAGATTTGTTGTATATATGTATATATAGTAAATATATTGATTGGTTGGACAAAATTTCTTGCTCCTTCATGTCTTGAAAATCGGAGTTTGTTTAATAAACCGGAAGGAAAATAACCATGTTATTCACGGAAATTCAAGCTGGGACAAGTTTCTTGATACAAAGTTGCATGTCAACTATGATATCCAGTTGCGAAACATTGCATCTTTTTGCCCCTTTTTAAGATATTTAAATTTAAACTATCAAGTAGGGGTATTTACGGTCTGCCCCACTAGAGCGTAGTGGCAATATCTCATGCAAAGGTTAATATATTTGTGAAAGATTTAATATGAGATAAATAAAATCTGTCGAAAACACAAATATAATAATAATAATATATAATAATTAATAATAATAATGATGGGTCCAAGATTATAGCAAGCCCACAAACATAAGAATACCAATGTTTATGAAAATCGTATGAAATTACGAACTTCCGCCAGCTTTTCGAGAAATGGCACCACCGTGCGTCGCGCTGCAAATACTTCAACTTACACCGAAGACACCCTGCATTCCTCCCAATGGCGAGAGAAATAGTGGCGACGCCGTTGCATTAAATTGAAGAATAACGCCTGATTCGCGAGAGAAAATGATGGCCTCTCCGCCTTGGTCAGATATATCGAGATACGCCGACGGATAATGAATAGGCTCGACGTTTCGGCTGAATCATTCCAATTATGGTGCAACGTGCAAACCACCGTCGATTCATTAGGAGAGTGGGAGAGAGAGAGAGAGAGAGAGAGCGCGGGCGTTTACGAGACACTCGATACGTCAGAACGACGAGTGGACGCGTATGTCCGACAAGTGTGGTGTACCTGTTGCTACGTGCGCGCGATCCAAGCCAATACAATAAATTCTTGTTGCTTCAATGATTAATCATGAATGACAAAACGCTGTAATATGACACCGTCCGCCGTCGCTAATAATAAATGACCCCGTACACGAAACGATTCGTGCGGCGTCCTCGGTGCACGCGCGATGCAATCGACAGCACAATTTTCTCGCGATTCATCGTCGTTGCACGGGTCAGTGACAAACGGAGGGAACCGGCGGTGGATGGTGGTAATTTTTAGAGCGAACGACAACAACGGCATCTGCATAAGGGCTCCGTACCCTATCGAACAGGATAGTCGAGTGGGTTTACATTTAGCTGGTAGACAGGCGTTCACGAGTTCAAAATTGGAGGCGCAGTACTCAGTGCCGTCGTGCGATCATGGGATTTGCAGGTGCCAAGAGTGAGCAGCGGGAGAAGGCGAAGAGGAAGGCGACAAGATTGGGATCGAAATGAACACACAGACACCAGTATGGAAAAGAGGAGACAGCGAAAGGAAGTGACATGTTTGCCTATTCCTCTATTGTACGTTTGAAATTATGCACCGGAAGTCTCACGAGCCCCCGGTTGAACTGTGCTCGCGAATATGCTGCCGAGATGGAAAGGCTATCGTTGGCAGTTAATTTATATCGTTATTTCATTGAGTATATTTATTTTGAACGAGACTCGAACTCACTACGCGTCATTCTGTAAGGAAATCTTCTCGCATTACCAAAAGCGGGAAGAATACTTGCAAATATACAGGCTTGATTTTCTTATTTAAAATTGTTTGCCATCCGAGTGCACTGCTACCGATAATCCGACCAAAGGCGCTACTGCCAACATATTCGACGGATGCATTCAATGGAACTGCATGGGACACCGTAGGCTCGATACTCTATGGCATAGAGTCTATGCCATAGACCAAGTGACAGATACGAACGACACCGCAACGAATAGGCACTACGTACATAGAATCTAGCTTCGTGGCGTATAAATTTCGATGCAGCGCAAGCCAGGCCTCGTGTTCCGCGTCGGGAAAAGCTGATCGCCTTCGCGGTGGAAGATCGATCGATCGGATCGTCGAAGACGCGTCGTCGTCCAAGCGGAACGTTCCCGTATATCGTATTATAATGCATACACGCGCGCCGTCCGATTAATCTTCGTGCTGCGTGAATCGACGGAAGTGCCACGTCCACGTAAGCAACCAGCGTGCATTTTATATGAAGTCATTTGCATCGAACGCGACCACAAAGTGTGGCCCATAAATTGCCACGCGTCCGCGATAACCGCAGCGCCGACGAGAGACAATAAACTCTAGCGACGGGAACGATTCTGTTGCCCCTCGTTTCTTTCGCCTTCTTCCTCGCTACCTTTGCACAGGTCTGATCTAATTGCCACTCTCCACACGGAGTTACGCCACACGACTGACCCGATTGTTTGCTGGCGAATTGACACGCGGCTGTTCATTGATGTTTAATGCTCGGTGTCTACAGTGACGTTAATGCGATAGAGATCTTCCGCGCGGTTAATTTTAAACGGGATTTTTGTCGTGAGAATTGCAGCACCGGGGAGTTCTCTGGCAAATAATAGATACTGCTTGCTGTTTTTAATTTTCTTCACTTTTTTAACGTACTTCGCGTAGTTGCGCAATTTCGAATATCGTTGAGTAACGTTGTGACACACCAATTAGTTGTTCGGTGGGTGACGGTTCTTCAGGAATTCAAGAGAGATTATACAGAACGGGGGAGAGAATTTTCACACGATTGATGGGCCGTAAAAATTAAGAGGAGAATGCGGCTTGGCAACTACTCGGACGAAACATTACGTTAAAATACCAGCATACGAAGGACACGTAACAAAATGTTGAAACGAATTTTATTATCCCCCGTAGAGAGGTACATAACAGTTGAAAGAACTTTTCTATGGTTTGTCAGTGAAACGATTTTATTGCTTCCGCCTGCTCGACACTTTTCTACTCATCTTAAGCTGCCTATCTATATGTGACAACCGTATTTCTATGGTAACACACAGCGATAGCAAAAGAGAATCTTCAGGAACACGAGAAGAACAGGAAATCCCATAACACGTAAACATTTGCACAGTTATGAATTCTATAAAAACAATACATAACGTGCACAAGAAAAGGAGAGAGGTAAATAAAAGGGGGAAACTACCCAAATAAAAATTGCTCGCCCCAATTTCCCATCAAAACTCCATGCCACCTCGCAAATCAATCGAAAAATATTTTGCACCGACAACTGAAGCTCGTATCTATTCGTGAAATCGACCCAACCGCGAGAAATAGCAATAGTCATAATGCGCAACAACGATCGTGCGGCACGTAAATTCAAAGGTGTCCCTACGCGACCTACGACCTCCTTCTATAGGAGTTGCATGCACCTCGGCTCCGAAGATCGTTGTATCCGCCGCTAATGAAGACACATACACACCGGTGACGTTGCACCGCAATAATGAAGATCTACGGGCGAAAGTAAGCCGCGACATGGCTGCCGGCCATATTATACGCACACCTGTGTGTAAGACCGCGGTGGACAGAGAAGGAAGAGGCAGCGGACACAGCGAATAAATACGCGGGAAGAAACCGCTCAGCGGGTAGGTTGAATGGCTGATGGAGTCCAGAGGTTGCATAGCTAGGATATTTTTTCTTACTTTTTTTTCTGGGAACCTGAACGGATAGGATTTATGAATCATTCTTGATAGCGCGGTTCTAACCCTTTCGCTGGTAAATTGACCACTCACTGTGGTTAGTTATCGCTGGACGGTTGTTGCACGTGGGAAGTGGAATTTTCGTTTTGATGAATTCGTAGGAGCGTTTCGTTATTGAAATTACAGTATCTATGGTGGAAGTGAAACTATTCAGGAGATCATCATTGTGTAGGTGTCATATGATGGAAAAATGTTGAGCAACGAAGGAAAATACGAAGTAAGCAACCGTAGATTTTTTTCTGCGTTTATGCGATGCATACGTATATACATATATGAAGCAGGTAGCAGGGCAATTAAGGGGAAGGACATTATCTTCGGAGGGAAAATATTATTAACCAGTTCAGTTTGAAGATTATCGAAGAATGAAATAAAAGTCCAGTACTATGTATACGTATATAGAATAATTTTCTGCTTACTGGAAAATGAATAATAGCATAGGGAAAAGATTGAATATTTTATAGTTATTAACTGGATAAGGAAAAACAGCGCGCGGTGCTCCTGGATTTAAGAGTGATTATATGTATATCTGGTCAGTCGTATAATTCTCTTGAAAATCAGTGAAATTAAACGGCGAAGTTGTCGGTTAAATCCATATGGAGAAGCTGTATTATTGCTCCGGACATTAATGAATGATATAAAACCATATCCTTCAACGATGCGCAGCCAAGAATAATGATACCAATTATCGAGATATACTATTTACGGTCTGCGAATTTAGAAATCTGCAATTCTTGTTCTCTTGCCATTAAAATTTTAACGACTAACAGGAATGTTCAGCTCGACGGACAATAGTACTATGGGTACTGGCTTGTCCATGTAGTGTTCGACATTAAAATACCGACGATTAAAATAAAATAAAATAATATAATATAGTATAGTATAATATATTATTATTATAATATTAATTATAATGCACGGTTGTGGCACAAAGCAGAATTAGCTCAGTAGATAGTAGGTACAAGTTCGTTCTTGTATTTCAATTTCTACACTTTCTAAAGTGGTCAGTAATGGAAAAGCATTATATTATACGTGTATCGTCGCTATACGCAGCAAGTGAACAATTTTCAATACAAATAGTATCTTCTAAACCAATTTGATCGCTTATGAAAACCATACGAATGTTATAGAACAGTCGCAATGAATCAACGCAAATATATAAAGGAGAATTAAAATATGTACTCACCATAACATAGTGGCGTTGCATTTCCGTCTTCTCCTGGGCCAGTTTCTCCAGCTCCAATTTAATACTAAATACAAAAAAAAAAGACGCACGTGTTAGCAAAATGTCGGATCTTACTATCCGTAAGCCCATGGCGATAAATAAAACCGTTAGCAATAAATATTCGATAAACATATCATTGAAAAGTTCAGTAAAGTGGGTACCACTGAAAATTTTATCGCCACAAATGAAGCCCTACTAAATTTCTTAAAAAAAAAAACGAACAAAATTCAGTCAGAGTTTCGAAACTGAGCATCGCCGAATATTTCACACGCGTTAGTCGAATCATCGATGTGAGTAACAAGTTCGAAACGTGATCGCGTGTGAAACAGGTTCGTAACGTCGTTAACGATCGCGATATATATCAACTGTTTAACTCTTTCCCACCTGCTCCCCTTGTATTCCTTTTTCGTTTCTCTTTTTTCACTCCTCGCAGACCGATTTTCCGCTTCAGTCACGTCCCTTAATCGAGGACGGTGCGAGGGGGTGGCTTGCACAGAACCAGACCATTAAAAACACGCAATTAGTGCAGCCGCAACAAACATCGATAATAGTTGTTACAAGCTGGCCAACTGTACACATGAGGATCGTCTATGGCAGACGACTATCTGTCGATTCTCTCTCTATTTAGATCGATTGGCGTGTGTATCGGCTGACTCGCGCTGCGCCCCTCTAAATGGCGTATCAAAACTATCGGAAGCAGTGAAATTGCGTGAATATTCCGCGGAGGGGTTTATTTCGTTCGATTGAACTCGGTGCGGGACAAATCGGTGCAGCGTCGATGTCTATTTGCCAGGAGTTTCGCTATGTAATGATCCCAACCCAACTATTTCCAGAAAATAATCCATGTTAATAGCTGATCAGGGACTTAATCTACCGATCTAATCGATTCTTCAATGGCATTTCAAAAATTGATGAAGGAATTATTCCACTGTATTTTTAGCAAATTTTCATCATGTACTTTTAACGCAAAGATTATCCAAAGTAAATTTAACGATCTACATAGGTGTTGTTAAATAATTTGGTTTCCACCTCGCACCTTTTAATCTACAGGTGGTATTTAGTCGAGCTCACGTAAAATTACGTATTAGTACAAAAGTAATTAATTCTAGGTTTAACGAATATTTTAAAGACTGTTCTTAGATATGCATTACAAAATAGTTGAATATTAAAGGAATACAAATTCTGCTTGTCGCGTTCTATGTTTTAATAGAATTTAAAGAAAAGGTCGATAGACTCATAGCAAAACGGGCAATTATAAATATCACGTTTTAACAATTTAGATAATTAAACTGTTCGTCCTCTCTATTTATCGAGACAGTTCAATAAATCGTGATAGAAAAACATCCTGACACCGAACAAATTCAGCGGCGATCGAAAATAACTACGCCAGAATCGGGGAATCGTCGCTTTTTCATCGCCGAGGATCGATCTTTATCCACACGTTGCACGGTGTTATTGCGCACGGCGGAAATAATAGAACGTTGAATGGAAAATTAATTTCCATTGATCTCGTTGGCGCAACAATACGCTGCGAAACAACGCGGACGCGGCCCACCGCATATAAGGTCCCTTTTATGGTGGAATTAATTTTTTAACGACAACAAGGGCCCGGATCACATTTTTTTCCCCAGCCTGACTACAAAATAGACCCCAGTTCCACGCGACGTTCCTGCAAGATTGCAGCCCCCATTCCCATTCCGCATAATAAATATGTGCCCATAATAGTAGAGGGTGTTGTGCAACACCGTATACAAATGCTCGCGGAACCAATGCATACGTGTGTCTACCTGCATTTGCCAGGGATTTCAGTGAAGGTGTGCGCTCGCACGTTTGTGCAGACGCATTTATATTTCCACCTGTGTTTCCAGCATTATACGAATGGACAGTAACAACCCGGGCATCGAGCTAATTTTTCTCGGGTTTCCCTGCATTACAGTACCAATTACGCAAGAATTATGTTTCACGATATTTTTCTTTTCTCGCCGGTTCATTAGGCTGTAGTTCGGATACTGATATTCTACGGCAATGGTTCCCAAAACTAGACACCCTGCATCGTCGAGGGGTAGTACGAACTTTTGGGGGAAACAGAATGAAGGCAACGATATTCAGACATCGTACAAAATAGAAATGATATCGTTTTCAGCGCCGGCATTACTTAAGCAATGCCAAAAGGAACGAAAGAAAATTGCTTAATCCCCTCCTCTCCTAGTTGTATACGTTAATGAATGGTGTGATGCAGAGGATTGCCATACATAGATAAATTTTTAAACCTTTTAATACGCTACTGGTAAACGTTGAAATCGTAAAGGGTACAACTGTTTATCGACTTGTGCATTATGGTGTATAAAAAAAGAGAAACCGCGGACATTGATCCGCATCAACTTCGTTTCGATGAACGCAAAAAATTGAAACTATCTACCGTACGTAATAAACGCCCGGCGAAGGTATATTTATAAATATTTAACCGAGGTTTACGTCGATCGATCGTTACGCTTTATACATCCCGCGAGCGGTAACAAATTATTTACGCAACATGAAATTTGTTTAACTAACTCTGGCGGATGAAAAGCAGCGGAAAACCCCTAGAAACGTGGTTTCTGTAATCTGAAAGCAAGGGATGGATGATAGTGTGCCGTGTAAAAGTACCATTTCCATTCTTTCGTTTTCTCCGTCCACTTTCTTTCTCGGCTTACCATTACGTAATGCCTCTGTATCTCTATTTTTTCACCTGCTAGCTCCTCGCACTCCAATTCGAGTCCGCGCAAGGGGAACAAGAACACGGCATTAATATCCACCAACCCTCAAGAACGCCGTGCCTTTGTTTGTCTCTTCGTTCCTTGGCGTCGCAGTCGCGACATTAAATTAAAACGCGTGCACTCGCGTTTCGTGACAATGGAGCTAACGAGAAAAATTGTAACGTCCGAACGAGAGGACAAAGGGGAAAAGCGCGGAAAAAAGTAGGTTGGCTAATTCGTGACAACGGACAGAGGAAAAACACAGGGCTTGTTCCTGGCAGCGTCGAACACAGAATAATAACGCAATGAACGTCCCCGCAAAACTTGCGCCATAGCAAAAGTCACTTCCACTTGTTACGATATAGGGTGTTCCGGTAATCGTGGTGTACAATACCGAACGACGTGGTCCCTCGTGCAAAAATGAACAATAATTCTAGAATAGAATTTTAAATTTTAAACGAAGGAAACGGGTGTTCTCGAAAAGAAGACCCCAATGTAAATCTTTAAATCTGTAATGTCAAAGATGTATATTTGTGCTCGTACCACCAGCTCGTTTACCAGAACACCCGGATCACGCGTGCGTTACAGGAATGTTTGCATTCTCGCCTTAAACGACGCGCACTCGTAACTCGTCCCAATGAAAGGAGCGTCTGCCTCCGTTATATCGTATATCGATTATCTAATTATTAGTGGCGGAAACGTTTGATAAAAGCTAACCAGTCTGCGAGGCAATTTTCATTCGTTACCAGTAATTGGACGAGACAGGTTCGACAGAGGAAAAAAGAGCTAAGACGATTAACTATATGTATATCGCGATTGCATCAGCCAGGAGAAATCTTTCGAAGGACGATCACCGCAGCGCTAAGTGTAATGGAAATTGATAGGCAATCATTGTGCGCCATCCGGTTCCGGAAACACGGAAGCGAAACTTCCTTCGATATTATTCGCGCTTCGATTTTTACATAGTGGACACGCTTGCGTTGAACGATAAGAAGTCTATGATCGACGGCACGAATGCTGTACCGTCTTCTCTACGAAATTACTCGGCTAAGTGATTGTAAAACGAGTCAATTGCCTATCGCTTAACCGAGCAGCGATGCTTTCCCTCACATTTCTTACGATAAAAGATCAAAATCAAGTTAATAAAATCAAATTAGCTGACCGCAGTTTGCAATGAAACAGTTCTTAACCAGGAAAAAGATTCGGTTACTTAACCGAGGATTACAGCATCTCTACTGATCCAACTATGTACATAGTGCTGTGTATTTCTCAAAATTTTCGCAATGTATATCCCATTAGAACGATAACTGCATTAACTTTTAAGCGCCCTCGGGCGTACGCAAATAATCATCACGCTATACCTAGCACTTTGCCTGGACCTGCAACCGACGGGCATGATATCGATACATGTACAGAGCACTCGTTTTCTAACTCCCGTATAGTAATCCTCCCTCGTCGATCGCGATCTTTAAAGGAAACTCGATACCAGCAAACAAGGCGCACTTTTTGCACGCGTTGCGTCTCTGTAAAAGGGCCGACTGAATAATTCAGTCAATCGTTAGTGAATTTCAGTGGTCGTGTACGAAGGGGGTTAACCAAAGGAGAAACAAGAACGGAGGGACAGAAGGAACTCCGTGAATCCGTTCAGCCTCGTCACGATAAATTAGTACGATATTAACGATCGGTCGAACGATAATTGTGGTTGCACGACCGGCCCCTGAAAGCCCATTAATTATTTCAGATTGACGCGGCGCAACGATTTACAAGGCGTCTTATCGACTCCGCTTCTCTTTGCCGGCGAACGTACCGAGGCATAAATATGTACGCGGAAACGCGCACCTGTGTATACCCACGTTGCACGTACACACCGTGCCGCGAAATCCAACGTGCTTTGGCCGCTCTCAATTTGTAAATGGCAAATTTATAGCCCCCCATCAATTCTTGTACCCGTTCCCCTCTGGTACGCTCGCGGAATCGAGATCGTGAAAGCATTTATCCGCGCTTACCGCGTTTGATAATAAAATTAGCGCGGCTCCGCCGTCACTTTCCGCATCATCGAGCGTATAATACAGGGCATAAAATGAATTATTCCGTGCGATCGAGCTGTTTGCACGGAAAATTCTCCACCGCGGATTGCGCAATCTTTGCACCCTGGTGTTTCCGTTCCAAACTGTCGAAGATAAATCCCGTGATTTACCTTAGCTTCGAGGGGAAAAATGAAGTGTGTGCCGTGTTAGTGTGCACGTGTATTTCTTCAATGAGATAATGTAAGTACAAATGGTGTGCTAAGTCGGACGTGTATTTTTAGTAAGCATTATTAAAGGAGGAGGAGAATCCAAAGTTCGAACACGTGTATTGACCCCCGTATTGTGTATTAAAACTTTTCAATAAGAAAGTTACGCTAATCTTAACCACGGGGCTACAAAAAAGCTGCAGGACGAGGTGGCAAATTATGAACGCGGTGTGAAACGGTGAGACAAAAGTTTCGCCGCACGGTGTGTATATACGATGAAAGGAAATTTTAAGCGCAAAGCGTGTACGATATTATTATACGATCGGTTGTCACGAGAATGCGTGTCCCCGCGGTAAACATTATCATTCCCTCGTCGCATGAACGCCGGCACGAAGTCCGGGGCGTGGCCGAGGAAAAATCGAGCACTCACCGGAAGAGTTGGTGTGCACCGGGTGCGAAATTGGCTACTTTCTGACTGTCCTGCAACAGAGGCATGTGCGCGGCGAAATGTCGCACGCGGCTCACGTACGTCCCGGCGCATATTTATGCATGTATGCACACAGCCCCAAGGGCTCTTCTTCCCTCTCTGTTTCACTCGCGCGTTTCCCTGCGCCCCGTGTTGCTGTGACACGAAACAGCAATTTAAGTTTCCGTCGTCGGTGGAAATCGTGCGGCACGTGACGTCGCGAATTAACACGTTAAGGGGTCGGGACATAAATTAACGTGTCAAGCGGCCGATAAAGATCGCCGGGCGTATAACGGGTGAAAACCGCCGCTTGGCCCGAAGAAAGTTCCCTTATCGGGCAACTTTTCTCCGCTTGCTTGCGTGACAGATCGTATCGCACGATTACCCTCTGTATTCCTATACTTGTTACGTTTTTTACCAAGTTTTTTTTATTTATTTGAAACTGCTGGCCAGGCGGAACGTAACGGGTGGGCGGGAAGCGTTCGCTTAGATTTGTGGTATTGTGGAATTTGCGCGATCGGATTGCTTCACCGTTCAAATGATAGTTTACGGGCTGCTCGAAGCTGCTTTCTATGCATCTACATGCGTATATATGTACTTCCTTTTATAATGTCCCGCAGTACAGCTTCTAATAAGATAGGTCAATTAACTGTTTCGCGAGCTGCGTTGTTTAGATTATTTGGTACCAGTGAAGAAAATAAATATCTTTGTCGCTTCGTTGTATACCGAAATATCATTGTGTTATTAACCAGTCAGCTGTGGATGACGACTATATCCGTCATGCAGAAATGGCAGAATGTCGCGTTATGACGACTATATCCGTCATGCGTAAAAGTTAGTTACCATTTGCTATTTAAATTGTAACTTTAGTCAAAAGTAAAATATATTCGTAAATTTCAATATGTTTAGAATCTTTCGAGGTGAAGCCGAAATGAAACAAACAAATAAAAAGTATAAATAATTTGAGATGAATTCATGCATCCCCGTATGCACCAGCTGGAACTGCCTATCAGTTCGTATAACCACTTTATACATGTGCGACGATAATGTTTTTTAGATGTTAATGTCATAGTTTGTTCTAAAAAAAAGATTAGAAAAGAATCGCGCTATTGGTGTTCGACGTGCAAAGCCCCACTATGTGTCGTTCCTTGCTTTGGTGAATACCACTCGACAGCAGCAGTTTGAAGTTTTAACTTTTATAGATATTTGTTTTTTCCTGAGTTTTTCGTTCATTATGTATGTAGTATATGTTTGTGTTAAGTGTATGAGTAAATATTAGTAGTAAAATTGTTCGTTTTATAAAATAAAGCCGTCTTTTTGATCCAATATTTTAACACCGAGACTTACTCTGTGTTTGACGACTATACCCGTCATCGCTTGATTCTCGCGACACACTTAGGTGCGCGCTCTGATAAATGGTCGCCACAGCTGACTGATTAACTAAGTGGCGCGATTTGGTAATTAAAAATAAGGGACTGTGCGTTACGTTAACACATTACCGACTGGTAGCCTATTAATCGGCTTTTTGTCGCCAACGCCTAGCGACCGGTAGCCTATTAATCGGCTTTTGTCACCGACGCTCACCAAGCCAAGATTTATTATCCTATAATAACAGAGAGCAGACAATTTTATTTGAGCGTACGAAACGCGCAGACATTCCCGCGCGACAGTCTAAACCGAAACAGAGCCGGTGCCAGGGAGAATCCGTGGCTGAGCGGCCGGTCGGACGTGCGTATGTTGTTGAACCGCTAGCGGTCGGTAAAGTGTTAATATTTCTTTCGGAGCGCATCAAAATTGTTCACGATACGAGAAAGCATTTAACACGTTTAGTTGATTACGCGAAAGGGAGCACGTTTCTAGAGAGATTGGCAGGCAAGTGTGTCACGTAGAAAACGTCACTGGACAAGGAGAAGTTGAATGGTTCGCAGACGCGAATATAACACGCGTGCACAGAATCGAAACCGAGAGGTCTGTCCGTCCTCCAGGCTATGTGCATACTTCAGTGTGCATAGCTTCCGCACGGACAAACAATTCTCTGCCAACATCTGTCGGTTTGTCTCTGTTCGCTTCGCCTACGCACCGACACGACGTTTGCGCAAATATTTCCGAGATAAGATCTTCAGCGTATACTCGAAGAATTGACACTAGTCGATTAATTGCTGTCAGAGTGTAAATACCGTTCTGTTGACCATTGTCGGGGTAAACACGTGACCGGGCAAATGGAATTGTACAAGTTGAAACAATCGTAATGCGAAAATGGAATGCGCTTTGATCGAATCAATTTTTTTGTATCGAAACATTTCAATTTTTTAATTGCGCACGTGCTTTGTATGTGGTTTCCACGTAGCTTTTCTTTTATTGTAATACAATTGTGCCTGGTCGTAATTATACATATATACATTATAGAATGCAGAGTGTCATTTGTAAGAACGTAATATTAGATACCTTCTGGTGCTTGTATTCGGGGGGAGCTATAAAGTAAAATTCTCATGCGAAAAATGTATCTGTACTGAATTTCTTCGACGCAGTTTACTCTTATTATTTCTGGCAAATAAGAGAAACAATTCGCGCGGTGAAACGTTTCCACTTAATTCATTATTGATACAACTGTTTTATTATTCCGTATCGGGGCTATAATTTCTGCCGTGCCCGGCAGCGAGCAGTTGTGCCAATAATTATAAACGATACGCTGCGCGTTTTACGGTAATCATATACCGTTTCCAACGTTTCAATCAGACGAGAGCTCGAACAGCAATTTGAGCTCCGTCCGAGTCGCGAGTTTAATTAAATAACGACAGTTACCGCGTCAGGCTGGTTGTTAAGTTAATAACAAAAAATAGTCTGGCGCGGCCGATGGAAGGGATTTGATAAATGGGCATTGAAAATAAAGGTCTACCTGTGATATTGTGTCTGAAGAAAGTTGAAGTCCTCCTTGATACGATCGCATAACTCGCCGATCGAGAATTTATATTGCTGTCCTGGCTGCGGTGGACCCTGAAACACCAAATAAAACGATAAGGTCAGTTCATCCGGCGATTCAAACGATTTTTCGCTCGTCGAAACACGCTGGAACACCGTTCCCTTTACGCAAAAAACTTTTCTCAACGGTGAAAGAACAGATTTTCACACGCTAAACCCTTTGTCTCTCTAGTTGCCGGCGTAAAAACGAGAAACGCACTTTCCAGACCACTCCCGCCATTGTTACATTTTATAATATAGCGGAGAAACGTGTGTAATTGCCCTTTTCTTATATCTAGACGGAGTTAAATGCCATTTGTCGACGCGCAGAATTATGCTTTCAAGACCGTTTTGCAGTATCGTTGAATTCCTCAACCGCGCACTGCATACACGTATTTAAATTTCATCGCGGCAAGGAAAAAGGAAAACGTTAAAACGTTGTGCACGACGATTGGAAAGTAATAATGAAAAGGCAGCTATACGTTGTTATAAGAACAACATATTTTATGCGCTATTAAGCGATCGGAGTTTCAAGCAGGTATTTATAAGCAGGCTTTCGAAGGTTCATTAGCCTTGTAAATCCTCCTCGCTAAAAAGTGATTCGATTCATGAGAAAATAATATGTATCAGCACAGTTTACAGCGAACAAGATTCATTGAACAAGGAACAAAGTATCAACGCTTTCGATACTGAAATATCAAATGTACCTCCACTCATTGTGAACTTAGTTTCTTAAATACCAAAATGCAATACATAAACGAAAGGATTAATTAACCTATCGCATAGGTTGTCACGCTAAAGAAACGAGCACAGAAAAACGCGTCCAACAAGTTTCAACCGCCAATCACCAATATCCACCCCATTCTACGTGCACCCTATCAAATTTCCATAAAGAAATTTATTCCTCGGTCTACCACTTCGCTACCGAACTTCCGATCTGTAATGCACTTTCCCGTGTTGCACGAGGCAGCGTACACCGTCGCCGCTGGAACATGAAAGCCAGACTACTAAAAAGTTACCCCTGAACGACTCTGCCTGATCTTGTTTGCGACCCCTACGCGGAGGCAGAGTGGCAGGGAAATATATCCCCGTGTCTCGAATTTCCATCGAGCGAGGCGTCTAGCAAACAGGTGGAACAACACCTGTCTCAAGTTCGATCGGCAAACGAGAAAGTCTCGATTTCGTCGCGCAGGAGCGGTGTAACCTACGGTCCAGCTTTCGACAAACACGAGTTATCGCGGGAGATTGTCTGCGAAGCCTGTCGAGTGTTCGCCGAGCGTAATCGGACGTCGTGATTGCGTACGGAACGAAACGGTAATCCTTCGATGTGCCGGATGCACTTGTCACGGCCCACGTAAGCAGCCGCCTCGAGGCGTGCACACGAACGACGCAGCCGGCATAAGCGGCGGAAATCGTGCCGCTGCTTTGGCTTCCGTTCGCTGATTACGCCCACCAGTTTGAACCTGCGCGTATCCCGAGACATACGCGTGCTGGTTACACGTTCCTCCTTAATGCCCCCGCGGGAAGAATATTCGCCGGGGCGGAGGAGGAAAAAGGAATCCAGGAAACACTTTAGATGGAAATCGACTCACGTCGACCGCAAGGAACACCGTTTCCTAGACGGCCATATTCTTCAGGGAAGCTTGGCGCAAAAAACAAGCTACGAAGTCTCCGGCCTGTGCAACAGGTCGGCGATTGTTAATTGAGTTTATTGCAATAGCAATCGAAGGGCCATCGATGAAGAGCGCGGATAACAAGGGAGCACTAAAACGTCGCCGTGAACGTCTTGAGGGCCCCAACTTTCTCCAGCTCGAACATCGCTGGACACGAATATGTCAAGCAGCAGAGACGTTTGTATCAGCCGTTTCATGAAATTTACATTGCCACCCCTAAAGTCGTATGGGAAACGGACGTCTTTGAGAGAGCCCCCGCGACAAGACCCTCTTAGGATTCAAAGGGAGCCTGCCGTACGAGGACATTTCGTGCACGTCAGACGGATTTTCTGCAACGGCCAAAGTTATCCCCGGTTATCTTGCGAAATCGTTTTCTCCGCCTCGCTCGATCAATAAAGAACCAACGCCACGTGTGCCGCCCTGGTTCGCTTTTATTCCCGCTGAAACAACGGGCGAGAGAGTGTCAGGAACGGCGGAAATAGTGGAGCAAATTTGGCCGCTGCTCCAGCATTCGAGAGCCCGATGGAAACCCACGCTTACCGACTTTGGCGGCAGCTGTACCAGCGCCCACGACCGTAAAAGCCACATTATTACCGGTAGTACCGCTGCTACTCACCTTCGTATACCTGCCGGTAATAACGTTACGAGCGTGTTATCGATCGCTTTGCACGTCGTACCCCGCAAAACGGATACGCCACGACGGCCTCGTAAAAGCTGAAATAGTTCTCCACCTCCTGTACTACCTTCTTGCCACCCCGACCCGTTATATTCTCTGCTCTTTCCATTGCTTCTGCTCTCTCTCCACTCTCTTCGTCAATCCTTTCGTTGACGACCGAAAGGATCTACGCGTATGCGTTACTCTGCACAAACATCGCCCCGTATCTCGCGGGCTTTCATAAAAACGCTCAAACGTAAAAGTTACGCGCTCACCAGAGATATTTTGAAAAGCACGGAACGAAGCCGGGAACATGTATGATTTTCATGGGCGGCGAATGCGACGTGAGGAAATCAACATTTCCGGAGGCTGTCGTGCTGAATTTGCTGACAAAATTTCCCTTTCATTGCTTTTGTTTTCTTTTTAGGAGAAAATCTTGTATGTTGGTAATTGCAACAAAGGTACGTCGCGCGGCGGGGTTTTTTCGTGAAAGGTAAACAGCGAGAGGAATATTAAATTGTACGATGCGTAGCTGAATTTTGTATAATATTTGTGGAAACTTTGGCGGAATGTCATTAACTTTGAACCACTGTTGTTGTGTTGTGCGTAAAGATTTCTGTCAGCAAGCGAGAAGGATTTTAGTGCGCATTTAATTCGTTAAAAAGATAATCGTTTCTCCGAAGTGGGCACATGGGCACTTCGAGATTCAGATTCGGAGATCTAATTGAGAGATTTCTAAAACGGTGCAGTAATCTCGTGCAGGATAATCGGCCTGTTATTTTTCGTCACATCATAAAAATTACTCCAACACGTTTGGTCCGTATTCTCCAATGAACCAACTGTAAGTCGCTCTACTAATAATACAGAACGAAAGTTAAACAGCACCCAATAACTTTCAAGCGCAAATCGTGGCCGGAGTAGAGATTAAAATTTCAACAATTTCCGATCGGTGGCGTACATAAAAGGTCGCAGCCGTGCGATAAAGACCGAGCTAAACATCACGACGCGTTTCCCCCGTGTGCAGCGCACCCTTCTGTCAACGTCGCCCGGCAACCTACACCCCCCTAAATCGCACCAGTTAACATCTCGCTCCACGTTCGAGGCGTAAAGTTCGCCTTGCAATGTACTTAATAAATCCCCCCATGCAGGCTGACGTTTGTAAAACGTAACTGCCCCGGCGACTTTGCTCGAATCGATAGGGCGTGCTTATCAGGTTAGCGTAATATTCGCCAGCGCCTAACGCGCTACTCGTCCCGAAGCCGTCAAAGGCGACACCGCGTATCTTATTTGTCGCGTGTACGAGGAGTATCGACGGCAGAGCCGGCTACGCTCGTACACACGCGGACACGGTGATACAGGTGAGCAAGTTGCTCGTGTGAGCGTGCTTTCAAGCGATATCGAACACGTGTAAACGCATCGAGATACCTGCATCCGGTTAACGGGCCACCTTTAAAGGCGAGCGAGTGAACGAGTTACCCAGGGCTCGGGGCTCGCAAGAATCGACAGAGTCACGCGCTGCTGATCGGCAGAATAGTTGATCCCATTTGTCCGCGTAAAGCCACCCGCGGTCAATCCAATTAATTTATTGGCTTTCGCAGCAGAGCACCCGTGCTCTCTCCTGGTCTCTCGCCCACACCCTCTCCTCTCTCTCTCTTTCTCTCGGCCGCGCTTGCTCAACGCTATACTTAGGGCCGCGAGATTCCGTCCCCGTGCATCGCTGTAATGCGCGCACAACGCTGGGAAAAGCTCGATGCCGGACGATTACGTACACCTCTCCCGTGAAATTGAGAACAGTGTTGAGGGAAGAATGTAATGCTTCAGCGATGGAAATTGATTTCGTTGAATGTCGAGAGCGGGCACTTGCGGTTTGTATCAAGGGGAGATATTTGCCGAAGTGTCTTCTTTCTTCCCATTTGAATTAAAGGGTGGTAGGTACATACATGATGAAAGAGAGATATTTCTGTAAAATACTTTTTCCTTAGGCAAAACGCGACGATACCGTGTATCTTCGTCCGCGATCGTAAAAGTGTTAAATAGATTGTACGATTTCTGAAGAATATTCATGGTTGCGAGTTCTCCCTTAAATGTGGATTGATGTTTGCACGACACGTTATCGTTGAATGTACATACAATTGTTTACCTCAGCTTGAAGTAAGTTTGACGCGGGGAAATCGCTTTTCTGCTTTCCATCGAAACGATTTTACTGCAATTTTAATAAGTCTGTGCATATTGTGACGAGACTTTTTCACGCAGCGAACATTCGTTCCTAGCACCATCGAACACGAATCGAGATTACGCGAATGATAATTTAGAGCCCTTATAATGTTTTCAAGAAGTGCAAACGTGCCCTATTTCAACGTACTTTCCAAACTGTGCGCATGCATCAAAGCTACGGTTCAACTTTTGTACGAACATGTTAGCGACAGCGCATTTTGAATGAAAGGAAAGGGACCGATTTATGATAGGGGCCTAGCCTGGGTGCGTTTGGAGAGTGTTTTGCAAATGGGCAATCTGGACGGCAGACGATGGCTGGTGGCCCGACGCTATTCAACTATCGAATGTCCAAGGATTGACTGTTTATTAGGGATGTTTTGAAAGTGAATGAATGAGACTGAACATCCCGTTGACCAACGATGGCTGGCGACCGCATTGGGTCTTCCAACTATCTGGTGTCGAGGGATTGTTTATTAGTGTCTTGTAAAGAATACATGTGGCAATCGGCTTGTAGCCGTATTTCCAAGGAATAGGGAAACTCTTCCTGGAGGATCTGGCCACGGAGTGGGGAAGGTTCTGCCTTTTGGTAAATGAACTGTGATTGACCACTCAGTCTTTACCCCAGAACTGATCGGGAAAGAACTACCTATCTTACGCCTCTCTTACCTCTTCCACCTCTAATATCAACGAATTCTTAACAAACATATACATTCCACGGGCGTACGAACAATATTTTAATAACAAATTTCTACCCTTTCGAAGTATTCACGTTATATTTTAGTGAAAGGCGCGTGCACTTTCAGTCGACGTTAATATCAGTCTGACAAAATTCGTTTCATCTAGGTACATGGTACATAAGTGGGCTATTTTTTCTCATTTTTAGAAATCCACGTCCTTTATTATTTCGCCGCTACACGGTAGCACTTCACTTCGGTAAATTATAATTGCTATTCTATTTGCGAAACCGAGTCGCCGCGAATTTTTCCATTTAAAGGTACTATTTCCCCGCGCTTAGAATGCGCCGTGTATTTTCCACGAAAATATTTCTGCAATGGCTCGTAACGCGCAGAATATCCGATCTTTGCTGAGATAAGACTGGTGGTTGGAGGGTCCAGTGAAAGTTCTCGCGATATCGATCCGTGATCGCCTTTAGCGTTAAACGCGCACTTCTTTCCATTAGAAATGCAATCGGAGTAATTGCATCCGTGTTTCGCGAACATTCCGGCAAAATATGTAATTCTAATCAACGTGGGAATAACTGTTTGGAAAAACAGTGGTAGGAAATATTCGCGACCCGCATAAACCAAATGGTTTGGCTGCGAAAGTGCTGTGAAATCCAAGTTGAAAAATATGACAAGAAAAGTGAAGGACGATAAAGAGAGCGACGTGGTTGAAGGGAGCCTCGTAGGAAAATCGCAGAAATCAAACGGGAGAGACACTTGACACTTTTGGATGCACAGAATATTATATCACGCTATTACAATAATATCAAGGAAGATCTTTATGTAACAAAACTTTCAATTTTAATCGCTCGCGCGGAATGGACCGTTAATATTATGGCTATTCAAATCTTCGCAAAATCCAGAAGGAAGAAACGAAAGAATTACACATGAAGTGGAAAATACAACGCTGCTATGCAACCAAACGAAGTCTTATGAAATTATCTCTAATCAGAAATATATCCTCCGGTTTTATTCCCGATCACGCGATCGGAAACTCAAGCACGGTATGATTGGAGACCGACCCAGAGGACGGGAGATTAAATTCAGATTTTTCGATTTTAATGTTATTGGTTTAACGGGAGGACGGGATCCAATATCGTTCTCACGGCGATTGGCGTGATCAAATAAAGTCGTAATAAATACGTGTCGTCTCTGTGAAATGAAGTTAAAACGCGACGTAAAAATTTCCACGTTTACATTGTTTGCCACGGGCATCGGCGTATCAATAATAAAGCGAGCACGTTCCTGTATACTCAACGAAATGCCGGATCGCGCGTGCCGTGCCTCTGATTTTTCCGTGGAAAATTTGCTCGGATTCGGGCCGCGGGGAAAATCCATTTTTCGCCGCGGTTCAAAATATTCACCGTTTTACACCGAACAAAACTGTGGAAGCTGGAGGCAAAAAGATGGACAATCCGACCGACAGACAGACAGCGAAAAGGGCTTTTTTTCCGCGTACACAGTACGAGAGCTGTGGCGGAAAATGCGGTTAGGTGTGTTTTCCGCCGAAAAGCGAAACGCTAAATTATACGTCGGTCCGACGAATAATGACGAGAGAGCGGTGCCAGCACCCGTCAATCCGTGTCCTTTACGTCCTGCGGCCGGTTTAATTATCCGCTAACACGATCGCACCCTTCTCGCGTCATAACCTACTCTCACCCCCTTGGTACCAATCTATTTATCTCCATCCACATCGAAATTCCTCCCCGTTTTTTTCCCCTCGATCCAGAGCAATCACAATAATTCCGATCGGCATTCCACTGGCCCCCGTGTCGAAAACTGGCCGTGAAATCGGCGTGCAAGCGGGAAAGAATTAATACCGATACGTGACCGATCAAAACAACGGGGCTTTAGAGCGGAGGGTGGCGCGCACCTTGCCGCTTAGTTCGTGATATCCGCGTCGAATCATAGATCGTGGCGTGTAATAGAGGGTGCATATGGCGGTAACGTTGCCGCGAATAGTGAAAAGGGCGTACACTCCGTAAAGGAACGTGCTGATCGTTTGAAGAAAAAAAGAACGAAAGAGATAGGAGGGAGGGGGGCAGAATCAATTTCGGGGGCTATTCGAGCAGAAGCAACGTAGACTCGGCAAGAAGTCGTTCGCATTTTTCTCGATTTCATTATCCCGGTCTGTTGCCCCCTTCCCGCCGTGACGTCGCGTAATATATAAAACGCGATCCAACGTTTCACCGATCCCGTCGTAAAAAGAAGCTCGAGGAAAGGGGGTACCGGGCAACATCGCCGGATGTCGATGGGACGCAACGCGATTTCTCCGCGTTTGCCGACAGAGAGCAACCGGAGCGTATAAAGCGTCTCGTTTATTCTTTCATTTCGATGCTCCGTTTATTCTCAAAGCGGTCCCCGTCGTCGGCCACGATCTCCATGGGAGCTAGTGAGGGCCGTGAACGTTTAATGGAACGAATTCCAAGAAGATGGCAGACGAGCGGAATCCCGCTCAGTCCTTCGGGTCTAATTTTTGTTAGCAACTCCAATAACCAGACGCCGCGGAAAGTGCATTACCTATGCATCAGAGAGAGCGGTAGAGGGTAGGTGCGGGGAGGGGGAGGATGGGTGAAGGGGAGCGATAGAGGGCAGGTAAGCGTGTCGTGCTGCACATTACGGCGGATAGTGGCAACAGAACCAATCAGTCGCGTTTGCAGCCACTCAAGTACGCTTAAGTGGCGCATATCAGCGCGCCTAATTACGTTAGTTCCATCGATCCTGCCGTCCACTAAAGATCCGATTATCAGCATGCATTATCGGCCGAGTTAAGGGCTCTCTATGCCGTGTCCCCGGCTGCGCCTCCTCCGTGAAAGCGAAACGCGCGCGTCAAACCGCTAAAGATACATTAATCATTTCACGAATCGATCCCGGATAAGCCGCCGCTCCAGCGACCGGCCGACCGAGCTTTATACATATTAAGGGGTTGGACGCGCCGCTCGGAGAAAGCACCGTCGCCCGCTCGCCAATTTAATTACCATAATTGCTGCGCAATAATTAAACAAAAAGTTAAGGGCGAGAGTAATTGCGGCGGCGCGGATATGAGCGTGTAAATCGTTTGACGCCCCGTGGAACATCGTCGACTTGTTTTAGCGAGTGGCGGTGCTTCAATGAGAATTATGTTTTTAAAGCTCGGCACTGCAAGTGCAATTGCATTCACGTCGCACGATCGTGCCTGAAATATCACGGAGACAGTTCGACAGAGAGACTGGTGGAAATTCTTTTCCTCTTTAGCTAGGGTGACCATTTTTTCTGCGGTGCAATCCGGGACATTGAGGAGGGTAGGAAGGGGAAGGCTAATTTTCCAGACATAATTAAAAATTGCATTTAATGAAACAAATACAAATACAATACAAAAAATTGTATTTAAGGCATAAATAATTCGAACGTTAAAATCGGGACGAATGTTCACCCCATCTTTAGCGTTTGCTATGTTTCCAAGTGTAACTGTTTCCAAATTAAAACTCAGTAAATTCATTCGCTCATTTTACGAACCAAATCAAGTTGAAGTAAATCTACAGTATGGCCGTTTTTCTCTTGAAATTGATAGAAAAAACAGAATGCAATTGACAATGGGAGAAAACGTCACGATGCCGAACGGAGGATTTCTCTGCGTCGATAATAATCGTTCACGGTATGGTTGAGAAATGTCTAATACGAGAGATTCAGCGAAGGTCGAGGGTTTAGGAGAAAATCGGAGCTAAACCCGCGAAGGTGGTGTGGAAGGATAGGGGAAAATGGAGAATGACAGAGAAGAGCTTCGAGGGTTGGTGGTTTTCCTCGTACCGCAAAACCACCAACACGTGGCGCGGGTTCCGAAACCACCCGACGACCAAAGCCGACCGCATTCGCCCTATAACTGGACCGACTTACACCCCGTAGGTCGAAAGCCCGCCACTGGTCAAGGTCTTCCAGGCTCGTAAGTGAATTTCAGAAATGAAACCCGGATTTGCAATATTTGTGGCGAGCGTTTATTTTTCGATTCTTTCGCATTTGTCTGCGAACTATTAGGCTAAAAATTGGTGAATTAATTTATTAAAGGAATATTTCGCGATTTCCTTCGTTCAATAATTGTGTTCGCAAAGAGAAATTTCGATTAATGCGGATTACGATTATTGATAGCTTCAAGGAGGAGTAATATGAAGCAATCATTTAACAAAACAAGATAACAGGAAAATTGATTTACGCCTCCCTCCTTATCCAGGCAACCATTACCACCTCATCACGCCCTGTGACAATCTATAATCGAGAGAGACAATATCCCTTCTTTCAAACAAAAATAACGGAACGAAACCGGCAAAGGTACGTGCGAGAAGCGTTAAACGTTCAACGCAATGGAACCATTTTAACTGCTTGATTGAAGAAAACAAAATAAAATTACAACTTGCGCAACGAATCGCGCACAGGCCACCAATTCCGTAAATAAGAAAGCGCCCCAGTAATCCCATCCCTCGTTTCGATTCGATCTGCCCCGAACGCGTCGTTTAATCGAAATCCCACCACACGAATCACTTCGCAACTTTTCAGTTCCACCACTGATCGTATTAATTTCTTTTCGTTCCTATTCCGTCCTCCGACCTCCGCCACGATCTCCAGCAGCCGCAGGAAGAAATCGAAGTTCCATCGTAAACGAATCCGATCTCCCCGAAAGAAACCAGCCAACAGTCAGTCAGCGCAGTTTGCCATTTCACGATTCGCGGTTTCCACGTTCCATCCGCAAAAGTAGTTTCGACGAAACATGCAGCACGACGTCTGTCTCGACGCCCGAATACAAACGGATTACCAGTCTCTGACTCGACAAAAGCCGTGAGCGCCGTCGAATACGGAAATTATGCAACGCGATAACAGTTCCCCTAATATCGCCAGACAATGCGCCTCAAGATTTGCATGAAGCACGGGGAGACGAGCACGGGACTCGGGGGGATAGACGAGCAGCCAACGAGGCACGGAGAGACGCGGGGGGGGGGGGCATTTAAGGGCGCGTAGGAAGAGGGATGAAGCGAAAGCGAGAAAGCACAGGATCGACGAAGAAGGTCAAGGAAACGCGGCACGCCTCGTCGACGCTGATGTATCTTATTGATCATTATGATTATTCCCCCGAAGCAAACTGCGAATTCACCCCGAGACCGCGGGTGCTCCGCCGACATTTGCATAAGCAATGCATTTTGATTCGTAGACCCACATTGCGAGCGGAACACGGTATGACATAAATAATGCATGGCTTTTTCTGATGTAATGATCGCCCCCTGCGTGCCTCTCTATCGCAAAACAGAAACGATTGTCGCGTCTATGATTCTTTGGTATGCGGGAGCTCGACCGTGTACACGTGATTCCGTTCTCGATGATGGTGCCAGTAATTGAGAGATTTTAGCCGCGTATCGATCATCGTTGGACTGACGATAAAGCTGTGTGACAGGGAATTTCTGGCTTCTCTGTCGCGCTTAGGGGTGGGTTTTTTTTCTCGTATTGTGCCTGTATATCGGTGGCATTCTGTGCGCGGCACGGGAAATAATTAAACGATGAATTGGTAATTTCGTATGGGGGTGCATTTCGAGAATCGATACGTCGCCGATGCTTTTTTCATTTGTTACATTTGCTAAATTTTGTCCACTGTTTCTGTTTCATTCGATAAACCGTAGACTGGGAGCTTCTGAATTATACAATTGAAGAACCGCTACAAGGGGAGAGATAATTGAAATCAACATGCAGTATTGAATAGTGCATACATCCTATGGATATTTTATTGGAGTGTATTATTCATGGTTTTGTGGCCGAGCGTTCGATAATCGACTTCTGTTGTATTGCATCCTACTTGGAAAATCTGTTTTGCAACGTTTAATGGGGTATTAAGAGTGTGCAACTGGGGTTTCAGATTATTGCTCCCGCGGGCATATTGCGTAACGCGAGGGGGTATTCAAGATATGCCCTTTGGAAGACTGAGAAGGTGTAATCGGTAATACCTACGAAGTTTATAATCGATTTGGAATCAATTGGCCTTACTTATACCTTTTACTGTGCACGATGAAAATCATTATTACTCTACCAATTTATTCAATTTAAGAACAGAGCAAGTCAATTTTGGCTAATACAGATTTAACCAATAATACAGGTCTAACATTCTGGAACTAAAATTTATGCTACTACTATTATTATGAAGTGAAATTCAACTGAAGTGTACCTTCAATACTATAAAATGAAATCAGAAAACAAAACCCTGTACATTAAAAGGAAGGTACGTAACAATCACTGAAGCAATTACGACGCGCGCGAAGCCAATATTCACAATTCAAATCCAATTCATTGTCCTACGACGAATAATCATTTCGCGAATGATCACTCAACGTTCGCCAGAACGCAGCACACTTTCCAAAATTAAGGGAAGCTTCGAATACTGTGTTCGCAGGTGCGCCACGATATATCTGTACACGGTACATTTCCCTTATTTCCGCTGCCAGGCTAGGGCTCCGTTCGAAGCGATGCGAATCGAGCTGAAAACGCCTGACACACTCGCAGAGTCACACACTGGCGAAGCGTGCACAACAGACAACCCCTACTGTTTCCTCTTTTTCTCTTCGCCTGTCTGTCCCGCTCGCTCGTTCCGGCGTGCACTCGTGCAGATCCGTCGATAAGAGGCGGCCGCGGCAGTTTAACCCGCCGAGCAATTAAGGCGATACGATCGGTGCTCTCGTGAAATAACGTCACACTGCAGAGACCTGGATACGTGGATAAGTGCTACCTCTGTGCGCTCGTTCGTCCCGTTCCCTCCCGTGTCTCGTGCCTTCCATTGCGACAAGTTAAGCACAATCCACCCGCGCGAAACGTAACCCTTCGTACAACCTAGTCGCGAACTGCGTTGAAGATAGAGAGGCGCGTTTAAAATTAGTCTCATCGGTCCTAAATCGTACTCGTTCGCCTTCCGATCTATGACAGTACAGATGATAACTGTCGCTACTTCAAAAGGAACAGGGTGTGCTCAGAAGCAATGCAGGGATTGTATGCATTCTACACAGAGCGATACTAGGCAGCAGAATATAGTTCCCCCTTTTGAATTGGCCGTAAGTATGTGCCAGTAACAGACGTGCTACATGCTTCATCTGCAGAGGATGAAGATCGCGAATAAATCTCTGCGGAGATGATACATGTCTACCTATTCTGGCAATTGCGATACCGTTAGTGTTCCATTCGCTCGAGCATCGTTGCTTTCGAAGAAGTTACAATACGCTTCCGTGGACCCTGCTTTAAGCTTCCCTTTCTAGCCACCGTTTCGTTGTCCGCGCACGCTTTCTCTAACCATCCTTTATCTATTATGCTCCAAGTTGGACGCGTGCACAGTGGGCACGTGCGTGTGGGTTTACACGCATGCTTTACGTCGGGCTTTCACGTGCGCGTACCGCAACGACAACAACAACGACGGCGACACCCGGTGACGAAACGAGAACAACGACCATCTGTATGTAGCGTGTACCATTCTTGCTGCGGGAACACGCCTGATCCGCGCGTAGTATCGCCCGGCCGATTTAACTTAATAACACGGCGCTGCTGACGTTTATGCACTCCATGGTGCCCGAGTAAACGCACCGCGGAGACTGCTTGTAAGCCGTACACCGACAACCTTTTTCCTCCTCCTGGCCCGCGGCTAATTAAAGTTAACCACAATTTGCAACCGGTCGGAAACATTTTAGCAGCCGGGCTAGTTGCGTGCATGAAAGGGCTGATTGGCTCGACAAGTGCTAAGCATCGCGAGGGTTGTATTATACCTCTTAATTGATTGTTCCTGGTCGGTACAAGAACGGTGACGAATCAACGGAGACCTCGAGAAACCGATTTCGACTCGGACGATACGAATTGGATAAGCATGTAACTAAAGGTGTCCGAAGACGATTTGAAATACAAAACGCCAATGGTAAGTGCAACAGCTTCCCGATCCGCCGCACGCGAAAGTGAAAACTGCACGAAGCTGGCAAAGGTAACGTTGTCGGATAACAGAAAGGAGAGGCTGTAAAAACAAAATTGAAAAAAAAAGGAGTAGGCGTCCTTGTCGTGACCGTCGAGTGAAGATAACAACGGGCAGAGCGGACAAAAGAGGAGCTTTAAAAAAGAACACATGGAAGCGGAACGAAGATTAAATGAACAGAAGCCGGAGAAAGCGGAACAAAGGAGCAAAAGCAACGGTTCGTCTACTCCGGGTGGACCAGGTAATTACTGTTCGAATCTCCTCTGTCTTTCCTCCACCTCTGACGCCTATCTTTTCCAGCCCCCTTTGCCCCAACCACTGTTTCCAACCAGTGGAGAGTTGCTGCGAAAAAGTTGCACGAGATAAAAGCACCACGAGAAAACTCCGCGGAGCTACGCCAATGGGGCACGGTACTTTAGCGGCACAAAGGAAGCTCAAATATCGGCCAACTGTCGTAGCCCGGTGCCACCCAACCCTCTGAAACGACCTCGCTCTTTCACTGTCCGTTTCATACCTTTTCTTGCTTGAAACCGTGGCAGGGGTAGGAAATAGAGTGAGAAGGAGAGAGGCAGAGTGGATGGGGAAAAGAGACGGGTCGTTTCAACAAAAGCACGACGGTACAAAAGCTCTACGATAATAGGAAGCACGGCAAGAACCACCCTGGTAGTTCGGCCACCTAATCTGTTACAGTCATAAACTCCATTTTTGCCCCTCAGTCCTTTTAAGATCGCCCAAAACCACCCCTATGTTGTTCCATTGCATATATAGCTGCGTACACAGCTGCAGAATGCTACACACGTATACGATTATCGTTCGGCGGAGTCGAATCTTTTGCCGTGATTGCGCGCATGAGAGGGGTGCGTCAATCATCCCCTGCTTTAACGGAAAGGTTACTTTGTGCATCTTTTAAATATTCTAACACATATGTCGGGTAAAATTTAGTTCGCAGGAGTTGAAGTAATTGGAGGTGGTAACTCTGCATTGTCAATTTATCTGAATAAAATTGACAGAATAAATGGGCAATTGATTATCTGAATGCACGCCGTTCTAATTCGCGAACAGTGTCGCGAGTAAGGTGTACCAAATTTCACCTTTTCATTTCTCTCTTTTACTTTTCTATGATTCGGGATTGACCTATACGTCTTCTTTATTCCGCATGTAAATAATGAACCTAGTACAGACATAATAATAATAGCTACATCTATTTATTTCTAATCCAATGTGTTCCAAGAAGGTAAATATAAATGGTGTGCCAACGTTAAACCAATCGGCAGGCAAAAGCTCGAGTTTTAATGCAGCTATAATATGACAACTATGAACAAAAAATCTGACGAGGCAAACCCTTGCTACATAACAATCACTACTCGCCTCGCTTCCTGACTCTTCCTTCCTCCCGTAACAGCAACCCAAATAGACACGACGTCTGCCGTCCCATCTCGGCAGCCTTTAAGAGTCTACACAATGTTCGAGGTAACTTTGCATAAGGGTTGACTGCGTCAGGGGTGAATATGTTACAATTACTGGCAAACCGAACGAGCCAGGGGGAGACTGTAAAGGCTGGGGTCGCGCTTCAATCCTCGACACTTACGGACAATGTCACCCTTCCTGATCTCTCGGGACCGATACCATCTCTCTCCTGCCCTCTGGCCTTTTTTTTTCTCCAGACGGCTGCGAGCACACCACGCAGTCACGTCGAAATGAAATTTCTCGGGCAGGATGGCCACGCCACACGACTGCCACTGTCACTTCCTTGCTCGGTTCACGATAATCTCGTTATCCGACATTATAGGGTGGATTCTCGAGTCTCCCTCTATTTCTCGGTCCCTACTTCAGCGAGGGTGAAACGGGCACGAGCAATGAAATTCGAGCGGAATCGTACGGCAGCGTCTAAATTGCGATTCTAATCGGAGAATGGCACGCGTGTGCTCAACCATCTGTTTCGGCGGGGTCGTAAACGCTGGATTTACGTGAATCACCGCGGGCACGATTTGTCGAGAAGCAACAAGAGATTACAAAACTCTCGTCGCGTAGTCGTTGGAGCGTTCAGCGCGGTACAGTTGTACGCGTTTAGTTTAGTTTAGTTTAGTTTAATACCATGCCTGTGGCTTTCGGCTATGTACAGATGTATATACGTGTAACCGTTTGAAAATGTTCCTCGCTGTTTCGCAAACGATTTAACGGTTTGTTAAAGATACGGTGGATTCGTACGGAACGGAGTTCTCCGTTTCCCCGACTGGGGTACGTTTCGACACCTGGATCATAGTTTTCGTGCTTCGAAGTGGTCAACGTGAGAAGAGAAATTTGAATTGAAATTTAATCGAGAATCGACATCAAGGAAGACTGAGAATAACAAAAAAAAAAAAAGAAATGAAATTGATGGAAGTTACGTAAGCTTGGCTCCATCGACGAACGAGGTGAACCGCCTCTAATTGTTTTTCTATGTCCAGGTCGGTCGTTAACCTGTTTCTCGGGGCTATGATTGGTGTGGGTTGAGCGGAACCAGATAAATGTGTAAGCGTAGCAAGGCAGATAGGGGGAAAAGTCTTTCGTGTCTCCTGGATGTCGTGCCATTATCGGAGCTATCTCTCGACAACGGTCGACCGTGGATTTTTAGCAGCCTGGTCGCCTTTATCTGCGAACAAGCTGCAGCTAATGTAGCTACGCGACGAGGTCTCGGCGACCAAAGTGCCTCGCTCCCTTTCTTCCTCCTATTCCTTTTTATTATTATCTTCGAGTTGACTTCGCAGCGGCCCGAGAGGCAGCGTGAAGTGTTCACAGGGAAGAAGGGAAAAGGAGAAACGAGATACAACTTGTTAGCAGCGGCGTGGACATCCGGGGACGAGGAGTTTAGGATCGACGGAAAAAGAAAGAGGGAAAAAATACGGCTGTCACATGGCGGGTCTGGTTTTCATTATGTGTGATTGGTATTGTTCCCTCTTGCAGTTTTGTAAGGACCGGCCGGGAAAAAGCGTCCCGAGCAAGCGTGCAGTGGGTGAACTACTTGTTCTATTTTTGTATTGTAGTACGGCACAATTTCTGCATAAATTTAGTGCGTAGGAATTTGTATAACCCTAGTCAAGGTTATACAAAATTGGAAAGAAAGGAATGCATTGTTCTGTGCAAAGCATGCCACCATATTCGTATATCATTTTTGCAGATACAGAAGAACGTATTCAGAGAAATCGTAGCAATAGAGTGCAGTGAAAGAGAATTTCACTAAAAACTAAAAAAAAAACAGTAATTTCATGAGTTTAATTTACAGTAAGCCCTCGAACAACGCGGGGGTTAGGGACAGCGACTGACCCCGTAGTTCTGGAGCCCACCCCTAACAAAAACTGAAGTGCATACAATCATTTATATTTTTCCAATGCATGTGCATATACACATTGCACATACAATATATGTACATGCATACACACGTAGTTCGCAAAGATACTCTAATACATAGTTTGTCTTTTTTCCAAGCTCCAAAACAGTTCGTTATTTGTTTGTATTCAGTGCTACTGCTTCTTTTATGCTACTTCTTCGGAAATTTTTGAAGAATTTGTTCTTCTTTACATATCTTATTTGCCACGATACAGACAATTGTAAAGATATGCTGAATAAATTAGTTCGAAACGAGCTAATGTTTTTTAAACGTACATGTTTAAAAATAAAAAAATGATAATCGAAACCGCTTTGTTCGAGGGAAAATATTAATGCACCCTGTTACTCCAAAAGCCCCGTCGCATCGGCCAAACCAAATGTAACAGTACCGCCAAGGCCGAAAACGAAAGAAATCCTCTTTCAACACTCGCAAAACAACTGTCACGACACAATGTCTATGCAAATGGAACGAGTAAACGGAGAAGCGTACACAACGGGGAAGATCCGTCCGCAACAGAGGCTCGCTCGGCTTCGTTGTTGCATGTGTCTATGTACATACTTGCATTTGTGCGACGTAGTTCACTGCGCACAGTTCCTGTGTGCCCCTTCCCGCCACGCTGTGCGCGCGTTCTGCCATTCGAAAAGTCGACGGAGCGTGCGCAGTCTTGTAACGCTGGTAGCGAATACCGATATTCGCTCGAGCGACTACGAAACCGGCTGCGGGATCGCATTGTGAGCGCGCTTGCACAATCTTCCGTTCCTCGTTTGCTGCACACAACCGGCGCAAGGATATCATTCCACGCCGCTATAAATGCACAAAGAAGCAGATCCCCGCAGCAAGTTGTGCGCCCCTAGGTTGACACGGGGCAATGCGTAAGAAAAATGTCCGTGAAAACTCGTCCGCCGCTAACGGTTCAATTGAGCATAGTCCTTTTCAATTTTGCTTGCGCGTTGTCCGACGGAAATTTAGGGTATGTACTTCTGGTAGCAGATCCGCAGCCGCGTGCATCCGTGGCATATGTACGACGTGGAGTGATATTACAGCTAACCGTGCGTGCTAGAGAACGATTGTTCCGCACTTAGATCGCACAAGACGGAGAATGTTGGCAGCGCACAGTTGAAATTATAGGTACGTATACGCAAATAATGAATGTGATTAATAGAACTGTTTAGATAAAACATGTTTTTCATGTCGGCCATTTTGGATCCCCTTTGTTATGCACATGAATTGTAGCAAATTGTTGCTGGGTAGTTGATTTTGTTTTGCAATTATTTTCTTATAGACTGGAACATCGCCGGGGATGATGTCACTACTAAGTTTCTCATATGATTCATGCTAGCTCATGTTAACACACATGCAAGTGCAACTTCTCCGCATAGATAATAGTATTACAGGCGAGCATTGTTAAATCGCGAAGTCTGAAGGAAGCTTTGAAACGGGCCTTTCTAAAAGACCACGCCAGAAAGAGACAAAAGAACGAACAGGACGAGGCAAAGAAGCGAGAAAAGTAGACAAGGTAGCCACAGATGGGATCGAGCCGAGCCGGTAGTATACAGTAGCCCCCGTGTATATCATTAACCTTATCCTCGTTTTTCGCATCCTCTTCGTATACCCTGTTCCATCGCTGTCACCTTCTCCACCTCCGTGGCAAGAAGCATAGGTCTCGACTGTCTGATGAAACAGGAATGCTCCGTCTCACTTTCTCGATCGTCACATAGGCTCGCGACATCTCTGTCTCCACACGACCTTCTCGCTCCTTTAGAATCCATATGACGTTCCCGTTTCTCTCGCTCCTACGACGATTCATGTTGAGCTGGTCTCGTATATACACCTTCGTTCCTTCGCTCGACTGCTCCCATTCTCGCAGCGCGTAATACGTCCTGCTTCCTCGGCGACGCGCACCGATTTTCCATCTCAGTTGGCCTGGCTGTTGCTGCTGCTGCTAGGGAGCGAGCGAGCCAGAGCGTGCACAAACGAGTAATTAACTATCTCCGTGTGGGACACGTGTTCCCACCATGCTGTCCCTCTGCTTTTCCCCCATCATCTCTATATCTAACCTCGTCCGGGGGCTTTCTCTCTCTCTGTTCAATGTACCATTTCGTTCTGCTCTCGGTTTTGCTCGTGAACACGCTGTCCCCGAACCATTCTGTTTGCACACACGCTCTTATGTTAATTCAGCTTAACGCCCTAGAACCCTTGAGGGTCGCGGCTCGCTTCCAAAAATTACGACCGATCACGAAGAGGGACCCCCGAGGTGGTCACGGACGACCTCGTGGAAAATAATAGGGACCCACGCCTTGTTAGAAGGGGAGAGGGATGGATACACGAGGGTCGCTCGCCGGTTAGGGGCTCCCAATGATTGTCGTTGGTATACTTGATGAGTGGGGTACCCAGCACTGGATTAGCCGAGCCCCCGGCCTTTACGTGTGACTTGACACTACGGCCGTAAACAGGAATTTGATAATCCGATAGAGGGCTAACTAACGACAAGTTCGATAGAGTTGGTCGGAGGTTTGCCCAACACTTCATTCTTCTACGATTCTTTAGGTGTTAACAAGTTGCTTGTCGTATGGGTTGTATATATGTATGTATATACGCTGGGTGTTAAACGTTTGAATCCCGGTATACATACAGAGTCTCGGTGCGTTGTGGAACCAACGCAATTTCATTATACATACATATGTATACATACTCCTTACAGGTCATTCTTGGTCTATGACGTATCTTGAACCTTGACGGGGTATTTGTGTTGTGAACTTTGAAAAAATCGATCCTTTTTTTGCATTTGCTTAAAGTATGTAGCTTCGAAAATATCTATGTCAAAAGATATGCCACAATTTGTAAAACAGCGAAGTTGCAGGTATTAAATGTATTTCTCAAATATTTTCAACAAATTGAGACAAATATTGCAGCATCTATATTTTTGGACCGACGTAGGTTCAGCTAAAGGTTGAAGTCCAGTACGCAGGACCCTAGAGTCATAGGTTCAGTTAAAAGGTAGAAAACCAGTAGCTCTGACCTAAGGATCGTAGGTTCAGCTCGGACATAGCCAGAACCCGCAGAAGTCCAGTTGGTATAACTTTAGGATCGTACATTCCCGATACTGGGCTTCTGCGGATTCTGACTAAGTTTTAGCTGAACCTACGACCCTTGGGCCATGCCTATTCGACTTCTATGTTTTCTGGCCAATATTTAGCTAAATCGACTCTCGTAGGTTCATAGCTACTGGACTTCTACAAGTCCTGACCAACTGTTAGCTGAACCTACCGATTCTGTGGTTATACACACGGGACTCTTGCGTGTTTTTATGAGTGTTCCTGATTTCTCTTGACCACATTGTATTTCTCAAGAATTCGCGGGAAGTCTCGAGAAATTAAAAAAAATATTGCTGAATTATTTTATCGTCAATTCTTTCTTTGTTACGGCGCAACAGTAGAATCATAAAGCCATCGAGTTCCTTAAAATATAATTATTTTCTTGTAGTATGCAATTAGTAACATCTATAGCTGCAAGTTATATCCATATAAATTTGTGCACATCCCTTTCCAGGATTAGTATGTTTCCCTAAACTCAGAGCGCTTTATGACTTTACTATCTGTGAACCGTTAACTGCACGTGTGGACTTCGCGAGAGTCACCCCCAGGTCATTCGCTACCCGAGGGTGACCGGTAGGCACGGGTGGTTAATTGCCACTTCTTCCATATTTTGGAATATCCCTTCCATCACCTCTCTGCATCAACAAGCTGTATGAATTAGCCAATCGGCATAATACCATCAGTAACACGCCCATCCCCAGGTTTTAGCGAGTCCTCTTAAGGGCGATCCGAAGGAAGACTCGAGACATTCTATACTAGTCTTTTAAGGAGTCTACATCATACACTTTACAAGTCTTTACACGACTTCGCATCATTCTTTACACGTCTTTATACTGTCTTCACATCACCTTTGAGTAGTCACATTCAACTACCATACTGTACATTAATATATAAATATACGATTATTTATTACGTGACATCATCTTACATCATTTTCCATCATCTCACATCACATTCGTAACTAGCCCTCACGGCATTAATTTGACGTAGAGCGCAACGGTCATCGTGCTTTTGATCAACAGTCAATTCGCGAGTTGAGTGCCGTACATTCCTGCCGCCCAAACATCTCCCTTATAAATATTGTTCTGGCATTATAGATAGAATACATTTAATATGTATTAAAATTTTAATATTATCCTTGAAATGAATAGAACAAGAAAATATTTTTCCTTCGATTTATTTCAGATGAAATGTACATACTCATAGGTGTCAGTTTTTCACATGGAGCATGAAGTCTTAATGCCATTGAAATGAAATTCTCCGCGGGAAACGAGATTGAACGTGTTAACCAAACGTGGCAGAATCTACAGGCAATCAAAAAGAATCTCGGAGCCTGGTAATACATACACACGTTATTTCCCTTGCGTAAATCGTTGTACACCTCGTGCCTGTCTGCGTGAACCGAAACGCTTTTCGTTTTTTTACAGTCGGCAGGAACACGTGCTATGCAGATTAGTTCTAGAAATTGGAGCCGCTGAACTGGAACGCGACAATTTATTTTCAACGAGCCGATATAACGAAGAATTAACACGAATACGATTCAATTATACCGCGGTAAGCTGTATGGAGTTAATCGATATTCGAACGACGGATAAAAGCGGAGGAAACGGAGACAGACACGAACGACGAAAATAGAAACGAAGATAAAGGACGAATTGATATGGGGAACGATAATAATATATCCGATTACTTTGACGTTCGGACACGATAACGTTCTGGGAACGAGCATATTCAAGGGTAGGTTATTATTTTTCCCGCCAGGCTCTCTATTAGCAGCAAACTTTTCCACGACGTATTTTCGCGGTACTTTTCTATTATTACGAGCGATAAGATGATTGGTTCGGGTCAATGGCTTCGGCGTCGATCGGTCACGACCACTTTTCCAATACGTTCCTCCTTTCTACGACAGCGGAACACCGGTAGACAAAGGATCGTAAAGTAACTGTCCGGCTGTTTGTTCTATTGCCTTGAAATAGCGACCATTTGGAAAATTTAATCCCGTGCTGTCTAACGGTGAGCGTTAAGCGTATATAAACGACCTGACATTTTCCGGGGACGTACGGTCGAGTTACGTACTTTCCTAAGGAAATTTGTCAACCGTTCGCGAAAAAGATACGACGCAGAGGCCAAATGAAAGAATGGTCAAAAGATGGTGGAAATTCCAAATGGAAAAACTACAGTTTTGTACATGAACAGCATGCCAGTCGAATTGAAGAAATGCTATCATAAATTACCGGAGTCAGGTTCAATATACATAGTTCGACCTTTGCAGCTTTTCAATTGCTCTGTCCTGGATACCTATTGAAGCGAAGGTTCTTTTGTAGCCCGCATACTACCCTAGGAAAATTGGAAATCGGCCTCGTGCCGAGCATTGGAACAATGCATTTTCTTTCTCCGCAGAGAATGGACAACTTTCGAAGACGCTCTTGTGAATGTAATATACCGCGTTGTCCAGAACGGTGTTTCGCGCTGCGCTTCATTTAGTCTACTGTCGCGCCAAAAAAAGAACTACTGTGCGACGATGAATCTTTTAAAAACGATACAGGGACCAGCAGCTCGACCTGCCTTAGTTTTCGTGCCTGTGAAACACGTGGCAAACTGTCTCGCAGCAATAGAGTGCCGGAGGGCAGATTGTTTAGACGTGCAGTAAACATCTGGAGATTGCGAAGGAGACCAGAGTTGCGCAGCCTTCAAGATTAGGAACACTGTCCCCGCAAAACCGGTGCACACGAAGTGCGAGGGAACGCAAGAGTGGCATCTTGTAAGAGAGCTGGCACACTTGCTCCAAAACCTTGGCTTAGCGAACCCATTTCAGATAACAAACTCTTCTTCCGCTTGGATTACACTCCGGCCACCTGCAACCCTCGTCTATTACTCCTCCAGAATAAATTGACTCCGCAAAGCCATTGAAAGTTCAATCCCGCCATATTTCTCACGGACCAGCATTTTATATTCCCCGTTCGCGCTTCGTGTCTATTTCTGCCTCCGTCGCGTAAAGAAAAGCATAAAACACGCGATATATCGACCGCTCTGTGTATGTCTAAAATATACGGAATATCTCACCTGATTCGCACACCTTGGACAACAAATGCAATACACGCTTTGTATGATAAATCGTTGTACACGAAAGTTGCACAATCGCTTTCCCTAAATGGAACTTTAGAATGACTTAGAACCGGTTAAGGCGAATACGTGTTTCCTGTCATCAATTTATGTGCGGCCCGCGAGACTGCCAGTGGTTGACACGCCAATTAATTTCGCCGCCCTCCCCAGAAAAAGAGAACGGAGCCCAAAAGACGCGAAACCGCACCGTTTAAACGCAACGATTTACGTCCGTATGCATATCCCCAAGGTACAACGGTGACGGGGGAGCAACAATTCGAATGTTGCCCGGTGGGTTTCAGCCCCAGCCAGTGTCACTGTCCAGCGCCAAAAAGAAACTGATTAGTGCCCGTGGACGCTAGTCGAAGGCAAATATTTGGGCGTTTTCTCTTTTCCGTCGTTTCTCGGCCGTCTGCAGACGGTATCCATGGCTACGTGGCCAAAGAGAACGGCACAGAGAACAACGGGAGAACAGAAAGAGATGAAGAAGACGAGGGAGGGACCGGGTCCCGACGAACGTCTGGCAAATATTTGCGTAGCGCAGCGGGTTTGCGGAAAACCAGCGGGCCGCGAACCAAGCAGACTGTACGGATGTATTCGAAAAGAATATCTTCTAGGTAAAAGTTTTGTGTGTGTGTGTGTGTGTGTGTGCGTGTACGAGTAGCATTAAAAATTCGCGTGCGTGTTGTGCGGGAATATCTCTGGGAAAATTGTCCTCTTTCGACGGCTCTTGATCCACGTATGTGGCACGGGAGGAAATCCCTGTCGTCGGTATGTATTCCGTTCTGGGTTCTTCATAGAATCGTCGATCGTAAAAAGATTTCCACTAGCGGGGTATTATAAACGGTACCGACGAAATCCGTTTAGAGGCTTTAACTACCGATCTACACGTTTTCGTGAAACGAGAAGGTCTCTTTATTCTTATGCGACTTTATTTTGGTTTATGGGTGTGCGCGATTGGTTTGTGGAAGGAAATTTATTGTCGAAATAAAGCATTTTCTGAGCGTGGTCGATGCATCGAGGGTCAGAGAACTATTTTGTAAATCTTACCGAGGGACAAACGTGGCACCGTACTCTGTTCGCCTTTCTTTCTTTCGCGCGTAACGTATTTCGGAGCAGAATGAATCTTCCCAATGTTCCTTTCTTTTTAAATTCAATTTTTGTCCTATTTTGCATTCTATAAGTTGCACTACCTCTACTCGGTTTGAGTGTAAAAAATGATTAGAATTTCTTATTTGGGACATTTTTGGAACGGAGCACCTGTGCTTTTTCTTATCTACCTCCGGACCTGTTAGAAATCTAGCATGTAATTTGTTTAATTGTACTACGAAATTGCAAGTAAATTCAACAAATCGTGTGAGATTAGTCATGCTTTTTTTTATTTGCAAGGTAATTTTGTCGATGATGTTTATACCTCGAGGCGTATTCAAAATAGTTAATACCTCAACACAAGCTTTTAATTTCTACAAAAATATCGACACAAATGCTGATAATAAATTAGCTACTGCTTTTAGCTTCGAACAACGATTCCCAATTCTAATTCAGCAAAATTCTGCAACACAAAATTCCACAATGATGGTGGATATCAATATATCTCTGGAATAATAGCCGCAGCCGTCACAATTCTGCGCTGAAAACGGTGGTAAATTTATCGTCAGTGTACGTAGCAGTATCTCGTAAACGGTTGATTATAACCTTGTATTATTTTGCTCGTTGAATGCTTTCTGAAACGAGCTATAAAACGGTTTCATTAAAACCATTAGGGTGGCCTTAAAATTCCTGTGATAAACGATGAGAAATATTCCAGCACGTTTTTCCTTCAAATCTATCAAAGACAGAACGAATAACATTTTTATATCCTCGATTGCTTGGAAAACAATCGAAGTCAGACATACATACTGCGTAGCGTCAGGATAAAAATAAAGTTAACCGCCGAAGAGAAAAAGAGACACTTTGAATAACGTGTTAAACTTGTTGAAAACGGGATAGCCCAACCTTCACTAGTAGGATTATTCGAATAAGAAGAAACATTTTCAAAGTTCATTTCCATCGCGCAAGACAGAAAAGATACAATATCATTTCAATGTAAAAGGTCCGCCTGTGGTTACAGTAACGATTAATAGCAAAGGTGTTAAACGAAAGGTGCAAAAAAAAAAACAACTTCGCCCCCAAAATACGCCATAACGATCAAACCAATCGCCAATCGAGCACGACCGATTAGTCAGCAGACGTCGAGATCCTCCTGAACATCTCCAGAACCATGTTTCCGAATCACCGATGTGGACCAGGGCATTTTTCATCGCGTCGATACCCGGGGCGGATAATAGCCTCCCGCGGCGAGAAATTACAGAGCCCCAAGCGCCAGGGATTAAAGGACAAAAGGGGATGGGGGACGGCAAAACTCCGATCGGTGGATACTCGTTAAGTATACAGATCCGCGCACGGTGTGCGTGCCGCCAGCAGCGATAAGTATATAATACCGCGGGACCGATTGTACGGCTTAGCGAGACTGGGAGCAATTTTACGTGGCACGAAGAGGGCGGAGGCGAAGAGAGAAATGTCCGCAGTCACGGAAGAGGAGTCGTGGAAACGAAATGCTCCGGTGTGTGTCCGCGTGATGTAGCAGCCAGGAGCACAGACACGGGGAAGGGGGAACACGACAAACTGCCAAGCCTAATGCCAATTAGTGCCATTCTCCTGTACGAGCAGGTCCGCGGGGACTTGAAGGGGCTTCCTCGGACTTTCTTTTTCCCTCCGCCAACCTTCCAGCGAGGTTTACAAAGCGGTTAGGCGTATTTATCTCGCTATATGCATGCATAACGTGTACACACGCGAGCGTCTACATACGCCACGGTATCCATCGTTTCTTGCCAAGCGCCTGCACGCATTATTCGAGGCGAACGTGCACGAAATACTTATGTACTCGCGCATTCCGCTCGAGATGCCCTAACACGCGCACAGAATCAACGTCTGTGCGCCGATGTATGCGTAGTTTGTATACGTACACGGGTGGTGCGTGTCCATAGGTAGGCGGTCAGGTGCAATCTTCTTTTTCTTAGAGGGTAGTTCGATTTATAAAGCCGTGACTAACGAGCCGTGAAAATCGCGGAACGGTCCACTGTATCTTCTAACGTGTTCCCTCGCGCTCCTTTCGCTCTCTTTTCGCCGCGGCACGGGCGAAGAAGTTATTAGTGACGCGAATCTGGTTAACTGCACGTGTAATCTACCGTCCGGCCGATTATAGTAACCGTACATGTTATGAATAAGTAAGATCGTACAGCGGTCGCGTGCAATTATGATAAACTGCATCGATAGATGAATACGTTGCTCACGGAGGAACGGACGAACAGGTCGTACCGATTGTGAGTACATATGCATTACCGTGGACGCAAGCGGACTTCATAGTTTCGATCGAGATTCTCGTTTAACGAGTTCCCGAATCGCTGCTCCAAAGGAATCGCCTCCCGACCGCTCCATTGCGAGGTTAATGCTAGAAGCGATTCAGCTTCTGAGGGATTAACTGGCGAGGAAACGATCGAGGAATAAATGCCCGGGCGAGATTGCTAGGGCCACGTACGAAACGGGAGAACAGGGCTCTCGTTTCGAAGGAGTTAAAAGGAGGAGCGGAAGAAACGGTGGAGGTAATTCGAGAGTTATTTAAACGACCGCCGAAGCAGGCAGGGCAGAGAGGATCCTGCTGAAAGCAGGGTTCCGTTCCACTCGGGAACGCATGCAGACGTAAACACAATCGCCCCCGCACAATGGATTCTGCTCAGAACACTGCCGGATCCCCTGGTATCTTGGACAAAATGGACAGTGTCTGAGAAAGTTCGACGAATACTATAGTATGTATAGTATGTATGTACATATTATACGTGCCGTACTTGAAGTCTGTTGAGTCTCGTCTACATTAAATCTGTTGCACGGTACGCAAACGATACGGGATTTCGAGCGGTCCTTGTCGTTTTGTATTGCGATTTTTGTTACGCTCACCCCTCAATAATGTTCCAATCAACGAGACGATAATATTTAAACGAAACAAGATCTGCTAACGCGCGATTCAAAGACCTCGATATTGAAATGGAAATTCTGAACTGAGGCGAAAATTACGAAGCAATAGAGGGTAAAGAGATGTACTTACACTTGAAACAGAGCAGTAGCGAAAACAGACGGTAGCGCATGAAAATAATTAAGAAGAAACGAATTCTCGCTGTAGGATATCTCGAGTACGACGGTCCTTGTTGAGACAGGAGACGGAACTTGGAGGGGTGGCAAAGTAACCACGAGGGTCCATGGATAAAGCACTCTACACAGCACTCCTCTTCTCCCTTGCTCTCCCAGTGGACCAATTTACGGCACCCTGAGGACTCGGGTATTACGCTTCACGCTCGGGGGTTCGTTTCTGGCCATTGTTGTGCCAGTCAGAGGATTATTTCGGCAGGGACTAGGGATGCTTTCCCAGTTGCAGTCGTTCGCCTCTTTCGCACAGCTACCCTCGGATTATACGTCCCCTTCCGAGCACCTGCACCAAAGCTAAACTGTCCCGCCTGGTCTTTTTTCCAAAGTGAGAAAGTAAAGGGGGAAAAGGGAAATGGGGTAGGGAGCCCCAGGCTATCTTCGTTGATTAATTCGCTTCGATATTGGAGGGAAAACCATTTAACGTAATTAGCTACTTCAGCAAAGTTCAGACCTCTGTATTCCCTCTCTGCCCATGGTCGGGCGGCTATCGAGAGACCCATTAAAAACTCTTACAAATAACAATTATAAACGGGAAGTCAGCGATAAAGAGCTTTCATCCAATTAATTATCTTCGTCTTGTTGAAGAGAAAACTAGGCGAGCGTGCGCGAGCAAATCGAATGATTTTATCGGCATCCATTGCGTGAACTCTAACACAATACGTTCCCGTGCCGACAGACAATCGTCTTTTTACGATCTCGTCGAGCCCTTATCGGAAGTGAGACCTGGCTGCATTATTCTTCATCTTCTTCCCTCGCCACTTTTTCCCCCTTTTGCTCCGCGATACGCTACTTCGATACAACGTTCCCTTTTTATCGACAAGATTTTTACGGCCGTACACGCTCCGTATACAATAACAGGAGAGCAACGGCGTAAGTGAATCTCGAGGGCGTCAGTTCACAGAGTAATGGAAGAGACAATGCGCCGTGTCACGCCGGCGAACAGGGGAGAAAGCAATACCCGCCCCAGGTGCCGAATAAACGTTATAGAAGGATACCACTACGCTGTCTACACTCTTCAGATACAGTAAGAAGTGGCAGATTTTTCCCAAAAGTTGCGTCCCAATAATTGCAACAACAAACGTATGTCGAGCAACGATGAACCGTGTCCGACTACGCCTAAAACGAGTTGCGAAGTAGGAAGAAATAAACGAAATAAACAGAGAAAAGAATATAAACCCACAGCGATATCGCCAGGGGTGGCGCATGGGAGAATAGAGAAATTAAAACAATCGGTCCCTCTATCCTTTTCTCCGCTTCCTATTTTCTCCCAGTGAACAAGAAGCAGCAGCGTGTAATTACCGCGAACAGGAGCACGAGATCGTGATTCCACTCGGTCAGGAAACGTCTAATGGGAGTATAATGCGTGAAATTTACCGGGCGCATCAGCATAATGGACGACGTGACGCTCAAGATATCACTGTGATTTCATATTTCCGTGCCGACAGCGCGACTCGATTCGTCTCGCCTCGCTTCCCGCTACGCCGTGGTTCAAACAACGCATTACCATGTGCATTGTAGCGTCGGAATGCTCCGAAGCTTAAAATCGCTCGATTATCGTTCCACGCTGCTTAGAAACGTTCCCCTGCGCCCCCGCCGACTCCAATTTCTTTCGTTTGCTCTGGGAAATTCGACCGAGTTGTTTACGCGTTTCCACGCTAAACCAGCGGGGACAAAAAACGAGGAGGAAATGTTCGAGCCGTGTATTCAATTTCATCGTGCTTTCGAAAAAAAAGAAACAATGGCGCTCGTGCATTCACGGATCGCGTTTGCGCGAAACGCCGAAGCAAACGGGTGCTCAATATTTGCTGAATCAAGAACCAACGTGAACGTATACCGTGGTCAACAGAAGGTTACGTTCGACTAATACCGTGTACATCAAAGTGTTACCAACGAGTCTCTGTCCTTTCCTATGTGCAGAAGAGAGTCGGGCAACTATCTTTTATTATTCTCCATCTCCCATCCAGCTGACTCCCTTTGCTTCCTCACGGTACTCGACAGAGCCACCCCCTTTTCCATAACATTGTCCCTGCCCTTCCAGGGACAGGCTCAACTCTTTTGCCAGCGCTGTTTTCCATTTTCTTTTTTATTCTCGCTGTTGCTGTCTACCCACCGGGTCTCTCGCCCACATTTCTCCCAACGCTGCTCACCACGTGCTACAATATCGCCGGACCGCATCCGGTGTAACGCCTGTTATTAGGGATGGGCCAGATGAAGCTTTCATTATTCTATCCAAGAGGGTTCCCCTTTCCACCGGACAACACGCTGTTATAATGCAAAGTAATGGCTGGGGTTTTTTTGCTTCCGCGCTTAATTATTATGATTATCGAGACTGGAACAGATTTAATGGCAACGGTGAATGATATAATTTTTCCCCACGTGAGCGGTGATATCACAACTCCGCGACACCCCTAAACACGAAAGTATGGCGTTCGCGGCGTTAATACACATTCTCACTCGTCTGTGTTTAGACATGATCATGAACGTCTGCTTGCCGTTATCGCTTCACTGAATAATATACGTACACGCTCCGCGCATTTCGCAGAGAATCCGTCCGTTCATCGTTTCAGAACAGTTAATGACAACCTGGCCATCGACCGCCAAGAATTTCGGCGACTAAAGCACGCCACGAAACTATGTTTCAATGAAACACATATTAGACCAACAAACACGGACTTAAAAACCGACCAATCTTGCACGCGGGTATGTACATGTATCATTGCAACTACGCATATACAACAGGCGCTTTAATTATCGTAGCGAATATTAAAGACCGGGCAACGAAAGCCATGAGGAGAGAACGCCCATAGAAAAGAGTCGTTCTGCCGATTCACGGTCGTTCCTTTCAATTCATTGATCAATAGACTCCGTTCTCAGCGTGGCGAGACGAAACAGTTTTTACACGGTCCCACGGCCAACCTCGAACCGTGGCGGGATTTGCGGCAGGCAGCTCTGAGCAACGCTTTTGCCGCGGTCCCGATATCTCGAAATCTCGAAACAAGTCGCGGCTACACGTATGCGCGTGGTCCCAGAGCACGTGCATCCGACACGGGCGCACACATACGTGTAACGCGACGCGCGGCCATGATAAATGTGTGCACCGCGACGCACGTGACCGCATTAACAGCAGCAAACCGAGGCGGCCAAGAAACCGCGCGCGGATCGGCATTATTATCGTGTGTTCAAGTGTCTATATACGCGCGTCGCCGCGCCGGTGTTTCTATTTCCATCGAGGGAATGTTTTGACGTGCGCGCGCCGTTCCTTCGACATCGGTGTAACAACGACCCCGATCTTGTTCCATAATCATCTGGTGCGCGAACGCTAAAATACTGCTGGCAAAAGATGTGTGTAATTTAATCAGCAACAATCGCTGATAGGTGTTGCACTAGCTTCTACGTCACTGAACGTGACCGGAATCGAGCGCGTATGCGCAAATCAGTCCATGTGAAACTCGAGCCAAGTCTCTTGGGTACAGAGCGCGAGATCACCTTACGTAGTACAAATCGTTCAAACCGCGTAACAAAGGCATAAAGGTGTCGAGGATCGCGCCCCGAGGTGCTCCAATAGGAATTCATGAGGCGGGAGCGCTAGGCCAAGGATAGTAACTAATCAGCCGGCGATGTTTGAATGAAATTTCATGGCTCCGAAATTTATTGAACGAATACGTTGCGGAAGAAGCGACGGTGAAAACGATGGTGGAAGAATGAGCGTAAAATCGATAAAACGGTGGAAATAGGACAAGAGCGAAGCAAAGCTGAATTACTCACCGGATGCCTGGCAGCAGCGGCGGCCACGGCAGCTGCGTTGATTCCAGCACTAGGATACATATTTCCTCCCTCGCTTCAAACTAATGGAAAATAGAAACACTGTTGTATGCGTTCTCAGATCACGTAGACGACGCGCTTCATGTCATGTAGCACACCAATAACAACAAATAACAACAATAACAACGATGAACAAAAAAAAAACACCGCAATTCAAATCGCCCGCGTGGGCTACGAGGACGAGCGACCCTTAGGACAGCTCTGCCCACGATATTGCCGATGCGATTCGACTGTGAAGGTCCCCGCCTCGAATTCACTGCGATGATCCATCGATGTGTTTGCCATCCACCACTACCGCATACTCATCGATAACATATAATTTCACCTTTTGGACGATAACTACTCGTGTCACCACTTATTCCGACCGCGTTCTACGTTCATTGAGGTTAGACGTGACGCCGACGCCACGAAGAATCCCGTTGGGCACGAAGAGCGTGGCGTGCCCTTTATACGGTCGGTAAAACAGGGCGATAACCGCGTTAAGAATACGGCAAAAGAAGCTTCTCCTTCTTTCGAATTAAACGAAAGGAGAGAAACCACGCTTCCCGCCGAAACACGAGCTCACTTCCTCAATATGGAAACACCACGACACAGAGACACTACACATAGCTGTTTACGACCAAAACGGTGGCCCGCCGCCACTTTGAGGTTAAGTTTACCAACACTAGCACGCACACGTCTTTCCGTTGGTAGGCGAGATAACTTTCCTGGCACCAAGTAACCCACGACCGAGAATCGAAAATCGCGTAAATCGATCCAAAAAGAAGCGGCGAATACAACATGAAATCTAACCGGAACGTAAGCGTACACAAGCGGGTAACAAGAACAAACCTCTCTCTACAACGGCCTCGGAGCGACTGATGGTCGAGCAAGTGGAGGGGATAGTATCCCCTCCAAAGAATCTTTCCCCTCCACCACTGTGAGACAGGCCGTTACTACACAGTTAAACCCGCCAAGCACCCCCTCGAATGTCTCTCCTGGTTCTCGACGCTCGTATTAACCGGCGCGATAGCTCCTTCACAATTAAGTCGCGTTACGTACGGGCCTCGAAAAGGCGAGCACGAAAATCACGGCTCGTTAAAACGTCGGTACGCCCCCTTTCTTTCTCTCTCCTCTCTCTTCCTCTCATTTTGCACTCTACCACTCTCTATTTCGCAGCACCTGACATCCGTATCGTATACTTGATCCGTTTTATCGGCCAACGATGAGGCTTAGAATACGTCCGTCGTGATTTTGGCAAGCCATTGAAGCGACGAGTGACCCAGCCATTTTAGTTAGCCGTAATTAATCGGGTTTGAAACGAACGGTTATATTCGCGTTAAACATGGTGCAATCGAACAATATACATACATCGATTCTATTATGTACACGATAAACGCAATGTTTGCTCTCTTCCTCTCGACTCTCCACCTCTTGCCCGTCGTCCACCTTTCGTTCTATCTCTCTACGTGCGGATTATTTTAATGGCAACGTTTTTTCACGTTATATCCACACAGTGAAATTCGATGCTAGCGACTACTACATGTTTCTGTATTAATGAAAGATGATTCAGTACGCACATTTATCAATGTTGATTATGTTCGTTTTTTTCCATTCCACCAATGCTATTATGGCTGATACTACGGTTAACGAGGTTGTGCAAATTATATTTGTCGACTACATCATCCACTACCTTTGGAATATAGACAACTAGAAGTATCAATCCCGCGAAGCGCGACGCAATGACTAAGAAAGAGAATGCGTGGTTCTCGGAATACTTTTTTCAAGCTACATGTATACTGCTACCGCTACTCTCTATTATCTCTACCGGTCAGTGCCTCGCTTTAACAGATCCAATTGAAGAAGATACATCGTTAGTCCGAGGGTGATATCGTATAAGCGAATTGTGTATTCCGTGGATGTGCAAGACCGACGATTTTTGCAAGTTGAAGCACGAAGACTGGAAGCCTCGAAAGTTTTCGGTCCCGCAGATACGGTCGAGTAAACGAGAGGACAGGACGCGGAACACGGCGTGCCGTGCATACGCGTAGGTATTAGTTCCTTCTCTCGGTTCGCTCAACGTGTGCAAACAAATCGAAAGTTTTTCGCAAAATGGCCGTCACCGGGCTGACACTGATGTCCGCATAAACTCTCTCTTTCTCTCCTCTCTTTCCCTTTCTCTCCAACCCTCTTCTCTTTCCCGTGTTCTCCCACTGGCCGCCGACTGGCTGCCTCTCTCGCCACTCGTGATTTCCCTCACTTCCCACACCACCACAAATATGGCGCCTCCACCCGTTTTCCCAACCCCTATAACATGCCTCTATAAAATGAGAGCAAGGGAGAAAGAGAGGGAAAACGAGGGAGTGAGAGCATGAGCTGTGGATGGAATATATACACGCGCATTCACCGCGATTGTGTCCGAGTATCCGTGTGTAGCGAGTACGATCCTATGCGTGAGGCAAGGGGGTGCCCCTATGTGAATATCGCGTAGCACACAGTCCCAAGCAGTTTCCTACTTGATTGCCGCTATCGTCCGCTCGCTTCGTAAGGGAACTGATCCGCGCGGACTACCACTGCCACCTCGACCAATCAGAACGCATCTAGCCATGACTTTGCCAATAGCTGAGCGACGATCCCCACCACATGATCAACCGCTGCAAAGAGTCGAATGAAAACGCGACCCCGGCCAATGAGAGTGAAACTTTTTGAGTTGACGTTCGTATGTTAGATCCGCACGGAGTGTTGCTCGAACCCCACGGATGTTCCTATACGGAATGAAGGTGCTACGCGAAGCCGCAGCGAAACATGAAAAATAGGGGGCTACATGAGGAAAAACACGGACCGGGTAGGAAGGAGGAGGTCTCTGTGGGATGGATCCTACGAACCGAGACACCAAAGGCTGGCGCAGTCGTGGTTGTGTGGTGCAGCCAAGAGGGAGGGATGTCGAGGATAGAGGCCGAGGATGAGAATGGAAAAGTAACATAACGAAACGTCGATCCCATTACCTGGAGCTCTCTCGCCCTGCCGCCACCGTGCAGCGAGCCCTGCTTTCGACCCTTAATCCAAAGGAGGATTAGAAAACCCCATTGTCATGCTTCGCGGAACGCGGGATGGGATATATACATACATATGTACAGAAAAGCACTCCGCACAATTTCTCCCCCCTTTTGCTTCCTTGCCTCCTTTTACCAAGCAACGGAGGCAGTGGTGCAAGACCCTCCTAATGAAATAAATACGCGACGTGCCGTGCTAGTGACGATGCGATGGTAGTTCTGTTTATCGCCATCCATGAACTTTTTGTGCAATGCACAGAAACGCTCAATCCTCCTCCTTCCTATCTTTTTCCCTGCCCTAGTCTACTCTCGTTTCGCCGTTTTCCTTCCCTGCTCCGTCTCATTCTAGCTTGTTCCGTCTAGCGCGACCACCCTTTATCTTGTTCCACGGGGCGAAGAAGGAATATAAGGCAGTGCCGTGGAGTGTTGGCGAAGCTGTCGGTCGCGCTTGGTCGGCTGCGGTTTATGCGGAGCCGCCTTGCCTGCCGCCTGCCGCAGCCGGTTTGCGTGTTCGCCCGTGTTCGCTCGGTGGATACGTGTCCTCGGTGCGGCTCGGTGCTCACCGAACGACCATGGACGCGCTCAGCTACGGAGAGTAAAGAGGAGAGATCGAGGGTGAAAGGGTGAAGGAAGACAGAGATGATGGTATTAAGCGGGAGCGAGATAGATGTATGCAGTTGAAAGCGAGGGCGAGGGAGACGCTGGCAGGCGGCAGAACCAGTCGCTGCGGTCGTCGTGGCTAACCGCGCCGGTGCTCTCAACCCACGGCGACCTCGGCAACCGCACGAAAAATACAGCTTCTTCCACGATGCTATCGAGCTCTATTGCCAACTTCGAACTCCGAAGAAGTTGCTACGCTTTTTTCATCTGCATCGCTGGCTGAAGCTATGCTTAATTGTACAATCGTGGAAAAACTTTCCCAACTTTTCGTGCACGACGAGCAGGTCTTTAAAAAAAAGAGCAGACGCTATTATTTGTTCTTAAAATTACACCGTTTAATGGAATTACAGGTTTCAATATGTACATAAATAGGAACAGCTGTGCTCGTTCTCGTGCAACAATTTTGCGACCTGTAGCAGCGTTCATTGCGTACTTCCGTGAAACAAGTAATTTGCCACGATGTAAATATTACTCAGGGTGTCAGCATATAGCGACGTTTTCTATTCGTAGCCGTTGGCACGCGAGAATTTCTGCCCGGAAAATCGCCGGAGAAAACGACAAGGAGCTGGTTTAATTAATTATAATTGGCTGAGTGCATTGGGCAACCGCCTCTTCTCTAGACCAACGTCCACTTTACCCACGGCCACGAGAGCCAAAGATCTAAGGGCTTGACTTCTGCTTGAATGAGAGTACGTACGTCTCGCCAAGTTGAAGAGGATTTGCGAGGATGATCGAGCGCTGCGGGCCGGCCATTAATATATTTGAGAGTGGCTCCGTTTCAAGCGGATCTTTGAAATAATTGAACACCGAATGGCCGCTAATAACGTACAATTTGTATATCGAGCAAACACGGACCAAGCGCAACATCTGTGAAACAATAATATTACATACTCGCACTCATTAATTACAGAATAAATTGAAAGATCAAGGTCCGTCCTATCAATTTCATTTCCCGCCAGCTGTAGGGGCCTGTCAGTTCCAGCAGATCGAATCGATGTTATCGAACGAGTAACACGACACAAGATATACCCCGTGTTCAACTTTTGTAACCAAAAGTTGGGGGTTCTGAAATCGTTTCCTTGGTCCTTTCCAAGCATTGCCAAGCCGGCTATAATGCCCGTGGATCGAATTTCCAAACGAACCCCGTAGGCCCAGCGCCAGAATCTTTTCCTAACGATCGTTTCCGGGAAACAACAGCGGGTCAATATTTGTACCGACGAGAAAAAGTAGTGGTCGCCCAGAAACACAAGATTTCCTTTCAACTGTAACTTACACCGTTCTAACTTTCCAAACAGCATTCCATACATTTAGCGAGTGCATTTGAACATTCCTGCAAATTTGTCAGCCCCTCCGCTAGGCTGAGCTACAACATTTCTTTCCATCGTCGCACAGCAGTCTGTTCAGTTGATGCGGCCGTGGCAGACGGAATTCAGAAGGATTAAACGGTCAAGGGAACAAACGTGAACAAAAAAGAGGGAACGAATAGGAGCAGGCCGATGAAGGACGATGGGCAATCTTTTGGTAAAATACATATCGCTTTGCGGTTCCGTCACGACACGAATCTAGCAGGCACACTCACGCCTGACAAATGTCTTCCGCGGTTCTAGCAGCGGCGCACCGTTATCCAAATTACAAATAACACACCGCCGTGGACGTTTTATCCAACGCCTGGAGACAAATTGCTCTCGACTCGGGATGGGTTGGCACGAAATTATCCCCACCATTTCGGCCGTGGTGTAACCGCGCGTCGTGGACTTCGTTAATACCGGTAGTGGCTCGGCCCCTTGCTCAGCACACGGAATTAACACGGCGAAGTGTATTTATGGATCCGGCCCCGACCAGGTAACCCGAGAAAGACCCACATCCAGAGAGTCCTGCTTCTTCCCCATTCTCCCCCTTATTCTTTTCGTTGCCTCGCTCCCTGGCTGTATATACTATACAGACAGCGGTCGTCTTCTTTTTTCCACGAAGGTGGATTAATTAATGAGCCTGATTCAAGTATTACCCGCTTTACAGACCTGGCCCGTGGCCTTCGTACCATGCACTGGCGTGGGAATGCCCCCGGCGATTTCAATTTCGTTAATTATCCCAGAAATCGCTTTTATTTCATATTAACGACCTGCACTCGTGTATCGAAACACCGTATTCGGTATTGTCAATAACGCCGCCATTAAATCACGTGCTGGTAGTTACGCGCACACCGTACAAAGTACACATTCTCCCCCTCTATTTTTGTATACGCTTTCTGCTCTTTGGAACAAAGCATGGCTAGCCTTTTATCTTTCGCTACCGTGAAACTTTTTATCGTGCGTCGGACATGCATCGAGCAGCTTTCGTTCGTAAGGAGCGTACATACACACATATCTTGTTTGCTATTTCGCCGTTGCATCGGCTTGCAAATAAATCCTTACGTGGCACGGTTTAATGACTTTCTGCCAGCGGTTTCGACTGTTCCCCGTTCGGTGCTCACTTTTGTCACGGTGGCGAGTTATTGCCACGGATACGGTAATCAAATAACCGTCACCCACGCCACTGGCCCATATCTACGGCGCCCGGGACGTGATACACGTGTAGTCACGGCGTGTAACGCGTGCTCGAATATAGTGTTCTCGGTGTGCAACAGTGCGTTCGCTGGGTTGCGCCCGCGAAGACCTGTATAATGCACATTTGTAAAGTTACACGAGCCGGACCCGAGCGGCTGGCGGCGTGCATTTTTCAGTGCTCTTTAATTGAAACCTTTTGTCGGAAAATAAAGTATGTCCCTTTGGCCGTGGAACGTTGTGTATTAACAAAAAGGACGGACAGGAAATGCGAAAAAAAAGGTTGAAAGGAAGGAAGGAAGAAAAGGGAGCCGGCGAAGAGGGAAGGAGCAGAAATTACGCTGCAATTTCAGTTCCAACAATACGGAGAAAGAGAAATTACGGTACACATAAATGGCGGAGTAAGATGCGGTGTTATTAAGAACGACACGTAGGAAAGGGGTTCATTATTCTGGTGGGAATAGCAGCGAAAATTTTGCACAGCTCACTTAGCTTATTACTCGTTATTATCCACCGTCGCGGTAACGTGCAGGCGAAATAAGAAGCTCGGCTATGATTCGCGGTGTATCGCCTTGGCAATTTTACGGTTCCGTTCTCTAGGGAGCACGGTTTAAAACTAATTTCTATCTAACAATGCTTCCTTTCGAAGCTGTGCACGGCTCACGACCAAAAGCTAGGGAAAGGTATGGTGATAATAAAAGGAATAAAAAAAGAGCGAGATCCGCGTCGGCCGTAAAATCCATGGGCGTGGCCAGAAAGCTTCTTTCCAAGGGATTCCCCTTGCGGAAAACACTCCTTTCACACGTCGAACGGAAGTCAGGGTACTCGGGCAGGAAAACGAATGGGCAGGTCATGGCGTTTATACGCGTGCACTCGAGAAAAGGAGAAACCAGCGTCCCGGGACAAGAGTACGACGACGACGACGACGAGGACGTCGGCGAGGACGACGACGGCGATTACGACTGCTGACGGCATGGAGAGGCACGACCTCGGTGACGAAGGGAATTTCGTCACGGTCGTCACGGTTTCGCGCGAGGAAACGACTAACAGAATTACACTCGGGGGCCATGGAGGATTTTTAACGGTCGATTTACCGCGTAGCCGACTCTCTACTGCTTACACCTCCTCTGTGTATAGTATATACACCTATTCTCTGTCGCTCGTCGTTGAGCAGCAGTCAGAAGCAGCAGCAGCAACACAACGAGTCTCACCCTTCGACCAGTTAGTGTCCTTAAACCACCCTTGCTGGCTGCCTGGCCCGTTCTATCTGGTATTCGCTGTTTCGTCACGCCGGGGGGTCAAAACTGGCCGCAGATGTCGGTCATAAACCTCTCGGTACGGAGACGACCCTGGTGCTCAACGACTCTCCTCTCACCCGCCTTCACCCCGATGTCGTTTCACCATTGTATCTCCTGCTGAATACACGCCCTTAAATAAATCCATCCACGGACCCGTTTCGGTGAAACCACCCCTAACGCTGTTGCTGTTCCCGCTGCTGCCTTTGCAAACTCCTCCTGTTGCCCAGATTAGGTTCCTGATCTTTGTTGCGAGGGTTTCTCTTCCTGTTTACCCCTCGACAGTGAATTCACACGTACGTGGGGCGCACACGTACCGATCTATAGGGAGGGGGAGACTCGCCGATGGTTTCGTCAACGTGTGGTCTTGAAACGTAGATGACCCACGAAGCATCGATGGGGAGATACGCAGGAGTGCGAAACGATATTGGCAGGATATAATGACAGCGAGGGTAATAATGTGGATTGCGGGGGAGACGCGAGGCAGATTTAGAACGGGGGGAGGGATATCGGTTAATTTAATCAGGACGACGTCAATTATTTGCGGAATGCTGTATTTTTCTACTATTAAAAGGGGTATTCGTGTTTTGAGGATTTTCTTTTGGAAAATCAGAACACTGCTCTTTATTAGTCTTTTGCACATATGATTGCTGATATTTTAACTATATTATATATTTTTTTCAAGTCAAAATACGTAAACGTGTAGCAGGTAGTCTTATAAAAACGTGTCACGGTGGCTGTCACGATCCCGGCCTTTGTAGTGATCCGAAGCAAAAAAACGAGGTGGCATTTTCTTCGGTACGAAAGTGCTTATAGCTCGTACTAAAAGAGATAAAAGATCTCATTGTTTGAAGAGACGGCGACACTTTAAAGTTTAAGTGGATTTTTTCGGCATTTTTGTAGGGACTTTTTTAAGGCTACGTTTGTTTCTGAACGTCGTATTAACGGGAATAAAGTATTCGGCCGTGGACTTGTCAATTTTAGTCCACAAATTGCTTTACTGTTGCGCAAAAGGTGCGAAACTTGTTTAAGCACAAAAATCATTTTGGAGTATTGGAACTTTGGAGCATCTATCCACATACATACATGTTTACCTACATGTACATATAATTCTAGAAATAGGCATATATGCGACCAAACAATGCTGAGCCTGGCGACAGAGAATGAATATTATTTAACATTTCTGAAACATTCTTCAAACGCTCCGTTAGACATTTTTGAGGAATTTACTTACAGCTGCTGTTTTCTCTAGAGATATGGGAAAGGCAATCCTAATTCCAGCAGCTTCCGAACAACAGCAACATAAGCTTAATCTACCACGGATTATACACACTATTCGCCATTCGTCGTGCAACAAAGCGTGCACATATATACAATTTCATAAAACGAACACGTGCCTCGAATCCAACCCCCGTTAACAACGCGTCCAACCATCCACTCGATCGTCGCTTAAACGTAGCAGCGGGGCTCGAGGAATTTAATCGAGATAGCAGTCGATCTTTTTACAAGCGACTCGATTACCCTCCGATGGCAGCGTATCATCGGCGATAGCGCGCGAAGGTAGCACGCGCGCGTAAAAACGAAAATGCCGACACCCGTCATATTTCAGGGGGCATCGAATCAACGTCGACGCGTCGTCAAACGCTTTATAGCGCACGCGTAATGCTCGCCTGCACGCAAAGCGTGAATCCGCGTTAGCGTGTTCGTAGAACGCTAAACACGCCGTTTCGCTTCGTCCCCATCGAAGGCTGTGCTTCGATCGATCGATCTCGTGGCGTAACAGCCGTGACACGCTCCGAGATAACCACGTTCTTTTACGACGAGACGCGGCGTATCGTTAACGATCGCTCGTCGACGTTTAATTAGCCGAGGCTCGCGGGCTGCACTCGCGCAACAGGCCCCGCAGCGCAATTCCGACTGCAACGATCCATGCCGAGGACCGTAAAAGGCCCGTGCTCACAGAGCGACGACGGGAACGCTTCTTTCTCGTCCTCTGCCATGACTGGTTCTCGCGGTTCTTCCGCTAGTCAGAGGTATCCTTCCCTTTCTGGTCTTGTTGTTCATAGTTCCGCGCGCCAACCCGTCGCTACCAGCTCGGCACGCACGAGGCGAATCGGCGAATTACGGCGATTGAAATTCAATTCCGCGCGCGGCTGACCGGCTAATTAGACGCAGGTTGCTGTGCCCGCGACACCGCAGCCTCGCCGTGCACGCGGAGAACCTCTCTACGCTACTCTGCCCTCCCTCGCTCTCTCACTCTCTCCCTCCTCTCTATTTCTCTCGCACGCAGTTTCACTCGCCACGTGTTGCACCTCGTGCAATTGCGCGTACGGACGTAAATGCTTTTGTCGCATTGCTCCTTTCTCCGTCGCTGTGACGCGCATCGCTGCTATTGCTGATACGACGCTCGCTCGCTTCTCTGTCTGTTTCCCTTTGAGCGACTTTGTTCCTCCGCCCTTCGTAACGTAAGCACTCGCGTATGTACGTGTGCGGTGTTTGGGCTGTATAAGACGCGGGTGCATTAAAGTCAACGAGCGGTGCGGGGAATCTGGGAAATTCGAAGGTACAATGCTCGGTGGTGTTGGGTTGATGTTACGTTTCGACTGCTGCAGTTTCCGATTGTTTTATGGCTGGTTTAACCCTTCGGAAGTACGCGGAGTCTGATTCGACATGAAATTTCGTTTCCCGTGCCGGTGCATCAGGGCAGGCTCGATAGGACAGCTTATAGTGTTTCTTGTAGGATTATGACTGTGTATACCTCTCGAAAAATACCAGCTATTTTTTGGCCTCTTTCACACACTACCGCAGCGGGGAGGAAATAAGCCACTGTGCTGATTAGTTGCATGCGAATTCGTATACGTGAACAAAGTATCGAAGGTGCATCAATTTATCAGTTTATATATCAGTTTAATTCTAATTCACGCGGCTACGCATACCTATAGGGTGTCCCGTAACTACTGTAATATCGGGAAATGGGGGGTAGCTGGGGTGATTCTGAACAACTTTTTCCTCGACCAAAATGTTGTTGGAAGATTCGTTTTTGAGTTATTAACCAAAAGCACTGACCAATTAGAGCGCCCGTAGAGCGCGCGCCCAGGCCCGTACCTCTCTACTGCGCTCGGTCGTGTACGAGGGCATCGAGGGCATCGAGGAAAGCGTGCGGCAAATGTTACATCGTTATTCATTAATAAGAAATAAACTAATTATTCTTTTCATAAATCGCGCACGGTCGTGGTCGTTATTCATGAGTAACGAATAATTTCACATTATCCTTAATTTAAAACGATGTAACATTTGCCGTACGCTTTCCACGAATGCCCTAGATGCCCCCGTACATGACCGAGCGCAGTAGAGAGGTACGGGCCTGGGCGCGCGCTCTCGGAGCGCTCTCATTGGGCAGTGCTTTTGGTTAATAACTCAAAAACGAAGCTTCAAACAAGATTTTGGTGAAGGAAAAAGTTGTTCAGAATCACCCCAGCTACCCCCCATTTCCCGATGTTACGGTAGTTACGGGACACCCTGTATATGTATATAATTCATTGCCCAAATCGTGTAACAATTACGTGTCGTGCAATTAAAACGGCCCCTGCATGTACCTAAAAGGACTTTCTAAATAAGAACGAGCCGAATTAAAAGATTAGCTCCTGGAACTACCCCCTACTATTATCCATTTAGCTTACCTCCGCACATACAATATGTATGTGCAATTCTGTAGCAACACTCGACCATCTGATCCCCCGTATATTCAGTCTTCTTTAATCTCCCAACCAGAACGATTCTAACCCCATCTTCTCGGATCGGCCATAGAGCCTACCTACGAACTTCGTATCATAGGCTCTATCGAATCATCAGTCACATCGACAAACAGAATTACAATTGTTTCCCGATGGAGTCTCGAACTCAATGCATGACTATTATACACGGCGCGGCGTGCATTATTGCGCTTGTTTGAATCGCGCGAAGCCGGCTCGCTCGTTCTAGGCGATGTAGAAGCCTCTGCGTATACTTCTGGAATTGGTCTATCTCGACGCGAGCTAGGCGGATTTCATCGACAGATTGTAATCCGCTTTTCCTTCGATTCGCTCGTCGGGTAGCCGGAACATACACACACACACACTCATATATGTATATATAATATATACTTCTCGAATCGGCTGACGCGTGTACATGCACGCGGAAGATTATAAGCCGTGAGCCACGAGCCGCGGGCGATAAGCAGAGCGACGCGATTAACGCGATCGAACGTGCTTGCCGAATAATTACTCATTTCGCGGCGTGTTGTACTAACCGTGCGCAGGCCAGCCTGTTCGTGTTACAACATGAAAATCTCGAAGCGAGCCCCGACGATCGTTTATCGATCGACGTTCTCGTTAAATTGCCCCATCTCGATTGCACACCACCACCCCCCGCTTAAACCCCGGCCGATTTCGAATTATAACGCATGGCTTCGCGCAGACGCGCATGCATGCATAATTAAAAATTCGTGTCGGTCCGACGCGATGGTTTTTGCACGCGCTGGACGCGGTCCACGGGGGCCGATGGCGGTCGAAGCGATGATGCGGGTTAAAAGCGTGTCGGGAATAATAATAAAACGTGAAGGATAGAGAGCTGAACGCTCTGCATTCTTCCTGTCTGACGCCGCTGCAAATTTTCATTTTTACGTCCCGTTCAGTTCTCTATGTCGGTTGTTGTTTGCTTTGTAACTGGATCGATTATGCACATGTAGAAAAGGTTTCCTGTATTCTGTTCGCATTTGCGCAACAAATATGTTACTTGCAACTGAATTCAATACTCGGATGTACATGTATATATGTGTACAGGGTGCGGCCAAATAATATGTACAAGCGGGACTGAGGCGATTCCTTATGAAGAAATAAGAGCAAAAGATGGAATACAAATTTTGTATTCAAGGCTTAATTTTCGAGAGTGTGGAATTTGCACAGCTATGCATACGACAGGGAGGCAATCAGTTTCAGCCATTTTGTAATAGATATAATAAAACGCTGTTGCTTAAAAATCTTCTGCTTATTTTTTCTTGGACTCGGTAACTCTTGAATGATGTGTAGACATTGTTTACAGTTTGTATGCGCCACCAAATATCTATATTAGTCTTACTATAGATTAGTCCATCTATATTATTCTTTATCTCTATATTTCTGTACTATTCCTTATCTTTTACTTCTGTATTATTCTTTATCTCTTTACTTCTGTCGCTTAAGGATTCATACGTACAAATATTGTTGCATCTTGCCAAACCTTCCTCATCCTTGCCCTTACCCTGTGACTCACCCCGTTTAGTCACCCGTCCAATGTTTCCAATTCCTGACCTATGTCCCTAACTATTTTCCATCCCTACTTTCGACCTCTCCTATCACCCCTACTCCTATATTTCAGATCCCTTATAAACCCTTGACCATTCCTCCTCAAAGCTCATTACATTCTTTATTATCTTACACTTCATACGAAAAGGTTCATTATACTTATTATTACCATACCACAAGACCAAGTTCGCTCATTATTACCATACAAGTCCAAGCGCACTCATTATCATTCTTACAAGTCTAAGTGTTAATAAAATCTCTTAAAAACCGAAGTGGAAGTTCAAATTTTTTCTGTGTACATTACAACAGACACGATGCGCGTTATGCATTGCTCGAAGAACCGTAGCTCAGCTGTTACACCATACATACGCATCGGATTTTCAAACTCGAATTTCTCGAAAAATAAGCCTCAAATAAAAAAATATTATCCCATATTTTTCCTGGGAAATCACCTCGTGCCCGCTTGTACATGTTATCCGGCCGCACCCTGTATACGTGTAATGCACAAGTCTGACGGGAGCTCCGATTTGTGCCCTCCTAGCTGCGAAAGAAAAAGTGAAACACGTTGTGGTAGGGTTGTCGGGGCTTTCGAATTTGAGGATCCGAGTTGCGAGTGTATGGGAACTTGTAATGACTAACGTTACGACGAAGGGTTGGGAAACAGTTTTGTTTGTTGGCTCCATTAAGAGCCGGCCACACGCTGGCACGAGCAGGGTGGCCAGGATGACATTCATCACGGTGGAAGTGGCGGGAACAATGTCACTGTGTTTTAAGATGGTTTGCACAGTGGTTCGTGTCATCGAGGACGTAGACACTTAATGTGGGGTCTGGTGTTTGGAATGAAGTGGAGACCAATTGTGGAGCACGAATCTTTGAAACAAAAGCGAAGCAGCTACATATTTCGTTTACCTACTTTCCTAATGTATTTGAAGGGTTCAGAAGCCAACCAGTGTAAGTCTATTAGCATTCAAAACGAGATAAATATGGTTTTTAAAAATTACTCGGAGAAAAATGGCAATGTCAGTACCGTCATCTATTGCTTACGTATGAAAATAGTGGCTTAATTGATTTATCGACTGGAAGTTTGAACAATAAAGAGGTTTTTGAACTACGTAACTCGTGCTCAGGGAAAGTTGGATTTACACTGATTCGCTTCTGAGCCCTCCATATGTACTATCGAAACTTATAATGCACACCACTCGTAAATCATTTTACAAAAATATATAATACGTTTACTAAATAAAGGCCAAGTTTACCACGTGGTCGCGGAACAAGAATCACAGAAGCGGTAAGAGGTATATAAATTATATTAGTCATACCGTAAACTATGCTGTAATTATTTAATTGGCACAGAAATTAATGCCGATAGATTGGAAAAGAGATTTACGCATGAAAAATTGTATACCATACACGTCGAGAGTCATCATTTTATGATCGATAAAGATACGAACGTAAATCTAATAATTAATGGTTTCATTTAACGATATGACTTTCGGTTTTTACTACTGGTTAATTCACTGGGATCAAGAACAGCCATCATTTATTGCATTCAACCCCTCGGTAGAAATACATACAGTCGTGGACAAAAATAAGTGGACAGAGAATAGATACCAATGAAATTTAATCGACTTTAAAATATTGTTATAGACTTAACTTTAATTTATTCTATATCCTTATTATACATGAATACTTGAAAAATTCAAACTAATATTTACCTTTTTGTACGTAGCGGTCTGATTTGTATCAATAGACTATTCAAAAGGTAATGGAAGTGTACGAACGAACCGTAATCTCTGGCGATAGTCCATTTTCGATATACAGGATTTTCTGTGACGGACGAACAGAAATTTAACAGTCAAAAGTTTATTTTCGAGATTACTTTGCATAGAAAAATATCGGGAGCATGCGCTCCGGTATTTCGATCTATCGACAATAATTCGCAATTCAATATTCAACTTAATCGATTTTGACATTTTCCAAACCGCGTAAATGAACTTTTGTTTCACTTATCACACGCATCAATACGTTCCCATTCAATTCGGCAAAGTCCGAGCTTCCCAAACCTATTCTCTTCTTTGCACAGCAATTTATTACCGCCGTACAAATGTTTCGCAAGGCGAGGAAAACGCGCACAGTTTCCGAGTTGAATATCAAACAAAATATGCGATGCCCTAGCAGCCTAGCGCATTCTCGTTCGAAACCATCATCAGAACCATTCACAGGAAGTCCCCCCACGTCACCCAATGCAGAGCACACCCCTGCCTTCGATTTTTCGATGCCGCCGGTGTCATGACGTTTAATTGGCAAACAAGGTCGGTCAAGCCTCGACATTGTTAGCTCCCCCGTCTGGAGACTCCGTCTTAGTCACGGCTATCATCCCCGTAGACCTATTCTCCCCATTTTTTCCCCTCGGTTTCCCATCGCACGGTCCATTGTGTTATTATTATCCCGCTCCGCGTCCCCGTCTTGGGTCCGCGGCGTTATTATTGTCCACGAGCGCAGGAGGTCGTCCGTAACTATCGACGACGGCCGGTGACTTAATAATACTTCGCTACGTTAGCCTAATGGGAGCTGCCGACCGTGTATATAAGCCCACTAATTTACCATCCTTTTTCTCCCGACCCTTCCCTCCTGTTCGACCATTGTTCGACTGGCCTCTTTATCTCTTCTCCGTCGCGCACACACACACGACCATCCAGCACGACTACGATCGCCATCTCCCTTTTTCCCACCCTCTTCACACCCTCTGGCTCTTTTTCATTTTCCCCCGTGCATCTCGTTTTTTATTCAACGACGCGACGGGCCGAACGAACGCCGCCCGCAGCAACCGCAACCGTTCATAAAAGGCGCGTTAAGCAAATAAATAAATTCTACGCTGGGAGATGTCGTCGGCAGGGAAGCTGGCGACGGTGGAAACGGCGGCGTTGTTTCGACGTCGATCTCTCGAAGGGGGGACGAACGAGAAAGAGAGGTGTACATATAACACGTGGCAGCGATAGAGGGTCGTATTTTCCCTAACGTCGACTTTCATCGGGAATTTATAACGCGGCTGCTGCTTTCCCCGTAATCGGATTTACGCGATCCCGGAGCGAATATCCTGCGTCCCCCACGTAGTTCCGGATCCCGCGCCACTGCAGAGGGTTAGATCCTTCCATTCTCGCGATTGATTCCACTTTCGAAGCTGTTTACGCGCCGCTCGCGATGATAAATTCCAGAGTGGCGGCGACGAACGGGGCTGGAATCGTTGGCGAAGAATTATGGAACGTTAAAGGGACGAGGTGGTTGAGTGACGCCCGTCCCAGTGCCGACGCACAGTGGTCCCAAATCCCGGAAACGCGGCCAGAACTATTTTAGCGTGATTTAGACACTTAAGATAATAGTATGGTAGGTCGTTGAATTCGTCTTGATGTCAGGTATGATAATACAAAGTCAGAAATACATATTAACATATCAAAATCGAGGTGGCCTTCAAAATTGATATAACTTTTACCTGAAACAGTTTTCCGTATCATTCACAGTTCTCGAAAGACAAGAAAAGTGAAAAGTAATACCTACTTTGTTCAAAATGGTCGCACGGATAAAGGTGCAAAAAAGTGCAGCCAATTTTTGCAAATATAGTAAGATGAAAGTATGAACTGAAAGCTCCAACAAGAATTTTGCCGTGATATTGTGGAATGTACAACTTTTTCTCTACATCTTTAAAATATATGCATTAAATCTTACATGTTATTTCCAATAATATACTTACCGGTTTACAGTTTTAACGGATAACAATTCTTAATATATTCAGAGAGAAAAACTTTTCTATATACTTCCAGGAACAATATCCATTTTGCAGAATTAAGATTGATGTCTTCTAAAAAAAATTATACACTTCACAGTTTGTACTTCACACTTACGTTTACGCTCACGAGAAATGCCTGTCTAACGAAATCGAAGTTCGGACTGTGATTGCCACTCAGGTAAAAAGGTAAAAATCTTAATTATGACTCATTTCCTTCCATCCCCACACAGAGTCATTATTGCACTACCCAATCCATCAGTCCCGACCTCCTCAACGACAAATTCATTTTTTGAGTTTTGGCCGCGTTTTCGGGATTTGGGACCACTGTGCGACGGGGTGATCTTTATCGAGCCGCAGGGAAGGGATTGCGCAAACGTTTATCCAGAACATGAAGGAAGAAACACATTATGGGACTTAATTGTTTGCTGAAAATTCTTTGCGAATGATGCGTGGATTTCGGTCAATATTTATGCGAAAAGTTCTTCCCAAAATGACGGTACGCGATGCAGGATAAATGGCTCCACTTCTACTAGAAAATGTATGTACGTTCTGTGTTAAATCGTGTACCCTAATACTGTAGAATCTCAACAAAAAAATTCTACTCCAGCTTCCGGCTGCTCGCAGCCAGGATCTACCCTAATGCTAATCGAAGAGCAACAGAAATCACGGTGCGGCGTGGAAGAGGTCAGGGGCTCGAGTATCGGAGGATGCGTGTCAGAGACCAGGGACGTGCAGATAAGCGGGTTATAAAACGCGGCTACCTACGGTTTGTCGCCGCGGCGATAGATAAAATGTATCGTTGCCGCTACGGCCGCTAACGGCGGGCTTCGCGCTCGTCTGCACGGCCCGCTACGGTATAACGCTAACTACTTAACGCTTTATCGAGCACGACGGGACGGTGACTATGCATACTCAGTTTCGAAAGTTTCGAGCGCGGGAGGATTCGATAACGATCGTAAAATTTCCGCTCTCGTCGCGACAATGGCCAACCCCCTCAGGCCCACCCTCTCTATATTTTTTTCTCTCCATCGTTTCCCCTTTTTTCCCTCCGCCGACCGGGGCCCCGGTTTCGTCTCTGTCTACGTTTCGATGCGACTGCGGAATAATAACGCGGCCCGGCATAGATTGTGCGCCTGGCAGGACGGTGTGCAGGCGTACAGAGTGCACGTACACTCCCGGGAGGAGTCTTTCGAGCGAGCATAATGGTCTCAACACTCCTACGTTCGATATCTGCATACGGGGTGCGCCCGCAAGAACGATCGTTGCCTCCTTCAACGAGCAGCAACGCGGCCAGCGATTCTCCTAGCCTGCCGAGCACCGAGACAATACGCCGTTTATCTTCCATCTGGCGGAGGAAGGAAAGAGTGGTCCTGCTCGTACATCACGCGCCGCTATGGGAGCCGATAAATTACTGTTAGGAAACCTGGTAAACCGGCAACGAGTGTACTCGCTTTTCGGATCGCTATTACGCGAGTAATGCCTCTTTGCCTCTCTACCGTTGACAGGACGGGGGAGGATCTTTTTGCTGGCCGAACACGGAGCAGAGGACGGCGGGCAGGGATAAACGCAATGAAATCCGGCCGGCTCGGATATGATTATTTTGTTCGACGTGGATACCGATTGAATCTTAAGGGATAGGCTATCTTGCTCTGCTTATACAATTGTACGTATAAATACCTTCCCCCTGCGATGTTATTTATGGTGGAACGGTTTCGAACCTCTGCGGGCTGCTTTAGGGGATGGACTGTGGTGTTTCTGTGGCAATGGTTCTTGGTGCAGGGCACGTTCGACATTGAGAAACAATGCAAAGTATATAAACGCGTCATGTATTTGGTTCGGATTCTCGCGAGTTATAGGTAGGTACTATGCTTTTTTTTCATTTTCAATGGGTCAAGGGGTTAGACACAAAAACGCATAGTTATATAGTGCATCTAGCTCGATTTGATTTTCATATATTCTAGAGATAACCTGGGATAATTTTCAAAGGGACAGTTTTTGTTACAAAATGTGCGGTATCTTGGAGTCTGTTGCCGTTATTGTATTTTAAACAGATTTTCAGGGTAAACAGTAATATTCCTGCGACAATGCAATAAAATAAAATATACAAACATGTTACACGAAGGCTAAAAGTTCTAAACCGAGCGTAAAAAGATTCTATGCTTTCTCCGGTTGCTTCGTAAATGTGGTGTCGCGAGCGTATATTGTATATAAGTCGCCCTGCCAGGTCCGCTTTGATTTAATTTCCCATCTACAGGAAGCTCGGTCGAAAGGCTTTCGAGCTTTTCTTCCTTCCCCTTGTTCTTTCGTTCTGACCGTGCGACGTGCTTGCTCTCCCTGTTCGAGGGGAGTTTCAGGGAGTGGCCGAATCGGATGACAGTAAATAACGAGAGGTCCTCGAGAAACACGAACCACCGAGTTTGAGTGCTCGAACGTATACGCAATGGACCAGCGGAATCGAAATTCGATTCCAGGTCGTACACACGCCCTCCTGTTTAGATGCTGTTTCCAGGACAGGCTGGAAGAAGAAGCAGGGTTAAACTGAACAGCGAGCCAAAAGGATAACGGACCCCTCTCGAGTTTCCACGTACACAGGGAATCACTGAATCCGTCTACGTTTCTTTCATGCGTATACATGTACATATAATGTACGTATGTACATTGAGACGGTTTGCGGGATCGAACAAGCAGGAAGTATATTGTACATACTTTATACACATCATGTACAGAAGGCACTAGACGTACGACAGGGTACAACCCTTTGTCATTTCGAGTTACAAACTGCCGTACATTTTTGTTCATTATTGTTGGTCATTTAAAATTGTATACGAAAGTTTATGTTACCAAAGGTATAAGAGAAGATCATTAAACGGAAAATGTTCCTCTAAATATTTGTTGTCTTTGTACGTACAGTCGACTCGGAAAGTAAGTTAACGCTCTCACCAATTATAATGTATGTTTATATGTTTCAATGTATTCTGTATAGTATAAGTACCTAATAAAATAAGTTACAAAAATTTACATACATCGTTTTTATTTGCATGAAAATGCCAATCGTTAACTTACTCTCCGAGGCGACTGTATGTACACGCATATAGGGTACACTAGTACCCACCATGGGTGACGTTATTTACCCCAAATTACTCGGCTATCCATCACCGAAATTTAGCCCATTAACAGATGGTGTACATAAGTGTACATAATTGCAAGCTATTTTTATTTTGCCCACTGGGTTAAACATCTGCCATTTTAAACGCAATGCAATATCATTAGGCGACGTTGCAACCGCCCCCGTATGAAAAAATTCAATTGCGCAATAATGTATCTATTCTCTGTTCAGGAGTTATTTAGTGGCAACGAGAGACGAGGTGAACGAGTAACTGCGACGAGCGAGGAGAGATGGTGCATCGTAGCTACCACACGAGCATCGATACCACCGCTTCTGTGGTTATGTAGTACATCCATTAAAGCCATATGCACGTGCGAAGGTGCCCATGGTGAGAGGGCAAGTTCGTACACGTACCTGACGTTAATACGTTCCTGCGCGCATCTGCATAAGGTAACACTGGCACGAAGGGAAGCGTAGAGATGCAGGAGGATAGAGACAGACGATACGCGGAGGAGAAATGGCCGAACGACGAATGTAAGAGAAAGGGGGATCGTTCAGACCGGTACTAATTATTTCGCGTTTCTTACATGCTCGTTAGTGTTTCCTACGTTTACCGCACACGAGGCGCGCTGGAGAGATTTCGTTGGCCATCGATCGACTTCTTGCCGCAAATCAGAAGTCGCTAGACCGGGCCAACTTTTTACCGGGAACTCGTTAAAACTCGTGTAACACTTCGCAGAGCTATTAATCTTTCGTAATCGATAACGATCTACGGTGTGCCCCATTCTGCATGGAATTTTGTTCTATTTATTTCGAGTCCATCAATCAGCGAGTCCTTCCGATCCTTCTCCCCTTCGGTGCCACGGTTTCTGGCTAACGGCAAAGCGGCGGGAATGTTTGCACGCACGGCCTGTTTCTTTCGTTAGCGCTTGAAACTTATTCGCCATCGAGCTGCTCCTTTTTCCACTTAAGCGTGGGATGTGATAACGAGAACGTTTGCGATAAGCTACATTTCAGCAGCCGCGTAAGCGATGTAATAGGTGTCGTCAAATCGCTGGAGACTGGATGTGGTTGATCGTGGTTTAATTGAAGAGTAGACTTTTAGTATAATATATAAGAAACTTGGTTTCATTTTAAATATTACTTCGTCGAGTATTACCGAACTATTAACTTATGTACTTCGCTTTTTAAACTCAACTGATTGGATTTGGGGAGGCCCCTTTTTATATCGTGAAAAGGGCCGGGAAATCGGGAGTGGGGGATAGCCTGGGAGGTAGTTTTCTGGAATTGGAGTTACGCCTTGCTTTCCTAGAAATCGTGGAAAACGGGAGTTCCAAGAAAATAGAATTGGGCCACTTTTGAGTATTGATGGTTTCCTGGGAGATAGGGTCAGGCCCTTTGATCGTTCATGAATGGACAGTGGTTATTCAGTATCTGAGTGGAAAACAGGAAGTGCGTGTCGCTCGACATAGGCAAACGTATGGACATAGCGAGAGTAGCAGAGAAATTCGTAGAAAGTTACTGCGATATCGGAAAAATGTTAAGCATGTTTGTTTTGATATAATTGTACCAATTTGTATACCTTGGGATATAGTTTTTCTATTTGCTTAATGCTCATACAGGTGAAATGCTGCATTGCTAAACGGCTAAATTAATTCTGGATTGGAGTACCTTTCCATCTTTGAGAATTGCTTGCTGATACGGACAGGTCGCGTGTTCTGTGCTAACAAAATCGCGCCAGCGAAATTAAGAAACTCTCTTTATTCGTAGGAAAGTATTCAGCACGCGAATAATATACGAAACAAATTTCTAGAACTGGCTATGTATAGTTTATCTAGAGATCTACGTTTTGAATTGAACTAAAATGCTGGATCTCATTTGCATCGATTCTCGAATTGAATTACATTTGATAAAATTCATACAATATTTTAAGCATTGTCCCTTAATAATTATTTGACAGCCCTTGAAATTCTCAACCTGCAATCCCAGTAGGACCTCACTTCGAAGCAGGGTGCAGATTTTTCCAATCGGCAGAACGCAATTTCTCTTCCGTCACACACACACACAAACACAAACACACACGCGCGTGTACAGTTTGACAGTCCCTTAAAAAGACACGCAACCGTGACGTTGAAAGCTCATTACGTTCGTTTTCCCCGGTACCAGGTTCCCTTATCGGCATTCCTCGGCAGCGTTATCGATGAATCGACTCGCCGATACGATCGATATTCCGTCGATAATCGTTGGTAACATCTCTCGGCGGTTGCGGGGCCCACGCCGCGCCGTGATCGTGAGAAACCCGTTCGAGCACGGGACTAGGATTATTCGATGGCTGGTGGTGGCTCGCGTGCGCTCGCGTTACTCCTTTCCCGTGCCGCGGTAGTAATTAAGGGAAGGGAAAGAAGGTTATTAACGAGATCGAGCGATAAGAGTGGACGGTTCGATCGAATTAACGATGTTACACCGGCGTTCAGTAAACGTGCACGCGAGGGACCGAGCAGACGATAGGTAGAACGAGAAACAGAAACGTAGAGAAGGAGGACGGCGAACCGGAGGGGCCCGGTGGACGAAGAAGGACGGATGGGGTACGATGGGGTATTTGTGTACACAGACGGGACCACCTACGTGTTAAACTTTCCTCCGTGCAAAAGTCGACACGAATCGGTTTACACGCACGGTATCGCGACCGGTATTAATGCCTGCGTATGCTCGCGGCTCGCTGCGGCAGCCTCGTTATCTGCCGCATAACGCCGTCGGTTCGCATGCAAATCGCAATGTGTGCAGCGAGAGTTGCGCCAGGATACGGCGCGGTGGCACTCATCGTGCAGGGAAATATAGTAATCCAGCACCACCTGATAAATTGCGGCACGAAGGCAACGCTGTAATCGCCGGAGGGCGACGCGGTGGTAGGGGCGATAAACAGGGGGGATGCACGGGCGGGGAAATAATTAATGCAGCCACTTACGTCGAGGCAAATTCGAGCGGAAAAGTCGGGGGGCGGGAAGAAAAAAACGCGAAATTAATAGGTCCCGCGCTCGTAAACACCGCGTGTCCGCGTGGAAAGATACGCGACGCGATACGAATTAACGCGCCGCTCCTTGTGCCGGAACGAGCGTCTTGAAAGGTGTCCCGGATCGTGGAAAAACGATGCAATCAACCGGTGTTTGTTCCACTCCGTTCTGTTTCTGTTCTTTTATCGCTGCTTTTTGCCGGCTAAACGAATGATAGAGGAAGAGTATCGGCAGTGCCGTGTTACGCGCAAGGTTTGAAGGAAAGATTGCTTGTTTTCTTCTTTTTTTTTTAAGGAGTCATGCTAATCAATGGCGCGGCCAGTTACGCGTAGCTCGCTTGTTTAATCGGTTCAGGATTGTTAAATTAATAGATAAGTTAATTGATTTCCTTGGGAATTAATTAGCGCCTGTGTAACACGCTGTACCACTGGGTATACGTACAATGCAGTCCGTAATTACTGACGATTACATACGAAGAAGTTGTTTCAACGGCCGGAATTGGGACCTCGCGTGTCGACGCCTGCTTTACCGCAAAAGGGGATCTATAACGGATTTGGAGGGCGAATTATTTCGGTGCCATTTCACATTGTCGGCTGCGCCAGGGTCAAGTAGAACAATGCTACTCAGCAGAATCAGGCGAATCAAAGTTTTGAATATCGTTTTGGAAAATAAATCCAAGCAAGATACGATTTTACTTTCATACTTCCACACTTCCACGCAGCTGTAACGGACTAGTTTCCCACCCTTTTTCGTTGCAATATACATACATATATGTTGAGCGCCGTGGTATGCGACACTCCGAGAATACGGTAATACGTCGGTATACCGTCTCGTCACAAATATAAATTGTAACGAGTCACTATTGAGAGATGCGAGAGACCAAGACTCGGTTGGTTTCTGTCAAACTACGATTGCTTGAACTGTTACGATGCGAATTGGTGAATTGAGACTCCGTTGAGACTCGTTGATATTGGTTGGAGGAGGTTGTCTCCTGCTTGATGTTAAACTTAGAATCTCCGATGAAATTCGTTGACAATGGTTGGAGGAGGTTGTCTCCTGCTTGATGGTAATACTTCAACTGTGATTTGTTGGAGGAGGTTGTCGCCTGCTTGATGTTACGAATTAGACTGTAGAATTGATACTGTGCTTCCTCATCGAACGTTCCTCAAAACGTCGACTCGGAAATGGGTTTGTGCATGCTGATTGGTCATTTAGAAACATGTCTAAATACCAATCAGCATGTTTTGTAAGGTGTAGCCGCACCCTTCCTTAGTGCCCAAAGCGCGTTTCCTTGGAGGAGGGGGTGCGACTTCAAACGTTGTCATCGGTTTGACAACGCAGCGGAATTTCCATCAGGGGGTCCAAACTTGACCTGCCAGATGTCTGTTAGGCCCAGCTCCGAAGACCCCTTTGGAAATCCACGTTTATGACGCATGCAATTAGCTGTTGAGGTCGTGTACAGATTCGACGGTTTATAGTTTCTTGTCTTGGGAAATAAAATGATTTCCTCAAAAACAGCTTTGCTGCTTGCGCGTCATAAACGTGCTAGCCATCTGCACATTGACGGTTGTTCCTTATGCAGATTATTAGCCGCCTTTTCTGGCAAGGTACGGTTTTATTAGCGTCGTTCGCAGGTAAGGCACAGGATCGTCATTGTTGCTCGTTCGCGACGCAACAATATATTTCAATTAGCTTGTTTGGAGTACAGCCATTTTGTAGATTAAGCGTGGACCGATTAAGGACACGCGCAGGACTGATAAAGACAAATCAGCACGTCTGTCGCGTTTCCACGGTAAACCTCGTTAAGAGTATGCACGTGCATATACATATATACATTTTCTCGCATACGTCACTTCTGCAATGGGATGCGGCGGGCAGACACTCTCGTAATGAATTCCTCGGCGGCGGGACATTAAGAAACGGTCGGAAAAACGGTTCGCAGTTGGAATGCGCAACGCGAGAGTGGAAACAGAGAAAGACCGGCTAGTGAGAGAAAGCCGTGTCGCCTCGATAGAAATGAATTTTTCATTTCGCGCTAAACTCGCGAAACGGTTGGTGGCTTAAAGCGAAGATTAAAGGGCGGCAGCCCCGGCTTCTCCTTTTTCTACTTCATGAAGTATAAGAGGAAACGACGGGGGTGGTGCCGCCCCATTATTTTTCATTGCTCGCAAGCACGATCCTTTACCATTTTCTCCTCTTCCCTCATCGTTCCTTTTCCTTTCTTCCCGCTATCTCTTTTTCCCTTAATCCCTACCACCACTCGGCTCTGCGCTTTTCGAAGACCCTCTCGGGCAGTCCTGCACGGGCGTTTCTTTAAACTTGCATTACCGTCCGCGGTATATACGAGAAACGAAGCGGCCATGAAAGAACACGATCCTCGTGGATTATTCAATTGGACGGTGCAATTTGTTTCGTCGGTCTGGCCGACCATCGTCCGTCGAAACCGTACGGTTGTCTGAGCCGCATTGTGCCGAGTCCGGCGGAAAACACGCGGAATCGTCTCAGCAGGTAACCTTTACGGGGCGGGAAAAAGCATGGATTCGATAAACATCGACCACAGAAGAATACAAACGTTCGTTTCCCTGTCGGCGGTTACGTTTCTACCGCTGCTTGTGCTTTGTAACAATATATGTATATACATATTTGAGAAGCGCGCTAAAACGCCGTCCGACTCGCAATGCAAAAAAGAATTGTCCAGGGGAAAAATGTGACCGGCGACTGCTGTAGGTCGAAAGGTTCAGGTGAAGCAACTATGACGTTGTTAAGAAAGAAGAAAGAGAAGAATCAGTTTCGGTATGCAAAGTTGAAGTTCCCTTTTTTTATTCCGGTCTCGTTAAAAGACATTCAATGTTTAAAACGGAGAGAGATACCGAGGAGGATAGAAATACAGACGGATTGGAGCCCTAATTGAAACGCCGAATCGGTAATCGTCGGATTCATCGATTATATTACCCCGGCGCTTCGTCTGCTATCGAGCGTATCCATAAGCACGGAATTACAGGGCTGTATTTCTCCGGAACTGGCTTTGCACACGTCCTTTCGCCAGATGCCGTCTTTCCGATATCGTCTTCCCTCCGCTTTGACCGGAGTTATTACTTATACCACGAGGGTATCGGCGGTTTATTTTGTCGACGACGTAAGAGACGTCGACGGCTGCGGTCGGGCAAAAGAAACGACGTTAAAGGGTGTAGCAGCGGCGGAGCAAGGAAGAGAAAAGAAGGAGACTGGCTTGTGGAAGGGAGGACGAAGGATCTCTCCGCAGATTAGAGCGCGAATCAATATTGGGCAGCGAGGCGAGGCTTTTATCGGCGCTGAAAGAAATCCCCTCGCTTCCTTCTTCGAGTGGGCACCGACTTGGAATGGAAACCAGCGGTAGAGAACGAGCAAAGGAAAAACGAAGGAGGCGAAACGAGAGCCGGGGCACGGATAGAGAGATATACGTATATACCGGTGAGCAGGTGGTGGTTAGAGATAGAAAGACAAGGTAGAATGGAGGGTGACAGAATGAGACAAGAGGGATGAAGAGGGGCGCGACGATGGAGACGAAGGATAAGCACGAAGGGTATGAGGAGAACTGAAGAGGCCGTGGAAGGGGGGAACGATGGCAGAGTGGAAAGGGAGAAGTAAGAGGACGAGGATTCCGTTCGAGCAACTTACCGGACTTCTACGTTCTCTCCACGGTCGAGGATTTACAGATTACGCGCTGGTAGACCGAGCTCCCGAGTGCGACCGAGAGAGAAACCCGTTGAGAGTGGTGACGCGCGAACGATCGAGCGAGAGAACGCGAGAACGGAGACGAAGAGAGGGATAGCATAAAGGAATGACACGGAGAGGGAGTCAAGGACCATTCGTCGCGATGAGTGCGACGAAAACGGAGCTACTGAATCCGCGCGGACTCTATCCGCCGCTGTCGGCCCGACCAACCAGAAATTCCCATCACGGCCGTTCGACCAATCCGTTGGCGGTGCGAGCCTTACACGTTTATTATCACGCGGGAAAAAGAAATGACTGTTTATAAATAATTAGAGAGGTTTTAATTAACCCCCGGGACGCTCTCGGACCGTCGGTATCCATCGCCGTTTTAATCGCTCGGTCGGTTTTACCATGGACGACGCCACCGACGCCGTCTGTTCAATCTATCCCTACCCAGAACCAATCCGCGTTATATATTTGTGAAACTAAACCATCGATCGGCATCGGTCATTAAAAGGCGACCCTTTTACTCCTTTTCTTCGCTGTCAGACGTCCTGTGTTAAGAAGGTGTCTCGCGTGTCTATATACATATACAGTACATATATGTATACTAGGTGCACCCACAGGTGCATACGTTGCATCTACCCCTATACGGAGCATATTTGCCCACACGGTTTTATATACCTTTTCTCCTCCCTCCCTTCTTTTTGCCACCGACGACAAGGGTACGTGCTTTTTTTCTCTCTCTCTTCACCGATATCTTTTTACGCGGCACACGTCGATGCGAAACACGAGGGAGCGCACGTATTATTAGAAAGCGTCGTGCTCCGTACCCGACCCCCTGTATACATATATGCATATAGGTCTGCCCGTGAATTCGTATTCACTATTTTCCCGTCAAAAATTCATCTGGCCGCCTTTGACTGCGTCGCGCTATCCGACAGGCAATTGCTTTCCGGTGGATGGAATTGCGGCCTCTAAAACCTTTCCAAGGGCCTTCAACGGCGCGGACACGACAAAAGGGAAATCAAAGCGTCGTCGAGGAGTTTTTACGATCGAACGCGCCCCGCTTTCGCGGCGAGGGGTCTTCCAGTTTAGCTTCCACGCTACTTTTAGCAGCCGTATACCATCGCTTCGAATATTCCATTCTTTTCTGTCTTTCTCACTCACCCCTTTCCTTTCACCGTGTCTTTTCCTCGCTGGAAAAAAAAAGATGCTTCGAGAGATCCTTCGGTTGGTCGGCCGGGCGCACACATCGATACTACAGTATATACGCAGATATTACGTTCACAGGCGAGCAAACTTTCGTACCCTCTTCTTCGGTACGACCGGGATTTATCGCGAGGAAAGTTGCCACGACAAAGGGGTAAATGACTTTCGAATATTTCAGCTTTCGAACGCGCGCCAGCTGCGAACCGTGATCACGAGCGAGAGGGTGTTTCGTGCTAGACCGGTCGCGCATAGGAGACGGCCCCGTTTTGAAATGGGCCCCCTGAAAGCGAGGAGGAGCCGAGAGACAGAGAAAGGGGGGCAGGGGGGGCGGAAACGGGAGAAGATTCTCATTCGCGAGACATCACGTAATCCACACACACGGTCTCGCCGACTCCGCGAAATCGTCCAAGTTCGCTCGGTATTTCCGAGACGAATTTGACGACGACATATCGAGGAACTCGTGCATGCACCCGCCACCCCTGTCCGCACTTCTGTGGGGCTCGCTGCGGAAACTCCATCTTTCCGGAGAGTTTTTCCGGTACTCGGTGAAAGATTCACGAGATTCAACCGTCCCCATAGTTGGGAATACGTTTTCGAGTTCCTCCTCGAGTGGAACGTGTTGTCCAAATCTTGTTGAAGGTATGCACATATATGCGTTGGGTTATTTTCGTGGCAGTCGTAGAATTGCTGTTTCTTCGTGGGGTCTGAATAAATATTTGATTGCCAGTGGAAATGCTATGGAAAGCATACACGCGGTATTGGTTGCATTAACCCTTAATTAGCATCGAACGTCTGTGCGACTTATATGTACGATCTTCTTATACCACGTAGCTTTCAATTAGAGCCTTGGCCAGTCAGGTTTAGAAATCGTTCGCGAAGTTGAGCTAAAAGTTGGTCGGAAAACGTAGAAGTCCAGTAGGCACAACCCTCCGCCGTGGTGCAATAGCAGCGTGTTGTACGAAGGGGCGAGGGGGGCACACACCTGTATATTAAGTTATGCGACTAAATTAAAATATTTAAGTTCACTACGGCTAGGAGGGCGCAGTATCAATTATTCATTAATTGGCATTGCTTATAGAACGATCGTCATAGTCACGCAACGTGACTGTTTTTCTTTGGGGAAATTAAGCTCGACGGCACGAATGTACCGCACACACGGTATGTGTATAAGAACTCGTATTTCGTGACGAACTTTGCACGGTAAGTTGCTTGCGTTCGGAGTATAATTTAAGCAACGTCGTTTGCACATCGTCCTTGGACAACGCGATTTCTAATTTCTCAGTACATATCGGAGCATTGGACGATGCTCCTGAGTCTTCACCACCTGGCGTTTCGTTTTCGCTCTATTCGCACGATTCGCACGATTTAATGAAACTCGGTTGAACAAAAATTATCTCTTATAGTACCGAGAATATTAATATATACATATATTGGAATATGGGTATAAATAATTACTTTATATTCTATGAAAAATACTTTATTGATTGATTTGAAAGGCACGTAGGAAGGCACGTCTTTATGCGTCCGAGGAACCGTCTCGAGTAAGAGTCGCACGAGTCGAGAAACAAAAGAGCGACGCACCTATGACGCAATATTATACATACAATGTATATACCTGGCAAGACTAAAATAAATCGACTGATCCATATGTGGAATAATGGATTAGTTTGGTCCTTTGTGACAACAATAAAATCCAACAATATATCTTCAAATCTCCCCATAATCTAGTTTTCTAACAATATATACAATGTATATACAGGATGATCCGCTCACTAGGGCTACCAAGTGCCGCCAAGTAAGCAGTCACAATAACGCTGCGTCGGTATATGTGTTCTGAAAACCTCAGTAAACCATGGCGAAAGAAGCCAGATTTGGCCATGTGACGGATCACACATGCCGTCACAGCGGCACTGTCTTTCCGTGTCGCTCTGCAGTTATGACACGCTAATGAATGGCTTTACCGTCTCGCTCTTAAAACAGAGAAAGTTTCCAAATAGTCATCGCGTGGTAATGAATGAATCTCGAGCTCCCTATCTCCCCCTTGATCGTCTCAAGTTTCGGTTCCGATCCGCGAAACACGTGTATGTACATAATTCGACACTTCCCCCCGATTTCACGATCTGTTTTTATCGCGAAAGCTACCGCGGCCCGTGTTTATGCATCTCATTCATAAAACAAAGATTTCTTGAATGGGCTTCGAATTGTTCGAACTCAGACCCCCCAATTCCCCCTCCGAACGTATCGAATTTCCTTCACAATGCTCGAAACACGTGATTTTAACGCTTCGATGATTTTACGAGCTCGATGTTTCATTGACATCTTCTGCAGTAGTATGAATACATGCACAGCCTGCGAAACTTTCAGCTTGCACATGCTTCCTGTATATACACACGTATATAGTGAGCCTAGAATTAAATGAAAATAGTGGAATGGGAAATGCCGATTGATGTAGCCGATCGGCAGGGCCGTATGCGATTTGCGGTTGTAGGATCCCAAGCAAACACGTGAGAATACTACGAGTTAAATAAAGGGGTATGATTCAACTGGTATCATGTTTGGTCTCATTTTATCGGAATTATCTCAACAATTGTATTGCATTCATAGTACAATTCATACTATACATATACAGGGCGTCCCGTAACTACCGTAACATCGGGAAATGGGGAGTAGCTGGGGTGATTCTGAATAACTTTTTCCTTCACCAAAATGTTGTTTGAAGCTTCGTTTTTGAGTCATTAACCAAAAGCACTGCCCAATGAGAGCGCGTCTGGAGTGCGTGCCCAGGCCCGTACCTCTCTACTGCGCTCGGTCGTGTACGGGGGCATCGAGGGCATCGAGGAAAGCGTGCGGAAAATGTTACATGGTTATTCATTAATAAGAAATAAACTAGCTATTGTTTTAATCAATCGCGCACGGTCGTGGTCGTTATTCATGAGTAACGAATAATTCCACATTATACTTAATTTAAGACGATGTAACATTTGCCGTACACTTTCCTCGGATAAGAAAAAAGTTGTTCAGAATCACCTCAGCTACCCCCCGTTTCCCGATGTTACGGTAGTTACGGGACATTCTGTGTACATATTATGTATTCGGAGTGATGTGCTCGTTGGTGGACGCAACGTGGGAGTCGTCAAAACCTGGCTGCTACAATTCCGCGTCGATTTAAATACGTGTACATGCATATACAGCGTGGGCCAAATGAGGTCAAGGAGATAGTGCAGTTGAAAGTGAGACGAAGTTCAAAAGAAGCCAGCATCGTCCCTTCGACGGATCGCACCTACCGTCACAGCGACGGTGTAGCGCCACTGTCTTCATCTCTACTAACTTGCGAATTATGTACCCTGTCCATACACCGACGCGTGCATACACATTCGACGAATCCGTTGCACATCGAATCGCGCCAGCGAAGAGGGCATCGGCGTTCGACGTCTACGTCGGTCGTTGGCAACGATGACAGGGACGAACGGAGCGTACAAAATCCGTTTCCGGTCGAGCGGTTCCGCGAAATGATTTATTATGCCGTCGAGCGTGCACAGAGGAGAGCCGAACGGAGCGTGACCTGCGGTGAGCGCATTGTAGACACGGTGAATCGGCACCGAGAAGAATACGAACCGATTCCTCCCCCTGGCCTCCAAGGAAAGCCCCTATTGTTTTCTTTATTGGAACACCCCGGCTGAATGGGGACGACCATCGAGCACGGGGGCCAGACCGATGGAGCATAGAAAAGAGGGTAATTATATGGGCGCCACTCGGCGCACCAGCAATCACGCGATCGTAATCCATCCTTTCAGATAGAGGCGAGACCGATGTGTCGGTATATCATGGGGGCCAGATGCGCATCGCTCGTAGCCCGCTTTTTATGCGGCCCCGCTCGAGATCGTATTTGCACGACGATCTTCGAGAGATCGGAGGATCCGCTCCGCTGAACGGATAATTGGCCACGATGTTAAATAGATCGTCCGATCAATTGCTTGCATGCCGCGATCCCGTCAACGACGATGATCTTCCAATGGAGATCGAGTTCGAGAAATGACTGTCCGCTACGATCGATTACGCACGTGTATTATTATCATACAGTATGCGTCCGCGAGTTTTTAATGCAAGCTAATGCGGCTGGGCAGCAATTGTTGGATTCCGAGGGTGAAGGATACGACTGATTGTATTATTATTATTATTGTTATTAAACGGGCTGATGTCCTTTTGTACAAATGTACACAGGTAATCTATCGCAGAATATAAAATACTAGTACAAACAGTGCTTAAATATCGCAAGGTACAGAAATATAATACAAATAGCTTATCTATCGCTGGATACAGAATTATATGTAAGGTACATAGTGGTAATCGTATGTTTAATCTAATTTAATTTAATTTAATTTGTCGCGAAGAACTCCCGTTACCTGTGATTTGAACAGGAGTAATAAGTAAAGAGCCTTTAAAGAAGTTTATTCTATCGGTGAATTTATTTGCAAGCTCCGATAGCCTAGTAATGACGTCCGTGTGGTTAAATCGGGAATTGTAAAATTGAGGTGTAAACGTAGAGGGGTGTCTGACCGTTCTATTTGATACATTCAAATCAATCCTCTCAAGGATTTGAGGACAATATTTTATGTGCCCATTAAGTATCTTATAAAAATAGATGAGGTCAAATGCGTGCCGCCTATATTCCATGGTGGATAAGTTCATGGAGCTCATGATGGCCGAATAGTCGGGTTCAGTGATACCCATTGGCTGGCCAAGTTTGTAGGATACATGCCTAAGCATTTTATGCTGCACCGCTTTTATTTGTCTCTTACGTTTAATGTAATGTATTGTATTCAATAATACAATATTTATTAACGGTTCTAAATTCCGTTCTCACCTCTGGATACAACTTTTGCGGAACGTAGCAGTTTGAAGAATAAGGATAAGAATGTCCTAGTCCAGGCCTCGGATTTAAGTGATCTTTCGGGCCGATTTTCAGAGGCAACGCCCCTCTTCTCTCGCCGTACGTCTCGGCCCCCGCGATCACCAAGGGGCCCGGAGCTCCTCAGGCGCGTAGCATACAAACCGCGCGGTCCATGGGACATAGGACGATGTGGAATCCTATTGATACGATTGTCGCCCAAATGCGACCCGCGCGTTTCTTATGCTACGGGCCGGAGGAGCTTCGAGGCGATTGGCGATCGCGGGGCCAAGATGCGCGGTGGGAGAAAGGGGGCCTTGCCTCTGAAAATCGGCCCGAAAGAGCACTTAAATCCGAGGCCTGTCCTAGTCGAACTGTCAACCGAAAGAGTAACCTCGTAGCCTGCGGGTCTAAGAGTGCAAGTATATCATTTTGCGATGGTACTTATATCGTGAATTTGGAGGGGTGAGGACGACCTTCGCCCTTGTTGAGACATCATGACCAGGTACGAGTCCTGACCTTTAGGACGGTAAATTTAGTCATTCTGACTAATGTTTGTCGCGACTAAGGTAGGACCCGCGTACCTTGCCCATATCGATGTCGCAGAGGCTAGTCATCCAACACAATCTCTGAATGTCGTTTGACGTATAGCGGGAGAAATAGTTTGATTACAACTTTGATATGACTTTTTGTGTAAGTCGGTGAGAAATGTATGCTTGTCCTATCGACGAAAAAACATCATACAATTTTCCGTTGCACCGCAGAATTTCGGTAACTGGTTTATGTCCCCCGTCTCGCAAAAAAAGATTGAAAATCGCCGATATAAATGTTGCGCCGTTGTTGAATTAAATGAGCAGCGCTCGTCTCGAAAAGCGCGGCACGAGTGAGTATCGTGGCAACAATAACGATGCTTCATTGTGCAAACGCGTCTTGCAAATACATACTATACATCCTGCTTTCGTAAGTCGTTACGCGCGAGTAACAAGCGCCCAGGCCGACGAGCAGAGTTCCCGTCCATGCTAGAATCGATCCGTCCAACTTATTCGAACGTTTGTCAATCAAGCCGCCAGGGTCAACGAAGCCGTGCCGGTTTGAACGGGGTCGCTTCCGGTCGGTGCGCCTTTTCCCCCAACGGAGTTCGCGTTAACGAAGCGTCGAAAAATGGTTTAAGCCGGTCGCGTTTGCTCGCGGATCGATGCGTCAGCGTGAAGAGTCGTCGTTATTAGCAGAGAACGAAAACGGTGTCGGGGCTGGTGACAGGCGTGCCTGTACTCGCGTATAAAAGGGCGTGCGGAACAAGTCGGTTATATAGGGATGGATAAGGGCGCAGAGAGGTGGAAGTTACGTTGACGTTTCGGGGTGGCAACAGCAGCGGCAGACTTCTCAATGAGTTCCTAAATCGAAAGGGCTTTCGCCCCTCGTTCGTTCACCCCCTGTAGCCCGGGATGGCACCCCTCGCATAGATGGAGGAGACCCGGCGTGTTTGGAGGGTCGAGGGGCGGCAGTGGTAAAGAGGGAAGAAAATAACAGATTTCCCAGACGCGCCTCATTCGAACCCTCTTGCCACGTAGACTCCGCCGACGAGAGTCACGAAAAGAAGCAAAGAAAAAATAGGAATGAAAAAGAAGAAGGGGAAGAGGAAGAAGAAGGAGCAGAAATTCTTCCCTCTTCAATCGACTGTCTTTTTCCGTTCCCTACTCATCTTTCCACCTTCTTCTAGGCCGTTCTCTGTCGGTGGATGTGCTTCCTAACGAGAGGCAAGAAAGTTCTTATACCGACGATATCCTTCCCCATCTTGGTCCAAGCAGCTATGTACGTATATAGTCCACTCTTCTTCCTTGGTTCCTGGCCTCTTCTTTCAGCTCGCGTTCTGCTCCTTTGTCGTATGTATATAAGGGAGCGATGGAAGCTCGTGGGTAGCCCATTGCGTCGGAGAGGACCCTTCAACCCTGGCTCCGCTGCTGATTAAGGCATAAAAGGCATAAAAGGTGGAGGGGTATATGCAGTGCCGGCGAGGCTGGCCAAAAGGGGGGAAAAGAAATTTGTTCGCCTGGGGGATGGGTCGTGGCGGGGCGATGCAGAGGGCCGAAGCAAATACAACGGGAAGGGATACCTAATTGTAAGTACATTATACCTTCGGTCCGGACGGGATTATACAGCTGCTTCTTTATTGCTGACAGTGGCGTCTTTTATCTGTAATCCCGCTGGCTCGTTCCGATTATAGCCAGGAATTTCTTCCACCCTCCGCGTTCCATCACGAGTCTGTTCCCGTCGCGAAAAAACTGCCTCTTCTGTTTTTCCGGCGAATCGCATAAATCGCCAATTCCGAGGCCGTTGTACCGCGCCGATTCAATGTATGCTCTTGCCGGGTCTTTTTATCCCTCGATGCCGTGGCTGCCTGTTGGCTGACTCGGTACTTTTGCGGAAAATCAGACACCGGTCCCCACCTTCTGTCTCTTTCACGTACCACGCGTTCCCTTTCCCCACTTTTCCTTCTCATCCTCGCCTCACTGTCCCCGCTTGTTCGACCCGACGAGGAGGCAGGACATCGATTTGCCTGGCGTTCGTTGAAATCGGACGGCCCGCGATTAACGCGAGGAAGGGGAGGAGAAAGATTGAAAATAATGTGTTCGCGTGTCCCTGCAGAATGGCTGACTCGCTTGAAACGCGAATCGATACATCGACGAATAAAGGAAAATACAGAGTCGGAGGGTTGGGGGGCGGACAGAAAGGGGAGGAGGGAATCACGTAGGAACGATCTGCGCGACCCTTTTTATTTCACGATGAAATCCGACCGCAAGGCCGATTCGACCGAAACCTCGTAATTTATCCGGAAAAGTATAGGGCTCGGGGAAAATGGCAATAGCACGATATCGTGTTTCGCCCGTTCTCAATTGGACGATAATTGACATTTCCCTCGGCGCGGTAACGGAATATCGGGATCCGACAATTTACTTAGAGAGAGAGTACCTAAATTAAGAACGGCGCGGCGCCCCGCCGTTAGATTCAGATCGGAGAAATTTCGAGCGCCGATTCTTCCTGCGGTCAGCGAATAAAATTGCAATATCCTAAGATATCGTCCGCGGGTAAAGAACGGAGAGGAGAAAGAATAACTCGTTAACCTCGTTCCCGAATCGGCGCGAGCCGGCGAAATTGCGTGGTGGGCGAAAAAATTGCATCAAGTGTGGAACTTTTGTATTTGCGGAGGAATTAACGCGTCGATATCGTTTCTGTTCATTCCGGGGATATTCGGTGCTTGACACCGTTTTTCGCCTCCTACGAAACTATAAAGTGAAGCAAACGGAAAGGGGGGTCCAATGCAAATACGATGCGCCCTGAAATTTTAGCGATTTGTATTTTCAGAGTAATTGCTTCCCCAATTATATTTTCGGTTATTAAATCCTGGCTGTTTATTTCATTTAAAATTCTGTGATTTTAATAGGTTGATTGCAGAACGAAATTTATACGTTATACATACATGTCATGCCCACTGCGTCAGAGTAAAATTCAGCTTCCTGCAACTGGAATGTTTCGCAACGTTCCATGTGACTGTAATTTTGTGAAAAATTGTCACTGTTTTCACGTCATATTGTACTAGACTGTTAGGGAATAAATGATCGATTGAAATATATTTCGTTTTGCTACCCACCGAAGGCGATAGTTTTTGGTTCAACCCTGCGAGATAAATTAAACCCGTGCAATAACGTTGTGCTGTTATTTGAAAATAATGTTTAAAAATAAAATCGTGCATCTAGATATACGATTCTTTAAATTCAACCCCCACGCGTTTCATATGCTGAATTTCACATCGATTTCACATCGATTTTGCATCTCAATTCCTCTCTTCTCCCCGATAGCTACTTCATCTTCTTCCACTACTTGCTCTTAACTCGTGTAATCCCCGTTTCAGACGAGACACTCTGTCTAGACAGTTTATGTCACTCGTGATTTTCGTCGAAGAGTCTTCGTTTAACACGTTCGCGGACGGCCTGCATTCGTGTTGGGTGTTGACACGGGCGCCCTCCATAAACTTAACTTCAATGTTGGTTTGAGGAAATATCGGACAGCAGCCTTTTAATAATAGAACGATGGGAATCGGATTCTTGTATGTATAATGAACATAGATTGGACAGATAATTTTACTTGCACGTTTTTCTATCGTCCTGACTATGAAATTTAAAGGAAGATGTACCGCATCGTTGTTGTCAGTCACGCGTCTAAACATCCCTATAAGCAACAACGTCCCGCTGGGCAGGCCGCGTTTGTTACATTAAATATCTGACGAAAAATCAGCTAAAAGTACTTGAATAACTATAATCTATACATGTAGTTTCTACAAAATAATAGTGAAGAGCTTTTTCCGGGCGATCCTAGGCGATTTGTGTAATTAAATAATGTTTATATGACATATATTATGAAGTGAAACAAAGCTCCGGTTCCAATTCAAAGTTTTATTTGTTTAATTTTTGAATTATTATAACTGCAAGATTATGTACTGCACACATCCTTTAAGTAACGTTGTAGAATTGAGTTACTAAACACAGTTGTTTATTACTGCTTACCCTGGATTATCTAGTGCGACAAAATGAAACAAAAATTGCTAAACACAATTGTAAAAAGTTCCTTGCCATAAATTTAGATTTTTATTTTTTGCCCCAATGTCCAATGTTATCATGCCAATGTGTTCCGTCCAAAACAGGATTATGTACTAACAAGGAAGGTTGGGCAACCCGAAGATTCAGAAATGTATGAAACTTTGCATACAAGTAGAGTATGTCATCCGTAATACAACCCTGTTTTCCGTTCGCGCCATAATTCGGTTTTGAGGGGTGAAATCAGCCCTTGAAGAAAATTCAGAACGATCCTTTTCGTGATAATATCTCAAGGACGATGAGAGATACTTAACAAAATTCTAAACAAAACTTGCATCACTTTATTGTGTTTTCAAGACAGCGAAAACAAATTTTTCGAAAAGTCCACGATTTCTATCATGTTTTTTTCCGTGGATTTCTCAAAAAGAATTGTTTTTGTAGACGCAATAAAGCGATGCAGGTTTTCTTTATATTTTTTTAAACATCTCCCGGCGTCCTTGAGATATTTCACGAAAAAACCGTCTGACTTTGTTGAAGGGCTGGTCTCACCCCTTGAAACCGAATTATGGCACGGACGGGAAATAGGGTTGTATTACGGATGACATACTGTACTTGTATGCAAAGTTTCATACCTTTCCGAATCTTCGGGTTGCCTAACCTTCCTTGTATGTTTCGCAATCGCTCGATAGACCCACACGAACTTCAGCACAACGGGCTACCATTTTTCCGTTCACCTTGTACACGCGTAATCCGCATTCCAAGTGTCGTCGCTGTGCCGCGAATTCGAAACCGCTCGTCATTTCCGGCAGACGAAGCCGCGGTTATCTCGTGCACTTGCGATTCGCGATCGTCGAATTTGTTTTGCGTCACGGCGGGTCGCGTCGCCGCATTTATCGCCCGTGCATATCGTGTATCGTCCAAGAGATAGAAAACGTTCCTGAGATCTCGGTTTTGTCCGGTCGACGATGGGGAATGCCTCGTTCAGCCGGGCTCGACTCCCTTCTCGCGATTCCGAGCGGGCAACCGCGCCGTATCTGCATATGTAAGGACAACGCGGGCAGATAGCGGCGCGGCGAGCGTGTCGATCCTTTTATCGAGTCGTGTATTTGCCGCGCGTCGTGACTCGCGGACGCGCGTTCGTCAGATAAGCGCGATAATATAGAAACGCCAATAATGAAATACGATAAGCGCGTACAGAATTCGCACGGCGACTGGGCCGTGGCTTAAAGAGCTGTTAGCGTAATCGGAACGGCTGTATACCTGTGTCCAGGTGAACAGGCACACGGGAGCAATTAGAAACGCCTGCTTGTCGCCTTACACGATGCGTGCTTTCCAATCGTGAACGTGTATGCACGCTGGACACAGCGAGAAAAGGAATACACTGGGTATATGAGGGGTGTAATGCAAGAAGCATACACGTGAAATTTTGACACCCCTTCGGTATACATATTTAACGCGTTCCGTGCCGGACCGATTTTTGGAGATCTTCCGTTCAGGCCGCGTGAGTCGCATGTGCCCCACCTCACCATATTTAATAGTTTTGCTTCTGACGCACGCCTTACAATATTTATAATAATGCAAAGATCATAATTACCAAGAAGAAGGTGTAGAGTTTAAGATGCATTGCAGAACAATGCAATAAATTTGATTTTAACGAATTATTTTAACACTAGGTTTACGGACAAGTTTGACAACTTATTTTTACTCACTTCCCTCACATAAACGATTGCCAATAACAATGCGCGTTTTCTTGAAAAAATTAATCCACTTTATTTAAGAACGAAATATAATTAATTTAATTATATAATATTAACGGACCTTCATTAATCTTTGTCTTTCGAATTCTGAAACGCGACAAATTGACGCGCCCCGTAAACCTAGTGTTAATGAACATAGTTGAAGATGCAATTCTGCAACGCGGATCGCATGCTATTACACAATTGGTAAGTAATTTTATTGGATGCATAAAATGCATTCTATCATCATTGTAGTTTCCAAAAGGACTGAAGATGGAATTCTGCAATGATTTTGATAACTGTCTCTTATATTCAGGCCAGAAAAGGGTCATGTAATAGATAGAGAATTGAACTATACCACCCAAATGAGTTCATATATGTATAGCTATCGTATATCCTCCGCTTTATTTTGCTTTATAAACGCACTGTATAAACTAAATTCAGTAAATAGCAGCTATTATCAAGCGCTTATTGTTGCAAAACCGATGCGCGACTAAATGACTGCAGTTTGAAAAAATGATCGCCACGCGTACATGTTATTACTAATACATGTTATTCAGATGTCGATACATGATTTTACAACAAATGTTTTCCAGAATTTTCGTAGGGCCCGAAATTCTAAATGGCCTGAACGAAAAGTGTTAAGGGGGGACTTTTTCTGTAAGGGCATTTGCCTTTCATCTCTGGGTGATAATCAATTGAAACGATGACCAAAGAAAATGTCGAAAAAGTGCGTGATTTCGTGAAAATTACGAAAAAATCTTCAGTGAGATTTATGGAAATGGAACTTGGAATATCCAAGACAATAATTCATCGCATTTTAACCGAAAAACTTGATCTTTGCATTTGGCGATGAAACGAAACCGTTTTTCATCAATTGAAGATATTCAACGGGCAGCGACGACCATACTGAACACCATTCCAATCAGTGAAATAAAAAAGTCATTTAATGCACTTCTTGAACGTGCAAATCGTTGTATTACTGCTAAGGGAGAATATTTCGAATAAATAAAATGATTTCTGTCATGTTTTTTGCACTATTTTGTTTTCTTTAAAGCCATTCCGGTTATTTTTGGGACAGAGGGTGTAGAACAAGTGCTCGCAGAAATGTTTAGTGCTCACTTTGGAATATTTTCGCTCTCCTGGCTATTCGCCATTGTTCATTTTCTGCTATCCTTCATCAAGTTGTAACTCCGCACTCACGATGATTGATAGGGACAACAAACTCCGTGGTCGCGACCGAATGGTACAACAATGGACTGGTGCGATAAATTTTGGCGAAGGGAAAATCGAACGAAACTCGTGCAAAAAAGTAAGCAACAGAAATAGGAGTATGCGCAGCGTGTAAGTATGTATAACGTAAAAGTTACCCAAGACTGCACGGAATTAATGCTTTCAGTTCTGCATTCGTCTAAAATTATTAAGCAACCTCCAGACCAAGCGAAAGTATTGACATACCGAAACAAGTTTAAATCAGCCGTATCTTTGTACACATTTTCATTTTCACTCGACCCTACTGCTTTGCGCTCCATAAATATAATATTAATTGTTACGCACGATTTGTTCAGCCGCGCCAAAACCTTGTATACACGTGACCGTTCCTCTCGAATAAATTACGCGACGATAAGTTGACATGTTCCACCGAACCTACCTCAGCTGCACGCGTCTCTTTCCGTTTTTCCCTTTTCGAAATCGAAGATTCCAGCCGCTTTCGCTGGACGTCGCTAATCGCGTCTCGTTTTACGCTACATCGTGCTTGTCGGCTACTCTCCGACCATTCTACCCTCTTCCAAGTCGTCTCTCTTCGTCCCACACGTACATCCGTCTCCTTCGGCCGGCAGACGGGAACACGCGTCGTCGCGGACCTCAGGTAGGGAGCAAAGTCAATTTCGAGGCGAGATGCCACGGGGTTAATGGGTCTCCTTTGTCGTAAATTCGGGCTTTAGTGTGAAAGCTGCCTAAACCTACCTCCGTCGCTTCTTCCTTGCCGATGGAGTCCCCTTCGCTTCGTGCCTCTGGGAGCCTTGTAACAAACAGGATACAGGTACTTCGGATCTTGTATCTTTTTTCTCTCTCCACCGTTCTGTATCCCACATTCTCTACCCTGCGCGATTTTTTCCCTCGCTTTTTACTTTATACCGTTCTGACTTACTCCCGTGTAGATCGTCCTTGTCGCTCCCGTGCCCGCCGCGACCCTTCTTCCCCTTCCCCTCCTCGATTTCTTCCCTCGCGTACCCCGTACGTTCATCTTTGCCCACCTTTTTCACCTCCTCCATCCGTTTACCTCTTTCACCCTTTGGCCACGCTGCGACTTGTCCCGCCCTCTCTCCTTGTCACGCTCGAACGTTCTTTTCTTCTCTTTTCCAGCTATCTCTCTTCCGCCCCCTCCATCTGTCGGCATCGCCTGCCTTCACATCGCCGAGCGATTTATTATCCGACCGTTCCACCTCGGGCACCGTTCTGCTTAGCCGCTGTTTTTTATTCTCGGCGAATAAGGGAAGATAGAGGATAGAGAGAGAGGGGGATGGAGTGAGCGGCGTCAATGGGGTGCGAGACGAGCAGGCAGAAGTCGGGAAATACGGCGGAAACTGGAGGGCCAAGGAATTGCTGGGAAAGAAGATAAATCGCGACAGTTGCCGACCTAAGAAGTTTGATTATGTTGGCTCAGACGGGGCCACGCTCGGTTAGATTTGTATTAAGCCCGATCCCGTGCGCGCACGCCGCGTCGTTGAGAATATGCTTTATAAGCTGTATCGCGGTGTACTCCTTACGAGATCTTGCTTGCTTCGAAATAGGGGTGGAGGAATGAACCCCGGTGTTACACGACGTTCTCACCGCTGACAGATCGGAAGCGCTTAATCTTTCCCCGTCGAAAGGGTAATTGGTTTTGTAGATTATTTATCGGATCGTTTCTCTTTCATCGTACCGAGGACGTTGAAGGATCGTTGGATTTTCTGGTTATTAAAATCCGGGTGGCGTACGAAATTTGTTATCGTAGATCATTTCTGGAATCGAAGGAGAATGCCAAACGCACTTTTCTTTATAAAAATAGGACAGTATCGAGGCTTATAATAATATAATTTGTATTTCCCATGTCGACAACGTGGCTGCAGAATGCTCTTAAACCGACGGACTACCCAATCAAGTGTTCAATTTAATTAACACTAAACATACCGGTATTTTACGCGTACCTATTCTTACCATAAGGCAGGCCTCGGATTTAAGTGATCTTTCGGGCCTTTCACTTTGAAAGGTGTCATTTGACCCCGCTTGGTACGTTTAGTGTTAATAGGGATGAATATAATAATCGACGCGAGAGTCTATATTATTTCTATACAGGGTGTCCCGTAACTACCGTAACATCGGGAAATGGGGGGTAGCTGGGGTGATTCTGGACAACTTTTTCCTGGACCAAAATGTTGTTGGAAGCTTCGTTTTTGAGTTATTAACCAAAAGCACTGCCCAATTAGAGCGCCCGTAGAGCGCGCGCCCAGGCCCGTACCTCTCTACTGCGCTCGGTCGTGCACGAGTGCGTCGAGGGCATCGAGGAAAGCGTGCGGCAAATGTTACATCGTTATTCATTAATAAGAAATAAACTAATTATTCTTTTCATCAATCGCGCACGGTCGTGGTCGTTATTCATGAGTTACGAATAATTTCACATTATCCTTAATGTAAAACGATGTAGCATTTGCCGTACGCTTTCCACGAATGCCCTAGATGCCCCCGTACATGACCGAGCGCAGTAGAGATGTACGGGCCTGGGGGCGCGCTCTACGGGCGCTCTAATTGGGCAGTGCTTTTGGTTAATAACTCAAAAACGAAGCTTCCAACAACATTTTGGTCCAGGAAAAAGTTGTTCAGAATCACCCCAGCTACCTCCCATTTCCCGATGTTACGGTAGTTACGGGACACCCTGTATATTCTGTATTATTCGAACAATATTACATACCAGTACATCAATTACACTTTTACAGATGTGCTTCATATCCATGCATATTGTTTTACGAATAATTGCCTGAACACCAAAATAATGATGTTGCAAATGAAACTATGCACTGTATGAATACTTTTTGTACATTGTAGGTACACGCGTAATGCACAAAATAACAATCAACTGTAGTTGGAATTTTAATTTAGGTCCTTAGCAATTTGGTTTCATGTAGCACACAATTTCCAGTAGAATCTATTGTAAAATGGAATATCCAATAATTATAAGAACATAGCAGTTGCTTGAAGTTTTCCATACTGTCCCAAATTTTCCTCACTTTCACCTAATTAGCCGCTCAATTATCCCAAATAATATGTTCATTAACCTAATGAAAATTGTTCTCCCGACGAGGGATCTGTGGTCACCGGTGGTGACCCAGGTGCCACGTACACACTTATATATGAAAATCGCCTGGTTTTCAGCAAACTGCCCTGCATATCTGTTTCACGATTACGCAGCATCCTGAAGCGACGGGGGATTGAACGTTTCTGGAAGATCGGTATCCTAAACGAAACAAATTAGCGGCGTAATGGACGGCAAATGCGGTGGAACTTCGTTTTCACGGAGATCGTTTCACAGAAATACTGGTAGCTGCAGAGAACTTCGGAGATTAAGATAATTTTATTATCGCCGGCCTCGCTGGCTGCGCCATTAGCCGGGAATGTTAATGGCCCGTTGTATCGACCGAGCGGAACGAACGATTTCGCTCGACTAGGCGTGTTAAAAATCTTTAATGGACACGAGTTATGTGTGTTCCTCCAGTCTAATATGCTTTAATCACGCCGATTAACGGATCTCGCCGATCGTGTCGGCCTCTTTTTCCTCGCTCTCGCTTGGCGGGGCAGTGTCTTGGCCGGAAGTGATCGTAGACGTACACATGTACAAGTTGGTACACATAATTGCTCGCAAAGGTAAATCCGAGTGAACAGTAGCATTTTAATCATTTACCATTGAGAAGTTTCACGCGAATTGTACGCAAAGCGTGCGAAGATTAGACGTTCCTTATTTTATCTAAATTGAAGCTCTTGATCTTGAGAATAGATGCATATTATTCGGGGCGGGAAAGAAAAGAAACGAATATTCGTTGATTATTTCTGGGTTAACAGAATGTACGTATATACGAAAGAATCGCACTCGGGCAAAATGAAATTTCTGATAACATTGTGTTGTTGGATTCCGGGGTAAACGAAATCGTGTGCAGCAATTAACTTTTGCAAAGAGGTTTTATATAAGAATACCGTGACGAGTTTGCGCGACAGAGTGATGGTATTGCGTTGTGTCCAAAACTATTCTGAATACGATTGACATTCCGCTACTATATATATTATGATGTTCAGGGGGGAAAGGCTGGCCTTAGCCCTTGTTGAGTCTCCTCATCCAACGCGCAGTCTGGCCCTTGGTATCGATGACTACTACCTTAGTGAATAATATTGATTCTGACTAGGGCAGAGTCCGCGGGCCCTACATCTTATCGGTGACTCGAGGGGTTGCTCATCCAACAGTATATTGCATGTGCTAGAGCAGTGGTGAGCAAGCTTTGGCCCGCAGTGGGCCAACAGTTGACATCTACTACTTTACGCGGGCCGCAATATTAAATACTCAAATATAGTAATCGAATAATTTAATTTAAGACGCAAATTAGCCATTTCTTATTTGATTTGTAGCAAAATTTTCTTCTGTTTTTTTAACATACACATACTAATATACCTACAATACATCTTATAGTGTAAAAGGGTATACGTTTAAATCACGCGTGGCCCGCGTGTCACATGTTTTCGCGGGCCGCAGGTCTGTGGCAGCCGTACCAATTTGGCCCGCGGGCCGCAGTTTGCTCATCACTGTGCTAGAGCGTTTCTTGGTTGAATATTCTTGGGATTCCCTTCGATTCGACTTTAACCAATAGAGTTTTAAACCTTTGCTCAGTATTAGTTTTACGAGGAAAATTTTCATGTGCTCTTTGAAGCACCACAAGTAACGGAATTAACTAAAACATCCACATACTATACTTTCATTTAATTTATTTCCCCGGATATCGAAACTCTGTGCAGTTCACAAAAAGGGGCACAATTAATTCACCGCCATTCCTACTTGCTTTCCGAAAGGGGCATTTCTCCTGCTCGTAGATTACACACACGATACTCATTCCACGGCCACGCGTGTACATTCTGGAGTAAATGAAGGACAGAGGACTGTACGTCGTCGACAAGCGGTGCACGGCGCGCAAAAACAAATGATCTGCCGCTTCCAGCCGCGATAAAAAACGGCGTCTGGATTAAACGTGCCTCTTGAATGGAGACGTTTTTCTGTAATAGAAGGTTGGCAGGCTGTAAAGAGAATTCAGCCACGACCGATCGAGCACCTGCCCGGTTGAGCGCACGAGGAGCCCACAAAGGGCTGCCCGGAACTTGTGAATATAATTCCTGCCTCCTCGAGGCCTGTGCACGGCTACGTGCCCCATTACAATGAGGACGTGTATATACGCGTCCCCCGGTCTTTATGCCTGGCCCTTGACGCGTTTTAAACTGGATCGGGGGCAGGTGTCTTTATTGTGAACGGTCCTGTACGTCATCCTGCGAGTAGTTGCCATTTAACGCTGGTACAAAGACGGACCTAAGGGCAGATCACGCCGGACGGCGCGAGCCGTGAACGTAATTACCCGGTAATTATTTTGGACGGACGGATTAAACATGGAAAGGATGAGACCGATTGTACTCGATAATACAATATTTATTAACGGTTCTAAATCCCGTTCTCACTTCTGGATACAACTTTTGCGGAACGTAGCAGTTTGAAGAATAAGAATAAGAATGTACTGGTCCAACTGTCAACCGACAGAGTAACCTCGTAGTCTGCGAGCCTAAGAGTGCAAGTATATGATTTTGCGATGGTACTTATATCGTGAATTTGGAGGGGTGAGAACGACCTTTGCCCTTATTGAGACAACATGACCCGGTACGAGTCCTGACCTTTAGAACGGTACATTCCGTCATACTGACTAGTGTTTGTCGCGACTAAGGTAGGACCCGTGTACCTTGTCATCCAACAATCGTGGTGCAATCGTAGAGGGGACGATTCCTTGTGAAAAAAAAGTCAACCGCAATTGTTGAATAAAATATAATCTTTGCAATATCATTTTGTATACACCAAGGGTCTAAGACCAGCAATGGCAAAGTGACGTAGCTATTTAATGTCGCGCTGCACTAGTTTCATGCAAAGGGTGATACGAAGAATGCGAACCGTTGGGTAACTTTTTTCTTCGAGGTTTCTTCGAGCCGTCGCCTCTGATGCAGTTCGTGTTCACGTCCGCGAAAAAGTACGCGATTAAAAGAGACAAAAAGGAGCAAAAATCGACGAGCAAGATGTCGAACGGGTTGCAAAACGTGTGTCGAGGAAAACGTTGCGCACGGCCGTGTCTGGTTTGCCGTCCGAAATGCTCGAGCTCGTCTTCGAATTGACCGCACTCGATTTTAGAGTGGCGTACGAGTGGTTCGATTCACAGCTGAACGAGCACGTTTCATTGTGTCCGGGCTATTTGCGAATTATCGCCCCTTGGCCACCGAAACTGTTCTCGTGCACTCTTTAACCGTAACGACGGGCTCGCAATTCGTTCGTAATGGCTGCTCTCTATTAGACACAGTTTAAGTCTGTTTCGGTGCGGCGATTCAGTCGTCGAATTACCAGCACGCCCGTAACGAGCCTGTATACCCATAAAAAATTCTTTAACCACGTATTCGTGATGGCGAACCCCGATTCGTTGAATACGAGAGATCTTAATCTAGTTCTCGCTGCTGGCCGCTTATTCATCGCTAGAATATCGTTTTTGCGTGTCTATAAAAAGGCGGTTATCCCGGGGAGGAACTCGCAGTTGAAAGAATCGTATCGCAATGTAACGATGTAATGTTTTTGCCGATGTTTAATGCGGCGATTCGCGTGGAACGACGCAACTTCCGCAACGCCATTCAGCTCTGGCTTCCCAGCGATTCCTTCGCTAATGGAGACAGTCCTGTTCTTGCTTCGCGATTAATTCGAACAGCATGAAAAGCTTACGCCAGAGGCGTTCCATTTTTTTTCTTTGTTCTTCGGGAAAAATAGTTTGTAGAACGTTATTAGCGTAAAAACGTACGGCATGGTATTAGGTTTACAATATAATACACGAAGTAGAAGCGTGTACCGCATTTTTATATTCCTTTTCCGTACTATGGCAGGAGTTTTTGCTCAGACAAATTTTCTCTCAACGCTTGCAGGCATGAAAATTGCTTGGAGTATTTAAAATCTAGAGTACAGATAATTCTAAGTCTCGATAACCAGAAGTTTCTCGCTTAAAAGATCTTTTTCAACGTTTAAATAATAGGTTCCTCTAAAATGCTGTCAACTTCCATTTCTTACATATTCGGAAGCGTGAAAAATATTAAAAAACAAATTTACTTCAAACCACCACGCCGCATTAAATATTATCTCAGTAGCAGAAAATTCGCACAGAAGCGACCTTTGTCGCAAAATTATTTCACCCACTGGCCACTCCGGTATCAAAAGCAACCCCTTCATATATCTCCGAGTTCTGGCCACATTTATCGCGCGGTTCGGCTGCTCGGCAACGAATTACTCGCTCGAGTCGCCGCGACGCGCATAGCCGACCTTCTTGCCGCGATGTGCGCGACTTCCACATGTTTATTGCCTGCAGTCGCTGTCGTGGACAAAAACGCGGGGAGAATTTGGTTAATTAAAATCGCGGCCGGCGACACGGCGTATCGCACAGAGGAAACGCGCCGGAACCGCGACGCGCTCGCGTTAAACCGCTCGCGGCCCACAACCCAGGAATTCAGTTTTCAATTTCGTCAGCCACCGACGCGACGGCTTTGCAATTTCGCGCCGCTGAAAATCGTGGCGCGAGCTCGCGCTTTTGTGTCCGCTCGCAGGCGCGTGTTAGCGACAGCGCATTTTGAATGAAAGGAAAGGGACCGATTTATGATAGGGACCTAGCCTGGGTGCGTTTGGAGAGTGTTTTGCAAATTGACTGTTTGTTAGGGATGTTTTGAAAGTGAATGAATGAGACTGAACATCCCGTTGACCGACGATGGCTGGCGACCGCATTGGGTCTTCCAACTATCTGGTGTCGAGGGATTGTTTATTAGTGTCGAGTAAAGAATACATGTGGCAATCGGCTTGTAGCTGTATTTCCAAGGAATAGGAAAACTCTTCCTGGAGGATCTAGCCACGGAGTGGGGAAGGTTCTGCCTTTTGGTAAATGAACTGTGATTGACCACTCAGTCTTTACCCCAGAATTGACCGGGAAAGAACTACACTCTCTTACACCTCACGTTGAATACAACAAATTCTTAACACGCGTGACTGGATTCTTAAACGCCAGCCATTTCCGTCAATCGACACGCTTTTTCCTTTGAAGAGCAGTCAATATCCGTTTTAAGGAAAACGAATTCGTTTGTGGTTCGGAGGGTTTTGAATTACGAAAGGGCGAAATTATGATGGACTCACAAGGAAGGTTAGGCAAACCGAAGATTCCGAAACGTATGAAACTTTGCATACAAGTACAGTATGTCATCCGTAATACAACCCTACTTTCCGTTCGTGCCATAATTCGGTTTTAAGGGGTGAAATCAAACCTTGAAAAAAATTCAGACAGTTCTTTTTCGTGAAATATCTCAAGAACGCCGAGAGATATTTAAAAAAAGTATAAGCAAAACTTGTATCGCATTATTGCGTCTACTCTTATTTACTACTATTGCTCTCTCACCGTTCTTGAGATATTTCACGACAAGGATCATTCTGAATTTTCTTCAAGGGCTGATTTCACCCCTCAAAACGGAATTATGGCACGAACGGAAAACAGCGTTGTATTACGAATGACATATTCTACTTGCATGCAAAGTTTCATACATTTTTCTAAATCTTCGGGTTGCCTAACCTTCCTTGTCAGCGGCGCTTGAAAACCGCAAGGCTGAATGGCAGATTTGTGGGAACGTCGGTTGAAATATTAATTGCGAAATCAGCGTTTACGGTTTACTAGTTTCTCAACTGATATTAATTTGTCGTTCGCATTTATACATAGATCTAAAGTTCGCAATTTACAATACTCTTCGAGGCAAGCACGGCCATGATCGCATCGCGATCCTATCGAAATCAAACATCATTCTGTTGACCACTTACTTCTCCATTTGCCTTACAATTACGTGTACTTTATGCCGCTTTTACTTTATGCCTCGCACGGTCTCCCGCTGCGTCCACCTACGCGTTCAACCCACAAACACCCAATTACACGCACACCTAAGCGCACAGAGTACTCGCAATAATTGCGTACATAAACTCGTTCCATAGATATTTCCATTCCGCTCGACAATGCAAAATCTAACGGCCGTTTTCACGTCCGGAGACTAATGATACTATGATCGAACGAGAACCACTCCATTCCCTCTGTACCCACGTTCGTTAGCCCCGTTCGTCCGGCGAGAAGTTGGCTGGCTATGTGCGCACCTCTCTGGCGAAGAAATATACACGCACGTGCATCGAAAAGAAAGAGGCACGCGTGGTCTGCGAGCAGGCGGGAAAAACGAAAGCGAGCGTGCTGCAAGGCCGGCCTCTGAAATTTATGCGACGCGCAGACCTCGTTATCGGCGCGCGAACAAATGAAAATCGCCTTCACGCCACACCGGCCTGCGCCACCCTCGATAATCGAGCAACGAGCATTTTTTTCCTCTCTCCCCCATTCCCCATTTACCTATCTACCCGGCGAAATCTAGCCGCTGATCGGTGGCGCGTTGGAGAAACGCGATCTGACGAATATCCATACAGGCGACACAAGTATTTGCCTTGGATCATTCTTCATTGCCGCGTTCCTAATTACCCCCAGCGTAATGCCGACACGTATGCCAGTCACGTGCAGTTATAAACATCGTCTACGCCTGCAGGTGACTGTAACAGCGCGAGATAATCAATCCCCCGCCCCGTTCCCCGTGCACGTTCCCGGCGAACCGAGCCTCCTGGCCGCGTGCAAATATCTCGCACATTAATGAGTCATTATCGCTGTACCGTTATGGTCTTCGTTCGTGCTCGCGGCCAATACATTACGGGGCTGCGGAAAATCTTTTCATCGTTGTATCACGGCTAGGCTTGCCGGCTTGCGTTTGCCGCGAGCATTAATCCACATCCAGCGGAACGCGCAACGTTGTATGCATATACATGTGCACGTTGCTGGGAAAAAGGAAGCGGCAGAATGATTGCGATGCGAGGTGTGCCTCGGTTCGAACTTGGACTGGGAGCGCGGATAAAGACAAGATGAGAATGTTATACAGTCGAACCTCGATGACTCGAATCTCAAGGGAAGAGAAAAAAACTTCGAGTTATAGAGGTTTCGTATTATCGAGTGTTCGAGTAAGAGAGGTTTAACACACAAAAATTCGATTTATGGAGGCTTTGTATGACGTTTAACTTCTCGACTTGCGAGGACGGAAAAGAAGGCGAACTAAATTTTTTCGCGTGAAGTACATTTTTATTGTATACATATACATATAAACGTAATCAGAAGACGAAAGTTAGGTCACTATACATATGTTAGCGACAGCGCATTTTTAATGAAAGGAAGGGGACCGAGTAGCGAAGTGCTATACATTCGGTGAGGGATTTATGATAGGGACTTAGCCTGGGTACGTTTGGAGAGTGTTTTGCAAATGGGCAATCTGGCCGACAGACGATGGCTGGTGGCCCGACGCTATTCAACTATCGAATGTCCAAGGATTGACTGTTTATTAGGGGTGTTTTGAAAGTGAATGAATGAGATTGAACATCCCGTTGACCGATGATGGCTTACCGCATTGGGACTTCCAACTATCTGGTGTCGAGGGATTGTTTATTAGTGTCGAGTAAAGAATACATGTGGCAATCGGCTTGTAGCCGTATTACCAAGGAATAGGGACTCTCTTCCTGGAGGATCTGGCCACGGAGTGGGGAAGGTTTTGCCTTTTGGTAAAAGAACTGTGATTGACCACGCAGTCTTTGCCGCAGAACTGACCGGGAAAGAACTACCTCTCTTATGCCTTTAACAACAAATTCTTAACACATACATATATGTACCGACTTCTTATTATTCAAAAAGCCTGTAATTTTGCTCCGAGTCAATGTATTAACACATTGTTTATCTATGAAATTATATAAAATTAACCAAAAAGGGTTAGCTTCGATTGATATGCTCGTGGTCATTTTATGTTTTGAGACAATCCTAACGGTTGAAAGGAAGGAAACAATTGAATGATTTTTCACACAAAGTTATAAATTTCGACTTGCAGAGGCAGCAGCGATAGAAGTTCGACTTATAGAGGTAAACTTCGAATGGTAGAAATTTGATTATTCTAAATTCGAGTTACAGAGGTAAAATGATGCATCGGGACACGTGGCAATTAATTCGAGTTAAAGTAAGTTTTGTTTCGCCTTATAGAGGTTTTTGCAGCGGAGCGGAAGGGAATTGGGAAAAATTTCGTCTTATAGAGGTTCGAGTTATTGAAGTTCTACTGTAGAAATGAAAGTCTACTTTTAAACGAATGAATATACGCATTCGCAATGATTAATCCTATTTGAATGGATGCCGATGTTGCGATGCAACATTTTTTACATCAACTCGCGTATAATGCATCTAATGATTTAGTTTCGATCGCTTAATTGCGTCTAATTATTCGGCGAGGTTGTGTAAGGTAATCTTGATTAGGTAATCAAATGATCGTGTGGGCGTGTACGTGTTAAAAAGTTGTTCCGTTTATTAACTCTTTGGGACTAGGTGGGTTAAAAACTGTCCCACCTTTTGCTTAGCCTTTTATGCATGGTGGGATATATTTTAACCCACCTCGAAAAGTTGAAGTTACTTATAGTCATACAGTTTAATATTTTATTTAAAGTTTTTCGTTCAGTTGGCAATGCTATGGACCAACGGTAAATGCGTAAATAAGTGAAAAAATAAATTTATACAAATCAAAACGCATCAGTAAGTTGTGTGTGCTGCTGTGATTAAGATTGGCGAATTGTGTGCTGCTGTGATTAAGGTTGGCGAATTGCGTGATGCAGTGAAATTTTGTCGTTCATAACGGTAGGTACGTGTTGTTTCTTTTCTTAACATTAATTATGGGTGAATAAATTGTTTTATAATAAAAAAAACATGTTATTTGATGTTTTATACTGATTTTATAGCTGTGAAGTGGATATTTTACTATAAATAATAAAATAAATTATAAATTGTTAAATTATTTTTTTTCATTTATAAGCTTATATATTTATTATTTGCTGTTTATATAAAGTTCTTCGCCCTTTAGATTCAACGTGGTAAACATGAAGAGGGGATAATTGCTGTCTGTGCAACTAGGGTTGTTATTTTCTTTAAAATCGTGTGCCTCAAAGGGTTAAACTGTGCTTTCACAACCGTACTCTATACAAGAACGCCTTTCCAGACGAGGCCGACATCACCATGGCCCTTTTTAACCATTTTAGGATTCGTCCTAAGGGGAAGCTATGTTGGCCAAAGATAGTGTGCATTGATGAAATGCAATGATTATTCTGACAGTTGACATTACAGTTACCCTCTTAACACATTGCGTACCACGCTCTGCCGGCCCAACGTGATTCCAGTTCCCGCACATTATATTCAACTGACTGATCTCCCATTTTTGATTGCCTTACTGTTGTATATATTATTTGTAGTTTCCGCATGAAACCGTACCGTTTATGGGACCATACAACGGGAATTAGCGTCTCTCGTCGCCAACAGTTGAAAGACGCCAATTCGCGTCTCCCGTCCCGAACAGTTAAAAATTGAAAGACGCCAATTCGCGTCTCCCGTCCCGAACAGTTAAAAATTGAAAGACGCCAATTCGCGTCTCGCGTACGCAATGTGTTAAGTGAATGCAGGGATGAACAAATGAAGCGTTTAAACGCCTATCGGGTAAATGTTGCCGCCTATTACCACCTACGCGTGTAAACCATAAATCGAATGCAAACACCGATCTGTCGAGCGATTAGAATTCTGATTCGCAAGTGAAATACGCGTACGCGCGACGAATATTCCCAAAGATCCTCCTAATGCAAAAAAATCTATATTCCACCCCCGCAATTTAGTATTATTAATATTTTCCCGCGTCGTTAACGATCTCTTTATCGTCGCACTGTACACACGGGACAACGGAGTATCGGCTGCTTTTATTCGAGCCGCGTTCGGCAAAATTCCGCGCAACGAAAGCCGTAAACTGGCACGAGATTTTCTGTTATTATCTTCCCTTTTTTACGACACTTTTCCAAATGGCGATCGCCGTCCGTTCGCCGCTAATCTCGATACTTAAGACCGCCGGGGTAACATGGCGGGTAAACGTTATCGGGGCAGAACGGGGTTAATATTCGAGGGAACGATAATGACAAGCGCTCGCGTGAAAGTACAAGGTATTCCATCCTTGGCCGTTACGTGAACGCCGGTGAATTCATTTTCCGAGCGTGTCCGCAATTTCAAGCTCGAAACGCGTTTCACGGCGCGTAATTCGCGCGCGTTACGTCGTTTACGCCGATGATTAAAATGCCCGCCTCGAATTCTCGCGCGCCCCTTATGCGCTCGGTCGATCGCGAGGATCGTTGCACCGGTTGACTCGTTTACGCAACGAGCTTCCTTGCACGTCTGCGGATCTATTTGGGATCGGTCTGATCGATCGGGAATGAGTGAATGGCACGTATGCATGCATTTCGGTCCACATGCGCGGGCAGAAATATTTTCTGGGCGTGAGATTTGTCTAGGAATTTTCGACACTTGTAGAAAGTGAAACTGTGTACACGGACAATTTTGCATTCGGCGATACCACGACGATCGAACGAAGAATATCTGAACTGTACACCGTGTTGAGTTTTATTAGTGAAATGCAAATAGATTTCTCACGACGTTATTTCCTATACCTACTACTTGAAATGCAACTTGCCCTTAAATCTGTACAAAAAGTCTCCTTAACATTCTTCTAGGCACTGCAATGTCCAAAAATCGAGTTGCACACTCATTTAACACTAGAACTACCAAGCCAGTCAAAATGACTGGTTTTAGATTTCTTGCTTTAAAGTTATTAACATATATGTATTGCTGCAGCAATTTATAATGACTTTTAATAAGGCCAAATGACAATTACATATCTTTATTTAACGCCCATTCAACTATTTTCGTGTTCATAATCTGTCTAACGTATGCTGTCTAAACAGTATCAAAACCTATCGGTAGTTCTAGTGTTAACACTAGAACTACCAAGCCAGTCAAAATGACTGGTTTTAGATCTCTTGCTTCCAAAGTATTGGCATGTAGGTATTGTTGCAGCATTTTTATGATGGCTTTTAATAAGACAGAAGGGCAATTATATATCTTTATTTAATGTCCATTCAACCACTTTCGTGTTCATAATCTGTCTAACGTATACTGTGCAAATCAGTGTTTCCCAACGAGGGGCCCATGCCCCACAGGGGGTAATTTGATTGTTAAGGGTGCCAATAAATAATTACTAATAATTAAACTAATATAGAAAAAACTTTCATTAATATTATTTCGTTCCCCATTATATGTTTTGAAAATTTACTTGCTGTATTTCCTCAACAATTTCCTACTGATTTATTCCTAAAAACCGATCACTTAAGTTTCTTCAGTGAACAATTCAATTTTTGAATTAACATGGGGCATAAGAATTTTAGAAAGGCTTAGGTGGGGCATTGCACAAAAAAGGGTGGGAAACGCTGGTCTAGTGTAGTACCAAAACCAGCGGTAGTTCTAGTGTGAAAAATGGCTGATTGCGAGCTATATTGAAGTAACGTATTTGCTTGAAGAAACCACGCAGTGAGACCCAAAGCAGAAATTTTTAAACGAAATCGCATCTGGCCATATTAAATTATCGGTACGTAACGTATGTATGTTACGGTAAATGTGATAAATCCGGTGATTATGTATAATTGCCGGTTGGTAATAATCAGCACTAAGTTTGGTAAATGTGATCAAATTTCGTTCAGGCTACATCCATGTGATTTAAAATAGCCATTTATTGAATTTTTCATTGTAAATTATAAAATATTGTTATTCGCAGCCTCTCGCAAAAAATTGCGCTGTATTCTACTGGCTCAATCGGTCAAAATATTTATCACATTCGCCATTACGAGTTCGGAATTGTATAAACTCGCCGGTTAATTTGATAAATATTCAAGAATTTATCACATTTACCAAACTTAGTGGTGATTATGTGTATATAACAACCGGCAATTATACATAATCACCGGATTAATCACATTTACGGTAACATGTATACATCATCGTTCGACGTTTTCCGAGATAACAACAATATCGTTCCCAGGCACCTCGCAAAGACGTCCCATTTTCACCAGCCACTGAAAACAACGATATACATGTACACATACATACATATCTTCACGTTCAGTCCTGTTCTCGTTAGTGGCTTGAGCCGGGATTCTCGGGTGCGTGGCATCTGCGCAAGCTGCGAGTCCGCGACAGAACCACACGGGACCCATGGAAATCGTTGCCACGTCCCGTATTCCCGGATTTCGAAATAACATGCAAATCCAGCCAACGTACATATAACCGGCATATACGAGGCTGCATATGCATGCCTTTATACTCCCTGCGCACACGTGCCTGCGCGTGGCCGACCGTATTAGAGGGTGCACATGGTGTACCAACTGAATCTTCGACGTAACGGGGGTCCACGAGCATCCGCCGCGTATATGAATATTTCAATTTCCCGAGAAATTCAGTGAACCTTGAAACTGGTGCAACCGACCGCAGACGGAGTAACCGAGAAGGTGGAAGGGTTGGGAGGCGGCGATTCGAGCCGGAGATTCGTGGTTCACCGTGAAATTGGTCGTCAAGGAGGTCCGGAAGTTTTCAGGTTTTTGCATCTGTTACACCGTTTCTTGAACGGGCGAGGAATTTATTTTGATTTACCCCGTCCGCGCATGAGTATGCAAATGACGTTTCGACGTTGAACAGTTTTTGGAGGAGTACAATGCCTGTGGGAAATTTTGACGAATTTTAGAAGAATTTGGGATAGTAATATGCACATAGCTGAATTTGAAGGGATTTTTGTCTCTTATTAATTTTATACGCGTGGGCGTCACCTACTTGTTTCATCGTTCCTCTTCTATTTTTGCTTTGATTAAAAGAAGCGTCGATGATGCGAAAAATGTTTAGAAAAATTATTGTACACATTGTGGCGGGAGTTAAATATGCACTGTAGGTTAAGTGCGTTAAATTCGAACGCACAAAGGTATTCTACTTTCTCAACATTTAATTAGTTACACTTAAATGCAGCTATTCCTACGCGGAAACGATATTTTCTAAAATTTCATGTAATTCCTGCCACGTCGTGGAAGCTATTAAAAATTCAACGAGATCTTTCGAACTTTTAACGCATTCTTCAGTTACAAACAAAATGACTCAAACTTATTTATTGAGTTAATATTTATTGAAACCGATACTCAATAAATTTTAAATAAACGAAAAACTCTTTTCTTCCCTACAAATAAACATTCCAGTTAAGCAGATACCTTCGTTACAAACAAAAAGAAGAAAAATTTACTCTTCGTGCCCGGGATTATGGCATTATTTTGCTTTTTTAACAGTCCCCAACACTCCGCGATGCCCAACGATCGTTTCTGCCGTTTAGTCAGTTGCTGTAAAATATCGAATGGTAAGCCAATGATGCGAGGAATCCGGCCTCGCGACTGATCCACTGGGGATGGATCAGCCTTGGAGGGTTCGGGATTTTTGCGGTTCGTTGAAACTCGATGGATTCCGAGCGACGGATAATATGCGAAAATCATTTCGCTATGCGACACGCGCTGCGCGCGCTAGAATCCGTGGAATCCGGAGACATCCGTGGATCGTCGAAGACGCGATAACTCTCGCGAATTTCCGATCCGTGAATATTCGACAGCTTTTTGAGGGAAAACCGGCGATGCTTGTGACAATTCGCGATAGAGTAGTTGCGTTCCGAGTAAATGCGTGCTTTCACGCGATTGCGTGGAATGATGAATATTGGATTTTAATTACGTTAATTGTGTAATGTATTCGCCACCCAATATATCTGTATTAGTCTTAAGATATATCTCTGTATTAGTCTTATTATCTACTAGTCACCTAAGGATTCATGTATACAAATATTCTTAAGTTTCCTTCGTCGCAAACAGTCGACATGTAACCTTATCGCATCTCCGCTTCCAAAATATGTACCTCGTCATACTGCCGCTTCCAAAATACCTCGTCATACTGCCTATCATCCCTACCCATCCGCAGTCCTTTGGAATTCGCCCTCACCATCCCTACTACTATGTATTTCATTTCCAACACCCTTCAAAGACCCAAGGTTCCTTCACTCTCGAGCTGAGATCATCCAAGAAAAGTCTACTGTCAAAATCATAGTCTAAGTGTGTTAGTAAAATTTTTTGAAAACCGAAGTTGGAAGTTAAATATTCTCTGTGTCCATTACAATTGTAATTTTGTCAGCATACCATATTTTTACGGCGAAAGTCATTAAATTAATGTAAGCGTAAAAAAATTTTTTTTAGGCAGGAGGACCGTTTTCGTTGTGCATGTACGTGTGCACTATTATTGTAATGTGTTATTCAATAGCCTACTGAGAGTTTTAATGAGTGACTTCGCTAATTATAATTAGAACGCTTTTTAACGGCAAGTTACGCCTGGATACGTGAAATATGATATAATTTAATAAAGTTCGAGCGTGAAGATTGAAACTTCGAACGGTACCCTTATTGTATATCATAAAGTGAGTTTGCAGCTAAGTTGGTTTGAAAGAAAAACCAAACCCGAAGTATGCAAACTGAATCTACTGACAAGAACGCGCGGTAACATTTTGGCGAAATGTCCATTCATCTGAACATTCATCTGCTAGTTGCAATTTCTATTATTATTGATGAATTATTTTCGAACGCTATTGGTTCCCCAGCAGAATTATAAAAAATAAAATAAAGATAGTAATAACAGCGAGGTGATATCAGCGAGATAGCAAGAATCGATTAATTACGAGTTCGGGAATTACACCACTCGCAATTTCCTTCACGTCCACTTTACACGGCCCGCGAATAAAATCATTGATAAAGTTCAATCGCTGCGGAAATTGTGAAGCGTCGTTTTTCGCAGCCGAAAAGTTTTGTTTTTTGTACAAACTTGATAATTTGATAAGCGATAAGATCGGAGTATTGGGTCGTGCGGGTAGCAAAACAGCTGTTATTTATTTCACGCCGGTTTACAGCAGCCGGGCGAGAAAAAGATCAAATATCGCCAACACTTCGTGCCGGTGGTTTATTGTTAGCCAAATGATCGAGGCCGGCGAACTGATACGCGTTCGATAGCAATTTGTATCTACCCCGAGAGTTATTGCGCTGCGCGCCGTCGAAACAGCTCGAAATTGATGTGCATGTACACACAAACTCGCGCGGCTTGTTTGTTTTTAATTTTCTTTGCCAAATATGCCGCGCGATTCGCAATTTCTGCGTGGAATTTCCCGATGTATATTTTGTCGTCCCTTATCGTCTCGTCGCGTCGCTGAATCCATGTTGACGAAGCTGAGAAGAAAAAAGAATGGAAAAACGGTAGGGGAATCAAGAAGCACGGAAGAGCAAACGAGAAAAGAAGCTTCGCGTCGATTCTTAAGTAAATTGCACGGCAACCGCAAATTCGACGAAACGCCTCGACGTTCGGAAAAAGACTGAAGAATCAGTAGCTAAAATTCCAGGAGGCCAGACGTGACCGTTCGGGAAGTAGAAAAAGGGGGACTCGGACTTTTTTTGCCGTTCGATCGCGTTTTATGAAATAATGGTTGGTTACCGCGTAACGAGAAGCGTAAGAAACTAAAGACCAAAGAAACAGCATATATGTATATGTATACGTAGAGGCAATACGGTTTCGTGCGGATCGTTTTCTCCCGATACGATACACGTTAGGAAGCAATGATTACCGCTACTGCGAATCACCGCGGCTGCTATTGTCACGTTGTAGAGTCCTTTAACATCCTCTTCAGAGTGGGAAGGGTGCTTGGCATTATGTGTAGGCAGCCGCGTCGAGTGCACTCGAGGATTCGTTTGCTCGGAAAAAATTCATTTGCGGCCATGGCCCCCCGGCCGCGCTTCCACCGTCGATCCCGGCCCGCCACAACTTTTCAAGCTTCGAACTCGTCAAGTTCGAGCACTCCCGCCTAAATGCGGCTCAGCGACGTCGGCGGTGCTTGAAATATTAATAAAAAAAGGGGCAAAAAGTGAGAGGCACGAACCGCGAACAATAACCACGTTGCGGGAACAAGTCTTGCACGCGAAAATGATTCTTTAATCGTTTTCAGAATACTCGTTGCTTGTGAAGCAAAAATAGAAAGATTTTAGGTAGCTCTGGGGTTTTAGAATATAATTGCGATGAATGATTCTCTTATTATGATTATTTGAACAACAACATTTGATAAAATGTGGTCTGTAGTTAACCCTCAGGTAACAGTGAATAAAATTTGTTACACCCGATATAACGACTCTTACAATACCGATTTCATCATTGAGATTCATAATCTGTAAAAAAACTTAATTGAAATTATATGTATAGTTAATATGAAAATAATTCGACAATGGGATGTAGAATCTATACATCCAAATGCGCGTTTGTGATGTTAGCAAAAGATTTACAATAAAAAATATATACAAAATTTTATTAAACAAAAAACTGTCGAAAAAAGGAAAAAGTTTGTGACTACATTACCCAAAAAATAGAATCCATAGTTGAATCAGGATTCACCAATTTTCCCGAATATATGGGAAATCCCACGACGCGACAATAGTTTCATGAAACTGTCAGAACTAATTAAAAGCAGAAAAGGTTCTTTACTAGTGGCCTTGTTTCCTGCAACCCAACAAGTTTTACGATTCTATTGCTTTCAACCGATCTATACCTGGCTGCACATACAGTGAGGAGCAAAATTGAATCAATGTAAGTGCATTTTGTAAAAAATGATAATTTATTTGTATATCGCTGTATGGACTGAAGGTAACTAGTGGTATATATTATTGTACACTTACTTTAATGTGATAAACATATATAAATTTTGTTGTATTTTATAGACTTTTGTAGTTATACAGTTATGCTTTTGACTCAATTTTGCCGCAGTATTAGATGTGTACGTATTTGTTAAATTCGGGACTGCTGCAAGGACAAACGTATTATTAACATTAGTTGTAAGTGAATCGTTAGAGGCAACGCTTCAAAGCTGAAAGTTTCGTGATTATGAAATCTATTACGAAATGTGTTCGAGATGCGATAATTTCCTTAGTGAAGAAAGGAATTTCAACGCGTCAAGTGTGTAAAAAGTACGCAATATCACAATCAAGTGTGCAAAGAATAAGAAGCAAATATTGCAGTGATATTTCTGGACCATCTGCGGGTCGACCGAAGATACTGTCAGCACAAAACAAGAGAAGCCTCGCACGTTTTATTACCTCAGGAGTAGCAAAATCTGCTGTAATGGCAGGAAAATTAATAGAAAATGTAGGAGTACGTTGTAGTCGTTGGACCATCCGACGAGCACTCAAAGAAATGAATTTCAAGGCAATCGAAAAAAAGAAGAAACCCATGATAAGTAAAAAGAATATTAAAGCTCGCTTGGCTTTGGCTAAAAATATATGCATTGGACGGTAGATGACTGGAAACGTGTGTATATTGTTATAACTTTCGGAGTTGCAAATAGTCGCAAAAATTTTTTGCACAGCTTTCTTAAGTAGGTTCTAAAAAATACTTTCATATAAATTTCCCCCTTGTAAACCACATTAAAGTGGAAAAACGGGGGGAAATAGAGATTTGGGAAAAGGTATTTTTCAATGAGTAGAAATAAGTAGATACCTTTCATGTTACATGTATTTGTAGCTGAAAGAATACTCTTTAAAAATGTATAAACAGATTTGAGTCAGTTCCACTGTGGAAAAAAATATAGTACCGCAAAGTATAAGAAATTCAGAAAAAAATGGTATCGTTCTAAAGCGGACATCCCCCCCCCCCCCGCACACCTTTGCAGGTGTCTCAGGCAATTATCGGTGCCCTCCGGCAATCCATTTGCCAAAAGGGCCAAAATTCCCAAATTTAGTTTATACATATGTATAAGAAACTATGCCTAAAATTTCATACATTTCCAAGGAGGTCGAAAAATTGAATTTAGTTCGCGTTTTTACGGTTTCGGACGACTGTGCATCGTTAGCCTATCGTCATTTGCTTTATAGTACCTACGTCAATTTGACGAGCTTTTGACATTTTTCGGGCGGCATACATTTTTTTGGATTTTGATTGCGGCGAAACAGAAAGCAAACATTCATTATTTAGATTTTATTTGGAGGATGGTTTTATTTCCATTTAATGAAGGTGTGTCGAATTTTCGGCTGGCTTTATTGGGTTTGCAGATGCAGGTATGCGAGCTAAAAATTTAGTGTGAAGAAAATTTTTGTGAAACAATAATGTTAAATACTTTCTAAATATTGTTTCAGTGCCTCTCGGTAATTTTCACTCTACTGTCTTTTCTGTTAAAAAAAAACAGTTCAAGGTTTAGGCTATTCATCGCAAACTGTTCATCACTGTTCTACTTTTTTGTGCATTCAGAAAAGTTGAAGGCAAAATTGGTTTTGCATATTTCGTATTACGTTTCCATTTTACAATTAGCGTTAAAAAAAGGTATTCAATTACAGTAACTACTGTGCAAAGCAACTTTAATTTTGGTGATTCGCCTTAAATTAACTACCACAAAATATGTGCCCCTTTAGAACAGCTTTAAATTACACGGAAAGCAATTAATAGACGAAATGTTAAGAATGAACATTTTTTCACGGAAGTAAAATGTTAATTTAAGATATAAAAAGTTAGAAGCTAATACGCAACATTTATCTGCTGAATTAAAACAGTTTCATTCTGCCCTGGTTACAATACACGCTCCACATAAAAATAACAGAAAGCATATCCAGGCCTGGGGCATTGCGAACGCTCACTCCGAGTGAAATAACATCGATCGCGGTGTTTCCTAAAGACTCCTGCAAGCGTGAAAAAAAACTTTTCAAAGGTATCCGCTCGAGTTGCTAATAATTGCTCTGCCGGCTTGCATATTTCAGCAAGTCGCGGTAGAATAAATCTTGCCGTTCCTATAATTGAGAAACTTTTCCTCTAACGATTAGGTACAACTTCCTTCATCTGTTATTCAGTTTATAGCGGCGCATGGATTACATCGCGGACTGTAGATAACGGATATACATACATACACTTCGCAGACGTGGCACGTAAGCAAAGGCGTGCACAAGAGGGGGCGAGCGGTTCCTCCAGAAGGGTCGCTTAATTAGAATTTAGTTAGACGAGGGTGAGCGGCATCCCCTTTCCGTCTGTACTGGCGCCGCGTTAACTGTACAAGATTATTCCCAGATAAAGTAATTAGGTATCCGAAATCTGTGTGGATCCGTGGTACAGCCCGGCTAGGTATAATAACGTGTATTTACGTGTACACAGACTTGGCTGTGTACGAATAAGACCAGAAGCAACGTGACCGATTTCCCGTGATACCTGACCGATAATTCGGCCGTCAGTTTTGATTGTCCCCTCACGATCCTTTGACGCTTTCCAAGTCGATAAAGCTGAGCAATTATAACACGAAAGCCGACTCATTACGATTAATTATACCCTCGGTGAGCCGTACGAACGACGTCGTTCGTCATAATTGAAGGCCGATCGGGCTCGTTGCAGGAACGAAGGATGGATCCAGCGGGGAGAGAGGGGAAATAACGAAGGATAAGGAGAGAGAGCAGACGAATCGGATAAAAACACGAGAGCAGACTTCTTCATGCATTCCCGACGCGATTGAATCCTCATCCGATTCGGCTCCCTTTCTCGTGGCGCCACTCATTTCAATTAGGTTAGCAGCAATAAAGGCCCGTCTCTTTTTCCCGCGGTGTCTCCTGACCAGGCCACCCCGACGATGAGAAAGGGGTGGGGCAGCAAAAATTTATCTCTCCCTTCCTAATTTCTTTAATTAGCGCGCGGAAGTCGTGGCAGGCACTGCCGCGGTGAAATACGCCGTATCTAACTGAGCGAAACGTTTCGAACCCCTCGCCGGGCAAAGCCACCCTAGTCGAGCCTTTCTTACAATCCACCCCTGGTCCCGCCCCGTTCCACCTTCGCCAACCCCCCTTCGCCCTTCGCCCCTCTGGCTCTACCTCTTCCTGCCGACAGTTTCCTCCTTCTACTTTGCTCCCCTGCGTCGTCGATCCGCTTTCTCGACACCTCATCCCCTCCTCGCCAGCCGACGTGACTGGAGGTATCAATCTCACCCCCGTTCTCGACCCCTGGAAACGCCGTGTTGCCACTTCATTACCCCGTGCACCATAGTGCCAAAGTGCGGGCTGGGGGGACGGTGGAAGAGTACAGTCTGGCTGGAAAATAAATCAAAGGTAGCAGAGTGGATCGACGTGCTCCCTCTATATCTATGTTTCCGCGTCTCTTCGAAAACCGACCACCGGTCGGCTCGATTCGTGCTTTACGAGAGACAATTCGTTGCCGGGAAGCCACGCCAGCGGCACGGCGAGCAAGCCCGATACGGGCGGTGAATTATTCAGAAGAATTTTCGTTCGATATGGTATCGGTCGAATCGGGATGTCGTGCACGACGGATGCTCGACGCGATAAAACACGCGCTCGCCGGCGGCTATTGTAAAAGTAAATAGGAAACGGACGAACGACGCGGCGGAAGTTGCGCGCCCCGGCAACGGGGAACGCTGGAAACCTGGGAAAATATTGCTCGCGACCCGTGGCTGCTCGCGATTTACGGGCACGGGCACCGATTTTCCTTTCGATGGAAAAACCTTGCCGTCCCTCGGTTCGCGCCGCGCTCGCCAACACTTTTGTCTCCGCTTCCGAGTTGCCCTTCCCTGCTCTTCCGTGCTTCCCCTCTGTTCGTTCTCTGTTCGTTCAGCGGCGGAGTTTCATCGCGTTACCGTGAACGTTCATTAACGCGAGCCTTTTACGTTCGACGAGGTCGTTTTTCCGCCGTTATCGACGCGACAACTGTGGAATCCGCGTGAAACGATCGAATTAATTCAGCCGGATCGGATGATTTCAATTTAACGCGACCGGGCGATCTCGTAAAATTTAAGGACACGACTCGAAACGACTGAATTAGTCAATATTGTCGGGGCCGGGCCTGGGTGTCGGTTCTATCGGCACGAGCGGCGCAGTAATACGCTATGCGCGGCCAGTAAACGTGGATTCGAGTAATAAAAAGAAGAAATAGAGTCGAGGGTGTACGGAAAATACGCGTGGACACGCGTGTGCGAACGTTGTGCGCGCCGTTAAATCGTTCCAGGCGATCCATTAGCCAGGTTTATCGACTATCGTCGTACTCCATTTCCTTTTCAACATCTTTTTCACGGCTCCGCGAGTCGCCTCGATACCGAATTAACGAAGCTAATTGTCGTTTGGCAAAGTTCGAATGGCCTCCGGTGAAACAAATAGCGCGCTACTTTCCTCGTTTCAGTTTCGACTCCTACTCGTTTCGTGTTTCGACATTCGTTAACTTTCGAATCGCAATATGTACTACGAATACGTAGTACGTGCGAATACCGTTCGGCAAATAATAGTAGGTCTTTTTCATTATTACCTGCTAAGTCTCGGGGAACAATATTAAATACATTGAAATAGTACTTATAGTGGATTGCATGCAAGCAAGGATACATATTGCTAGTGTTCGTGGTTTCTCGATATTCTCCGTTTTTCGCGAAGGAACACTGCTTATTCCCAAATATTGTTTTTCTCGTACTGCTTCAAGGTACTTGTATTATTAATAACGATTATTTTATTCGAGCATTACAATAACTGCAATATCGTTAATAAGACTTAGCTTTAGGAAGAACGGAAGCACAAATGAGCCGTTTTGTTTGAAAGTGGCCTAAGTCCATTTTTAACAAAGCACCAGTTAGCATTTATAATAGTTACAATTCTACGTGATTATTTCATTTTTAAACAATTTACAGCCAATATGTTCAAATTCACTGAAAGTTTGTTAACAGAACATTAGCTAACTAACGAAATGATACAAATTGTTATTTTGAAAGTGGCTTAAGTTCATTTGTAACCACCAAAACCGTCTTACTTTTTAAATAATGTTTAGTAAGCTGTTATATTTTTAATTTTTTGCTGAAATTTGAATATAAATGAACTTAGGTCACTTTCAAAATAGACGGCTCAAGTACATTTCTTCGTTTACGCGAGAATTTGCCAAATTTCGGGGTCCTAATCAACCTAAATAAATATCGTTTCGATTAAACAGAGTCCTCAAATACCGAGTTTCGTATTATCCCAATTCTCGTTCGACACGAAACAGAACACCTACGCACACGCAACTGTTCCGCGCAAGCAGTGCAGCAATCTCAGCGAAAGAAATTACCGCGATATCTCGCCCACCCAGTACGCAGTTTACTTTTTAATTAAAGTTCGCGCCGCTTATTAGCCGGGCCAGGGGTGAGCCCGACACCGGCAGGGATCAACAAGGAACCGTTGCTTAATACCCCGTTCAGGAAAGTAATTTACCGTTAATTATCATTCGCTCGTGCCGGTTTCCGAGGGTGTCGTCGATTTAGAGGGTCCGTTGCCTCGCCACCCTCGCCCCTTATATCACCCTGTACTCGCCTAACACCCCTCTACCTGTTTTCTTTCGCCTCCGTGGGGCATATTATGCCATCGTGGGGTCGATTATGCTCCCATGGAAATTAATGAATCGAGGCACGGAAAGTCTGGCTAGCGCGAAAGCTTGTTCGTGTCCACGCGGAAGATCCACCCTTCGCACGGAGGCTAATCGTCGGGCAATTTGTCGCGCGGCGGCCATTTCCGCTTTTCAGGGGGCGACGTTCATCGAATTCCCTCCAACGTCGATGGGGGGAGGGTTGGTCCGATACATATCTGCGGTTAGGCAAAAGGACGCAGGGCTGTGGTGTTTCGATGCGGATGCAATAAAATTCACGAGGTGGCGGAGGGCCCCGGTCGCGTACCTGCGTGCTTCTGGCCGCACGGTGTAATGTTTATATTTGATATTAATCTCGCTGATGTTTGTCGAATCGGTCGCGTGATTCGTTGCATTACCTTAATTAATCATTTTAATGGATCCCGCCAATAATGGGGACCGCACGGGGACGTATGTACATATGTATACCGATCTAGAACGTGGAGGGAGAATTCTTCAATGTTATTAGTTTCGGGACTGCTTCCTTCGTGGTGAATTTTTCTAAGACACATCGATCGCTTCTTATTGTCCCTCACGAAATATTAGTAGATACTTCTACTAAGAATATATACATAGTAGGAATTGTATTTACGCTGTTAACGTTTATCGAGTGGGTCCTCGGGTATTCGAAACGCGAACCACCATGCGTCGCGCAGTGGTGCCATTTCCCGAAAAGCTGGCCAAAATTCAATTTTTGAAGTATAATGCATCAAATGCCGCTTGAATTTTTCAAATATATTGATTGATTACTGAGATATAGGCCGTCCAAGTTGACGAAATTTCTTGCTCCTTCGTGCCTTGAAACTTGGAGTTTCTTTAATGCGTCAGGGAAAGTTTATCTTAAAAAAATTGATATGTGAAACATATTACCATTAAAGTAGGTGTTATAAACACAAGTTTTCCACAGAAATAAAGTAACATATTGTAGGCAATTTTAAATAAACTTTTATTAATTATATGAAAACTTTACATCATTTGCTATCTACGTCCAGAAGCAGTCTGAGGCTTGCTGTTTTCAACAGCGTTACTAAGAGAATAATAAATAAACTAACTAGTTAACATTAACAAAGAACGTGTAGCTAATCGATACTCAAAACGAACACATAAACGTTACACACATTAACTCTACAACCACACAGCCACACATGTTACATACATTACAGTACTACAATATTTTTGAATTTATCCTTGTAATTCCGTTCTCAATATATCATAAATCTTAGCCATATCTTAATGAACCGGAAGGAAAATAAACATGTTATTCATCGAAATTCACGCTTGGACAAGTTTCTTGATACAAAGTTGCATGTCAACTATGATATCCAGTTGAGAAACTTTGCACCTTTCTGCACCTTTTTATGATATTTAAATTGAAAGTATTAAGTAGAGGTATTTACGGTCTGTCCCACTAGAGCGTAGTGGCGATACCTTGTGCAAAGATTCATATACCATACATATTTGAAAAGGAAACACTAATATAATAATAATAAATAATAGTTAAAAATAATTAATAATAATGGGTCCAAGATTATAGATGACTGGCAAGCCCAAAAACATAAGAATACCAATTTTTCTGAAAATCGTGTGAAATTACGAATTTTCGCCAGCTTTTCGAGAAATGTCACCACTGTGCATCGTACATTCCCCGATCGACCCTCCATCGATTTGCCCGCGACCCTCGTACCCACCTTACCCTTAGAGGCTCCCGCGACCAAATTGCTAGCGCCGCGCGTGCTCAAAAAAAGGAGCAAGCAAAACGAGGGAGCGGTTTCGCGAGAGTCGACGTCCGTATAAAATAGAAAGTGAATCTCCAGCCGTTTGGAGTCGGCCTCCCCTGTCACTAGGGGAGAAGCCCCTTGAAAATCAAATGTATAGCACGACGAGTTCTCGTATCCATTACCTCCTTCAGCCCCTAGGCCGCATCCGCAAACACGTGGCCTCTCTCTTGATGATACACACCCTTCGCGCTATCCCCTCGACGAATCCCCTGCGAGCCTAGAGGCAATCGCATTAAATCGAATGGGGGTTCGAGTCATGTTTTCTTAATTCCATAGTGACGCCGCGTAAGCCGCAGGCGGCACCGTGGCCGTGCACTTTCCGCGATCGAAATCGCGCCCCGCGGAATGCTCGTGCGTTCGAATGAATTTTTAATTCCAAGTTTTTACGCCTTATCGCGGCATCGCCTTTATGGCTACCGCTTCGCGAGCCATCGCCTATCGTGGATCATCGTTCGCGCTCGCACGAGTCCAGGTAGTTTGAATTTTTTCCCCCAAGGCGTCGAAGCGCAGCGGGTTCTCGCAACGGATCTTGTTAGGCGGCGGTTGAACGAAAATATCGTAAAATTCTGGCTCTCGTGGTAGCTGGTGTTGTGCGTACACTGTCGACTGAGTCTGGGGAGAAACGGTATACATGGATGTATGTACACAGATAGGGCTTTTCCCGGTTAGATCTAACAAACTGGAATTCTTGCGTAGACGGGCTTTGGAAACTATTGTTAATTCGGCAAGCTCGAAGCCTCCTTCGATCTTACTTCCAATGCAGATATTACATTCTAGTATATATTGGAATACGTTCAATACCAAAAACCGACCGAATGCGTCGAAGCGAAAGACTAAGCTTGCAAAAACTTAAGCCACCGCGGCCCAGTCGAATTATACTTCCAAAATAAAAGCTTAAGTGGACAAATGATGGCAAAACTCCGTCGTGTAGCGGTCCGAATAGAGACATTCCCAAGCATTTAACCGAAACTGTTTCACGACCGACCCCTGTTTCTTCTACTCGACAAAATACCAAGCAGCCGCGGAGCGAAGAGAAAGATCAAGAGGAACGGAGAGCTCGTAAAGATTTAAGGGCCCCGACCGCATACGTCGCGACTTCGAAGAGCCGCGGCGACTTAGCGGAGCCTTAAATGTTTCGTCCCGCGGTAGGGTGTCTTGGAAACGAGGGCGAAGTTCATTATCCAGGGTCGGGGGCCGAGCAAGCGATCCTTGCCACGAAGGCGGCCAGCTTGACAGTAATTAATAATCGTCGCGCAACGAAGTTGGTTTGCTGGTTGGCTGACTGTCGGTGTTCACGGGGGTTAAATTCCAGGGTTGAGGGCGGCGGAGAAGTAGGTGGCTGTCGAGAGTCGCGCTAGTTGCACGCCGAGAGTGGGCTAGGGTTGAGAGAGGGGGATGAGGCTGATGAGGCTGTTGATACAATCACGCGGGCGCAGAGTGGGGTTGCTCTGCTCTGCTTCGCTAGGCAATGAGAACCCGTAAGCGTAGAAGCCGGCCAGGGGGATGGCGGTGGCCTATTACCAACCCTTGCCAGCACCCGGCCAAGCCGACATTACCCCCGTCCAAACCAGCGTCGAGCATGGCGTTAACTGTGTGTATGTTCAACACGCGATCCCATGTTACTCCCTTCCATCGGCTCCGACGGACTTACACCTATGTACCGGCTAACATCCATGCACACACCGGCCCCGGTAAATACAGATGGGACAGTCACATGGAAACGCTAGGTGCAAACGGCGTCCATGTACAGTGGCAGGACCGCGCGCGAGAGTTCCGCCAGTTGGATCACCCCGCGCAGAACTCGAACATGCTGTCACAGAGGCGTCGAGCACCTGTTTCCTCGAAATTGACACGTTGCCATCCCATGGCCGGCACGCCCACCATCGACGTCCACGTCAACCGGAGTGAATCGCGATCATCCCCTGTCGGCGATCCATCCTGCTCGTCGTCGTCCTCGTTGTCCTGCTCGTTGTTGTTGTCGTCAACCTCGTCGTCATTGCCGTCCGTCCTTTGATCACGTCCGTCGGTTACAGCGCGGTTTTCGCTGTCGCGTTACGAGCTTTCGAACGAAAATTCTCACCTACTACGTTTGCTTTTCGCCCCCCATTTTTCCTTTTATTTATACACTTTTTCCATCATTTCCGTCCCGCCGCGCTGTGCTCTACTGCGTTGCGCCACGAGATACCGCCGACACTCGAGTATCGGCTCATTCGAAAGTAATCTGTAGGCTGCAATACGTGTGCCGACAGTAATAGAAGTGCTGAAAAAAGCAAACAAAAAAGAACAGCGGAGAAACGAATAACGCATCCGTGGATAACACGTATCCCATCATTTTTGTCGCACGCATCCGTGTGCAACGTTGGGAATGTAATTGAATCAAGCTACGACACCTTACCGCGTTCAGCGTACCTGCCGAGTCCATTCTACATGGACCAAGAGGGAAACACTTTCCTACGTTGAATAACAGACATCAAACATTTCCGATCGAGGGAACACGATTTGCTCGCACGCACACGTTTTTCACGGCGATCAATGAGAACAGTAATCCCGCACGACGCGATCTAATATTTCTCGCCCCCCGACGAGCGGAACCGAGGTTTTCGCAGGTGGGTGGGAGGAAGATAGGATCGTTAACCGCGCCGCGATACACCGATAAGTTCCCGGCCTATGCAAATTATCGTAATTACAAGCGACGACTGGCTGGTCGGTTATCGTTTCAACGTTTAATTGCTCCGTACCGCGCGACAAATAAATACGTGCACTACCTGTGACTCGTCGGCGGCATCGGTGGTTCCCCGGTGCCGGTAATTATCGCGATCCGAGGTCCTGTTTATCGCCGCTGCGGAGCTTCTTCGAAAATGAATTTCCGGTCCGCCTGCGCGGCCGTTAATTCGACGCTGGGCTCCTACGGCCGGACGCGATTATGCGAACACACAGATGGAAGTGCCGCGGGATCGTTGCGTTCGAGGCGAGGCGTTCGCCGCGAATAAGCCGGCGGAACTATTTAATTTATCGCCCGCGCGGCCGAACGGCTTGGATCGGTTAATAAATTCTCGTTAAATAACGCGTCCATCCGATCGCGAGTAATTTTATTTGCGAGATAGCGTTCGGGCGTTAACGAGCCCGTCAAAGCGGAAACGGCCTCGGATCCGACGCGGTGCGGCATTTCGCGACGAACCGTCGGAACACGTGTGCGCCGCGGCCAAACCCCCCCGCTCGTCCCGAAAGCAATAGAAGCTGGAAAAACGGCCAGTGCTCGTTTCAGGGTCGGGAGGCCGGGGGTGGTGGTTTAACGATCGTGTTGAGGTCAGTCGATAAAAATAAAGCGTGTCGCCCCGCGCTCTCTAAAATTAACGACGTGTGGACGTGGAATATGCCAACGGTGCTATGAAACTTTTATGGGGGAGTAAACCTGGATATTCGAGGCTCGATTCGAGAGCCGTGGATTGCCGGCTAGGAGGGTACACAGTGAAGAGAACGGGGACGGGGGAATCGCGAAACCAACGAGCATTACGAGACTTCTTCTCGTTTCGATGTCTCCTTCTCCATCCCACCACCCCCTTTCCGTAGGTACGATATCTGGAGAATTGATGCGCCCCACGGTAACGGGGGGGCGTATTATCGATCTCGCGGACGACTTCCGCTATTAATGGGCGTATAAAAGTTTGCCGATATTTGTTATCTGGTTCTTCCTTTTTCTATTAATTGTCCCCTTGTTTGAAACTGTCAGAGATTCGCGGATCGTATTTGAGAGCGGATGATTTGTCATCGTTGAAGATTACAATCGGGTAGAGTAAACGAAGGGTTGGTTCAATAGGGGTTAGAGGTTATTTGTACTCGCTCCCCTTGCGGTCTTAGGACAGATGTGGCTACTGTTGCATGCAGTTGTATAGGTTTTCCGGATGATTTGACGAAGCTCGGTGTCAATGGACGTACTAATGAAAAGTTGTATGCGCCGAAGGGCTGTGCTGCGACGATGCGCAATTTACGAAGGTACGGACACGTTACGGAAGGGTCGATACCAATTACAATTATTGGCAGGCATTGACCGCCGAATAGCTTGCATCCGTATATGGTTGTGGTGTTAATTAGTTTAATTTTAGCGTAAACTGTTTCGGCTAATCGGTAGCAGGCCGGTGTAATTCTAAATTGTCAGCCATTATCGTAAAGGTTGTCGCTAGCATGGAGTAGAAATAATTTAAGCAGGTCCGATTCCCTTCACGTCACACAGTGGTTCGAAACTAAAATAAAAAAATTTGTTGCTTCTGCATTCTTATGTTAATTTGTTAATTCTTCTTCTATCATACTACATATATGTAGTAAAATATTATGAATTGATTCCACATTTTCATGTTTCCAGAACGTAGTTAGCGGTTCAATTTTTGTTGGAATGGTTTTAGTTACCTTTCTTCTTCTAATGAAAATTATAAACGTTAATATGAACACTATTTTGCTACCAAATTATCATTTTTGATATTGATTTTACATTTTTGTAAATAACTATAATTGTTTGCATTTGTTTGAAAATTCACGCATATCTCATCATTGTCATAGATTCAGGTTTGCAAGATTTAATTATTTGCATCCGTCCGCGTCCGTCCCTTTGAGAAATTGATGTTTTTCTTCCAACAAAAATAGGTGCACGATAGGTAAAATAACTCAAAAGTGTTCCATAATGCTTTATATTTTTATGTTTGCAGTAAGTATTTGAAAATTTGGAAGGTATGTAACCTGACAGAGAGGCATAATAAAACCTTGTATCTTATTTCTTATCTATTTATTTATTTTTGTAATAAATTTTTTTATTTCAAGTTTAGATGAGTATCGTGTAGTAATATTACCTATAACCTTGAATTAGAATCAATAAATACTGAGATACGTGACATTTGAAGGTATGCCTAGTATTTTTCAGTTTCGAACCACTGTGCGTCACTTCTTCCGCTATTTCCAACCATCTCGAAGGAAAACTAGCAATAAGAAACAGCTGAATGGAAACATTTGCCCGGCACATTCAAGGAATTGCGACAGTCAGGTACGTCGGCCGGGGATGAAAATAGTCTTTATCAAAAAGTATAGGCTACCGTACAAACAAAGAATCGACCCCCCGTATCCAAAATAAAGCAAGCTTGGAAATGACGAAACGCGTCGATATCCCGGATGCATTCTGGGGGATCATTTCCCCAAGGCTTGCTGCCGCAGCAACTAAGCTTACCCCGATACGATCGGTCACTCCAAAGTAACCCAGATTCCGTCGTCGAATGGGCACGACGATTCCGTCGGGACGCTAGTTAACTAGGAAGCAGCCAGACGTGACGCGGTATTCGAAATTTCGTACTACGAACTACGAAGAGCAGGGAACGGTCCGATATACCACTGCTTCGACTACTGGCTCGTAAATTTTCCGGCTTAAGTTCCTTCGACGTCTGAATTTTCCGCGACGTCGAATATTATCCCGGCCGTTAGTATACCGGTGCTATTGGCAGCTTGCCGTGGATAGTACGTCTCCTTCCGTATGAGCTGAATCGTGCTCGTAAAACGCCTATAAAGCTTACTATCGGCCTTTTCCCTAGTATCGTCGTCCAAGGATGTTCCTGGGGTTCGAAGCTCCGAACGGAAACGAGTGGGACGCCATTGGAACGCGGCCTGGTCCGGCGAACGCGATAAATCAATCCGGCAGACCATAATCAACGTCGCCGGTGGGTTTGCTTTAATCGTTAATACACGATTGTCCGGCCCTCTCGCTTTCTCTCGCCCTGTCGTTGTCTGCCTTCGTCCCTTGTATCCAGGTGTATCTCTGTTTGTTATGTTACGCCTCCTCTGTCCGTTGGTCAGAGACACTGATTTTCTCGTTCTCTCCCTTCGACTGTGTCACGGTTGTTTTTCTCTCTCGCGGCCCGAGCCTATGTATAGGGCGAATTTGCATGACACGCACGCGAGAATGCGAACCGAGCGGCGCCGCTGATTGAGAATTAACATAACTGCAACAATTATTGGCAAATTGGTATAACTCGTTTGCGCTCGTGCGGCGTATGCGGACGATCGTTCGGCGACGGCCGTGTGATCTACAACGCGATTCACGCGTGATGGAAATTGCAATCGGCTTGTTTCTGGGTTATACGCTATGTTATTTTTCGAAGAGCTGGATTGTGTGAGAGGCATTTCGGCCCATTTCTTCGATGGACCGTGACTGATCTCATCCGCGCATAAATTTCTTTCAACTATATTGCGATTAATTAAAGGGACAATCAAAGGTCAACAAAGGTACGCAAAGGTATGCAAACAGCAATTATGCTAGTTCATTTATCAAAGATTGATTCAATATCCTCCTTTCATCCTCGCTAAAATAATTTTTTTTGTTTCGTAAGTTGCGTTTACCAATCGAATCCATGGTAATAGAAGAATCGGTTCTGAAGTCTAACAGTGCCACTTAATTCAAATTGGGACGATTCGAAGATCATTTTAAATCCATTTCACACAGGCTGATACACGAACCATTACTGAGACACGGATGTACCACTGACAAATGATGTACGATTGTTTCCGCAACGGTCCAGCGATTTATTATACCCGTCACCGACGCTCGCAGCGAATGCTGCCGCCCGTTAGAGAAAACACGATCCTCGTAAAGGGCCTCTGCGCCGCTACAGATATCGACATCTTACAATTCACAACACGCGACCCCCGGCTTTTGACACGACCTGTAGACCCACGCACGAACCGGCCAGCCGCAAATGATTGTGTCGACGCGCCCAAATCAGGGCGCGCAAACTCGCGCGTCACGCAAAGCGGAAATGGAACATCATTGAGGAGCAATCGGCCGGAAAGTGTTATCGACAGGACCGTCACGATCTATAATCGTGGCCCCGAGCACCGAAAGGCGGCACGAGCACCCCCAAGATGAAGATAAGATATATCCGCTCGAATGGTTCGCGCGGTCGAAATGGCATTCCCTCCCCCTGTGTAGATTACCATCGGGGAAAAAGTAGTCGCGTGGGCGTCAGGCGTGCGTGATTTTTACGTTCTCGCCCGAGTACAAGCTACCCCCGCAACAGGGTCGGCACGCTCGAGGGCGGCAAACAACTTTCGATATCGGCGTAACGAAGTGAAATAAATCGCGACTCGGGAAGCAATAAAAATCCACCGAGAGCCGTTCGATCGAGCACCGTTCGAGAACGGTCCATGATTTATCGAGGCGACGAAGACGAAAGCAAAGAAAGAAAAAAAGGGAAAAGGGTGAAACGAGCAAGGGAAGGGCGAGAAACGAACGAGAAAAGAGGATCACGAGCCGAACGAACGGAAGGGGGGTGTTGGTTCGAAAAGCGGAGACTGCGACGGCTCGAATAAAGGCGAGGCGTTCTGAAAACTTAATTACCTGTGTAGGCTCTATCAATTAATTTTCCTCGATTTTCCTGCCCTCCGCCCTCGCCGATCCACTAACACAGCTACCGCCGCCAACATACTACCCACCCCCTACTGCTAACCGTGTAATTCCGTCGGCATTATTCTCGGCACGTCTGCCGACGGTCGGAGCCACTCCCGCTTCCTTCCCCCTGTACCAACCATCCCCTATCTCCCTCGCTCCGCCATTCTTTCCCAGCTTTTTCCATCCTATTCTCTCGCCCCTACATTTTCCATCCCCTCGGTCGCTAAAGGCGGGACCTTTGTTCCTCATTTACTTTTTATCACGACGGCACCGGCAACCTCGGCCATTCCGTAATCCCCTCCAACAGTCGCGTTTTTTCGCTCTTTCGCTCCTCTCCCCAACCAACGCTCCCTTCTACCCTGCTGCTCACCCTTTTTCCCACCCTTCCCTCCATCTCTCTTCGTATACCTTGCTCCATCGCCGTCTCTCCTTTCTTTTTAATCTCACACCACTTCGTCGCCACTCATCCTCCCAGCGGCTACACCACCTTCTGATCTCGCACCGACAAGTTGCGCGGGCACACACGCTCCCCCATCTCACTACGTTTCACCTTCGAACGTTGTACCCTCGTATAATCGTGTGGACGCTCCAAACAGCACGGCGCCAGCGTACGTGTGGCGGCCGCGAACATTCCGTGTGGTGTACGCCCGGTTCGTTCTCCATCTCTGTGTGTTGGCTTCATCACCATTCCGCTCGTCCCTTTGCCGAGCCGACCTTTATTTCGCTGAAATCTCCGGGGATTTCAGAGATCGCGCTCTCCTACGGGAATATTACGAGATTGCGAGCAGCGTCGCTTGCTCCGACAACATCTCCCCCGGTCGTTTCTTCTCGCCCTCTAGGTCTTTCCTTTTCACCCTCACTTCTCCGTCTCGCCTTATCTATCTATCTATCTATCTATCGGTGTGTGTGTGTGCGTGTGCATGTGTGCGTTCTCTACGCCCTTTCTTTTCACGCGATCCCGTTTCCGCCCTCTTGACAGATCCTACAGAAAAATAACAAGCGTGGTCCCTCGTGTATTACGCTCGGCTGGATGGGATTGTTCGCCGTCGTGCCGCTACAAACGACAGGATATCGAATCGCGCTTATCGAAATTCCGCGAGGATACACACCAACGGAGAAAGCGACTCCTCGGCGTGTATTTTTCGACGCTTCGCACAGATAGATAGGGTCTGTTTGTACGTCAGCTTTTTCCCTCGCCCCTCCCGGTTGTATCGGGTATTTTTGTATAACGGGGGTAAACAGACTGCAGGTTTGATTTAGATCGGTACGTTATTGTGCTGTTGGGCGAGCCTGTTGCAGACGGAATACTGATTTTAGTTTTCAGGGCTCTTTCGGGAGATTTTTCTCGCCGAGGCGTTCACCCTTTGGAACGTTATCCCTTGAGCTCTGCAGCCCGAATACCGTCGAATAGACGAGTCAATTTTTATAACGGTATTAGCTGAGATGTTTCTGTTATTTACGAGCTGGATAGAAGGCGCGTACATTCTTTTTCCCAGAGTATTTACGTAGTTATGCAGTCAGCAATGCGATATTATTTAAGCGCTGCTCGAAGCTTTTCGAATAAATTTTGCCCTGAGCCAATAAGCGGAACGAAGTGTTTTTGTAATCGTTGTAACTTGTAACAAATTATTCACTCAACATGTACGAGCAATTTTCATTTGATCAGCACGTTCGAATAACTATTTTAGTCTCATTGAAATAACAATGCGAAGAATTGTTGTTAATATCTGCTTGCATTTGTCATTTCAATCAGAAGGACACCTTTATACTACCTTTCCATTACGGCGCAACAAAACATATACTAAAATATCATAATATTTATGAGGTTGCATTCTTTTGCAGCATTGCATGAACAAGTTTCGAATGTGGCACGCGTTTTTATTTCCTTTGTTTTAGATATTCTTTTTGTTTCGCCACATTCTATAGTTCTTTTTTGGCTATGGTTTTTTATAGTTTTGATAGCGCTGTTGAGAACTACGCAATGGTCCATCAAAGTGAAATATAAAATGCTGTATCAATCTATTTAATAAGTCTACTTAATAATTAATAATAAATTAATAATTAATAAGTTAAATAAATGTACTAATCCATAAGATGCTTTGTAATATTCCTTACTGTAGGAGGTGGACTCAATTAAACTCACAAGAAAGGTAATATATTGCAGTTTATTAAAAGTAGACGTACACTGTTCTCAAGCTAAAATCGAACTGACTTGTCCCGAAGGATTCCAGGACAAGTCAAGCTAGCCCTGTTTACGCTACGTGACCAAGGCGGGAGGGCCGTATCCGTACGAGCACTCTGCCCTATGACGCCATAGGCATCTGGACTGTGTCACAGGCCCAAAAGGCCTATCGTCCAAAGCCAAACAGTCTACAGCTCGGCCAAACCTGACAATGGTGACCGTCCTCGGTCACGAACGCACTGCTTGCCAAGTCTTACAAACAATCAACGAGAAAAAAAACAAGAAAAATATACCTAAATTATGAGATACGCAATAAAAATACAACTAAAAATATCGGGTACATTAACAAACACAGGTATCGGATAGAGTAAGAAATACAAAATGTAGCGACAAAATAACACACAAATACACACAAAATTCAATACAAACGCAACCTTATAAAGTATATAGTACTATTAATTACTACGCTTATTCACTACTTATCAAGATGAACGAATCCAAAACTTCATTTGGTCGGGCCCTACAACTCCGGTGAAAGGTATACGAGTCAGCTGAAACCCTTCAATATCCGTAACTACATACCTATCATGGTCTAAAGCTTTTTTAACCATGTATGGCCCTCTAAACTTTGGAACAAGTTTTTTATTAACCCCTGGAGTGACGTCAGAATTACGTATCATTACGTAGTCTCCGACTTGATAGGTAGTCGGTGTCTTATGCTTCCTATCATACGCGCGTTCATTAACCCGCTGACTTCTAAGAATGTTGTCAGCAGCCTCTTCACGTATCGCGGGAAGATCCCTATCACTCTCAGAATACGAGTCCAAAACTAAACGTAAACTGTCAGTTACCGTGCCCAACTGATTCATACCAAACAGCAGTCGAGAGGGGCTCTCTCCTGTTGACCTACAAATCGTGTTGTTAATCGCATATTCTACAGACCCCAAGACGCGATCCCATTTTCTGGGTGTTTCCGACAACTTCGCCAACATTGGCGCAATAACGCGATTAAAACGCTCCACCTGCCCATTCGCACGTGGAGTTCCAACCGCAATCAACACCTGACTGACCGATTCACTTGCCAAAAATTCTTTAAACGAGCTAGAAGTAAAACAAGTACCCCTATCACTAATAACTCGTTTAGGTTTACTATACGCCCGGAAATATTCTCTCATGTGTTTGATTACTTCTTCCGTTTTTGTACTCTTGCACGGATATAACTTAACAAATTTGGTATACCCATCTATCACAGACAAAATGAATTTATAACCCATTCCGCACTTTCCTAGAGGACCATAATGATCTATGTGAACTGTTTGGAAGGGCAAGTTACCTTTGTCTAGGCTATGCAAATAGCCCTCAACTTTTCCGCTGGTAGGAGAAAATTCTATGCATTTTAAACAATTTCCAACGTAATCTTTGGTTTTTCGACGAATCTGCGGAAACCAATAAACTCTACTTATATTGTCGACAACTTTATCGACCCCAAGATGACCTAAATCATCGTGACACGCCCGAATCACGTTGTTCTCCAAACACGCAGGAACATAAAATAATAGCTTATCTTTCTTTGCTTTCCTATATACTAATCCGTCTCTTAGTTCATAAAATTTATTTTCTCTAACTTCCAACTCGTCCCGCAATTCACTAATAGCGGGGTCTTGGCACTGCTTCATTGACAATACCTGTTCAAACGTATTTGGTTCTAAAACAAGCACACTATGACAACGGCTCAACGCATCAACGTGTGACATCTTGCTCCCACTTCGGTGTTCAATCTCGTAATTATAATTTTGCAAAAACATCGCCCAACGAGAAATCCGTGGATTAACATTCTGTTTGCTTAGTGTCAATCTGAAGCTGTCGCAGTCCGTAATAATTTTAAATAACACGCCAAATAAATATATATGAAACCGTTTAATCGCATAGATAGCAGCTAAACACTCAAGCTCGAAGCTATGGTACTTAGACTCTTGAACCGTCGTTCTCTTACTGAAATAAAAGACAGGTCGAAAAATTCCATCTGGCTGTTTTTGTAACAGGATTGCGCCAAACCCGTTACAACTCGCATCACAGTGGAGTTCAGTCTTTAATTTTGGTGAATAAATCGCTAAAACTGGTTCGCTTATTAAAGACTGTTTCAAAGTGACGAACGCGTGGTTCTCTTCTGGCCCAAAACAAAAAACGGCATTTTTTCTTAATAAGTCGTACAAGGGTTTCGCAATAAGCGAAAAATTCTTAATAAATCGCCGAAAATAACTTGCCAACCCCACGAAACGCTGTACCCCCTTAACATTTCCCGGGACGGGATAATTAAAAACGGATTCTACGTTTTCCTTGGCGGGTGCAATGCCATTGTCATTTATCGAATAACCCAAATAAGTAATTTCGCGATATAAGAAAAAACATTTATCCAATCTGAACTGTAAATTATGTCGTCTTGCTAGGCTGAATACTTTGCACAAAATCCCAAGATGTTCCTCAATGGTTTGCGTGGCTATCAAAAAATCGTCAAGGTAAAGCAGTACCTCGTTCCGTCGCACTAAGTCGCTAAAAATTTCGTTTAAATACCTCTGAAAAATGCGCGGTGCGTTGGTTAACCCAAACGGCATCCGCAGGTATTCGAATTGTCCCAACGGCGTTATAAACGAGGTGTACTTGACAGAAGATTCGGGCACCTTAACGTGGTGGAACCCGTTCCTCAAATCAAGTTTCGTAAAGTACACCTTATCACGCAATTGATCTAGATAGTCATCTATCAACGGTACCGGAAAATTGTCTCTAACCGTGATTTTATTAATTTCCCTATAATCCACGCACAATCGAATTTCTCCATTCTTTTTCCGTACTAGCACGATTGGACTCGCGTACGGCGAATTACTCGGTCTAATAATATTTTCCTTCATCAGACAGTCAAGAATATCACGTAGTTTCTCCTTGTCTGAAAAAGCTAATCGTCGCGGACGAAAACTAACCGGTTGTTCCGTCTTAAGCGTGATAACCGCCTCGACCGAACACGGAGGATAATTGTCGTCACCGAGACAATCACCGTCGTCGAAATACAACCGATTCAGTTTCCCCGTTGTCTCCGAATCTAATTGAGCACCAACGTTCAATTCTCGACTCACGGAAACTGGCTCCTCTACATATTCTATTTGTAGAATTTCCCCAACGAAATCATCTCCCTCCGACGCACTCTTCATATCACCGTTTTCAACGACTTCAAAAGTGCGACCCATAACGATTCGAACGGAAGGTGATAAAATAAAATCTCTGCCAAGCAACGCAAAACAAGACATCGTCTCATCTGGTACCACGAAAAATTTGACCGTTACACGCAAACCATTAACGGAAATATCGCTCGAGAAAACACCCATAATGTTTAAGGGCGAACTATTAATACCATGATAATTCGTTCCCTCCGGTATTGAATTAAAACGAAAAGCAGGCGGCAACAAACTGCATTTAAATAAACTGACGGGCGAACCGGAATCGATCATCGCTGTAACGGCTAAATTAGATACAATACCGTCGTCGTCGCGAACAGCAAATTTTATCGGTACCGTAAACGGAATTTCTGGGGCGCCCGGCTGGACCAAATTCGTGGACCTCCCTGGTGTCGGCCTCGGCATCGACGTCGTCTTCGGCGTCGCCGTCGGCGCCTCCTGCAGTCTCCGTAACGGGTTGGACGTAGAAGCGCCCAGCGGGCACTGCCTCGCCAGGTGCGTTGTGGCCCCACATTTGAAGCAAGAGCCCCATTCTCGCCTCGGTTTGTCACAGTCTTTCTTCCGGTGCCCCGACTCGTTGCAATTGAAGCAACGTCCCTCCTTGTTCTGCCCATCGTCCCTGAGTAGTGGCTTCGTCGGTGCTGACCTTCTCGAATCCCGACGATCGCGATCGTTCTTCGCGTCATCTCTCAAGGAAAGCTTTCCCAGCACATCCACAAGCTCGTCCGCCGTGTCGATACGCTGCATTCGCGCCTGGTCTCTCAGCCAAGCGTCGGGAATGCCATCGATTACCAAATCGACGAGTTCCTCCGGATCGACTAAAACTTTGTTCGAGAGCGTAATCTTGTCATGAAAATAATCGCTAAACGACTCCGTTTTCTGCCAAACACGGTTCTCGAACTCCCTTCTAGCAGCCAACTTATTCGGTCGACGATTAAACATCTTCCGCATTTCTTCCCACAGAGATGATGTGGACAATTCCATAAAATTCGGTTTCGAATGAAACCACTTTAAAGCCTTACCGCGGAGGCGCAGCACCATCAACGCTGTCGTGGCTTCGTCATCTAACTCGTACATTGTTTTTAAGCGTTGTACCTGTCGCCTCCAAGGATCAAAATCATTCTCGGCCCCCGTAAACTCAGGTAACAGTTTCGCGATCGTTTTAAGACCGATCGTGGACCGCGAGCTGGCATGGCTGTCAGCGGATCGCGGTGTCACCGACGAATTCCGGAAGCGCCGCTCAAAATCCAATTCGCGCTGCAGTAAATCTCGCTCGCGCCGAAGAAGCTCCACCTCTCCCATCCCAACAGACGCAGCATCCGTCGGAGCCATTACAGGTTCATCAGACGGCTGCTCGACAAACGACGGAACGGGAGGTAGCGCATCGCGAAACCGCTCGGTAACGGATGACCGCCGAGCACTATCCCCGACCTCCGGACCGGTGGTCATCAAGCGAGCGACCAATTCATTTTTGCTGCCGGACACCGTCAAATTCCTGGCACGCAGCAACTCCCTCAACTCGCCCACGGTGAGGTCGTGTAAATTTTCACTTCCTCCAGGCATTGTGGCTATCTAACAAGTTCAATTAGACACCAACGGTCACCCACAAAACTAAAAGGTTCGACTAATAAGAACAATCCACCAAAAAGAGTCACTTCCTAACCCACACAGTATCGCAAGCACACTTATCGCTTCGCGATCGAAACAAAAGTACCACGTTCACAGCGGCTATCGGCCCAAAGTTGACAGTCGCGAACAAACAAAATTTCACGCACTATCCAAAAAATTGCACGAATCCCACTTCTGAAGATTTGTAGGAGGTGGACTCAATTAAACTCACAAGAAAGGTAATATATTGCAGTTTATTAAAAGTAGACGTACACTGTTCTCAAGCTAAAATCGAACTGACTTGTCCCGAAGGATTCCAGGACAAGTCAAGCTAGCCCTGTTTACGCTACGTGACCAAGGCGGGAGGGCCGTATCCGTACGAGCACTCTGCCCTATGACGCCATAGGCATCTGGACTGTGTCACAGGCCCAAAAGGCCTATCGTCCAAAGCCAAACAGTCTACATTACAATATTCAATCGGAATGAAGCACATTCCACGTTTAAAATATGCATTACCCACTTCAACGAAACAGAGAGCAAAGGTATTCCCCGTTAAATCATCCCGATGTATATGTATTTATCGACAAAAATATAAATACATTACGGACAGAAATATGTCCATAAATACAGGCTGAGAGCAAACGTTAATCCATTACCCGTTATAATCCTCGAACACCTCGGTCTAGCTTAAATTCGCGACACCGATTATCCGAGAGTCAACCGCGCTATTTCACCGGTTCGTTTAAATTGTGTTAATACACAAGGTATGGACGTTATTTTCGCAACTCTGGCGCAACAATTTCACCCCGGCGAGTAAATGCAGCCACGATTCATCGTCGACGGAACGGTCGAATAAAAACTATCGTTCCCGGCAAGCGTTTTCCGCAACTTTCGTTTCGTTGAGCACGAGTAACCCTTTGGCGGGGTGCGTAGACGAACGTATCGCGTTCGATTTGTTCCTGGATAAGCTCTGAATTATTACAGACGCGTCGTCCCCCGGCGATACAGAAATATATACTCGAAGCAAGAGAGAAACGGAAGAAGGGTGCGCGTGTAAATTCGGAGGCACGGCTCAGAATTTCGATATGAACGAAACGCCGCGGCCGCTACGCGTCGCCAAATATTTCTCGTTCGCCGATTGAACACAGTGCTCGTTTGCTCGTTTAATCACCGTCAACATAATCCCCAATTATGATCAATTCGTTTCCATCGCGGCGCGCCGGGCACTGGCGAGTCGCATTCTCGCCGTTCATTTCCGGTTTCGATCCATGCCCACAGGATCTCGATACCGGCTACGCAATGAAGACGCGTGTGCAGTAATTAATGGCTCATTGTCACGCTTCGCGGACCCAGCGTGGCATTAATCCTTGTGTATCGTTCGAGTAAATGATAAGTTGGATGCGTTCGCGTTGAACTTGCGAGCGTTGAAAATTCTATATGTAGAAGTTATTTTTAGTAAACCTCACGTAGATTGGAATAGAGAGCCGGTAGGGTAATAGGATAACAGTCTGCTTCAATTAAACACTAACTTTATTAATATTAGACGTCGACGCACGACAAACTCTCACACGAACAATGGCTCTCACCCGATTCTCACAATACTCTCTGCTCACGATACGTCTCTCTTAAACTCTTCAAACTATGTATTCTGCTCTATTCTCAATCAGCTCTCTTCTAACTCTACCTTCGCTCTGCCTTGCACACGCATCATTCACTCTATATGTATATTCTTTCACTCTTAGTTACTCTCTCATTCTATTCCTCATTTGCTCTCAATCTTCTCAAGTACTCAGCTCCAAACATATCTTTCACACCTCGGAATCATTCTAAACAGTCGCGCAATATTTCCAATCCCATATATAAATACGCAGAGTATTCCAATAATCATAGCAGAACAAGGCAGAATGTGATTCCATGAGGAAAAATACAAATACATTTTGAAATCGTATCGAAATATTCCTCTGTTCCTGTGCACAGTAGATTAAGTAAAGGGACAGCGCCAGCACAATGGTCGGTATTTGTAACGAGGGTTCAGCTTTTCAGTTCCCATCTAGATCATCAACCGTACATATTACCGCGTACCCCGGCGTCACCGTGAAGGGGCGCATCATCCCCCAAATATCAAACGATAATCGCGAATTCGATGAAAGCTCGCCCGATCGGCGCAGCAGTGGGTTACGGGTGTCGGCATGTCGACAGGGGTTGAAATCGTCGGTGGGATCGTTCCGCGAGGGTTCGAAGGAGGTTAAATACGAAAACAAGCGTATGCAGCACGAGGGTGCTCCACCTCCCGCGAACGCAGAGATCGTTAATACCCGGCTCCGTGTCTCGACGCGGCCGACGAGCGTTGGAGAGGAGCGTGGAGGTGTTGGTGTCGAGTTCGGGGGGTGTCGGTGGCGACGATGCAAACTGCGAGGACTGTCGACGACGACGATGTGGTCGTGCCCGGTCGCTGTATTACGCCGCCGTATTCGTCGTCTTGCTCGCACGTAGCCTGCTGAAACTTTCAGTAATTACTGTAATTAGTCCAATTAACAGACTCGCTCGGGCGGCCCCTCTGCCTCTCTTTGACCCCACCTTTCCTCATATCTTCTCCGTCTATTCCACTACAGACAAAGCGACGCGAACGACAACCACGCCAGATCCGCTTGTGTTTACTCGGCGACGCGGCTTTCGAGCAACCGCTTTGCGTTACCGCGACACGCTCTCTTTGTATCGCGAGCTTGTGCACGCGTACGCCGCTGCACGATCGTGGTTCCGTCGCGATTCGCACCCTCTCGCTGACTCTTCGACTCTGCACAACGTTAACGCAACAACCGGCGTTGGCTCGAGTGATTCGGCCCACTCGTAATCCAACCGGCGCAGCGCCTCGCTGTAACGAGAGCACTCACCCCCGATACGCGGTGTATCGGTGTGTTCCCGCTCGAGCTGGATGACACTGACGCACTCTGCGAACCGTGGAACAGGCTAAGCAATTTCGGGAGGGTACGGTTAGGATCCGTTGGTCTGATTTGCGAAGCGGAGGGACGGTTTCGGTTTGCGGGATTGCTTTTCGAACGAGCGGATAGGACACGTGGAAATTGTTTCAGGTACGTCGACGGGGGTGAATACCTTTTTTTAGTCTGACCCATCGTTTTGTTCTTACAGCTGTGATTGAAAATATTACAATGGGAAACAAATGCGCACACGTCCGTACGCAATATACGTGTCGTTGTTGCCGGCGCGAGAGCGAAATACCCTTTCCCAATTCAGAGTTGCCGATTCGTTGGAACTCGGGAAAAGCGAATTCTGTGGAATACAGTCTGTTTCGCAAGAACGTCGACGCGATATCTTGATACCTATTGTGCCGGAGCTTGTATTTATGTCAACATACGAAGTCTCCTCTGATACGCCATGGACCAAGTTCTCTTATTTAGTATCTTTTCTGTCATTGAAAAGTACAGATCGTTTCGCTTAGAAGCTTAGAAGCCGTCTTCTTGTGCCCATTCCCCAAAGGGGCCCAACAATGGGTGTAGGGATGCAGCAAAATAACTGCATAAGTCTCGCGAATTAGTGAACAAATGGGTGCAACGGTATAAACAAGCAAAGTGTATGGATGACTTCCCAAATCGCGGTCAAATAAAACCAAAACCCAAATCCAAATAAAAACGTTCAAGGTTTGGGACATTATGCGTCTTTGGGCTTTGGGGCATTGGGCTGTTGGAACTAGAGGGCAGTGGAAACTTCAAGAGGATAATGATCCGAAACACCATCGCCGCCTTTCCACGGAATGGAAAACGAGTGACAATAGAAAATGTTTGATCTATTATGAAGTAAAAACTCCGAATAAAGCGTATTTTAAAATGGAAAGCCCTAGTTCGTCGTAATCGAGAAATATGAAGGCCTCATACGCCGAACAGTTGGTCGAAAGTATGCCCAGACGCTGTCAAGCAATAATCGCAAATGATGGAGATTGGACACACTACCAATTAAATGCGTAGTAGTTTTTTAGATATGCTATCGATTTATGTAACAAAAATTACAAAAAATAATTATTCACACAGAGATAACGTGTTCACGCTCTTTCGAAACAGACTGTATCTGCGTTTCATGAGCCGAAGAATTAATGCGCGTTGCTATATGTATGTGTGTGCAATAATTGGGAAATATAATATAACTTATCGCCAGTAATCTAGAATAATAGCTTCGCTGCTTGTCAATTTAACCATTTTCCTCGTGGCAATTATCGCGACGATATTACAGGTGATCGTGTCGCCAATACCAATTTACGCCGCACCGTTATTAATATTCTACACTTTCGCGTACGCGCGCAAGAACAAGAACCAAAGTGAAATTGTATCGCGGCCACTTACCGAATTGTTGCGGTGAGCGACAGATCAATTCTCGCGTCGACTACGCTCACCGGGGCGACACCGCTATAAATATGTAACGCTGTTGTAATTGCGTGCCGTTTCTCGTTTGTTAATTAAATTGTTCGCATTGAAATGCAGAGCGCCGCTGCAAACAGTTATTACCGTGGAAGTCTTTGACGGTTTTACCCCCGATGGAATTACGTAAGTGATAATGCAATTATCTAACAATTTTACCAATATAGCGGCGGCCGTTGCGCGTGCATTTACCCGCAATTACGGCCGCATAATTTAAACAATCTCCCGTACCGATAAACAGATACTGCCCGCGTGAATTTTTCTACTATTAACTGTAATGTACGGACCCACTAAATCTTAAGCTATCTCTTATGTTACATCAAATATTATTGCATTTTGCCAAACATTCCTCATCTTTGCCCTTACCCTGTGAATCATCCCGTTTAGTCACCCGACCTATGCTTCTAACCCCTGACCTATCTCCCTAACTATTTTCCACTCCTATTTTCGACCTCTCCTATCACCCCTACTCCTATATTTTAGATCCTTTATAAACCCTTGACCATTCCTCCTCAACAGCATTCTTATTTTACAAGTTCGAGACATAAATCCGTCACCGTCGTACCAGTTTAAATAGGCTAAAATGAAGCCTGTCTTCAAGTAAGGTTGTTCCGACATTAGTTTCTCTTGTAACCCATCCGTAGAATAATCATCGATTGATCCGTCGCGGAATCCATTCCCATCGCGAAACTCTACCACGAATATCTGCCATTGAATCGTGTCGTTTCGCGAACAACCTGTCGTGATCAATGGAGCATCGATTATTCGAGGAACGCTAGAAGCTTTCCAGCTCGAACGGACGACGATCGACGATTTTCCGGTTTCACAGCGTGCCCCGCAGTATGTTTATCGCATCAACTTTTCACGAGGGACGGGGCCACGCGTTGTGGACACATATTCGCTTTTTCGCAGCGCACGGTCAAACGCCCGGCGTGATTTGGCAATTTCGCGGTAAACTATCGCGTTACCGTGATCGATTTCATCGGCCGGGGCGATATTCAATTTCTATGAACACCTACGCGATAATGCGCGTCGCGCGACCAGGACGGGATTACCAGCCTTATTGAAATCATAAATATCGAAATGGTCACTTGCAAAATTAACGCGGCCAATTAATACGACCGCGCCTACACGTATCCCTCCGGACGATTGATTTCGACGAACGGCTGCCGGGCTTTGCGTGTGTCCGTGATCGAAATGTGACAGTGATTTTCCTCGTGCAATGGAGTTAATTGTGCTTGCCTGCTATATATTTAATTTCCAGTTACTCTGCCAGACGCGAGTAGGAAGGAACATTGCTTGCAGAAATTACAGGGAGATTGAATTGGTTTTTTACGAATGGGTTAGATTTCGGTTTAATATTTATTCTTTCTAAAAACAGCCGTACTAAACTCTAGGAGATACTTAGTACATAGTTAGAAGGAGGATATAATACGTTTCGTAGATTTTGTACGGAGTGGACCAAGAATCGTGATCAACACAGATTATTCTGTTACTGGTGGGCCGATCGAAATTCTTCTTACTTGCCGCAGCATAGTCTAATCAGAGCTGTAAAATGATTATAATAAATGTTTTGCATGGAAAAGCTGAAGGTGAGTTCGAAAACTTCGAAAGAACAGTCGACAATTTACTGCAATCATTTTTGTTTCGGACTCCGGTAGGCGGTTTTTGGAATGCACTTAGGAAAGGCGGAAGCTTGGTCGAAAATACTCTTGCAAAGATTGGTTGTACGGTTTATATGAATACGTTACAATAAATTGCTGTTGGAGTTGCGCTGGATATGTCTTTGTCGTTTAACTGATTTTATAGAACGGCTAAGTTGCTCTTTGTCGTACGACGGATAACGGTGAACTGAGCTTGTAATGCTCGTAACGGCTGATTACAGGGGGGCGCGCGGATAGCGTGGTAAGAAGGGGGGGGGGGGAACGTTAGGCGTCGTTACATCGCCGGTTTATTCAATCTCGAACAATTTTGAAGCTTTTATTAAACCGTGTTATATCACACAAACAAATATTCAATCAACCCACTAACTGCAGAGCAATCTAAGCCGATCGCGTTACGCGGTCCACCCTGTATACACACATCTTGCTCCCTAATAACATTTTTTAGTCGATGAAATCTTTCCAATCCAACGGCATCTAATTATTCAAGAGAACCGCGGAATAATCGTAACGCAAACTCCGCAAATGCACATAAACACCCCGTGAACCAACGGGACCGTCAAAATCAATTTCCTCGAAAACATAAACCTCGAACGAAAAAAAGTCTACCACCTCCACAAATTCACGATTATTTCCGTCCCTTATCTATATCGCACCCTAATATTAGACATCCCCTGGCCTTGCGATAATTTCCAACGAACGCTGACAGTGAGCACCACTGACTGCGAGAACCAGCCGCAGTAATTACCAAATTACCACGGACCATTCTCTATCCCTCGCAGTTTTTCCACGAGAAAAATTCGCCTCGATTATTCCAGGGCCACCCTGCAGCCCCGCCATTGTACAGCTCCGCGTCGCACGGGGGAGCGAGAAAAGGGTGCAAGAGGGAGGGTAGTCGGCGCGACGACACGGCAGAGGGAGGGAGAAGAATGAGGGGGTGGGACGCAGAAGTGGATGAGGTCGCGTTGCCATTAACACCTCCGTCGGTGGTGCAGTGTACTTCAAACAAATTAAGTGTGGCCGTAATTGCGTTACGGCCGTAACGCCGTGGAGTCTCTCTCTCTCTCTTTCGAGTCTCGCCAACGAACCCATCCCTCCGCGGTATAACGTCGGTGATAAACAAGGCTGGCTGCTCGAGAAAGGGAGGCGCCGCCAGCGAGGATGAGAGGTTGCACCAAGGAAGGAATTTGTCGCGATGCAAGCCTTTGAATGTTGGAACAGCTTCGAGGCTCTTTCTGTCGCGCAACCAGCCGCCCCGTTAACCGTCTCTTCCTATCTTTTTCATCCCTTCACGGACGCGGATCGTTTTCGCGAAATTTCTACGGCGCCTCGAAGCGGCGCGGTTGTTTGCCCGTGCTTATAGATTTCGTTTCAATTTATCCTTTTCTCCGGGCGGCGTGAAAAGTTTCAATGGTGGCCGACGGTTTACGCGGGAAAGTTTGAAGATTTCCGAGAGCCCGGCCCGGATCCCCATTTTCTAACGCGTGTCGCTTTCAGTCCGTTTCGTTTTCGTACACGAAACGGTAGGCCGGATTGAATAATTGGATGGTTTCGTTTAAATTTAGAACGGAAGAGTTTGATGGCTTAAGTGGCGCCGGCGAATTAGCGATGCGCCGGGTTTAATTTGAAACGTGAGAATTGGAAATTATGCAAGCACTCGGGGTGAGACCGAATTTCAACGTAACTTACTGTTACTTACTTTTCGCTTAAACGAGTTCGGGAATTGATGGTGCGCGTAGCCGCGGGAAATTTGCCGGTGCTTGTACGCTTAAGTATAATCTTTTTCTTAATAAAGGAGATCTATTTAATTTAAACTATCAAATATCGAAAGTTTTGTTGGTAATTTCGTGTTTCCGCATCACTGTACTCCTACTTTCAAAAGCAATTTATTCTTCTATGTACGTCCTCGCGGCGACAACGCTTTGCTAAAATGCATCTCAGGGGTGAATTAAAGTTTCTTGCAAAATTCGTTACAAGTTTTAAACGAAAATAAACCCCAAGATAAGGGGGCAGGCAAAATACTGATTTCTGTTGGAAAACAACGAAGGAATAATATCGGCCGTTGATTCTAGTAAAAATTGGCGGCAGCGAATGTGAATGTGAATGCCAATTCCTCCACCCCTCCCCGCTGCAACGAAATTTCGCCGGCAAATAAAAATGAAAGCACGATCGGGCACAATGCTTTGAAGGAACAATGTAGTTAGTTCACTTTGACTTCGTTCTACCAACAGTGCCTACCTACCTAGAATCGGAAACAGCAACTATCTACACCGTACACGTGCCGTAAGCAGCTTTTTTCGCAGCCGAACTTTTCATTCGGGTCGCTTGCAACGTTTTTCATCAACGTCGAAGCGACCTTTGAAAAAAGTATCGCGGGCCTGACGTCGAATTACCATGAGCACCGTGTACCATTCTCGGCCCGAAAGCAAACCTGTAACGGCGTACAATGACCCAACGCAGAGGAGCTTCTGTTGGGCAAGTTCAACGGCGTATCATCCCCCGAAGAGGCCGCAGAGAGAAAATAACAATGTTCCGTGAACGTGTTCGGTGCTCGATCGATCACGTGTTACGAGCCGTAAGTTTGCCCTGGAAACGGATTTATCGCGGGCCATCGACGCGACATAAAACAAGGCCAAGGCAGCCCTAATATTCCTAGCACGGTCAGATCCGGGATCCGAGCGTAAAATATACGCTCGGTCCAATTCCGAGCGCGTGAATTCGCGATGGCAGCTCATTTCGAATTCCTCGAATACAAGCGGGGGCATTCGACGGGAAGCAAAAGAAAGGTCGGCCGGTCCAAGTGAGAGGCAGCAAGGGGAAAGAGGAGGGAAGAGAAATATAGGAAGAAAAAGAGATAAGTGAGAGAGAGAGAGGGAGTGAGTGGGAGACGGGGAGAGACATAAGGATCCGGGGATATAAGAAGAAATCCGCGAGGCTCGCTCGTATATTTTAATCAGGGCCCTCTGGCTTCGCCGTCCTCCTTTCCCTCTTTTCTTTATCTTCGTCTCATCTACCCCTCCGCTTCCTTTGTCGAATTGCTCCGCCCGTGGAGACTTATAAAAGGGGAGAGACGAGAGGCAGCAGTAGCGAGGAAGAAAAAACGCGGGCTCACCGGCCGGATGAAAAGAGCTGAATAACTCCGGGATAAAAGCCGAATAAATCTTTTTATTATGCCCCGTACCCGTGTCTGTTCGAGCCTAACCTAACCATCTCGCCTAAGGCTCGTTCACACGTCTATCTTTCCCTTTCTTTCGCGCGCTACTCAACCGGCCCCTCTTTTTTCCCTATCTTGCTCCTTTCATGCCCCCTTCAACGATAATCTCCCTTCCTTCCTTTCTTTCATTCTTTCTTTCGTTTCGTTCCTCCATTCGTTTTGTCCCGATCGCGTCTCTTCCCGCCTCGTGCACTTTGCACGCCGCTGTCTTTTTGTCTTCGCGCGAACTCACCCCTTTAGGGAGCACACGTACCATTCTTGTCGCAGCCTGTGAATCCGGCTATCGAGATCCACGTCGCGTAATCACGTTACCTCGGCTTTAAGTATGCTTACTTCTCAACTTAGGGTCGGTGAAAATGGTTGATGCGTGTTTTAGTAACGAGGAGAAAAGAGGAGGGGGGAGTGGAAGTTAAGTTTAGGGGCTGTTCTGGTTTTTCTTACCGTGTGAAATTAAATACCTGCACCGTTATTCTTGTTTGGAGATATTTAACAAGGGTTGAAGCTATTAATCCCTTAAGTGGTTATGTCGCATATATACGGCATCAGTAAAGTCAACGCACAGTTGGAATGACGAACATATTCGCGTTGTGTCAATTTTTAGAATTTTAGGGACGAACCATTGTCATGGAGACTGCAGAGCTTTGCTCAACCCCATGTTTTATGACATATTATTATTATTATTAAACGGGCTGATGCCCTTTTGTATAAATGTACACAGGTAATCTGTCGCAGAATACAAAATAATAGTACAAACAGTGTTTGGATATCGCAAGGTACAGAAATATAATACAAATAGCTTATCTATCGCTGGATACAGAGTTATATGCAAGGTAGTGGTAATCGTATGTTTAATCTAATTTAATTGAATTTTCCGCGAAGAACTCTCCTTACCTGTGATTTGAACACGAGTCGTACAGGATATCGTACGAAACGATACTCTGTTATTTTTTGAAATTCAACTATATCGTTTGACCCATATATTGTCGAATACATATATGTATTTTAAAAAAACGCAACGAAAGAAAATTCGAGTTTTTCATAGTTCGAAACACAAATAGCCCCCCGTAGGAAAAGAAAAATGAAAAAATACTAACGTACAGAAAGTAGAGAAATACAAAGTTTTGAGTTTATATCCTCGTGGAATGCGGAACATTTGGGGACTTATATCCTCGATAATGTTTGTTGGCTTGCACGATATATGTATATGTATATTGGCTGGCGCGATAAATCGCAAATCGTATTTAGGTAATATGAATATCTGCGATGACATGGACATCCGCCAATTCGGATATTTGCCGATACGCGGCTAACCATATTATGAATATCCAGCGACGTTAATATTCGCATAGTCGAGTGAGCGCACGGACCCTTGTGTGTAGAGATATTTAGATATGTAGTCCTGTTCAATATGAAACACCGATACACTTTCGTTCTGGTAATTGTATACTAATTGGCGCGAACGATACCTGTATGGAAATTTTTCACCAATTACGTATAATGATTTACTAAGGAAAAATCGCAAACGAAGATTAATTGGAATTGAAACTGGCGATCGTATTTGTAGATACTGTTATTATATGTTGCTTCGTTGTACTCAATAACGTTATACTCAATTATCAATTCGATAAAATTTCGGAAACAAATTGTTCTCCGGTTAGTATTTATTTTAATAAACTTTGCTTGCGTTAACAGTGAATGTAAAACCAACAAAAGAAAAAGAGAGATGTGCGTAATATTGCAAATCAATCCGAAAGAACCCGTATCGTACTTGTTAATACTAACAATATTGCATGCACGCAACATTCAATTTCATTCGACATTAATCTGATAACGGCAGCTCTAGTAAAACATTATTTGGCTAAAAATGAATTGCATCAAAACTTTGTAAATGTGTAATTCCCTGTTCTATTTATTCCAGCTTCTCCTATCGAATATGCACGAATCCCAAATATATCTGCCTTCTATTTAGAAAATGCCAGATGAAAGATGCAAGCGTTCGCTAGGGCGCGCAAATTTACGTACTCCGCGGAGGTCGTTTTTGAGAATATCCATAGTCTGGATACCAGAGAAGTTTTAAAAGCGCATGCATCCGCTACGTGAAAGAAATACCTTGGACGGAAATTCAATCGGCAGATTCGAGGAGTACGGGCGGAACGAGGAAGGAACTTTTAAAGCGAAGCGACATGAAAATACCGGTAGACGTATGGAAACGCGGATTGCGGCTTTGAAAGAAACATCAAATTGAACTTTCCGCGATAATACAATTCTCCCGTCGTATTTTACCTCTGAAAACGAACAATTCGCGAATAAAACGGACCTTTTCGTCTCCGCTCTCGACGTAACCCCCACGTCTCCTCTCGTCGAACAGCATTTTTTTTTATTTTAAATCATTCACGGTTTAAATCTGTTGCCCCTCGAATCAATCTATTTTTCAATCGCGGTTTTAAGGGCGAGTGGACAATGCACTGCGCGAAAATAATTTTCCGTTTAAATGCGAGCGGCATGGAAACACTGGCGCGCGCGTTTCGTTTCGAAACAAAATAAAAGGCAACAACCGAACCGGCAACAACGAATAAATAAACAGCTTTGCGCGGAGATCGCTTTGTTCTAGGCATCGTTCAAGGGTCGTGGAGCGTGGAGAAATTATGAATTTTATGAAGTTTCAATCCGCCCCGTTGCACCGTAACGAGAGGGGTCCGACGGTGTAACTCGATGAAACGAGCGAAATCATTATGAACGGCCGTTCCGACCACTCGAAATTATTTTCGGATCGCGCCCGATGACTCTCGTAATTGTTTATTGAAATTGAAATTAAAATCGCGCCACGGAAACTTGGCGAATCCCTGGCGCGAATACCACCGGGACGGGGCCGAAGCTTGCGATCGTTTTAATTCCATTACGGCGTGTATCGCGTCGTCTCGTACTTCCCACACTGATCGCACACAGTTCTGTAACGGGAACAGGGACGGGGGTGGCACGTTTCGAGCGCAGAGGCCACGATATCTCGATAGGGGGCACTAATAATCGTACGATGTACGCGCGGCACGTTTCATTTAGCAAATTGGCAATAAATGGCGATGGCCATCGCACGGAGCTCACCCTATAAACGCGATCCCACCCTCTGCCCTTCATCCCTTTTCACTCTACATATCCCGTCTCCTTCGTCTATGTTCGTACATCCGCAATACCCTTACCTATCTCCGCCTGCTTTCACCCTACTTCGCTTGCTCTCTCTATCACCCCTCCCTATTCGCATCCCTTTTTAACTGTCTCGCCTACTGTACGCGTCTTTCTTTGTTCTGCACAATCGTGCCCCTTTCTACTGCCGTCTCTGTTGCTCACCCCATCTACCCAATCCCGGCGTCAACTCTCGACGAATTAAGTTCCAAAAGGGAGGTTTCGTAGAGAGTTTATGGGGTTAGGTTACCGTAGCCGATTTCAACCCCTGTTACAGAGATTGGTATCTACACCTACGGTGGCGAAAACCCTCGGCGTCCCTTGTGCTATTGTACGATACCATATGCGTGTGCATGGTCCTTTGTGCCTGTAGAAGTGGCACATGTACACGCGCACACCCGAATGGGATTTCGGGGTGTGCACGCGTGTGTACGCGTACGTTATGCGTGCACGATATCACTAAACCGAAAGCCATAAACGTAAACAAGGGTTGTTAGGACTGCCTTCGGGCAAGAGCTGGCACTTACAATCGGGACTAAATATTTTGCACCCTTCGACATGTACGCGACGTCGGTGGGGTTGATCGAGAGCACAAATTGATTCAACGTTCCACGCAACGCGAGGGGTGGAAGGGAACATTTGGCCGGGGAACCCTATCCTTTTGCGATAATGCCAGTAATGATACACTTCCATCGTGGTGGTTTCAGTGAAATGCTGTAATGAAATACTAGTGGGATGTGTGACACTGTTCATGAGTCATCGGGCACTGGTTAGTAGATTTAGGCTAAGGATGGATTTAAGTAACAGTTCAGCTTGTAAAGGGGGGTGGAATTATGTTACCTTTCTGAGATCGTACCGAAAGATTTTAGAAACACGCGATATATAATTGATTACGATGAAATATGAAACACTTATGACAAATTTCAATTAACGTTCGATTTTAATACTTTAATACTGTACTTTGCTTTACCTTTCCCGGATATTTGTATTTATTTTCATCAATCATACCTGTCGTATTATTAATAATACGTATACTCCTGCTACTGATGAATCGCAACTTGCTTGAAAACTCAATCGTTCGATTTTACATTAAATTTTCATTAACGAAAATACATTTCGTTACATCCTCCGGCACATTTGGCCAATTTCCATAAATACCCTCCCATTTTTCACTCGCAGTCATAACTTTGACTGACGAAAAAATATTCTCAAACGACCGAGAATAATCATTTCAATCCACGTATCCCTAAGTGAGACACCCCAATGTATCGCTACATCCAAAAATAAATGATCAAAACCTCATTATCCAATCCCTTCTTCTCTCATCCCTCTTCAACCAACACTCACACTCATTCGATCGCTCTCCAAATTACTTTGCCCCTCCGCTCGTAACGAATGAAAAATATCAGTTTAAGCCTCGCTTTAAAAAATGACGGTCATCCTTGATCGCGTTCGATGATCGTCGAACGCGTGTGTATACTGCTCCGAACGATCTATACTCGCCAATGCCCTCCTGGTCCTAAATAAAATGCAACGGCCACGGCGTGGTACACATTCTCGGCTCGGGCTGAGATGTTCGAACGGGCTGAATCAATCATCGTGGCGAGTTCCGGTCCAGGAAATGAAACGCATGCACGGCCGGTACAAATCACGCCGCCCTTATTATTAAAGCGGTATTGATCGTCGACAATTAATTAGCCGTCGAGGCAGCGGTGAATCGTAATGGCGCGTCTGACGCCGCGGTGGTCCGTCGACCGTTTTGTCTGCTCAAAGGGCAGGAGAGAGAACGAACACGATGTTGGGGAGGTGCGGGGGAAAAAACTGTTGATTTACGTGTCCGGTTAAACCAACCAAATTACTTTGTACAATCAACACGGCCGGGCCGGCGTCGTTGTAAAGCAAATTAGCCGCGCCCGAATATTGACATTTTTATCCGAATGGCATAGCTGTTGATTTCGGGCCGAGCGTTCATTACGCTTGTCTGGAACACAGCGGGGAAAACGAACACGGCCGATACGATTTTAAAATTGACGCGTGGGTCGTCAAATTTTACAGCGATACAGTAGTTACGTCGTTTGTTACGCGTGCACGCGGTCGCGCCGTACAAACGCAGGGTGGTTAATTGCGGTAGGTTTGTTTTACCCCGCTGATAGGGAAGAGTGGAACTGGATGGAACGATGGCGTGGTAAATCTGACTGACGATTATGAAAGTCGCCCGAGTTATATGTTTAGAGTTTCGAGAACAAACGCTTAATGCTACGTTTACGGTGGATGCGTATTCGTACGAAAAAATGATATCTTTAACGCAAAAATAACTTGTTTTTCATTAATAAAATACTCATATGAGCCCAAAAACGCAAAAAAATAATTTTGACCACCCAAATATGCCATTTGGAGCACTGTGGAACGGCGCGCAGTGGTCGGAAACCGTAAAAACGATCCCATTTCTTTCTGAATTTGCTATAGTTTGCGGTGCTATATTTTTTTACAGAGTGGAGCTGACTCGAATCTGTTTATATATTTTTAAAGAGTGTTCTTCCAGCTAAAATTACATGTAACATGAAAGGTATCTACGTATTTATACCCTTTGAAAAATACCTTTTCGGGAATCCCCCCCCCCCTCGTTTTTCCACTTCAATGTGGTTTATAAGGGGGAGGTAAAGTCGGGGATGCGATGAAATTTATATGGAAGGATTTGTTAGAACCTACTTAAGAAGGATGCATACAAATTTTTTGCAATTATTTGCAATTCCGAAAGTTATAACAATGTATGTGCAGTCAGAACGCCGTTTTTCCACTTCAATGCGGTGACGGTCAAGTGACGTGACCTCATCAGAAGATGAAATGTAGGGTAATGTAAATCTAGTCATAAACTTTTTTCTTTTTTTCAAATTTTGTTTATTTAATTTAATTTGTTTGAATAAATTTGTATATATCTTTTATTTTAAATCTTTTGCTAACATGTTCGTTTCATTAAATAACATCATAAACGCGCATTTGGATGTGTAGATTCTACATCCCATTGTCGAATTATTTCCATATTAACTATATAATTTCAATTAAATGAAATCTTTGAAAATTAAATTTCAATTAATGAAATCAGTTTTGTAAGAGTCGTTATATCGGCTGTAACAAATTTCATTTTCTGCTACCTGAGAGATAACTACACACCACAGAAAATTTCAGAACCATTTCGACCAAACAACATTTTATCAAGTATTATTGTTAAAATAATTATAATAAGACAATCTTTTATCGCAATTATATTCTATAACTCAAGAAGTACCTAAAATCTTTCCATTCAGAATGAATAATGTGGAAATAACAGTGCTATGAATTTAGTTCGCGTTGTTACGGTTTCGGACCACTGTGCGGCGTTCTGACGAATACGCATCCACCGTAAGCGTAGCCTAACCCTGTCTCACGGTATGACCGCTAACCGAATTTAGCGGTTCAGTTTTCGAATATTTCGTAGAGGGGCTTCCACGTTACTCCAATGTACATCGAAACGTGAAACATGAAATAACTGAGAAATTCAGTTCCTCTTGTTTTTAACTTGGACCACTTACTTAGACCACAAACGCCTTCCTTTTTTATTATTACGAATTAATGAAGCCGTGGGTCAGCCGAATAAGAAATTAATGACTGAACGACTGGTGTATGCATGCGGTAGTAATACTTGAAGACCGGAGTATTATTATCTATATGGGATGGAAATAGTAAGGGTACAGATACATATATGTATAATAGCTGGTTTAAGGTTGAAACAGATCAGTGTAAATAAAAGAAACACTTTACTAAATGAACAGGTAGCATTTCTGCATATTTAATCGAAATGCCACGGGAAGAACGGAAATACTGGTGCATGCATTGCACCAAATTAACCTACTTCGTTTCATTAAAATGTCATGCATCTCTTCCATTGATCGATCCTTTGTCTTTTCGCCGTCAATTTCGCTATTGTCGTTGCGCGATAACCACGCTCGACGCTAGCGACCATTTTTCACCGTAATTACTTTCAATTACAGATAACGCTAACGCAGTGCGAGGGTGCTCGTTAAAATACAGCGAAAGCGCGGCTCGCTTAACGATCGACGGACACGCACGCTGAATTGTTAACAAATACCAACAAACAGAAAAAGCAGCGCCCGATAAATTCGTCGAAAACAGCCTGGGAAATGTTCCATGCAAAAGCAATCGTCCGAATTTCCAAGCTCCAGAAAAATAAGGCATAAAGTTTTATAAACTTTCACGTAAATACCGTCGCAACTCCTGCACCCTTCAAGTTCAATCACCAATGTATGAAGCTGATCGCAAGGATATCATGCAAACCTAAGGGAAGACAAAGAAAACTAAGAAGCCCTTCGACGTTCACTCTACGAAGTTCCTCTTCAGGGACGTGTCGCAAATTCATCGAGCCCCGTTGAGTCCTCCCTATCTCACCGCCGTTCTCCACTGTAGAACGTCGCCGCAACAGCCAGAACGAGGCCGATGACTGCGTCGCCGTCTATCGTGGGTGAAGAGCTTGAGCGAAGGTGAACGACGGGGCAACGGCGAGGGGCAGAGGACGACGCAGAGGACGGCGAAGGCTGAGGGTGCCATTACATTAATCCCGAAAGTCCCGACGAGCGCTCTCGGGAGCTCTTCGGGGCGTAAAGTGTCACGAAAGTGTCAGCTCCGACGCTCTCCGCAAGGTACACAACCGTGTACAGCCGTCGGAGAACGAGGCACGCGTGCGCGCACACCACAGTGTGCACACGCGACACGGTCTACACATGGACCAACCGGGGGGGTTCCGAATAGAGAGACGCCCCGGTCCCTGTGGAAGATCAAAGGAGCGACACGGAACGCTGCTGAATAGCATACGGCGGTTTTACGAAACGGGCTGCCGCGGAGCAGATGGATGGAGTCGGTGAAAAAGGGGTGGGCTGGCGAGAGGGAACAAAGTTGTCCGGGGAATGGAGATCGGGCGAGCTCGCGGCAGCCACCCCGTTCTCGCAGAAGGGGATTTCAAAGCAAATACGAAAGCGGTGGACAAAAAGTTCCGGCCTGTCAAAACTGTGGTTAGCCGGCGGAGGGACACGGTGCTCGACAGCGACATCCCAGCTACAGAGGGCTGAGGGGCGGAAGGTTGGGGAGTTCGGGAGGGTGGAGGAATACGTGTGCAAATCTCTCCCGTTGCCCCGGGGTTGGTGATTAATGGAAAACGTTCGTGAAATTGTAATTAACGAAAATTCGGCGGACGTCGAACGGTAAATAGAATGGAACGGCGATTATTGATGGTAATTGAGGGTGCATCGACGCGCGTACTACTTTTATGCGTCTCCTCTTTCGCTCTGGCGAAATATTGCCGAAACACCGAGGGTTAGATTGTACGAGTGCGCGGGCCGAGTTTCGAGTGGGAAGGGTGTAATTTTAATGAAGACGAATTGAACGCTGGTCATTTTAATGCGACGCGTCGCGGCTGCAACTCTTTTTTGCCCCATTTCGCGCGGCCTCGCCAAATGGTAAATTATACGAGCACGAGGTTGCGTTCGTGGAACGATTAAATAATGCACTTTTATTACGTGCATGGTTGAAAGTTCGCGAGAGACGAGAGATGGGGACAACGTTTGCCATTCCATGGCCGGTTCGTCTGTAGAGCTTCAAGGGGAACACGGTGATGTCGATCGGTGTATCGGAAAAGTTGCATGAAACATTTACGCAAACGTCGTCCATAGAACAATGAATAATTAATTCGTGATGCGGAAGATAAAGGGGGAGCATTTTCATTGTATTATCGGTTTAATATTGCAAGACGTGCATGTGTTAAAACGGTCTGCAATTCTGTCGGGAAAACTATTAGATCGGCTCTACGTTTCCTTCTCCCATGGCACGAGGCACTGCAAAATTACAGACAATTGGTTTTCCTATGCACGTACATTATAGAAATGTAGCGTACGGGAGGTTTCTTCTTCGTTCTTGGCCTTAGGTTTTCTTTTTTCAAAAAAGACAGCTGCGTTATTGGACACGGTCTCACACAATATTCCTGGAAAATTAATCGTCCAAGTTCTGTTGCAAGTTCCATTCGCGTCAACTTTGTAGAAAGTAGAAAGTGCGGAGGCGCAAAAAAAAGATTAAAACACGAATGCTGCAGAACTGTGTATTTTCTTTAAATGAATAAATCTTTTGCGACTCTAATACACCGGCAAAAGCGAACGAAACGGAATATAGTTTGTTTTAAACGACCGTTAAACGAAGCTCGATAGTGAAAGTCTTCGGGGAAACGGGATTCGTGACTGTAAAATATTTGCCGATATGTTAGTCGCTTTCGAGTATCAATGGGAAAGTTGTAACTGCAACATACTCTTATTGTTAGTTTACGCTTTTCTCTCTTATGCATGCTTAACCCTCTTACTTAGTACCCACGAGCCGATATATCGGCTTTGCGGGACTCGCGAAAAATACCTTGAGCCGATATTTCGGCTTTCCGTTTTCAATAGAATTTTAACACATCTAACCACACTTTATTTTTATAAAATACGTTTTTATATTAGAAATCGGTATTTTTATATTAATATTAAAAACGGTTTTTATATTAGAAAACACGTTTACTGAACACAAATATATATGTTTCGCCGAGTTTTATCTCAGACATTATTGTAAGAGTACATGTGAAGAATTCTATACAGCAGCAGTAAGATCCATGCATGCGGTTGCTTCATCGGCTGACTGAAAAGCGGCGTGGTTACGCCTAGATTAGGCGACAGCAACAATATCGAGGCTCGGGATACGATCTGTTTGAAGTCAAGCAGTGGACAGTGTAGCTGCAAATTTATGTCTTACTAAAAACATGGTTGAATCCTTGTACCAAAATACAAGAAGAGATTTGGACCATTCTACAGATTCTGATACAGACGACGATGAAAGCATAGTTCTTCCATCAGTTAGGGATCGTAGAATTATAAATTCAAGTGAAAGTGACGAAAGCATAATAGCTCCATTATTGAGAAATCGTCTAATTATTTTATCGGGCGAAAGTAAAGAAGAAATAGATACATGCAACGTAATGCAATGGGCTGAAGCGATTGTAGAAGAAGGTGAACCCAACATTACACCTATTGATTATTTTAATTTCTTTCTCCAACATTGCTTTTTCAATTATTAGCCACGGAAACAAATAAATTACATTTAGCCGGGTATTTCTGGCGGGACCGTGGAAAATCGCTCGGTACTAAGAGGGTTAATACACGTGTAATCTTGTTTCGCGCATTATATAACCACGCTTCATTGACGTGATATATAATAAGTAATTAAAGTACATCAGTTCGTTCTTTGGAAAGGGAAAACGATGTTTCATTAACGTGTACCGAACTCTTCGATCCTTATTATAACTCGTTCGGATAATATACGTATTTAGCAACCATCGGTCCAAGTAAAACAAGCGAAACGATATTGAAGTATGCGTGCGCATATAAATCACGCGTAAAATCGGATATACGTGGTAAGCGTATAATTAATCGAATATAGCAGACGTGCACGCTGCGATTGGTTGAAAAGAAAACGTAAAAATTGATCACCCCCCAGTTTCCTGGAGCCAATAAAACGGTTGAAATCGCGATCGCTATTTGGCCGAACCTTTCTATCCCAGAAACCGTCGACGGTCACGAGAAATTGAAAAAAAATGGCACACGAAAACGTTTACATCGCGCACATTTATCTTTGGAAATGACTTCGATATGCCAGACATCTGTTGACGAGAACGGCGGCGAAGGTGAAACGCGTGCAAATGAAGCGCCGCTCCTTGGTGACCCGGGTAAAAGCCCCGTGTGCGTTGAATTCGGAAAAGAAGGTCAGCCACAGGCTAATCGTCCGCAATTCGAGTCGCCGGAATAGAAAACTGCAGCGGACGCTAGCTAAGCGTGGCATGCAACGCGGAAAAATTCCAAACAAATTGTTTCCTCGCGTCCCAAACTCGCCGGTGTCTCCCGATGTCACCGATTCTGTCTAAACTGTGGGAGCAATTGTTTTCCATTTTCATTATTCACGTATTTTTTGAAAGTGCATTTGAAAGTACATTCGAGTATCATCACAAATTGTATCGTCACATCAAGAATCGTAGGTGATCTGAGTTTCCTCCATGCGACCATTAATGGGACTATTAATTGTTCCGAGTTACTATCGGGGATCAATTTTAATGTGCCGTCCCGGAACACGAGGTCTCCGTTTCAGTTTAGACCCTCCTTACTAAAATACACCACATCTGACCCCTTAAACAGGATGTACCTGTATAACTCGGCTAATCTCTATTTCCGAAGACTCAACTTCTTTGCTGGCAGTGCTGCGTCTTTTAACCAGTCAGCTGTGGCGACATCTTTCCAGAGCGCGCACTTATGAGTGTCGCGTGAATCAAGCGATGACGGGTATAGTCTTCAAACAGAGTAAGTGTCGCTGTTAAAATATTGGATTAAAACGACGGCTTTATTTTATAAAATGAACAATTTTATTACTAATATTTACTCATTCACTTAACATACACATATACTACATACGCAATAAACGTAAAAACTCGGGAAAAATCAAATATGCATAAATGTTAAAAATTCAAACTACTGCTGTCGAGTGGTATTCACCAAATAAAGGAACGACACATAGTGGCACTTTGCACGTCGAACACCTGTACTGCGATTCTTTCCTAAACTTTTAAAATAGAATTAAATAAATACATGAAAATAAAATAAATTAACAGGCCACGTGAAAGATCCTCGAAATTTCGACATAGGTAATAATAATAATAATAATAATAATATATTTCTTTCGTTAATCAACGGGCTGGAGAACCCTTTGGTATACAGGGGATTGTGTCACACAGAGAGTAATAGTATCATATACAGTACAAAGTAAAAACAGAAATGCAGAAAAGAATAACAATTTAAATAAAATAAAATAAAGTAGAATATAATAAAATAAAATGGGATAGAGTAAGAAGACAGTTCTTAATTCTTACAAACGGAAAATTTAATAACTATTTACAATTTACCGCGATTAAAACGGATTGCTCAAAGGCTATAAAGGAAGTCCCCAAAAAATTGAGACAATTGCATTTGTTCGCGTTGGTGCATAAACGATCGAAGCAATTAAATTTCCCATAGAGAGTGCGGTAAGTGTTCGTCTAGAATAAAGTATGAATCCTTAGTTGAAAGGTGGGGACGTGGAATTGTAATTCAGAAAGAATGTCGGGGCAGGAAGTCATCTGATTCGTAAGTTTGTAACTAAGTAATAGATAAGAATAAATAATAATAGTAATATTCGAATATCTCGAGATGCGCAGAAAAATAACAGCGAATCGTTATTCGTCCCTTCGACACGCGGTTTACGAACCCACGGAATATATGTACATACATATATTACAATGAACGGTGCATCTTTGCACACGCCACGATCCTTTCCTTTTGCCGTGCCGTTTTTTCCACATAGAAATATGCGACTGAAATATTACCAGTGCCTCCTTTGAAAGCGACTTCGCTCTCGGCCCTCGGCAGGGCGACTTTCCTTTTCGCGGACAATAGAGGAGGTGACGCCTCGCCCGGAGAAACAACATTGCAATTCAAAGACGTGAACCGATGGAACCACCGTCGAACAGCGACGCAGGGGAATAACGTCGATGGGACGAGGCGAGACGTGGACGATCGATGAAATGGTTGAGTTTTAAAAGAATTAACACCCCCTGATTACACTCACCCTGCCGCACGGTGGATGCTTTCGAGCGGCGTACATCCACCCTCCCCGAATCGTCGAAGCAACCAGCGAAACGTTGCAATCGCTGCAGCCGGTAATTGCGGCACAATTATGCCGAGCCATCGCCAACCGCGATAACTGCAACGTGCAACAGCGACGACCGCGACGAAGATAGTTATAATTGCCAACGTAACGAAACCGGGATGCACGGCTCGTTATTCGAAAATTGTTTTCGGATACGAAGATTTTACGCGTCGATACGTGCTCGTTCCCGTTGATGGCATTACGCAAACGGAAACGCTCTGCCTGGGGTACGGATAGGGTGAAACGACGAACGTCATTGTTTTTTATGTAACGACATCGATTAACGCCGAGTTAACGGGATTGGGCGGAGCCCGAAGCAGCAGAAATTTCCGGGACAACTGAAACTACGTATATACGAAAGACTCGCGGGGACGACACTCCGTTTTCCGTTCGATCGATGACAATCGGCAGGATGATTTGTTTTTCGGCCTGGAATACCAGAACTCGTTCTGACGAATCGAACGAACGGCAACCTGGTCAAAATGAAATACATACGACGGAGGAACGGAGTTAAATGCATCTCGTTCTGCATGGTCGGGATCCAAATTTTGTAAAGTCCATATTTATCGCTACCTCCCAGTTTGAAAATAATAATAATAGTAATAATAATAATAAGAAATTTATTCACTGGGATAGCCCCTTTAGATTACATGAGAAACAGTGATAATAACGGACATTATGTACATACAACAATTGCAGTAGATTGTACTGTATATAAGAAAGTAATAATAATAGTAATTATATTTATATTTGCTATCCATAATGTGATAGCATGCTGCGAATGGATTTTTTAAATTCTCTAGGTGACTGTCCAAAAAAGTCAATTTCATTATGGTAAACATTTGCGAGCGAGTATATCCTGTTAAATGCGTTATGTTTACCATAATTAGTAGAGTGTTGCTCAGTTGCTATAAAGTTGTTGTTCCGTAGGTAAGCTGAAGGCACGAGCAAATTAACTTTCTGAAGGATTTCTGGACAGCTGATCTTACCATTTAACGTATTAAATAAAAACCATAAGTCGGCTTGAACTCTCCTGTTTTCAAGGGTCGTTAACCTCAATGTTTGTAAACATGGCGAATAATATTCTAATTCGACGAGAAAATTGCAATTGATAGGCTACACAGCTTTAACCCTTTGAACTCCGAATTATTTTTCCAATAATTCCGTAGTATTGTAGGAGCTCCTGTGATAAAAACTGATGTCGAGTCACACTCGACAAAGTAGTGCAAAGGGTTAAAACACAGAAACGAATGGGGGGGCTGTATTTATATATTTCCATACAATCAACTGCCGCTCCGCAGAAAATCCCGAACGGAATGAAACTCGCCGTTCTACATTTCTATATCAATTAACCGAGGTATTCCAATCGTCCGAGCAATCTTTTATTTTTAAAACGACAAATTGGCGCCTGGACTCGCTTCCCTTGAAACTATATTTCGAGTAACGATTTGCGGTTAGAAACGTCGGAATAAAAGTATCGCGAAAGCCGTAGCCGGCAGCGAGGCACGCGAAAGTAGATTAACGATGGCTGGTGGAGAACAGAGCGGAAAGTTTATCACTTAACCCGCAACGCTGTCGGCCGATTTTGTCGGGCGAAATGTCACGGAGCACGGCTGGCCCGTGTCGGCAATTATAGCGCGGCGCAGCTGCGCTTTCAGACAGAACTTCTGATAGTTTAATGAGCCACGTCGGAAAACTTTTAAACGGCCGTGCACGTTATATCCCGTGGCGGCCAGCAACAGACAGCAGGCCTGCGGCTCGAAAGGGGAGCCCCCGCTGGCAGGGTTGCAGGTTCAACAACCCTCCGGGACCATTAGGGATAATACTCGCGCGTGTTCACCTGTACAGCAAAGAAGAAAACGGAAAGGGACACGTGGACCCTCAGTTCCTCAACCTTTTCTGCGTTACGAATTCAGGGGTGAGCGGTGAAAATTATTCATGAATACCTGAGGGAAAAAATTGCTCAATGTATTGTACGTGATGGGGTAATATTGCGTTATCGTACGTCGGCTGGACTTGTTACTTGGAAACACATTATTGTTTCTGCTTGGTATTATTTCGAGCGGACTTTCGACGATGGAATTAAAAGGACGCGTAATCGTTATTCGTACAATCAAGCGTCGTAATAGAATTATCGTGGGCGTAAACGTTCTACATATATATACTTTCAACAGAACCGTTTCGTTTAGGATATACACCCTCTGTCCCAAAAATAACCGGAATGGCTTTAAAGAATACAAAATAGTGCAAAAAACATGACAAAAATCATTTTATTTATTCGAAATATTCTCCCTCAGCAGAAATACAACGATTTGCACGTTCAAGAAGTGCATTAAATGACTTTTTTATTTCACTGGTTGGAATGGTGTTCAGTATGCTCGTCGTTGTCCGTTGAATATCTTCAATTGATGAAAAACGGTTTCCCTTCATCGCCAAATGCAGCTTAGGGAATAGAAAATAATCGCAGGGAGCCAAATCAGGTGAGTACGGGGGATGTTGAAGCAAAAAAATTTGTTTCTTGGTCAAAAAGTCAGTGATAATTGACGAACGATGAGAAGGTGCATTCTTTGCTCTTTATTCATTTTTCGACACATGTATACAAACTAGTGTCACTTAATGCGTCGTATCTTGTCTTTTACTGAACGAAACCTGATGCAATTTTTACAGATTGGTAAGGAAAGTTAACACTTCATAAATCAATCGCATAACAATACATAGCACCACTAATTTCGTTAAACTAGAGCCATTCCGGTTATTTTTGGGACAGAGGGTGTAGTAACCGCGACGCGGTTCATAATAAATTCCAGCACTGTGCGACAAAACTGTTCCTCAACGATGACGATTCAACGTCGCTGAAACCTTTCAGGATTCGTTAATTCAACGCCGATCAAACCGACCGATCCTCGAGGCAATTCATTAGACACGCGAAACACGAATGCCAAAATACATATATTTAAACTCTACTTTGTCGCGCAAATAAAGGCAATTCTGAATCCCTCCACTCAATTTCTTTCCTCCCTGCATTTAGTCATTAAAACGCAGAAATTATCGTTGCCATCGCGGGTAGCGGCGATAAATCTACCCCTGTTAATACCAGCAACACACGATCAGTCAAGCGCTCGTGCGTCGCGATAACTAAGATAAACCGAAGGGAAGTTTCATAAGCACCGAAGCTGGGCCCAAAGAAGCGTGGCCCGTCGACGATAAGGTCAAGCGAGTTACTTCACCTGGCCGTTCAACCTGGACAGTAGATACCAAGACGTTCCTGGCTGAAACGCGATACCACGGCGGCATCGCCGCGGTCAGAATACCACCGCGTCTTTTTATCTTGCCCTATCTGGCTACTGTTACCGCGAAAATTAGTAATTTGCTTGCGGCCGTAAACCGTTAACGAGCACCGGCAAGCGTAGAACCCGATTCTTCCCTCCACTGTTTTGTCGTTGAACGGGAACATCTTCGATCGACGCCCGGTAGGTACTTGAGAGGCGTATTTTAGCGCAAAGAATGCGAGAATCCAATTCTTGCGCTTCCTTTTCCCGTCGTTTATGGGATCGCAAACTTGTTTCCAAGGCACCGGAGATATACCAGAATTTTTTACAATCTTCGAGTCGCCGCGTTGAACGCTCGATTCCATTGATCGTCCGGTTAAATTGGAAAAATACGTAACGAGCTAGGGGTTTCAATATTGCGATACGTAAATCATTCCAAGAACAGAGATAAATTAAGCACGATATTCCCGATACGCAGCGCTGTATGCTGAAAGTAGGGATATCAGCTGGAATAGTCGACAGAAGCAAGATTTTCTGATCGATTACTGCGATCGATAACGCACAGTGTTGATCGCTTCGACGACGATTTCCGAACCATCCGAGTGAACTGTCTTCCTTAGTTGACAGTACTAGAAGAAGTATCGAATACCATAAGAAGTTAGCCCGAGTTAAATGTTCGAACCCAATATCTTTCTCGTCGCTCGTCGTAACTCAAGCACCGTCGCGACGCGTCGCGATTGCTCAATAACGTCAGACGAGTCTCCTAGCGAAGCGGCACGGCCAGCCAGCGAATCGTTCGATAAAGGGCCGGAATAGAGTCGAATCGACACTGGAAGACGTATAAAGACACGGCAGAAACGTAGAGAGGTGATGTGCAAAAGGAAGGGTACGCCGCCATGTGGAAAACTCATAAAAGTTTGAACGAAAGGTGACTCGTTTCTCCATGACTCCTTAACAACGGTCGCGATTTATTCATAGGCATGGCCATGGCACAGACGTATAGGTGCATACGATCTCCGCGGCCAAACTCGGGAAAACTTTCTGCCGGGGTGCGAAATATTTGATGGGAACGGGAGAACAGGTATCGATTGTCGGGGCAGTTTTGTCGCGACGTTAATACCGCTCTTGGACAAAGGGGCCGCGGTTTCGTTCCATCCACCTCGCGACGCTCGATTTAACCATAGGTTGGATTAAAAAGTTAGATTAGTTTCGGAAACTTGGGGATGACGTGTCGGGCTGCAGGAAATCTGCTTTCGGCGCTGCTTCGGAGTTGAGATCTTTCGCTTGTGAAATACATTACTCATAATGGAACGCATCGAGGTTACTGTTTGCGGCAAGGAAAGGTAGAAGTCTATGTTTGATACGGCGACGAATAGCAAAATATGTCGGGGAAAAATATGTTCATCGCGAGGTGAATGTTTGAGTGAAGAAGTATATAGATAATATGTAACGCAAAGAATTTAAATGGAATAAAAAGAAATGAAATGGTTACAATATAATTTCGGAAATTTCTTTCCCAAGAGATTGGTTAATCTATTTTATATCAGTGTTACGCGTGTTGCAATCAGAGCCGTTCCTGGCGGCGGTGCAAAAGGTGTCACCGCACCTGGGCGGCCAAATTTAGGGTACGGCCGCAGACCGTTCAATATATGTAAAATTTTGACTAGTAACAATAGTAATCAAAATTTTTTCATAATTAGTAACCTTTTAGACAAACATAATTTAATCAAATTAAGTTTAAATACAGCCCAAAATAGCATATGGTATTCAGCTACATTTGCTGGATTAAATTCATGTAGGTAATTAATGATCAATATTTATCAACTGTAACATCATTATTATAAAAACGAGCCTATACGACCGGACATTAATTTTATTTTCGTTATACTTATTACTGATAGTTGCGTTTGTTATTTCTTTTATGACTTTGTGTAAATTAAATGTTAAATAAAACTATTTATTTTCTAAGCATCTTTGATTCATTTTATGAAAATAAAGATAAAGAAATATTTCTTTTACACGATAGCTGTTTAAAACTATGTATATATAGATATAAAACTAAATACTGCATATCAAATTCTTAATTAAATAATATTAAATTAATAGGGGCGGCGGTATTGTTTTTGCACCTGGACGGCCAATAACCCAGGAACGGCCCTCGTTGCAATCATAATACAATGAACATTCCGTAATATATATTGTAAATTAGGTAGGTTACAAAATGTAACAATTTTCTGACGTATAAATATCAAAATAGAACAAAATGTATCCGATGAAGTCAACCGCTCGAGCAGCCTACGGGGATGCTACTTTGCACCCTAATTCCCAATTACTGATTTCGTCGATTGCAAAGTCTCTCGTTATTTATTCCAAACCTGCTTCGATCCATAAACGGTCAGACCCCCTGTTTACCAGCCCCTGTTGCAGCCGTAGACCCTGTCTACCCCTTCCTGATATTCAAATCGAATTTTTTCACGAAAACCAGCCCGAAGGCAAAGACGTGGCAGCCCTCCGGGAAGATTAAGAGGGGAGAAATATCTCGAGACACATTACGCTCGCGCGCTACGTAATCGTAGAGGGTAGGTCTCCCTCGAGGTGGAACGAAACCTGGCAAGGGCGTCCTCTTAAAACATCCCCTTCAGATCCCCGGCGAGTCTTGCGACGGTGTGAAAGCCACTGTCGTGAAACCGCACACTTAATTTGCCTTGCAAAATTCAGTCCCTCTTTTTCTGCTCGCCAGCTCCCCGTCCCGTCCTTTCCTTTCGTTCCCCCCTCGCCCGGCCCTCACTGTCGCTCCGGCTCCCTGGAAAAGATGCCCGGCACAGGTGGGGCGAATGAAAGAACCGTTTCCCCTTTCCGCAGAAGGAAAGAACTTTCAGAAAGGGGTCGGGGGAAAACCGCGGCGAATGGGACGGAAGAAAGAAGGGAAGAAAACGGGGGCTCTGATGGCGGTAGAAAAGTGTGCTTAAAATATTAACGCCGGAGGCAACCCGCGTGCTGGGGGTGCAGCGTTCTTTGTTCCACGGCGATAGAGAGCCTCGACAGAAGGTGGAAGGTGGGCTGTAGCGTGAAAGAGGGCCGCGCAAACAGCCTGCAGCAATGACGTTCAGTTCTGTTGGCAAACCACCCGCTCGCCCGACCCTCCTCTCCGCGCTTGTGTTCCCTGAGCCCGACGTCGCGCAAAATAATATATGAAATATACGCCATGTCGAGTTTTCCGCTGCGCGCCCGAAACTTTCGTCCTCCGCCACATTCTCGCCACCCCCCCCCCCCCCCCTCTTTCCGTTACGGCCAGGGTGTAAGGGGTGTGAAGCCGAGGCTCGAGTGGTGAGCTACCCCCGAGTGCCGCAGGAGGAAACGAGGGACGCTAATGAAAAACCTTGAATTTTCCATGAAGGAATTACGGCTCTCAGTGCCGTGCACACACTCTCGTCCTCCTTTTGCCCCGTTCGTCGTGTCGACGAACCCCCTCGGCTTTTGCAGACTGTACTGCAGCTACCGGATTATTTTCAGCCACCCTCTCGCACTCTCTCACTCTCTCTGTCCACCCCCCTACCGAAGGTCGAAAGCGTTCGTCAGAGGGTAGGTCTGCGCTGGCCGGATAGTTACGAACAAATTAGGATTCTCCGGTAACCCTCTCTTTGGTTTCCGATGACTCCATACTGCCCTACTCGCAGTGAATTTCAATCGCGGCTGGCTGCAGAGGATAGAGGCGGCATTAGTTGGATTAGAACTCGATTTTCATAGCGAATTTGCAGCGTTGTAATGCTAAGTTTGGTCGATGCGGAAGTCGTTCTCGTTTTACGGACGGCGGAGTCTCGGGTGTAGAATAGTAATCACCCGCCGCTGGATTGCGGCACGTCTGAATGTCAATATAGTAGAGGGGGAGCGAGATGAGAGTGATATGATAGCAACGAATAACCGTTTGCACCTTGGGGACCCGGAAAAGCGTGACGACAAGTCACGATGAGAATTGCACTTCGATGAAGTGAGCTAATTGAGGCAAGCTCGTCGCAGTTCTGAATTTAACCCTGCCTTTCGCGAAAAAAATAGAAAAATCAATTGCATCGGTATGAGGTCGTCGGATCGAAACTGCGCCACCAATAGATCCAACGGACAATCATCCGTTCAACAAGTTTCTCTGTCGAAACGACAAAAAGAATTATTTCAAGCCTCCCCTGCACAAAAGTGGCGTACTGAAAATTGAATGGGCGTTTCCGCAAACAGTATCGTCTAGCGTTGAGGCACACCACTGGCGCTCGGTTCGCGGTCGTCGAATTGAATATTGCAAACGGAACCTTTTCTCGAAAAACCGATACAAGCAGACCTGAGCGATTCCCCACCCCCCCCAGCGTAAGTATATACATACTCCAAAGGCAGGAAGCTTGTACTGGGGCGGTCCGTAAGACCGGAAAGGGTCTCGTATAGCCGGCGGGAAAAGCAGAAAGGAAGCGCAAGGAGCGTAGAGGAGGCGAAGAAGAAGAGGCGGTGGAACATGGTACGAAAATAAAGAAAGAGGGGTCTCAAGCTCGATAAACATTGCGTGTAGCTGAAACGTTGTCGCGGAGACCGTAACCTGTTCGTACCAACGCACGTGCTCGCACGCTCGTGCACACGCTCACGCCCAACCGTACCTATACGTACCTATACAACGAGGCGTGTTCACACATTGGAGAACACAGAGCACACAGGGCCGAATCCAGTGGCGCAAAGCACACACGTGCGGTTTACGTGCTTGCACACCACCGCAGAGAGTGGCGCGGTCCCGCACAGACGCGGACACTCTGGTCTGGCACAGCACGAAATATTTGAGTTGCTTGGCAAACACGTAAATGTAAACGCCGCGTTTACATTGCCGTTTACTTTTCACCCCCTCTGCTTCGCCCCGTTGCCGCTCGACGAGCCCTCCAGGCTACGACGACAAGGAACCTCGACGACGTTAGTGGATAACGGCTTGGCAAGGAGCACGGGCAGGAGGAATAGAGGCGAATAGAGGCGAATAGGGACGACGTTGACGGGCGGCGAAGGTGGCACATAGACGATGACTACAAGAAGACAATGCCACGTTGGAGTCAGGGGCGAACGTTGCGGCGGAGGTGGCAACCGACGCCACTGGCGGGGAACTCGAGTCGACTAACCCGCAGGTAAATATTGACCGAGCAGGATATTGCTCCCGATGCTTGTTTATTTATTTCAATACCCGTGACCGATGGGCTCGATAGGGGGTTGCTGTGTGCACAGAGGGAAGGGAGACGCGACACACGCACGCATAGGTTGCGGCGATATATGTACGCTGCATGGTTTTGTGCATGCGGACGCATGTATCTACAGTGCTGGCTATAAACGTACCAACGACTTACACCCGTGGATTTATTTATCGTTTCCGATAGGGCAACGCGGTCTGCCTATATTTTCCAAACCGCGCGATGCATTTGAAAATGATCGTGGTACACTGTGGAGTTGGGTGTTTGGACCCTTGGACGGAATAATTAACGAAATAATAATACAATTCGTGTAAGTCATATCTGCGGCAAGTTTTTACGTTTGCACGCGTTAAGTCGCAGCTATTATTATACAGAGGATTCCGGTTAAGCGGGACCGCTGTTTATTTGGGACAGGTGCTGAAGGACGGAAACAAAAACTATAATATAACTACACGTCTGTTGAAATTCGCTTTTTTGAGACAGCCGCTTAATCGGGGCAAATTAGCTCGGTCCCAATGTGCCCCAATTAACCGGAAAACACTGTACATACAAAAAGGGGACTAACAGGTATCTGGAATTGGTAATATGTACATATTACCTCTATCCAGTGCTAAGATGTTTTTGGTGGTTGAGCGTAAAAGAAACAGTGACATAAAAGGTAAGAACCACCATATCATGCATATATACATATTATCGTGCATACCGTATACAGCAGAGTTCCTGTTTATGTGCATGTTTTGTGTACAATAAACTCTGGTACACACAGTTAAAGGGATAACTTTGTACGGTTATTTGGAGAGCGGAAACACTTCGAATATAAAAAGGGGTATGACTTGCACACCGGCGTATACTTTCTTCGTGTCGCCGCAAGTCCATTTCTATTCAAGTGATATATCCACTCGAGGTTTCGTTATGAACCACCCGCCGGTCAGGCCACGACAACGACGATAACCATCGGGACAACTCTCTCGTTCCTTTCTATCGTTCTTTCGACGATACAGATACGGCGTTCACCTGCGAAGTTACTGTACCTCTTTTCCTTGGAGGATACGAGGAAACGTGACTGCCACAAAAAGCCAAATGTTGAGGTCGGTTCAGACAAGTCGAGTAATTTAGTCGAGTAGCGGGTATATAACTTAATGACTCGTAGCTAAATGTGCGAACACTGATATTTAGTCGAGCAGTTTACTAAAACGATTTAGTCGAGTGGATTAATTTCTCTATTCGAGTAGATTTCCCATATCGCTTTACTTTTGAAAATTCAATAGTCTGCATGAACTTTCTATGCACTAAAGTGTTCAGTAGTATATGCCTATAAGTAGCTACTGGCCACTCAACTAAATTACTCGACGTGTCTGAACCGGCCTTTAGAGCTGATATTCTGCGGTGAAACTCGATTGGGTGTTGGTATCGTGAAATGGAAAATCGTTTAGAATTATCGCACGGTTATGTCCTGCACAAGTCGAAACCTTTTCTCGTTTTACTACGATCCTTAGAATCAGTAGTATGGCCTATAAAAGTGCCTGATCTTTGTGTGAACTTTGTTATAAAGACTTAAAATGATAAATAGTACAATAATCGATTCTATCAAAAGGCAATCGATGAATTGAAGTACCAATGTATCGGTGTACGCGCATTAATTAACCAGGAAATGTCGTTTAAATATAAATAACCAATTTCGACGAAATTTAAGTACAACGTAGCCTTACAGTTATTTACCGTACCCGTGAAATTTTATTCGCAATTTCTTTTCGCGGTTATTCATCACGCTAAAATAACACTGAAATAATTAAAACATTGGACAATTTCCCCGAGGGAATTCTTATTTTCCGGTAAACGGAGCACGGTGGTCGGGTGGTCTGGTAATTCGCGCCATTAAAACAGTATGAAGTTCCTTTCAACGAGGCGGGAGGGGTTGCTAGCCAACGGTCATGTTCGTTTTTCCTTTCGAGTTTCTTTTTCGAGCGGTCGGTTAAACGTTACCTCGGCGTTGCGACGCCATTTATCGACACCGCGATCTTCTGTCGGAATATCGTTGCACAATTCGCGCACCGCAAATATCATTATCGCGAAAGCGAAGAATTTCAATAAAGTACACCGTGTTACGTGAACTCCGCGCGGCGTTCTCGTACGTGTACGTGCATGCACATGCACATGTACGTACATTTATGATCTGGCCATTGCGCGAGCGTCGCCTTTTAGCGGCTTTTCCTTTTCTTTTGTCTGTTTTTCCGTACGTAACGGTAATAATATTCAGCCAGAACCCCGGTTAAATAGTCGGTTGCGACTACCGCGATAACCATCTTATTGCTCGAACGATTTACTCCGTTGTACCGGATGTTTCGTGGCTTTTAAACGAAAAAGGTCGCGATACACGCCACGACCGCGCGAGGCAACTTTACGACTCGCGAACTATCGTATAATAACGGTAATGAACGTTCTCCTTTCCTCGGAGGCGCAGCCCCGCGTATCGCCCGCTCTCCGTTGCAGCCTCACCCTAAAAATTCCTATCTATTGACTCGATCGGCGGTAAGGCGGCCTCCTCGCCTTCCCCGTGATCCATAATCTGCACGCGACGCGCGCTTCGCGCACCAGGAATGCTCTTAACGATGTTAAACGATGTCTTCGCGCCCTCCTCGAACTTCGCGTCGATACCAAGCTTCCTTTCCAAGTGAACCGATACTCGAATTACGTACATATAGTAGATACGTCAAGCCTCACTCCTCTAACATATTGTTGGATTCCGGGGTTAAACGAAATCGTGTTCAACAATTAATTTTGCAGAGAGTTTTAATATAAGAATACCGTGACGAGTTTGCGCGACAGAGTGATGGTATGCGTTGTGTCCAAAACTATTCTGAATACAATTGATATTCCGCTCCTATATATATTATGATATTTAGGGGGAAAGGCTGACCTTAGCCCTTGTTGTGTCGCCTTAGCCAACGCTTAGTCTGGCCCTTGCCGGTAGTCATATCGCTGACTACTGCCTCAGTGAATAATATTGACTATGCCTAGGCCAGGATCCGCGGGCCTTACAACTTATGGGTGACTCAAGGGCTGGTCATCCAACAATATAATACTGTTTCGCCAATCGTACAGCTTTACCGATTTAATCTGTAATTGCCCTGCAATTAACCAAATCCACCCGAACAACCCTCTCGCTAACTTGCCGCGAAACGTTCACCCCGTCGCAGCACCCACAGCGGTAATTTCTTTCTAAACGTTTCACGCGACTCGGTGCCGTGTTGCCGAATAAATATTCCCTACAATTTCCTACCGGAAGTGAAACGCAAAAGAAAAAGGAGCAGTCACCGAACGAACCGTGTCAGTCTCGTCAGCAACGATTAACAGCGGTCGCCAGGCGAAAATGAACACGCTCGGTGGATGTCAGTCGTGCCGCCAGCATCGAATAATCGCACACACGTGCGCGCGCGCACAGTCCGAGCAATGGTAGAGCGGGAGCGTGTGTGCACGCGCGTGGGCGTAGATACACCTTCGCAATACCCGGGCACGGAACGCGGGGCAAAACAACGCCACGTATACACCATAACAGCGGCCCACGTGGCGTGGCAGACAGCTTGTCCGCGAACGCACGTGTTCCTCGGCACGTTGTCGACGATGGTATACACGCGTACACCTTGTAAACCCGGCCGGCGCGGCGTCGCGTCGGCCAACAGAAACAATTAAGCTTAATTAATAACTGCTAATCCGCGCACCCCCGACCCCAACCACAACGTCCGCACAACGGATCGTGACTCGTTTGTGCTTACGTACAGGGTGCTTCAGAGGCACGGATTTATAAACCGTACGGGATCGTGGAAGCCCGTTGAGGGGTCTTGCTAAGATCAAAATCTCGCTAAGATTTGATTCAATGGGGGTGGCCCGTGAACGCATGGGAGCCGGACCAGAAGTTGTTCAGATTCGTCCTGCTGTAAACAATACTTTTATTTGTTCACAAGTATGTCCAATGAGTTCCGCGCAGACCCGCGAATGATATCTTATTTGCGATAGGCTAAAATCAAATATTAGGGAATACGTGTGTAAAGACTTAATATGTCACTCATTTGTAGCAATCATTCGCGATTTAGTATCTCTAGAACGATATACTTTTGCACATATTGATTTTCACTGACACTGAAGGATACCACCGGCCTATGTGTGAGCCAGTAGAAAAAAAGCCATTGGCCAACTCCACGAAACAAAAATGTGGAAATTTATTTTAAATACAGAAAGTTAAGAGTCAACCAGGCGCTTTCGCAATAAAATTTAAAAGCCTTTGAAAAGTGGAGTTAACCGATTTGGCTAATGAGCGGCTCTTATATTACACAGTTCTCCACTCTGTATTTATACTTTAGAGACACCCTGTGTGCACCTAACTCGCGGACACAAAAGTACCCACCTTGCAACATGTGAACCGATGTGTACATAGCCAGACGAGTAGGTATGTATGTATATGTACATTCGGGCGAACGAGACAGCTCCCCATGCAATCTTGTTAATTACATTGTCGATTCGTTGTTGCGCGTCTATCGACTTTCGCACGGTCGCCAACGTAAGAGCCGTTTCCGATAGGATCGCGTGGAATTAACGGAATAAGCCGGCTGTTGCGTAAGGATCGACAATTTTAGGGGAGCTCGTAAAAGCATTTTGCGGTCACGTGCGAAATTAATGCTGTTTGCGGTCGAACGAACCGGCCGGGGTACGTTGATGCTGTACGCAGGTGAAATTAACGAGATTCGTTTTCACCATGCTTTCTTTTCGGAGGGGCACTTAATGATATTGCAGTCTGGACGGCGGTTATGTAACGTGGATGTTGGATGTTGTTTATTGGAACGCGAACGAGGGTGGTTATATGCTGTCTTACTTTCTTTTCGTAATCTCTGGTCTTGGGCTCGTGCTGCGGGGATGTTTCAATGGAGGGCAGGGAGTTTAGATTTGCTGCTGATATTTGTCTGCTTGATGCGTGTAATGGAGGGTGAGAAAATGGGAGTGGGAGGAGAGATAAAGAATAGGGTGACGAGGGATTATGTAATTCTATGTAGCACCGAGGGGAACAATCGATCCTCGATCCACTGTGGAACTGTGAAGAAATATCGCTAAACAAATTGATATTATTCTGTTTTTTAATTTTTCAATGTCAGTCACAGCTACGTAGGTAACGACAAATGTGAACGATTTAAAAACAAATGCCCCACCGATTTGTTACACTCGCGAGGCGGTTTTAATTCTGAGTCATAATTTTATTGCACGACGTTCTCTCTTCGATCACGCAGAAGCTATCATTAATCTTTCAATCTCAATTTAATTACTCCTCGCGGTGTTCGCAGCTGTTGTATGTATGAAATATTGATTAAAAAGAATATTCACTTAGTTGGATCGAATGGAAAAAGGATAATTTCGCTGACTCGTTTGATATCACGAACGGAGCCGAATTTTAAACGGATTCTTACGGTATTATTAACGAATGGATTTTCGCGTGCATAATTGGGAAGGATACCGTGGTCGTTACGATTATTGCTATTGTTGCTGTTATTATCGTTCGTGCATGCAATTACCACGCCACGAAAATACAGTCAATTATCGTATAATAAAACTCAATTAATTACTACGTTCCTTCGTTAATAAAGCAGCCGAGAGTTTTGAATCGCGGACAACGGAGGCCCATTATCCGCGACTCCTTTTACACTCTATTTTGCACAGCAGCCTTGTTAATTACGTTCCACGCGATAGCGTTGAATCTGTACGTGCAATGCCGTTGTAGGGTAATATTGAATCCGGCGAGAACTCTCAGAAGTCAACGGTTACTCGTAATAGCATGGATCTAATGTCGTTTGCGAAGCAGAAACTGAGTCATTGCTTTATCGAAGTCTAAACTTTCGTCTCGGTTTATATTTGATCATACAATATCCGATGTAAACAGATCTTGAATTTATTCCATGTAATCGATTTTGTAGGCATACATTAAATTTTTACATGGAATCACGGTTACGAAGAATACAATGAAGGTAATTATTTTTCCTTTAATTGCGTGCATGAAATATTTCACAGAATTTTTAATTATAAATATATTTATTGCGAGATGATACCACTTCGCCAGAGAATTGTGTACATTGATGTACACATATCGTTAAACATAATCTTAAAATATGTAGAGCGCTTTGAACTTGAGAGGAGAGTTTTTCATTTTGTGATTTCAGAAGTAACTTCGAGGGCACAACCTTCAAAATCTCTCAACCAGTGTTTCTTCCTCTCACTAGAAAGAATGATCAATCTCGAATTATCCGAAAATACCTGGTGTATTTAATTTGCATATTTTTGTTACAAAATCAGTATATTACGCGCATAAACTAAAAATAAATAAGTAAGAATATATACAGGGTCATCGTTTGAAATGTTCCCATAGAATTGATTATCGATTCGATGTCGCAGGAGCAACGACAGTTTCACAAACGCAAAGCATTTCTACTTTATTCCAGTCGCTGAGAAGGTCGACAAGGCGAAACATATCGACCATTCACAAATTCAACGGGCCGCTTTATTTCTTCGAAACCCGTTTAATAAAAGGATATCGAAAGAATTTAGGTCTCCATTTAAAAGACATGGGCGAAAAGAATGTAAAATAACCAACGAAACTTGCATACCAACAAGTGTCGAACATCCTTCGATACTCAATTTTCAATAGGTATTCAAAAACCTTGAAAATAAACGAATGGTGAATACATTTTTTTATTCAGTCTGCAATCGTCCTTTCGGGCTGCATGATTACAAGCACAATCTTCAGTGAGATCAAAGCAACCCGTTGGACCTTTCTATAGTTCACAAACCTTTTTCCTTTAAATTGTACGTAGTAGTGATTTCGTGGAACCTACGTCAACGATAAGTCCGGTCAATAATACTACGCTTATTGTTAGTCCAATTCGTATAAATTTAAATCTCGAAATAACTACTAATTGTTCACTTCGATCGGAGTATCGCACAAGAAGAAGCTCCCAACTCTTACCACAGCCTATTAACACGTTCGTGGACATGAGTTCTATGGCATTCGTTGTAATCGTGATGCAAAATAACATGAATGCAATAACATTCAAATTTATAAGCCACATTAGCCTGCATTCAATTCTGTACAGCGTTAATTTTTTTGAAACAAAAAGAAAAGATAATAACAAATCAATAATAAATCATCTATCTATTTTCGTATCTCATTAAAATTCTTACTGTCCTACTCAAGTTAACCAAAACACGCGTCGTTACACTCGCGCCAGCTAAATAGCGGAGAAAGTTACTGCGTCTGCAAAATTTCCAATATCCAAAGCTGAACCCTCCAGAGGGCCGTAAAACAATCACGAATATGAAATATAATAATTAGAAATCAAAACGAACTAAAAATGGAGAAGTAACGATCCACGCTACTACACGCCGCACGAGCACGATAAAAATGTATCGCTCAGTTTGTCGAGCGGCGACGGATCACGTTTGTCAGCGTTCGATCGTGCCCGTTCGCGTGGTCCTGGCTTAACAGATCTAATCAAGGAGCAATCGTGAAAAGACAGCCAGACGGTTTGAGCGTCACTGTTGAACACTTGATTGCGTCAGTTAAGCGGTCGCGGCTCAATTCCGGCTACGAGATAGCCAACCCCCTTTCCGAAACTACCTAACCACCCACTCTACCATCCCTGGCCGTCTCTATTTCCCTCCTGCAGTGGTCTTCCTAGTCTCGCCCGCCTCGTTTCTGGCGTGCTGAGCCAATGCGGCCCCCGTCGAGCTTCCGTCGTTGTTTGCCACCGACTCTCTATCGATATACGACCTACACGCACGACCCCGACACTTTGGCGTTGCGCTCGCGTGCACCGGTGTGCTCATTGTCGGTATGAACACGCTCAGATACACTCGCATAGGTTCGTATCAGACCGCTCGGTCTCCAATGTCGCTCCTACCTCGGTTCGAGGCACTAAACGCAATTAAACGGATAGTTTCCGCATTAGCCGCGATTGGATAATCATTCATCGATTATCTCGGCTATGCGGGGTGACAGACAATACGCGTCCGTTCTCGTGTACGCGACACAGGCGTACACGCGCCAACGCGCACCGGCTTCCTTTCCGCCGCAGGAAACGCGAACGTCCTCCTTCGACTTGGCCTTTGGGTCCATTTCGGACTGGCACCTTTGTGGCGTCACGGCGAACCCACGTGCACCCGATTGTCACGTGTCATCGCCTGTGCATACATCTGGGAACCACACTGCCGGCGCTGCAGGTCGATCGCTTGGAATGGGTGGCATTTATTGTGCGTCGTTGGTGTTTCTATACGCGGACGTAAGAGTTAATCGTTACGATTGGAACTTGATTTTCAATCGGCCACGGGCACTCTGTTATCGAGATTTAGTAAATACAAGCAATTACGTTTGAGGAAAAAACAAAATTGCATGCTATAACTCGTTTCAATTACACAACTCGTGTATCGCGATACCACTTCTTCTCCTAAACGCTTTACGCTCTTTCGATTTCGCTGCAGAATACGAGATACATTATGCAACTCGTTATAATATTTAGAACGTGATATGACTGCGGTTTAGAAAAAAATATCCGTTGCATATGCATACGTCGTTAAATGCTGAACAAACTCATTGCTCAATGTAATCCTTTAACGCCTGAATTACGTCGGCGTGATCTTTTTTTTTATCAGAACGTTTATTCATTCGTAAAGCATATTTGCGAATATTATTATTTAATAGTAATACAATTAACCGGCAATGCCATTTTTTACAAACTTAAAATAATAGAACATACATGGTTATACCCTATTACTTTCTAACTTTTATACCTCGGACATTCTAAGGACTTGTTGAAGATTCCTTTTGAGGGTGGCTAGTGATACATTAAAGAGGTCAACTTCGTATAGGCTTGAGATGCGATTTGCTGGGTCGACTACACTGTATTTCGATTTGTACGTTGGAATGCAAAAGTTGCTCTGCTTCGTAGTTGTCTAGATTCTAGATGGTGCATAGAAATTTACAGATTCTAGTACTGTTGTAGAGTCAATATTATTATTAATTAATTTAATCGAAAACGTCATGTCGAGAATTATTCTACGATTCTTGTTTGTATCCAAGCGAAATTCGTCTAACATGGGTACATAACACATAGAATCATATCGCATAGAACGTTGCAATTTATACGCACAAAATCTTAAGAATATAAATAGTTCTTACAAAAATAATTGCCTACAAAGCTAAGCACGTGGTTAAACAACGTGCACACCGACAGACAATAGAGAATTAATAGAACGCCCTCCGCCCTACCCCGAAAATCAGTAGCATCGCAAAGTTGCGATCTAAAACAGTCGTAAGGTTCGCAGGACGATAAGCAGCGTCTTTTAATCGCGCAGCTGTTTGCCAACACCAGGCCCAGCACACGAATCTCGCATGTCTGCCCGGCAGGCTGATTTATCTGGCAGAAATTACCGATAATTATTTCGCCCGTCTGACCACGACCACCGCCAGTTTCGAGTGAAACGTCGTCGTTGACGTTGATTACACCGCAGCGTGCAATGGATGCAGGCGAGGCGAAGTCGACGGCCGATCAGAGATATCCCGCGAGGGTTGCTTGTTCTTCGATAATGCGGCCGGTTTCCGTGCAAGGAACGGGAGGGTGTTTCGCGCCTCCATCTCTGCCGATCCGTCACGATGGAATTAAGATTAATTCACGGAATTGCTCCACGGGATTATTTAGGACTCCCCGTTCGGATCTGCGTGAATTACAGCCTGATGAATCACCGACGAATAACCGATCGACGTTTGCCACGCGAAGAATCTTGTCGGTGGTACTCGAAGCGTCTTAATGCAGGTGGAAATTTCTGACAACGATCTTCGTAGCGAAGGGGATAATAGTTTGACCGGAGCGTCGTGGTTTTCACACCGTTCTCATTTCTGATCAGATCGCGGTCTCGGTTTCAATTTTTACTTCAATTCGTTACGATTGCGATAATGGCATTTTGTAACACCTGTTCGAAAGGTTTGGATCGCGCCGATCTTCAATCATAGGTATCCGGAAGAGCAATCTCGATTGTGTAACACTGTTAGCGGTACTTGTTGTTCGTAGTAGGTGCAGCATTTTTTGCTTTATCTGTTTCAGTTGTTCCATTTTATTCTGGACGAGATATTACTTTTAATGTATAATCGTGAAATCGTTTTGTCTTTCAAGTACCTGCTGGTACAAAAGTTTGTATTAATTTCTTGATGACGCATTACTGTAGGAGCGAATATTGTTTGAAAAGATTTGTACTTCGCGCTCTAAGATCGGCGTGATTGTGGCGTGCCGATCGACAAGCGAACAGGGCAGAATAGAAGGAAGAACGGTAGGGAGAAGACGGTTTTGTAGCGAGTGAGCAAGGGAGGATTCTAACATAACTCTAATAAATAGCTAGTAGTAAAAAACAAGGGGGTTTCTTTAAATAATCCCCTACATTACCATACCACGCTCCTGTGATTCAGACATCGTTATAGTGCACCCTCGCATTGAAATCTCCGTTTTAACCTTTCATGATATTCCCCCGGTGTCATGCTCTCACTATTAGGGTTCACGACTATCAAATACCCGATTTTAATCCCATTACCCTAACGTCACCCGTATTATCTTTCGTGGCTACGAGCACATTAGTTTCCGCTCTGATGATCGATGCGAATCATTAGCAGCAGGTGCTGTGAACTAAGCATCTTCGAATTTGCGTATAATAACACCGATCCTACAGAGACCATAATTAAATCAAGTATTATGACGTCAGAAAATTTACATCTTATTGCTACGACATTCTGTTTCATTCTTAATTATTGTAATTGTTAAACCCTAAAACATTCAAAATTATAAATGGAGAATCTGGGTATTCCAGTTTCACCGACCGATTCTATTAGAAATGTATTAAAATGACGCTGCTCTTCCAATAGTAATACTATTTTTCATGATTTAATACAATTGCAACCCCCAATGGGACAGTGCTTATCGTCGACTTGTATTGACAATACTAAATGCCTGCGTATTGGAATTGAGGAAGGAACTTAAACATTATAATCCTAAAGGTCCACCCACTTATCCAACTTAACCCAACAAAACCCAAACCTAACCCAAACCACCCACTTCCTTTTCTCTTGGGCACTGAGTACATCAATCACCCCTAACTCCCTAAGGCTTAACGCTCGAAGTACTACATCCTTCAAAAAGTTCTCGTCAATCTCCTACGTGCAGTAGCCCATTTCCATTCCACTGAAAGTTCCAACATGAAATGTGGCCAACGATTTACTATTGTACTCAAAGAATTAAGTTCCATAAAAAGGACACACTTGACACCACTCATCAGTTGGAACGAGAAAAGTCTGTATCTTGGTCACTCTTTCATTGTCTGTCGGCATACCCTGTAGTATCACTTATATTAAAATACTGCCACGAATTAGAAACCCGAATGAAGCTTGGGTGCAGGGTTCCTGATATCTCGATATTTTTCGTTTTTCGAGAAATGAGAAGTCAGATTGAATTTCTCGAGAATCGTCGAGAAATAAAAAACAAAATTGGGACATTTATGTTTTTGAAATAACTCAACTCTTCTTGAATTCTGGCTCTTGCCGCCTAAACGTTTTACCACATTGAATCGTGCAACGAATGCAAATGCATTGCCCACATTATACATGTAATAATGATTTGCAATATTCTGTAATATCTTGTATGGTCTCAAATTTCTAATTTCTTCTTTGTAACAAAGAGTTTATCCCGTACAATCACCCATAAATAAATGCATTAAAAAGATTAATTTATTATAAACTGTAATATACAAGGGCATCAACGTGTTGCCTGTAGATGAGTTAATACGTTCACGGTTAAGTGGTAATGCACAATTTGAATAAACAGAAAATTCATAACCGAAAATAAATGAGATTTATAAAAATGTTCTTAAACTTTAGTTGCACGAGAGATACTGCAATTTCCCGAGAAATGAGAAATAGGTAATTATAAAATTTCTCGGGAAATTCACGAGAAAGAATTCTCGCGGAGGAACACTACTTTTTCCAAGTCTTTTTACACGCTACAATTTATAATATTTTTAAAAAACATTAACACTTGTAATACATCTTATTTAACAGCAACGTAATTCAACCCTTAAAGGGTTAAACTTCCATCTTTCCAATAGCGACCCGGAACGTCTTCATTGTCCGCATTCTCGTTCAATTACCTGATGCTCGAGATCGAACGTTTCAATGAAACCAGAGCCATTTCGCATCGGTAACACGCTCTTCGACATCTCGGAGCAAATACGAATCTCGCGTGCAGGGTACATATCGCGTGTAGTGCGTGCGTGCGTGCGTGCATGCCGTGCCAAAAACAGTCTGGCCACGAGTTGCCGCTCCGACACCCTTCAGGCGAGGACGCCGATGGCTTGGGTTATGCAAAAGCTTGGCTCGATGGCCAGCGTTGTGAATTATGTAACGAGGACGGCACGGATCTCTAATTAATTCGACTTCTCGAAAGTGGAATTGGCCGGGCCTAATAGCGATTTGCTGTTCGAATTCCGTGGGTTCTTGCACGCGACGCGGATTCGACGGAGGCTGGGACCAGATTGGCTTTACGTTTGTCGAAACGGTTTTTAGGGCGAACGTTACGCGCGAAATCTGTAGAGCTGGATTTTGCGGGGAAATAATACGCTATGCTGTTTGAGATGGTTGGTTCGGGTCTAGATGGACCAGAGTTTGAAGGTTGAAGGCTATTCTAATTACGAGGGAGAGTTGATCTTCTTCTTGTAGCTGTGCTCTACTGTGAATTTTATTTTTCCAGACTATTATAGTCGAATATACGGTGATGTTATATTATTTTGCACCTCGTTAGAATTTGTACTGTTACTGATACAAATAATACGAGCCAGCCTTTAATCAATTTTATGTTTTACATTGTGATACACAATGTGTGGTTTTCTTCGTTTCTTGAGGGAATGCTTGAGAGTGGAAAAGTATTTTTCGACGGATATCTTTTCGTATGTATTTATGGATTTTTATGCACACGCGTTCTATCTATGTTTAGAAGACTACGCGAAAAATTTGTAAACACATTTGCGGGAGCTATCTGATTGGCGGATTCATGGATTTTAGATGAGACGAGAACAATTTAAATTATATCAGCAAACTATGATCCATTCCCCTATTAAAAGATAAAAACATCGCAAAGTTCGCCCATAATGTTGCGCGCTGCTACATTTCAAAGTTTTCTTGCCGTCTAGAAACGTCCATTAAAATAACCCCTTACCCGTTCATTTAGCCAATTTTTCAACCTACCGAAACTTTACGATAAAAAAACGAAACCCCGATACCTACTCCGTTCTCTAATTTCACGAACCACGTTCGTTCATCGGAATTCCTGTTCCGAGTTCGCTCGTATAAAACCGTTAAAACGGTTAACCGCGGAAGGTGTAACTCAGTCGATACCGTGGAAATGAAGTGGAAAGCCCGCAATATCGGTGCAAGCTGCGTCGGGGTAAATAAGAAGCAAACAAACTGTACGAAGTCGATTCTTTTTCCCCCGCTAACCATCGCCGCACAAGCTCGCGTGTTTTTCCCCCCATTTTGCCCGGGTACACCTCCCAATGCCCTTTTCCTCGAAAGTATACGATAAAATGTTTTCGCGTGAGAAAATGCTCGAGGGTTCGTAAGAAAACGCGGAACGAGCTCAGAGAAGAAACGAAGTCGATCGGAAACGTCGAAAGGTTACCTTCCTCCGCCACCATCGCCTTCCTTCCCCCCACTTTGGAGCCGCTCTGCTTCCTCTTCGGCAACGTGTCCCTATTCTTTTTCTTCGCCCGTTCGCCCCGACTTAGAACTCGAAACGGCCGTTCTTCCTCGCAGACCGATTTCACTTAATTCGAGAGGAGTGCACGAGTTTCGTGGAACGGGACGGCCGAAGAGAATCAGACGTAACGAAGGGGAAAAAAGTGCAAAAAGGAGAGAAGAGGAACCTTAAAATCTCTAACGTCTGCTCGACGCTTACCTGGAGCTGCTTCCCAGGACATAATTACGCCCGCTAATCGCGCAAATGAATTCTTTCCGGCGCGCCGGGTTTCGAGAGCCACCCGTGTGAAATCTCGACAACGAATCGCTGGCGAGGGTCGCACGTTTGTTGGAATTTAATAGGGCAGGCCGCCTGTAAGTTGTTGGTAACTTGATTCATGTTGTTCTGGAAAGGAGGGTATTAAAGAGTGGCCAAATTTTTAGTAGCTCGACCGACTAAAATATTGATATGGCGTTATTCTTTCGGTTCTAGGCAATTGTAAACAGACATTATCTGTCGGCAAAATGGTGGGCAAGTTGTACGAAGACGAATGGGGTGGAAAACCGCGAATCCACTTCGTAACAAATGAGCGAAATGTAAAAATTAAAACTCCATTTTCCAGCTAGCACTTATTCTCCAGCATCTCACGGATTATTGAACGCGTAAGTATATCCTTTTCAATATCGTTATTCGTACGAATTTCATCCACGCGTTCTCCCATTAAACGTTCCTTCCTCAATTATCCCAACATTACAACGGAATCATCATTATGAACATTATCAACTTCAGAGAGCGGACATATTTACAAAAAGAGATGGAACTACCCTGCGAGTGTCAGAAAGGAGAAGGTAAGGATTTGTCGAAGCAGGGAACAAGAGGGCGATGGCGAAGGAAGGCATTTCGGGGTGGCTCAGGCGTTATAACGAATTCTTTTCGAATTCCATTATCGTCGCACGCTCCAATTATTCTCGCCGTTCCGAGGAATGATTTATCTCCCCTATTGTACGCCCTCCTTTTGGTAGGAAGGCGCAGACTATCGTCGTGTTTCGAATCAATTAACTTCATGACGTCAGTCAGTGCCACCATCCCCGCCTATTTGCGTGATCATTCCCCGTAGAAGGAGCTTATTGACTTATTAAGGCTTGCTTCTTACCGGAATTCGATTGGCTTGAATGCCATGGCCACTAACGATCACGAAGAACGAGGAGGATAGCGAGTTTCATCGTGTATCGACAGAGGCTTTGTAAATTAAAAACAAGAGAAATACCGATTGGTGTTTTGTAAAAAAAAATAAAAGGCGAGGCTTTATACGGGCAGAGATTTATTATATCAATTGACGATATAACTGATTACTTCATGATAATAACAATAACATTAATTATTTCGCACCGTGCACTGGTATCGCTGTGACGTAAATGAACGGAACTACGTCAGAAGAAAAAGGGTAATCGCGCGTTGTATCGACAAAAGAACAATAGGGAATACAATTACTATGCTGTTACTGTGTAATGTATGCGCCACCAAATATCTATATTAGTCTTACTATAGATTAGTCCATCTATATTAGTCTTACGATATATACTTCTGTATTATTCTTTATCTCTTTACTTCTGCCGCTTAAGGATTCATATGTACAAATATTGTTGCATCTTGCCAAACCTTCCTCATCCTTGCCCTTACCCTGTGACTCACCCCGTTTAGTCACCCGTCCAATGTTTCCAATTCCTGACCTATGTCCCTAACTATTTTCCATCCCTACTTTCGACCTCTCCTATCACCCCTACTCCTATATTTCAGATCCCTTATAAACCCTTGACCATTCCTCCAAAAGGCTCATTACATTTATTATTATCTTACACTTCATACGAAAAGGCTCATTACATTCATTATTATCTTACACTTCATACGAAAAGGCTCATTATATTCATTATACTTTATTATTATACTCGAAGACCAAGTTCAAGCATTACTATTTCAAAATCCGAGTCACAAGTCCATCATCGTCGTTTAAGTTTATTTTATAAACATAAAATAAAAGCCAGTCTTCGAACAAGGTTGTTCCGACTTATTTTCACGTGTAACCCATCCATTACAACTGCATACAATCTCCAAAATAATTAAATTATGGACATACATAATCGCAATATAAAATCATTCGTTTAAAACGCCAGTGCTGGCTCCAATTATCTTGCTTACGCAAATTGCAGAAAAAGAGCATTGGATGGATAATCCCTGCTCTCATTAATATGTACCTGAAAAAGGGAACCGAAATTTCTCATTACCGTACGAGAGGGCAAATAAATACCTACATCCGTTTTCTTCGATGTATCGTCCCATAAAAAATGCCCCCTTGCCCATCATTCCAAATAACAGTCAACGTAATAACCCTTTACAATCCACACTCATAACCACCTTTTCCTCGTAACTTTCTCTCTTAACAAAAAACCTTTTCATACCACTAATAGCACGGTCCAGTCACCGGCATTTATGTACATACACCGAAAATCGGCCGAGAACGGATGGAAATTCTGTCGAATAAGTGACGCTCGAAATACGGTCTCATCGTTGAATCAACAAACGTGACCACGCGTGCTTATCGGGCGAAACGATTCCGTACGAAAGGAAATATTATTGCCGCGCATTATCGATAATTATTGTCGGCTCTGTTGGATTCCGATGGTGAAGGATATGACCAATTGTGCTCAATAATATAATAATTTATTGAAGGTTCTTAAAATCCCGTTCTCACTTCAGAATACAACTATTGCGAAGACACAGCAGTTTAAAGAATAATAGTAAGATGTACAAGTAACTAATCGACCGACAGAGTAACGTCGTCGTCGCCGGATGTTAGAGTTAAGAATCGCTGGTTGTACCGTTTTCCAATGGTACTTATATCCTAAATTTGGAGGGGTGAGGATGACCTTAGCCCTTGTTGTGACATCGCAGCCGAGCTTGAGTCCTGACCCTTAGGACGGAAAACTCCGTCATTATGACTAATGCTAGTCATGACTAGGGGAGGACTCACATACTCTGCCCTTATCGATGTCGCGGAGCTTAGTCATCCAACAGCTCACTTACGAAATGGCCTTTAAAATGAAACTGACATTTATTAAACGGAACCGCGGCCGCGCCGCAATGGTTGCACTCGATCGATTGCAGTCGCAATGAATGAACGCGAACGGCAATCCGAACGTTTGGAGATCGTGTAAACGAGACACTAACGTATCTGTGGACTGGCCTGTCCGGAACCCATTGTTGCTCTGCTTCTAATTCACTTAGTTTTAAGTTATTGCCGGACAAACATCATTTCGTGTTTGATAATTGTGCTTCGTTTTGTTACGCTGTTTTGTCGGTCGAGACGGTGTCGCTTTTCATACCTTTGTTAGCATGTTACAGCGGTAACGCAGCCAATACAGAGGCTGTCGAAGGATTGAAACGCCTGGTTATGTAAAAAAAAGCTCAAAACGTTCGTTACCAGAAATTCGCAGTCGAACGTGTTGATTTTGCGATTTCGAGCCAACTGTCGTTTGTTTGTAATATGTTTCTTCGATACGTCGATAGAGTGACTGTTTGCCAATGACGTCCACTATTGTATAGGAACGCAAGGAGATAATAATTGCTGTCATCCGACGAAAAGGGAAACACCGTACGCTTATCGAAACGGATCGATCAATTATTCGCGAGGTGTTTCCCCATTCTTTTTTCTTTCGCCTCAATGATTTACTTTCATTTCTGTCTCAAAAGCTTGACCCCTTCTTCACCGTTTCTACTGAAAATTTGTTTCCTAACTCGTAGAAAGGTAGTATTAGACACATATTTCTAATTCTGTATTGTAATTATTTCTTGGTAACACTTTCGTGTAATTTAATAAAGCACTTGAATATTCGCCTTGAAAAAGGTGAATATTAATATTATAATATATGGCGAGATGACTATTGCACATGCATAATGACTGTCTGATGTAAAATGAATATAATCGCATTTTTACAAAACTCATAAGAAATTCACTTCCTCATTTTTCCTCAAGGTTACTGCAAGCATAATTTTTTTGAGAATTTTCGATGTAAAGCAGGTATAAGCGTGGTAAAATATTCGTATCCGTCACCGGACAATGGAATCACCACGTTCTGCATAATAACTTCGATATTTCCGTACTTACTGCAACGCTGAAAGTGCAGGGAATTTATTGGCTCAAATATACAATGTGTAATAAATATCTATTTTCACCATTATTGAATTATGTCTTTCGAATGGATTACTTTACCTGCATTCAAAATCGAACGAAAAATGTAGGATCAAACCCTGTTCCTATTCGGTTCCTCAAATTCAGCAACATGTTTACAATTTCGATGCAATAAAGTTCTAAGCTTTTCCACAAATGTCGGCTATATTACCAGCATGTAAACAGTCGAGTCGCATAAAAAGGTTGGAGGTGCAGCAAATGGAAACTCTATTGCATTTATAAGTATTCATTCTAGGCAAGAATACTTTAGTGAAATAAAAGCAGGCTGTAAGTCAATTTTATTGCCCTTCAAACGTTTCAGGTAATAGTGCCCAGGTAAAGTAATCGATTACTTCTTTTGTGTGGTCGTTCGGCATAGGTATACGACGGATACAGTGCCCCATCGACCATCGTTAAGGACTAATAAATGCAATTCCCTACGTGGAATACAAAGCGGAGTTTTCTTTTACGAAGACCATACCCTAGGTTACACCCGTTTAGAAATCGATAAGACTTCATTCGAGTCGAAAATATAGGTTTCCGGGACACACAAATGTCCCTTAGGATAGGACTTGTTAAAAGTTATCCAAGGTTTAACTTCTACTTTAAGTGTTTCCAGAACCATTTAGAATTTAGAATATTAGTTAAGAAATAAAGCAGGTATACAGCAGGTAGAATGATGGGGCGTTTGGAAAAGGGGGAGCAAGAGAGGAAGAGTGATGGGGTGGATGGAGAAATTACGCCCAAAAATGCAACATGTAGAGTCTACATTGTGAATTGTAGAAAGAATAATCATTCAAAGCCATTACGAGAAAGTTTGCACATGCAAGCACATCGCCTAAAAAGATATGGACGCTTGTTGAAAGTAAAATAAGAAATACATAGTAGGTATTACTTGTAGAATGACCTAATATTGTTTTCGGCTTTGCTACCAAAGTCGTGTAAAAAAGAAACTATCATCGGTCTAAAATCGTTTAGCTATCGGTAAGTCCTGCTGTTTAGAGTGCTCATTGTTATATAACGATGTTAAGCGCATTGTTTACACGGAACAACAAGTAAGAAAATTCAAACATAGAGGAAGAATAAATGGTGTAATTAATAAAGCTATCACCTCGACAACCTTAAACAAGTATGTATATCTTGCCGTATAAACTATGTATAATCGCATATGTCTTGTATGTATTCCACATGTTTATGCAAATAGTTAAGTACTCCCAGGTGTTTTCCCATTTGTCTTCCAAATTGAACATGTACTGTACGTTTGATAATCAACAGCTATTTATATTGAAGTATTTTCGCAAGAGAGCAAATTTTAACCTTCTATAAATGTTAAACAACTTAATTACTCAAACTTTAAGCCTTAGATGATCCGCCGATAAGCAAAACATTCACAACTAAATCCCAATGAGTAATCCACTAGATCTCCAATACATTATATCATATCCTAATTTTTATTGAATTTTAATTCTTGCACGATTCCGCATTCCTGCGATACTTACAAAATTTAATATGCATTGTATATGCAATGTAGCTAACTCTTTAGTTATACTTTCGTGTATTTATTGTCATACTTACATCGATATCGACATTTCAGATGTACACTACACATGATTACAACTTTTATTCAAAACTATCACGAAAGATTGAACATTCTCCAGATTAAAATGTTTTTAACCATATGCTGTATCCAACTACACGTTGGCACAACCTTGAAGATTAATCTAAATCTTTTTAACCCAATACCATAAGCGCGGAATGCAAATTTTCAGTCAAACAGTGTTTACCGTCATTGCAATGGTATTTTCTGAGTTCTGACGTCGCAGAAAAGAAATCTGCACATACAGAGGGAGCTATGAACAAAAAAATGCTGATACTCTCAAGATGTATATTGCACTTCTAAGGAAGGAACAAGCAGGGAATTTATATCGGAACATTAATCGTCATCAGCCCCTACTATTTCCAAACTCCCTTCGTTTTATTTAATTTTCCTAGTCCGTACACCAACCCTACCATCTCAGCCCCCTTTCTGAAGCGTCATAATTAAACCATAGAAGAATATACCACCTATGGAGTACAGAGAAACAACACATTGAACGAGAAAGCAATAGAAACAATGCCGCGTAAGGTACAGGATGACGAACAGGTAGGTTCAGGATTTCGGGCGCGAACGACGATCATTAATAATATCCCTGCCTCGCGTCTCCATTTTACGCCGTTGACAATGGACAACTGTGTAACAATAATGTTCCGGATTCCCCGTGTATGACCACCAGGGACGACGGCATGGCGCGCCATGGCGGTGTGAGAACGTGCGCATCAACGAGGAGGACGTGGCCCCCAGGCCCGCGGAGAGGCACAACGCGGAGGGAGCAGGAATCACAGCTACAGAGAGAAAGAGAGAGATAGAGAGACGGTTGAATAGAAAGGGAAGGGTGGCTGGCATGGACCATCTAGCCGCGCCGCAGTCAAGTAATGAAATTTGACTGGAAATTAACCACCGTGGTGTACGCGTACACGTCGCTGCCGGTCTCGGAAGTGGCGCGAACACGTATCCGGTCCCGCGTGTTTGTGCGTCCGTTCCACCCTTCTATCGGCGGCCCACGCATGCGCGTCCCGTGAAATAACGCCGGATCGCGGCACGGTCCGCACGTACAAGATATTACGAGAGTCGCGGCCCATCATCGGGGGAAAATAATGGGCAACCGTTTCGTGATAACGATGAGTTAGCGTTACACCTCGCTTGTGTATACGTATATCACCTATCCCACCCTACTCTCTATTCTGCACTGCCGGTCATTGTCTCGCCCTCTCTCTCCCTCGCCCTCCCTCCCTCTGTTTCACCTTTGTTTCGCGGTGCACTCTTTCTGGCTCGCTCCATGCCCGTGGGTTCGGGCTGTTTTTGTTTCCCCGTTGGAGGTGGGTGATCGTGTGCAGTTTTTATGATAGGTCGTGATACGCGGAATTAATTTATATCGACGTGGATGCAGGAGTAACTTTGACCATGCTATATGTTAGATATATTACTAGGCGGCACTGTAACTACTTTGCAGACGACTTTCGTCACTTATCGCAGACTGTTTCAAAAGGGGTAGCAAAAGTAGCGCAGGCGAGCATTGGCGAGTAACGTGAAACGTTGCCCCGGTAGACAGTATTGTTAAGTAAATGGCGGACAAGGTGGGCGAAATTGATTGGAAAAACTTTAGGGAAACTAGGAATGTCGCTGGTAACCGTCACGCGTATGTTAAAAATTTGTTGTATTAAAGGTGAGGTGTAGGAGAGGGTGGTTCTTTCCCGGTCAATTCTGGGGTAAAGACTGAGTGGTCAATGACAGTTCATTTACCAAAAGGCAGAACCTTCCCCACTCCGTGGCAAGATCCTCCAGGAAGAGAGTCCCTTTTCCTTGGTAATACGGCTACAAGCCGATTGCCACATGTATTCTTTACTCGACACTAATAAACAATCCCTCGACACCAGATGGTTGGAAGACCCAATGCGGTCGCCAGCCATCGTCGGTCAACGGGATGTTCAGTCTCATTCATTCACTTTCAAAACATCCCTAATAAACAGTCAATCTTTGGACATTCGATAGTTGAATAGCGTCGGGCCACCAGCCATCGTCTGTCGTCCAGATTGCCCATTTGCAAAACACTCTCCAAACGCACCCAGGCTAGGCCCCTATCATAAATCGGTCCCTTTCCTTTCATTCAAAATGCGCTGTCGCTAAGACGTACATACCTAGTCGTCTGCAATACGATGGCGTTCTAATTAGTTACGTGGAAGGAACGCATTCGACGTTCTTACCATACCTCTATTATAAAGAAGAACAGTCTGTCCTACAAACGCTTCTGATTAATGTTCCTGATTACTGGATATTTTTCGTTTCTCGATGAATGAGATATCGGATTGAATTTCTCTGGAATTCTCGAGAAATTGAAACAAGTATACGATCGTAGGTGCAGCCAAAAGTTGGACAGAAAACGTAGAAGTGCAATAGGTCTGACCCAAGGAACCTGTAGAAGTCCGGTAGACACTGGGCTCGTAGCCTCTGCGGGTTCTGGCTAACTTTTAGCTAAACCTACGATCCTAGGGTTATATCTACTGGACGTCTGCATGTTCTGACCAGCGCTCCTGATTTCTTGATATTTTTCGTCTCTCGAGAAATGATAAATCAGATTGCAGTTCGAAGATGCCGAGAACCGACTAATCAAATATTAACAGAATAACCGAAGCGAGCAACCAGGAAAAATGACGTGCACACGCAGAAGCTATGTACGTAATTATCGTTATTTACCGCAGATTGCGTGGGCCGGCAGGCCACCACTAATCCGGTAGCAACAGTTGTTGAAACGACAGTAATAGTGGCGCGCGATCGATAGGCGGTTTATCGTGCAGCTTGAACGGCGCCATGCATTATTGAAATACGAGCTGGCCAAAAGATTTTACACGTAGGCTACCAGCGCATTCGATAAAACGTCGACCGTGTCGTTCCATCGTGCGAACAACCATCAAATTATTCCCTCCCCAAAAATCAATGAGATCGAGTATCATAATCACGACTGGCATAATTCTATTGAAAATACGTGTTCGTTTGGTGCATACGGTATTACTGTTTCCAGAGGGGTTCAGCACGCTGCAATAAATGAAAAGTATTCTGATCAACATTAGTCGAGCTTTGGGCTTGCACGCGCGTAAACGTTTAACTATATATTTGCGCTGCCTGTGCAGTAGAAGACGAGTTCCATGGATTTTGCCAAATCATCGAATATGCTTTCTGTAGTTTCTATACAGGTTGCCATCTTTTGCTTGATAAAGACATCCCTTGAAGGTAATGGGGTAGGACCGATTATTTCAACGACTATAATTTCTGCGCCATAGATTATTAAATGGTGTACTCTTGCGTAAAGAAAAAGGGATGTCCGGTATGTGTAATAATATTGCCAACCTAATCCTTGCAAAATATATATGATACAGGTATTTTAATACAGTTTTTGAAAATATCATAACTACCAAAGATAAGAAAATCACATTTTGTTCCTATTTCTATTTATGTTACTAACACTAAATGTAATGGTTATTATAATAAAATACTATTTCCTTGTATAAGAAATAAAACAGTTACATTGATTTTCACTTAGCATAACTATCCTACCCCAATCACCCCCGCACAAAAGATGTCCCTTTAATAGAAAGACTGTCACCCTAACCCTATCCGGACCAAAGATTTGTTCCACAGACCATCGAAACGGCAGTCGAGAATACGAGAGCCCTGCTACAATCTTCGGTCCCTACATAGAAAGACGAGGTTTCTGAACGATAAGACCAGTTATCAGCCGGTACTCGATATCGAGCGGATCGATCGGTCGCGACGGCTGGCCGACGCGTCGCCTTTCCACCACGGTTGACGGATTTTCCCCGGAGCCGCCTTATTACCGTCAATCGAATCCAGATATCGCGGCAATTTCGGCTCCGACAATCGAGCAATTCGTTTCGGCGATAATTCGCCGCGTCCCTGATCGGATTAGCCGCGAGACGTCCTGCAACGATCGGCTGAGTCCTAAACTTTCCAAACCGGCTTGTCCACCCTGTTAAATCCGTTGAGGACAGCTTTTCTCGCGCGCCACGACGACGTTTCGGGCGGCGTTGGTACACGCACCAGCAGACCGGAAACGCTTATGAGCTGGGGAAACAGTGGCAGCCGGTCGATAGGCGGCGACGATAATTTCGGTAGCGGCGCGATTCAACCGGATCGGGGAGCGTGGCAAATGAGAAAGGTAAATAAAACGGTCGAACGCGTGGCAGAACGATAATTCAGCTTTCCCAAAACGACGGAATAATGAAATGCAAGCGCGAGGGCCGGTTTTTCAGCGGAAACGGGGGGCGGATGAAACGAAGGGAGATAGAAGCGGACGGGGCTGCGCTTTGAAATTAGTAATAATGTTATCGGGAGGTAACAAAAAGCTTTCTGAATCCCGAAATAATGACGCTCGTATTAACGCGCACCGTTTTCGACATTTTATCGCAACAAAAACGCGACGATCGCCCGGCCTTTAATCGGGATTATTGCTCTATTTCCGCGAGCCCGCCTGCCCGTCGCGAGCGGAGGGGCTACGAATGAATAAACGAATTGGGTTAATCTATATTTGCCGGGATCAAAAACTCGACGATTATCGGAAAGTAATTTTCAACGGCCGAGGCCGCCACAGGGCTGGACTACTTTTGGCGATCGGATGTTTGTACTGATTTCGCGATGCTAGATAGAACATTGAATAGTGGCCTGTTTAAGGCCAGTTGCTTTGGAATAATTAGTGCCTTGCCTGAATTTCAATTCCTAGTGGTTATTTAGATAAAGGTTTCACTGCAATGCACTTTTTCTGGCATTTTACATCGAGACAAAATTTTGGGATCCGAAGATCCAGACTTCATCGGTGTAAGCTGTATTTCTTAGAACCACTGGAATAACTTAGAATTTCGGGAATATTTTCTATAGGCATCAGGCAAACGCACGCTGACGGAGAAAAATATTCACACGCGCAAAAGTTTTATTTGTGATATTAATCTACGCGTATAAAATAAATGGCCAAGATAGAATAAAATCCATAAACAAATTAGTTCTTATTATTCCCATAAATCCAACTGTTGGAACACTTGCATTTCCCACTGTATATGTATACGTGTACAAAAATAACAAGTACAAGTAAACTCATAAATTTCAATTAAAGTAAATTGTTCAAGCAAAAAGTCACAAATTGTATCTATTCTTGCATGCATAAAATATAACCGATTTCGTTGAACTGCATAAAATTAAAGAGTTCCTCTCGTCGCCTAAAAACAACACCTGTCCCAAATGCAAGGGCGTTCAATTTCCTCATAACCAGGCACAAAATGACATTTATCAACGATGAAATCAACCAAACGGGTAACTCTTAAGAGTTTAGAGTTCAAACGAAAATCGGTAGCGAACTGAAACCGAAATACCCGACGAACAATTCTCCCCTGGTGAACGGTGCAGCCAGCACGGAAAGCGTAACAGAAGATCGTTCGACCAAGAAGAGGGGGACGTACTTTCTAACGAGCTAAGCGAACGAAAGAAACCGAAAAGGAAAAACGGAAAGAAAAAAGTGGAATTTGCAGACGCGTACTCCGACCCACCGCCACCCCGACCCGCTCTGCCACTCAGCCCACAATACTCGGAAGCGATTCGAGATTTTTATTGGCCTGGTCGAAGTTCGTCGGCGAGTTTCAGCCAAGTTTTACGCTGTTCTCCGCTCGGCTGGCCCGACGATCGCTCGAACGACTTCGCGGAAAACGAATGGACGGACAGCGAGGAGCTTCCGGTGCGCGAAACGAGGCGTAAATGTAAACGAGCGATCCACTCGTTTCAGCCGGTTACCAACGAATAATTCGTCCACGCTGGATAAAAAGAGCGTTCCACACTTGCGAGCGTTTTCGCGCACAGGCTTGCACTTATCTACGTTCGAGCGAGCAGGCAGATCCTTTGCGAGGTTTTCTTTGGAAGCTTACACGCGACCGGTATACTTGAGCGCCGGTGTTTCGCGAACAGCATTGCATGTATACTTTACATGTATATTCGGCTCACGAATCCACCTGCTGTTCCACACGGAAATCACGTGACCTGAATTTCGACAACCCCCACCCCACTGGCTTCGGTTAGCATTTTTCGTTTTCTCGGCGGATCTTCCTGACGTAGAGTGAGCAGTCGGAGATTTTGTAAGGGGAAAAGAGCATTCTCGACGACAGGAAGGTAGAAGGTATTGCCGAGGTGTTCGGCGGATAAGTATTTGCAGATGCTTGTAGGTAAGCACTGGTTGGCTTGAAGCAGATTAACTAGTGGTAAGGGACAAGGAGGAATTGGGAGGTGTTACGTTGTCATTGTTGTGCTCTTAAAAAGTTTGTATCGAGAGAACAGATTAAGCTGGTGTTACTGATTTTATTTTATTTTGCGATGTGTATAAACAGTTTGTTGTAAAGCATATTGTAAAACCGTGTTGCTACTCCAGTCAATGGTCACGTATCTTTCCCGTCAGAGGGTCGATGGTAACTTCAAAAATTGTGGAATTACTAAGCGGTGTTGCACACCCTAGGTTTTACGACTAGGTGTGTACAAGGTTTTAGCGAGAATCTATCTCGATGAAACGTTTCATGCGAAACTACCAAGCGTCCGCGGTTTTATACACATTAATCTAACCACCTCGCCGTACTTCATTGATTCACAGCAATCCATAAAACAAGCCCTGCGATACTTTTTTAATTACAGATCCCGTAACCGCGCCGCAAGAAAACTTTCCTCTGCTCCCCTATTGTCCGCGCGCGTGAATAAGCTGCCAGACGGTACTCGGCAGTACCAAGATGGCGGTATTTTTTCGACTTCCCGCCGTCTCTCCTCGCCGCGTATCGACGTTTCCTCCCTCCCTTTTTACGATTCCCGTCACCCCTGCACACACAGGTGTACACCGTAACCAATACTTTCTCCCTTTCGGTTCGACGTCGCCTCGCGGAAAAAAGGGAGGAATAGCAGGAGGGACGAGCAAGGTGGAGGCGGCTAAAGGGTACGGCCAGGAGTCGAACGAAGGTAGAGAAAGCGGCGGGAAAGGGAGGCAGAACGGTGGGAAAAAGAGAGAGGAGCAGAAAGCTATGGCTGCAGCGACGCGATGGAACCAGGGGGTAGTAGGGGCAAGTGAGAGTTTGGAGGGGCGGGTGGAGGCAGGGTGGAGGAGGTACAGGCTGTTTTATTATGCAAAAGCTTTCTCGGCAGTTGGGTCGTTCTGGCTCCGCGCCGTTGCACCAGCATCGAGTCGGAGGTGGCGGCGGTGGCGGCGGTGGCGTCGGTGGTGGCGGCGGTAGCGGCGGCAGCAGTGGTGGCGGGATACAGCTAGGTGGAGGAGGGTTGGAAAAAGCCTCCGCCCCCGAATCACGTAAATACCGGCAGCCATTTTGCGATAAACTTTTTTCGGCTGGCCCGCGCCACGCCAAAGCACGGCGGACCAGCGGACCAGCAGAGCCACGGTGAAAAAGTTTTGGACACGCTCTCGAAAAAGGGGAGTCAAGAGGCGGCCGGGCACGTTGCCGCGATATTCTACGCCTATGGAACCCGCGGACGAGAGTTTTCGTTGAGCACGCTAAAACGGGCAGAGGGTGGGCGTGGAAATGCACGGAAAAAGATAGAATAAGAGGGGGGGCGAACAATTAATCTTTCGCGGAGGGCGCACCCAGTGGCGCTCAATCGTGCGTGCAAACTTTCCGCCGTTGTTCGTGGAACGTCGTGGAATATTTTTAATAAGCGACCACTCGATAATTATCGACACGTTTCTCGACTCCGTTTGCCTCCTTGTTTCTTCCTTCCGCCCTTCCTTCCTTCCTGCCTTCGTTCCTCCTTTTTGTGCTGACTGGCGCTGTTCAACCTCCTTCGCGCGACCGTAATTCCCCCCCACCCCCTTCCTTGGACGGAAATGAATATTAACGAGCCACTTTCGCAGCGATCGCGTAATGGTAAGATCTGATCTTCGGGAAGGGCGCATTTGTTAAGCTAATTTCATTTAAGGGGAATATTTCGTTGTATAACGCTACCGACAAATCCAGGGGCGAATTGTAGCACCCGAAGCAATTAGAAAATCACCGTTTTTTAAAATTACGTATCCAGGGCGAAAAAAATAGAGTCTATCTCGCATTGCATTGGTAAAAATAGTTTCACCTGGCAATCTCGACATTGAAAATACGCTCGGCGCGAAATTATTCTGACGTTTCTCAGCATGAAACGAATCAGTCCAAGATAATCTATGGACAAAAAGTAAACAAAATTTGTCGAAGGAAGTTCTTGAACATAGAGCTCGATGTCAAAGAGCAGCTTCAAAAATCCGTTGGATATTGGTAGATATTATACGTGCACGTGCTAGGCAAAAGTTTAGTATAAATGAATGGTATCATCAACGAGGACGAGACCATAATTCCGCAAGAGTTTTTGTTAAAACTATCGTATCCTCCCCCGAAAAAGAACAGGACGCGTAAAAACTTTGCTCTCAAATTTTCTTTATTTCTTCGTAAGTAATTACCTCCCTTCGGCTTGCGCCCCGATATCGGCGACACTCTGTATCTACACTGCCCTCAGCAAAAAAGGGAAAAAAGGTTAGAGTGCTATCGATTTAAGAACTACATCAGCTTCGAACTAAAACTGTATCAACACTATCAAATTCACGCCCACAGCATTCCAAAGAAAAACCGAGGAAAAAGACGCGCGAGCAGCCTGGCTGGCAGGCAGGCAGCGCTATGAAGAAACACAATACATATTCCTTTATCGTCTCACGTCACCGTTCTACACGCATGAAAAGAAGCGACCCGTTTCTGCTTTATCGTTTTCCAGACTTTCCTCCGTTGTTCGCCGGTGACGTTGCGACAGGAGCTAACGGCAGCTCTGTTGTTACGACGACCGGTGAACAACAACACCTTCCATTGACGCTGCGACCGTCCATGAATTACCGGTCTCGACGACAGAGTCCTTGGGCTTCTAATATTTACTCGGTCGCCGTGCGAGCCGCCACGATATTCCCGGCATTAACGATAAAGCCTGTGCAGAACGCCGCGGCGTAAAGAACAGAATTAAATTTCGCGCGCAAACAGAATCAGCTTCGGCTTGTAAATACTGCTGGGCGCGTCGTGACGCGGCTTCCACCGGGACCCTGCCTCTTTTCATGGAACCGGTAATTCGACGTTATCCGCGGATATCTCTTTATGAGCGACGTCGTGCGTTGCGGTTACTTTCATTCACGTAATTCGATCTGTCGTGCGGCCGCGTTGTATATGTATGTGCATGCATACTTTGCGTATCGATGAAGGTGGAAAGAAGGAAGGAAATTTCCTCGCCGAGAAGGGACTTTGATGATGTGAGTTAAACAAAAAAATAAGAAGTGCGTAAAAACAGACAAGCGCGAAGGGTAGCTTTTTTTAGTGCTACGGCGACGGAGGATGTTGGAGGGGTGGGGCGGAGGGTTGCGATTGAGATAAATAAGGGGGGAAATAAAGGACGGGTGAAAAACGAGACATGCAAGTACCACGAATCGCGAGAAAGAAACGCGTGAAAAAATTTGCAGCGGTCGCGGCCGGTTTGCCCCTGGGCTTCGGTCTATTGTCCTCGGTTCATTACACGTTTTCAGGGGCCTGTGGGCGTGAAGGACGCTAGAGTGGAAGACGGAAAGGTCGGCGTCGCTGGCCAGATGCATGACAATGAAACTGAGGTGTCCGATTTCGCTAACGTCCCGTCTTTACCACCGCGTTTTTCGCATACGAGAAATGAATGACACTGAAAAAGCGGCGGGGAAAAGAGGGGGCAAACCTTTCTCGAAGCGCTGCCCTAGGTTTGGACGAGCGAACGAAAGCTAGATTTTCGTCTTCTATAATAGTCAGTTTTTGGGTAACCAAGCCGTTTCATTGAATCACCAAATTGCCACGTAAGTGGAACGGTCATTTCACGTTTTGAATAGCCCGTGATTAGGACGGTTAGCGAACAGGGATAACAGACGATACCGGAACTGATTCGATACTGGACGCGTCGACGACACCCGCACACCGAAACGCCAGCGTCTGTCGGTCGGCAATTCGTAAATCCAAATTCTGTTTTTATCCCGCCACGATTTCATGGCTGGAGTTACCGCGGACGATACGTTTAACAAACATCGCGGACCAGTAAGCACGGTATAGAAGAAGGCAACACAGCGTGGAGCGAAGATGAGAAAAGAGAGTGGGTGACGTCCAGTGAGCCCCTAATTTCCATCGTACCCGATTCATTACTGAGTACGCGGGGGTGGCAGGAGACGTGGTGGAGAAAGAGAAGCGGTGGTAGAGTAGAGAGATGGTTGGATCGACAAGGGGTCGACGGGGGTAGGACGGTGGTGGCGCATTATTACGAGGCCGAATTACCTAATTTCGCTGGTCGTTACGTTGTTTCGACGAGCCGGAGCCCCCCTGGTCTGGAGAGGGGCGTAGAGCCCTCACGGTGGCGGGTCCTTCTGGCACCGAGGTTCGCGTTAAACCACCCCATTTGAACGTTTTCCACCCCGACGACCTTACCATCGGGGTGGCCCGAGTGTAAGTCCCCTAGCATCTCTTGGTCTCAGTCCGCGCGGATTCGCGGACCAATCCCGACGCTCCTGATCCCGACTTATCCAATAGTCGTTGCTTTTTCTTAAGCAACGAACCCCACTTTCGGTGTGCACCGCGGCAGCTTTTAAAAACAGCCAATGAGAGGTCGACCTAGACCAATCGCCGTGGCGCATGAATCCTCGGGCGTTTGACTCAGTCGGCGCCGCACGTTTGACACGTTCCCGTTCAGTCCGCGCGGAGCAGACGGAGCTCTGTGAAAAGGTGATGGTAGGCCGCTCTGCGGCGGTCGAGTAGGGGCAAAACTATTGGCCACCCACGCCTGCTTTGCTTGCTCGCTCCCTCGCTCTGCTTCTCTCTCGTGCTCTCTTATCCTGTCTTTGGTACCTCGAGGGAGAGAAAAACAGGGCTCGATCGAGAAAGAGACGAGCGCAGGGGGCTCGAGAAAGAGCAAGGAAGACAGAAAGTGAGCTCAGAGGTCCCACTCGTCAGGCTCTCTTCGCTGAGCTTTTTTCGCTCGTCAGGGGTGGATGGACAAACGGAGAGTCCTTCCAGACTTCTGTCCTCCCTAGGGGTGCACTATTACGGCATAACAAAGTCCGGTCGTGTCGCGTATATCGGATCGTACGTCAATATACCGCCGAACCAGCAGGCTTTCACTTCCCCTCCACCGCCCTTCCGTTTCCCTGCGCACAATCGGCCTCTTCTGCGCTGCCATCGAGTGCGTCTGTGATACGCTAGAAGTCGTGTGCTAGCATAACGAGGGAGACTTTGCCCATTGTTCTCTAGCCACTTTTTAACAAGGGGAGTTGCCACGTATAGTACGAACCGATTAGAGGAACGCTGTCAAAACTTATCGAGGACAGAGCGGACGAGTGGATAAGAGGCGGAGAGAGACGACTCCGCGAGCGTGGAGTAGGGACGGAGTAGGAGCGACCCTCGGCGAATTTGGGTCGTGTCACGAGGGTTAAACAGGCAACGTAAGACACGCTCGCAATCATCGACCCTGATTTCGTGAATTTCAGATATATCTCCTTGGCGGCGTTAGCGGCGATTACATCTCCTCTAATCGTTTCTGCGGTGACCCGTGTCGACGACGAAACGATCCGGCAATTACGGAAAACACCATACGCGTATACCTAACTTCGTGCAACGCGACGGCGTATGAAGTCATTAATCAATGTCGACGACGCGCATTAACCTGTAATTATTCTTCCTTTTTTTTGCCTCCCCTCGTTTTAGCCGAGCGCGCTCGTTATTCGCGTGTTTATGAAAACTCGTCCTCGTCGTCGTCGTCGTCGCTGTCGTAATACCGCGTTAAAAGATAGCCGCAAGGATACGTGTACGGCGATAAGGAGGGAATATCGCACCGATAATGATCGACTTTGGAAAAACCGCTTTTCGCGCGAACACAAGCGTCGTCAAGGACTGTATTTCAATTTCACGACAAGAAATTACTTAACGAGCGCTGTTAAGGCTCTCGGGTATCATAAGTATCATTGCGATCGATTCCGACGAGAGATATCAAAGGAAACAACTAGTCGGACGGTGTTTTCGCGCTAACCGACCACGGATAATCATCGTTTTTTTTTCTTCTCACGCCGCGTGCAAGTGGAATCGGACGCGAACAGCCGGTTCTCTATGCCGTGTTGCGCGAGCAAAAAAGTCGTTTCGTCCGTTACGATGCTGCCTCGAAAGGTTCCACGTGGAAACAAGACGCGCTTAAACCGCGGTGCCGAAACTCTTCCTTAAATATTTCATTATCTCCGTGTTGCCGAGCGTTGTGTCACTTAATGCCGTTTAACGACTTTCCACGGCCGCGAACGTCACCGAAAACGCGCTTCGCTAATTTACCGCTAAACGGGTTTCGCGATACACCGCCAGGAAAATTCGATTAGCAAACAAGGTCACCAGTCAAACGCGTATACACGCCGAGCATTAACCGTTCGCCAGAAGCGTTAACTATTGCGCCGGCCTTTGACGTTTCCTATCGACGATCTCACGCAGGAAAAGGAAAAGTATTTTTCAGAAACATCCAGTCGAAGACTTTGCATGTCGCGAACGTGGACGACGGGGGTTGCTACATACTTGTCGCGTTGAAATTTGATTCGGTAGAGCCGTGAGAAAAACGACGAAAATAAGAAACGAAGCATAAAGTGTGTAGCAAGATGCATACATGCATGCGATGGATGCGCAAAGGAAAACGGCAAAAGACAGGAGGACAGAGAAGCGGACAGTCTGATTGCTCCTCCCTTTCACCGCGTTCACGCGCGAACGCGCATGCATGGGTACATGCGTTCACCCTTTGCTTCAGTGCTCTCGGTGTAGGAGTGCGGCGCACACATCGCGAGCTGCTTCGCTGATATTAAAGGGATCTCGCCAGAGCCGAACATTTCCTGCACGGAGGAACCGCGAACAACTTACTCCGCGCCGTCTTTCTGTCCCTTTCTGCCCCTTCCTCGCCCCTTTACTACACTCCGCTCCCTCAAACGCTCTCCTCTTCCAGCTTTCCCTGTTTCTCGTCGTGCAAACCAATGCGGTGAATGCGTATACACACCCGCAGCGATAGTGCCGGGGGTGAGACGAGGACGAAGAAGATGGTAGAGCAAGACGGCAGACGAAGACGGCAAGTCGAGGCCACTGAAACCAGCTGCATTCCCGGCCATTAGAACTCCGCACGGTAGTGAAAATTTACTGTCGTAACCCAGTCCTAATGCACTGCACCGCCGCGCGTACTGCTCCAAGCCGCAGTTATAGACGTTGGGGAGCTGTTCCGTGTTCGCCTGTATTCGTGCGAATCAGCCGTGCTCTTGCGTATCTGTGTATGCACGTATATGTATAACATACATACACATACATCGCAAGTGACGCACACCGAGAAGAGCCGCTGCCGCGCGCCGGCCGGCTGTGAGACGAGACGAGGATCTTCGGCTGTGTGCCTGGCCTGTAGGTATCTACTACTCTCGGTGCTCGAGTAGTTCTACCAAGCGCGGTGGTGTCATGCAGCAATGTTATCTGCCACCCCGCCTGACGAGAAGGAGAGACCTTAAACAGAGACGGGAACGGTGGTGGGCAGAAAGGAGATGGAGAAAGCTGAACAAAGAAGGAGCGAGCGACGAGTGTCTGTGCCTCGCGGTAATGGCTTATAGCCAGGGCCGTAGCGATCAACCCGTTCCTCGGAGCAATATACATACGCACGCCAACAAATGCCGTTTCTGTTGGATCGCGAGCTCGAGAATCGACGCGTCGTTCCACCGTGGTTGGATGCGTAACTGGTTCCTTCGTCATCAGAAAGTCTATCGAAACGATAGACGGCAGCAGGTTGATATCGAAGTTTGAAACGAATTTTTGGTACACAGGGACTGAAATACGGACGACAATTTGTATGCATATACGCTAATCTCGTGCGACGTAGATTTCCGACGAACAGTTCACCCCCATTCTCCCCTGCTCGAGAAACTTTCGGTTGTTTTATACGAATCTCTACGTTTCCTTGGAATTTCCTCGTGCGAGCGTTTAGAACGGCTCCGCGGGCATTTCGCGCGCGACAAATTATATCTTTCCACAGAGTACATCGGAGGTACCGTTTAACGGTCACACTCAGGGGGAAGATTTACGAGCGGGCTGAACGGAACGCGCCGCTGCTCAGCCCGGTCGGAACGATCATGAAACTAAAATTAGTCGGCACCCGAGGAAAGTGTTTGCGTTTCCACGCCGAGGGAAAAACGCTAAGGTCCTCTAGACGCGGGGATGCCTCCGTCTGTTGCTGACTTTACGTCCACCCTCCCCTCCGCCGATGATCCGGGCAATGTTAACTGCGAGAGTGGTCCTGCAACGTCTGTTGAGAATCGCTCGTAAATAACGAGAGCAAAGGGGACCAGCCACTTCCCTCCAGGGCTTCTTCTTTTCAGAGGACAGAGGAGTGGCCCTAAATCATCGACGCGCCGGAGGGTGCTCGTCCCCTTCGATCAGGCAAGAAAAAATTAGCCGAACCTCCGGCTCGCTCCGCTTTCCGACAAACCTCTCACCGTTCCGCCGTGACCTTCCACTGTGCTATGCAATATCAATTTCACGCGTTAATTCTGGTTCCATGCCGGCAAAGGCCGTGAAGCCAGGTTTACACCTAAAGCCGAGTCCTCAAGCGTGAACAGTGAACAGTCCTGCCGGCAAGATCGACCGCGACCGATCGCCACCGAACACATAATATACGTTCAACCGCTGATGGGTAAATAAAAGGGAAAGTTTCGTTCGTGTTCGCACAGTACATATTAGCGGGCTGTTAGACGTCCGACAACGTCTGCTCACGCTATTAGAGCCGAGGCCTTATGTAAGGAATTTTACGGAAACCATATCTTTCTGGTTCTGTTTGCGACGCTGTTTTTCTTATTAATTGTTCGCACAGTTTGCCACACGTATACTACACTCCTGTGTTCTCGTATTGTTCAGTATGTACTGAGTACGAGGTCTGGATTACCCGGCTTAATCTGGGGACAGGCAGGCCTCTGACATTGATATCTCGGGAGAAATGGTTAAGGGCAAATTCGTCTCAGGCATTGAATAATCACGACCCGATTAATCGAGGTTCGATACATGTACCGCATCTCTAAATTGCTGGCGCATTGTGTCCGGAGTAATGGCAGATTCCTCGTATATACTATACATAAGACAACAATGAAGTGTATTGAACCGTCCTCATCGCCAAGTCGGGGACCTCGAATTTTTTGCCCGTCGTTACGCCGCGACCCTGAATGAAGCAAACACGATTTCGATGGATCACGAAAGCCAAGCGAAAGTTGTCCGCGACACGATAAATCCCCGCGGTGTTCCGTGCGAATTGTAGCGACACGCATACGTATATCGACCGATCGTTTGTCGCGGCTAAGATACACGACTTCTCGAGCGAGACGGGGCGTACGAGATACGGGGCAGAGCGTGTTTCTAGCGGACCAACGCGGAATAGAAGACGAAACGATTCATGCATGTACACATGACATGCATACCCGCCTCGTTTCGTGTCTCATCGTTACATCACGATAGGAATGGACGTAATAAAGTGCGAACAAAAGTCACCGGCAACCGTGTCTCGTTTTACGTAATACAAAACACACACGGCCGCCGTTTGTTTCGCGTGGTGCGCGACGAGTTATTAATTCGCTCGGCTATTGGCACCAGACTGTTCGCCAGTCGCGTCTGAAAATTTCTACAGTGTCTCAAATTGTTGTAGATTTTCGTGAACGTTGAGATAAGTGACGGCGTTGGGTCGTGGCTGGGTGTGTGGAGCGCGCTTCCATGGTGTTTAATCGCGTCTGATGCATTTGGCTTGTTCATTTAGACGGTGTAAAAGTCGAAGGGAATCGTGGTGAAACAGGTATACTTTTTGAAAGTTCCGGGAGGAAAGAGGTGCAACATTTGTCCTTTGAATATAAATGCTACAAGGTCTTATAAAAATGGAGAGACCTCTGGCTGTAAGTGAAGTTATTATTATGCCGAAACAGTTCGTAATTCTTTAGCCCAGTGGTGAGCAAGCTTTGGCCCGCAGTGGGCCAACAGTTGACATCTACTACTTTACGCGGGCCGCAATATTAAATACTCAAAAATAGTAATCGAATAATTTAATTTACGACGCAAATTAGCCATTTCTTATTTGATTTGTAGCAAAATTTTCTTCTGTTTTTTAACATACACATACTAATATACCTACAATACATCTTATAGTGTAAAAGGGTATACGTTCAAATCACGCGTGGCCCGTGTGTCACATGTTTTCGCGGGCCGCAGGTCTGTGGCAGCCGTGCCAATTTGGCCCGCGGGCCGCAGTTTGCTCATCACTGCTTTAGCCTAATACTTGACCGTATATCGAACTGAATGTGCTGCAGGAACGAATTTCTGTGAAAACCTTCGATGTCTAATTCAGACTTCGAATAAAGTGTCTATAATACAACTTGACCCGTTAATCGAATTAAAATCGACCCAAAAACACTTTGCAGATAATAATTTCGCGTACGTATCAAGCTCAATCCTTTTGCTATCTCTTGCAAAGCAAATACCATTGCTATCCCAGTTATTCAATGATTATTCTCATAAATACAACTCTACCATTAAACACCTCATATATGTATCCAGCCAATCAAGAACGAAGCGCGAGTTCAACTTTATCTCTGTATCTTAACTCCAAAACAAACTTCGTGAAACAGGAATTCCCCTGTACATAAGTTACCTCATAAACAGGCCAATACGCAACAAATTCACCGTGATCCCTCTTAATGCCCCTTGATATCCTCTAATTGCACGTTGCCCCGTTCTGGCGTCATTCCCCTTTCTAATCACACCGCGTGCACCGTCGCCGGCACGAAGCATGAAAATTCGAAATCTACTCGCGGCACTGGAAATGGAAGATACGCCCCTGCTTACGTGGACAACAACAAACAGAGAAAGCTACATAGGCGGGATCATAGTAGTCGAAGCCGCGAAGCTGGCGTTTATTAGCGTCCAGCAGAAAGTTAGCTGACCGTCTGGATCGTCTCGAGGGTGGATTGCGAGGCAGCAACGCCACCAGCAACACAGATATACTGTGCATACTGTTGCTGGTGCTACCGCCGCGATTACTACTCCCGGCCTGGCCGACTGCAACGTTGCACAGCCGCCAGCAACACCAGCAACAGTCACTAAACTCGAAATGGCCAAATGGCTCGTTCCTGTGCCGACATTCGACGCAATCACACATCCTGTTCTCTCTTTCTCTCGTTCCCCTCTACACTGCCCAATATTCCCTGTTCGTTTCCCTCTCGTATGTACTGTTCCTCGTAACACACGTCGATTTAGGTGTATATGTATGCATGTATACCTACGTACCATGAGTGTAGGAATGCAAACTATCTTTGTCCCCCCCTGATACCGTTTCTCTACGTTCGTTGCACGTCTGGTATCCACTTATTCGGCGTGATACACGCGTACATAACGCCACGGGTACTTGGGTTTGCGGGTTCGGTATGGGAACGGGATTAGCCTTAAGTCGGCGTTAAGTACGGCCACTGGACCGAGATTATCGTATCTGGCCGCTATTAGCGCCGATATTGAAATCGTCTCTCGGGAAGCTGGCCCGTAGCTCGCTCTGTGTCGCCGGGATTGCCACGGATGCCGGTCGAACAAAGGGAAAGAGGCCGTTCTCACTGATCAAAGATGCTACGGGAATATGTATGGTGGAATTATGCGTACACAGGACGGAACGAGCTTAAATTGCATCGTTAAATAATTAGGATCCTCGAACGGTGCCTGGATTTATCGAGATACATACATATACATTATATGTCTGTATGTAGGCATGTACTCGAATTTCGGAGCGATTGAGCGGATCTGGATCGCCCAATGATCGTCCAAATGTATTAATGTAAAAGTTTGACTTTTATGTTACCCTGAAGATGTAAGTCGATAGGCAAAACATGTACGAAAAGCTAGCGATATATGTCAAAGTACAAAACGTTTGCTAATTGTTAACTGTAACAAATGGTGAAAGGAAACGAGGAACATCGGAAGGGGTGGAATATCTCACGAGATATTAGTGTTATCAAAAAAATGTTCTGACAATGGTTGTCCGGTATAAAAGGGGACATTAGGTGGTATAAATAACTTTTCGGTAGATGTAGTGGTGTTAAAGTCATTAGTACTAGTATTAGTATTATGCAGCGCGAGTGGTCAAGCAAGCTATGGGAGCACCAAAGGTGGAGACATTTGGGGGCCAGAGGGGCCCATTGAGGAACTTCTTTGCAGTTAGCGATATCTGACTCTTCCGGATCTACTTTTTGACATTTTTTTGCATTGAATGATATCGTGTCGTAGGTTATTGTATTCGTCTCACTATACGCTATCATAGTATTATTACAAAGATACAGAGCTCCAGTTTAAAAAATTAACTTTACATTGATATCTCTCCCATCGCTACACTTAACGAATAATTATTTATACCGCGTAATGCCCTCCTTTGTACCGAACAATTATTGTAAGAACATTTTTTTGATAACTTTCATCTCGCGTGAGATATTTCACCGTTTCCATTTAGGGGGGTATATCTGGTTTTAACGTCATTTTTCTCAAGTCAAAAAGTACTTAACATTGCAGCAGGTTCGCGTCATTAAAGAAGATCTTATAAAAACATGTAACGATGGCTGACATGATTCCGGCTCTTTGTAGTGATCCGAAAGAAAAATACGCGGTGGCATTTTCTTCGGTATTAAAGTGGTTATAGCCCGTACTAAAAGAGATAAAAGAAAGAGAAATGGTGACACTTTAAAGTTCAGGTTGATATTTTTTGTTTTTTTTTTGCTTTTGCCATAATAAAAAATTAAGGTCGCTTAAAGATGTTAGTACCGACTATAGTGGCAGGTCTGCTGAAGAACCTCTCCAAATTTCAAGTCGATCGATCGGAAAACCAGATCTTGAGGTATCGTGTCAGCCATGTCAGAAAACATGGTTTCGAGAAAAACTTTAATGTGTGGGATACATTACGAATTCCGGAATATCCTGTGACGCAGATATTTTCGATGATATGTACTTTAAGAAAATGCAAAAGAAAAAATGGACTTTTTCAAAGTTCAAAACACAAATCCCCCTTGACAGAACTTCCTGTATATCCATGTTAGATATCTTCATTAGCTACGTTCTATGTGCAATTTGCAATTCACTTCAGCTATTTTGCGTTAATCAGTGTACGGAAATTATTATTCCTCAGCGAAGGAGTGAAAGAAACACCTTAATGGGAAGGCGCGTAGTGAGTTAATTACGTCTGAAAGGATTTTAGTGTAGCCTATTATTATGAAAATACTGATAGAGAAAAATTGAATAATCCGACCAGCTATTCACGTTTCTCGTTCCACGCGATCTCATATACGCCCCCTTTGAATGCACAGTTACCGCAGAATCAGCTAATATAATGATGTCGTTCCACGTGTCAAGTGCGGAGCAGTGCACACGCGAGCGCACACGCGTGCATATACATATACATATATACGCACTCTGCCCTCTGATAGTCTACACATGTGTGAATGTTCGGTCCTCTCAGCGTGTAATGATCCTCGTATGGTCGTGTATTAACACGACGAACTCGGTGTAGTTGATCACCGAAACGCGTCGAATCTTATCTCGCTCGAACAGAGCTCCATCGATCAGAGGAAAGAGTTTTATGAGGGAAAAAAGAAGACAGAGGAGACTTCGAGGTGGCTTGAAAATGGACGGACGACCGATTAATTCCGTGACGGCTACGAATTTAATCGCGTGTCTATCTCTGAAGATCGTTCATTCATTTCGAGAACGCTTTTACAAGAGAGACGAAATGCTACAAGGAAAATCAAGGTAGATAAAAGATTGGAATTGATCGTCGTTTTACCGCTCGCTTCGTCGTGTTTAAAAAAGACGTATCCGCGCTGTCTGTCAAAAGATTGGAGCAGACACCATAACTGTTATAACCGAACTTAAAAAAGTTGCGATATAACAGTCAGTATCTTACTTGAAATAATTTTGGTTACGAATAACCGTTATTGGGCGACAGAAATCTCTTTGGTTACGAACAATCATTGCTGCAGACAAACAATTTTGTTGTTGTTGCGTTAGGGATAACCATTACCGATGGCGGGAATTCTTTTTTGGTTACAAGTGACCAATATCGACGCCGGGAGTTTCGTTTTGGTTACCTCGGATCTAAAATTTTAGCTTCGCGTATCTATTAGTTTCTGGGATATTGATAAAAAGACTCTCGGTGCTATACATGGAAAGATGCGTACATATACAGTTTTACGATGATACTTCAGCTTGTGCCCACCCATAATAATTATCGTTGCTGGTAAATAATAACCGAGGTCGAAGGCAAACAGGAAAACATTTAGGTTGCCACGAGGTTCGAGGTCTAGCATCGAATCATCTTACACGTCTGGAACTTTTTTTCGAGCGAACCATGATCGTGTAATAACTAATTGTAAATAGTGTTCGCAGGGTAGGTAATTGCATGGCTCGCGAGATCGTAATATATATTGGACGCTGTTAAGTATTAATTAGGTCGGTTAATTGAATCCTATGATACACTAGCGCAAAAAAACTTAGTATCGGTACATCACCTACCTTTTCATACGGTCCGTATGATGATACATATCCATAAATGAAATATTGCTAGAAATATATACGTGATAAAAGACAATGCATGCATATGTATAAAAGTTGAAAATATCGCTGAGAATGATAGCGTACCGAGTCTGAGCACCGCTTTTGAATGCACCCGACGAGCATTCTAATATTTAAGAGAGCTATTCTCTGTTCCAGCGATTCCTTTCCCAATGCGCTTCACTTACTAAGGCGTTACGCCCCATTCTAGCCATAGCTAGCTATTTTTGGTGTCTTAATTTTGTGGTTTAACTTTTAAACGAGGAACGTGACACCGTGCGTGTATACGCTTTATAAGATACTTTGATATTCTGACACAGATAACAGCTGTGAAATAGCATTCGATCGTTGTACATACAATTTCAATCGCATTTTTTTCACACGAAACGTCGGTTAATAGAAACCTGCTCTTCGCACCGCGACATTCTGTACGATGACAATACGATGAAAAATATACGTACCCGCCGTGTCAACTAATGGAATATGTAACGTATAATAAGAAACATTAATAACGAAGTGAGCTGATTACTGCGAATATCGAGAATTTCTTTGAAAGCGACAACAATTTAAACTGTAGAGCCATTGGTTCTATTACAAAATAAGAAAAGAAATTGGAGAGGTTGTGGTCATGCAGATTTGTATTAATTAAGAATGGAGTATGATTCTATCGCATGAGTAAGTACAAGCATTAGACGGAAAAGGTCCCTGCTAATTTCCTTTTATTCTTAATGTATGTTGTAATAAAATAATCCGTAGATCTAAATATTCGTCGTTCTACTGGACGGTACATTAATTTCCATACTATAAAGTAGTTGCCAATAGGGGATGCAAACATAGATTATCACGAGCATAGTGCTCTTTGCAAGCGGACTGTACATATGTATTGTGGTCAAGCATGCTTTATATCGTGTCAATTTTTTTTCATTCACACCAAATTACAAGAACTTGCAATTACATGTATTATCATTACCGTCTGCAATCGTCAATTTGCCTTGCGCAAACCCTTTCTTCACATGCGAGCGTAATTATTTATCGAAAAAAACTCTGCGCAATTACAATAGGGTTGACAATTGCATGAGGTGTGTAATAATTGGAAGTCCTCGTGTAAATAAAAAAATTGGCATGCTATAGCTGGTATGAAGTGGCAACCACTTGAAGCAACCACTTTACTCGTTAAATAACAGTTCCTATTCGTAAATTTTTCTATCGTACAAGAATTAATGCTATCTCTAATTTTTAATGCAAACTAATTTAATGTAAAAGTTCTATTATCTAAATAATTCAATTAAAATTTATAGTCACAGGCAACCAATATAAATATGTTTCCCTTGTACCAATAGCCGGTACTGTCTAATGAGCTAACAATAAGTGACGTACAATAAGAAGCATTAGCAACAAAATTTGCTGGTGACTGAAAATATCGAGATTTTCATTTAAAGGGACAACATTTCAAACAGTAGAGCAACCGGTTCTATCACGAAATAAGAATAAAAGGTCGTAAGAATATAAAAACGAAGAACTGAGCGACTCAAATACAGAGTTTAACTCTATCGAATGATGAAATAAAACCACTAGAAAGAAGGGATTCCTACTAATTTCTCTCTCCGTGTAATGAGTTTTTGCAGTGTGGTGAATACTATCGTACTAAATTTAGTGACATATGTTATAGGTGTCTATAGTTATTGGTAATTTGCATGATATTTTTTAATAACATGATTTGCGGATCTAAACTCCCATCGTACTAATGAACGGTTCGTTAATTTCCATATTATAAAATAGTTGCCAATAGGGGACTGCAGAAAAAAATTGAAACATGCAGAAAAAGATTGAAGCATGCAGAAAAAGATTGAGACATGCAGAAACATGAGCATAGTGTTTGTTTTCCAGCGCGTTATACACACATATGTATTCATAGAACTTCAAGTACGCGTTTTACCATGTCAATTTCTTTTTAATTCGCACGCAAATACCCGTACTTGCCGTTATTATCATTACCATGTGCAATCGCCAGTTTCCTTTGCGCAAACCTTTCTTCACATGGGAGCGTAATGTATCGAAAAAAGCTTTGCACAATTACAATAGGATTGACTGCTGCAAATCGTATATAATAATTAGCAGTCCATGTATAAATAAAAAAATTGTCGCGTTAGTATGAAGCGAACCTGGGCACGAAACGTATAGCTCGTTTTAAAAAGCAAGCACTTTACTCGTTAAACAGCAGATCCTATTCGCAAATTTCTTTACCATACAGCAATTAATGCATGGCATTAATTCTTAGTGCAAACTAATTTAATGTAAACCGTCTACTAAGTAAATAATTTAATTTTGACCAATAACTATAGGCGCCCAATTTAATGAACTTCAGTGGGGTAGTATTTCCCATCCGACGAAAACTCATTACCCAGAAGAAGTAAGTAGTAGGAACCTCTCCTTGTAAATTCAGCACATATGTTACGGAACGATCCTAACGGGCCAGGAAAATGATCGACTTATTGAAAAATACATTGTAGAATATAATGGTGGATGGAAATTGTAGTATACAATTGAAAAATCTTTTCAACAATTATAGTGGTGTACAGCATCCAGTTGAATAAATGCAATATCTGTTTACATAGATTCCAATAGGTATTTTGAGAAAATATTACTATCTTTGCATGACAACAATCGTTTCGATTTGGCAAAATCCGTTTCGTAATAAGAGGTATTAATATTAAGCCTCGCGAAGTTCAATCGATATTTACTCATTTTTAGCTACTAAACTATAAAGCTATTAAAACTGGGGACCAAAATTATTCGAAAATTTTGTCTATTTTTAATTTTCTACAAAAGGAACTCTTTGCGGGAAATAAAAATAATCTGATTCGCGTATATTGAAATCACGCTTTGCGTTTCGAAGGATTCGTTAGAGGAATATCTGCATATATAAATCATGTATTATTAATTATTTCCGCAAAACTGCATAATGATTCGACACGACGCGTCGTAGAAAATCAAATAACGTTTGAGCAATCTATCTACAAGCCCTAAAAATGGTACACGAAGAGAAAGGCTCTTTCCGCGGTTAGTTCGAACGAAGGAAGAGATCAAGCCAGCCATAAATATCTTGTAGGGTAATCAACCCTTTGAGGACTTTGAAACTTTGTGGATTTTAATAATTTCAAAAGACAGCGGGCTCCGTGATTAGTGTACCTGTTGGCGAATGCAATCGACAGTGCGCGTACGTTCCGTTGATGCTCAATTCGGTACGCGTGCACATCACAAGGTTCCCGGCATTTTTCATTATAATGAGCGGCAGGATACGCAGACCGAATGAAAATTAAACGAGAACGCGAAGAATGTAATTTTTAACGATATCGTGCGTTTTTTAATCTAACAATCCCGAACGCGAGAAAAAAAATGCGAAATATATCAATAATTCGAAAATTTTGCTAACCAAATATTTGTATTAATGATATTATGAATATCCCGATAAAAAACGCGCTTGCAAATTGTATCGAACGTTAATAGCCAATACTACTGATTTCGTATGTCGGTTAATTATTTCGCGTATCGAACTTGATTTTTCGGACGACATTCCCTTGTGTGTGCAATAATATTGTAAAAATATTTCGACGTTGGATGCGTGTACGAAATGAAAAAAGCTTGTTCGTATATGTCAGGACTCACCGTTCGCTGCAAAGACCCCTTACAATGAACACCAAGAAGGCGCCTGATCAAGATGGAGGTCCAATTGTAATCCATGTAGCTTTTGCGTCGAACAGTATCCATTAGTAGGTATCCATTATTAGGTATCCATTGCTAGGTATCCATGGCACTTTGAACTATTAGCACAAACACAGTCACTCGCGATACGACTGAAACAATCAGCGGTGAACATGAAACGACACTCACTAGCCAATGACACACCTGGATTATTCCAAAAAGCTAAATTTTTCACGGTAATCGCACATAAAGTCAAACGGCTACTACGTGCATCATGGCGGCCGGTCTGCACTTTCTAGAAAACGGAAAGCCCGTTCTACTTTCAGTCGACTGCCGTTTTGCATCTACCATTTAAGCTTGCGAACACAAGAAATCCGTCGCGACAGTATTGACTTGAAATCCAAAGTATTTAAAAATGACCAGATCGCGATAAATAGTCGTTAAAATCGTTACCTTCGTTGCCTCGTTAGAAGACCTTCGATCAACGTCACTTGCCACACTATACTACTTCTTCAACCACGTCCTTCTTCCTCAATTTTAAAAAGTACGTACAAAATCTGATTCGCTCATTGGTCCACCTAACCAGCAATGTCACCAATCAAACGTTTTCTTCTCTTAAAATTACCAATCAAGGCAAAGTGATCAATCGTGTCCTGTCAGTGCTTACTAATGACGCGCAACACGGTTCCTATATTCTGATTTTTGGTGCATTGTTGCGTTGGCGACACTGCTGCCCCACTACGTCTGCAAACGTCTGGTAGCAGAAGGAAAACATGGATCGCAAATCATACTTCGAAAACGACTGTGTTTCATTGAGCTTTCTTCATAATGTACATTCATGATTAAAAAATGTTTCTGACAGCATTATAAATCGGGTAGATAGAGATCGTACAACAGAACTCTGTGTCGTTGATACTCGTAATCGATGTTTACAAACAAAATTTCTCTCGACACACGGCGTCGACGCCTACCACAGCGAAGACGGTTGTGTTAGTAATATCTGGCTACGCAGCTTTCAATGTATAGCACCGAAAGTCTTTTTATCGATATCTCAGAAACTAATAAATACACGAAGCTAAAATTTTAGATCTGATATAACCAAAACGAAACTCGGGTATCGATATTGTCACTCGTAACCAAAACAAATTTCCGTCATCTGTAATGGTTATTCGCACCCAAAAAATATTTTTGTCTTCAGTAATGATCATTCATTACGAACAAGATTTCTGCCGCCCATTAACAATTGTTTGTATTCGAAACAGTTTTGGTCATTAATGATGGTCATAACCAACAAAATTTTAGTCATTTATAATCGTTATTCATAAGCATTAAAGTTAAAAATGAAAAGTTTTCAGTGACATCATTTTTTCTAAAAATTCTAGAAGGTTGAATGATAAGTCCCTTCCATTAGAATAAAAATCACCTTTTTATCAATTTCTTTTACCTACAAATTTTTTAAAATAACTTTTGATCTCTGGATTGGAGCATCTCACGACTTTTCAAACAGTCTTATGTACTTTGATGTACACTAGCAATTGTTTTATTGCTAGTATTATTAAATCGCCGCGACTGGAGTATTATTGAAACTACGATTAAAACTACGAAACTATGATTGAAAGACTCTTTTTAAGCATACAGATTCCCAATCTATTTTTATTTTTTCTCATTAAACATGTAGCATAGGTATCGTAAACAGTAATTACGCTACAGTGACTCCACTAATATCCAGGACCTATTCTACTTTAACAAACTGTAATGTATGCGCCACCAAATATCTATATTAGTCTTACTATAGATTAGTCCATCTATATTAGTCTTACGATATATACTTCTGTATTATTCTTTATCTCTTTACTTCTGCCGCTTAAGGATTCATACGTACAAATATTGTTGCATCTTGCCAAACCTTCCTCATCCTTGCCCTTGCCCTGTGACTCACCCCGTTTAGTCACCCGTCCAATGTTTCCAATTCCTGACCTATGTCCCTAACTATTTTCCATCCCTACTTTCGACCTCTCCTATCACCCGTACTCCTACATTTCAGATCCCTTATAAACCCTTGACCATTCCTCCAGAACACTCATTATACTTATTATTATTATACTCGAAGACCAAGTTCAAGCATTATTATTTCAAAATCCGAGTCACAAGTCCATCATCGTCGTTTAAGTTATTTTATAAACATAAAATAAAAGCCAGTCTTCGAACAAGGTTGTTCCGACTTATTTTCACGTGTAATCCATCCATTACAAAACGTTCCTTTCTGATCTGTGAAAATGCCTATCTTGTTCGACGAGGATAAGAATATCCTCCTTTGAAAGTTCTGCCCGCGTATTCTGCGCAAACTTCTGATCGACGATGCAGATATTTAAAATGTTCGATTTAAACGAAGCAGTCGTTTCTGTGCCCGCGATCGACGGTGATAGAAAGCTCTTCCGCTTCACGCTCCAGGTCTTTGGATCGTCTCGTTCCTCAAAATGCTCAATTATCTCAGCGGAGTTCAGAATACGAGGCAGGGCGATTAACGATCGGTTGGCGTTTCAGCAATTAACACGAACCGATATCGGTGGCGTTCGCTGCATTAAGGAGCACTCGATACGCGATACGGTGAGCGGTCGCACAAAGTTTGAGCGTATATACGCTTATGTATGTTAATCGTCTCTACACAGGGTGTCCAGAGGGTTCCAGTGAACTTTAATAACATTTTAACGCTCTAGTTGCGATTATTCATGGGGCTCGATTCCGCAGAAGCTAAAGGTTCTCGCAAAGGTTCTTCTCAAATTTTTACGTCGCATAATTAAATAAGTTCAGTAAAGACTAAGTACCGAGATCGTATCGCATTTCATGCACATTATCAATTATCGACGAAAGGATTGACGAGTGCAAGTTTGCGACACCTGAAAGCTCTTTTGAAACACACGAATTAATTCATCGCAAAAGTCCCCCAAAGTCCGTTTGCTATGTCCGCGCTCGCGAGAATTAAACGAGTCATAAAAGTACGACCAAACTTTTTTTAAACAGCCGTGTAAAAACACCTGTGCACGTGCCAAGGCTCACACAGACGTAACCCCGAGGCAGTCACGAAATACAGACACGCGTGCCACAGAAATCGAGGGAACGAGCTTAATTAAATCCCGGATTTTTCTATCCCCACACTAGCGGGCTGAGTTCTAATCGCTCGATGCTTCCCTCTAATCACTGGATCGTGCTCCCCCTTCGCCCCCACCTACCACGATTCTGTTCACCTGGTGCCTCTCGTCCAAACAGTGCCCCTTTCTTTGTTAAACTCGCGAAACTCGTGCACCGGCCGAGCTATCGATCCTTCTCTTTCGATTCGCTCCCACAGGGAGAGATCGGGGAACGAAACGATCCGTGAACAGGCCATGTACACGTTGCTTCCCGATGTATCTTGACGATTAGATTCAGGCGAACGGTAGTGACGAAGTTGGTATCGGATGAACGCGGCAACTCCACCGGACTCGGGCAAACAAGAAGAATGAGAGCTTAATTAAGAGACGGGCTCCTTGGGTTTCCTCTGTTCCCACGTGTGGTTCTTCACTTTTTCGCCCGGCTGCTTCACGTCGCTGCTCCTTTCCATTGGCTCGCTCGGTCGCCCCTGTTTGTCGGGCGATAATTTTTGTTGGCGGGGCGTTTCACGTTCGCGAAATGTTGCGACGTGTTTGCGTTTGAATTTGATGGAATTAGCAATCACCGGGGAACCGTTCGTTCGATCGGGTTGATTGTTCGGGGAGTTGATCAATTTGAATGTTGAGTGGAAAAGTGGTTTCGTACTCGATGGGGGTTTCGGGTTTTCTTGGGTGGTATCCGTATATTTATTTGCAGCAGGCGTATTTGAATAATTCCGCGATATTGAAACGAAGGATTTGCTGGAAGTAAAATACGGTTTAGCTGCGTACACTTGGTTGTAGAATTTCAATATTGTTTATGATAATGGCTATTGAATCTGCGCGCGGTTTGAATGAGAATTGACATCGATCCTCTTCGATGTTAAAAATAAAATGCGATTAGCGTATATCGTAGGGCATTAGTAAGAATTGCTCAACAATTTTTGGCGCAATCTAACCCGGCTATTCCACGATCACTTGCATAGCAGCGTCCATTAATGGAATAATTTAAAACGGAAGTTAAGTTCGAACAACAATACCTACAGCACGGTAACGCTTCCACGGTAAATTAATATTCATCCGAAAATACTAAACTACACCACCTTTTATCCCCCCGATTGCGTAAGCCGCGAGATCGTTCCTACGTTTCGAAAGTATCTCCCCGAATTTTCGTTCCACCGTAGTCTCGTTCCCATTGCAATTTCGCGACGGGTACGGATGCCAAAGTATGTACGTATGTATGTACTTATAATATACCTACCGTGCGAGAGAACGACAGGCAACCCGGAGAATCTGCAAACTGTGAAACAAGAATTCCCTCGTGTCCCGAATCTCCCGGATACCTAAAAAGCCAATATAAGTCGCGGCTGATAAACACGACGTGCTATTTCGTCGTAACGGTGAACGGCGCAAAGAAAATACGGAGAAAAAGAGACAGAGAACCTGGAGTAGAGGATAGAGAGGGAGAAATAGAGAGACAGAGAGAGAGAGAGCGATCTTTTTTCTCGTCTGAGAGGATAGCAGCGACAGAAAAGAAAGACGAAAAGTCAAGTCTCTGGAACAGAAGACGAGAAACGGGGGGGGGGGCGATAGTAAAGGAGGGACAAGGACGAGGGATAGGGTCGTCGAGACCACTTCGGCCGCTCCTTTTGTCCCCGAAGGCGCGAGATATCTCTCTTTATCCGGATTAAGAGGCGAAAGGGGTCAAGACTTCGGGATTAATAATTTGTCCAGAACCGAGAGGGAAGCAGCGATCGCCTGGACTTATCTGTGAGACGGCTCGTGTCGGTCCGTCACGTTGAAGCCGGTGTTCCCAGCACGGTGTCCCCCTTTGCCTCCTGTTTGCCCGTCGTGTATTTTGTCGGGACTGGGCCACGAGTGGCCCGGGTGAAGTCGAGAATCAGCCGGCAGAAACGGTACCGGCGATGGTTCGGACACGGGAAAAAGAAGAAGCACGAAGGGGCGGGCCAGCGCGGCGGTGACCAAAAGAGGCCGAGGGATGAGCAGGCGGGAATGGCAGAACGCACACCGCAGAAATACGACGAGGCGGTCGCAGATAAACGACGTATCGGGGCACGCTTGTTGAGAGAGCGAGCGTTTTCGTTCGATAAACAGAATAATTTGGTGTCGTCGTGGTCGTCGGTGCGATTGATAAAACCGGACCGTGCCGGTGGAAACGCGCTCCGGAGAGCCGCCGACCAGTGTTCGCCCCGAGATAATACACGCTCGTTGCGCCGATAATTTATACGCAGGAGAACGTGCGCCTTGGTCTAGCGGTGTCGCGGTAAAATCGTGCAGAAGGTTCGTGCCAACAATAAGTCGACTTCCAATTGCGTGAGAAACACGCGGAAGGAAGCGACGAAGGTTGGAAACCGGATTGATCGCAGGTTAGACGAGATTGTTCGGCGATGCGGGGGCGGACGATACGCGCTCGATGAACAAGACACTGGAGAATTTTCTTGTTTCGGGAATGGATATGTTTAATACGCTTGGGATATAGTTGAGGTATCTAATAACAATTCAGTAGGGTCAGTAGAGCTATTCTCAAGTCTCTTATCATCTCAAGTTTCACCATTATATGACTGCCTCTTTTTACCACTGTATGTATATTTCTAAATATCTACTCTACTAAATTACATTAGTAACGATGGAAATTATATTGTTCAGTAAATATTAATACAAATGAATTATTTTCTTCCCGGTAGACCTACTTATAAACAAAATTTTGATTACACGCGATTCATCAGTAGAAGGAAGACGATTCCGATCGGATTCTGATTTCTCTTGCGATTCTGATTGCGAGAATTTGATTCTTCTAAATAAGAGGTCTACTAAATAAGAGCTTCTGTCCGTTTTTGAATTCAAAGAAAATAATTTATTAATATGTACTGTGCAATATAATTCCCATCGTTGCTAATGTAATTTAGAAAAGCACGTACGTAGAAATGCAATGGTAAAAAGAGGCAGCCACATAATGGTGAAACTTGGGATGACATTATCGGACAGAACTCTCCGGTAGACCTAATAATATATAGAAATGTCAAGGGGTAAAAGGGGTAAAAAGACGGGGTTCGGTGGGTGCATGGCCATGCACACGGTTTACTGAGAAACTTTCCCAATTGACGTGCTAAACGTGCGCTCCGAATTATGCAGGGTTAAGGTGCGTTAATTAGCGATATAGACGTTCAATAGCGGAATGCACGGTGTGCGTTATTTTTAACTGCGCGGACTTGAAGTGCCCCCGTTATCCAACCTTAACGCAGAGTTACTGCCGAAGAATAGGAATGAAGGGGCACATTTTCTGGCCAGCATCGGAAGATGAGTCACTGCCTGATTGCTTGATTAATGATATGCTTGTACATCTCGGATCGTCGTCTTGAGTCGGCTCCAAGTGGTAGAAATAATTCCTGTCGAATTAGCGAGACCACCTGGCTTGCAATTAATGTGACTCTAGCGCACAATATTTCTTGTCCGGTCTACGAATGCCAAGTTTGAATACATTGGAACTGTTCGAAATTTATTGTTCTTCGTTTATAATTAGAACGTACCTACCGAAAAATGGCCGGAGAACTTCGAAACGTGATTTAATAAATAACGTCTCTATTTCTGTGAATATATTCCCTTCGATGCGCACACCTTATTGTTAAATGAAGAAGTTAGATGCCTACTATTGAATACCTATATGTATATTCTTTAATTAAATCCTTCAGCAATTATTCCTGCATTATTATTAGCATCAGTAAACAGCAGGGACCGTGTCTACCTATAATTTCTTGAAACCCCAGTATCCTTTCTTAAACTGTTTAATGATGTCTTTGACACAGCTGTCTGACTTTTCAAATATAAAAGGGGATACATAAATATTTCACAGCCGAGCGAGCACGTGATATTCAGCAAGATATATACTCGATGTAATGCAACGTGTAGCAATATCAGTTTTATGACGCGGGGCATGCGTTTTGTAAGAAGTTCGGGCGAACTTTTAACGTGGCTCTGGTCCAACACGGCCAAGCATATTTGCAATTTGTCACATGCGAGAATTTCGGTGGAATAAGAATGGCAGGGTAAAACTATACCCGGGAGGAAGCAGCGGCTAAATAAATTCGACGATTTCACATCGTTGGCCAAGGCTGCTCATTCCTTTTCAGCTTCTCAAAGTCATCAATGACGTGATTAGCAAGAGGTGGAAGGATGACTTCAATAGCTTGTTACAATATACATAGTGGCTGAAACGACGTGCTCCAAGGCGCAAACATGTCGATTATAACGATTTCGTAGTTACGAAACGAAAACGGGGAACTGTGGTATGAATGATATCGTTGCGAGTTGTCGGATTTATTTATTTTCATTTCATCGAAACAATAGGAAGATCGTGAATATTTGTGTGAAACGCGGGGAGCAACAATACATTCGATATTAAACATATTTTTCATTTCGAAACGGACTGCCCTGCTTTTCGTCATAATAATATGCTCCTATGAAATCGCAAAAATACGTCCTGCATATTTTTGCATAACTCTCGGTACGATGTACGATTTAAAGGCATGTATAGTTCCTATGTAAAAATTTTAGCGACCTTTCCGATGTACATACGTCAGAAATATTGAATTGTTTTGTCACCATGTGTCGCTGCCGTCAGTATCGTAATAAAAAAAACGTCGAAATTCGATTTGAAAATGTTGTTTAAATTGTTCGGCACTTTTGAACGAACGTAATTCCCCGGCAAATATTTTGCATCAATAGGCAATATTTGCGTAATAATTTTCCCTCGCATAATTTCTTACTCATAATTATTAGATACTCATATATACTATTATCCATTATATTCTGCTTAATCTAGAATCGGAATCTAGGACAAAGGAGGATCCGTTGAAACCTGTTTCACTCAAGAGCGCCCGCCCTTGCTTTAGAAATTTCTAAGAATCCGAAGAATATTCGCAAATGGAGTACCGAAGTTCCAGTTTGCGGTCAGCACGCTCATATATATACATATATATTTCGAGATACTCTGCGCCCGTGATCTTTGTAAATCACAGACGAAAAGTCCTTTCTCTTACTGGGATCAGTTGATGTTAAACTTTTGTAGGACAGCCGTCCATTACAGTGATAACGTTGCAACCATCAGCTTCGGAACACTTCTTACCGCTGCTTCTTGTCTAAAGAAGGAACTGCTTCTAATCTCCGCAGAAAGCTTCCTTAAATTCACAAAGGAAATATTGAAACCGTACAATACCGTTGGGGGATAAGATTAAATAATGTCAAAGGGGACAGTAGAATTTTTATCTTCTGCCACGGTATTTTCGAAGAGAATTACAATTTTAACGAATTCTTCCCCCGATGTTTCCACAAATATCACAGAGAAATTATAATATACTGGTAACACTCGTATAACGCGGCTATTCTGTTTCATAAAAATGCCGCGCTACGTATATAAAGCGCGTTATGCGAGACTCGCAAATTAGATCTAATTTATTCGTACGAACTTGCGACGGGAGTTCTGCTACGATCATCATTTCTAACTCATTACATAAAGCACTTTGTCACTAGTGACTCCGGCGACGCCACACACAAGTATATAATTATAACAAATATATAAAGTGAAAAGATAAAGATCTAAAAATTTCCACGCCGCGTTACACGACGATTATTACCACAATTTCGAAAACCGCGCTGCTTAAGTACGCACCGCGTTATACGAGGGTTCCCTGTACAGCCAAATGACAATTTAAGTTCTTGCGCAATTCGACATGTGTGACCACTGATCGCACATTCCGCTAAAACTACGCGCACGAATGATTATCAGAACGTACGATGGTCATAGCGTGACCAATTTTTGTCGTAGAACGGCAAAACTGTTGGACCTCACGCAGCATTATCTAAATCTAAATTATCACAGACCACCTGAATGCACCACCGATGGTAATTTTACACTAATAACTCCTCGCGGGACAAATCGTATCGAAAATGAACCCAGCGCGCAGTGTGACGGATCGTCATTCTAGGTGGACAAAGTTCGGGATGACGAATTATGTTACGGAGTCGTATCAAATATACATAATACTCAGCGTATTCTAAATGATTTTAAACATTTTCTTTCCATTATTTCTCGAAAAAATTTTCGCAGTTTTGTAAACACCGTAAAGCGGTGCGAGTTTTGTTTATACTTTTTTCAAATATCTCTCAGCGTTCTTGAGATATTTCACGAAAGAGAACATTCTGAAGCCACACGCCACTTAACGAAAAGTGAAATACCTTGACCTACGGCACCCCTCGGCAGATGAAATTTGTCACATCTTGTAGAGAATGAACTACAGAATACATTGCAAAAAGACAGTTGAAGTACTTCGACATGATTCGACAAATTTTCATACAAAGTTGAGTTTTGGAAATCCCCATTTATTATAAAATAATGAAATATTTGTTTGGTAAATCTTAAAGTACATAGCTTGCGAAGGAATATCCAACACAGAGCAGACAAATATTCTACAACTGGACACTGGAACTCAGTATTCTTTGTGATACACAAACAAGAGTTACCTTACGCTACAAAACAGATCCGTGAAACGCTTACCTTTGTACAGGTGCCGATATTTTTTTTTTTTTTTTTTTTTTTTTTTTTTGTGGCTTCTTTAAAGTCGCATCGACATTTTAGTCATTAGCGACTCCTTGGGGTGGGGTTATATTTCCTGGTTTAATTTGGTATCCTTTAGAAAATTGAGGGTGTCTGATGTGTGGTCCTGTGACGTTAATGCTGTGTGAGGATCCAGCTTGTATTTCGCTCTTTGGTGTTGGTATTTTATGCAGTCGAATAAGAGGTGTTTAATTGTTAGAGCCTGGTTACACAGGTTGCAGGTGGGTGGCTCCGTTTTTTTGAGTAGATGTTCGTGTGTTATTTTGCTGTGTCCCGTTCTGAGTCTAGTCATGATTACTTTTTCCTTCCTAGTCATGTTTTGGGTGGGCATCTGTTGGAAGAAGTTCTGTGCGATGTCGTGGGATTTTGTTTTTCTTGATGTAGTCCATACTCTGTTCCACTCTTCTTTTCCGGCTGTATGTATTGTGGTGCCGATATTATTAGACGTTATAAAATTAAATTATGACTGTGTTTTTGGCCGCCCCAAACGATTTCCAATAACTTCCAATAAAAGCTCAAAGATTCTGTAACGGTCACTAGAGTGAATTTTGTCCAGCTGGAATGGCGATCCGTCACAATGTGCAGCGTCCAGAATAAAAAGAGCAAAAAAAAAAATGAGAAAGCTCGGCGGTCGACGATTCGACGATGCACGATTTAAAGGATCGTAAAGCGGGGCTCGTCATCGAGGAGCTTTCACCCTTGCGTGGTCGCGATCGCGCGCACGCTTCAGTAGTCTGCGGTAATCTGCCCGTAAACGGTTTAAGCACGCTAATTCTCCATACCTTGAGAAAACATCTTCCCGACGAAGGCTCTTAGAAATGCTCGTTAGGCTTGCCTTGTAAGACCCGTGATTGGTACCCGTGCGGCGTTTTACGAGAATAACCGCGCACCGTCCCTACACGTGAGAATCGAAAGTCGCCACGGTGAAGCAGATAAACGAAACGGAGCGGGTCGAACACGCGTCTAATACAGATTACCCGTTTGCGCGAGCGTCTTCCGTTCCGACGCGGCGGCAAATACATAGACCGACGCGCCGCGGTGCCCGGTTTTAGCCAGGTCGTTAAAAGGAGCGGACGTGTTTCTCACGGGCGAACGAACTGTCTGCTCGCGTGAATTTAATCGGATCGACGGAAACGCCGATCCGACCGGATGCTACGTAACAATCGGCTCGCGTGAACACCGTTCGAACTGTGGGCAATGAAATCGTTCGAGACGGAGGGTGAAAGATCCCAGGATTGGCCGTACGAGCGGAATTTTCGCTTTCATTTACGAATGATTCGATCTCGACTGATCGCTTACGATTTCTTCTTCGGATGATGGCCGAGTTAATGGTTCATTTGACGTGGGGATAAAAAGAACGTAGATCCGTAAAGATTTGTCGCGTTTCTGTTTGGATATGGTTGGAAGAGTGTGTTGCATCGAAATTGAAAGAAAGAGGATTCATGTTTTGCGATTGGTAGGTGGGTTTGCGTCCTTGAACTTGGGCTTGATTTTGGACTGGCCATTGAAGGAACTTGAGGTAGGAAAGGGGCAAATTTTGGATCAATTTTTGTGGTTTGCATTATTGTGATTATCATTGCTACTGTTAATACACAGGGCCATCTGCTTAATTGTAATGGAACAATTCATATTACCTGGTAGTGAACATGGTCGTTGCACGTTTAGATAGAACCGTGTCTATTGAAGTTAACTGTTCAATACCACATACATAATTCGTATCACACATTGTAAACAGTCGTTGATCCTCGATAACAATAATTCGAATGCAAATGTAACAGGATAGTAAGGGTTTCTGAAATAGCGATATCAGGCTGCCTATAATGCGACAGAAAGAATGTAATCGCAACGATCAAACAGCTATGTTTGATGTATGTATGTACTATATTGCTCCGAAAGATATCAACGAAGTAGCAAGGCAAACACAGTTTCTAAAATTGTGAGCACGTTAATAGCGCGTTTCAAAGTTCACGACTGTAAAAATGGATGAGACGTGGTCCAATTAACCGATAACCTATATATAAGCATGTATGTATTTTATTCCCCTCCGTTTAGACGCAATCGCGTCAATGAATGTGTTCGTCGTCCGAGAATAAAGTTGTTAACTCTAAGAACAAACACGTACAGACCAAGCGAAATTACAATTCGCTATTGTTTCGCCAATTATGAATGTAATACCGTAGATAAGAGTACAAGTATATAAGCACGCTTATCATATCACGAACGATCGCGTTCCGCGAAGGCCATCGATCGTGCAAATAACCACGATAAAACCGATCGCAGGCCCTGGAAACGTACAAATGTGAAGTCTAAATTCGCAATAAAACACCATCCATGCGTTTCGAGAAAAAAAGATCGTCGGATAGAGAGGTCAACGAATAATTTTACACTCGGTACAAACAGCTCTCCAATGCCAGAGAATCGGAACTAATCTGTGCACGGTTTTATCATCGTGGCGTGGAACGCTCTCTAAAAACCTAGCGAAAAACCACACGTTATATCCATGGTAATACCGGTGAATACTCTGCGAATTTTGTACCCGCCTCTCCTCTTTCTCTTTCTCCGTACTTTCTCACCTACCTACACGGCAGAGTACACGGCGGTACCCTTAACAGGGACCATTGTGTATACGCATCGTGTATTCACAGCTTCGCGAGACAAAAGAACCTACCTCCTTGCGTGGTTCGGGAACGACTGGCCCGGGTGAGAGATGAGACTACATAGTAGTCGAGCGCGGATTCGTAGCTTGCCGTCGGATTGGTCGGTGTTGCGCGCTTATTGGTTGCTCTTTGCGCTGTACGACGGCAACTCCACGCGGACTGCTCGTGTATCCTTGTCGCGCTAGTTGCGAACAGCTCGACATTTTCGTCCCGCTTATACAGCAGCCGTGCTCCCTCTTTGTCTATCAAAAGGTGGGTTATTCGAATGTCATCGTCGCGCTCGCGACAGATACGATAGCAACCACGACCGGCTGTTCTCGAGTCTCTCATTCTCCTTCTCGCAGTCTTTCCTTGCCACTCGGCTCTCCAATCCTTCTTTGTCTTTCACCCCTCTCGCACGGTTCGTTCGTTCGTTCCATCTCTTTTCGTAGACAGCCCTGGCTGCTTTCTCCCTTCGTCCCATGAAAACAGTCTCTCAGCAGCGAGGCAGCGAGATCCCCCGGACGAGATATGAATTCACGTTCCTCCTTTTATATTCCACGCTCGCCTGCCCTCCATTTTGCTTGCTCGAGTCCCTTGTCTGCCTCGCCGATCTGCGACTACCGTATGTGTCGGCTGCACGGCTATCTCACAGGCTCCTCTTCTCTTCTTCTTTTTACTCTCTTTCTCCCTCGCTCGATCCTCTGCCACTATATACGCGTATGATCGTGTTGTTCCTACATCGTCGTAGCCGTAGTCGTCTTCGTCGTCGCCTCCGTTATCTTCGTTTTCGTCATCGTCGTCGACGTCGTCATCGTCGTCAAGCTCTCCTAGCCGTCGACGACGTGTCTTCCTTCGTGTTGCTTTGTCCATACACCTACATCGTGTACGTAGAAGGTTGAACGCGTGCACGTGCAAGGGACCATAAGCATGTGTTCGTGTGTACAACGTGGTTGGCTGCTCGCGGAGCAGAACATAGGGAGCGGGATCAAACTGTTTGCCCTGTGTGCAGTGCATGCAAGGCAGCGAGATAGGGGCAGGCTATAGAAAAGGAGACGAAAGCAGGCGTCAGAAGAGCCGGCATGGTGACAGAGGGAGGTGGAAAAGAAGCGATGCGTTAAATATTAAAAACAATCCATCAATTAGCATTAATGCCCGAGCATTAAGCCATGTCTGCTTGCCTGCTTGCTTGCTGCTCTTTCTCGCTGTGCGACGACACGTGTCGTGTGCAACTGTGTCGAGATGCCTGCGCGCCTCTCCACATCTGTGTACACGTTCATACGTGTGTGTGTGTGTGTATGCACACCCGACGACTACTGGTAGGTATCATTTCGGTTCGTTAGGCGCTGCCCGTTGTCGTATAGGCGTTACGCAGTGTACATACGTCGTGTGCAAGGTATACATATGTAAAGTGTACACACGTGCGGTTGCACTACGCCTCGCCCTCCATCTATGCGCGCACCAACTTGTATGCAAGCTTGTGTACACACGCCAATATACACGTGCATACGTACACAGGGGGCGAGACAGACTCTCGATGATTCTCCTCGTAGAAACGTTCCCTCTCCTTCTCTAGCAGCCTCCAAAACGACCGACTGCTCGTTCGGGGAAGGGTTAATTTCTGACCGTGGAGATACCGGTCTGGGGGAGACAACCACAGAACTATGTTCCTTCCACGCGTCCCCCGGACTAAGTTGTCGTGTTCCAACCACGGATAAAGATAGCCGAAAAATTCGTGGGATTCGGATGCTCGCATGCACGCGCATGTGGAATCCAATTCCTGCGGCGACCGGCAACCTCGAAAGCGGGCCTTAAAATGGCAATGGCTCGTCACGCCGGATCTTTCTTCGCGACGATATTTTTTCACGTTTACAGGTGGCCGATACGCTTTCGTTTTATCGCAAGGTTGGTTGGTTACGCGGTTGGGTAAGGATACCAGGCCCATGGAAGGAGCTTGTTAAGCCTTGCCCCGATTCGTACTTGAACTTTTGCAGGGAATAAGCGGCACGATGGAATCGCATTAATATCGAACTAACAGAGACGGGTATAATTAACTTGTCCATGCAGCCTGTTCATTCGTGTGGCTTGTATCGTCGTAAGCGTAAAACAGCTTAACAAACGTGGCTGCCGTTGTGTGCAGCCACGTATATACCTGTCCCGCGCCGGGCTGCGGCTTGGTAATCCGGTAAGACGTTTAGCCAGCGTGTTGGCCCGTTTTAATCGGGATCATCCGGCGTCGTGAAGTTACTTTTTCGTCCTGCTAGTACACTTTGTACCCGCATGCGAAGGCCAGTGGTTGCGATGGAATAAGGCACTGCGGAAATCGTTGTCGCTGCTGTTTGGTCTTTATCAGGCACAAACGGATAAGCACTAGTTACATTATAATCGCGTAGACTGAAACTTGGGCAGCTGTTGCATTGGCCCTGCTGAAAGAAGCACGGCACAGGGAAAAATAACGCAAGGAAACGTATGCAATTGCGATTAATGTCACGGCATCGTTAGAACTGAAAATGTACTCGACGCGGAAATTGGACTGTTTCTTGATACGAAAGAAGTACATACATACGCGTTTTAACACCTGTTTGTCAAAGAACACGTGCAAAGTAGTACAAGCAACGCTGAAAATTGCACTGCGTTACACGTCCCGTTTTTACATACATACAGCAATGAAAGTTGTAAGTAAACATCTTTGGATACAACGTATTCTAATATTAACGCGTTCCTTCATCAATCAATCCAACGCATTCTCTCTAAAAAGACTCACGGTAAAGTGGAGGAGTCGTGCTGCCCCGTGGCAATTTTTCGGCAACCAGCATTTGACTACCTGCGCGTAGTTGGAGAAGCTGAGAAAGAGCAAGAAGAAGATCGAAAAGAGCGAGAGGCAGCATTTGCTGGAACACTTTGTGCCTCGAGCGTGGCCAGTGCAACGACATGCATCGGCCGCAGCAAGGGCGACATTATCGCCGGTTGCACACACCGCGCGGCTGCGGATGGTGCGGTATGGTGGTTAGGGGCGGTTAGGGCAGCGCACCACAAGGGTGGTCAAACCGCAAACGAGACCACCGTCCTGGCTATCTGCTATCTGGATAACCACCGCCGCCGCCGATGCCCTCCGCCTCCGCGTTCGCCTCCTGCACACCTCCGCCGCCGAACAGGGCGGGAGAATCAGAGAGGGAGAGAGATAGAGAGGCTAGTTGCACCACCCTCGCCGTCCAATCGACGATACTGACCAACGTTACATTTGCTTATCTCGCTAATTTCGAATCGGTCGATCATCGAAAGCCATGTAAGAACGGGTTAACGAGCTGCTATTCGAGTACAGCATGGATATTTCGGAGGATTTTTTGCCCTGGGTTTGAGCCATCGGGAAATGCGCACACACCTACCATGGATGGGATGTTTGACGTGGTGATGCGTGGGGCATTAACGATCCCCTGGGTGGCGTGGTAATTACTTAATGCTGAAACCAGCCAAGTTTTCGATGTTTGAATTGCTTTTTCAGCGGTGACAAGAGCAAGTGGGAGTGCATTAAAACGTGACGATATTTCGTTTTTTTCATTGCGACATGGATGGGTGTGATCACGTGCTCGCACATCGGAGGGTGAACATTTTTTTGAGATCGCCGTTGGCTACCAGTTTTGTGCAGAATCGAGGACAATATTTTTGGCCGATTGGAGCTGGCAGCTTTTGCTTTATTGCAGATGCAACTCGCAGAAACGATGGCTCGTTTCTGTTGGAATGATTGCGATAATTAACGATTGCTTCAGGTATAAAGGCTCGGGGAATTTATACATACATTTATATAAAATTATATTTCGCATTTTATTTGTCGCGTATATTTTTTCACGCGCAAGATTATTCCCGTCGGAAATGTAAACGCTTACTTCGCATCGATCTTCAATTCTTTACGTTTCCAAAGGTATCGCCAATTATCGAGCGAGATCCCCGATTTCAGTGCTATCGAACTGCAGCGCCAAAGTGCACAAAAAGTCACCACTAATTCCAAACCTGCCCCATTCTCGATCGCAAAAATTATCCGCGACAAGCTAATGGACCTCGACACGTCGCCGATCGAGAGCCACCATTACATAATTCTCGCATCGATCGATTATATAGATCGGTCCGTTTAACCGTGCCCGGCAAAAATTATCCGTGCACAGGTCGATGGCTAATCATCATCGAGGATTAACCATCGATCCCTGTCGATCGTTGCCGTCCAGCTCTCCATGCAGAACCACCGAAATCGTCCAGATTAACATGAAACGTATTAAACGTGGTCAGGTCTCTCCCCGCTGAATTGTTTCTAGTACCCGCAACAAGGAGCGCCTTCGGGAAACCGCGAGACACGTCGTGTCGTAATTTTTCAATGCGACGAAAGAAGAAAAAAAACCGTGGCAGCAACGGCGACGGCGGCGGCGGTGGCGGCCTGCTTTTTTGCGGTGGTCCCGCGATCGTAGACACGAGAGAGAACGAATAAATTGAATAGCCCGGCGGGGGAAGGCTTCTTTGTGGAAGGTGCGAGGATAAAAATCTCCTGGTCGTCGTGTGCAATTACCTTGGCATGTAATTGCAGCGATTCACTCAGCTGCGCCGGCCAGGCTGCACGATAAATTCCTCCTTCTTCGCCAGCCGTTCCACCCGCCCGCCAAGCCTCTTTACTCCGTTTCTGTTCCTCGTTTCGTTTACGGCCCGGCTACCGAGAAATTTAAGCGCACCACGGCTCATCGGCTAAAGGGGTGCCCGTATATTTATGCGGCGCACAGAGGGAGAGTGCAGCGACGTTTTATGCCCGTACACATGTTTAGCCTGCGTTTACGATTCCGCGAGCCAGCTGCCGTTTTACCGTGGATCCCTTGATCGTTTCCTCGTCTCTTTCGCGCGCGCGTACCCGTAACCTGTTAAATCGATTTCACGTCGGCGGTTGATTTTAATCTCCGCTCGACCTCTAATTGACGCGTCCAAGGGAAACTTTCAGCGTGTTCGTCAGATCGTGAATTACCCGTTCCGTTGCGAAGATTTGTCGGGTTCTTTTAAGGCGGAGATTTTGGGACACGTTTGTGGATCTTACTTTGCGATTGGTTTCGGTTAAACGAGGACTTTCGTTTTACCCTGAACGGGTTAATTGGGGTTAGTCGGAGCAGCAAGATTTTAATCATATTTGAAGGTGGCAGATGAACCGTACGCTAGTAAAGGGTATCGGCTTGGGTCGTTTGGAACAGAGGATGCCACTGTGCGTTTAGAGGTTCGCGTTACTGTTGCGCTAATGGCCAGGAAATGTTCGCCAATATGCGTCCCCCCTACTTTTCCTCCCTGACGATTCGCTTGACGGGCAGTTTCGTTTTACGATTTTCTTCAATTCGCACTCTAAACCGATCGACCCGCAAAGAAGACCAACTCCCCTATGCAATATTCCGCCGCGGAGCGAAACGGCGTAAGGGAAAAATCACGCCCCGTTCCGGCGGTGGCTCGCGTGCGCAGATTGTTAAACGATTCGCCGGTACCTGAAAACGTAAAAAGCGGAAGTCAAAAATCCATTGTGCAGCGGCTGGCGCGAGGGGAAACGAAATTTCAGCGTTATGGACACGCAGGGATCGCAATATTGGGACCAGTGCTCGCGTTGTTTCGACACGGCGCAAGCAGCTGCCCGGTCCACGCGGCACCACAATTTTTGTCGTTGCATTAACACGACAGAAAAACAACCGCCACGGGGCGGCTGCTACGGTTTCATTGGTGTCAGCCACCTCAGCTTTCCGCGGTTTACACGCTGCTCTGTTCGCCGTGCGCACCTGTGTGCGTGGCCGAGCAAATGCCCGCGAACACGCTCGATCGGCCAGGGATATTTGATTTCTGCGACCGAACATCGAGGGATTACATTTTTTGGAAACTTTTAATCTGGCGCTACCCAAAACAATGTTGTAACAGTATTGGCGTATAGTATACACCAACATGACGGCGTGAACTCGATTTGACAAAACGGTTTTCCTGACGATTCGGTGCACAGCTGATCTGGCATTTCTGTTGGTTTTAGTCGTACGAAAAAGTTAATTGACAATCTGTGCATTCTGCAACTGTTTAAGTCGCGGTTTTTACTTTTGTTTCTAGTGGGCACAATTTGTCGCTGCATGTATTTCTCTTGTTGTAAGATTTTGCGGTTCGTAGTCTATTAACACTAGAACTAGCAAGCAAGTCCGAATGACTTGTGTCAGATTACTTGCTTTGGAATTATTAATACATTCCGGTATCGTTGTAGCAATTTATGGTGAGTTTTAATAAGACAGAATAACAGTTATATTCCTCTATTTAACACTGGAACTACCAAGCCAGTCAAAATGACTGGTTTTAGATTGCTTGCTTTAATGTTATTAGCATATAGGTATTGTTGCAGCAATTTATGATGACTTTCAATCAGACAAAATGACAATTATATATCTTTATTTAATGTCCATTCAATGACTTTCGTGTTCATAACTTGTCTGACGCATGCTATCTGAATAGTACCAAAATCTATCGATAGTTCTAGTGGTAATATTATAATTTTACTTGATAATATTTATCCTCTAATATGAAAAGCTGTTGATAAAAGTACCACACCTTTGGAAGCACCATGCAGTTCAGATCTGCCTTCTTTCTTTCTATGTACATAGAATATACGAAATGCAGATCCACTTCACATTTATCGTGGTCGTCTTTACAAAAATTTTGCGATCTACTTATATATCGTGCAAGACCGGCGATCAGGTTCGTTCGAATTCTGGCAAATCGCTAACGTATAGTATATACCCACCGTCAGGCGCGATTCGGAAGTAAGGAGCGACGAAACTAAAAGACAAGCTCGCAAGAAGGTTCCGTTTAAAAGAGGTCAACTCGTTTGATCTACAAAAAGAACCCCACTGCCTTCGACTACGGCATAAAACCGATTCGTGATCCGTCCCATGAAATCGATTCTTTCGTTCCACTCGACCTATCGACATCCCCGAGAATTCCGGGCGATCTCTAATGCATGCAAATCGCCACGAATCCGAAGATCGAGCTTTCTCCGTCGGCTCGCGGGATTACATACCACTCGTCTCCTCGCGCGGCATTTTCCAAGAAACGATTTCCTTCGCCAATCGATTGGCCAAGCAGTGAAAAGAAAGAGAAAGGAAAGAAAAAACGTTCCCCAGAATGCAAGTCAAATGGAAGTTTCTATCGAACGTATTATCCTTAGCACACCGAGTTTCACACTTCCGAGGCTCTGTGCTTTCTCGAGATCCTCGGCGCGGGACACGATTCTCTCCACCGCTCCAGAGACTGCCAATTTTCTACTGCGCCACGGTTTTCACGCGATCGCGCATGCATACTCCCCCAGATATCACGGTTCATCCACGGGAGGATTGCAGCATTCACGAGCGGGAAAGAAAGAAAGAGACGTGGAACAACAGCCGCAACGAGAACAGACCAAAACAGAGGCAACGTTCTAGCAGGCGCGGAGAAAGCAGGTGAAACAACGGGAGTGGAACAACGATGAGAGTTCCAGGAAGAGATGGCATGCAAAGTGATAACCGCTGGAAGAGCGGGGCCAAACGAACCTCGTGAAACTCCAACAGAGAGAAGGAAAGGAGGAAGGGAGAGAGGGAGAAGGAAGCGGGAACGCCAGACACAGTTCGTTAACGGCGAACGGAGAAAGATAGAGAGCAACGGAACTGTATATAACGCGGAATAGTGGCATGATAAGGGATGAACAACGGGGTGGTGGGACGTAGGATGGAAGAGAGGCACGCCGCGTTTATTAGTGTCCAATTGTGACGAGAGAGGCACGGGAAACACGAAAGCGAGCGCGTGAACTCGCTCATTTGCGTGCCTGTTAATTTGCCACGTTTGTGTGGGCACCGTACCGCGGCGCGCCGCGGCACGTACTGCCTCGTCGACGGACAGAGAGAAAATTAGCGCTTTGAGTATAGGTATATACCTGACCGCCTGCCAGCCATCCAGCCAGCTTGCTCCAACCGCTGTTCTCCCGGCTTCGCAATGCGAGCGCGTGGTACATACGCGTACATGCGTGCGTTCGGCCCCCGTACGAATGCCTGGGTGGTCCCCCAACGGTGGGTCGGAAAAAAATCAGCTGACATTCGGCGCCGTGCACTTTTACGCGGACGAAGGCACGATGAAAGCGTGGACAGGATGTCTCTTAACTATGGGAACTGCCGGAAATGGGGGGTTGCTGGGGCGACACTGAACAACTTTCTCCTTTGACAAAAAGGTTGGCCGAAGTTTCGTTTTTGAATTGCCAACGAAGAACACTGGCCAATCATGGCTCCGTGGTTCTCAACCGTGCTCGCGTGCTGTGCCAATGCGTTGCTTCACGACCACTACCAAGCTCGATTTACGCGAGTTCCCATAGTTACAGACACCCTGTATATTATGATATTATCGCCCGTTGCTTGCAGTGTGGATCTTCTTGTAACTCGGTTCGGACAAAGACGTCGCGACTACTCAATGATGAAATCAGTATTGTAAGAGTCGTTATATCGGCTGTAACAAGTTTTATTTTCTGCTACACACCACAGAAAATATGAGAACCATTTCGACCAAACAACATTTTATCAAATATTATTGTTAAAATAATTATACTAAGAGAATCTTTTATCGCAATTATATTCTATAACTCAAGAAGTACCTAAAATCTTTCTATTCATAATGAATAATGTGGAAATAACAGTGCTATGCATTTAGTTCGTATTTTTACGGTTTCGGACCACTGTGCGTCGTTGCCTGCTCAGGCAGCATACGGAGTTGGAAGAAGACATTCTGCTGCGGGTCTGTCCGATCTTACAGATCCGAAAAGAAGCATACCGGTGGCTGTATAAGCGTTGCAAATCGTTTTCTCACAAACCACCGCGGCTCTGGACTGTATTTTTTTGTTTTTTAATTAAATGACACAGAGGGGCTAATTGTATGGCGTGCAACTAGGCTTGTCTGGGAGCGCTACCAGGGTAGGTACCAGCTTGGAGCAACTTCGTCGCCGTAGAGAATGAAAGGACAGCTTGCAACACTTTGTGTAGTCCACCCTGTATGCGTACACCGAGTGCACGGTTCACTGTTCTCGATACGAATTAAAGGCAGCGCTGTGCTTCTTTATTAACGCGGCATTGAATTGATTAAGCAAATAGAGAATTCGTTCCAATCAACAAGAGCTACGAAGCAGATTTCCCATAGAGTGTAACCTACTAACCGTTTCCAGCGTAACGAAAGCAATCGTCAACGCTTGAAATGATATTCAATAGCCGAAGAGCGAGCCTCCTTTCGGTGGTCTCGCACAAAGATCGAACAAAAATGCGAAGACGTCCCACCGATCGACAAACGAACACGAAAAACGCCGAAATGTCGTTCGTTTCGTTCCGCTGCCGAACGACCGGATTCCCCGTCACAGAATGATCGAACGAGGGATGGAAGGCGTGACGAACGTATATACGACACGGTGGACCAACGTAAAAGGTACACGGCTTTCCGCGAAATTGGACATCGACGTAATGGAGCAGAGCGCAGGGTAATAAAGCAGAGGGGCGCGGCGCAGGTAGCTCAAGTTATCAGCCACTAACGATCCCAATGATAACGGTACGCTCCGCTTATTACGCCGTTACCCGTCCGCTTTTGCGCGTAAAATTGAGATTACACGGTGCCCGGCCGCGATCACAATCGATCAAACCGTCGACGTGTATCCGTTTCCGGAAAACACGCCGGACACGGTCCGCTTGATACTCGCGTACGAGGCACGCAGAAAATGTTAGGTCTAATGAAATGAAACAACCGGTAGATCGGTCGATGAGATCGTCGCGAGGTGTTTGACGATCGCGTGGACATGCCTCGCTTGTAATAAGTAATAAGTATAGAGAAGTCCCGCTAAACGTTTGTCAATCACAATTTCCTTACCTTCGGATTAGATTACACTTGAATCGGTAAGTTGCCTTAAGGAACGAAAGGGTCAGAAATGGGATTTAAAACGTGGACCGTTGATTTTAATAATCGCCCCCGATGATTACCGGGGAAAGAGTTCGAAGGCGCGAAATTTTAAACGCTGTTCGGAGCTTTGCAACCCGCTGGGGCAACGAGCCCATGGTCGGTCGAATCGCAGAAACAACAGTAGCCATATTTTCTAACGAAACGAACGGGAACGGGCACACGGGATAAACAGAGCCGCGACCAGGTGTTTGTTTCTCTGTTCCCTGAATTAACCATAATAACTGATCCATTTAACCGGCGAATACTTTGGTGCTAATTTCATCGCATCCCCGAGTGTCCCCGAGTGTTTTGTAGACCACGTTAAAGTGGAAAGACGGGGGAAAAATAGGGATTCGCCCGAAGGTATTTTTCAAAGGGTATAAATACGTAGATGCCTTTCATGTTATATGTACTTGTAGCTGATGGAACACTCTTTAAAAATATATAAACAGATTCGAGTCAGCTCCACTCTGTAAAAAAATATAGCACCGCGAAATTTAACAAATTTGGGAAAAATGGGATCGTTCTGAAGTGGACATTTTCAATTACCGGTGCCCTGCGGCAAAATTTAGTCTATAGATAATACGAAACTATGCCCAAAATTTCATACATTCCCAAAGAGGTCGAAAAATTGAATTTATTTCGCGTTTTTACGGTTTCGGACCACTGTGCGACGCACAGTGGTGCAAAGTCCCCGAAACGTGGCAAAAATTCGTTTTCTATGGAAACGACATTTTAAAAAAATTTTACGGCAATATTGAAACACACCGATCGTGGATCATAATATAACTTGAAACGAGAAACTGACATTAAAAACAACTACGATATATGTTATTTAGGAACAATTTTTTTTTCATTTTTTGTTGTTTTGGAGTATAATCCTTGATTTTTCAAACTTTTATCCTATAGATATTTTTCAACGCGATAAGTACTTACTTTGAAATTAAAAAATTAAAACAACATATAAGGTTGAAAGCCAATTATTAATTTTTGTTATATCATTTATCCCATGTATACATTTCATGTATACACTTCATTTTATTCATTTTGTATAACCAGTCACAAAATATCATAATTACTACTGCAGAAACATTTCTTGAAATTCTGCCGCGTTTGGGGGATTTTGCACCACTGTGCGACGTCTCGGTGCACCCCCACTGCAACGATTCGCTAACTCCGCCGCTCATTGTCAGCCGGCTTTACCCCTGCCAATTTTACCACCAGCGGAGATGCATCGGTCCTGCCGCGCCGCATATCATTACCATGCAAATACGCTTGGCGTGCGGCAAAGCCCGTGTAAAATCGTCCACACCCGCCACTTCGCGCGCCGCTCGCTCCACCGTCTGCCCTATCTCTTCGCACGTGAAGCTCTAGTCTGTCTCTTTCGTTCTTCCTCCCACGCGACGTCCACTACCGTACTCTCTTCGCACCGGGCTACCCAGTCACATATGCAAAACGTGCCACTATTATAATAACATTACGTCGATGAACCTTCCACTGAATATGCGCTACGCGATTGTGGATTGCATCGCTAATTATGTAGCGGGTGGTGTTATGCGCACGGAGCTTCGGCAATCACGGGTTCTCGTACACTCTGACGGGTCTTTTTTTTTATTCATTTTTATTAATTGCTCTTGCGTTCTCCTTCCTTTTTTATTCGTTCAGCTTTTTTTTTTCCGGCGAGCAGTTCTTTTTTCGTTTATTCGTTTCCCACAGAAATCGCGTGCAACGCGCGGGGAACGAACCGCCGCGCGGCGTCCGACATGTGCACGCGGTTGCATATCTTTTTTTTTGTTTGTTTTTGATCGGCGAAACGGTGTCGTAATTTTCGCGATACGATACGCCAGCGTTGTGACTAAATATTGTTGACGCCACGTCGCGTACCATCCCCCTCTGTTTCCATTTCTGTCTCTCCGTCCTCGCTGGCCACCGTTGACACGTTTATGGACACGGGAGCCCCGGGGACCGGTGCCGTGTGACACTCCTGTTTTATATTTTTGGTGACGGCTGTCGCGCGTCCATTCGTTCATTCACTCGCCCGCTTTCGAATGCGCGGCGCGAAGTGGTCACCGAGCACTCATCGGTTTTTATATTACAGCCGTGGCGAGATAATATTTTCCCGCGATATTTGCCCCATACCTACCTTCTGGGACGAAAATCTCGCGGCGCAAATGAAATGATTGTCTTTCATTTCCGTCTTTCGCTCCGTTTTACCTGTTTTCAATGACGGTGCATATTGTATATGTATGTGCAATATATATAGATATATAATACATATAGAGGGGTGGCAGTTGGAGAATGAATCGAATCACCGAGTTAATTATTGTGTATCACTTTTTATTTAATCGTCTCTCGTCTCGATTTCTGTTATATTTTCTAAGCCAGATAATATTTACAAATTTTAGTATTTTTTTTTTCTTATTACTCGCTTTCCGTCTCACTTTTAGGGGACGTAGAAAAATATCATGGTATACTTAAGAACTGACGTATGTATATATATAATATGTATACGTATATACAAAATGTACAGAGGAAACGCGTTACGAATGCCAGCGTTTGTTTCTAATTAACGCGCGATCTAGCCGTGCGAGGTGCAAGCCGGCTGTACGCGCAACGAGCGGAACGAACTGTCCGAATTTCGAGCCTGTCAGGTTTACAAGGAATCCTCGATTCATGCATTAACGTCCATCGATCGCTATAAAAAGATTAATTCGGAGAGGAATGAAACGGTCGCATCCCTCCGTCGTCGAATGTCATGAAAGTTTAAATATCGTTCTTGATTACTGAAAACTCTGGCAGCTCGATCTTCTGTTTCTTCTTTTCTCCTTTCTTTTCCCCCTACAAAATTGTTCGCGCGAACATCAATTGATCATTTAATCGCGGACACACGGTTTGCATTCGTTTCTACGCGCACCTTTCCCGGTTCGTTCGGCTCGTTTTTCATTCCCTTTCTTGCACGGACCCTTTCTTCGTCAAGAGTAACAACAACAACAATAACAAGAACAACGGCAACAAACGTCTCTCGCAATATCGTATAAGAATTATGTACACCCACGCTGAGATGAATCCTCGGGTTCGGGTAGGCCCGTTTCGATTGTAGCCTTTCGTCGCTGCGAGCCTCACGTTCAGTACATAACTTCGTAGACGGTGGCCTTTTTGTCACCGGACCCAGTAACGATGTACCTGTCGTCCGCGGATATATCGCAGCTGAGCACCGAGGACGATTCCTTCGACTGAAAAGAATAGAGGACGGGTGGTTCGTGAGCACGATCATCAATGAAGTCGCGAAGAAGTGTTGCATGATTTATTATTTCTGCTTCCTGTGCCTTTTGGTTAAGGGGCGCGACAGTAAAGAGAGTTTTATACGGTATGCAAGAAGCGATGTCGTTTCTTATATTCTGTTTAGTAAACGTCAATAACAGAGTTGCTGGACGCACGGCACGGCAAAGAATTATCCGCTCAGTTACAACTTGGGGAGAATATTAACTCTACGCTACTGCTACGCGAATATGCCAAGTAGTTAACTGCAATTTCTGCACATTTGGCATTACTAACACATTTTACCTTGCGTATGCAAAATTCGCAGCGTAACATAGGATAAGTGCGAATATTGTTATTCACAATAAGCTGCACGAACTTATGCAAATGCCACTCTAGAAATTCCTGTTCGTTCTTTCTCCTAATATACGCGTAGCATTAAAATGTACATATATCATCCGTCATTACGGGAATGTGCAGATTAAATAAATTGGTTCGTAAAAATTCCACGGAGTACCGGTTAAAGCAATTTGTATTCACTGGACTACTCCCTCCCTATTAAGAAGAAATTAAGCAAGAATTTACTTCAGAAGCCGACACGATTAACTCCACGCTCTAAACCGAATGAAAAACATTCCATATGGTATCAAGAAAGCTATATCTGCATTTAATACATTCTACAACGGACGTTCGAATACATTATAATATTTGACAAGAAATGTCCGAGAACAACGCGCTGCGAAATATCTCAATTCCCATTGCCAGCACTTCATTTGTTCCGCGGAGTCCATCGCTTCGGCAAATGAACGGGCAAATCAGTAATATCCATACCTGGAATATCGAGGCCCCATAAGGTGTGCGCCACGCGTTCAGCAGGTTGTCCTTGCCGGTGGAAACGAACCACTTGCCGCAGGACGCGAATCTCAGCGACAGCACACAGGACTCGTGCAGATGCAGCTGATACTTGTCCGGATTGGTAGCGTGCAGCACCTCGACGTTCGAGTTCTCCATTCCAACAGCCAGCCATTCTCCCGTGGGACAATAGCCGAGCGAGAAAATCTGCGAGGTGAAGTCGTGTTGCTTCAGCTGCCTTCCCTCGCGGAGATCCCACGATCGAACCGTGTTGTCCAAGCCTCCCGTCCACAATTTCGTGCCGTCCGCGGAGATGTCGATGCAGGAAGCACCGTCCGTGTGACCTTGGAACTGTCTGACCAACGTCTGATTATGCAGATCCCAGACAGTGATTCCGCCGTCGCTGCAGCAGCTGAAGCAGACCTTTGAGTCTGGTGAAATCGCCAGAGCGTAGCACGCAGGAGCGGATGAGATTAATTCGGCCTTAATCCTCGGCGTTGGGCTGGCTAGATCCCAGATACTCAAACGGCTAGCCTCGCCGCCGACTATGAGCGTCCTCCCATCCGGCAGCAATTTCACCGACCTGGACATGTCAAGTTGTTCGTTGTGTTATTGGGCCACGTGGTTGGGGGAAATTATTGTGCAATACTTTGTTTCATTTCGTTTCAGTTTGATTGTATCATTGTATTTGAGCAGACGAGGTATCGAGGAAAATTTAATTTAACACTAAACGTACCGGTACTTTACACATACCTATTCTTACCATAAGCGGTCATTTGACCCCTTATGAAATAAAAGTATACTAAGTAAGCTAAGTATACTTATTGTATACTTTTTTCTTTAATTTAAAGTAAGTTTCGAAAGGTGTCATTTGACCCCGCTTGGTACGTTTAGTGTTAAGGGCGGTGTTTCGTTTTCGAGAAAATGTTCGTAATTGAATACTCTTGAATTACAAGAGTCCTGTCACCTCAAATATAACGGAGTAAAACCATAATAGCAAAGTATCATTAAATATCTATGATCTTTCCGATACCAACGTAATTATTCAGCGCTAGCGAAATCAGTGCATCGAATATAGCCCCTTGGCGGTAACAAAATGGCACCTAAACTCGAAATACATAGTTACTATATACGATCAATGTTTCCGTTGAATTGTCCATTAAAATGTAAGGCAAAGTCTGGGCGAATCTCCACCGCATTTCACAGTTAATCTAGACTCAGGCGCGGAGAATATACGATCGTTTTGCTCGGTTCGACAGGGTTTTGAGCACGATCGCAATTTTTGTGCGGTCGAGCGTGCCGAAATCGGCCAGACTGCGTGGCGGTGATTGGCAATTGTGTCGGATGGTTCATAAAGTACCTTTTAATGCAAGGGGCGCGTGCATTACCGGCGAAATGTATTAAATTTGCCGGTGGCTCGGTCACGCGTTCAAAAAACGCCACTGGCTTCAATTACCGCGCGTATCGCGGGCATTAACAGTCATACGAGCACGATATAATATCGGGCGAACCCGTTAAAACGTGCATCGCGCGCGAAATGTAACGTGAAAACGTCGAATCATCCGTTTTGTTCCACGGAACCGACGTGTCCCCGCGATTTTTCGACGTTCCGCGCGCGGAATATCGAAACTTATTACGATATGATGTTTCATTTGCTGTTTATTATTCTTTTTCTTCTGTTTCCATGCCATTTAAGTTCGACGGTACTGAACCCCGGCGCCTGCGTCCGAAAATAAAATAACGATTGAATAATTATTTGTAACGATCGCTCGCATAATTACTGTCGTCCAGCAGTGTTTGCCATTATTTGGCAAGAGCGATTGCCCCACTGGTATTATACGATATTATATGGTGCGCCGTAATTGCCCTTCACTGCAATTTTCTATTTGGACGTGTTCCGTATTTTGTAACTCGTCGACAACCGAAGCGAATGAAGCGTAAAAGAAACAAATAGCAAAGTCATCGTGGATATTAGCACAGAGATGGCATTAAATTAAACGAATGAATGAAGAAAGGTGACTCAGGCGTAAAGCAACGTGGAATGTTTAATTAAACAAAAATATCGGCTGCTCAAGTTGTCAACAATTTTACTATTTCTCTTGGCTCTACTTTGCTTGAGCATTGTCGTGATTTCATTCGTCGTGGCAAATCAGGTTCATTTCCTCTGACCCCATAAACAGAATATGCGATACCGCAAATAGTTTTTGCTCCAGACTTCATTTTCTTGATACCTCATTTAACACTTTTAAGATAGCCGCACATAAGCCACTCTGAATATTTATACAATATAGTACGTCGATCGAGACTGCAAAAATTCATTTCTCGTCTGTCAGTTCTACTGTGTCGCCACGATGTAAATATAGTATCACTTTCTTTTTTATTGCCCTGCATCTGTTCCGTTCAAATAAATAAATTAATAAATAATGCAAAAGCAATCAGTAAATGAATAAACTGACGCACGAACGAAATTATACAGCGTGTCCATCGCGAACGATATCCACTCTGTCCACAACATGTTCCCACCACAAAACGAGAAAATAGAAATTTCGTCCAAAAATGGATTGGGACCCCACTGACCTTATGTAGTTATCTGGCTGCAGACAGTCAAGCTGCGACACTGACTTGATGCTTCCCGTGCCACCCTGTCCGATGTCCCAGACCTTGACGCATCCCTTGCCGCCGGTGTACACATACTTGGTCGGATTCGAGATCGTGACAGCGCACACGACCTCCCCGTGGTTCAGGGTATTAATTTGCCGTGCATGACGCGGTATCCCTTGTCCGCTCAACGCATCCGGTGGGAAGGGCACCGGCTGCATCTGGCCCTCGCTCGACACGTGGAAGCTGTACGCGCTGAAACATCCAGAAAAATGCGACTCGTGCGGTAAACACGCGTTTGCCAACCATCCGGCAGCTGTTCCGCTCGCTGTCAAGTTCGACGATCCGCGCGGACAGCGAGCGTTTAACGAAACTAGAGAAGTTAATCGCGAGACAGGAATTACGGGTGCTCGAGGTTTGACTTCTCTTTTTTTGGGGAAAATTCATGGATGGATTTCTGCTGCACTGGATAGACAAAATGTATACATGCTACATAGTGGAATTCCTGGGAAAAGGAATATGCACATAGCAGTCGAGGTTTGGTGATAAATTGGCAATGCACTAGCGGTGTTTTTTTTCCTGCTTTTCGTAGGGAATTAATACTTAGTTTATAATTGCGAGATAATTGATAATTGATAAAAGATTATTGTGAAAATATTTTATTACAATTTCTCTGTGTTTACCTGCATGTTTTTTGTTGGTGGATCGTTACTTCTATACTATGTATGCTAGAGCGTTTTATGTACATATAGGTGGAATTTGTTTCTATGCTATGCACAGGTAACAGTTCGTGTTCTATTTGTGTATATCTCGAGGATTAATCTCTCGCCACTGACATTTATTTCAATGTAAAAATATCGATAACGCATCGTTATTTATTGGACTGTGTTTACAACAACGTACAAGATCATTGAATTTTCATAGCAAACAAGAATCGTAGATAACGGGCCACTATCATGCAGGCAGACCGAATATTAAATAACGGAAACAAAAACAGCAAAAAATGTATCGTGTATGTTCGATCTCCTGCTAAAACGTGGCATACATATTTCCAATGTTTCCCTGGAATCACTCATGCGGAAATTCCTTTTAGAAAAATCGATGCTGTCAACGATTCCACGTTCTCGCGTCGCGGCGCACGACTCCATACTTTGCAACGAAAAATTCATGACGACCAACGATTACCAAGTCAACAGTAATTGTGCCAAATGTCGCGCGCAACACATGCTCAAATAAATACACGGTAACTCGTAATCGAATTATCTTATCGCGATACACCGGCGCATTCTTTATAATCTTTCCTACGGCAAACAATTCCGTGTCGCTTCATCCACTTTAGAGACTCGTCCCTAAAATTGGATACGGTTCTCCAATCGGGAATCGTCGAACGTAGCAGATACCATTTGATAGGATAGGATGGAAAGTAAACGTGACATCGTGCTGTTTGTTCCACAATGTTATCGGTTCGGCAGACAAGATTTAACCTGAGGAACCTTGGTGTACATATCTACATATGTTGCTACATGCGTCACGGCAATTATATATCGAGTAGCAAGTGTTCCCTGAATTATTAGTCAACGCACGAATGCTTGATCTTCGGATCAAATATTAGTACGTATAGCTTCATTAAGCGACCTCGAAACGTAGGCGGAAGCTTGGCTGTGACAGAGGCAGGGGTTGGGCTCTACACTAGGGTTAAGTGTATTCTGTCTCGCGTAGCACCTCACCACTTATAGCTGGCAGTAGATTATTATAATAGAGGCCACAACTATGTACTTCGAGACTTGCAATTGATTCTGGCCAGCGTAGAAACTATGCACGCGATTAAAAATAGGGCACCGTTGTAAGATCATTCTAGCTATATGTCTATGTATATTTCGTTGCAAATGGATTACGATCTACTGCTACTTTAACACCAGAACTACCGATACATTTTGGTATTATTCAGACAGCATACGTTAGGCAGATTATAAACACGAAAGTCGTTGAATGGACGTTAACTACAGATATATAATTGTCTGTCTTATTAAAACGCATCATAAATTGCTACAACGACACCTATACATTAATAATTCTAAAGCAAAAAATCTAAAACAAATCATTTTGACCATCTTGGTAGTTCTAGTATTAAAAAAAAACTGCAAAAATATACAGGTACATCAATTTTATAAATGAAATGCTGCTCTTTATATTAAAACAGTAATTGGTTGAAAAATGTTTAAAAAAGTATAAGCTTTAAAGTGTTTTTGAGGTACCAATATTTGCGACATCTACTATCTAAATGTATTCGAGTGTTTGACACGTTCGTTCAAATTGATTACGCGCGTAATTGATACAGTAATTTATGCAGGGAGGAAAATGGCATGCGAGTATGTAACCGTATATGCTCATAAGTGTAGACAAGCTTCAAGGTCGACTCGCGACCGGAATTAAAGTAAAACTAGAACGCTAAACTAAATTAGCAAAATGAATGAATAAATCGGAGCATATACTACAACGACCACTTGCTGCTAAAATAACGCAAGCTATTTTGACAAAGTAATGGCCATTTGATACATCGACGATCAATTGAATCTATCATTTTCTGCATGGCCAATTCGCAAATAAATCATACCGTACTCCCATATTTCATCTGTATATCGTATCCGTTATTACCGTAATACAAAACACACACAGCGTACATTACTCTCAAATTTATTTGCGCATAAATTATTCAACTACATTTTCCAACGTCATACTGTTAAACAAATATATAACCGACCCTGGTATACTCGCATCCTGCATTATTAATTCCCATTAGAAAAACAAAAACCCGACGCTAAGTGCTCTTGCAAATCCTCTAACAATAAGAAGCGTCAATCCGAGTGCCACTTGTCCAATCAACGATATGTTAATCACAAGTCTCGAATGTGTACTGTACTAGAAATCAGCCTCTAACCCAGTAAACTATTCAACCCTTACGTGCGTGTATATACGCGTATATGTATACTCACGGTTTGCCTCCGGGTACTCCAACAGATCCCATGGGTGCCCTCATGGTTACGTGTGGATCGTAGAGTTGCTGAAGCGAAGGTGGTGCTCTAGGCGCCATGTAGCCGTTGTAGCCCATCATGTCGACGTGAGGATGCTGGCCAGCTGGTGCCAGATGGTGTGGTGGCGGGCCGGCAGCATAATGTGGCGGATAGGCGCTCGGTACACCAGGAGGCGGTGGCCCCTGAAGTAGCTTGGCCGATCCCGATGGCTTCAAACCGCCACCGATCGCAGAACCTGAGGTCGGTGTCAGAGGTTTTGAGATCGGTGTCGTTGGTTTCTCACGTTCCTCCATTTTCTTGGCTGACGGAGTACTGGCGTTGCTGCTTGTCCCGCTTCTCGGTGAATGGGGCGGCACGTCTTTTTTCGTTTGCGAACCACCACCTATGGGCGCCACTTTGTCTAGGCCGTTCTCCCGCGGAGACGTTGTGCCGTTTACTACTGGGCTCGTTGGTCCTTCGCTGGCATCGTCGACGACTAGGTCTTGGTCGCTCTTCTCACCGTCACTCTGGAGAAATGGGGTGATACGGTGGTCATTCAGGGATTAGGGAATGATTTTCTCGATGGTAAGTTTAGATCGGTTTGCCAGCTTTCGATGTTGCCATCGAGTCGGTTTACGTATGACTTGCGACATTTTTGGATTTTCTGTCGACGTGTCGAATATAACCGACGGCCGTGGCGAACTTTTTGGAAGCTTTCAACTCAATTGAGGAATCGCCCTAAATTCGGGCGATTTGTACAATTATTGGATTCATTCATGTCGCAGAAATGAAAATTAATTGCAATCGTTAAGATAATGAATAGTTTTCCTTTCTGATGTAACAGCGTACCGAGCGATGGGAAAGAGGTTGCTAGATCGGCCGTGGAATAAAATTTCGTGCTCTAAATGAAATACTGCTGTAATTCATTTTGTCTGATGTTATATGTATATGTATAATACGTCGGATACTTCATTTTTGTCGAAAGTTTTGCAAACAACTTGTTATTTACTTTACAGCTGACTGTTTGAGCTTGCGCAGTCTGTATCTTAGTTACATATTGGTGAGCCTAATCAGCGCTATCTTGTTTAAAGTCTCAATCACGGTTCAACGTTTCCTTCGCAGCTGGTTACCATTGGAATTATAATGATATATGCGTCAATTTCATCAGATTCGTTTATTAACCTGTATCTTCATAATTTTTGATAAGCGAATAAATCAACATTGGGCATTTAACTGATTGCCGTAACAGATAAAGAACATTTATCAGCTACATGTACAACAGAAGGTAAATTCCGTGAATTGTTTGCCCATACGTAATCTATAACATAGCTATGAGTAAAAATTGCGAAACAACAGATACAGGCTTAGAATTATTAATCAACTGGTTGACAAAACAAACACCTCGATACGATCCGTCATGGTGCAAATATCTATCGCGAACCTTTCTCCAATTACGATCACATTTCTTTAAAGCTTTCGCAACTGTGGAAAAAATGATAAGTATCTCGAGGAAGTAACTCCGAAAGTTAATGCAACTCCTCTTTGAATTCGTCTAAGAACAACCAATGTACTCGGGAACTGCGGCTAGATTAAGAAATTCAACTCGCAATCAGGAGAAATAATAACGCAGTGCAAACACTTACGTGACCGATGTCCTTGTCTTGTTCCTTCTTCATCTTCTTAATGTGCATAGGATGGTCATGGTGATTCTGAGAATGATGAGAATGATGCGTCTCCTGCGGTGTTCGTGGACGATTATATTTATCACCGGGCGATATCGAGCTCCTCTGTAACGTGACGAAAATTACGGTTCCCTCGATGCGAACTAACCATCGTTTCAAATAACCCGTCGCAGATCGGCACAAGAGATCCAGATATGCGGGTGCAACCCTTTCCGCCCAATTTCCCACTTCGGGGAAAATATATTTTCACGCGAGGTTTAAAACGGAGCTTGTTACTTTTTTTTACGCGTACGAATGATTAAAGGGATTTAGATCTATCGAAGAATTTGATCGGCGACAGCAGACGAAGGAACACGACTCGACAATATAGAAGTATACATTTACACAGCCGTAAATCTCTGGTTAAATAACAGACAACCGGCGTAGTCTGAAACAACGGATTACCCACGTGTTTCCTGCGGTTCGATCAACGTGACAAAACCGTAATTACCCGCGTCGACGGTTATTATCAATTGTCACGCGACCGTTCGCGATAATCGATTTCGACTTCGCCTGCGTGGCCGTCGAACGGCAGCGTATTTCGATATGTAGATTTCGATGCTTCATGCATGCTGAATAAAATCACTGTATCCGCGAAATAGGATTGTGTATGAGAAATTTCGAACGAATTCGATATGCGCGATAACGTTCAAATCATCGTTCGGTTAAAATATAAACAATATCTTTCAATTATTTTTTTCATCTCTTCTTCGTCATAATCGCGCGGGATAAGAAGTCTTATCGGTTTTATCAAACTTCAATACAATATGTCTGGCAAAGTCGTCGATTTAATTGCTCTGCCGTTGCAAAATTTCATCGCCATCGCGAATTAATGGGAAATAGTTGAAACTGTCGTAATCCCGTTGATCAAATTTCAATCTACGATCTAGCTTTACGTTCGTTTCAGTAATATTACGTTCAATGTTAAGCAAAATCGCGTTTTCTCGCGTTGGAGACGTGGAAAAGCTCGCATTATGCACCGGACTGTAAAGTGCGTGCCGCTATACATATTTATAAAAATCGCGGATGTTCTGATCTATTTCATTGAACTTGCAAATTACGTTCACTGAACCGGAATTAACCTCTACTTTACCATAAATACCAATGGAAGCTCTCTGCTATATAATGTTCATCATTCTGTCACATTTTAAAATTGCTAAATCTCTACCCTTTATTCTATAGTCTATGTCTTTAACATTAATCTGACATTAACCACAAAAAATCCACGAATGTGTTCGCAAGGAAAACTCAACTATCAACGTGCTATTGTAGACACCCCATCATTGTCCGCGTCCTAACGAAGCCTAATGATATTCAGAACTGGCGCACTCGCGCACCCAAAGATCGCAGAGAAAAGAAAAAGCACGCAGGGGTAGGGGGGGGGACGAGGGCGGCCACAAATAACACGCACGGGGCCAGAAAGAAAGAGAATTAGAGGAAGCCTCTAGTACCAAGAAGAATGAAGGCAAAAAAAGAAGAATAAAAGGAAGCAAGGCAGAAATAAAATCAAAAGGAGCAGAAGATGCTTTGAGAAGAGGTTGATAATGATTATAGAGCCGGCACGAATGCAAGAGGGTTGCAGGACGTAGAGACACATACGAGGCAGCGTGGAGGAAACAGCCCGAGGATGGGTCAAATAAGGAGAGAGGAAAATAGAATGGCGAGAGGCAGAATGAGAGGGCGTCGATGGGCGTTTCGCGGTCCCGCGATGATTACAGGCTCGGCAAACCTATAATACACGCTGCTATCTCTTCCCCCTTTTCCTCTCGTTCTTTATGGACGCCCTGCTCTTTCCATTATTTTTCTTTTTCGCCCCCCCCCCCCCGTTTCTTTATCGCTCCACCATCCTTTTCGCGTCAGTTCCCCTCTATCCAACTCTGTACTCCGCTCGGTGCCGTTGCTACGGTCTGGTTCGGGACTCGTCCGCAAGAAGAAGGTCGTTACTTGCATTTTCTACGGGCAAACCCTCCACCGTCCGTCTTTCCTTCTTGGCCGCGAGTCGAGAAGAAAAGTTTCTGAACCCGGAGGAGGGAGGAAGACCGGCACGCGGATTTTATCCCCTAAGCTCGATACAATCGAGCCTAGCATTCGTCTGTAATTACTTTCGTAACGTTAATGCTATCCGCTCTTCGACCGCCGCGGTTATCGTTTCTTCGTTCCGGAGGATCGATTCGTTCCGATTCGTGCACGATTTCACGGATGGCCTCCCGTTTCGCGGACTATTTTCTTCGGGAAATGATAAAATCTGGCTACGCGTTTTTCCTGTCCTTTTTTGTGTCTGCTATTTTTTCACGGTTCTTTCCCTTCGAATTATAGCTCTGGGCAAATTTTGCCGACACTGTACAGAGTAGGCGCGCATTATGCGACTAATGTTTTGTCGTTTTATTTAACGCCACGGTCAGTGGATCACCGTTTCACTTGAACGAACGGTGAGGTCATAGATTTCAGCTGGAGTCGTCGAATGAAGTCATTGAATCGTTGGCTGGAATCCATGCATTCGTAACTGAACAGAGCATGGCTTTACATTAATGTCAATGTTCCCATAACTTTCTAAATCAAGGAGTTCAAGAAAATTTCGCTCAACTTTGAATCAAATTATGGTAAAAAGCGCCTTCATTGAAACATACGCGCACCCACGCAGACTTTTCGCCTTTGATCTTCAGAAACAGCCAGTCACGAATGAGTTTATTTATTTATTCTACACTTCCACGTTATCTTTTTGCCACCTGTCAGTGGTAGCTCGCTTATTTTAGAATGATATTCAGCGCGAAAGTGCCTCGGGCAAAAACTATAAATATATTTCGTAACTCTGTATTACATGAATTTGCGGCGTTGATAGTTTCACCTAGGCAACTTGAATCACTACATTTATCCCGTGTGACTAGTACAACAAAATCAAGTGTTAAAAAATACATTTTAGATACCTGCTCGACCCAAATGTATTCATTAACGATTCCGACCATTTTACAGAAATAATTCGAACCACTCGACCGTGTCAAATAAACGCGTTTCTTATAATACTCAAAATCTGACCCCCTCATCCCGAGAAAATCAACGGATCAAAAACTGAAAAGAGGAAGGGAAACAACAAGGAAAAGAACGGGACGTCGAAATATGGGAGCAGAACACACTTTTCTTAGTACCCGCGGTTAGAGGCATTTTCCGAGCCAGCCTCTTTTCCGTCCGCCACTTTATACCACTCGCACGTTCGTCGAAAACATAATTGCGCGTACAGTGGGTGCTCGTGAGCGAAGTACACCGAGGCACTCGTTGTACCCTTCACGCGACGGAAAGTTACACGCGTGTAATGCGGCTGTAATACACGGGGTCACGTCGCGAGTGCTCGTGCGTCGAGTATGCTGTACGTGCGTCAAGCTGCGTATATTTCGCGCACTTAGATCGCGACCAGAGATTAGGAATAGTTTTGGCTAGTGCACTGTTATGCGCGTTTACGTTCGCGTGTCATTCACTTCTTTCGGGCGACGGTTTTAACGAACACCGTTGCAGACAAAAGGCTGCTCGTGCTCTAACGTAGATTACGAAGATATTTAACAGGCTTTCTATGGATTCATATATTTCATTTCCCGCAGTTAAACCCCATTTTACACCCTGCGAGAGATACGCGAGGAAGATTGTTACGTTAGCGTGGATATCTAAGGGTTACAGGGATCTATACAATTTGAGATAAGAATGATTAAGGTTGATCGCGTACTTGTCGAGATATTGAGCAACCAAAGATTACGTAGGCCACCCTGTATACATTGTATATGTGCATAGTCTACTTGGGGATACTTGGAGCATGTAATAGGCAGGTTTAATATTATTCCTTGTGTGGACAACCGGGTACCCATTTGTATATTTCGTTTAACAATTTTTTTCATGTCCCGCAGAGAATATTGTAAAACCGCTCCGAATTCTTTGGATACTTTTCCGTCGATCCACATTGGGTGGGAAGAAAGAATTGACGCAGAATACTGTAAATAACTAAGCTTCCATCTTAATGAATATTTTAGTTGCCCACACAGGGGTTAATTATAATTTATTTAATATTAATAAAACAATTTCTTTTTACTCTTTCACCAAAATAATTACAGAGTGGTATCATGGCACAAAAGTGTACGTTCAATTGTAGTTCTATGGATTTTGATTTTAATCAGGTTACTTTCGTCGATCGTGTACGTATTGTATATCGAATTGCGCACGCGATAAACAGATACCGGTTTATTGCAAAACGGCTTCACAATTAATTTAGTATGACAGCTGTGATACAGAGAATTTTTTCAAAGAGAACAATAGTGTGCAAGATTGAACGTTATCATCCTTTTTTATCAAACTCGATTCATCTCCTTGACAGATAAAATCGTCTATGAATCATTAATTGAAACTCATTTTTTATATCACCGAAGATATATGATTCTAGATAAAAAATGGCAATGATAAGGAACACCATTCTTCTATAACATTGTTAGATACTGAGGAAACACAGGGACGTTCATAGCTCTTCTGGTACTAGAAAATATAAATTTCATTTATTGTTAATAAATAAATGCCGTGACTTCGTGGACTATTTTATTTCACGCGTAAAGAATATTCTACCGAGGTAGAGCACCGCGCGAGACACGATATTCGATGCGTTACTAATTGTAAGCATCACGGTGATTCTCGAATGTTTGCGAAAACAACGTAAACGCGAACGCAAAGTTTCCGTCGATTTGTTATTTTTCCGAATCGCGAAACAACGAAATTTCTCTCAACGTTACATTCCACGGATTGTTATAAATTCTACGAAACATATCACGCGAATATCGAAGCACTTTTAATCAGCCAAAATATAGAGACGATTTTTCCCGTTCGTTCGATTCATTTCAATTGGATTTATTTATCCACGCCATTAAATCCTTTCGACACTGCAGACGGAAACAGCGTCATGGACGGATAAGCGGTAAAAAAAAAAATGCACATCCGTTGGCACATTTATTTATTTATACGATAGATCGTACGTAGTAAGTTCAACGGATAATCCGATTGTTAACTCGACGTATCGATAAATGATTTGTCTCGCGTTTCATCGGAGCAATATTTACCGAAGCGAAAATATGCGCATGTAAATCTCGACGCATATTATTGTTACATCCGCAATAAAATAGCGACGCCGACATAATTTCATTTGCCCGGCAAACCTTAATTGCGGCGCATGAAAAATAAAGCGCTTTCCCTACCTCCCCGTTCTCATCCACTGACTTTTCCATTCCCCTTTCCACGGCTCTGTTTCCCTAAAATTCTAACTACTCTCAACGTTCATTAAACAATCTGATTTGGAACGACGTCATCATCATTGCATACGCTTTCCTGTCATACTCTACGCGCGTCAACTCTGCCCTAACTTATTCGTTAAAAGTATCCAAAGCTACGCAAATTCTCTCCAACCTGTCTTCGCTAACAATTTCCCATTATCAACAAACGATCGAGTCATCGAAATTCCCGTCACGCATAAACACCCCCGGTTGCTTGCTTTGCTACGCTCAAGGTAAACGCAAGAAGCGAAAACGAGTGGGGAAGAACGGAAAATAGTTGATAGACATTACTAAAACAAACAAAAAAAAACGAAAAAAAATAGAACAAAATATTTTCTACTCACATGTCTCTCCTCGGTGGAGCTGAGACCTGCAACGAGACAAATGCAAACAGTCGTCAGTCAAAAGCTGTGCGAAACGTTTCCAACGGTAAAAAACAAAAACACAGTTTCATGCATGAGGTTCGGGGGGCAGCCGCAACGGCGATTTGGATACAGGCAAAGGAGTCATACAGGCGAATGGAAAAAAAGGGGAAAAAAGAGAAATCGTCGAAATCACTGCGCGTCGATAAAATGTTAATAACGTGACCATAAAAGAAAGACAGCACATGGGTGGAGGGTGTGAGTTGGAAACAGGGGTGCGCCAGTGTGTATGACCGTGTGTAGCATAGCGTTGCATGGATGATAGAAGTGCGAGCGGCGCCCGTATAAATGATCTTCATGCATATTTATGCGCTTTTCGCTCAAAACCGCCGGTGTCCGCTAACAGGGTGACGCAAACACGCTCATCCCTCCCGGAAAGCGGATACCCGAAAAGCGCTTTGAAAATTTCCAGTCGAGCGAGCCGAGCCACACGCTCGTACTGCGCCGGCTACATACTTTTTTCTTTTTTATTCCACCCCGTCTATACACCCCACAACCCCCAATTGTCGACTATCCCATGATCCAGAGTGCTTCGCCCCGCTTCTGGTGACGTGCACATACACACACACACACACACGCGCGCATACACACTCCCGCGCGCAAATATATGAATATATACACGCAGGCAAAGGTTGGTCGACCGGCGCTCTTTTTTTTCCGTGGTGTCGCGAAAGCGGGATCAAACGGCTGATGGTGACAAAGAGAGAAAAATCCCCGGTGGTCTGGATCGTTTTGCAGTAGCGTGGAACTCGCGGGCATTCGCGCAAGCTCATTCGCGCAGGTGCGATTCGTTATACCGGGGGTAGCACCACTCGAACATGACCAGAGATCGGAATTTCGTTAATTTCTTTTCCCGCCGCGCTGCCCACAGAGGTGGCAATTAAAATCGTGTGAAAGGGCGGAAGGTATGCGTATAACGAGTATTCAGGGGTTTTACGATCCTCGTGGAGCAGGCAGCGGCGAGGAATTCGATCGTGAAGGGGAAGAGGGTGGTGGTATTAGGGGGGGATGCTGCGCGCCGGTCTTCTGTGGTTTTTTGGAATTGCCGTGGGGAATGAATGTAACGCGTTGCAAAAGGAAGCGAGGAAATTAACTGGCGCTAATTCGATTCGAGGCTTTGATGATAAGTGGAGGAGAAGGTACGGGTTCGGTGCTTTGCATGTGGTCTTGAGATTGGAATCGATCAAACTGGTACGCCATTGTATACAGGGTGGTCTGTTATTGCTGAAGGGCCAGCTAGGGGGTGATCGTGATGGGTATGGAACTTTTGTAAACGGGGATTTGCTTCTGAATAGAATTTGCGAGTGTGTGCATTCCTGTATTTCGATGCTTCCGAGACAATTTTATCATTTTATCATTTTATCATTTGGTAGTAATTCGCCTTTGCTAATAGCCTACTTGTATTATGCGACGAAAACCGGAATGTACAATCTGCGACGTTTTGCACGGTAATTTAATCGTTTGGAATATTTAGTGTAAGTAATTCGCAACAATTTCCGTAGTCATGTGGGGATACTCGATGCACCACCTTTCCTAAGGCTAACTCTGATCATTTGCGAATGCAAACCGGATGTAACGCGTAATGGAATATGCCATACTGATTTCAAGTCAGGTGCACATGCGTCTATTATATTTTTAAAAATTATTTTCCTGGAAAATAGACCCCCGTTCGCGAACATTGTATTCTAGTCTTCCCAGTATTCTAGTATTATTCATGAAAACATTTGGGTTAACTCGTAGTTAAGTGAGGCATTTTTCTTGTTTCTATGCATACTTATATGTACATAGAAATTCATGATCAACTCTTCGATTTCTATTCCTTACGACATTTAAACATATCTTTCCATTGAAAATTTATTTCACGACTAAAACATGTCTCAAACAATCATTGCATTTATCCCTATCGTTAGTTGCTGTCTTCTCCAATTGAATGAGTAAATTACTAAACAATCATCAAGCAACGAGTCTCACTTTGTTATGTTTAAGTAGATTCCTATTATTCCAGCGAAAGATTCTTGGCATTCTTTATTTGTGTATAACAATGTTACATTAATCTACGTAACTAAACCTCTATCTTATATTTACGCAGTATAGTTGTTCCAAAATATATAACGGATCGATGGCTATAATGCATTTCTAGTAAATATATACGCAGTTATTGACTATTTCACAAAATCTTCCCGCATTTTCGTTAAGCAAGGGATAACTGTTAATCATCGAAGAGTTGAAAATGAAAAACACATAAGTAACGAACCAAGAAGGGACACGTTATAAAACAGGTACTCACCGCCGTTGCTCTTTAAATCATCGGGTTGGCCGCGATGCAGTTCCGGTTTGCTTAGCATCGATAGTGGATGAGCTGCTGTTGTACCGGGCGCTGAAGCGGCTCCCGGCGCCAAGCCAAGACCAAGAAGAGCGGCGGATGCGGAAGTCGGCACCGGAAGTCCACCAGCTGGACCCAGTCCCGGAAGTCCGGGTAGCCCTGGATGGGCTCCTATCGCCGCCCCTGGTGGAAGTTGTTGAGCATGCATTTGCTGCAGTAATCTTGATATATCAGGTCTCTGTTGCTGGAACGATGGAAAGCTAAGTTATTCACATTGCTCGGCATCGTGAACAGGGGAGCATAAAGAAAATAAGCTAGAGAGTTTCGATTCGGAATATTTACAATATGAAATATGTCTAGTATCTGTGAATTAAATTGGAATGTTCTATTATGGAAGGAGGTATTTTAACGTTACGTTATTGTATCATGGTGTTGCGCTTTTATTTACATTTTTATTTTGCCAGCAGATTTATCTGGTTGCTGCGCTAATAATGATTCGATTATTCAAATTTCTGACGCGGATGTAGTTGTTAGTTTTGTATGCACTCGATAATATGGAGCACTGTTGTGTTAGAAATTTATGATACGGTATGGGAAAGTATAAGTGGAGATTGTTGAAGCGAAATTTAAAATGGGGGGTTTCTGGCGTGCTGAATTATTTTATATTAATTGCGGTGGCTAAAATGCTGACGATATCCTTCGAAAAACGATAGTATTATATCAATTGCAGATCAAATATATGATATTTGTATAATGTGTTTCACATAAATCTCTGACTTATATTGTATTGCACAGCATGGTGTCCTGAATTGTAATTGAAACGTGAATGATGAATGTATGGATTTTAGTATAATGTAATATTAGGACATAATTATTTACATACAATTTACCGTTTTTCGCCTATAGTGGAAATGCATCGGTCAAACGGAAAATTCAGCAGCACAAGCATTAATAAAATATCAAGGCAACAGGTTAAGTGTTTCGCAAAGGGGAGTTGCGTGCAACTGAAATAATTGAATTATCAAGCTGCTATTGTAATGGCCAAATGCGGAATATATTGTAGCAAAATGGTGAATAATTAAAAAAAAAAAAATACGCTAACTTTCAAAAATGTTTATTGTATCGAATTGTGAGGTATTCAAAGTTGTGGAGCAGTTCAAAAGAAAGCACAAACTTTCACATACAAGTAGGGTCCATTTCAATTTATACAGAATTGACACAGAAGTATTTCTATAACGTTAACTAACTTTTTAAATTATTTGTTTCACATTGAAATTAGCATTGCACAATATTGATATCCCAGCGACAAACTTTACGATCTCTCCGGAAAATAAAATTCATTTTGCTTATCAAACACCATACTCCGATCCCGTCGCCAGGAGTCGCCTAAGTAACAATTGCTCGAAAGCAACTGTATTTACAAATTTGCCAAAGTCGTGGTCGCACCGAAATTTTGATCAGCAGCGCACGCGTAACAATCAGTACTAACGACGTCAATTTCAATCTCAATTTAGGGTTTCCCTCCAAACGTCCGATCCCTTAGTCAGGATGAAATGTCATCCCCCAGAAAATCCAACCTGACGTCACGCGTTGCCCACCGCAGGGGTGAAAACGACTCCAGGTTCGTGAACCCTAGTAGACCTAGCAGTGCGATGGTCATGCCTCCCCGAAAGCTATTTCATAAGAAGCAACCAGAAACGAGGGGTTGAAACCAACGCGACACTGTAGCGAGAAGAGACAGAGAACACGAGAGAAGGAGTATAAAAGAAGCAGGGGTTGGGGGAGAAATCCAGCGTAAGATCAAGAGGGGATAACAGAGGCCGGTAAACTCGTTACGTGAGCGAATCATGCTTATCGTGGAATTCACTTAGACATTTAGGGTTGGCGAGTAGAGAGAGGAAGAGAAGGTGGTTACAAAGGTGGGGAGAATGTGACACACGATTCCCGTGGAAGAAGGGCCGTGGTCGCACCATCGAGGGTGGATTATGCGAAATAACCCCTGTCGGGCTACGCGCCGATTGTGTACGATAGTTATTTTCCTGGACTGTCGCTGAATGGGCCAAGGGAGACGAGGGGTCGCGGCTGATGTGTTAGCGTGTGTGTGTGTGTGTGTGTGCGCCGCTTGTATGGTCTTCCCGCAGCACAGTTTACCCCCTAGGGACGTATTTGCACCGCCCTACGCACGTGTACCTACTCCACGGATGTTGCTTGCAATTTGCCTTGCGGCCACTCGACTTCCGGCGAGGGGCTTTTGACGCTCAACAACTTTTTCTATGCGAAGTCCGTTCGACAAACGACCACGAGGGACCGCGTAGGGTCGCGTGAGACGAAGAACGATAGAGGAGGACCCCGTTGACGTTCATTTTTCAGGGATATCGATTTTTCAGTAGCGTCACGCTTTTTGAAGCATCCTGAGGCTCTCTGTCGCCCCGGAGGGTAAACGAGATGGTTGACATTTTATCTTTCGGACGGCTCGGGAAGATAGTTTTTTCGTTTCTAGCGATTACAGACAGGTCAAATGGCTTTCGTCACACGGGAATGTCATTGCCGTGGTTGAGCAGTCTAACGGTAACTCGAGGAGGAATGAAACGTTTCTGGGAGAGAAATCCGTAGGTGGGCAAATAAATGATTAATCGCGTCAGTAGGTGGGAGAAAAGGGAAGACTAAGAAACCTGTCGAATTTTGTAAGACAATTATTCTGTATTAACAATATTCTGATCACTCGTACATTAAGCTGTTTCGTTAGAAAATATGTTTGTAGCTGTTAAATCGTAGTTGCGTCGCGTAAAGCGGACTAATACATTTATTTCCAAGTGAAAAAACTGATTGCTACATAATTTTATCAGGTTCCGAAGATAACCTTTGGCTGTATCTAAATTTAATTTAAGCATATAAAACGCGTTACACTAAAACGATAAGAACACGTCCGATATGTATTACCAACAACTATCGCATGCATTGAAATGTATTTTACATAAGTCTGTTAATTAGAATAAGGCACGAATGGACGTAGGTGCTTCATCTTTTACATTAACCACATATCCGCATTACGTACTAATATACGTATATTTAACGCATTGCCGATGGGAAAACGAGAAATCTTGATATCAATCGCATGCTCAATTTACCGGCAAATGCTTATTAATAACTACCAATAAAGTATTAAACCGCTTTATATTTAAACATTAAAAAACTATATTATGAATATTAAATACAGCACAGAAGACATATTTGTATTTTTCCCTACTACATATGCAGAAACGGATACGGTAACATGAACACGTAGGTATTAATATCGAGTTTATTCAGTACAATAAAATAATAAAAATGAAACCGATACAAAACAAATATACTTCCATACTCGCACGCGTTTCGCTTTTCACACCGAATCCTACATATGTACTATCATACTACATAACTACATATCGTACTACGCAACACCATACCACAATTTTAACCGCTCCGCAGTTACCAAAACACCTCCATTTCATACCCACATGCCCGATAGCGCTAAACACTCTACAACCGTCCATTGAGCCAAGCGAGACAAACAAACAAACAGTCAAACAAAAAAAAAACAGAGTATAACCAGTTTTCATCGTTGAACGATCAATAATCGTGTGCCGACCAAACTACAACACGGTATGCGCCCAGAAAATGCATCGTTGGCACAGTTATTTCCATCGGAAATCGCATTTCGCCGGGCAATTATTCCAGTTCTATACAGCGACCGTGGCACCAGTGAAAAACGATGTCCAAGTACGATTGTCCGCGACAAACACGTAGATACACATATATACAGTCAGAATCTGCTGGTGCAGACCAGGTCGGGCATAGACGGGTCCCGATGGTATTCAATTCGTATTCGAAGCAACGGGAGGCCGTCGCCGTTCGTGCAGCGCGGCAAACGAAACGTAATAGTCCCAAACGAGGTTTAACGCGGCGTGAATAATATGCGGAAAGGGAGGGTAGAGACCGGCTGTCTGAGGGGAGGATCGGTCCGGCACCATAGCGCGTTGCTGGAGGCGCGACTCGTCCATACCTGTGCGTTTGAATACGTGTCAGGGTATACCCTGTCCGCCTGTACAAATGCAACCCCTTCTTCCACCCTCGCAGGCTGTGCCAACCCTGTCCGTCTGTGCTGTGCGTGCACGAAAGCGTACGGTGGAGGAAGAAGAGGAAACGGGGGATAGAATGCGATGGTGAAAGAGAGATACCCAATCAGATACAGTGGAGACAGGGAACAGAGAGACAGAGAGGAGAGAGAGGGGAGAAACGGGACAGGGAGAATTGCGTTCCAGCGTGCAGTGTTATTAAACGAAATATTGATTCAACCCCTGTTTACCGAGTAATACATATTCATGGGGGTTGGCGCTTATGTCTATTTGCCTCTGTCGTCCCTTCAGCCTCTAGTCCCAACGGTTACGCGCTATCTCTGTCTGTCTTATGGTTGTGCGCGTTTGTGTCTCGTTAGGTTTTTCTGCGGGGTGTCTCTCTGCTTATCTAAGATGTTCCCGCCCGTAGATTGTGTTTGGAGATCGTTCCCTTGTCTTTATTTTAACGGATAGGACCCGAGGCGGTGGAATCTTGTTTCCCTTTCTTTTTTTCAATTCGAATGCCAGATTACCTGTGCATCTAGGAAGGAGGGGTGCGCGTACACGTACCACGTTGACAACTTCACCTTGTACCTCACTAGACGCCACGGAGAGCACGCACTGATTATGCCCCCGCATGTCGATGACGTGTATTACGCAACTGCAGGCTGCGGTTTGTGTCACGACCTCGATGGGCGATTTGTAGCGGTCAGGCCTGTGCTCGTTAAATCGAGGACAGTGAAACGAGAGTGTGATTTTGTCTGCAGCGATTGGAAGAGCTTTGATTTTTATTTTTTTTTTGACTGAACGATTGGATGATTTTTGATTGGATGGAAATAAATAAAATTTTGCACTGATTACTATTCGACATTTTTCTTCGGCAATAAATTGGGAGAGTACGTAATATTCAAAATATTCGAACTTGTGCGCTCTACGTGCACCATTGCTACCAATTTTATTGGAACCTATTAATTTTATCCCCTCTGCCGAATGTATACCACTAAATTGTTAAATGTCAATCTGGTCGGGCCAATGTATTTCAATTTTACATCAACCCCATCGAAAAAGTGTCCAATTGAAATAGATATTTCCATTCGAACAATTTTTTTTTACTCCCATCTGTCTTTTACCTTCTGGTATTGCACCAGGAATCTGCTAACGTTTACCACTTGTATCGGAAAAAAATCGGTACAGCAGATCGATTGTCATCCACGGCGCAACTCAATCGTCGTTCTAATCGAACAGACGCAACCAAAAAAAGTCTATTACCCCGGACGTGCAGCAAGCTTCCCAAAAATTACGAACCAATTACGATTTAACAATTTTCTTTGCCGACGAATTAAACGGTCCCTTACTTCTATCAACGTTGTCGAACCAGCACACAAAAATAGGTACAATCTACATACGCACCGTCCGTTTCCCATATCCACAATTCACCCAATCCACGAGGGCGACGAGCAACTCGAATAACCGCGAGAAAAAAGAAGTAAATTCTGATTCGACCGTGCTCTTTTTAACACTCGTCGCGCGTGCAGGAGGAATAATTCAAGCGTGTCCAGGCGACGAGAACCGTGCATTCGTTTAGGCGATCGGCGGCCAGGGGATTATTCAAGTCGTGCACGCGAGAACCAACTCGGAACTCAATTATACGTGCCGCGGCTGCCGAATGCCAATTTCGCGTCGACCGTGGTGTATCGTCCGTGCCGCCTCATGAGCATGAGAAAAACGTTTTCCACCGGAAGTCCGCCGTACGAGACACTCGACGGGAAGAAAAGACCGCGTTTTTTGCGCCTTTCCTCGGCCTACGTGCGCGAACCCGCATGAACATGTTCGATTTGGTGGCCTATTATGTAAATTGCTGTTCCCCTGACGAACGCATGGGACAGACGCGTTCACGGTGTCGCAAAAAGCTCTTTAAGCAGAAGCTGAGGCCCTTTGGGGGCCAGGTAATGAATACACAGGGGTGATTCACCCAACCTTAACGATCTTAAATTACCCGCTTGTCGAATAAACGGATGGTCGCGTGTATGTACAAGCGCTCGGTGTTTTTGCACGCGCACTGTTTCTTCCCTTGAAATGCGAACGTTCATGCTCGGACTTCTAAACGCAGCATTGCGTAGTCTTTCGGGTTCTTCTACAGGTGAGAGGGAGATCGAGGAGCGGGGAGAAATTGAGCGCAAAGATTTTGAGGCGCAGGTCGTTGAAACATGGAGTAAAATAGGTATTGCATTGCGGACTGGAGGCCAAGGTGTTCAATAAAGAAGAGAATGTAGTAATTTAAAGGTACGTTTCTGCGAATTTTTACTTTGCTTAAACAAAACTTGTCTTATTTCGAATCTCGCGACAAAGATCCCTATATGTAATAGTAATATTAAACGAGGTGTCTAGTTTCAACGATTGCATGTAATGTCTTTGTCAGTCCCTTAAATAAATATATTACAATATTACAATGTACTATGCCTAAAACTTAATATTATAATACTTATTATAATAAGCACAATTTTAACGAACCCAACAACATTTTCGAACGACAGATCTATAAGCCCGATGAAGCTCGTTCAAGGCACTTCTAAATCGCCGGTCGTCGAACACCGAATGTTCGCATACCGGCGGCTTCGTTTGTTAAACGATTACCAACGCTTTCCTCGGCGGAAACGCGTAATTCTACGATGATCACCTGTTGCGACATCCTAGAGTACGATCGAACTTCCACTCTCGTTCGATTGAAAATTAGGCAATTACAGAGCATGATGCAAACTTACCCCAATTATGGAGTTCAGCTCTGTCATCGTGACCTGTTTCGCTCTGTCGACAGCGGTGGCCACTTGCTGCTGATGCTCCTGAGACAGGAATGGCAGAATCTGTCCGATAATCGCGTTCAACCTCTTCGATATTTCGGCCTGCGAAAGAATCAACAACGATCGTTAATGACTGCCCTACGTTCCTGTCCTATATACGTGTACACCGCGCGCAAACGAATACGTAGTCGCAGTTGTCCCTTTTTAACCGAGCACAGTGGGTGATCGGTCCACGCGTGAGAGCTCTATGCAGTGAAACGCTTCGGCAAACAAAATTCATAAAAGAGCGGAGTAGATTTTATTTCACTTTTACACCGAACACATGCCTTACAGCTGCCCAGGGAGATCGGAAATATTTTCGACCGTCACTCTTTTCCGAGACGGAGTAACGTGCAACCGTGAATACTTTTAACTGACGGAGGGGTAAATTTAGACGTACAAAAGGGCGACGCGTGGTGTTTGTGAAATTATATACCATACATATGTACGTTGGGACGGCTAGTATTCGATTATTATGTAGCATTTATTCGTTGATCGCTGGAGTTCGGCACGGTGTCTGTACAAGGTGTAAGCAATGAAAATAAACTGTGATATAACAATACAAATAGTCATTACTTTCTTGAGATTGATACAGGTACAAAGGCAAATGTTAATGACGGGGCATCGTCGAAAATTATTTTAAAATCTGAAACGGTAAGAAATTTGAAGAGGTAGCGTTATTTCGCGCAGAAAAATTGTAAGTTTTGTGTTCTATGCTACTGCAATTTAATGTTAAAGTTATGGATGGTACATAATACGTCTCGGCCATCTCTGAGACACCATCTAATATTACGTACTGAAGCTCATAGGACGGTTTACGGCCAGTTTAATTGTCCAAATAGAATTTTTATTAATGTCCATAGATTTTACTGTTCTTTCAATTTTTCTTCCTCACTTATTACTTTTAGAAATAATACTATGCGATTTCTGGCCTCTTACGACTTTTCTGTATAATCTATCTGTTGTAGTTTATTGTTTTTTTTAAATACTTTTGTTTACCAGAGGATTAAACCCCGTATAATAATAATAAATAAATGAATAAATAATTTAAAATGCGGCGGGAGGTAGTTTATTATTGGAATTCTGTGATACCGATAAGATTTTATTTAATTGCTAAATCTTCCACGTTAGCCAGATCCGAAATGAGTGCAAATTGCTTTTATTACATTATCCCGGTTAAAAATTAATGCGATCCACGTACCAACGATATTTCGCTCGCTTTATTCTCTAAACGCGAATCCCACGCGTCAAACATTATCTCCCTGCAACATGCCCATCCAGCAACTTACCAACAAAAACAATCTTCTCCCAGCAGTGCAAGAAAAATACGCGGAACGCTTGCGATATCCCTCGAATTCGCGTATTTCTAGCCACTCATGGACGGCTCTCTATTTTCGTCACGACTTGCAAGAAGCTTGCAAGAGGCGGTATGTAACACCGCGGAAATAAGCGACGCGAATAGACACTAGACATAAGATGGATGATTAACGAGACGCGTAGAAACGTCACTGCTTCAAGGGGGTATTCTCGTCCGGAGGATACAAGAAATTGTTCTTCAAATTCTTATAGGTTGAGAATGTTTAGAGTTTAGAGCGTTGAAAAGATTCGACGGCATTTTAATTGCGTCCGAAATATTCACAAGGCTGTGGACATTTACATAACGCTTCTTAAGGGGTTACACTCATCCGTGCAGAGGGGAAAATAAATTAAATTTGCAATGATTTTACTGGGAATTGCGATAGTTTTTTAAAAATACATAGCTTCAAGATTTTACTTTTTTCTTCCAAGTCCTACAGATAACAGAGCAATGGCGATTTAGAATTGATATAAAATTTAACGGAACGATTTACATACGGTCATTTCGCATAGCTACTTTATTTATAATCACTGTCAAATTCTTTGATAGTACAGTGCTCCCTTTAACAACGCGGATTTTTCTTTTTAGACATTTAATTCAACTCAATTTATTCATCATATCTTTTCAATTTTCTTTATCATGGCCAATAAGAGGGGCAAGGAAGCATAAATGCGGTCTTCTGCACGTGAAGTAACTCCTCAGAAAGAAGTGGCACCGAATTCGAACGCATAACGAAACACAACAAATTTTTGGAACTTGACAAAAAATTCCAACGACTAGTGTATCTCTTCGAGTTACACCTGCATATGCATCGCACGCGCAATGCGTATGAGCACATGCACTGGCAAAATATAAATGTGCGTATGTACTACAGTTTCAGTGAATTTCACTCGACGCGGTCAGTCGGTGTCCCTAACACCCGCGTTGTTCCAGGGAGCAACTGTAATATCTTCTTGTTCCCGTGGTCTATGCGACCCGTATCTTCGTCGATAATCTTTGTGCTGTTCGCGTAGGTAGCACGGAAATGAGATTAGATCAGTCGGATTTTCGAATCGCGTATATCAGCGATAGCTGAGAAATGTTGCATACACTAGCCGGCCGTTTCCCCGTAGCGTGGGCGATTTCCTCAAACACGAACGCTGGGCTACTATGTGCTGGCCTATCCAACGAACGAAAGGACTTCTCAGAATAGAGGCTCGCTAACGGAGCCGAAAGTGGCGGCTGCATTTTCTCCGAGCCTGGTCCCTTGTCGTCGAGTCATCGCGGCAAATGTTTATTCGTTCGTGTACACGGGACAAACTTATCCTGTTTAATGACTTCGGCAAACACGCGACGTTAACCGACTCGCGTCCCGAGCGGTAGGAAAGAGCGAGGGGTATCCAAACGGCGAGGAAAAGGGGAGAAGGAAAGAGGTACATACGTAGTTGTACACGCGATTCGTGTTTCTGTAGTTGCACATGGAATTTCGTTTGCGCGGCGCAATGTTGCGCGAGGAATGACAGCTGCGACAAGTATCGTAAGGTGATTATTGGAGTAGCTGGCGAAACTTACCTGTTTGTGCATCTCCACGTTTAGGCCGTACGACATCTCGTAGTACTGCAAGAGAGAAAATGATAGGACGGATTAGAACGGCATAATGTTTATTTCAAAGGCGAAATTGAATATTCCGTAAATAATAGATATAGCACTGCGGTGAACGAAAAGTGTTTGCAGTTTTTCCTGTTTATTTCCTTCTGCTATTGGGTGTGTTTTATTATTTTTGGAGATACAAAATTGTTTAGTAAATATAATCGTTGTTTATTTATTATTACTTGAACGTATCCCTGGAAATGTTGTTTAACAATTTGATAGTTACCGCCTCGTGGGTTTTTGTCTACGTGCGTTATTAGTCGACATTCCCAAGCAATTTTTGCAGCAAGAGGAAACAGCTGGAGTAGTTCAAAATACGATTATAGACATAGAACGTGGCTGCACAGAAGATATAATTATGAAGAGTAAAAGTCACAGTTCCGTTCCGTGGAAAGCGCAAAAAATTTCCGTTCAACGTAATAATTAGGATGGCAGTTTCGAATTTTTCGTTGGGTTGCCCGTGGGTCAGGTAGTCAAGGTATAGAATGGGATTCGAATGTGACAAGAAGAAGCGTTTTGAAACATCATTTCCACGACTGCGATGTATTAATGGAAACGAAGAGTCATATGTTGGATGAGATCCGTTATACCAACAAAAAGGGGGAAAAAAATGAAATTGCATTATGTATAGTGGAATTATATAGTCATTTTGTCATTCCCAATAATAGGCCACGACAATGTCAATTGCATAATGTCTAGTACCGTGTTTTCTGTAATACAGGAAAAATGTCCAGCGCTATGTGAGAAGCATTGTATTCAAACGCATCGTGCTTAAGCTCGGCGAAGTCACAACACTGGACCTTGTGCAATAATAATGATTTATATTTGCGCAACGTTTCTTCGTTCTTTCTATCGAATGTACAAAATAATGATAAAAACAAAGATAATGACCATGATGTTTGAGCTCGCGATATAACTGCAATAATTTTAACACAATTATGGTAACGTCCTGCTGCGATAGTCACCAGATGCAAATGAGGATTTTCAATGCAGAAACAGCCACTATGTGCTTTGCACACTTTGTCCAACAAAATCTAATTCGCTGTAAAACCGAAAACAGGGGAACAAATGTTCACAAAACTGAGATCCAGCCGGATTCTGCTTTCACAAACTTTTTCAAACGTTTGCCGGCACACATGCGTGTAACAATAGAATATCAAATACGTAGTCCCACAATTCATAGAAGTTACACGCGCATCCGTATGAGTTTCCAGATCGTTGTAAAAAGTTGATGCCAGCAAACAGAATTCCATATAAACGATATCCAATCTGCTTATCGTATCAATTCCGCGTCCATTAGGCGCATAGTTTACGACGCGGCAGACAAACGTTTAATAAAACATCCCGCGAATGCTCGTCTAAAAACTTCGACTCGTTTCCCCTGCAAATGCAAGGAAAACAGACCCCAACGAAAACCTTCATTATATCCAACAAGAATATTAATCCCGGCGTTACGACACCGACGGAAACTTCTACAGTTCCCGATGCGAAGTATCTTTCATCGGCTACCAACGGCCGGGTCGTTAGCGGGGCCACGAAGAGACGGTCATAATTGCGGTAAACGAGCATTTTACCGAAGGGACCGTTTTGTAGCGTCATTACTTAACAGTCAACGCCGGCCTCAGCGTCGGTCATTTAGCATCGTGTTCGTACTGTGCCGCGTCTCCTCGCCGTCGCCAATTTAACATCATTTGCCAGATTTGTCCGTGTCTTGCTTCGTTATTTCGTACGTTGCCATTTTTTTCATCCCCCCCCCCGGGGTTTTCTCTCCGCCTATTCTTCTCCTTTTTCCCTCGCCTCGTCTCACCGACGTCGCGTCACACCACCTGTTCGCCGCCGTCGCCGCCTCCTTGCGCATCCGCGTCGTTAACATCCCCGGGCACCATTAATCTCGAGAACGAGCCACGCACACCGCTTGAACTATATCTGGCGCTCTAGGCATGCGGCTCTGCACTTTCCGCGGTAACGCGTTATTAATTATCGTTAATAGCGATAAACTTAATCGAGTCTAGTCGAGTACACTCCGGAGGCAGGAGTGAACGGGAGAGCGGTTGTGTACTGTATATGTTTGCGCGAGGGGACGAACGGAAGTGTGGGTGATAGAGCGAGTAAGTAACTGAGTGACAGAGATAGGGGGAGTAAAGTAACGCAAGGGAGGGAGATAAGCAGGTGTAGAGACAGGAGCTGCCTAGAGAAGAGAGGGATAGGGAGAGAGAAAGAGAGAAGAGGTACGAAGGGTAGTAGCAGTAGCAGAACGTGTGCAACACGCTCGAGAGCCAGGTACCGGTTCTTAATTTTACGGGCCATTAGCCCTGTAATTACACGGGCGAATTAATTGCGTCGTAAGTAAGTTATTCCACCCGAGGGGGAAGGGGGTAGAGCGAGCCACCGACGGGAAAGGATAGAAGGGTGGGAGATTGAGGAAACGGCGATGGTAGGAGGAGGGCAGCGGAGACGAAGGAGGCTGGATGCAGAGGTTGTTGAGATCAACTGCAAGCAGCAGCAGCAGCAGCAGCCAGGAACCGACAGCGACGATCAGCAGCAGCCCTTAGCAGTAGCGCACTCTCTGGACCAACTTCCGCGACTCATTATGGCTTGCACAACAAATTAACGTGACGGGCCCCGACCCCTGTACACCGGCATCCTTAACGTGGCGCTTGTTAATGAACTCGACAAAGAGAACGAGAAAAAGATCTCCCTCGATTCGCCACCGCCTCCTACACCTCGCCCTTTTTCTTCTTGTTCCCCATCTTCTTCCTCTTCCGCTTCTTCTTGCTTCTATCCCTTCCCCCCTCGCTCACTCCCACCCTCTCACGCTAAGTTTCTTGCTTTTTTTAATCATCTCCATCTTCCCTCCTCTAGTTGGTCCGCTTTGGCTCCGACACCCCACCGAGTTGTACTCTGTACACGTCGTTTAAGCGAGTTAACAAGCGGTCTTTTGTTAGAGACCTGGCCTTTTTGCTGCCGCCGGTACTATTGCTCGACCAGTTCTCCAAGAGAGAAGAGGGAAATGATCGGACCAAGGCGCGCCCAGGGTACAATCCAGACCAACAAATTTTTATTGACCCGCCGGGTGAATTAGATGGAAATCGATCGGCCGCCCCGCGACGATACGTAGTTGCTTGTAGAAAGGTATACGTGTGCGTATTCCCATACGTTTCCGAGACGAGGATTCGCGAGGAAACGTGAAAATTGTCCGCGATCTGTTTGAACGAAAGGGAAAGTGAGAAACAGGTTTCTGATACCCCGCGTAACGTGTGCTCGGCGATTTATGCGTAGCAATTATTACGTTCCACTTCCCTTGCGGAAAATAATCAATTACCAATGAAATACCCGATAACACCGTGACACATTAGACGCCAATTAACCGTCGACGCGATAACGTGAAATGGAACGGGCAATGAAAGGGGGACAATGTTTCCGGAGTATTAATACGTGCGCTCGGCGATATTTACGAGGACGTACTTATATAGAATCCAGGATCGTTAACGGTGAACAATGCGTTTAGTGCCACGTTACACGCAATAACAACGTCTCGCGGCCAGCGAAATCTACATTCCACAGGTCACAGGAATTATGAGACAGGACGTGTCTTAGAGAGTCTCTCGCGTGGAACGTCGTGGCTCGTGTCGATAAATCTCCGTGGAATCTATCTCCACGGCGACTTCCTCCGGCGGCGGCGTCCGTGTTGGCTTGTTCGCTTGATTAATCGTGTTTAAACTAGTCGCCTCCGCACCAATTAAGACTGTACAACGGCCGATGCAAGAGCAGCAAGAAAAGATCAAGGAAGACACTCCCTCGTATCCGAGTTAGTGTCCGAGGAAAAACAGGACCCCGAGGCAAAACGCCACGACAGCCGGCCACGTAGGGGACACCAATAAATTAGTACAGACTCGATATAAACGTCCCGAACAAGACGCCTTGTCTACTTGTAACGTTCCCTTCTTGCGTACGTGTGAGATATAAGATGGAAATGTGCGACGTGTAATCGCCTCGGTTAACATTAACATCGCCTTTCTCGCGTTTTCTTCATCCCCCGTGAGACATGTTAGTAAAAATTTGGGGGTTGTTTTAGGGCAGCTCGTAGATCGGCTGCTGTGCTAGGTGTTAATTGATAAGAGGCTACGATCATGAGTGAATATGTGCGAAACGACAATTTGGACGAGACGAGAAGTATTAAAATTATCAATCACAATTGCCGTAAAAAAAAAGTAAAATAAGAATGATTAAAATACTAAAATATTGCGGGAACTGTTCAAAGAAATTTCAGCCTACAATAGAGAAAAAACATTGTTTATACAAATATCTTCGTACACTTTTGGAAATGGAGCCGTGAAATAACGTGAATCAACACAGCGGAACATCATTCGTATCGTCCATTTCTCTACACCGTATTGAACTAAACGATAGCCGAGATATCAGCGTCAATTAATTATGTCACCGAGTTCACGATAAACTCCTGCCTGCCACGCCTCCCTTTCGCAGACATTTCCCCGGACTCTCACGCACACAATCCAATTTTGCGAGGGTTAACTGCGAGGCATTTACCATGAAAACGCCCGGCAATAAATCCCATCTTGCGTGCGGCCGTTGAACGTGGCTTGGATTTCCTCACGGGACACGCGGATCGGTATAATTAGACTGGTTTACGGCGGTCGATCGTTAGAAAGCATTTGGATACAAACCAACAAGGGCAACTAAGTACATTATCCTTCTGCATTACTGGCGTGCCGCTGTACTGCTCGTATTACTTTGTCATTAAGCGTCCGAAGAAGGGTGTATGTACACGGTTGCGGGCCAACCTTCTCCTGAATCGATGAGAACCGCTATCTCTTAAGCCCTGTGCGCACCTACGAGTCGAGCAAGTACATAGGTACGAGCGAGCGTGGGCGGTCTTGCGAGAACGCACGAACATGAACGAGGACCAGCAAGTATTATATCATTCTATGAGTAATGTCGTTTGTTATTTTGCTTTTAAAAAACGACCATATTTCAATCGTATTTCTGTTGAAAACGTTCAAACGCATATTTTTCGCTTGAGAAACAAGAGGGAGGTGAAGATTACGGAAAAACATTTGTAGCCGTGCTTGCTGTTTGAATTTAAGCAAAGTTTATACCGCTACAGGTGCGGTTGGAAGTGTTTGCAAAGTAGAGAATGAACAGACTTGAGGCGCGGGAAATCGACGACATTTGGAGTTAGAAAAAGAGTCTTTTCCTCAGCACACGTCTTCGATATGGTTTTTAATATTAGAGCGTTAAACACTTTTCTCCCTGTTTCAACCATTTTTACTAATTTTCCCTCCAAACAGCTTGCTAACAGTTTCGAATCTTCTTTTCTCTGACGGCTAACACAATTTCTTTCTTGCTTGATTTAATACAGAAACATTATTCGTTGTTCGACGTCGTCTTTACGCTTCCACTAATTAAGCGCGTTAAGAAAAAGCCAGAATCTGGCGCAATATTTGCGCTCGGGTCGTCTACGGCCCATGCGCCGATGTTTCATCGCTGAACGACAAGTGAAAAAAAGATTGCCAAAGATAAAGCATTAGCGTACGCAGGCGAAAGTAACTCGAGGTGCCCGTTCGTGCTCGTTAAGTGTGGATCCGGCTTTAGATTCATTAGCTATGCGCAGTAGGCGCTCAAGATAAATATACAGATACACGTGCACACGTGGCTAAACGTACCACTGTATGGGGGCCGTGTACCTGAACGAAGGGAATGTGCACGGCGTAACAGGCCAATGTAAAGTCGGTGCGGCGAGGATGCAATTAATGCTAAGAAGCCGAGGTGGTTTAGCGGTCGAGCAAGCATGATTATCCTGGATACGGAGAACGAGGAGAGATAGATATAGAGACCAGGGTTAAAGGGGAACGAAAGGTGGCAAGGAGAGAGGAAGAGATAGATAGATAGATAGATAGAGAGAGAGAGAGAGAGAGAGAGAGAGAGAGAGAGAGAAGCAAAGACGAAGCACGGACTAAACTGGAATTAGTGTTACGAAATGGTAATTCCTTACCATCACGTAATGTCGCTGAATCTCGATCTTCTCCGTGGCCAGTTTCTCGCACTCGAGTTTCAAGCTGTGAACAGAGACAGGGTGAAAGGTACAAATTAGTATGATCTTGGTGGAATCATATGTTTCTCTTATCTTTTCTATGTTACAAGTGTATACGTATGTATATGGAATGAAAACTGTATAGCGGGGAATTTGTATATAATACAATGATGGGTGGGAGATGTGTTAAATTGGGGCAACGATTACAGTGGGAACCGATGTGTGTACATATGTTAAGCTAGAATGATATTAACCCCATTCAGAGCCGATGCTGTTATGAAAAACATCCGATGACGGCGGTTTTTGTGATTCGAATTGTTCATGTTCAGTGCAATGCGAAGAGAAACGATTTCGAAAGGTAGAAAAATTATAATATGCCTGAATGTGATAAGAATAATGTACACATATGTATACATGTATATATATATCGATATAAGAAAGCAAAAGATTTGGATCAGAGTATGTCGACGTATATTGTGAGGGTGAAGTTTGGATTTCGAAAGGGGTTAATATTAAACCTTGCTAAACAAATCTTAATAACCGATCTGTATATCTATATTAACTTTTAATAGGGCTGACACAATATTTATCCCACAAGAAACCAAATAAATTAGACCAACGAAGTTCGTAGTCTACGCCAAATGAAATAACTATCTTACCATACCAAGACACAACAAATTCGTTAACCCAATTACGAAGCTGCATATTCGGAAAGTGTACGCGTCCCAATATGAATAATATTCTCCTCGATTAAACGCTACTTTCGCTGCATTTTATTTTCGCGTGCTGCGAAAGGTTCGAAGTGCCGTCTGGAATATCGTTCACGAGCAGCCCTATCGTTCGTTCTCTTATATACCGCGTCATCGATTGCGAACAATGCCGTGCACGTTCGCAAACTTCAAAGAGGGACAAAATGAAAAAAGAAGCAGAAAGAGAGAAAGAGGGAAAAAAAGAGGGAAAGAGTTTGAAACTTCCGGCTGGGAAGTTGCACGTTGTACGAACAATGAAAGTTTCGATCCGCGAAACGCTGAAAAATGCAGCAGCAGCGAGAACCGAGGCTACCTTAATTTCGTATTCGCGCTGGCTACGGTACACGGGTGTCATTACGTGTCTGCCAATAGCCACGTTGTCGTAAATCACTTATGGCTTTTGTGTATCGCGTGCAAAGCCATGGAAGCAGCTGCACAAATTCCCAGGCTCTTTCTCGATGCGCGATGCTGCTGGTAGCTGCTGGCTACGTATGCAACTTCGAGACAAAGGGAGAGAGCGAGAGAGAGTGGCTGAAAGGGTTGATGAGCAGGTGCCGCTTGGCTTCAATCGTTTTACGACTTTCGCCGTCTTTCCGTTTTTTTTTTCTTTCATTACGCGACTTAATAAACTTATTCGTACCGGAAGACCTTTTTCCAATTAACTGCGGTCGCCCGTCTTTTTTAATATTAAATCCCTTGATTGTCGACCGGCGGAAAAGGGGAAGTGCAATAAAGTGACTCGCACAGGATACGACTACTCTATAAGATGAACTTCTTGGCAAGATCGTTTTTACGTTCCACGTTCCAGTTGAATTTTATTCTCGCCGGCGGTATGGTGATATTAATGTCAGCGAATCGATCCGTTTCTCATTGAGATTTGAACATGTTACATTTACTTTACTTGGATACTCGCGTTTTAATATTTTTCGACGAGTTTAATTTTTAACCGTTTCAATGATATATTCGGATCGTGCAAGTTGAACATGTATACTGCGATCCAAAGTTAAATTGATGCGTTAAACTACTGTTTTTTGTCTTTTTATGTGTGTGTGCTTGAGGACGAAATGTGTGCAATATTGCGAAACAATTGTGTGCATAATTATGGTACAAGATGTTTCTCACTTACGCGTGGCATTGGTTCTGTAAGAAATTGAATTCTTCTTTGATCCTATCGCAGGATTCTCCGACTGTGAATTTGATTTGCTGTCCGGGTTGCGGTGGACCCTGTAATCAATTTACAAAAGAAATCATTAAGAATCGAGTAACCAAATTAATTAAATGACGAGATCATTTATATTTAAACAAGCACTCTGTACATATTCGATTTCAATTCACAATTTTTCTAAAATTATGTGCGATAAAAAATTGTATTTTGGTACAGGAAAATATCAGTATCTTAATATATGTTATCGCATAAAATAGGTATCAAAAAATGCCTATTAGATTTCGCAGCAGTAACCTACGGTTTAGTTCGCGTGAAATGCGGAATACATATAGTGGTTAGAATATCTAACTATGTACATACATAATGTAGTACACAATATCGCATTCTAATGCAACAAGTACGAACAAACTACGCAGCCTAAACTTTGTTCTATTAATCGTTCCACGCGTTATACGAAAACGACCGGCGAAAGATTGCATATTACGTATTACCTTTTTAGTCGATACAGCTATTATCCGTGAAAACTAAAAATACTGGCATCCATTTTGAACTGTTTCATACATATTTTACGAGCGACAATAATATCATAGTTCTCGATCTACCTTGCTTATCGCAGAATAATATATTTTTAATGGCGTTCAGTCCTCGTTTCTATCACACAATTACAAATAAGTTTTACGAGAAATAAAATAGGCATGACTTTTTCGTTCGCAAATGAGTACTAGGAATGAAAATTTAGTTACGCCTGCTATGAAGCTGTCGCACTTATGTTGCCGAACTTTTAGTACCTACATAGCATCATAAAATGATTGCCTACCATAAATGTGAGCACAAAGGTAAAGTTGGTCGCAAAACATTGATACAGTACAGTATTCGACAGCGTTTATGATGAAATATAAAAACTAATTGCAGTTTAGTGTGACTTGCATCGAGATCACAAATCTTCTCCACCATTGCATTTATTAAACTGCTGCGCCACGTGTAGGAAATAAACCTAATGATTCTTATAAAAGTGGCTTCATACAATTTTCACACGTGGACAAATTTGAATATAAATTATCGAAAGTACATACTCGAATACGACCGAAAATTAAAAGATATCCCCCACTGGAATCGACCTACGTATCCACCCTAATAACTTCTTCAACTCCAACTCGTCACGTCTCCCTACCCAATCCACACATAATCTCAACCTTCGCAGCTGGAGAAAATTTCCCTAAAACTGAAACCTTCCTCCGACGCAACAATCGCAATGCATACTCGGCCATTTCCCAAACAACCAAACCAAACTCGTTCAACCCAGTTGTTAGCGTTCAGCGAGTCTCCCGATTTGTCTCGAACTCGTTCGAGCTTCACCCTGCATCTCTTGCAGTAATTCGATTGCCCCCGAGTGCAAGATAAAAGTAAAGGAACAACGAGATGTAAGAACGTCGGGACAAAGGTAAACGCGACGGAAACCAAGCGGAACGCGCGACATGAACGCGCGTCAATGCCGCCGGTGAATAATTAATTTCATCCAGCTGTTCACCGTGAAAGAGCGGGATGGATGCAGCCAGGAAGTAATGCGTTAGCGGAGACCCGCGGCACCGCGAAGAAAAGGAGGAATCAGACAGGCGAAGCGAAGAGGCGAAGCGAAGAGGCGAAACGTTCGTTCGCGCCGTTGCTCCGCGGCAGACGGTAGACAGTGAAAGACATCTCTAAACGCCATCGGCAATCGTGCACGCGTGGATGAACAGACAATGTTGTAACGCGGTGCAACGCGATAACAAGATTGCCAGCAGGTGGATCTGCCCGAGCCTCCGGGGACCACGATTCGATACGGCTCAGCTCGCGCGGAGAAATTCTGCTCTTTCGAAAGACCAACGATTCGCCCGCGGCTGCCACGCTTATAGGGTGTTTTGGCAGCGGGGAATAGGATCGATGTACAGTCGAAGGAATAAGGGGATTACGAATCTGCCAAGCAATAGAAAACGCTTGTTTCCGTTGCTGCACACAGGGTGTCCAGGCAGCGCACAGTGGTCTGGAAACCCGTCTTTCGTGGCCAAAATTCAATTTTTCACGTTTAATATTTTTCGAAACCCTTCGAAGTTTCGGAATCCAAAATTTTATTCTTTTGAGATGATTCTCTGATGAGATATAGCGTTCTGAAGACAAAATTGTGAAAATCAAAGTAAAGCTATACGTTTCAGTTACTCATTATAGAATATCAGAATACAGGTTTAACTGGCGGTTTTATACATATCAGCAGGTGTACTTCAAATATTTAATCTAGCTGTAAGCATTTTTTAATCCATGTTCAAATAGAGCAAAGTTTATAACAATTTAAATTTTGGGAAGGCTTATACAAAATAGATTACAAGTGACAGACGTCGGACGTTTTTTTACATGAAAGCTTAAACACTTGTTAACGAGACCATATTTAAGTTCAAGTGCGGTCTCCTGCAATTTATAATTTTGTGTGGATTTTAATAAGTCAACGCCCGAGGTATTTTGGCGTCCTCGACGAGTGTAGCTGCGTAGCCGTTTTTTAACGTTGCTGCAGAAGAGGTATCGGTCGGGCCGAAGAGTCTTCGGTATGGAGAACAAAAATGATTTGACACAAAAATGTTTCAGACAAAAGTTATTCTGCATTCCGTCTTCCACAAATGTCAATATAAAACATTTCAAAAAATATTTTTTTTTATACAAAATTTAATGTCACCTCAGTTTTTACCTGTTATTATATATTTTTGACTTTGTAATGTCCTACATCAAAACGAATTTAACGACCTACTATACTATTACCTCAAATGTTGCAATAACGCCAAAATAACGCCACTCACCGGACTCTCTATGGGAAATTTAATTGCCTCAATCGCTTATGCACCAACGCGAACAAATTTTGCAATTGTCTCAATTTTTTCGGGATTTCCTTCATATCGCTCAAGCAATCCGTTTTAATCGCGGTAAATTGTAAATCGTAAATAGTTATTAATTTTTCCGTTTTTAGGAATCAAGAACTATCTTCTCACTGTATCCCATTTCACTTCATTTTATTTTATTTTATTTTATTTTACTTTACTTTATTTCATTTTATGTTATCTTATTACATTATACTTTATCTGATTGTATCTTACTTTATTTCAATTGTCTCATTTGTTATTCTTTTCTGAAATTCTGTTCTACTCTATTATTATATTACTTTATTATTATTTTATCCTATTTCATTTGTTATTCTTCTCTGTAATTCTGTTTTTACTTTATATTGTATATGATACTATTATTCTCTATGTGACACAATCCCCTGTATACTAAAGGGTTCTCTAGCCCGTTGATTAATGAAATATATTATTATTATTATTATTATAATTATGCCCACGAAAAACGGTTTTCCAGACCACTGTGCAGTGGTAGACAGAGTCGAAGTGCAGTGAGCAGAAGCGATATGCAATAGGGACTCCCATATCCGAATTCAATTTCTCTCAAACGTAACTGTGTATAATATGTACATGTAAAATAGGATAAGCAATTTATTTAAAGCTTTCATGGTAGAATTTATTGTAAATATTAATAAGCCAAATAAAAAGGTGAATTATTTGAACATATTGTTTCTTTGGAACAGAAACCGCCTACTGTTATCGCAATGAAACAATTATGCACGATGCACGTACATCTACATATCTCTCTTCGATCAATTAATGTAAGCGATTTAGCGGGCAAAATTATATTGTACACGAACAGTCCATTTTTATGATCTCTGTTTAAACAAATGAAGCTGCTCCAATGCGGCTGTAAAATATTTATATACGCTCGCCTTTGAGACAGCCCGTATAGCAGAGGTCTTATTCGTTACATCGCTCAGCATGCGTGCACGATTACACACGGGTGTACAGCCGAGGCCGGGTACAGTCAACACGATCTCGACTGACTGCAACGGCTCGTAGAGAGAGAGAGAGAGAGCAAGTGTTAATTACATGTTTGCGGTGTCCGCGAGGATTACACGCTACAGCCGAAACTATGAACTTGCGAGGTTCGCACACGTGAACGTGTGCGTACAAGTACACGTGGGTTCCTGTGGCGTGCACGTGTAATCCAAGAGAGAGAGAGATGGTGTTCTGTTAACTGTATTCACGGTACCCTACCTATGCAAGCGTTGTCCTTCCACCGACCTGTAGATCGTGTTGGATACACTCCCCTACACAACCAGAGTCACCATAGCCGACTAGTATCTCTGTCGAACTGGTGAAAATTGATCGGCGAAATGACACGGTGTCGAAAAGACGATTCTGTGAACGCTGGGGGATGACTGGCGCAGGGGGGGGGGGGGAATGGATATTTTGAATGGAAATTCTTGTAACGAGTACGTATCCTCTTTTTGTATTAATGCAGCAATTTTCAACTGATGTGCCGCGAAATTGGTATGCTCACGGTGGTGTTTAAGATTTTTTTTAGTACAAGTTAACGCGCTGCGATAGCAACGATTAGAAATCTGCCGTCAAATCGTTTAACGCGTTGTGGGATACATAGTTATTTCATTGCCACTTTGGAGCAACGAAGGGAAATAACGTTATTGCTTTCGTAAATCAATAAGAAATGTCTACTTTTTCGTCTGGTAGTGATGAATTTGTTTTTGTGCGTCGTACAATTGCGGTACCAGCCCTTTGCAATATTTTTCAGGCACAGAGAAGTGGTGACTCCAGATGGAGTTGAATTTAATATATTAATATCAACGACCACGCTGTATTACGAATCGCACGTAGATTAAACGTCTAACATATAAAAGGGAACGATATATTATGTTGATAGAAAAGTTATTTTCGCCTCTCAGTTGCCATTGGAATTTCTGTATCCAACCAAGTTGTAAATTGCGAGTGAAATCCGCGATAAAAGAATCTGCACTCCCATTACTCACGTAACAACCCATTTATCCAATATTCAAGAAAACTCTGTAACCTTTCATTCGCAGCCTTTAACATGCGTAACAAACGTGAATCAGATTACTCCAAGCGGATACCGTTCCCCTTGGAAAAGCAAACGCAAAATGAGCACTCTTTAATTGCATCAATTATTCCACGTAGCTTCATGTGACTCATCAATCTTGCCGTGCTTGAAACCTTCGTCTGAATCGAGCGATCGTCCGCGTTGCACTGGCTTGATAATTCGCGAAACTCCCCTTATTACTTTACCGATGAAAGGAAAGCAAAAAGGGTTGCTGATTAATCAACGTCTGCATCGCCGTGCCGCGTAAGTTCTCCAAGTAAAGTACGTATCCTCGACAAGCTCCGTGAAGCGGCGTGGAGGATCATCGAGGGACAAGAAGGAAGAGCGCTAGCCCCCGAGTTATCTCGGGTTAAGCTGGAAGTGCAACGGGTACCTCCTGACCTCGATCACAATCAAGCCGTTGTAATCGAATGAACCGAGAGCCCAGACCCTTACTTCCTTGGTTCAGCTGTCGACGAACTAAATCGATCGCTGAATCCATCGAGTCTCTTTGTACGAGATTCTTGTGGTTCTCTCCAGGTTTTCAGTCTGTTCCATTATTCTTTGGGAAGGCTGCGACGATCCAGTTTCAAGGATATATTGAATCTGTACAATAATTTAATTCTCTATCGAAATGCATACTGCTTACTGATGCAGACATGCGACGTGTGATATCTGCACTCAAATCATTAGAAACGATATTGTACTGTAGATCGGGGAATATCTATTACTCTAAATTGTCAACAATGATTTATTATTTCAACGGTAGTGCCAACTGCCCGAGATTTTATTAAATCACTGCGTCAACTCTCGAGCGGTGATAAATACGCTAATTAGAGTACTGAGATTAGGATGAGCGACATCAGCCGATCAGCAGAATCTTCCAGAGGTAACCGTGGAAACGCAGAACACGATACGGGATGTACCGAGTTCACGTCATTCAATACAGACCACGACAAGTCCATTTAATTGGATATTGACCAAGCTACCTTCAGAGAATCCGATTCACATCACCCCGGGCCTACAGATTCTACCGTGATACACTTTGCAATCATGAAACACGATACAGATCAACGATCGAAGTGGATGCTGAGAATTCGAGAAATGTCACTGTAGATCGTTAGAACTCTGCAAATGCCATGGTAGGGTCCAACTATGAAATTCGATTCGGACAATCCAGGATCCGTGGACCATAATGGGGACAACATCGGATCCGTAGGGCTCGATACACTAAATCCTGCGTCCATAGAACCCAACCTAGGTCATCACTATCGTCATCATTGTACGGACTGTTAAAATCTCGTACGAGCGGCGCTGGGTTCATAGAATTTGATATAAGCGAACGTGAGGAACCTTGAGGACTCACGAGTCTACTCGACTGCTTGGGGTGTCTGGGGTGTCTGGGGTACCTGGCATTCCTGCGGTCCCAGAGTCACTAGGGTCGCTGGAGTGGTTTACCGGGGCTCCGTAGTCATTGGAGTCCCTTGGACTCTATGTGGGAGCAAGGTCATGATACCTGGATACTGGACAGAGATAAATGACTCCAGCAGTCCTGAGAAAGCCAGGAACACCAGCATGTCCCAAGTCACCGAAATTCCTTGCAGTAATGTGTATCAGGTTCAGTGGGCCCATAGTGACTTGTACCGAGGTCTGTGTATTCGCTGTCTATATTGAAATCTATGTGCCAGGGAATATAATGTACCAAATCTTACGAACTCCTGAATAGCCCATATCTGGTATAATATCCTGACGTGGCTGTGTCCCGTGTCAGGTTATTTGAACCCTCGAGACATCTACGTCGGATTCTACGGATCCAGGGTTGTTCGCGTGAAAAATGGCCCCGCGATTTCTGCATTTCACGCGAAAACGAATTTTTATACTTTTGTTAAGGATTTATCTCTTCGATAGAACGTAACACCCAACGCGGCCTGCGTTCTACGCAGCTTGTTGCGGCAGTTTGAACGGTTCTTAACGCAAGCAGCACTTTGCGGCTTTTAGAGCGTTTCGGCTAATGCGCTAAAATGCACTTCGTTACGCTGTGCACCGCAATGTAAACCGGCCAGCACGGCGTGCATTCACTCCACACTCGCTGTGGTGGAAGTAACGTATATGTAGTTACTAGCGCCAGAGATTTTCACGAGCCGGAAGTAAAGTAGTCGGACGTGGAATGTCCGAGGAAAACGCCGCAATACGTCTTTATTTTATGTTCACGACCAAGACCTCGTTATATTAACTATAAGTAGCAGACACGAATACGATGGACCGATAACGATTTTCAATTAAAAAAAGGCTGCACGTAAACTAAAAAAAAATCATAGGCAACTAAGTTATTACTATACCAAAACAGTTATGATAAAAATAGTGCACGAAGTAATTGTATTATATGCGATGAAAGCTTTCACGAATCGGGGAACACGCGTGGGGATACAGTTAAACAATTTCAAACAACAGATTCATCAATCTTTTGATTCCTAATCGGTGCACATTGTGGCTGCATTCATTTCTGAAGATTCAGAATGAATTACGGATTAAATGCAGATATTTTTGTTGTCACAACGGTGACCCAAAAATTCAATGAATCCTTATCTGCCTATCAGTCTAACCTGTTAAGATAAATCAATAATTTCTCCACAGTTCAAAATCACAAATGAGGTTCTTTCATCAGATAAAAATACTTTTCTTCATGCATCGCCGTATCACGATTTAGGATTTCTGTTTTTTCACTGCAAACAAGATAGGATCTATCGATATCAATCGCCTCTGAGTTTATCTACAACCGTAGCAATCCCCGCTTTCTGGAACACAATCCATACGATGATTTTTCTTGAAGCAATTTATCAAGAACATTGCACCCTTGACAAAACGATAATCGGCTGAGACACTTTGACTTTTTGTCAAGATGGAAATATTTTCACTTCGTTTATCTCGCTTACGAGGAGACGAAAATTGTCTTAACTATTCTTGTGCTGCCACTTCGCTACTCGTGCGGAGCCTTATCTATTCAGAGATACATAATTACCTAATGACTGTCACAAAGATTTTAAGATCAATCTCCGCGTATGTATCTATTTTCGAGCATAATATTAGATTGTAAAATATGAATGTCACGGAATAAGTACGATGCTTAAAATTATAAACACATATTACGTACGTGTAGTATACCGTACAAGAAACTGAACACGATTTCGCCACCCTTTACTATTAATATGTACGTGCCTATGGTTTTAAATAGAATTTAAATATCTTCAATATTTCCTTGAAAGAATAAAATGGACGAATAGATACAAAATTGTACCATCTTCCTGTGCTAGCTTAAACTAGCTTTATTTTAAATATAACAATTGTCGTTGATTTGCTAACTTTCCATCTGATATCAATACTGATGGTGACCAACAAGACACCCGTGACAAATACCTGCGATAAATAGGGATTTAAAAATCATGACAATCTGTTTAAAGAACTTTCGTATAAAGTAAGAACTTCAAGGAAGGAATATTTCGTATGTCCCAATCTAACACATTTCGCCCGACACACAAGGAGAGGACGGGTCATATTTTTCCTCGGCACGCTTAACCGCCTCGCGGAATGAAACTTATCGCGATAGATAAAGTGCGATAAATACATAGTGTTTGACGCGAATAATAATGATGTCACATGCTATGTATTCCCCAGATCTCAATCTCATCGAAAGAAACGGTAAATCGTTCCCCGCTTCAGCTCGACCGGCTTCCAATGACAGGTGAGAAATCGTTTTATCAAATCAGTGTTATCACATAAAACTGGATAAAACTGAACGACGCACGATAGTGCTCAGCAGACGCCCAAGAAGAAACCTGCAGCACGGTTTATTACAGTCAATCTTAACTCCAACGCAAGCAGGGACACACAAGCCGGTCGATATTGAATCTCGATTCGTGCACGGTTATCTCGCGGCGAACTTTGCTTGCTATTTTGGCATTGTCATTTCTATTTTTTTTCCCATGCCAAACACACGTCGTTAATGCTGTTAATAAATAGTTTGATACGCCTATCAACGGTGTGGTATCGTTCCAAACGGGATATCTTTTACAGTGATATATTTAGTAGATAAAAGCTGTAGAGCATACAGGAGGAAGTTCTTGCACACTTCTACGAATAGACTACGTAAACAGTTTGTTTAAAAGCAGACAGCTGTGCCCTAACACGTTCAGCTTTCTATCAGCAAACACGTATATATGCCTATGCGCTAACATCCGTTTGCGAAAGATCAATCTTTGCTCTGCTCAATTTTACTACTGTACATAATGATATGTCTTATTTTCGATTTCAAGGTAACTCTTCTTTCCTCCATATATTGAAGCTGAGGCACTCTGTGCCCGTGTTATTTTATTTAATAGATACGCAACCGTGGAATGGACTTTTACGCAATGAAATTTCCCAACAATCCCTATGTTTTAACGAAACTACACATCTCTAGACCGTTCTTGTTATCCTACGGGTCCGTTAGTAATGAACGATTCAGGCATCTCCCAACAGGTATTAAATATCACAGAAAACAGCGGCATAATATTTGACCATTACTAACAGAACACGTCAGCAACAATTTTGAGCAGCCCCTGGGGCCGACAACGCTCTGGAACATTTTCATAAAGGAAACCGCAAGGAACATATTGTTGTTGCAGGTGGATAACCGGACCAGCTATAATGAACCTTTCGCCACACCATTTTGTTCCACGTCCAATCAAACAAGGTACACGTCCAGTCCCGCGTATACACGTTACCCTCCTAACGCACACAACGGAATTCCACCTAAAATAATGCTTTTACATCACACTCCAATATCCATTACAACACGGCCTGCTCGTTTTCCCCCATAGCGCTCCGAAATTAGCCGGCGTCCGCCAAGGAAACCGCAGAAAACGCTACGCTTGATACACCGAGCGCAATCGCGAAAGAATCCAATCTCTTGGGTTCCAGAGAGACACACAGGTACCAGACCAGATCGTCGTCAGTCTCCTTTTCCCGCGGCAGAGTCACGGCTGTTCGCAATCCATCTCGCGGAGTCCCCGCTATTCTCCTCCTTCGCGTACAACACCGGCCAAAAGATTTAGAATCGATTTAGAACCGAGCGGTCGCGAGATTAACAGAAGGGGAGAATTGTATGCCAGTAAGTAGCAGAAGTATTTATTAGATTGCCACAGCGCATTTATCCCAGCACTTGTCTATAGGATCTTCATTGGCACGCCATTTTAGAGCTTCTGTATTTTCTTTTGAAAGCCGCCGCGAGTTGTCTCGCTAACAGATACGAGAAACTCGGACGCATTTTATGCACTTCGTTGGATCTTTAAATGGTCCAAGCTATCCTTATCTCGGACTGTTTGAACGAGTATCGTTCAGACGCACGGCTAATCAATTTAACAAACATTCTTCTTCGAAAGCTTGAATCAATTAACCGATCGTGTAATCGATTAATTGGTGCGAAACTCAATCGGCAAGAAATAATGTGCCGCGGACACGCCAACCTTCACGAACTCATTGGATGTTACGTGTATGTGAATTGTCAGTAGGCGAAAAAAAAATAAATCGAGGCAAATAAAGGAAAAAACATATATACATATTTAGATGATAAAGGTATCACGATTACCCGGATGAATTGCACTAACGCATAGAATCTATAAACGATTATGAAGCGCATACTGTATTGCTGAAACCAGCGAAACGTATTGAAACTTTTGTCCAACAGTGTACCCTCTACCGTTCGGCTCGGTGTATCATTAAAATTGCTCGACTTTGCTCCGTAGCAAAGTACACGATAGTGTCGTCCTCGCGACGCGAGGGTCTGCGGTCAGAGGTTACGCATGCGGAGACTAGGTAGTTGCTAAATTCTCGAAATGGTGGAGCCTTGAGAGGGAGGGGATTGTTCGCCGAGAGACACAGTGGCAAAAGGTCGATAGAGAAGGAGGATCACTACGGCCAGAGCGAGTACGGTTGAAATTGCAGAGAAAGAGGGGCAAAGGTGGCCACGGATGAGGGAAGTTGTGGTTCCCGTGGTCGCCGTGGTTGCGGCTTAGGCAAATTGAGATAGTTCGCAAACCACCGACCAGCTGATCTAACCGTCACGCCAGGATGCTGCCGGGCCGCGGCTCCTGGGAGAATTTCGCAAGTTCAAAAGGAAATGGTGAATGCGAGAAGCTCGTTCCGATAGCGAGCTGTCTGTGGTCGAGGCAAAAAACTCACCGGCGGAGCTGTGTTCGCGTAAAACCGGCTGATTCGCGGAAATGTTTCTCCGAAACGAATCGATGGGAGAAAAAAGGATACTGGCAGTGTTGCAGTAGTTCGGGGAATTTGTTCTGGCAGGGTTAGTTCGCAGCGTTTCTTTGTAACCGAGGAGAATGGCTTTGGAAAATTGTTTTGGATCTGGTAGGTCCGTTTTCACGTGGAAATTGCAGGAAATGTAATTCGATTATTTTGGTGGGAATATCGATGCAATAGCATGATATACAAATGTAGCATAACGATGAGTGTACATACGTATGTATTTCGTTTAAAAAGGTAAATGCGATTTAATGACTTAAAATATAGTAATATGTACAACGTTGTGATATAACTGAAACATAATCTCTCGAGTTGTTAACGTACAGGTGCTGATATCAATTTCTGTATATCGAGACTTAAAATCGTATCCTCCTCGAAATGTATAGAGTTCATAGAATTAAATCGCTTGCCAGGTAATCGTGGGCTTCTTTAATTTGAATCGTTAACAGTGAATATCTACAACTCGAATTTCTGGCAAAATTACAAATTAAATATGTACTAGTGATTCAATTCGGAGATGGAAATATGCTTGAAATATCTTGAAGTCTCGAAACACAGAGATTCTTAAAAAACGGATAACATTTTTTTAAATAAGTTTCTGCCCAAATTCATCTTGAGTCGAAACGCAGCAGTGCAATCTACCGATACTAAAAATGGGTTCGTGCACGTAAGGACAAACAGCAATACACTTTTATAAATAGACAATTAGAAATCGCAGATTCTAGCTGGCGATTCGGTATAAAATTAGTATTATCTGTGACTAGCCGTCAATATTATCGGTACCTGTTCAATTTATCGACTCATCGAAAATATCGCAGTGATATCGGGGCAACGACAATCATATCCGGAAAACACTTTATCGAGTGATCGATATTGCGATAAAAGTTGTTCTACAAACACCGTAAATCGAGCTTGTTCGCCTATCGCGCATCTCGAGTACGTCCTTTAGATGGCCATCCCGACAAGAGGAATAAAATTGTCGTCATTACGTTTCAAAAGAAGAGCTGGCCGAAATTATAATTACCCCAGTGATACTTTTCAAAATTTGAACAATCCTTAATCCCTGCGAGTAAAACAAGGGATGCCACTTCGTTAATGACAATTCGTTTCGAAGTTAATGCTAGTGACAGTGCGCAGAATTCTCGAAATATTTTTAAAACTGACAAAATCGAAGACCACAGAAGCAAATGTTGAATACAAACTATATAACAAAAATGTATACTCCAATTTCGATACTGAAATCATCACCGATTCTTCTCCGAGATTTTCCTCTGACAAAACCAAGAGCAGCCACCATCAAAACGCGACAAACCAGACGTACGAAGAATCCCAAGAGAATCGATACATAATGAAACGTGCGCTTCCCACTTGAGAGCAACGCGCCATCAGCATCGCACAACTTACACACAGATCCATCGGGGGCAAATAGACAGAACCCTACAGAGCAACGGGGCACTACAATTACAGACGAAACCAGGCGATATCGCGGCGTCGATCAAAACGGCTGAGCGCCACTGGCAGTAGGTAAACAGCACTGTATTGTATTTGTGTACTTAGCCCGGCAAATATTAGCCACCATATCGCTTATGGTGCTTGTTGAGCGGGGGTGATGGTCGATAGTTTCCGTGGTGGGAGCAGTGAAGAGGTTTCTGTCCGTGAGTGTTCCGCGAGCGTTCTGTGAGCGGGAGCGCGCGTGTACGTGCCGTGACTCACAGGTTTAACCGGCGTATACATACACAGACACGCACTACGCATGTCACCGGGTCTGCTGGTGCGGTGTGTGATTCGTGGCTGAGTGTGTTTGTCCATCCGTCCATATAGGGCTGTTTGTCCCCGTTCTCCTTGTTTGAAGAACGTCGGGATCCCGGTCTGTGCAAACTCCTCATTATTGCGAACAATGTACACAGGGGTACAGCGCGTGCGTGCGTGCGTACGTTTCCGCGCCCTCGTGTATCCGGGAGAGTTCATGCACGCGTGCACATAGTCATAGTCACCATTGCTAGAGCCCTCGGCGTTTATACATATACATATATACATACGTGCTATACCGCATGCCTCCCATGCGTGCGTACATATGTGCGTGTGAATGTAACACGTGTACAAACAACGCGACCGTGCCGTGCACTTGTGTGTGTGTGTGTATCGTGGAGGCGCGATTGAATTTTTTTCACGATTCGATAAAAACGTTCCACCAGCTCTCCTTGCGCACAGAGGCTCGAGTGTTCTCGTTGTCTTCGATTGCGCTTGTGAAGCCGGCGACGGGCATAAAACCGCGAATCAACGGAGGACGAGATAGCATTAAGAAGAAGGGACTTGATGACGCGCGAAACGCGATCATCGATCCACTCCTCTTGATATCTCCGGGGTGCTGTATGCGCATATGGATTGGAGGACGACGGAGAAGAACAGGGGCGACGATTGCTTTGCGTTGGGGATTAAAGAGTTTCAGGGTTTAAGAGATTACGTCGGGTAGAATAGACCTGCTTGCGAAGTTTCATACGAAAGTTCCTTAAAATGGTACGTCTCCGAATTGTCGCAGAGCTTTCTGAAATATTATAGCCGTACCGCTTTGGTTTTCCAGGTGTGCTTATGGAGCACCTTCAAAGTACGAACACGTTTTCGCTCGTAGGGAAGTCACCGGTTCTCCTGACAGTTAATGCCAGGCACGACTTTAATTTGTAATCGGGCCTCGACGTCGAAAATAAGTAATCGATCAGCGTCTGGTCGAACAAAGCGTAGGGAAGTCCTGGTGTGAAACAGACTCGGCCACTTCCCCGGCCCAGCTACGAGCAAGTCTACGCGCGGGTATGAAACCCGTGCGAAGGCATTTTAATGGTGACGAGGGTCCAAGAACCATTTCCCGAATTCGGCCATTAACGCGGAAATTGACGGCAGTTTTAGGGCGGGCCGTCCCAAATTGCCCGGAGCCCTTCAATTTCGTAGTCGATTCCGTCCCCTCGCAATAATCCACACCGGCCGGTGTAGGAAATTCGCTGGCGGGGGATCGCTATTCATGGTACAACCCTGTTGTTCTCACCTACTCACCGGCCTGCTTAAAACCTTCAAATTTCTTCTCTAATTATACCACGGACACGACCGGGCCTGCCTGTTGTAAAAAGGTGTGCTACAAAGCAAAGGAAGTAGGAAAAGGTTATTTCAACGAGCCAAGAACTGTTTCCTTTGCAGTTTTATGGCGGAAGAGAACGATTTTTTTGGTTTAATTTATTAAAGTGAAGACCGGGATAATGTAAGAAGGGATAATGGTGGGGGAGGCAGCGAGTAATTGGATTACTATGCCTACAGTAATTTGGCTGAAGGTTTTCCTTTTTGGCCCCTAGACTATGGGGCTTTCTATTTTATTTATATGCAAAAATAGATTGATATTATTGTATTGCTATTCCTACGTATTCTAATAACAATTTAGTCGATCTTACTGTGAACTGTGTTTAACACTAAACGTACCAAGCGGGGTCAAATGACCCCTTTCAAAATTTATTTAAAATGAATTATTACCTTTAATAAATTAAGAATTTATTTCTAAAAATAAACGTTTATTTCATAAGGGGTCAAATGACCCCTTATGGTAAGAATAGGTATGTGTAAAGTACCGGTACGTTTAGTGTTAATTATATGGATTTAATAGATTTTAACTTGATTAGAACTTTAACATTAGTTATGTAAATGCATTCCAGAGGTATGTTTTTTCTTTTTAATAAATCGCTATAAAAAGATGTTATGTTCTTATTTGCGCGTTAAGTCGTATTGCGTTTTAAATAAATTCAGGATTCTGAGGTAGAGAATGAAATTTTTTCCTTGTATGTATAATGCACAAGCTTAACATAAACGGCCACCGTGCACGATGGAGGGACAAATGATAAATGAAAACATGAGTATGAACAGTAATAATTGAGGAGCGATAGCGGCATATAGTGATAAAGTCTATCAAAGAATATTTTCAGTACAAAGATAGACATTTCTATGAATGCAATAAATATTTGTAATTCGCATTTCATATAACTTTAACAATAGAAAGAAATAAAAAATCGGAATACCTTTACGTAATCGGCCAATACGCAATTTTACACGATAAAATCTTTGCGCTTCCATAGAATCACGACAAATAATTCTTAAAATCGCTGGGAAACAAATTGAAGGAAACAAAAACCTGTCCGACAATGTTCTACGAATTAATTGCGGTCAATTTTCTTTTACCCAAGGGGATCTCGAAAAATAGTCATCACGTTGCCGTAAGCACGCAGGTGAAAAACCAGAATGTTTTGAAAAACCATTATTTTGCATCAAATACCACAAAGCCATTTATCCAAATAATCCGTCTGCGCGAATTAAATATTAACGCGTTACGTGTCTTGCGCAGAATAAAATGGAACGCGAAATTGATACTTTAAATGGATACAAACGATCATTCATACCAACTAAAAAGAAACAGTATTATGTACTGAAGTTCCTTCAAAATGACCATATAAATATATATACATATGTACATATTAAAAATATTAAAATAAAAGCTTCCTCTAATTTGCCGTACATGTTAGTCCCCAATTCACGATATGTCTTGTGCAAACCACCGATCAAATATTCATAAAATCGATATCTCTAAAGAGGACACAAATATCTTCTTGTACAATTGGGCGCGTTACAAGCCAAGGAAGATAAGATAATCGAAATTATCAGCAACGCCCAATTTCCGAGCGAGTGCCCATTAGCCGACAATGTGAAAACTAATTCCACCGGGATTATTCATCGTCCGTTCTAAAGCTTCGTGTCGACAAATATTTGACAAAGGGGATCGCAAACAATGATAGATTTCTTTCTTCTTTCCTCTCTCTTGCCCGCTTCCACGCAAAGAAGCAAGTGTCGAGTGCATAATATCGGCAATTTCTAACTAAACGACCGCTCTATGGAGCGTGGAAGAGGACCCACAGTCTATGAACAATGAGGCGATCTTAAGGACTCCGAGGGGACTTTGTTCGACATGTTCAACCAAGGATTCCGCTGACAATGGCGCTCTTGATTCCAGCGTTTCGCTACTCCTTACAAATTAGACCGCATTATCGCGCAAACAATGTGGTTGCTTCACCGTTTTCTGACACAGTCTGCACGGCCGGACGCGGTTTAAAGTGTCAAAACATCTTGCACGAAAATTTGAAATGAAAACTAGTAAAAAAGCAGACATTGGTTGCGAGCTAGATGCAAACCATTGACGACAGTGTTGGTAGCAAACGATTTAAAATTGTGTGGGAAATAATATTTGAAATAGGGAATTATTTGAATTGTCTCATCGTTTTTGTGGTAAATACAATTTATATAAAATAATCTCACTTCATGCCCAGCACGAATAAAAGATTTTCAAACAATTTTTTTTTATATTAATTAACTGTTTCAAATAAACGAGCAGTTAATTTTGGCTTTGGTGCATTTTCCCTTGTACACTGTCAAAACAGTGTACAATGAAATAAAGAGGGATTGTTTTGTAATGGAACGATTGCAGCCGTGATTGCTTTCATTTCAAACATTTCCGTGTCGAAAGACAGCCATAGTGCTGCACATGTAGCATTGTACTAAATGCAAAGGTCCTCAATATTGGAGCCGATTTCGACAATGCTCCACTAAAATTGAGAAAAGCTTTTATATTTGTCAAACCATATGTATCTACGGACAATCACGGGGAATGCGTAATTACATTAAATCGTTGATTTCGCTCAATATCACATACATAATTATTGCGAGCCACTAACGCAAGGAACTTACTGAAACGAAAAAAATTGTTTGCAAAATTACTTCTCGAGACGATAATTAAAACCCACTTATCAGATGTACACTTATCGTGTACAGACAACTGTATCGAACCATAATATATTGCCTAGAATGATAACGATTATAGCAGAAACTCAGAGGAAGCCAACTTAACTCTTTCTCGTTCCACAAAACAAAAATCTGTGCCGTACCCTCGATTAAAGAACATTCAACAATAATTCCATACAGATTTGTCTATGCTTCAACAGTTTCTCTACGCATGAAAACTGTACACTGACTACCCTTTCGACGAAGCAACGGGGTCGATAGGTCGCCAAGGGGAATCGGTTTAATCGTCTTCCTAATCACGCCGATACAAAGTCTCGCTAGTAACTCGGTGTACGTGCTCCGCAATAAACTAATGACTGACCCACGATTGTGCCGTCACGGCGTAATTCGCCGTGACTCCCGTTACGTTATTTTCGATTTATATACAGACACGTACACATACACCAGCAGTGTGTTTATAGAACTCTTCGAGGCGGCGACTGGCTCGAACGCGTGTTTCAATGATACGCTTTAATTGGCGTGAAAAAGTGAACATCTGTCTTGCTTTCACGGGGACCTTCAGAGTCACAATGAAACTCACGTCCTTTCGACGTACGATCGATTAAATTCGCATTGTGCAACGATGAAAGGGGGGTGGGGTGAAAAGGTTGGCGCGGGTGCAAAAGTTGAGCCTTTCGGAGGGATTCTATTCTACCGCGCTGAGTTGGTTTGATAATGTGGCTGTTCTGGACGAACGCAGGCTGTTTGTACATTTTGCAATAATTACAGCCAAGGGATTTGTACGCCGATCGATTCCTCGATGGACCTGTCTACGTGAACGCGCACCGCAACCACCTATTAACAATGAGTTTTTGAGTCGCGAGCAGTTCGTCGCGCTGCGCTGAATGCAAACAAATTCAATTAGACGCCCATTAACAAATTTAATTAGAGAGTAAAAATGAGCGGCAAATTGGAGCAAACATTTGTTCGGAAAATTATTCATTTTTCGAGTAATTCGATTCAACGAATGGGTCGACGCTTTCTTTCCTACGAAACAACGAAATTGATTCGATTAAATGATTTATTACGACAGAAAATCGCGTCTCCTTAACTCTTAATTGTTCGACTGCAATAAACGTGCACAATGAGATTCGTCGATCTAAAGCACAGATGGTACACATAAAAAGAAATTCGACGGGATCGACAGAATCTAAAAATAATTAATTTGTTCGCCAAGAAAAATGTGATTTAGTGCTAAGAAATATACCTTAGCGAATTTCTACCCATCTACTACACTTTCCACTCTCGGAAGGCGACAAATTCGTGAAAAGTATTACGACTTAGGACCCATACTCCAATCCACCCCCTGAATTTTTTAAATTTTCGCACGGTTACTTTTGTTTGTCACATCCGTCGAATCTCTGATGATTCTATTTACGAACGAAGTGTGTGCGCAGATTGCGAAAAGGGAGGTATCGCGAAGCAACGCGATAATTCTCGTATCGCACTCGATACTCCGTTCGACGATCGTGAACCAATTTCGAGGCAAGTTACGTACCACTTCAGATATTCGTGGATACGTCTGTGCCACCACACATAAAGGCGTGTATACGGGCGCGCGAGCACGTCGCGTTATTTGCAGAAGGAATGAGTTCGTGTCGAGATATCGCGTGATAAGCGTGCAATTGCTCTCGGTCGACTTATCGTCCCGAGCATTCAAAGTCACTGTTCGACGTCCCGCAACGACATGTACCTCTAGTATTCCGCGAGATATTTTCGTGACACTGTTTACCGAGGATTTGCGTCATCCTTTCTGAAATTTTCAGACAAAACCGCATCGAGGAGCACGTATGTATGCATACACGCACCTATATACGAGTTTTTGAATATTCTTTCGCGTTTACGGCGCATGGCGTGCGTCAATAAAGACATTCCAACGAAACGTGATTTATACGGAACAAGATATGCGAAATAACGGCGGGATTCTTCTCGATATTTCAAGCGAGATATGTACATTCTTGGGGTCGAACGCGTGCTATACAAGACGTACCTGAACGTGGTTGTATACATATATGTACATACCTAATTGAAAAGTGACAAGTTCCCTTCGGAATATGCAAGTGGATGTCTTTGAAGAGTAAAATCATTTTAGCAAGAGAACTTTTGCTGAGATATGTACACATTTCTGTCGATATTTTTAATAGTGAGTCATTTCTTGTGGGACTAATTAGTTTATAGCTTGTTGTTATTCCGATACGTGTACATATTTGATTGACATAATTTAATTGATAACTAAACCGTCTGGCTTTATCCTGTACACAAAATATTAACGACAAAAAACCTTTAGTGTATTTAATAAAATAATATTTATATTCACTAACGCATATGGAGGCATTTAAAGATTATAGCACACTCAATGTATTTTACGTTGCCAATGCTATTTAAATAAGTGACGCATAAGTTTTCTTGCGTCTTTTAATTTTCTCGAGTCATTTAATCTAATTGCACGTTTATTTCCACTAATTAATTCGTTTTACATACCGATCAACCTTCTTTTACGTTCGATACAGTCTATTTAATTCGAATAGCGTAAAAGCTAACACACTATGTATGTACTCCGAATTATATATCACCCTAGAACAGTGTTTAAGGCACTCAAGAAATCAACAATTATGTTTATATACTTTAAAACACAAAGCAAACATTCCAAAGCCAAATATCCCTCAAATGCAAGTATCGAAATGAAGAAAACAATAGTTCTATCTATTGCACGTATACTCCATTACCCTTATGTTAGCAACCAAAATGGAGTAGAAGTTCGAAGCTTAGTTATTTAAATTATTTTGCATAAACTTGTTTTCACAAGACGTTAGTTGACGTGAAATTGTTCAAAGAATCGAGATCTAGAGCGGTTTTGCGATATTTTATCAAGAACATACAAAAATTAATCAAGCAAAACTAGAAATGGGAATCCGGGTACCCGGTTGCCAACGTAAGTGTTAAATCAAAACGATTCGCGACGCATCACTTTAAATCACTACATACACATATATGTAAATACATACATATTTTGTCTCTCATACCAATGCAAATCGAACCCCGAACTCCACCGTTTCTTTCAAGAATCCTTTGCCAAGCAACATTCAATTTTATCCCAGCAGTTACAGCAAAGCCGACAACAAAAATCAACCAAAGTCGAACTCTCGTCCGTTCGATAGTGCCACCGCAAACGTCCCACCATCGCCATGGTTCGAGATCCTCGAACCGTGGTTCAAGTAGTCGTTCCGGGAACACCGGGTCGATCTCGACGATCGATCCCGTCTAGAAGTTTAAAGTATCGTCTGGAGAACGGAACGAAGGAGCAAGGGGGTGCAGCGGGGTCGCCGTTAAAACTTTCCGCCTGGAGTTTCGTAATGATCGGCGAGCCAGTTTGTCCGGAAATAATATTTGTTCAGCTTGTACGTAAACAACCCTGGCGGCCCTCCAGAGTGCCAATAACACCGCCTGTGTCAACTCGGTCAAGTACCGGGCCGCTCAAATGAGTCACGATGCGAGACCAGAAGAAAGGTGTAACTCTTCGGCTTTGAGAAAGAGCCAGGACACTGTCCGTGAACACCAGAAGAGTCCTTCCTCTTTTCCCTCTGTCCTTTCTTTGTGCTTTCACGACCGTGATAAACTTGCAATGACTGGCTGTTGGCTAACTACGCGAGATTCCCTTCGGTCGTTCGCGTTCCATGTAAATTAGTAATACCCGAAAGGCTTTTAGCGCCTTTGGGAGGCGCGTTGTTTGGCGTCGTTTGAACGACGGAAGTCGGGTCGAGGAAGATACTGCTATTCGACTGATTAAATAAACGGCGACAGTTTGGAAACTTCGATCCTACATAAGGATTTTTGCCACAGGGACCAGAAGTCTTTGGGAGGAAACGTATTGATAACGTGACTGTGAATAATCGTATTATATTCTGGCGTTGCTAAATTTAACTTTATTGACTTTGCGTAGCGGTTCAAGTGAACGGAGTACATATAATCTTTCGGTTTGCTTTATTTGCAAGATATGTTAGAATATAAAAATCCGTACAAATAGTCCAAGTGACGACTTGCGCAAACTTTTTTGAACGACTGATCGCTCGTCTGCCCGAAGGTTTTATTTTTAAAAGAGTTTGACAAATACACTTTAAACAATTTGGTAAATTTCTGTATTTTCGTATCGTTTACAATTGGAAGATCGCAATTTAGCAATTTACAATTCACTGTACAATTTTTCTGTTACTTACATTTGTATTCATTTCAGACTGAATTTGTGGTGCTCCTGTGCGTGGGAATTTTTTAGTAGAATGTGAGTAAGATTGAGTCGACCAGAAAAATGCGAGAGAAAAAAGTCATACGGATTGTGAGAGTATAAGGTTTAAAAACAGTACATTGTATAGCGGTGCAATGGGGTACTAATGATAAAGTAACACTGGATTCATTGGCAAGTGTTAAAAGTGTTTAGATATAGCTCCGAAAAGACATTAACACTGTTCGAAACGATGATCAATTATTTAACTGTGACTTGATATACCACCAAAGGAAGCTGCATATACATATATTCGTATATCTGTAAGATGGGATTGATAAGCGACTGGATCAGAAGCAGGGTAATGAAACAAATGACAAACAACTAATCATATTTATTGGGAACTTAAGGAAGTACGCGTCCTAGCTCTCTCACGTCTGAGGTTAATATATTCCCTTTAGATACTATTTCCATTCTGACCTGATTCAAACCCAAATCTCTTCTGCCTCGCGCACGCAACGTCCATTCAATATATTCGTTCACTCTTAGCTTTCATCTCATTTTATCTTTCATTCGCTCTCACTCATTTAGGACTCACACCTACACACACACCCTTGCCACGTGTCGCAGTTCGACCACGGGTCACCATGCACTCAAGACTCCACGTGCATTCTTAGAAATCGTTCGCTCCTTCCCAGATATAAACATCCTCTCGATCCGCATTCGACATTTCCCCTAACACTTGTCATTCACACCTCGCGGTTCATTCGATACGTCTTATCACTCTGTTCATACGAAACTCTAACATACGTCTTCCATGAATTCCACAATCCCACATATCTTTAGCACTAAACTGGTAATCAACCAATTTAGTACAATACAATCGATCTGTTTTGTAACGTTAATTGCTAGATCTCTAAGAAACATACCTACATGAAATAAACGCAAATTGCAAGTAGAGTTAATTCGACTGCCAGCTTCTCCCAAGAAACTAAATGCTTGATGTATGTAAATAGGTATAGGATCTCCGAAACAGGTCGAACACACAATACATATGTGCACAGTACATACTTTCTCCGCTCAACAAGAGGTATTTATTGCACTGCTTATAAAAATATGTTTTAAATTTGTGGCGCATTTTCTTCTATCTGTGTTTATACGTATATTAAATTAATCAAAAGAATGGGATATACGAATACAAAATTGTTCTGATGAAATAGGGAACAATGTAGAATTGTCGAAGGTTACAAATATTATGGATATTTCGCACATTTGTTCGAAAGGATCTATCATTTGTTTATACAATATAAAATCAAACGATTGTAAGTCTCGTATTTCTTACACATTTTCTACTTATTTTGTTAAGTAGGTATCTGCTATTAGACTGCTGTCTTTAAATACCTAGGTGTAAGCAACATTTCCTAAGTTAATCATTCATTCTCCAACCCCATGCATTTCTGCAATACCTCCGTCATAGTTTTCTTACTCAAAACGTATTTCAAGAAACCGTCTACAGTCTACGATTAATTATACAAAATTAGTATAATTATATATATATATATATATATATATAATAATGATAATTTTTTTATTATTAAATATTTTAAAATTAAGTCTACGTATTTAAAAGTACAGCAGGTGTAACAACATCAAACTTCACGCTGCAATTTAATTAGCTTCTGTGCGTTGCATTCAGACACCTGAACGCGAATGTTACCGTGCACACAGTGAGACCAGTGCATTAACTTATCATTCTCCTTACAATATTTAAAAACCACCACCTGCACAACTTATTACAATTGCCCTGCATAAAACAACTTCCGCGACACGATACTCCAACATTAAGCGTCTTCAAACCGCACGAAATTCCTCATTTCCTTTTCCAACGTCCTTTCAACTCCAATATGACCCAACCAGTCGTGCCTATACGATCTCTAGCAGAAACGAAAGCACGGTGACGTTCCTCGAAAAAGAACGTCCATAGTCCCATACTCCAATCGCGATCCAAACGGAATATGGAGGAGCAGAGCTATCATACTTGCACGCCGCGAGATTTATAATGCGCGCCAATTACACGTAACACGCTTCGCTCATACCGCGGTGTAATTCATCCGGCGTAATTACCAATGCATATTGCGGTCCCTGCAGAAGCTCGCAAGCGTGCGGATCACGAATTCCGTGCAATCGTACTTCGAACCCTTTCATTCGTCCTCTCCCAGTGTCTCCCTCATCCTACTACCATCGTCGTTCCGCTCGTCTCGATTTCAATTTCGCCCTGATCCTGCTGAATGTATGTACATATATCACCCTTCACACCCTGTACTCTTCCACCCTCTACCCTCTTATATACCTCTCTGTTCCCTCTTTCCTTCATTTTCACATGCCAGACGAACAATTGTGCGATTCGATTGTACGCGCGTACATCGCGATATAATAATTAGAAGTAAGACAGGGCGATGTCTAGGTTCCATTATCGTTCAGGATTTAACTCGATTCCCGTCGTCTACATGTACATACACCGGTATTTCAATTCGGATGGTTCTGTTCTCTTTTTTTTTTATTCGACGGTAGAGTATAATGCGTTTTATATTGTTTCGTTAAGTGGCGAGATGGGACGATGCAATTTGAATCTTTGTTAAATTCCTCGATCGATCGAGAGGGAGATTGCGCAGGGAGAATTTAAATGGGCGTGTTTGAGGGAAATGTAACATTGCAATGCCGTTCCAGTGGAAGCTTTTAGTCTAATATGAAATAAAGCGTATACGTAGTGCTCCCTCCAGCAACGCGGTTTCGATAATACACGGATCCTGTTCTTGATACGTTTTTCTTCAGACATTTATTTCGAATTAATTTATTCAGCATATCTTTACAATTTTCTTTGCCGTGGCGAATAAGAGAGACAAGGAAGGACAAATGCGAATTTATCCACATGAACTAATTTCTCAGAAATTTCCCTTGAATACAAGAAGTATGTGCATACACAGTGGGGAAACATTATTTACAATTCAAGTAAATATTCGGGGGGATACAGATAAGCAGCTTAAATCAAAGATTATTTTTCAATAATAAAGAAGTTCGATTCTAACGTTTACTCTTCCTTTTCGGAGCACAGGTATGTAAAAATCTACTCCAATTGTTCGTAATAACAAAGAGAAAAAAGATCATTTTCATCGCCATATCATTATTTTTCTTCAAATATCAGTATACAAATCGTTTCGAATTACAAACGAGTTTCCTCCATCTCGACTCCAAGTGTTCGAGCACACCCGAGTGCGTTCAGATTCAAACACGAATCCTGCAAAAGTCACCCGCGTCACAACGAATCACGCTTACTCAAAAAATATTATTCGAAATTGTGAACGATCGATAAAAGTAGGAGGGACTCCCGTAACGAGCCGGACAAACCAGTCGACGCCGACAATGGCGAGTAAACATGACCGATTTCGGAGCCGATCGCGACTCAGGTAACCATTTTTTTTCCCCTCCTCTTTTCAAAGACCCGTGCACCTGTGTTTACACTGCAGGCACTTGTCAACAATCAAACTGGCCCCTCTGTAAATTGTAACCTCACCTGCGCAGGGAGCGAGCTGGAATTTTACGATCCTACAACGTTAATAGGATTACCGGATTAAAGCGTGGAAAGTTAAGATACGGTTGTCCGAAGTAACGGTAAATGAACAATGGGACAACGCCTAGAAGAAACGTGACGGCCGTATGTCCTCGAGGTAAATTTTTATAAGCCTCCCCTTATCGATTACGGAAACCCGTGAATAGGTCGTATTACGGCGATAAAATAAAAAGAACCAACTTCCATCGACTTATACCGATGGTACGGTTAAACGAAAGATTCATTTATGACCGGATAAAACCGGAAACGTCATTACATGCCATACGTCTGCCCTATGGAATTTACGGTCTCAGGTAAATTCGGATTTATGTAGGGGCCAAATAAAGGTCCGGCTGTTTCTATAGATTGCAACTAATTATACGCTATTAACTTTCAAACCGTTGTCTCTGTATTTTCGGCGAATTTCTAACATTAGCGTGTGTGTCATCGTTTTTGTACAGACGTTTACACAATTACGGTGCAACCCGAGAAATTAATGTTCCTCGTTTATTTATACTTTGTCGAGCGAAATCAATACATTCCATACTACATTTTCAAATTGTGCCGTTTCGCCAAGGAAGAAACCAGCAAGGAAGACTATTGGTACTTAAAAAGTAGTTACACATTTTTACGGTCTCATGCGAGTCCCGTCTCTCCGCGAAACGTATCGCCGATCGTTAATGGGAACGCGTCGAAAAGAGTCGTATCCAATGACGCGCATACGCTATAAGATCGGGGCAATAAAATACCGATCATGTAGTAGGACATCGAATAAAAATGGATCGCTTAAACCAGCCTTTTAAAGCGAGCAAATCTGCTCCACATTCGATGCACTGTATTGGAAATGTTCCAGCAATTTCAAATAATGCCGTGCTACAGAAGCATTCCTCCTTATCCCGGATTTACTTTCTTCCTTCCATCCTTCCTTCCTCTCCCTCGTTTCTTATTTATTTTTTCCTCTTTGTCACTTGCCATTTAATCACTCAGCGGCCGTCGATGTCGGCACGTATCGGGCATAATGTAATTGCGGCTATTGGCCAGCGGCGATCAACGATACACGCATTTATTTTCGTCGTGTTCCCGACGAGCTTTTCCGCCTCGGCTCACGGCCTGTTTACGGTCGAATGAAAATTTGCACGCCGGCCAAATATTATTCCGTCGACAACCCCGCCGTGTTCGCGATCTCTTTTCCCCCTCTGCTCGTTCGTTTTCCGACCGTTTCTGCGCCGCCGTCTCTCTATCCGTCTGTATACCGAGCGCACATGCTCCAAAGCGCAAACATGCAATCTATGGACGCCGATGAACGTCGCGCCACGCGCGCGCACACTCACACGCACACTCACACATACATCATATCGAACGTGCGCTGCTATACGACGTATAAATTCGAAACGGCTTCGACTGAACGTCCGAAAAAGAAATGGAAAAAATCAGGTTCGGGTGAATTTCATCGGATGCGTATTTATACACAAGAGAGCGCACAGGTATTTATCGCAGGGACGCGTGTGCAAACTTTGTCTCGTGCGTCGGAGTTTCTGTCATGTGTATGTGTTTTGCAAGAAGGGTGAAATGGTAGTGGTAGAGGTCGGAAGTGATGCAGGAGGGGGGGAGGAGGCGCAGAACGTGGGTAAACTATCGAGAGAAAATAAATACGGGACTGGATTCATTCGACTAACGATCCGAAAGAGTCTGTCTGGCGGAGCGGGTATATGTATACGCACGGGTCGCCTACCGTCGCTGCCGTTCCGACGGGCACGAAAAAACCCCGGACAGTACTTTTCAGGTCTACCTTTTTTTTATTCCGTTCGAGCGACGGCACGGGAGAGGATGGGGGAAGCGGCAGACCATGGTCTACCAATCCATCTGACGGGAGAGTTAGTCTACGGTCCAAGCACCCATATACCGGTCGATATATCGATATCTCGAATTAGCATGGATAGAGGGTCGACCGGTACTGCCGCGAACGATACTTACCGAAAGTGCGCTCACGATTGAAAGGATTTTCAAATGCGAGGATACGCGTTGCGTGCTCAATATCCGTGGCGAAACGAGACGATGAATTGCGCGAGAAGGGTGGAGCAGAAAAGCGACACGAAGGCAGGTATAGAGAGAAAGAGAGAGCAAAAAGAACACAATCACTCGACGATGGGTTGTATACTAGCAGGTGCAGTTCACGCAACCTATTCCTTATTGCGTTTAAAATTGCCACGGCTACTCCGAATAGAGAAGGTCAAATTTAACTTCACCGGTTTTGTGTTATGCCTGGAACGGCGAAGAGTCCGTCGGTATACACGCGGCGATGTCATGGAAACACTAGCTAAGGTCGAATATTACTCGTATCTGGCGAACGATCTGAATGTTTTCTACGGTTGCTTTGTACCGGCAATCGTTGGCTATTGACAGCAAGACGAAGCGGCGAGGTCAGCGGTACGTTAATCGGTCTCGTCGCCGCGTGTATAATTTCCCGATAAGTAGAAACTTCGAACTAATGCTCGATAAGCGGTTGGGGCGGAACAAAAAATGGTTTTGTTAGCGATTTGCGGAAAACTGGCCGTCGAGGACGCACACGGCAGGCAATGAGCAATACAATTAACCGGGGCATAAAAGATGCTCAAATTGCTCATTATGTTTACTTACTAACTGGTCGAACCTATGCACAGATACACAGCTGCCTACATTAGAAGCGCGATATGAATTATGCGAGTAGGGTAAGTTGGTCGTACCCGCCGTCGGATCGAATCTCACGGCTCGTAACGATTGAACAAGAGAATCAGCACTTTCGCCCCGTCAGTTCATAAAGAGATATCTCAATACTTCAATTCCTCTGCCATTTTATTTTTGTCGCGAAGTCGTGCCAGTCATTCTTGTCGAGCGTATACGTAAGAGAAGAAGAGGGAAAAAAAGCGGTCGACAAGTAGAAAAAGAAATAAAAGCACTTACCGGGTGCCGTGCCGCAGCTGCCACAGCTACAGCTGCCGCAGCGTTTATACTGGCACTAGGGTACATCTTATCGTCAGAAATCCTCCAAGAGGTTATGTTGCTTCCTCCCGTCACGAAGTAGTCCTGTCAGGAGTAATGGATATGCCTCCGTTATCCTCAGGTATATCCGACGGTATCCCAGGTCATAGCCAGTACGCACTATTATTCACTGGTCAGCAACGAAACAAAAATACAACCGGAAACCGGAGAAAGGACACAACCGATAGAAGAAGATTTAGAGTTGAGGCGAGACCACTACACTAGCACTGTCACTTTCTTCTTGGAGCCCTCTCTCAATGGCGGCCACTCACGATGTACCCGTTTCACAATTATACACCGAAAGCAAAAACCGTCGATAGGATACACCAGATAAAATATGTGTATATATGCGACGGCGTTGAATCACGCTGGAATTACGCGATACGAGTACGCGACGGCACACATTCGAGACGCAATTTTGAACGATCTACCCTCGACGACGGACGGGTATCAACTAATCAACCGCAGAGTCGAGGGGAAGCTCTTCCCTCTCCATCTCCCGCACCGTCGCCCGCTACGTTCCCCCACTGCTAACGGCGACACCACGTGGTCTCCCCTTTGCTCGTCTTTTCCATCTCACTCGTTCCCACAAAGCCGTACGATCGACCCCTCTCTTTCTCGCTCTCACGCCGCCAACAATCGAGCTCTTAGCTCGTTCGTCTCTTTTCCGTCCGGTCTGGTCGGTGTGCGCGCGACTCTCTACGTTTCACCGAGACAGGGAATCCGTTCGTCGCGATCCTCTTTGCATTTTTACTTACGCAAAAACGAGATTTGCACGCTGTGGATCTTGCGGTGAGTTTGTAGCTGCATTGCACCGTGCGCGTATTAAATTATTACCCCAGACACGCTGAACATCGCTAACGCGCGCCGGAAAACCCATGTTAACCTTCCTCTTTATTACATGCAAATTTGATCGCTTCATAACGAATGGCGCTACCGCGATTCCTTCGATGCTTTTATTCAATTAAATAACCGACAGGGCACCGATAATTTTCGAATGACTATCCTTTAGCCACAACGCTAGCGAGAGCAAATTATATGTAGTGCATATATGTATATGTAAGAAGCAAGCTCCATCTAATGAATTTTAAATTAAAGAAAATCGCCCAAAAACTGAAGATCGCACACAAGCAAGGGATAAATTTATTTTACCCCTTTAGAGTTCACGCCCGTTTCATTACGATCGCTAGAAGTTTCCATAGTACATATAGTCCCGCGCTTTTTGGTTACCATACACTCGACCCGTTTGTAACTACAAAACTTTCAAATTGGAGTTCAGCCTCCTCTCGGTCACCTTTCATCCTTGTCTCGCTCGTTTAGTTTTTCGCATTTTCGTCCTCGCCGAAGACCTATCCCACGGTAGACCATTGGTTTCGTCTTTTCGGCCGCTTGCCTGTCCTATACTGTGGGACCTATAGTATAGGACCTATACCTTGCTTTTTTCGCCCCTGTCCCTAAACTGTATCTTGATGTCCTTTCCAACTCATCCAAGCCTCTTTTCTTCCCCACGACTTCAAGTTTAGAGTGCCTAGAATCGATACGCATATATACTTATACGCGCGTACACACCCTATTATGAGTTTCAACGTTCATTCCCTTTGTATGGGGTGGTAACCACCGACAACCTTTCCGCCTCAACTCCCTGCGAACAATTATTATCACTCTACTCCTCCTGCACTCGGCCCGGTGACGCTTAATCTTATCGTTATTTAGCCGAAGGAGGAAGAACAAGGGAAGAGACTTTTTGCTCACGAGATGAGAAAATCGAGCAGCTTTAACGAGCGGTGACACGCGAGCCTTGCTCGTCATGAAATTTTCGCGTACACAGGACAAATGGAAGAAGAAATTACTGAAGCCCGCTAATGATACCGTGGCCGGGTAATGTGCACCGAGCAACGTACATACTTTAGCGACTGTAATTCGAGCTAATCGTTACGCGGACGAGGGGTGCCATTTTTTGTTCACCGTTACTGCATCTGTGTCGCGCGAGGGCGCTGCTGCTTGTCACAGATATGCTTCGACATTGCCTCTAGTCGCGAAATGTTAACCCTCGCTGCTTGAATGCGGCCCGATTAAAAATTTTAAATGAGATTTCGTAAAGCGAACGTTTTTTTTTCATATACTTAAACAATTTTCACCAAGTCTTTTTATTGACACTTTTTAAACTTTTCGCTAAAGTTTGCCATTATTTCAGGAACAACGGTAACTTAGCTGCTACTTTTCTACTTTAATAAATATTGTAGTTTCGAAAGGTTTAAACAGCGTTTATTGGATATTTTATTTAGTGTATCCATAATGAGCGAAAAGAATTATGTAATGAAGATTTCAGTTGAACGAAAATGCTTTTTGCATTTAAAAAAGTTACATTTCTGCTTCGTGGCCAAGTACCTAGGCTGAATAACAATATTTTACTCTTAAACCTAAATTGTGACATTACATGAAATTAATCGTTTTATTTTTATATTCTATTCAATTAGTATCTAATAACTGAAGAAATCTTAAACAACCCTCTCCGATTTCTTTTGCTTGATTAAGTCTTTAAATTACTTTAGTGCAAGAAATTAATAAAAGAAGGTCCTAACTAAATGATCTAAATATGGGCTACGAAACAGGGCCCAAATATGGGCTAGCCAATATTTATTGAAATTCATCAGAGATAGTGCATAAAGGATAAGGATCCATGTTGCATATTTTCTGTGCAGGTTTTGAGAAAGATATCTACGTTTGTGACTATCGTAAATAGATTGTGAATATTGTAAATGGCATTTAAGTTTAAGTTTATCTATATTTTACGATTGATATAAAATTAGTAAAAATAAACTACTACAATTACGGTCATTCCATCGATCCAAAATTAATTCCTAATCGAACGGTAACAAAATGAAGACAATCACTTATTGTTAGTCGGTTTTCTTGTTAGAAAGTTACTCCTTCGCGGATTAAGCAAACATGTAATTACTGCTGCTAGTTTAACCGGCATTCCACTTTAATTGGTTAATATTTCAGGGGGAGGCCGACGCGTTTTGTAAAGGCATATGTAAAGCACGAAACTGTTTGCTGTAGTACAAGATACAAAAATCTGTGCCACATAATTCGAGTCGGAGCGAAAGCTGGAAAGGAACACGTCATCGCTTGTCATCGAACTGAAACGCTCGATACGAAATTCCTTGCTCCGCTATCTTCTGACGTATCGACGACGAGTTTAACCGGATAAGCGCTGCAGAAAAATAGGGCGTTCCGCCGAATATTACACGAGCGTTACATTAAAAGCGTCGGATAACTCCGATTTTTCTCCTTCCTTCTTCGCTTTATTTCTTCTTCTTGTTTTCGCGTTCAGATGTAGCGCAAGCCACGACAGATCGGGCGTAAAAACCGGTTGCGTTCTCTCACAGGCAGAACGAAGTCAACGCCGCGTTTTACGATGTCGGCTTTGACGAATGGGTGACGTTTTCTCAAACGTTTCACATTTCTATCGTATTTACCAAACGCTTTAACGACCACTCTTTTTTTCCTCCTTCTTTCTACGTCTATTTTCGCGAAACTGCAGGATACATTCCGCGACTACAGTTCCCAATCGGATCGCGATAGATTTCACGTTCGTTTGCCTTTTTTCTCGTCACGTTTGCACCGAGACAGATCGATCCCGTGCCCGCTCGCCCGTGTGCCTATTTAAACAGTGGCGGCGAACTCGCGTTTATCAATGACGATGACGAATATTTAGGATCATCGACGCTTATCGTTTGCTTAACGTGAATGTTTGTCAACGCACGGTTTATTAATGCCGACAGAATTCCTACATTTGTACGGTGTATTTATTTACGTCGGTCTATTGTTCGGTCGGTTTGTCGGGGCGAAATTGATCAGCCTCCTGGTCGAATCGATCGCACGGACATGTGATTATTCTGGCACGATCGAAAGATTACACGGGAGCACAGGTGTAATGCGTCCCGTGCATGCGAAACTCCATCGATTGACCAAGAAAAAGGATGAAAAAGAAAAGAAAAAACGAACGTTTCCTCGCATAGGTATATACATATATATACAATAACGTTCCTTCCGTACGCTATTGTTCGTGCAAACATCGTCAGAATGTTAAAACGAAACGTGCTCATTAAACGAAACACGTACACCGTACGTATACGTAAACACGTAACCCCCTCCAGTCCTCGATTTTCGAATGTGCTTGCCAGAATTGCCGAGACGAAAGCCTCGATCAAAGGCGGCCAAAGTGTTTCCTTTCGGTCGAACCGGATAATATGCCTGCACGAAGAGTCAACTTGGATCTGTTTATTTGAATTCGCAGACGCGAGCTGCGATTCCTGGTAAATTGTATGTAGACCGAATTATCGCGACAGCATCGAAGACAAAGCTGGAATGCGATCACAGAAAGCGGATAATCGTGGAATTCCTGACGGAGACGTGGAACGTGACTCCATGCGACGAGCATGACGACAACGCGTGTATCCTGTACGTGAGCCTGCTTGTGTACGCTTGCTCTCTGCCTGTACGTGCAGTTGGCCGGATGGAAAACGTGTTTATTGGTTAATTGCATCATTCTTGCCAAGTGCTCGGCTGCCAATTGGCTCGACCATCAATCGCTACGCGCTGGGTACATGTCCGTTCGATATCCGGCGAAAGCATTTCGCGCTACGCCACTCCGCGCCGTTCATACGTATACGTATGTGTATGGATCATTTGGATCCATGCTTCTCCTTAAGAAGAATTCTTACGTTTTCTTCGTACGCTATTTGTGAAACATTTATCAGCGGAGCGTCAACAACGTTGACCGTCGCGTCAACTTTGTATCAATTGTTCAAAGCTCGCGGGCCAACGATGCTCCACATTTGTGCAATTTACTGTATGCCATATGCCTTATAATATTTTGGAGGCTATGAAAATATTTAAATGTTTCATAATTGTTCGTCCTTGTGGCTGATATGACGAAAACAGCCTGCGTAGTAAATCAGCGTGGGCCGGCGTTACTTCTACAATTCGGGTGTTAATTCTAAAATTCGAAGATGTGATAGGATTGCAGCTAATTTGATTGGATCATACACGACACTTCGGGTAGATGTTAATTTGTTAGAAATCGGATACACAATCGGGCATAAAGTTAAGTGGAAACTTAAGGATTCAAATGGAAGATTGGGGGTTAAAATATATGCAAGCTATAATAAACAGCGGATAGCTCAGAAGGATTCGTATTCTCTTCAAACTCCAAAAGGATGTAGCCAGCTTATAATTGATACTATTTTGTCACTTGGCAGATTATTAGCGGCGAATAAAGCATTAATTTTCAGGTTGGTTTATGAAACGGGCCAATTTTGGCATTGGTTCCATTACGGAGCGAACTTTAATCGATATGATATATGTTCGGGAAATTGTACTAATTGACGACGTCAGTCGATCGGTCGAGTAATTCGAATTGTTATATAAATTTCATTAGTGGTCAGTCTATTGTTTATTTTAAGAGTCACAGAACCGATTTCTCAATACACAATAGTTTTTTTTTTCATTAGTGTTTACAGTCACATCGACTGCAGTGGTCATTAGCGACTATGAAATTATGGAACGGTGAACTTTTGGGGGTTTGAACATGAGTTTTAAAACCTATATCTACATATATTGGACCTGCATTTTTAGGTGGAATCCGAACCACCAGAAATCACGGCGTGTGAAGCACATGTGACGTGTACAGAGGTGCCATCTGGAATCGGCAGCGGCACACAATAATTTTGTTCGATGATATAATCCGTGCAGTACAAAAATCAATGATTCGTCTAACAGTGTATCACAGATGATACCGAAAATATTGCAACAGTTGCTACAATTTTACGAATTCATGTCAAGTCGTATTATCTAATCTTTGTAGCAGGATTTTTTTGGGAAAGGGGGAAGTCGTAATTGGAGCATCAGGCTACTATCGCTTTGTGCAAAATTTAATTTTGTTAAATAAGTCGCGGCAAATCCTACATTCATTCCTCAAAAATGAATAAATATATATAAAGGTATGTGTTGGGATAAAACGAAAATTACATTTGTACGTTACTGTCCGCTTTGGTGCAATAATAGCGACCGTCATCCCTCCGTTTCGAAACTCGTATAGCCGTACAGTTTGGATAAAAACATTAACAAAGATCGGCCAGTTTTGGAATTTATACGTATACGTATATAGGAATACATACTCGTTTGGTAAAACGATCAAAAAATGATTTTCCGTGAGAACACCTATAACGGGCGATCCGGTGTTTCCAGCGGTCGTCACTATTTCCACGCTTCTCTGATAACCGACACACGAACGTACTGATATCAGCTAGTCGCGAGTTGCGAGAATTAATTGCCGACGCGGCAATAGATCAAGCGGAAAGTTTTATCGCCCAGTGCAGCAGCACGATCAGGCCAAAAGCCACTATTAAATGGAAAAGTTTCATCCCGGGATCTTTGGACTTGGCTGACCTGCTCTGCCTGAGATTTGATATATCAAAAGTCATTAAAATCCTATCTAAAGTCGTTGCTATGGAACAAAGCGAATAGGTCGGCAATGCGAGCGCGCGTTAGCAAAATCGGGGCAAAAAATGATTCTGCCGGGAGTCGATAACGAATATACTTAATATGTGTACGAAAAAAATAAGAAAGAAAGAAGCGAAGAAGGGGTGCGCGTATTGCTTATTGCTTTGGTTCACAGAAAATACAATTCATCGTGCATGCTCCACCTGTTTTTCGATTGTGTCGGTGAACAGGAAAAGGGAAATGATAACGACAAAAGGGGGATAACGAGAAGAAGAAGAAACGAACTATGTATTACTTTTTAATATATTATCGTACTTTTTATTATACTTTAATCGGTTCTTTTCGCCAGGCGACTGGTACGACAATGGCTGCGATAAATGCGACCGCGGTGGTTCATGCACACAGCCAGATAGTACACGGCGAAATCGAGAGAAAAGTTTGCGTTCTTTAGCGTGGCAACCTCTTAACGGAGTATGTACTCCCCGACATTGTGGTAAGTGTAAAATAAAAAAGGCGGGGTACTGGCACGATATTAAAAAAGAAAGAAAAGAAAAAACAGGGTGAAAGAACGACTGGAGAAATCGGGAGGAGTGTTTTCGTCACAGCAGCCAGGCGAGGAGAAATGACATTACATGCCGTGAAGGCGCGATGCAGAAAAAGCTCTTGAGCTTCGAGCAACGTTTCGCGCCCGTCGACGACACCAAGCACGACGACTACACAGCACCGTCGACGACTGCAAAAAACCGCTTGAAAAGCTTCGACTGCCTAGCTCGAATGATCGCTCGGATTCGAGGTACGCGATTATACGCGTACTATTGACGCGTGCACGAACGTTTATGCGTTTAGAAGTGGCTCATTCCGTCCCCACTGACTCCGCGGGAACTCCAGAGACAATAGCGCAGAACTTATCTCGTGTTTCACGATGATGGACGCGTGCGTGACGGCTATTTGGTTATCGACATCGATCGCACGCGAAAACGAAGCCGTATTAAATTTACGAGAGGGAAAAATTTGATTAGCTGAGAAAATTCGATACATTGCAAAATACGAACGGTTTAGCGATTTTCTGTCGAATTAGAGGTACAAATTCGTATTAAGTTGATGCGCGATCGAGCGGGCCTCGACAAATACGATCCTGATATAGCATTAGCTTTAATCTGTCGAAACGTCGTGCCCAATCTTTTCTACGCCATTGGTTACTCGCAACGAATATATACATTTACACGAACTTGTGTACAGGTATGCATGTACGCGCCCGTGGGGACTGCGCTAGCGAAGAGGGTGATTCTCCGAAGGTTGGCGAACACGTGACGCTAAAGTGTATATACATATATATATACACATCGAAACGGAACGTCACAGAAAAGCCATCGTGTGTATAGAGCCTATGGAAAATCATGAAGCACGCTTCTATTCCACCGTCGCGTCGAATCAAATACGCAATAATAGTTTCCCGATGCTCCGGTCTATTTACTACAGAGGAGCAGTAAAGTTCCTCGAGTTGCTGCTACGTCGCCCTGTACTCTGCTTAATAACAAACACCGCGAACTGTTCACTCCCCCATAAAAACTGATCGTCGAGACGAGAGATACGAAGCGATGAGTTCTTTGGAGTGCGTAAAGTACCGCGAGTAACGCGCGTGCTAAGAGGACGTCTCGGCGAAAGAGAATGCAAAAGAAAGAGAGAAAAAAGATGCGAGAGTGAGAGTGTGCAGTTCTTCCCGCGGTCAGGAACAACGTTTCGATTCGTCTTTTAGCGTGCCGATGATCGCCGAGACGCCTTTGCCGCCACAAAACCATAATTCCCCATTGGCGAGAAGAAACCTCGGGCGCTTTTGACGACCTCGGTTACTTTTCATCCGTCAAAATCCAACGGGCGCAGACACAGCGGTATGTAGAGACGCGCAAAGAAGGAACAGGAGACACCGATAGCCGGGAGAAGACGGGAGAAAAGGAAAAGGGGATGAACGTGTAGTGCGTGGGGCAAGGACGGACGTTTGAACACGGTACACGGCGCGAAATGCTCTTCACTGATTTCCTTCTCTAAATATGGCCGCCTTCGTATACATCCTCTCTTACTCTATACCGGTGCGGCTGGTGCACCCCCTTCCGATAACCACCCATAACCGCCCCTGCTTGCCCGAGGTTCTACTTGATTGCCAAGGCGTCTTAACCTCGACGTCGGTCTGTCCGCGCGGACTCTGGTACGCTTACTGATGGAAAAGCACCACGTCGACCTATAAGAGACACGAACCAGTCACAGTAGCCAACCTGCACACGGAAAAAACCTAGGCGACGCCCAGTGGGCGAATAAAGAGGCGTAATCGAGAACGAAAAAGGCCAATCCTACCGAAAGATCGCAGTAACTCCAACCAACTAGCTTCCATATGGAGGGCGCTGACAGGCAACCGTTAAGTCCGCGCGGACTGTTCCCCGACCTTTATTATGCCTTTCTACGTTCCAGTATACGTGTGTTAGACACGGCTACAATCGAGCGCGGCCTATACTCCTGCTGATCTCCTCGAGGTCCGGGCAGCGGGTAGGGGTCGAAGAAGGAAGAGGGTACGACCCCTGGGGTCACGGAAGAAAGAAGAAAGGGGAGGCAGGACGGTCACCAAATGAACGAACATTTCCGTGGCACGGACCACGAAAAACGTTCAAACGCGGAGAATAGCGTTTCCCGGCGATGGTGTGCTCGCGATAGTCGCGACGGTGGTAGTGGTGCGCAGTTCGTGTCGTCGACCCACTCCACACGGCTAGTCCAGCCAATTAATACCAACGCCTTTCGCTCCCAGGCTCCGAAAAATCCTCTTGTTCCTAGCCGCGACGAGCAGCCGGAGGTCCATTCGACGATATCGTCCCTGGTAGTCCAACCGTTTCGTTGACAAGTGCAACGAAGGTGTTATCTCTCCGTGAAAAAGTTTCGTCCAATTGGTGGACCATCCTGCTCCAACTACATATGCAAACATATACCGAATGTTTCTGCCCCAAAATACATTACATTTATTGGAGCCAGGATCCGTACTATCGATCTCATTATACATGAATTAGAAAAAGAAGTAGCGTATACCGTATACAATATTTATCTTGGACGATGTAAGAACATCGAGGGGCAGAAGCAGACGCGTATGGGAAAATTGTAGTTGTTTCTAATAGCTAGCAATTGAAGTTTCATTATTTCGATGGCGCTTATTAAGAGATAACGGTACGACAGATCTATCGCTTAATTTCCGGACGAACGAACTCGAGTTTTGACGAGCTGCCTGATCAGATGGGTTATATTCGATAATGTCGAAAAATAATATTAATAAAACTTGAGTACAATCGCGACGCGTCGGCGCCGGATACATAACGACTATATACCTCGCCGCCGACGCGACCAATTACATATATCGTTACGAGTGTATTTATGAATGCGGCGTCAAGCGGGCGGCCCGTTTCGGCGACCCCTCACTCATTGAAAGAATTGTGAAAAATCGACAAGGCTAGCCACGATGCCCGAAATTATATGAGCGAACGAAAATAAAATGAAAGGAGAACTGAAACCGCCACCGACATATTATAACGCGCTCGTACTTTCGTTATTTCGAAGAGTAGAGAATGGGACGGGAGCGGCGGATATATTTGACGTATCAATAAATTATAGTGAATTTTGTTACATGGAATGTTAATAGGTGTATATACCTGTTCATAAAATTCTGTGTACGCTTATGACGGAGCGTTCATAACTACCTAGATATGTCAACACACATCGCTTCGGCGGTATATTTTACAGAATTCCAATATGTTTCGTCAAAATATCCGGATTAAATTAATAATCGATTTTACAACCGACCCGATTTATTAGCATGCCGCTCTTGTACATAAAATTCCACTTATCCCAGCTTTCTTTCCCTGCGGAAATTCACTTCCCTCCCCTGCCCCTACATTCCTTTTCCTCCTTTCACCCCTTCGCCGTGCCGTTCCATCGCCCCAGCTTTTTTCGTCAGAGATTTCGATCGATCGCTTTCAATGCGGTGTCATTTCGACGAGGACCACGGCAAGCGAACACTCTCGACGCTTAACGATCGTTTTATAAAATGACGTGACCCCAGTAATTTCATTATGCCTTAATCCGACGAACGCCCGCGTTATGGCGAGTGGAAAAGAGAGACGGTTCGCCATATTTGCGAGAACGAGACAGAGGGTAAGCGAAGGGGGTAGGTAATGTTGAAATGCTGAAAAAAGAGAGGGAAACCTCCTCTCGATATTTAAGAGTGGCACTCGCAACATTAACGAGCGCCTATTAGCGAGTGCCAGCTGGTAGAGGAAGGGAAACCCGTTTTTTTCATTTCCTTCCCCTTTCTCCCTTTTTTTTTTTACTAAAAACAAAAAGGGTTGGTGTGAATCTCCCGCCTGCCCCTGCTATTAAACTTACCCTTTCCTCTCTTTACAAGATTGTTCCTCCTGTGAATTTCAATTTCCTCGCGCGATAAACTACAAAAACACTGCAGCGCCATCGCGGTGCGCCCGAATGAATATCTGGAATGTAAAGAAGTTTTCTTATCAACACGAGAAAATTGTATCTCGTGTAAGCAATAGCATCTGGTAGCGACGTTCTTTGAGAAAAAGATTTTCAGCTGATTCCATATGTTCGAGTTTGATTTTGTAACGTGGCGAGAAATGTCAACTTTATTATCTGTGAGTTTACCTGCGAGCGATAAGTGATTTATCGCGTTACGCGCCTCCAACGAGCCGCTTATCACGAATAAACAACTACGCTAAATTTTGTTTCGCCGATAATCGTTTTTAATCCTCAATGAAATTGAACATGGCGTTTTCAATGTTTCACATTTGCAAAACTCAATAATTAACCATCGATGTCATTGTTGTTATTTCGAGGACAATATGTACTTTATTTGTCGTCGTTTTGTTTCTACCAGTAAGACTTTGTTATGTTTTATAGAGGCATCGTGCAAACGTAATGCGATTTTTTGTGCTGGCACCATGCGTATGAAAGATCGTGATTAACTTTAGAAATGACATAAGTGAAAAAATATAGTAATTACGATAATTTTGTTACAATTGTAGACAAAAACACTACAATTGTAGGCATTACAACAGACTTTTGATAGACTGTTTCTAAGAAGGCAGTATCCGCCGTTTATCAGCCGACAAAAAGTGTTCACAAGTGTGTTTCATCGAATCAACGTGTGACAATACTTTTTGTCCACACTCAACACAAAAGTCCACTGTCGATGTTTTGATCGAAGTGGTCGAATAATATTCCCGTGTTAATGGTTGTCTTGTAAATCGCGAAGTCACTGACAAGGGGTGTCGTAAATATTCAACGGAACGAGTGCTCATGAAAGTACAAGTGAAATATGAGAATTTGAGTGGGAATTTCATAGCAATAAAAAAAATGCGATTGCACTAATAGATGGCAAATAATAAACTGAATGTCAATACTAAATTTTACAATTCATTATTATAGATGTATTTCTGCACAATTTAGATTGGATAGAAATATACAGAGTACGCTGTGTTACTTATAGCGTGTGATACTTACGAACTTCATCAGTACACTTTCCAGGGCATCAATTATGGATGCAATCTTAATTAAAATGCACTATGCAAATGCTACTGCACGTATTGTAATTTTTTCATATAGTTGTACAAAAATAACTATACTCTATTGTATGGGAATACCGAGGCGAGGAAGGTATTAAATAAGTATGGGGCACTTATGATATAATAAGCAACTCAACACGGTCCGTCATTAATGATACGTCATCTATGAACGAAATCATTAATTAAGGAAGTATTTGTGGGGGATAAATACTGAAATTTGAAAAGCCTATGGCTCTTGGTAAATGTTTTATAAACCTAAAATTGAGTTACTACTTTTATTTCCATCATGATATTATTTACGTTAACTGGTATGGTGCCTGAGAATTAAAGTCTCGATCACGTGATCAAAATTACTTCAGTTACTTTATTAACATTATGTATGATCTACCAAATAAGGTTTACGTACTGTTTTTTTTTTAACATCAATAACAACATATAAATTGTTCTTTCCTTTGCATTAATCTACTCGACTTACTTCCATATTTAAGACTGGTAAATTGTATTACTGTAATTAAAATCGATACTTCTACTAGTTTGCCAAAATTGTACACAAAGTGCAGTACCTTGGTTCATATAAAAAGTTAAGTTCTGCGATATTCAGTGCGCTGCACAATTGAAACTAATTATCTACATAAATTACAAAAAGACATATTTGTTGAATAAAGTTTATAACGCATTATTCAACAAAGCTTAAGTAGTACAAAGTAATCTTAGATAATTTGTGATTACAGCGGGACGTATTAGATAGCGTCTAGCGTAGATGTTTTATTTTTCTTTTCTGTCTTCTTGAATACCACTATGTATATAATTCCATATTTGTCTCACTTTTTCCCTTAAATTGATAATTGAACTACAAGTTAGTACATTTGATATCGTTCGGCAGTGTCATCGACATTAAAAAGATGGAGTTACTATTAAAAAGATCGTTTTAATATCAACGACACTTAAATAGCGTACAGTATGCATAGGTCACAAGTAAATTAATACACATTACCATCCGTATAATATCTACGCAGGTGTCACTTGATTAAGAATAATACATTTCATCTGCGATAACAAAAATTCTACAGAAATCTTACTTCAATATGAAAGAAGTATTTGAATGTAGTGTTGCGCCGAGGGTCGATTAATGCTTAGAGTACAATGGAAGAGAGAAAGTGTAGCCAATTTACTATAACTTTTAATAATATAGAAACACACACTGTTAATTGTTTAACACATTTATATATTGAGAAGTCAATAGTATTGTACTTTGTAAGACTACAGGCTATATTGAAGAAACAGATCGGGTAGTTCACGTAATATCTGATTACGTGATATTTGAAAGTATTTCAGATTTATTAAAATCATCGCATAGCATAAAACTGGCGTATACAATTATAATCGTTAATGATACTTGTGATTATACGTTATGACGGTCGCTGCAATTTCTCTTTTTCAAACGCTACCTGGTTTCTCCTTTATAAATACTCTAAGCCATTATGTTCTGCTCCTTTCTTATATTATTATTTTGGTGGTCGATCTTGGTCGGCAAAATATTTTGTCGCGTTAGGGAATCGTAAAGGGTCTGGAAAATCTGGCGTTCCGTATCTGTGTGGATTCAAGCAGTCCCTAATTGCTTGACCAAATGCACGTCTAACACCGGGGTCGACGGCCACAGCGGCCGCAGCACCTTCAACTTCTTCGACACCCGCACGAGTTACACCTTCCCTTACTAAACGTTCCATGGACGCCGTTATCGCTGAATGGTTGGGAGTAGGACTAACTAACAATCGTGGCTTTTGCTGTTCAATAAGTTTACGTCGCTTAGTGGGGAGCGTGCCCAAATAAGCATCACTAAACGTGCCTACACCACCGTTTGTCATTCCCTGTACTTGTAATTGACGCCGTTGCCTTACTCCATCTCGGGCAATTATCGGCACCCAATCCTAGGAACGAGCAATTTGTAATATCGGTCTTTAGAATCAAAATTCATATATCAATAGAAACGTGTGCTTACAGAAGGTAGTGCTTCATGACCTGGGAATGATTCTGGAACTTCTTCTCCATCTTCTGGTAATGAAGATGCCTCAAAGGTTGTTCTTTCCTCTACAGCTTCTGTTTCCATGGGCTTTAAATAAATCATTGACATGTTAGACTGTTTTTTCTTCTCCATTTGAACATTTAAGTCGCACAAGTAGATATTTTTAACTTGCCTCCACTTCCGATTGTGTTTGCGATGGTTGATGTACCGGAGCCGAAGGTGCCGGCGATGTTTGCGAAGGTGCAAGGTCCTTGTATATTAATAGTGGAAGAATTTCTGCATCTGGAGGTTGCGTGACGTGTAAGGAAAAAGTACGGAAGTGAACAATAAATGCGTTCACTATCCATCGACGTAATGTAGGGTGAATACCCTCCAACATTTCGGTCTAGTTGAAAAGCGAAATTAATTATTAAGAGACGCAAAATGCGCGGGTAGTGAGTAAGATTGTTTACGTACCACAGAGCGTGATACAACTACTTCTAATCCTGCTTGTCCACCACGAATGGAATATCGAATCACAGCACATAACTGTCTACCCATATTATTCACCACACTCAAAATTTCTTGTCCAAATCTGGCATCATCGATTTCTGGAACAAAAGATAGCTCATGCAACGTACAGGTAAACATGGGAATTGAATACATCGATAATAGATAAGGGTTTATACCATTATTGAATAAGTGGTGCAATATATCTTTAATATGACGACGAAATAGGGTTTCTACAGTTGCACAAATGTCTATACGTGAACCATTTCTATTGTTATCCTCTTCTGCATTCAATAGATTCTGGAAATGTGGCCTCAACTGCGAAAGTATTCTCTCTATAGCCTGTTCTTCAATTGTTTCCGATGGAAGATTTGGGAAGAAACCTTGTAAAAATTCTTGCAATGGTCTTCTCAGATGGGAAATCGGTTCCCACTGGCCAATTCGTAATCTTATTATATCTTCTAGCGTCATATTCTGTACCTAAGTAAAGATTAAAACAAAGGGACATTGCGTGTGTCACTTTTTTAAAGTTATCTTTAGTGAAAAAGAGCATATATTTACCACAAGTACAGATAAGTTCACTAAGAAATTCTCTGCAGTTTCTGAATCTTGAGACGTAAAAAGGCTCATCTGAATCCCCCTACGCTCTAATAGGTCTGCGAGCGTTAAACGACCTCCAACTGAATTACCGCTTCTATTAATGACAAATAATATAGAAGCTAATATTTGACTTAATGTATAAATATATTTCAGCATTATACATACGCATTGCTTCCCGTTCCCGTTCCCGCGCGATTGGGGACACTTCCACCGACACGTGTTTGCGATGCGCTACCACGAGTCTCAGCCAAATCAGGATCTAGAATGAAAAATTGTCTGGCTATTTTCAACTTCGAATTCTTGAATATTTCAACAAATACATACCGTTAACATTAATACTGATATTGGTTTGCGGTTGACCAACCATACTTCCCAAAACTTGTTGCAAGAAACTCATGAATGAATCATTTGGATTTGATTGTGATGTTGTTGATGCCGCAGTGTTCGTCGAACTGGTGTTACTAGACGCACTTGAAGTTGTAGCTGTGATACATTAATGTTACGTTACATTTACATTCTCAAAGAAATATACGATTTATATAAAATGTTGTACCAGTTTGTGCCTGGGACTGAGTTTCGGTTGTGGTTGTTTGACTCGTTCGTGTTCCTTGTGACCCAGACATAACAGTACTTGACGCAGTCGAAGAACGTCGGACATGATGCGAATTACAAGGAAGAAACGGATCAAAATCAAATGAATGTCCTATACTCATGCCGACACCTACAGGATGGGACTGTTGCTGAAATACGTGCGGACGCGAGGTACTTCTAGTTTGAGTTGCTGTAGTAGGATGAGTGCCAACGTTGCTTCTGCAATAGCAGATGGATACGTAATATGTAAATATAATTAATGCTGCCATAAATCGATTCTACGTTGCAAATAATGGCAATTTACATACCGTGCCTGTGTGCTTTGCCCAGCGTTTGCATTTCCACTATCTATAGGTGCAACAGTTTGTTGGCCCCCCGTCGAGGGATTTCGAGTTGTCATTGTAGAGGTAGTAATGCCACCTTGAACCACATGACCAGCTACAACCTGCATCAGATTGCGTATGAAGTCTGGCGGAGCAGCTGAATTCCAGGAAAATGGACCAGCAGTACCGCCCACCCTTCCTACAAAACGATCATGATGATTCAGTGTTAGCCTAAATATTAATATTGTTAATAAAAACTAACCGCCATTATTATTATTGCTGTTGTTATTGTTATTATTTTCACCAGTTTGACTTTGTTCACTTCCCGATGCAGCATCCATATTATCTTCGTGACTGACTTCCATTAATACTTCGACATTATTTGGCAAATCAAACCCTATTCCTGCAACATAAATTAAGTTTTTCACCTAATTCACTGTCTGTTTTATCGTAAAGATATTTTATGCACATTATGCATACCAAACGGAGATTGTGTCGGTTCTGGTTGTTGTTGATCAGCTTGTTGTCGAGCGGTGGATTCGGATTCTTGTTGTTGATTAGTTTCCGCGGTGTTCGGTTCACTCGATTCCGATTGCGCTTGTGTACTTCCAGATTCACCGTTTTCTTCATTACCATTATTGTTGTTCGCATTGCGACCGTGTAAACTAATGTGGGCCTGAACGAAGTACAATATAGAATAATTTTAGTACGCACTGAATAAAATACAAATACCATAGCAACTTTCTCCTCACCTCTACCTGTATTGGTATACTAGGCTGCAAAATAGCCGAGTGCTGAATAATAATTGGTCTACATCGCAAGTTTCTAGGCGGTTGTTGATTCATGTCGACAATTATGTCGCTTAAAGCATGACAGGCATGCGACATATAGTGTAAACATTCGCTAACACCATCCACGAATGTCTGATTTTCTTCGACACGTCTTCCCTGAACATTATTAACGTCTCGTCTCAAACTGTACCGAACATGGGATCACGATGCATTTGCATCGAACATTTAGAAATATTATGTACTTACTCCAGGGGGTAATGAGGGGTCATCCCGCATAAGTTTACGATAACGTTCTATATGTGGACGTAAACGTGATTGAGTATCAAGTAACAAGTCTAATAACTCTGCCAACTGTGGCGGTCGTGGCAGCCTACAAATATTACATTTATTAATTGCGTAATATACTTTTACATTATTAACGAATAAAATGTGCATGAAAAGATCCATACTGCGGAGACGATCGTCTATTAGATTGTCCATCGCTACTGGATGCAGATCCTTGTTCAGACTGCGATTGTTGAGGCTGTTGTGTATCCGGTGGACTCTCTTCAGTAGTATCGTTCGTTGGTCTTGACTCAGCACTTTCCTCGCTATGCCCTGCTTATTATTCATTTCCAATAGTGTACAGTTACTGGTGTCTAATATTTTTGCGCATAAAATTTTTTATCTACAGACCTCTGTGCAAGGTGACATTATCCGCTCCAGCTGCAGACAAAGCAGCCACTACCGCAGCTACAGCAGCTTCTGCCAATCTGGCATCGCCGTTTGTTCTACTTTCGTTATTACTGAAAAAACTGAGTAGTTTATTGATTTATTTTGCTACCTTAGACTAACGATTTAAAACATTTTCTTCACTCACTATCGTATTGTTTCCAATTCCGATTCATGCATCAATTGGCTTAAAGGTGGCCGATTATTTTCCGACGCGGAAAGATTAACGGGACGAGACGGGCTTTCAAGTCTATCCATAAGTCGATCAGCACGTTCGAGCATATGTCTAGCGGCGATTAATCGACCGTTGGACAGACTGTTGCTAAACTGAGGCACTGTTAGTCCTACGAATGGATATAGAAAATTAAATAATATCTCGCAAATATCATTGCATGAATATTTAAAAATATAGTTCTACAAGTTATAAATTATGCTGTCTAAATATATTGACTGGAGTACCATGTCCTTCCACTATCTCAGCCGGTACTGACATTGCACCCAAATACATAGCGTTGCCATGCATTTGAGCACGAGTAAGTCTGTAATGTGTCCTCTGTGCATTTAGCCACATTTGCGACCCTTGATTCTGACTTTGACTTTGACCCCCATCGTTGCCGCGTTGGCCGGGCTGAGGCGGCGCGCGTTGCACCAAATGTATTACCTTTCCATTAACATCTAAGGTCATACGTAATTAAATTATTCAACAGTTTCAAAATTTTTTCTATAAACCAAGAATGAAACGTAGAATATTTTACCATAATCGCTTAACTTCTTCTCATCTTGAAGAACTCTACCACAATAAATAAGTCTTTGTGAATCTGCTGGCACCGCCACTGTTTCCGCTATGTGGTCTTTGAAGCCTCGAACTGTAATTTGCTACAAGGAAAGATTTATTTAATATATTGTTTCTCAAATTCGGAAAACCGTTATTAGTTACATTTATTGCACGGACAAATTTAATTAGCGATGAAGTATCTACGAAATGGTATTTTATCACTATAATTTAAAAAACGGGATTAATTTTGGTATATAAATCTCATAAGAAACTGCTGCATTATTGCATTGTGCACTAAATGTTCGATCCATTACATTTATTGTTAGCGGTATGGCAATCTTGATTGCATTACAAAAGCAATAATACGGAAAAATTACTATAAAATTACACAATGGGTAACCTCATATGCAAATACTTAAATGCAACAGCAAGCATCGAAATAATATAAAACTTGAGTCGATTCACGTAAAAGTGATAGAGTTACGTATATGTCTATCGAGAAATGCACGAATAATTATAGGAATAACCTAAAAGAAACGTTACTGATTGGAATGAATTAATATTGCATCAGAAAAGATGATATTATTATAAATACATATTTTATGATGTGCATTGCATAAAAATAGAAAAATGGGTAAGTTCATGAGGAATCATAAGTTACTAAGAACGTTAGTCACGTTACTAAGAACATTTTAGTGAAACCTATCATTAATCATAAATGTGCAACGAAAGAATTGACCGCTCAAAAGTTGCAAAGAAAGGAATACTTACATCGTCCTCCAAAGAGAAAGCATGATTTTGCGAATCCAAGGTTTTTACCGTAAGGTCAATCATCGTTGATCGGCCTTAACTGCAGCAGCACAACTAAAATTCAAGGAAACGAGCGATAGTATTAGAACGGGGGGTGTCTAACATTGAATCGTCTTCAACACTAACGCAAGCACGCAGATACAAGTCAGTAAACGACACTCGATCGGTAGCTAGTACCGAGGAGAATTATTCAATATCTAGAGCACAACGGTATATTTGAACTTAACGCGAATCGGCTTGATGATGCAAAGGAATTGCGTAATTAAATGCTAGCGTTCCATTTTTACGCGTAATTGTTTTTTTAATGAACCCACCGATGAAATTTTACAACTACAGCCGACACCACACACGTTCTTTTACCCAGAATTCGCTCTACAACGACACCAGACGCGCCACCAACGTACGGGCACAGACGAGATATAAGAATAGACAGGACATCTTATGGACTTTCGTGGCCCAACGTGACTGCCATACCGACTCAGAAATCCAACACTGATTTGAGCGTCCTCTGCTCATGGGCAGTGATCACTTGAAGAACTATTATTTACTAAAGTAGGGGGGACGGGATTCATGCGATTGTGTGAATATATGTAAATGCTTTGAGGGGATCAGGACAGCTTTTTCTCGAGCAACGTTTCGGTAGAAAAATTGAGCTACGGTGCCTGGTCGCGCGATGCACTTCGGCTCGGCTCGAGTTGAGTCGAAACCACATCGCCATGCATCGGGGCAATGAAATTGACAGTGTCATGTCAAGCGTCCCGCCTGTGCTGTCCCGCTTTCATTGCGCAGCAAATAACAAAAGAATTCTTTAACGAGGATCATAGGTCCAGCTAAAACTTAATCAGAACCCGCAGAAGTTCAATAGGCACGACCCTAGAGTCGTCGGTCCGGCTAAAAGTTGGTCAGAAAACGTAAAAGTCCAGTAGGTATAACCCTAGGATCGTAGGTTCAGCTAAAAGTTGTTCAGAAGCCGGTAAAGTCCAGTAGGGACGACCCTAGAGTCGTAGGTCCGGCTAAAAGTTGGTCAGAAAACGTAAAAGTCCAGTAGGTACAACCCTAGGATCGTAGGTTTAGCTAAAAATTGGTCAGAAGTCGAAAAAGTTCAGTACGTATGACCTTAGTACAGTAGTACGCACGGCCGCGATCGGAGACCTTCGAAGAGTTCGAAAATTGCGAATACCACCGAGCGCGACCGAGCGTTACCGACGCGCCGGCGCGTCGCGGAGTGGGGATGCCGGTGCGCGGCGCACGCGGTGTCACTATCAGTTCAAGCGTCGTACCGTACGGGTCGTCTATGCTGTCGAAGGTTAGCGACATACATCAGCTTACAACACAATAGCATCTCGGGGTTTACTTTATCACCGCATACGCTTGTCTATTACCTTCTATTAATTAATACACGTTTATTTAACAATCATGGATATCCATTAAACTCTTTCTCGGGTCTCTTTTGCTGGACGCTTGACCGGTCATCCGGTACCACCGATTTTTTGATTCGCGATAACTAGTCGTTTATTAAAATATCGGGTTAATTAATTTATTAGTTTAAACGGTTCTTTGAATATTTATTATATTTTATTACACGATTATTCGGATTCGATGCGGTGTTAAGGATGCGTTTATTTTCTTTGCAATGTCACTTACATACTCTTTCGCAACTTTGAATTCGATTCTGATTTTAGCACAGGTTTATCACGTTGCTTTTCTTTTTGTTGCAGGTACAATGGGTGATTGGTTGGTGGAGGATAATATATTGAGGCTGCAGGAATGGAGTATTGAGATACAATTACTGCGATGCATAACAATCAGTCCGATGACCTATGATGAAGGATTGGTAACATATAACTTATTATCCAAACGGTTTACGTATATTTCTTGTTATCTGGCGATTGGATTTTGGCTCAAGTTCTTTTCTTTCGGTTGAAAGTTATTGAGCAATTTAAACATTTTAAATAGAACTTACAATATGCCACTCGCGATTGAAACTAGAGTCTGTAAATTTCATTAATTCTAAAGGAAAAATTGAAATACTTTCATGTTTCGCTGCATATCGGTCGCGATTTCTGTTATAGCTTCACTAGTATTTATTCAAAACTTTTAATATCTCTGTGACTTTGCACAAGTACGGTCAAATTGTATTTTCGATGCAGGATTGCCCGCGTACGTACGTACTGGTTGCCATGCACCTGAAGCATGATAAATAGTTTCGAGTCTTGATTTCTACAAGCAGCTACGAGAACTTATAAATGCGCGATATTGCTTACTTACTAAGATCATGATCACCTTTAAAACTCGGGCAAAGAACAGTCACAGTATGCTTTTGATAAATCATTTATATTAATCTATAATAGTATATGTTGAATAGACAATTAACAGTAATTAAATCAGAATAATAATACGGTAGTACTTTATTAAAACAAAGCAGTATTTCCTCAACAGACGTTTGACAGGATGAAGAAATAAGAAAGAGATAAATAAAATCAAATGTGTATTGCTTCAATTTCTACCTCCTCACCCTATTTACTAACTTGTACAGATTCTCTTTCAGAAAATTTTGACGACCGCGCGCAATGCGGTCAGTAGAGTCAGTGCTTGCTCCGTCAAAGTTCTTTTTATTGTTTTTAGAGCGAAACCGCTCATAATAATTATAACTAAATATAAATAACAGTAAAGATACGCGAAAGTGGAGTCAGTGTTTGCTTCGAAATATTGCTCTCGCGAAATTAGAGTCACTTTGTTCGTCGATCACAATTGACGTGCGCGATAGTAGTCTTTTATTTTATTTTTTTTTCTTTCGCAATAAGTATTCCGGTATTAGAGTCAGCACCGATGCAGTTCGGCGAGTTCGGGCACTCATCCATCAACTCGAAGAGTAAGTATCTCTGTATTTCTTTAATCTTATTTTACAATGGTCTTTGATAATTATCATGATCGAAAAGTACTCAAAACGCAAAGATTTCAATGTTGTCTGTTCTTTTGAATGTTTCAGAAGCTGCCATGGGCTCAATTGTATCACCATAACGATATTGTTGGCCGCGCGCAATGCGGTTGGTAGAGTCAGTGCTTGTTCCGTCAAAGTTCTTTTTATTATTTTTTGAGCGCAGCCGCTCTTAATAATAATTCAACATAAATAACAGTAAAGAGACGCGAAATTAGAGTCAGTGTTTGCTCCGAAATAATACTCTCGCGAAAAATAGAGTCACTTTGTTCGTCGATCACAATTATTCCGTTTCCTTTTCCGTTCTCGGCTCGGAGGACTGATGGTTAGGGACTTAGTGTCAGCGAGTTACGATGTGCGGGGGCGTGATTGTGGTTCTGGACCCTGGTCACGAGGCCCTCTGTTAGACCACATATAATCTCTAATTTGGGTAGGTCATCCACCATTCTGGAATCGTGGTCGCGGTTCTTGCAATATCCGGGTTGCAGTGTCATCGGGGGGCGGTGTGTGGGGCTGTGATTGCTTTTCTGGACACTTTGGCCCGCCTAGTAGGAAATTCCTATGTGTTAGACCACGCCAAGCACACCTTGGGGTGGCAGAAGGCATACGGGTCATAATCTAGAATCGTGGTTGTGGTTTTGCATATCCGTGCCTTAATGATTTCTGTGGCTCGGAATCGAAACTGGTCTCGATGCTAAGTCGTTTTACTGTCCAGACTCTGAGCCGAGGACTCGCGGGCTGCTCGGTAGCAGTCACAAAAACAGTAGAAATACTGTCGCGAAATTAGAATCACTTTGTTCGTCAATCATAAGTGTTCCATTAGAGTCAGTGTCCTATTCAGCGAGTTCGGGCTTTCAGCCATCAATTTGACGAGTAAGTATCTCCTTCGTTCTTTAATCTTGTATTGCAATAATCATTGATAATTAACACATTCCAAAAGTACTGAAAATACATAGATTTTAATGTTGTTTGCTCTTTTTGAATGTTTCAGCAGCTTCCATGGCTTCGATGGCGACGAGCTTGACCGCACACCTGGTGAGTCTGCAACCGGTGAGTGGCATGCTTTAAAGTTCCTCTGGTCACTCAAGCATGTCGCAGGACGAAAGGTCCGAACCGACACGGGTGACTGGTTGTAATTACGTAGATTTTTCTGGCAAGCACTGTGACCATGGGTATATGGAAATATACTCATGAGTAGTAACTTCTTTACTGCTTTATATTATGTGAGGATAGGTCTTCTTGTACAACGCGTTTTTAAATAGCTTGATAATTTTAAAACAGATCATATTTAGTACAAAATATATCACTATATATCTTTTTATAATAGAGTATTTAATTGAATACCTAAGAAACGATATTTAAATAGTTATTAATTATTGAATGAATATAAAGTAACGTCCAGTATTCTACGTGCATTAGTTTGTAGTGGAGAAGTCGAATACCATTCGACTTCGTTTACTTGTCAATTGCAATGACTGCACAGTTAGAATAAATTGCATAATTATTGCTGTTAGTAAGAGTGTAGTATTTCATCTTTTTCTACTTTGATAATATATAAAGTGCCCAACTATACTTGGGCACGAAGTTTTTGTCATTTAAGATGACAGAGGCCAAATGCCAAAAAGAATTGAATATACTTATCAATTGCTATCAAGTACCTCTTGTATCGGTGCTATTTAATTATTTTATTAAATATCTATTAAATATCTCAACCGCGACGTGGTTTTTTCCACGTGAACGCAGAGATCCCAGCCACTGTCAGTCGATTTCAGAAAAATGGTACGTACATTAGAGTGTGCAAGTGGTGTGACAGCACTTGGGTGTCGGGGGTGTCCCGGGACGCCTCCCTAGTGTAGGCTTTTGCGCCCAAGTGTTTGACTGAGAACCGTGGAGTGTCGTGTGTTGGTGTGTTTGTTTGCCATTTTTTAAATATAGGTCCAGGTAGGATAGGTAGCATACTTTCTGGTGTGATTGATAGACATAAGTAGGTAGGGCCGGGCAGGTTGACACAGTCTCCGATCGGGTAGGCACTATTTCGCGTGTTCAACCTGTTTCAGGAAATCTGATTTGAAAAGTCGACGGTGAAGCTGTGGCGCGAACGAAAATGCGTTCGCCTCTGGCTTTGCCTATCGATTTTTCGAATCCTTCGCGGTCGTGGTCGCGATTTAGGCTCCGAAACGAAACGCGTTACATTATGCTCGAGGCTGCACGTGTGAACGAAGAACGATTACAATTTTAATCGTAATCTATGTGATTTTCCGTAATCACAATTTTACGATTTTATTTGATCGCCATTCGGCCACGTGTGTTCCATTTAACTCCGCGATTCAAACTCTTTATTTCACCTTTATAAGTTTTTCCTTGGTTTCCGATTAGAGTCTCGAGCCTAGTTTAAGTTTCAGCTGACCCTTGGGTCCGACGAAATGGAGAGGCTATATGCCGAAGAGGCCCGACAAACTGTCACTCAAGAGGGCAACTACTAATGGCTCCCCATTCTTTTTAAGAATGGGGAATCATTCTGTGTTACTACTTTGTCACTGTGCTTGCATTTTCATTTGTAGAATTTTTATTTGTACTTGGCCGATGCACATTCCGGCCCAACGATTCAGCCCTCCCAAAAATATCGCGTTGCTTTAGAGTTGCGAAAAACTTGCGAACGGGTCGAGTTGGAGGTGCGTTGAATGCCACTTATTGCTATTCTTATTGCTAGTTAAATTGTAGTATTTTATAATACACTTTACATTTGAGCTTCTAGTGTTGCGGAAATTGTTTTCGCGTATTGGAACTTTCAGTTCATTTTTCAGAGGATCTTCAATTTGCTTAATTTTGGATAGTACATATAATTTACTGTTTGCTTTCTATTAGTCTTAATAAATAGTGTTGCGAAATGATTGTATCGCGAGTTCCAGTTAGCGTTGCGTTGATTAAAGATCGCGTTTTTAAGTAGAGTTGCGACTACTAGTCCCCATCTGCTTCCAATTGGAAGCCTGTTCCTGAACCAGGAACTTTTTCTTTTCAGCGTTTTATATTTGCCTTTCTTTTTATTTTATTTTTCTTAATAATTATACTACCTGGAATGTCTGTTGATGGAAGTACTGCTAAAAATTTGCATACATATTAGTAAATTACTGTGTGAACGAAATGAAAAGAAATGAAAAAGAAAATAAATGAAAGAGAAAGGAAAGAAAAAAGAAAAGAAAAGAAAAGAAAGAAGTAGAAAAGAAAAAGAGCAAAGTAAAAAACAGATATAATTTGCAGAATCTTTGATAAATTTATAATAATTCTAGATAGTAGATTTAAATTAGAGTTAATACTAGTGACTGTTCATATTAGTAAATTACTGTGTGAACGAAATGAAAAGAAATGAAAAAGAAAATAAATGAAAGAGAATGGAAAGAAAAAAGAAAAGAAAAGAAAAGAAAAAGAACAAAGAAAAGAAAAGAAAAGAAAAGAAAAAGAACAAAGAAAAGAAAAGAAAAGAAAAGAAAGAAGAAGAAAAGAAAAAGAGCAAAGTAAAAAACAGATATAGTTTGCAGAATCTTTGATAAATTTATAATAATTCTAGATAGTAGATTTAAATTAGTTCATTATTGGAGTTTAACTCTTAAATATTTCCTCTTAATTGTTGCAATTCTATCTTAACCTTTTTTTTAGTAGAGCCAATTTTTATAACTCTTCGAGCTTGCTTTGTAGAAATTGAAATTCACTCGCGATATCCGTAAATGTTTAAACAAAAATCCTTGCACGAAAAACGTTATTGGCAGTAGTTGGGTCTCGGCATGGTGATAGTTGAAGTTTGATATTTTTCTGCCGTATAATCGTTTGTCGCTTCTTTGTTGAAGCAAAATAGAATCAATTGTAGTGAAATGTGACTACTTCATTTTGGAGTTTTTAATGAACGTGATACCACCATTCAGTTTGATCTAGAACGTACAAAAGAATATATCACTATGGCCGAAATCCAATTAACTATTGTTAACAAAAAATAGCAGCATTTTTCATGTCAATTCTGATTTATTAACTGCGCTAAAATTCAGTTATTACGAATTAAAAGCAGCTTCATTTCGATATAAAATGGGGAGGCTTGGGGATGTCACTAATCCAATGCTTGAGATTGTTACAGATTCACAGATGAACCCAAATATGCTATACTAAACAAACATAAGTACATACGTCAGAGGCTCAAGAGTGGAATATATAGAATACAGATCCAGAAATATTATCAAAGACACGATTGGAAACTTTAAAATTAAAGAGCCAGCCTCGTCGATTCAATTTGTGAGTTTAAGAATTCATTCTTATAATGCTTTACTAATTATTTCGAGTTTGTACATGTTTCAGAAGCATTGAAAAGAAGAGGATTCATGAAACAATGTATAATACGAACACATCCTCACCCCATCCCTGCCCCAAACCCCTGTCCTTATTAACTAATTACAGGTGTTAGACAATTAATTAGGCAGGCCCAAATATAAATCGAACAATACATTTAGCTCTTTATGTAGGTAGGATTTGTCTCAACACACAATCTTAGATCTTTATACTGGCAGGTTTTACACGAATTTAAATTATTAGACTTTTAATTAGGCAGGGTTTATAAAACCAAATATTGTTGGCAGGTGCTGCAATTTTTTGGTTCGGGTTTCTGTCTGTTCTAGGACACCATGGACCACGAGAGATTAATACGGACTAACCGAAGAGGATTTTATTATATGTATACTCATACCTACATGAGTATGGGATAGTATCTATTACAGTCCTATGTAGATAGGATATTATTGAAATTGTTCTTTTATTCGATCTGTTAGATGTTATACTAGGTAGGGTGATTCTAGTCTTAAGTTAGCTCTTTAGTCAGGCAGGGCGTATTCGAATCTAATCTAAAATTTAAGAAAGTAGGGTTTATTTTTAAGTTATGTCTTAGCTTTTAAGCCCGCAGTGTTCACCACTGCAATAATATTTCGTTGTCTAGTTTTTAAGATCATAGGATATATTTTTAAGACAGTTTTATTTCAGGAACGTGAATTCTCTTGCAGATTTTCTTTCAGGTTTCCTTCTGATATTCCATTTAGCTTTCGGTCGTGAATTTTCCAACTACTCCTCTTGTTGTCTTACTTGTACTACGATCAATTACTGAACGTTCTACAAATTGACAATAATAGGAGATTTTTCTTTGTCACATGTTATATTAGAATTAGTTTTCGCGTAATTGGAGGGTGGAAGGGCCGTGGCTAGGGTGGGTCTCCATGCGCAGTAACCTCCACGTGGTGAGACCCGGGCAATCAATTATTTATCCTATAATTATTAAACGTTTAAGAGACGTTTGATAATTATGTGGAAAATAATTCGAGCGAATGGACTGCGCATTGCACTTTCCCCTCTCATTCCCTTTTTGCTTCATTCTCTTATTTGCGTCATTCTCTTATTAGCTTCATTCCCTTTTCCGTTCTCGGCCCGGAGGACGGATGGTAAGGCGCTTTTGGCACCTGTGGCGGTATTTGGGTTGCAGTGTCATCGTGGAGCAGTGTGTGAGGCTGTGATTGCGGTTCTGGACAGGTGACCCGCCAAGTAGGATATTTCTCCTCGTTAGACCACGCCAAGCACACCTTGGGGTGGCAGAAGGCATATGGGACATAATCTGGAATCGTGGTTGCGGTCTTGCATATCCGTTCCTCAATGATTGCTGTGGCTCGGTATCGAAACAGGTGCTGATTGTAAGTCGTGTTACTGTCCAGACTATGGGCCGAGGGCTCGCGGACTGCTCGGTAGCAGTCACTTTCGTTATTTGCCTCCCATTTGATCCCACTTGTGAGTTGAAGATTTTTATAATGCTTTACTAATTACATCCACTTTGTCTTTGTTTCAGAAGGACTGAAAGGAATCAGCTAAAGAAGATGAATGCTTAAAAAATGTATAATATGACCACACTCTCACTCTGCCCCTGCCCTGCCCGTGCCCAGCCCTTACCCTTACACGTGCCCCTGCCGCTGCCCTTTTATACAGGCAGGTTTTACACGAATTGAATTTATTAGACTTTTAATTAGGCAGGGTTTATGAAACTAAAAATAGATTCAATCTGTTCTAGGACACCATGGGCCACGAAATTAATTCCTCTTCAATTAGTCCATATTAAGCATATGCATACTTATACCTACACGAGTATAGGATAGTATCTATTACAGTCCTATGTAAATAGGATATTATTGAAATTGTTCTTTTATTCGAACTGTTAGATGTTATACTAGGTAGGGCGATTCTAGTTTTAAGTTAGATCTTTAGTCAGGCAGGACGCATTTGAATTTAATGTAGTATTTAAGAAAGGAGGATTCATTTTTAAACTGCGTCTTGGTTTTTAAGACAGCAGTGTACACTGCTGTGATAATATTTCGTTGTCTAGTTTCTAAGATCATAAGATATATTATTAAGAAAGTTTTATTTCAGGAAATTGGACTCTGATTTTCTTTTCTTTTCTCTGATTTTCTTTCAGGTTTCGTTCTGATATTCCATTTAGCTTTCGGTCGTGAATTTTCCAACTACTCCTCTTGTTGTCTTACTTGTACTACGATCAATTACTGAACGTTCTACAAATTGACAATAATAGGAGATTTTTCTTTGTCACATGTTATATTAGAATTAGTTTTCGCGTAATTGGAGGGTGGAAGGGCCGTGGCTAGGGTGGGTCTCCATGCGCAGTAACCTCCACGTGGTGAGACCCGGGCAATCAATTATTTATCGTTTAATTATTAAACGTTTAACCGACGTTTGATAATTATGCGGAAAATAATTCGAGCGAATTGACTGCGTATTGTACTTAGGATACAATGTACAATAATGGCCGCTCAGTGTTCGTTCATATCCCCAATTAATGCTTGCCGAGACATCGCCACCAATCCTTGGACCTACTCCGAATCGGAGTATAAATTTTACTCCAATTATTAATTTGGTATTATATATTTTCAGAAAAATCTCGATTAGTACACTTCGCTCGGGACCGAATACGAACACTAATCGTTTGCAGACACGTTTATCCCAGGAATTGTCTTATATTAGTAAATAATTTACTTCGTTATTGTTATTAGTTGAATATAAATAAGAAATTGCGTCTTTCATTAACGATAAAATTGCTCCAATGAAAAAGATAATGAAAGAATTTGTCTAGTAATTATACAATTAACAATTGTAGTATACAATTATCGTCATTATCTGTTTCATTGTGGCAACTTTATTGTTTGGGTGTTAAAACAATATACATCTCTTGGCTCAATTTTTTTTTTGTAATTTATCAGAAAATAATGTAAAGTATAACTTTAAAAATTATTTCATTTATTGATAGTACAATTGAAATAAGAAAACTTGTTAACATGTGTTTCTTTAATTAAAAGATTTTTAATTAACATTAAATGTTTCATATCCTTTGTTGCCTTTCATTGCGGCAAAGAACAAAAGAATTCTTTAAAATTATTCAATTTTCGCATCGTTTTCAATAATCTGTGGGTAACGTTGCGAGTGACACGGAAATGGTAATGGGACGCGGCGTCCCAGAAATCGTGGCCGAAAAAATACATTGCATGTCTTGTCTATTCCTATATCTCGTCGGTGCTTTAGCTATCCTTTAGCTATCCTTTAGTTATAGTAAATTGGTTTATAAAAATAGTTTGTAACTGTTATTAGCGCATTCGATTAATTTAGAACAATTGTGCAATCAACTGTTATGTATATCTATTATATGTTCTATTTTATATTCAGTGCATTCAGGAGATCTTGTATAAAATTTAATATCGCTTTTACTACAAGTTCTACTGAATATCCTAAATATAAAAGGAAAGATATAATAAACAATTTACATATACACAAGTTACACAATTGTTGTAATTTAAAATAGGCTTTAGCATATAAAAAGTTCGTAAATTTTAGTATAAGTTTTATCTGTAAGATATATTGTATATTAACTTCAAAGAATAGCTTATAAGTATTAGATTATTTAAGTTTATACTATTTTTAGTGTTACATAAATATTAGTTTAGAATTGATACAAGTTGTTCGAAGTTTAGTTGTTGTTCGATGTATTGTAAATAGATATAATTGAATAGTTCATAAGTATTAGCTTGTTAATTTGAATTAGAACAGTTTTGTAATTTGTATTTCCATTGATTAGTTTAAATAAATGTTCATTGAAAAGAATTCCACTGCTCTTTTTATTTTCACACCTCAAAAATTCTTGAGAGAACCTAAATCCAATTCCTTACACAAGAAGTACCGTGGACGAACTTTAAATGCAAAGTCCTGAAGCGAGAAACTTGTAAAAATGGTCCTATACGTCATTAAAGAAAACAGGTCAAAGTCTTGCAAAATTTGTTGGCAAAAGGCTACAAAATTATGCGCCCGGAAATTCTTAGAAGGTGACGTGATTTCCCAGAATTGCTGCTATCGAATACCTCCTCGCATATCATATTCTCCTAATACAAATCCACGATTTTCGGCGAGATATTTTTGCCAGAATCTCAGAAATTTTGCGATCGGAAATTCCTGGAACGTGACGTCATTTCCAAGAATTGCTGCGATGAAAGACCTCCTCGCATATCATATTCTCCTGATACAAATCCACGATTTTCAGCCAGATATTTTTGCCAGAATCTCAGAAATTTTGCGATCGGAAATTCCTGGAACGTGACGTCATTTCCAAGAATTGCTGCGATGAAAGACCTCCTCGCATATCATATTCTCCTGATACAAATCCACGATTTTCAGCCAGATATTTTTGCCAGAATCTCAGAAATTTTACGATCGGAAATTCCTGGAACGTGACGTCATTTCCAAGAATTGCTGCGATGAAAGACCTCCTCGCATATCATATTCTCCTGATACAAATCCACGATTTTCAGCCAGATATTTTTGCCAGAATCTCAGAAATTTTACGATCGGAAATTCCTGGAACGTGACGTCATTTCCAAGAATTGCTGCGATGAAAGACCTCCTCGCATATCATATTCTCCTGATACAAATCCACGATTTTCAGCCAGATATTTTTGCCAGAATCTCAGAAATTTTACGATCGGAAATTCCTGGAACGTGACGTCATTTCCAAGAATTGCTGCGATGAAAGACCTCCTCGCATATCATATTCTCCTGATACAAATCCACGATTTTCAGCCAAATATTTTTGCCAGAATCTCAGAAATTTTGCGATCAGAAAAATCCTGGAACGTGACGTCATTTCCAAGAATTGCTGCGATGAAAGACCTCCTCGCTTATCATATTCTCCTGATACAAATCCACGATTTTCAGTAGAAATTTAAGTGCCGAAAATCTTGGATTTGTATCAGGAGAATATGATATGCAAGGAGGTATTCGTTCTCAGAAATGACGTCACATTCCAGGAATTTCCGAGCGCTGAAATTTCCGAGTTCCTGCCAAAAATATCTCGCTGAAAATCCTGGATTTGTATTAGGAGAATATGATAAGCGAGGAGGTCTTTCATCGCAGCAATTCTTGGAAATGACGTCACGTTCCAGGAATTTCCGAGCGCTTAAATTTCTAAGTTTCTGGCAAAAATATATTGCTGAAAATCGTGGATTTGTATCAGGAGAATATGATTTGCGAGGAGGCCTTTCGTCACAGGAGTTTTTGGAAATGACGTCACGTTCCAGGAATTTCCGAGCGTTTAATTACCAACCAATTTTGCAACAAATGAAGACTTTGAAGATGATGGTATTTCCAAGAATTTCCTTCTGCCAACTTTAATAACGTATAGGGCCATTTTAACAAGTTTCCCACTTTAGAACTTTCCATTTAAAGTTCGTCCACGGTACTTCTTGTATAAGGAATTGGAATTAGGTTCTTTCAAGGATTGGTAAGGTGTGAAAGTAAAAAGAGTAGTGGTATTCTTTTCATTGAATATTTATTTAAAGTAATTAATGAAGATACAAGTTACAATAATGTTCCAATTAAATTTACAAGCAGATACTTATGAACTATTCTATTATATATCTATTTACAATACATCGAACAACTTGTATCAATTCTAAACTAATATTTATGTAACACTAAAAATAGTCTAATACTTATAAGCTATTCTTTGAAGTTAATATACAATATATCTTACAGATAAAACTTATACTAATATTTACGTACTTTATATGCTAAAGCTTATTTTAAATTATAACAATTGTGTAACTTGTGCATATACTTGTTGTTTCCAGACACGTTTATCGCTGGAATTGCCTTATATTAGTAAATGAGATACGTTGTCATTGTTATTAGTTGAATATAAATAAGAAATTGCGTCTTTCATTAACCATAAAATTGCTTCAAGGAAAAAGATAATTAAAGAATTTGTCTAGTAACTATACAATTATCAATTGTAGTATACATAATTATCGTCACTATCTTTTTCATTGTGGCAACATTATTGTTTGGGTGTTAACAAAATATACATCCCTTAGCTCAATTTTTTTTGTCATTTATCAGAAAATAATGTAAAATAAAGTATAACTTTAAAAATTATTTCATTTATTGATAGTAAAATTGAAATAAGAAAACTTGTTATTATGTGTTTCTTTAATTAAAAGATTTTTAATTAACATTAAATGTTTCATATCCTTTGTTGCCTTTCATTGCGGTGCCCGTACCACCGACGAGATATAGGAATAGACAAGACATGCAATGTATTTTTTCGGCCACGATTTCTGGGACGCCGCGTCCCATTACCATTTCCGTGTCACTCGCAACGTTACCCACAGATTATTGAAAACGATGCGAAAATTGAATAATTTTAAAGAATTCTTTTGTTCTTTGCCGCAATGAAAGGCAACAAAGGATATGAAACATTTAATGTTAATTAAAAATCTTTTAATTAAAGAAACACATGTTAACAAGTTTTCTTATTTCAATTGTACTATCAATAAATGAAATAATTTTTAAAGTTATACTTTACATTATTTTCTGATAAATTACAAAAAAAAAATTGAGCCAAGAGATGTATATTGTTTTAACACCCAAACAATAAAGTTGCCACAATGAAACAGATAATGACGATAATTGTATACTACAATTGTTAATTGTATAATTACTAGACAAATTCTTTCATTATCTTTTTCATTGGAGCAATTTTATCGTTAATGAAAGACGCAATTTCTTATTTATATTCAACTAATAACAATAACGAAGTAAATTATTTACTAATATAAGACAATTCCTGGGATAAACGTGTCTGCAAACGATTAGTGTTCGTATTCGGTCCCGAGCGAAGTGTACTAATCGAGATTTTTCTGAAAATATATAATACCAAATTAATAATTGGAGTAAAATTTATACTCCGATTCGGAGTAGGTCCAAGGATTGGTGGCGATGTCTCGGCAAGCATTAATTGGGGATATGAACGAACACTGAGCGCCCATTATTGTACATTGTATCCTAAGTACAATACGCAGTCAATTCGCTCGAATTATTTTCCGCATAATTATCAAACGTCGGTTAAACGTTTAATAATTATACGATAAATAATTGATTGCCCGGGTCTCACCACGTGGAGGTTACTGCGCATGGAGACCCACCCTAGCCACGGCCCTTCCACCCTCCAATTACGCGAAAACTAATTCTAATATAACATGTGACAAAGAAAAATCTCCTATTATTGTCAATTTGTAGAACGTTCAGTAATTGATCGTAGTACAAGTAAGACAACAAGAGGAGTAGTTGGAAAATTCACGACCGAAAGCTAAATGGAATATCAGAACGAAACCTGAAAGAAAATCAGAGAAAAGAAAAGAAAATCAGAGTCCAATTTCCTGAAATAAAACTTTCTTAATAATATATCTTATGATCTTAGAAACTAGACAACGAAATATTATCACAGCAGTGTACACTGCTGTCTTAAAAACCAAGACGCAGTTTAAAAATGAATCCTCCTTTCTTAAATACTACATTAAATTCAAATGCGTCCTGCCTGACTAAAGATCTAACTTAAAACTAGAATCGCCCTACCTAGTATAACATCTAACAGTTCGAATAAAAGAACAATTTCAATAATATCCTATTTACATAGGACTGTAATAGATACTATCCTATACTCGTGTAGGTATAAGTATGCATATGCTTAATATGGACTAATTGAAGAGGAATTAATTTCGTGGCCCATGGTGTCCTAGAACAGATTGAATCTATTTTTAGTTTCATAAACCCTGCCTAATTAAAAGTCTAATAAATTCAATTCGTGTAAAACCTGCCTGTATAAAAGGGCAGCGGCAGGGGCACGTGTAAGGGTAAGGGCTGGGCACGGGCAGGGCAGGGGCAGAGTGAGAGTGTGGTCATATTATACATTTTTTAAGCATTCATCTTCTTTAGCTGATTCCTTTCAGTCCTTCTGAAACAAAGACAAAGTGGATGTAATTAGTAAAGCATTATAAAAATCTTCAACTCACAAGTGGGATCAAATGGGAGGCAAATAACGAAAGTGACTGCTACCGAGCAGTCCGCGAGCCCTCGGCCCATAGTCTGGACAGTAACACGACTTACAATCAACACCTGTTTCGATACCGAGCCACAGCAATCATTGAGGAACGGATATGCAAGACCGCAACCACGATTCCAGATTATGTCCCATATGCCTTCTGCCACCCCAAGGTGTGCTTGGCGTGGTCTAACGAGGAGAAATATCCTACTTGGCGGGTCACCTGTCCAGAACCGCAATCACAGCCTCACACACTGCTCCACGATGACACTGCAACCCAAATACCGCCACAGATGCCAAAAGCGCCTTACCATCCGTCCTCCGGGCCGAGAACGGAAAAAGGAATGAAGCTAATAAGAGAATGACGCAAATAAGAGAATGAAGCAAAAAGGGAATGAGAGGGGAAAGTGCAATGCGCAGTCCATTCGCTCGAATTATTTTCCACATAATTATCAAACGTCGGTTAAACGTTTAATAATTATACGATAAATAATTGATTGCCCGGGTCTCACCACGTGGAGGTTACTGCGCATGGAGACCCACCCTAGCCACGGCCCTTCCACCCTCCAATTACGCGAAAACTAATTCTAATATAACATGTGACAAAGAAAAATCTCCTATTATTGTCAATTTGTAGAACGTTCAGTAATTGATCGTAGTACAAGTAAGACAACAAGAGGAGTAGTTGGAAAATTCACGACCGAAAGCTAAATGGAATATCAGAAGGAAACCTGAAAGAAAATCTGCAAGAGAATTCACGTTCCTGAAATAAAACTGTCTTAAAAATATATCCTATGATCTTAAAAACTAGACAACGAAATATTATTGCAGTGGTGAACACTGCGGGCTTAAAAGCTAAGACATAACTTAAAAATAAACCCTACTTTCTTAAATTTTAGATTAGATTCGAATACGCCCTGCCTGACTAAAGAGCTAACTTAAGACTAGAATCACCCTACCTAGTATAACATCTAACAGATCGAATAAAAGAACAAATTCAATAATATCCTATCTACATAGGACTGTAATAGATACTATCCCATACTCATGTAGGTATGAGTATACATATACTTAAATCCTCTTCGGTTAGTCCGTATTAATCTCTCGTGGTCCATGGTGTCCTAGAACAGACAGAAACCCGAACCAAAAAATTGCAGCACCTGCCAACAATATTTGGTTTTATAAACCCTGCCTAATTAAAACTCTAATAATTTCAATTCGTGTAAAACCTGCCTGTATAAAGTTCTAAGGTTGTGTGTTGAGACAAATCCTACCTACATAAAGAGCTAAAAGTATTGTTCGATTTATATTTGGGCCTGCCTAATTAATTGTCTAACACCTGTAATTAGTTAATAAGGACAGGGGTTTGGGGCAGGGATGGGGTGAGGGTGTGTTCGTATTATACATTGTTTCATGAATCCTCTTCTTTTCAATGCTTCTGAAACATGCACAAACTCGAAATAATTAGTAAAGCATTATAAGAATGAATTCTTAAACTCATAAATTGAAGCGACGAGGCTGGCTCTTTAATTTTAAAGTTTCCAATCGTGTCTTTGATAATATTTCTGGATCTGTATTCTATATATTCCACTCTTGAGCCTCTGACGTATGTACTTATGTTTGTTTAATATAGCATATTTGGGTTCATCTGTGAATCTGTAACAATCTCAAGCATTGGATTAGTGACATCCCCAAGCCTCCCCATTTTATATCGAAATGAAGCTGCTTTTAATTCGTAATAACTGAATTTTAGCGCAGTTAATAAATCAGAATTGATATGAAAAATGCTGCTATTTTTTGTTAACAATAGTTAATTGGATTTCGACCAAAGTGATATATTCTTTTGTACGTTCTAGATCAAACTGAATGGTGGTATCACGTTCATTAAAAACTCCAAAATGAAGTAGTCACATTTCACTACAATTGATTCTATTTTGCTTCAACAAAGAAGCGACAAACGATTATACGGCAGAAAAATATCAAACTTCAACTATCACCATGCCGAGGCCCAACTACTGCCAATAACGTTTTTCGTGCAAGGATTTTTGTTTAAACATTTACGGATATCGCGAGTGAATTTCAATTTCTACAAAGCAAGCTCGAAAAGTTATAAAAATTGGCTCTACTAAAAAAAAGGTTAAGATAGAATTGCAACAATTAAGAGGAAATATTTATGAGTTAAACTCTAATAATGAACAGTCACTAGTATTAACTCTAACTTAAATCTCCTATCTAGAATTATTATAAATTTATCAAAGATTCTGCAAATTATATCTGTTTTTTACTTTGCTCTTTTTCTTTTCTTCTTCTTTCTTTTCTTTTCTTTTCTTTTCTTTTCTTTTTTCTTTCCATTCTCTTTCATTTATTTTCTTTTTCATTTCTTTTCATTTCGTTCACACAGTAATTTACTAATATGTATGCAAATTTTTAGCAGTACTTCCATCAACAGACATTCCAGGTAGTATAATTATTAAGAAAAATAAAATAAAAAGAAAGGCTAATATAAAACGCTGAAAAGAAAAAGTTCCTGGTTCAGGAACAGGCTTCCAATTGGAAGCAGATGGGGACTAGTAGTCGCAACTCTACTTAAAAACGCGATCTTTAATCAACGCAACGCTAACTGGAACTCGCGAAACAATCATTTCGCAATACTTTTTATTAAGACTAATAGAAAGCAAACAGTAAATTATATGTACTATCCAAAATTAAGCAAATTGAAGATCCTCTGAAAAATGAACTGAAAGTTCCAATACGCGAAAACAATTTCCGCAACACTAGAAGCTCAAATGTAAAGTGTATTATAAAATACTACAATTTAACTAGCAATAAGAATAGCAATAAGTGGCATTCAACGCACCTCCAACTCGACCCGTTCGCAAGTTTTTCGCAACTCTAAAGCAACGCGATATTTTTGGGAGGGCTGTATCGTTGGGCCGGAATGTACATCGGCCAAGTACAAATAAAAATTCTACAAATGAAAATGCAAGCACAGTGACAAAGTAGTAACACAGAATGATTCCCCATTCTTAAAAAGAATGGGGAGCCATTAGTAGTTGCCCTCTTGAGTGACAGTTTGTCGGGCCTCTTCGGCATATAGCCTCTCCATTTCGTCGGACCCAAGGGTCAGCTGAAACTTAAACTAGGCTCGAGACTCTAATCGGAAACCAAGGAAAAACTTATAAAGGTGAAATAAAGAGTTTGAATCGCGGAGTTAAATGGAACACACGTGGCCGAATGGCGATCAAATAAAATCGTAAAATTGTGATTACGGAAAATCACATAGATTACGATTAAAATTGTAATCGTTCTTCGTTCACACGTGCAGCCTCGAGCATAATGTAACGCGTTTCGTTTCGGAGCCTAAATCGCGACCACGACCGCGAAGGATTCGAAAAATCGATAGGCAAAGCCAGAGGCGAACGCATTTTCGTTCGCGCCACAGCTTCACCGTCGACTTTTCAAATCAGATTTCCTGAAACAGGTTGAACACGCGAAATAGTGCCTACCCGATCGGAGACTGTGTCAACCTGCCCGGCCCTACCTACTTATGTCTATCAATCACACCAGAAAGTATGCTACCTATCCTACCTGGACCTATATTTAAAAAATGGCAAACAAACACACCAACACACGACACTCCACGGTTCTCAGTCAAACACTTGGGCGCAAAAGCCTACACTAGGGAGGCGTCCCGGGACACCCCCGACACCCAAGTGCTGTCACACAACTTGCACACTCTAATGTACGTACCATTTTTCTGAAATCGACTGACAGTGGCTGGGATCTCTGCGTTCACGTGGAAAAAACCACGTCGCGGTTGAGATATTTAATAGATATTTAATAAAATAATTAAATAGCACCGATACAAGAGGTACTTGATAGCAATTGATAAGTATATTCAATTCTTTTTGGCATTTGGCCTCTGTCATCTTAAATGACAAAAACTTCGTGCCCAAGTATAGTAGGAATTATTGAAGCAAATAATACTAAAAATGATGTCTGTTTTAAATTGATGGACATCTTATCTTGGTCATAGTAGCTACATTTTAATACGGAACGACGCAAATCCACAGCCTAACCACACACACAATGCGGATATTACGTCGTGCACGATACACCAACGCACTGTCAGTCGCCAACAATAAATCATTTTATGGCTTATAAACTAAAAAATATCATCGTGCTCTACCACCGTTTTCCCACCCAAGTAGCACCGGGGCACGTGAGTGGGATCCGGGCAGTGAACACGGAAAGGGTTAAACCTGAAAATCCTCGTCTAAAAAGATGATAAGGACATACTGATTTTCTAACGGGCTAAAATACATATATATGTACAACAGATCTATATATGATTCTATTTTATTGAAGAGAAAATTAAATGACTCTACTTTATTAGAAAAATTGTGCAATGACTCTACTATATTAGAAAAATTATGCAGTGACTCTACTTTATTAGAAAAATTATGCAGTGACTCTACTTTATTAGAAAAATTATTCAAAGACTCTACGTTAATAGAGAAATTATTCAACGACTCTACTTTAATATACTTTGAATTAAATTGAAACATCCTCGGGCGTTCCCGTTATCAAAGCATTGATTCTAAAACGCAAGATTGCTTTAAAAGTTGATTGCCTTGATTTCGAAAACTACCCGTTCGCGTATTGTCTTCTTGTACATTCAGGTTTAATTAACATTTTGTACGGAAACAATGAACGTATCGATATCTTTAAACGCTAAAGACTAATATGGATATCGAATAATAAAATTATTCGATAGTTCCAACAAATTGATAAGGTAAATGAGTACCTTCACTTTATATATTATCAAAGTAGAAAAAGATGAAATACTACACTCTTACTAACAGCAATAATTATGCAATTTATTCTAACTGTGCAGTCATTGCAATTGACAAGTAAACGAAGTCGAATGGTATTCGACTTCTCCACTACAAACTAATGCACGTAGAATACTGGACGTTACTTTATATTCATTCAATAATTAATAACTATTTAAATATCGTTTCATAGGTATTCAATTAAATACTCTATTATAAAAAGATATATAGTGATATATTTTGTACTAAATATGATCTGTTTTAAAATTATCAAGCTATTTAAAAACGCGTTGTACAAGAAGACCTATCCTCACATAATATAAAGCAGTAAAGAAGTTACTACTCATGAGTATATTTCCATATACCCATGGTCACAGTGCTTGCCAGAAAAATCTACGTAATTACAACCAGTCACCCGTGTCGGTTCGGACCTTTCGTCCTGCGACATGCTTGAGTGACCAGAGGAACTTTAAAGCATGCCACTCACCGGTTGCAGACTCACCAGGTGTGCGGTCAAGCTCGTCGCCATCGAAGCCATGGAAGCTGCTGAAACATTCAAAAAGAGCAAACAACATTAAAATCTATGTATTTTCAGTACTTTTGGAATGTGTTAATTATCAATGATTATTGCAATACAAGATTAAAGAACGAAGGAGATACTTACTCGTCAAATTGATGGCTGAAAGCCCGAACTCGCTGAATAGGACACTGACTCTAATGGAACACTTATGATTGACGAACAAAGTGATTCTAATTTCGCGACAGTATTTCTACTGTTTTTGTGACTGCTACCGAGCAGCCCGCGAGTCCTCGGCTCAGAGTCTGGACAGTAAAACGACTTAGCATCGAGACCAGTTTCGATTCCGAGCCACAGAAATCATTAAGGCACGGATATGCAAAACCACAACCACGATTCTAGATTATGACCCGTATGCCTTCTGCCACCCCAAGGTGTGCTTGGCGTGGTCTAACACATAGGAATTTCCTACTAGGCGGGCCAAAGTGTCCAGAAAAGCAATCACAGCCCCACACACCGCCCCCCGATGACACTGCAACCCGGATATTGCAAGAACCGCGACCACGATTCCAGAATGGTGGATGACCTACCCAAATTAGAGATTATATGTGGTCTAACAGAGGGCCTCGTGACCAGGGTCCAGAACCACAATCACGAACCCGCACATCGTAACTCGCTGACACTAAGTCCCTAACCATCAGTCCTCCGAGCCGAGAACGGAAAAGGAAACGGAATAATTGTGATCGACGAACAAAGTGACTCTATTTTTCGCGAGAGTATTATTTCGGAGCAAACACTGACTCTAATCTCGCGTCTCTTTACTGCTATTTATGTTTAATTATTAATAAGGGCGGTTGCGCTCAGAAAATAATAAAAAGAACTTTGACGGAACAAGCACTGACTCTACCGACCGCATTGCGCGCGGTCAACAATATCGTTATGGTAATACCATCGAGCTCATGGCACCTTCTGAAACATTCAAAAGAACAGAGAACATTGAAATCTTTGCGTTTTGAGTACTTTTCGATCATGATAATTATCAAAGACCATTGTAAAATAAGATTAAAGAAATACAGAGATACTTACTCTTCGAGTTGATGGATGAATGCCCGAACTCGCCGAACTGCATCGGTGCTGACTCTAATACCGGAATACTTATTGCGAAAGAAAAAATAAATAAATAAAAGACTACTATCGCGCACGTCAATTGTGATCGACGAACAAAGTGACTCTAATTTCGCGAGAGCAATATTTCGAAGCAAACACTGACTCTACTTTCGCGTATCTTTACTGTTATTTATATTTAGTTATAATTATTATGAGCGGTTTCGCTCAGAAAATAATAAAAAGAACTTTGACGGAACAAGAACTGACTCTACCGACCGCATTGCGCGCGGTCATCAAAATTTTCTGAAAGAGAATCTGTACAAGTTAGTAAATAGGGTGAGGCGGTAGAAATTGAAGCAATACACATTTGATTTTATTTGTCTCTTTCTTATTTCTTCATCCTGTCAAACGTCTGTTGAGGAAATACTGCTTTGTTTTAATAAAGTACTACCGTATTATTATTCTGATTTAATTACTGTTAATTGTCTATTCAACATATACTATTATAGATTAATATAAATGATTTATCAAAAGCATACTGTGACTGTTCTTTGCCCGAGTTTGGCAACCAGTACGTACGTATGCGGGCAATCCTGCATCGAAAATACAATTTGACCGTACTTGTGCAAAGTCACAGAGATATTAAAAGTTTTTAATAAATACTAGTGAAGCTATAACAGAAATCGCGACCGATATGCAGCGAAACATGAAAGTATTTCAATTTTTCGTTTAGAATTAATGAAATTTACAGACTCTAGTTTCAATCGCGAGTGGCATATTGTAAGTTCTATTTAAAATGTTTAAATTGCTCAATAACTTGCAACCGAAAGAAAAGAACTTGAGCCAAAATCCAATCGCCAGATAACAAGAAATATACGTAAACCGTTGGGATAATAAGTTAAATGTTACCAATCCTTCATCATGGGTCATCGGACTGATTGTTATGCATCGCAGTAATTGTATCTCAATACTCCATTCCTGCAGCCTCAATATATTATCCTCCACCAACCAATCACCCATTGTACCTGCAACAAAAAGAAAAGCAACGTGATAAACCTGTGCTAAAATCAGAATCGAATTCAAAGTTGCGAAAGGACATATGTAACTGAGTATGTAAGTGACATTGCAAAGAAAATAAACGCAACTTTAACACCGCATCGAATCCGAATAATCGTGTAATAAAATATAATAAATATTCAAAGAACCGTTTAAACTAATAAATTAATTAACCCGATATTTTAATAAACGACTAGTTATCGCGAATCAAAAAATCGGTGGTACCGGATGACCGGTCAAGCGTCCAGCAAAAGAGACTCGAGAAAGAGTTTAATGGATATCCACGATAGTCAAACGATTGTTAAATAAACGTGTATTAATTAATAGAAGGTAATAGACAAGCGTATGCGGTGATAAAGTAAACCCCGAGATGCTATTGTGTTGTAAGCTGATGTATGTCGCTAACCTTTGACAGCATAGACGACCCGTACGGTACGACGCTTGAACTGATAGTGACACCGCGTGCGCCGCGCACCGGCATCCCCACTCCGCGACGCGCCGGCGCGTCGGTAACGCTCGGTCGTGCTCGGTGGTATTCGCAATTTTCGAACTCTTCGAAGGTCTCCGATCACGGTCGTGCGTACTACTGTACTAAGGTCATACGTACTGAACTTTTTCGACTTCTGACCAATTTTTAGCTAAACCTACGATCCTAGGGTTGTATCTACTGGACTTTTACGTTTTCTGACCCACTTTTAGCCGGACCGACGGCTCTAGGATCGTGTCTATTGTACTTCTTCGGGTTCTGACCGACTTATAGCTGAACCTACGATCCCAGAGTTGTACCTACTGGACTTTTACGTTTTCTGACCAACTTTTAGCCGGACCTACGACTCTAGGGTCGTGCCTATTGAACTTCTGCGGGTTCTGATTAAGTTTTAGCTGGACCTACGATCCTCGTTAAAGAATTCTTTTGTTATTTGCTGCGCAATGAAAGCGGGACAGCACAGGCGGGACGCTTGACGGACACTGTCAATTTCATTGCCCCGATGCATCGCGATGTGGTTTCGACTCAACTCGAGCCGAGCCGAAGTGCATCGCGCGACCAGGCACCGTAGCTCAATTTTGTTTCCGAAACGTTGCTCGAGAAAAAGCTGTCCTGATCCCCTCAAAGCATTTACATATATTCACACAATCGCATGAATCCCGTCCCCACTACTTTAGTAAATAATAGTTCTTCAAGTGATCACTGCCCATGAGCAGAGGACGCTCAAATCAGCGTGGGATTTCTGAGTCGGTATGACAGTCACGTTGGGCCACGAAAGTCCATAAGATGTCTTGTCTATTGTTATATCTCGTCTGTGGTACGGGTTCAATTATTCCCTAGAACATGATTCAGGTTTTATAGGAATCGTTTCTCTGCATTACCCGCAAACACATTTTGAAGTCTCATCGAATGCTGCTAGATGACGCTGGTAAAGTAGACAAAGGAGGCAATATGAACGGTTACTGGTTGCATTGATTCGAATTGGAAAATCGTAATACGTGTTACACGTATGCAACGTTGTATCCATTTGTTTGGCCAACAATCGCCTTTGAACTACAGTTTTGAAGCAACGTATAAAATTAATATAAACATCTGTACATTATGCACGCAAGGCATCTGCAATCATTTACTACATAATATGACTACTTATAGACACAAAATCTGTAAAACACATATTGAATAATTTTTATTACCGATGCTACATTTTCCTTTTCAGAAATAAATAAATACATGAAATATTGCGTGCCCTGGTAATAAGATTACACCTTGAAATACCAAAATTTAGACTTTACAGATCAGTTGTGCAACATTATGAATACAACATATCTAATCGTATCCAAACATTCAATTTCTCTTTACTTTGTAAACTATATGCTCGTCGGTTGAGAAAGAGGGAGAAAGATTTATTCAATAGTGGCACCGGAATCTCTTAAATACACTATTTATTCACTTTCGATAGTGTCGTTCTTGACTGAAGGTGTTGCTTCGAATCACGAGGCCGATAGATGATAAACATCGAAACATCTTTATCGCTCTGTACCAAGTAGTACGGATCAACGATTCGTTTTCGTGGGCACACGAAGATAACTCGGGCCCTACTAGCAAATATACATACATACATATACATATAACGAAAGCGAGGCATCAGCTCGTCGTGGGCATCGCGTGATCCATACGAAGATGAAAAAGAGAAGCAGAGGAGACTCATGGTAGGCCGATCGCATTATTCAGATTAGGGCATCGACTGAGCCACGCGAGTATGCGAGTACACGTGTTTCTTTGTATGCGTCTGCACGTGTATATACTTGTATCGGTAGAAGATAATGCGGCCGATCGTGCACCACAGAAGAATGTTAATGGTGCTTCAGTTTTGTATGCAGGAAGTGACGGCGCGTCCAGTCTCATACCGTAGCGGGCCCCGGCGCCCGGCGTCCGAGCAGAAAAAGGCCCAATAAGACCGATAGAAGTGAAAAACCAAGAGATTCACCCGTTCCCGTGTCGGAGGAAGGAAAGGGGGACGCTCCATTAAATCCCATCATAAACACACACAGCCAGGGGCTCTCAACGTTCCGCAAAAATGTCTAATTTATGCGGTCATTTATAAAGCGCCGCGATTTTCGCGCCTCAGTTTGGTAAGCCTATTTTTTTCAATTCGGCCGAGCCGCGCAAAGTAATACATTTGTACGGCATTAGCAAGCTATAAATCTTACCGATGAAAACAATTGTAATGCAATCTGGCTACCATGGATTAATAAAATATGCGGTTACGTCATCTGATGCATAATATGCGTAACAGATATTGAAACGGGCGTCAGTAATGCTACCGTTATTGGTGACGCATCGGATGGTTCGCGATAATGGACATTTGGAGAATGAAGACCGTCGGTATCAATGTGGCGAGAGAAAAAGTGAGGGTTACGTCTTGGCCCTACGGAACAAGAAATAGAGATGCGCCAGCCAGAGTTGCAGCCTCGTAATGATGTATAGCTATCTAGATTTAATATGCCTCGCAGTCTTATTCATTAGCACATGCTTAGCTTGCCTTATTAGCGCAACCTTTGCCGTTCCTGGCTTCGTTCCATCCACGATGAACAATAACGACGACGCTACGAGAAAGGTGTCGATCATAGAAAACGAAGCGCGGAAAGGTTACGAAAACACCCGGCAAGAGTCACATCTTTAATTCCTAACGAATTAATCATTCTAGCCGTATATAAAAACGAATCGTGTACCTATGTGCATCGACGTGAATCGTTCATTAGGGTTGGTAGTTGAGAGGAATCAGGTGGCAAGAGGGACATTCGAAATCCATCGTTTGCTCCTCGATATCGATTTCGATAACCCTCGACACGAGCGATCATCAGCTACTGGATCATACGCGCGTTCATGCACGCACACGTAAGTGACTCGGCATGCTCTACATACTGGTTTCGAATGGATCCTCCGAAGAATTCGAGGCGCCAACTTAGCTTTGACTATCTCGCGCTACCTTAATGCTTTTATGTCCTCTAAACGGCTACTGTCTGCTCTGTCTCCTCCCTCATTCTCGTTTCTTCTTTTCCGTCGTTGCTCTTTCTCGGCAAGAAAACGAGGAGTTCGCATGCGTGTCTCAAAGCTATGCAACAGGGAGAGATGCAGGGAAGCTGGTAGGAGGGATAAAGCAATAGCGAGGACTGTAGCGAGCAGCGCGTAACACGCCGCACGCTGCGTCTGTGTGTGTTGGCGCCAGGCCGCATTCTCGCATTCGTTAACTAACACATCGGGTTTGTCCCGCAGCAGCTCGTGCCTTGTTCTCTCTCACCTCTCTCCTCTTCCTCCACCTCCGCCCCTTTTCGAAACTCCCTCCATCACACTTCTACCCCTCCCCGCGATATTAAGAACGGTCACGGATCCCAAATTTGCCGTCCGCAGGGAGGCGGGACACCGATTTGTCCTCGTCCCGTTTGCACGCCACCGGTACGTGGTAAGATGACCGGTTTCTACTGGTGTACATCGGCCGCCAATCGTGTTTCCGAACAAAGTGGTTCTGCAGAAGCTGAATACATCCGTGTACAGCTATCGAAACTCATTGTCCCGGCGATTATCGACCAGGATATCCTTCTGTCCTCTGACGATCGAAATTGCTCGAGGTAGATCGGTTTCGAGGCAGTTATAACGGATACGTTGTTAACTACAGATACACGCAGATATATGTGCACATTTCACGTGTAACTTCTTCGGGTACTCTCTCTTTCTCCCTGTTATTTTCCTTTCTCTCACACTCACTCTTGTCTTCTTTCGTTTAGCTTTGTGGTCAAGGCGAGATCCATTTAATGTGTTCGACAGATAGGGTACGAGACTGCTTCGTAATTCACGGGGCGTTAAGGATACCAAAGGGGCATGAAGTGTACCAGCGATTCCTTTCTTCGTTCGACGAGGAAAAGCGCGATGATACATCGTGTCAATGGAATTCACTGAAACCGGTCGGCGAAAACGCGTGACACGGGAGGGTCGCGTGATGTTTTCTGTCGTTTTAATCATCCACGATGGAACGTCCGATCGTCGAGGACGCTAATTAATTTATATCAGTTTACAGTGAACGAAAGAGAGCGTTGGAATAATATAATACTCACGATCTCGAGGATCGCGCGATAAATACTAATTACGTATCAATGAGTCAACTGAATAAACTTCGAATTAGCGCATTCTAATTTTTCATTCGGTGTTCGGTTAGCTGTGTAATTATGAAGTCGTAGAATCTCAGGGGGAGCAACGGGTGGGGCCATCGAGGGGACGGTCGAAAAATATTGAAACGTCGACCGGTATCGCGTGAATTGGAAACGGCTGCCGTACCTGAGATAATTGATTGTATCATGGCAGAATCGGGAGCGGCGTTAAACATCCTGTAAAAGGCGAAACGCGTAAACTAACTTAACACCCACCTCAATCCCTCGGCCTGCTCTTAATAGTCGAGTCAGTTCTTCGACGTGCCATCAACATCTATAAAGATCTCCGACTCCGCGACAGGGACGATAACGTTGGCGACAACTAGGACAAAAACGACAACGTGGTTAAGAAACTTCAACGGATCAACATTCCAGTATCGTCCCTGACCACCTCGAAATTTATCACGACAACGAGAACGATAAGGTCGACGAGGAGGATCAGAAAGATGTTCTAAAGTTTTTGTTTGTCACGACGGTTATCGTATCAGCTATGCCGATAACAAGGATGACAATGGTAACCGAGGCGAGCAAAAAGTTACGATTATCGTTGGATATTGTTGAATCAACATTCTCCAGCAGCCCCCCGAACAATTTGTCCACGAGGGTCGTTTATCTGAATGTACATACACCTAATATCGGCGACAGCGATGAAAATTCGAGCTGCAAGATCCATCGAATTAACCATGCCCGAGCAACGATGGCGAGGATCAACAAGTTTCGCCGGATCAACATACCGAGAGGACTTTCGATAGTTTCTGTCTCATCGTTTAAATAAAAATTCGCCGTGACAACGAAAACGATAATAAAGGGGGATAAAAAGCGATGGAGAAAACAGCGACGAAGATCTACAAGTTTCATCGAACCAACATTCCAGTAACCTTCTTGCCAGTTCACCCACCTTGAAATCCAACCTCCCTCTTCTCCCGAGATACCTGTGGCGCTTAGCCCCGCTCTTCTAAGTAAGCGTGATCCAAAGAAAAAGGGTGGCAACGGCCATGCCGCGGTGACAGGCTTATACATAGGTGTGAAAGGAGAAAGGGAGGATGAAAAGGGCCCGATGATGATGATAATAATAATAATAGTAATGCAGTGGCACGATTCCTGCGTCACACTAATGCATCACAACAAAACGTGTTTCACTTACGCGTATATAATTTCAATAAGCACGCCCTACAGCGTGGACAAATTTGCATACGCGCGCAGAATGTAATAAACACCTGGAATTAATATCGTAGCGCGTGAGACGGTAGCAGGGGATTAAAAATGATTCGTACGTTTGGAGCGTCGTACGTGCGGGAGTGAACTGTCAGATGAATCGTGCAATGGAAGAAAACGCGAACATGAAAATACAGGACTGTAGTATCCACGACACGTGTGTATACGTTATACGAGAGATGTATCAGATACTACAGTTACAGTTGTTAAACAATCATCTGAGATACAGTATGATGCGACTTTGCTTTCAAGGTATCGGTCGTTTACGAAGACCGATCGCGAGTGTCAGCCGTAAGTGTCGTTTACTAGCTACTGAAATCGAGGAAGAAAGATGAAAAATACAAGAGCGGGATAGAGATAAACGAGCAGGGGCAAAAAGAGGGCTTAGAGGGAAAGAGTGAAAAAGAAAGAGAAGGTCCCCCAAGTGAATTATCTGGTATTTTCTTTCAGTCAGCGGACCCCGGAGCCGCTAAGCAAAGGTCAAAAGTTGAGCAATGCTCTCGTTATCGGTGCAAACACCGCCTTCGCGTATGCAGTGACCGGCGTCGAAAGATTCACGCGGCTTCTTGTGGTTTTGCGCGAAAACGTTCACACTGGCAGGGACCATTACCTTCCTCGCGGACAATCTTGAATTGGTGAAAACCCTTCCGCTCTCTTTCACTTTATCCCGCTACGTTAGCACGGCACAGTTATCGCAATATCGATACGTCTCTTTCGTGGAGTGATCCAGGGAGGGGACCACAAAATTCGTGTCCGCGGTAGAAGAAACGGGTTAAAGAAGTTTTCCTTCACCAATATCGGCGAGGATGCATCCCAATGATAAAGACGTACGAGAATCTCGCGTACCCTCGAGATAGTTAGTGGTCAATGCAAACGGAACGAAAAGATCTTATACAAGCTTGGCGAGATAAGTAGGAAGTGCTCGTGTTTATTTGATGTGCGGAACTTTCGGCCTGTTGGCCCAAGCAAAACACAAAAGATAGATAGGTCGACGGTTATTGGTAGACGGAGAGGAACAAACGGTATACGTACGTGGAAAAGAAGAGAGACTCCGCTCTGTGTATGCACATAATGTACGAGTCCTGAGAGGAGTTGGAGTCCCTCCCGGAGGCGCGGCGCCGCGCCGCGCCACGGCACGACGTTGCGACTATAAGTATATAAGTCTCGCGCGGCGCGCCGCGGCTTAATGCCGTTGCCGCGTTCGTGGCGCCAAGAGGAGGGCCCATTGGCGACGATAAGCCTCCTTCGTGTCCGGCAAGAACAAGAAAAAGAGAAACGGAGATAGATACGCAGCAGCCAGCTTTCACCCGCGTTTCAGCAGTGGATATATATACCACGTCGGGGTGTGGATCGCGACAGTATAGATAATACATAGCTGTCAGTCGTGCACAGGCAGTGTCAGTCTAGAGTTCGTGTCGGTGGACAGAGTGACCGAGTGTCGTTCACGAGCTACCTAATAACACTTATCGATACGATAGCATTTCAACCCCTTATCTACCGCAATCGTTACTAACATTCGACGAATTTCGTTCCCAGTTTCGTCACAGTCGCTTACGGTTACGTGAAACTAAAATCGGGGCCCGGATCGTCTCCGTACACCTCTTGCACAATAACTATCGATTCCTCCGGTAACTTGCCCATTATAAGATTATAACGATTCGAAGTGAAGAGCGTTCAGATCACCGAATGATTCACAAAATTGTCCTATGTGTTCTGTGACTGGGGAATCTGTACCGAAGTGTCGGATAGAGTAGTGACAGACGTAGGAGACCGGAATATCAGAAGTAGCGAAAGGTGGTTGGTACCGAGGGGGTGCGCATGGTCCGTGCGGGCCGTGGTAAGATCACCTCCGTCGACGAACGCGGACCTTTCTACTGGGCCGTTTGAATGGTGATCAGCGTTGCCGTGTTTTTACGTTTCAACCACCATGTCGGGGCTGCTGTACACGCTTCTAGGATTGGCGGCTAGCACGAGCCTTCATTGCGCCGTTCGCCGTGAGATAAGCCCGTGCACCTGTCGGCAGGAGGAGTTCTCCACTTCTGTTATCAATCCGGCGCAGGCCGCTGTCGCCGCGGCTGCGGCAGCGGCAGCTGCTAACACCGGTAACAATCCAGGACATCATGGACACGGGGAACGGATCGAGGTGGTGTGCGAACGGATGGACTCTTTTGAGCAAGTGGCAGGAGCGTTGAGGGGTAAATTCACCGCGGAACAACAAATAACCTTACGAGTCTCGCATTCGAATCTAAGGGACATATCGAGACACGATTTTAAAGAGCTCCGGATGTACATCACCAGGCTCGAGCTCAACCATGATCATCTAGGGTGAGTGCAAGTTTGTATATACAAGGAACCGGGGATATCGAGTGTGCCAGTTGTGCAAGTTTTGCAAAATTATCACCTTTGATTTTGTTGCAAATGAATGCCCACGGTGATAATAATACTTGTCGCCACCTTCGTTGCGTTTATATGATTACTTCTATTACAGTTATATATTTACGTACATCTAAGTCCGATGATCAAGAATTATATTGTACAGGTCATGTTATGTGGCTTCGCTTTATTGCAAGGTCAAGTTCTTTTGATTGAGTGCATTCTTTTGTTGGGGCTGTAAGTTTACATACACTGGACCGGTCAGGTGCAAAAGGTTATTCTTACCTTTTGTTAAAGAAACGGATGCTTGTCGATCAGATACACATGCAAATCTAGTTTACTTATTATACCGAGTTTCCCGTCGTAAAAAGCTGTACACGCTAGATCACTGTTTGTTGCGAATGAATAAGTATCTTCTTCTAGTATAACTACGCGTAACGTTGCGTTTCTTTTTCCTTTGGTCGTCGGTTGCGTTAGAATATTTTTTAATAGAAGCTACAATTTGCTCGATCGTGCGTTCTTCTTCGTTATTTCGAGCGGATATCTAAACGCACACGTTCGTTCCAAAAGGGTGTACGCCTCGGTTTGAGACAAAGCATTCGGTGAATGTGGCACAGTGGATACTTTCGCTCGCGATCGACCTCGCGGTTTCAAGGAATCTTCCTCGACCATTTCGTGGAAGACGTAGAACCGAGAAAATTCTTTGAGCTCTCTCGGTGTTGATGAAGAAAATCGTGTGATGCCGATAGGAACGCGTGGATAAGTGATATCAGTCACGCTTACTCTAACCACGCGCATACATTGATCGACCAAATAGCGTGCTTCTAGAAGTTCTCAACTATTTCTTAGATTCACTTTCCCCCCCAATTCATCTACGCAATATATTTGCTTATCTATAAAATTTTCCATATCAAAAAAACAAAAAAACTTTGGACGCGATCGAAATCTGACCTGCTGAAATTTCACGGATTAAAAAGATGCAATGACGTCACTTTGCTTTTTCAGATTAAGCATAATCAATATCGTTTTTATGGGACAACCAATTTAAGGATTTTAAATGTCAGGGCAGTGCGTGCACGTCGCGTGGCGCATACTTAATTCGCCCGTCTGACCATAGAATTCGTTAAATCACTGATGAAATGCCATTGGAATATTTGCAACATAAAATACAAGTCGTATTCAAATGAGAATGGGTAGAATCTAGATACGTATCGGCGTTCGGAAAATTTTTTTGAAAGAGATGTAAGGCAGGTATTTCCATGTGAATGCCATTCAGAGCATGTAGAACCGCGCGCGTATAAATGGACTACACTAGTATGTATTATTGATACGAATAACAATATCTTCGCGAAAGGTCATCGTCTGATGTTGCGAGTATCGAGTTTGTATGTAACAAAGGAGCCATTGCAGTTGCTGTAATTATTTTGCAAATCAATGGTCTACACCTAACTGTGCAGAAGCACGATTGTTTTCGTATCACCAAAGGAAACAGGTGCAACCCGCCTTGTGATATATGATGCGTTTACAGGTGCTCGTAATGAATAATTGTCGTCCTTGAATTTATAATACATCAATTTCTATCGCGCATGAACATTTATCCACGGAGAAATTTTCATCATTTTTACCTTCGTTTCTCTGCAAAAATACTTGGTTTCATATATTTCCTAACTGCTGCTCGTATAATGCGTTAAATAATACAACGATACGGGGATACGAAAGAAGATCTACATTGTCCAGAAACTGTTAGGTTGATTACAGGTGAATGTACAAGAAAAATCCATGTTTAAGAGGACAATAGTCGTAAAGATGCAGAACATCGTTAAAAATCCTTGAAATACTGCTTCCTTTTTCCGGGAAACAATATGTAGTCGTATCGAATGAATATCGCCGATTTAACCTCGACAATCGTTAATTACCAATATGCATACCGTTTATGGATGCATATATGGAGAACTGCAAAGTGTCCTCGTTTCTAGATAAACACCGTTGTTCCGTTGCCACGAACGCATACAAAGGACCAGATCCGGTCTTCCTTGATTAAACTGATACACCGTTGTATCATACTTCGCCAGATGAGAGAAAACGAAAGTCCTTGACGGGCGAACAATCATCGAGAATGCGTCGTCGTTCCTCACGAAAGATAGAAAAAGAGCGTGAGCTACGGCCGCGAGAATGAAGTCTTAATCATGCCTGACCTCTTCGAACGAGTTATCAAGAAGAAGCCCTGCGCTTATCATTTCGGAATAATTAAATAACGAAATGCTGTGAGCCAACGTTATGTGAATAATCAAATGATAATGACCGTGCGTCTTCTACGTTTTAGACATTCCCCTGGTCCATTCCCTCTGGCCGTATCTTGATAGAGATTTGCACAACTCTGCAAACGTGACTGTACAACCAGGTCGATAAAAACCGCTCCGAAAGTAAAGACGGCTAATTGACGTTCGCCGTAATATTCATCTTTAATCGAATAATCTTCGCCTGAGATGAATTAATGCTTCTTTCACTGAAACGTTGTATAACGCGAATGTCAATTTTTATCGATATTGAAGACGATGTATGGAAAAAGTTGCAGACTTATTATTTTATTCAGCTTACTAATATATTGAATTCAATTAATTTTGTGGAACTGTCGCAAAGAGATTTTGCAAAGAAAATTGAACGGTGCAGAAAATTGTGAATTTCAAGGTGCATGAAATATCATTTTTTACATTGATTTTAACGTGTTCAACCTAAATTATGTAAATTCATTTAATTCCAATGATCGGATGCTTCAATAAGATCCCCTTTATCTTATCATATATTCTTCCACGCAATCCTTTCTGCCCTTAATCGTTGTATGTATAACGTGTAACGGAAAATTTGAGCCCACTACGTTAGCCCGTGACTAGGACAATGGGAGATAACTTCGTTTCATTTCAGATAATTGTGTATCGTTTGTTAGCCATGTGTTTACAAGGCCTACGTGATGCTGGTTTTTGATCGTTTACGAACGACAGATAACGCATTATCGACAGCTAACATTCCAACTTTCTTGAGGACCAAAAATTTTAGCTTCTCATATTCAAATAGATATCTCCTGTAATAGTCAACGCGTGTCAATTATCCTGGTATACCTATAGTGAATGTTTCGATAAAACATGTCCCACGTAGGTACTGAAAAAAATCCCTTCCCTTTAATTCAAGAACCGCCTTTGCATTTTCTATCGAGAAATTGATGAGATGTGATTAAACAAGATGAATGAATCATTCAAATGATTGAACTTATTAATTCATCAGAAATTTGATTGCCTCGCTGTTTGAATATTTTAAGCCAACTGTACTTAAAGTGTATTTGTAATGGTATACTAATTGAAGAACAGAATTAAAGGGCGACTTCATGTTTTGTAGGTACGTAGACGGTGAGGTTTTCGCGGGGTTGGGAAGGACACAGTATCTTAGCCTCGCGGATAACGAGGTGCCATCTATACCGAGGCACATTCTGTCGCATCTCTCGTTGCTGAGGACCTTAGATCTCAGCAGAAATCGGATAAGTCGTATAGACTCGGATGACTTTAAGGTATGCACTCGTGTACTCGTAAGAATCTGCTTCATTAACCATTGATTTCCATCCTTCGTGAGCAAATGAAATTAAATTGCCTCTTAATGATATTGGCGCGAATACTAAATATAGGTACAACTAGTGCATTAAAAGAATCTGCAGACGCAAGGCTTAAATCATTTACGCTTTCCCGTTTTTGTAAAGCTTGCGTACGCAAAGTACATGCAGTGAAGCAGAAAAAAGGGGAAAAAAGGAACCATCAGCAATAGTAACATTGTACGTCCACGTGAGACCCCGTATAAACAGGAAGACCACGAACGCACCATTAATGACAATCAATTACCAGCGCTGATTAACCTTTCCTGAGTATTTTAATGCCGACTCCTGTCAAGATATGCATTTATCAAACTGATTAAATCTAATCTCATTTGCGCCTGACAATTGTGAAACGCATGGGACGTGTTGAAGAACACTATACTAATACTACTACCACTACTACTATTACTACTACTATTGTTATTACTACGTTAATATAATTGAACGAAATAAACAATAAATTAGTGAATTGCATGACATCCGACACATTGCTTTTCTACTTTCTTTCAATCGTTCATTGTTCATTTGTTTTTTTATTGCATTAATACTAACACGCGGAGGGAATAACATATTCTAAGCACGTTTTGCATATCACGGACGACGTCGCAATGTATATGTAGCCGGCGTATGAACGAACAATTGATTTCAAAGAGAGGAAGACCAGCCACTAGAGCCTGGTGGGGTTCCCCTGGCGCTTGTCGCGCACGTGACCAGCCACGTGCAGAGAATTGTCCGCCAATCGTTCTCCAGACGATTCGTGCTACTTATGAGAATTCTTTTCACGGTTGCCCCGCGCTGTTTACAACACGTTTCCTCGGATAAAAACCCATAAAGATATGCAAAAATCTTGTGCACGCATTTTCGATACCGATTCGATTTCGCGTTGCAGCCTTATGCAACATTTTCAACAACATTCATTAATGAGCCAACAAATTAAAGCTTTTCACGCGGAACAATTTTGTTATACTCTGACATGTCACTTTTGGTTTTCTTCTCTTTCCTAAATGGTTATTGTTTTAATTTAAAAGCACATGAACGAATATCATGAAAATATTCTAGTTTCCGCTTGTTCGTTTGTAAACAAGAGAAAATGATTAATTCTGATGTAACAATGCTGTCTGTATGATGAATTATCAAGGAAAAATGTTTATCGCATCCGTTTGTAAACAGCTGTTGATTCGAATCAATCGGTTTCCACAAACTCGTACAGCAAATAGAATTTCGTGTTCTCGTCGGAGCATGGAATTCACGTCCAGCTAAAAAAATTCTCGCTACATAACAATGTCGCTTCAATAATCTGTTCAAATATTATCGTGTAGCCATTGTTGTTGATTAAACGTTGCGCGTTCTCGTATTTGATCGCGTTCAACACTGCCGAGACGAACTCTTTAAATTGCTGCCCCATTTTTCATCTCTTTTCTTTGTTGTACATACATACATACATACTAAGCGGTCATATTATTTCATACAAATGAATACATTCCGAATGATACACCCCAAATATATTAAATAAACTTCTGATGTGTTGTTCTCAAAATGCACTTTTTTTTACGTATGATTTTCAGTACAATCCAACCTTACAGCATCTATCTATGGCCGGAAATACGATTTCAGAAATGGTGCCGGGATCTTTACCACCGTTAGTGAAGCACCTGCACGTCGGGCGCAATCACTTGCAAAGCCTGAATCGAACTTTACGGTACAACACTTTCTTGATTATTGACAATTTGCGTTCATTCGCGATACTCCCAGAACATATCGGACATCCTGTTTACCATTCCAACGCGGGTTCTCATTTAATTGGTTCTATTCATCGTTGATGCAACGATCAACTCCTTGGACTCGGCCGAATGATTAAGCAAACGTGTACGGAGATTATACGCACAAGACGAGAACAATCAAGCTTGCAGTCCAGTCACGTGGTCGAGACTATACGCTTCGAAGAATGGTTATACTTTTCCCTTCTTACTTTTTCGTTCAACCCTCGAGTCGCATCGAAAAGATAGGAAAGACAAAATCAAGTAAAAGCGTTGCAGTATAAGTGCAACACAGTGAGAAACGTTCGAATCAAAATAAGATAACGGCAATAGCTTTTAAATCAGAATGAAGTAATAAATCGTTCAATCTACTCGATTGATGGAGCGAGCAACGATTTGTTGTTAGATCTCATAAGAACGAGAGATTCACCATGGACGTGACTTAATCTTGTTTCAGAGATTTGAATCAGCTGGAGTGGTTGCTAATTAACGCCAACGAGCTCACGTCTCTGGACGGCGAGCTACCGGCCTCTGGTCACAACCTGAAAATGCTATACGCCGTGGACAATAAATTGACTCATTTACCTACGGAATTTCGCTACCTGCACCGTTTGGAAACGTTATTCCTCCAGCACAATAAGATCCGCAGCCTGGGTGGGACGTTGCAGAAGGCGCGTCGTTTAAAATTTCTCGAACTTTCGCATAACGATCTACAAGAGGTGATTAATTATCAATTGATAAAATAAAAATAACATAACAAATTAATAGTCTCTGCTGATTGCATATCCTTTCGTTTTAACGTACAGTAACGCACATTTCGAAATGATTGCATTCGTTCGGTAATACATTCTTCGATATTTAAAGGTAATTTCACAAAATTATTTCACTTGGCATACCGATTATTATTATACAAACGCGATTTTAATGTGGACTCGTAAGACATGCAAGTGCAAGTGTACGATCATAAAGTATGATAACACGCGGAGGCGTTCGTTCAGTGTTCCGTACATTAAGTCAATTACTACATCCTAATGTAATTATTATGTCGTGCGCTTCCTCCTCGCGGATTAAACTTTTTATTGAAACGGACGGCTGGTGTTCGATGGTCTTCGAGGTAATTCAAAGCCCGATCAATTTCTTTCGAATCGCTTTTTAAAAGGTTTCGTTACTGGCACACGACACAATTTTTACCGTAACGTGATCCTTACCTTTCTCGCAACAAAAAACCATTATGCTTTAAGCAATGAAAAGATGCGTTGCAGCGATTATATGAAAGGGAAAAGATCGAATTAGAAAGAAATGTTAAAGGATAATAAATACGCGTGTAATAATATTGGAAACGAAATATTTTTTTCTTAGTTGACGGAGGAGGATTTTATAGAGGCAGAGATGTTAGAGGACCTGGAGCTTGGACACAATTCCCTTAAATCGTTGGGCGGCACGAGTGGTGCTAATGGCGATGGAAACGGGGGCAGCAGTGTTCTTTACCCTCTCAGGTCTCTCAAGTGCCTAAATTTGACGCACAACGAGATTCGCGAGTTCTCATTCGCGTCCCTTCGTGGTCTGCGCGAACTACGATTGCTCGATCTTTCGAATAACAGAATCGGGCGGCTTCATAGGGGAAGAACCCCGTCCGAGGTACGCTTTCAACATTCCGAGTAATTTATTTTCAGCAAATTTAAATGATTCATATGCACAGAGATATCCGACGTTTCCCATTTTTAATGATATCGTATCGTATATCAAATCTTACCAATCATTCCCTACTCGTCACGTCGACGTGTCGCATATTCTTACGGGCGGAAGTCATTTCTAATCAATGTTTTAACCTCCCACGTAACGAGTTACATTGCAAAACACATAATTAGATAATCACTTTATTCTAATACGGGGCAAATTTTATTCTACCCAAGTTCTTCGAGCACCCCATTTCTTTTTTAACCAATTTATTCATTATAATTGAACTCGTATGCGAGCAACAGATTACTTCTACTTAATTACGTTGCAAATGATAAGTATTTGTTGCCAAAATAAAGCACGTTTCATTCATTAGATTTGTTACTTTTCAAACAATGTCCCCTAGAGTCCTTTCTGTTCCATGAATTATTTAAAAACTCCCATTTGCTTCCCTCATTTTTGCAGAATTTAGTGGAAGAGGAAGGGGAGGAAACACCAGGTGGAAATATTCAAGATATGCGGCTGCAACACAATGAGCTCCGCAGTTTGGACGGTTCATTGTTTCTCGGAATGAAAGAGTTGCAGAGGTTGAACCTCAGTCACAACGCTTTAGGGCCCACAATTGGGCCGCACGATCTACGAGGTCTCGATGGTCTCAAAGTCCTCGATCTTTCTCACAACGAGCTTACCACCCTCGAAGATACATCGGAGGTAGGATACATACGAAATTAATTCAAATCCATATATTCTATTCGAATCAAATTATCGTGCTCTATCCCGTAGACTTTAAAATAATATCTCATTTATTTGAACTTACTAAACAATGTGCGAAAATTGGCTAAGATTACAAAATTTTTAAGTCATTAAGTGCAACCAACCAAATTGAATAAATTAAATTAAGTTATGTGAATCTAATGGATGGCGATGGAACTAAACAAAGTACCAATGAAAAAGTTAAACTGAACTAGAACTGCAGAGTACAGTAAAAATTAAAATGCTTTATATAAATCTCCAATTTCTAAAACCAAAGAACATACACCAAATAATCCTTTTTTTTTATAAGCAAAAAATTAATTTTGTCGTATTTCCAATTACTTACAAAATAATCCAAACTGTTCAGATACATGAGAATCACTCTATAACGAAACCTCGATCGAAAGGAATCTGTTTCCTCCAAAAATGATAATTATGATTATCGTATTTAGACGTGGCTTCCCTCCCTGGAAGAGCTGAACGCATCTCATAATCGTCTGGTGACATTATCGGAAAGAGATTTCCGTGGTTTTCCGGTCCTCTGTTGGGCGGACGTAAGCGCGAACCGGATACGAACTCTGATGCCCGAACTTGTGGCGAATACGCGTTGTACTGTTCACGGTGTGCCCGACGTTCTTCGCATATACCTTCAAGGTAAGTAACAGCAATGGTTTGCCAGCGTTATCGGTTTTCACATGATTGCGTATAAAGTTTGCATAAAACGAGACCTTGATTTCTAATCTCTCCCCGCTATTCCGTTAAATTAAAATAAAAAGCATTTCCATTGAATGAAGTGTTTGAAGAATGAGTATACCATAATCGATAGACAAAAGGCCAGAATATTTGAAACTGTGCAAACAGAAAGATATCGGTAAACACAGGTGTCTCTGGTCTGACGTGCATGTTGTTTAAGGATTCCGTTTCATTCGATTGTACCAGAACCACTGTTTATTCTGTTTACTCTTTTTTATCGAGCAACGGGATTACGTTTCGCTTAAGCATCGTACAAGATTCAGTTCCGGATAAAATGGATATTTCCCTGAGCAAAATTGCAAAGATATCGTTTCATTGAGTCCTGATCCTCGGAGCAACAATTTTTCAGATGAAGCAAGATGTAGCAAGACGAGGCAAGACATTGTAGTAATATCGGCGTGTTCTAAGATCTCAAAGGAAAAACGTGAAACGATCGTAATATATTATTGCTTCTTCTTAAGAATGTATTGCGCGCAAATACGCGTAATCGTCTGGTTCGCACGACCAGTTAGTCATTCGTTTGTAACGATACGAACGTCCGATTTCGCTGTCCACCCTCGCAAAGGGATAACGTCTTTATGGAACACAGATAAGTTGAATGGGCGCCAGTACATAATTAATAAGCACGTCGTTAAGTGTCGCGAGGACAGTCGTGTAAAAGAAGAAACGAGATAGAAAGAGGGGAACGGGTCATGAGAGTGGCCGGTGGCGGCAGACAATAAATTACTGCTTGATAATAACATGGCTCCGTTCGGTTCACGAGCTTATACATTATTTTACATCACAAGAGTTACATTTCACGCGATAACCCCGGTGGTGGCGCCATCTCGTATTATTTATTGTATACCGAAGACAGATCGTTGGCTGTTGTTATTGTTAAATGTATACGGGTTTTCGTGGCGCCGTTATCGTGTCCAAACCCGTTATCACGGTTAGCTTCATTATTTCTCGGGCACCCTTTTCTGTTCCTCGTTCACGCTTTCATTGAACAACTTATCCTCTTCTACACGATGCTGCCGCGAACGATCCGCGACAATTCCCTTCTCCCCTGTCATTGTTGTTGAATTCTTGACAGACGATTATATGTTTACGAGGTCTTCGTGCTCGATACGAACGATCGTCGATGAAAATAAACAGTTTCTGAATCGTAGCCATTAAACGTACGTGATCGTACAACAGCGACCTGTTTCGAAAGTATGCTAGACAACTTCTATCTAGTTTCCCGCTTATCTATCCGGCAATACACGTCACGGAAGGAGAAAAAGTTTCCCCTTTGCGATCTTTCGATGGTTTTTTTTTTTTACTTGCAGATAATCCAGTATTGTGCGATCCCGGGCTCGCAGATCTAACCGTGGCTTTTGAAGTCAACCACGCGAAAGTCTACGGAGTCGCAAACAATTGTCCTACCACCGTTTCCACGCCTACCGAACAGACGTCGCCACTTCCGCCATTACCACCGACATTGTTGTTAGCCGCTGCGGCTGCTGCGTCCGGCGGAAATGTTTCTTTTGCCGCGACCCTCGAGTAGCCTGCTCGAAATCGCGAAGGATCGTAAAACACGATCGTTGGGCACAAATACATGTTCGGTTGGAGGCAGAGGAAGAAGAATAAAGGAACAATTATTCGATTCGAGGCCGCCCGTTCGCGCAACTATGCAGGCACGTAAACGTACACACTATTGTATTGGTCATCGAGATAGACCGGAAGTGTGTAGGGGCGAGCGATGTGAATCTCGGTGCAATTTCGCTTCAGGTTCGACACGGGCGTTTTAGTTCGTTTCATCTAATACGCTTGCGTGAATTTTTCGGTGGCAACCGAAGGGGGAAAAAAAATTGTATAATAGTAATAGGATAGCACGTATACACGGGTACACAGAACATTCGGTTAACATTAAGCAGGCGAATGAGACTCTCCATGTGCGAGTACGTCGTTAATTTACAGCTGACAACCATTTGCGATTAGACGTCGGTCTGTAATCAGTAGATGTTGTCTGCGCCTGCTGTTTTGTAGTCATTAAGTAACGAGAGTTATATACATATTTATTTTAAACGAGCTTCGACCACATATCGTGAAAGCATGGTTCCTTTTATGGCAATGGAACAATTCCACGCATAATCGAAGCGGAACGGAGGAGTGCAAGGATTCGGGAACGACCTCTGCGTTCGAAAAATGAGGAAAAAGGAAAAATATTGCGTTACTCGCGCGAGCAGCATGCCAAAAGAGTTGACGAGACCAACTTCCTTCCTGTGCAAGGCGAAATCCGGGAACTACTTACTAAAGTTAGCATTATTACGCTGTAAATAGTCATTAATCCAGCTCCTTCTTGAACATCATGCGCCTCGTTGACGGTAGAAATCGTTGGTTCTTCGGGGTTCCCCCCTTTGAAATTCCAATTTGCGTCATGTATCATATCGAATTCGACTACTTTGATTATTAGCACGTTCATGCAATAATTCGTTAGCTGTACTCGGAACTTTTGGGATCGATTAACGTTGTGAACGTTTTAAATCGAACTCAAAATCATCGTTAATCAACCATGCTTATAGTATTATTCGTAACGCTTATAAGATGTATCGTGTATCATGATTTATCGTGCTCCAATCGCGTTAGATTATATTCGTTACTAGTACGGGTTGACACGACTAGAAACCTAAAATCCAATTATCATATTGTATGTAAGGTAGCATGAAAAATCACCAGCGACATGTCTTGAATGGCATCTGAATATTTGCTTTCTTGTTAAGAGAGTAGTAAAGCAATGAAATTTTAAGTTACAAAAATATATTGCGATTCGTAAAGTATTAATTGTATCGAAACCGATTTACAACGACAACGTGAATACGGCCTAGCAGTTTACATTGTCGTAATTCGTGGACACCCATTGTCGACGTTTCGATCTTTAATCTAGTTCCTGAATGATCGAGTAAATGAACGATCGGACGGGTCAATAGTGTAAGTGAAATCTGTTAACTTACGTTGTATATGCGATATGGGTTGATAGGCAGTGGGCGATCAATTGACCCTGTCGTTAACTGATGCCAATAGGGATGAATTGTTATCAACGTGCTTCTGCGCATACATAATCAATTGGCCCTTTCCATGTACAATTAAGGCGCGCAAAAACTTCGTCCGTAATTGTGTTAATATCTAAATTAATGTAACGTGCGGCCAACAACAAAGACACTGAGGCTTCGAGACCAGTCGCCAGTGGACAGAATAAACTTTAGTTAAAAAATTGTTATCGTTCGATATCGTTCGAGAAATGGTAGTAAGTTTAATGCAATTTGGCGAATCGACGTATAACTGTGTATTCAAATAAAAGCAACACCAAGAAAAGTGAAACTATAGTCTATGTATGATGTTATATACTTCCCTCTTTTTCTTTGAAAGTTAACGATTCCCAACGAAACGTAACATAAATTAAGCTTGGATCTATTACATATTTTCAAATAACCGAATAGTAAATACGCCGAGAAGAAATAAACGATCGAGTATTAGATGATATTTATACTAATTGTTTAATAAATAAATCAAATAATACATATTTAAAGAAATGAAATCATTCCTTTAAAAGATACAACCAATTATGTATATATCGCTACAGGTGCCATATACATTTAAATAGAAGTCAAATAGAGATTTATTCGTAGTCTCAATGTACAAGTAATTTATCTACACTGTCATTAGCTTACTGTAATCAGGTAGTAGATAAAAATACGTGACATAAAAGTATTTAACAATGAAAAAAAATTACTTATACCGATAATTAAAACAGTGTGTTAGAATCATACCAATGTAAAATCTGCAATGTATATTGTTGCAAGTCTTTCACATGTAATAAGGCAACCCTGACATTAGTTTTTATTAATAAAGACTTTAATTTCAAAACCTGTTGTTTCAATACCATAATATGGTATCCCTAAAGTTATGAAATTTTCGCAGCGATATTGTAACAAATATTTCAAACATTTAAATTCTTATTTCATATCTAAATAGTGTTTCACAAAAATATGCCTAAGCTTGCAAAGAAATGCAGTTACATCGGAAATTTCGGACTGCTTCGAGAATTCAACAATCCCTTTGAATTCTGCCAAATGTTCTGCTTTAAGCTTAGGTTGAATTAATTCCGCTGAAAAAATACACAATTGCTTATACACTCGAGCATCCTGCACCCATTATTAATATCAAATAATATACTTAAAAGTAGAATGGATGAATATGCGATACCTTTCCATTGTTTATTAAAATTGACCAAGTGCGCGATATAGTTGCCTTTCGTTGCAACGTCACATATGAAAAAGGAAACTTTTATTTCCTCGCGTTCCCCGGCATCGATGAAATGTATACTGAAATCTAAATGTTGTTTGTACGCATGGCATGCAAGCTTAATAGCGTTCCAAGTTGATAGCTTCTGTTCCTTCCTCTTCTCAGATTCTAAACAGACGTATAGCAAACTTAGTAATTAAAACTTGCAAAATGTCAACTTCCAATGTTATACTATACGTAACTACATGTTTATAATTAATTAAACACATATTTGGTATAAATACCTTGCTGCAAGTCAACTATTTCAAGGGACAAGCTATCCCTTTTTAATTTGGCTTTTTCAACCACGTCCTTAAACATTTCATTTTGCTTGACACCATTTACAATTTTCTTGTCCACAATTTTCTGCTGCAATTTCACTGCATTCATCTCGGACTTCATACATTCTATTTCTTCCTGTAACTCCGAGATTTTATTATCTGTTTGTTTCCTCTTTCCAATACGCTCTAAAAGCAAAATGTAATGCGAGAAAAGCTATTAGAGATGTAAATCTTGTGGATATGAATTTGGGAATTAAACTTTGATGTTTTTTTATGTGGTAGATGCCAATTCCATGTAGGTATACATGATGTATAGTGTATGGCATGCGATTATTTGACAAGCCATGCGAGACATACAAATTTACACAAGTTACTTAAACTTAAATACACAGATGTTTAAGATTAAAATACAACATAACTTTAGTTTTTCAAACTGTATAATGTTTGAGCATACGTACCAAAGTTATGCGCCTTTGCACCTTCAACTTGCACGTTAGTGTTTGCACGAATGTTAGACCAATGCGATACTAATTCCTGTAATAAACTGAAGTCTCTATTTTGCAAAACATGTGCAATATCCCAATTAAATTTTTCCATTGTCAATGTATCATTTTTCTGTGACAATACAGATTACGTTCCACCTAAACTGTAACGGCTTTAACGTACAGTGTTTACTAGCTTGGCCATTTAAGTTTTGAAGTATCAGGGCTGCCATTGAAATCAACAAATATTCCTAGCCAAAACTCAGAACAATGAACTTAAGAACCGCCAAATTACGTAATCATAATGGCATTTAACTTCAAATAATAGAAAATTGTACACCGCCAAGTTTTGCAATTAACATTTATTTCAATTTCGCACAATATTTTACCTATTGGAAGCTTACAACAATCGTTCCGTATTAAAAGGATATTATCTATTATTTGAAGTTAGTCCATAGCGATAATGAGAAATGTTTTTAAATATAATAAACTGGAGGGAAATCGGCATTGTTATACTGGGTCGTGATGATATAATATAAAGAAATATGCAGACTTGGATGATGAAGCTCATTGAAGTTTGAAAAGTACGATAAACGATTTCCAGGACGGAAATTTTTCTCGCACACGATCAGTTGTTCCAACTAGATCTTCATTTCACTTATTGTTTCCTCAAACAAGCAGATGTTAATGAGTTATTTGACTTAGATAACAAAATGTGTAATTCGCAAATCGCTATATTAAATAAATATTATGATGAACATACTATTCAAACTCTCTCGATACTTCCATGTTACGTCCGATAAATTCGTGTTTCTTTATTGAAACAGATGCTATCCAAAATGCTTCCGATACGTATATAAGACGCAAGCAAATCTAACAGAGCACACACTTCCGAAAACTTACCTACAGTTTGCATAACAAGTGAAAATGATGTTTAAGGTGTTACCAGTCCTCGCCGTCATCGGTTTTGCTGTTACTCTGGTATGTTTAAAATACTCTCACCATTCTTCTTAAACTTAAGGCACACTATATACTTAATTATGTGCTCCTCCATTAAGAGGAAACAATAAATCCTCAATTTTCTATCTTTAAAGAAAACTCGTTTCTTTAAACCGGTAAAAATTGTTTTGCACATAATTTCCATACACCTACTACTATTATGAGTATATACTATTATGAGTATCAGTTAGTCAATTTTCTTCTTCGAAATTCGTTTCACGTTTCAAAATTATTCATCAATGAACTCGTTGGACACAGGCTCTGCCATATCCTTCCGATCAAGGATCAGGCGATGCGGGTAACACACAAACGAGCTCCTCTGCTGACCTGCAAAAGCTCATACAATCCATTGAGCAGACGCTCGGGAATCAGCTGAAGAATGTCGCCAATGAATCTTCCCATGTCTGGCAAGACATGCAGAAGAATATAGGAGCGATTAATGGGGACGGCAAAAATGTTCTCAATAACGTCACCAACGCTTTTGGCAAGTCTCTGGACAGCCTTAAGAACGCAACCGCTGGCGTCTTCGAACATACTAGAGAGTTAGCACAGAATGGGCTCAATAAGGCTAATGAAAAATTCGCCGCGGCCTCTCAAGAAATGAAAAATGAGATTGCACAACTGAAGAACAACTCAAGCAAGAGTGCGCAAGAAACCCGCGAGAAATTGGAGAACCTTCTCCAAAATGGAGCCGCAGCTTTGCAGAAGGCCAACGCAACCTTGGAGAACCTTGTGAATAAGGCTCAAGAAACAGCTAACAATGTTTGGGGAAATATGAAGAATAATGTAACCAGCGAGCTGAAAAATATCGTAAACCAGGGCTCTAAACTCCTCGATGATGGCAAAAATGGTCTCGAAGATATGCAAGGTGATGCCCAAGATGTTATCAACAAGGTAGCACAGTCTATGTCTAAGCTGCAGGGGCAAACTCAAAAAGTTCTCAGCCAGGTTGCCGATGCTGTGCTATCGAATGCTAAACAAATAGGACAGAACGCAGTCAACATTACTAACGAAGCTAACAATATCATAAACAACGTAACGAAAGGTCTCGGAGACGAAGCCCAGAACATTGCTGATGCAGTTAAAGGAAATAATGATGTGGTCAGCCAGCACGTTCGCGATATTGCCAATAATCTGAACAATAATTTAACTCAGATCGCTAACGCAACTGCCGACGTCTTGAAAAATGCCGCAGGAAACGTTGAAAAACAGTTGGAGAATGCTGGAGACGAAGCTTCCCAAGTAGTGAAGAATGTAACGCAAAATGTTGAAAGCGCCTTCGACAATGCTAAAAATGCCGTGGCCAAAGCTCTCGGTGATGCTAAGAAAGACATTGATAACATCAAGGCTGAGAGTGGTGCCGTCCTGAAGAACCTGACGCAGAAACTTGATCAAGATTTAAAACAAGCACAGGCTGAAGCTGGCAAAACGTTGGCCGATGTTAAGAACAAACTGCAACAGAGATTGGATCAACTTAAAAACAAAGTCGATGCGTTGAACAACGAATCTGCTGAAGTTAAAAAAGCCATCCAGGACAAGGTAGACCAAATCGGCCACAACATGACCAATGCTGTTGATAATTTGGAGAAAAATCTGACGAACGCGTTAGCTGATGCCCAAAACAAGACAGCCAATCTTTCGGACGCCATTCTGAAGTTCGTGGATTCGAAGGTGCAGGACATGATTCAGAGAACTGCTAAGGTTGCAGGAGATATCACGACTACCATTGAAAATATTGAAGAAAGAACAGCCAACGTTGTACAGACCGCATTGTCCAATCTGACTAAAGAAGCTGACAATGTAGTCAGTCATGGCATACAATTTGTTCAAAGTGCAATCGGTAATATTCAACATCAAATTTTCGATGGTATTGATGATATTAAGAATGTAGCGAAATCAGCTCTGAAGGAAGCTCAGAAATTGGGTACTGATATTGGAAAAGATGTTGTGGGTGTTGTTAACGATCTGTTGAACAATACTAACTCTGCAATTAAGAATGTATTGAGCAATGTAAATAATGTTGTTAACGATGTCGTTGGAACCCTTGGAAACATCCTGGAACAAACAGTTGGCAATGTTAACGGCATCGTCTCTGGCATAATCAACAATGTATCAAGTGCCATGCAAAATGGTATAAAGGATGCCAATGATGGTATGAAGACCATCTTCGACGGACTTCACAATGCCGCCGACGACGTTGTGAACACATTAGGCGACATCAACAAGAGTGCTCTGGGTATCATTGGCGATCTCGCAGGTGAGATATGTAAAATTTCATAAATCTAATAGGTGATTATAATATTATTCAAATATGGAACATTTAAAAAATCCCGAATGTTTTTTGTTAAATGCAATACAAAAGGAACGGCAGGCGATATTGTACATACCGTGGGAGACCTTCTTCCAGTAAGTATAAAACATTTTTCTTGATCATCAATTCGCTGAATAATAATAAAGATAATACATATTGTATAAATATTTATCTTACAAAATGAAACATCATCTCTATTTTATAATTATTGTTTGTATTTCTGTTTAGATCCCATTATTTGGCTAAATAACAAATACAAGGTACAGACCACTTCATCTTCAATCAAAGATTGGAAGCTACTAAACAAGTAAAAATAGTTTCCAATTTACAAACAAACGACAGTGGCAAAAGTAACGAAGTAAGGGGATTATTGCATTGAGCAGTATACATGCTGATTCTGTTTAAAATTAAAAAATGTATGTGTAATTGTAAATGTAAATAATCGTTATTTGTTGTATTAATAAAAATCAGTGAATCAATTCTGTGTTTCTCTCAATGATATGAATTCGAACTACTGAAATATTATATTGGATTGTGATTCTGATGACTGTATATCATTCCAACAAGTTATTTCCGTCATTTCCAAATGACCATCCTCCGTCAATGTCAAAATTTGTTTTTCCGAATTGTCTTTAAATTTAATGGCCAACTCTGCATCAGAATTTGATACCATCATTGCAGGATGAGTTGATGACTCATTAATTTCAACGGGTTGTAATACACGTACATATATTGGCTGTCCAGGTGCGGAACGATTATCTATAATTTAAAAATGTCTGTTTAATCGAACGCTTTTTAATTAAATATAAAACTGAAAATCTCACCAGGAGTTAAAATATTCTGTATTGATAAATTTTCGGAATTGGATAGTCTTATTATAGGTATGTTTTCATTACGATTTGATATTTGCGACTCTGAATAAGTTTCAATCGTCATAATAGGTACATTCTGCGGTATACTTTTTTCCAAAATTGGAATGTCCAATAGAGTTTCGTTGATACCCTTCAAAGATGCTTCTGAAAGGCATTTACAATATAATTTATTAAAGAAATTGAACATTCCTTTCTGATATGGCAAAAGTGAACAGAGAAACCTGCTTGTTTATCTTCCAGACGATTATGATCACTTATGTGTTCTTTCATATTGCAGTTATGAGATTCTTGTTGACTTTCATAGAATTGTACACCACATATATCGCAAAATATTTTCTGTTTGTGTACATGATCTCTACTAATATGATGTACCATAAACGAATTATGTGGCGTAGTATATTGACATTTATCGCATTGCAACCAGATATTATTCTTCTTATGCTTGGGTTCTTGTACAATGTTTGATGACAAAATAACATCCCCCTTCTTTCTTTGACAATTAGTTACAGATTTATTGTTATGACACTTTGTGATTTGTGGTGGCTGGCAATGCTTTTGTTTATCGGTATTACTAAGAAGTTCCCCCTTCTGTAAAGAATACTTTTGCTCCAAAAATCTCAAAACATTATCACGCACATTGAACATTTCTATCTCCAATCTATCAAGCGTGTTAATAAGATTAGCACAACTACGACAAATTACATCGTCCTCCGATATTACAACCATATATCTGAATTATACAAAAGAGATGCTTGTTATTGTACTTTCAAATAAATAATGCATTCAAATCGGTATATCTGTTTACGCAAGCGCTATAAACGCAAACAATATTACATATACTACCTTTCACCGACTAATTCTCCAAGCTTCTCAATTACTCTAGTTCTTGAAGTCTGAGTCCTACATGTAGCCAATGCGTAATGACGTCCTTGAATTTTTATATCGCATACAAAACATTGTATGCCCCCAGAACATTTTGAACCATTACAAAGATTTTCAGTTTCGCAAACAGTTACATCTGTACAATTGCTCGCAATATTCTCCGAACAAATATCGTGACGCTGTTCCATTGACAACATCGAAGCTATATTTGCCATTGGATTAATGACGAGAATTATTTTTCAAATAGAAATCAAGGTTAGGATATGAAACGGGAAATGTAAGGTAAGTTAGCTGTAAGAAAATAATGCGAAATGAAAAATCTAGAATCTTGTATTGTGAATATTACACACTACTCGTTTTTCTCATGTTTAAACTATTAGTAACAGAAATTAATATCACTATGTGAGACAGTTTTTCCGCAAGTCCGTTTCATTAAAAAATGATGCAGCTTGAATGGATTTCATGCCATCTTGTGAATAGTAATGAAAATACGCACAATTTACGCACATCTGTACGCGCAGAAATAATGCGTCGTTAAAATACATAACTGAAAAATTGTGTAACGAAATTCATCATTACACAGAGATTTAATTATTCTATTGTATCGAGATAAACACAAACAATAAAACATTAGTATGTATATAATAATATTTATTATAATTATCTATACGTGACAAGTTTATCGATTTTGTTATACGCTCATTTACATCAATTAGAAACAAATGTTTCCCTTGATTTCAAAGGTTTCCAAATTTGTGATGCACAAATAACCGCTACTTTTACACAACTATACTTAACATGCCTACACGAGTAAATTGCCTTTACAGCTCATGGCAATATTAATGTCACTAAATGTGCGTACGTACATAGTACATAGTGACTTCTTGAATTACAAAGGAATTGAACACTTTGAAGTTTATATCAAGTGAAGTTTATATCATACATTTCAAGCATGTCCAATATTTAGTAAACAAGAATGTAAATCAGATTTATATACTCGTAAATTTCTGCGAAATTAATATGATTTAAATCACACATTTTTTTTACAATATCTTTACAACAAATTCATAAAGAACGAAAATTAATATTATACATATGTCGTTTCAGAACACGATTAAAAAAATAAGCAGTTAACCCCATAAAAATAATTTTTTTACATCAAACTTTAATCGCAAGTTTTCCATCGTTTGTAATGTTTTACAGCATTCGTAAAAAAAATACAAATCACACAGGGATATGATTGAAACGTACTAATAATTCTTGGACTTTACATATCTAGTTTTTCAATTTTTACTTTCAGTTCTTTATTTTTAATATTTTCCTTCTCGTCTATCTCAATTTTCTCACCCTCCCTTTCTTTGTCCTTGCCAGAATGTTGTTGTTTCTTATCTGAATTACGAAAACGATCATAACGAGAGTCTTCGTCATCGCTAGATTTACCCCCGACCTCTGTTTCTCTTAATATGGCGCCCAAGTCTTTGTCAACATCATCCCATAATTTATCGCCATTATCGCCAGGATAATCATCATCATCATCCTCTTCCGCTTGTCCACTTTTTATATCTTTCAAACTTTTTTCAGCTTCAACAGTTCCTTTTGGTTCGGGTCCTTTACTAGATTCGGTTGTATTAGTGCCATCAGTCGTGGTTACTGGTAGTGTATTATTTGCAGACGGTGGTTCAGAATGAGTTGGAGATTTAGCATTTTCTGTACTATTTACAGCATTTGGTATAGACGTATTATTGGTAGATGACGATGATTGTAGATGTATTCTTTCTGCTTGCCTTCGTAATGCTTTATCATCATTATCGCGCACATACCTATACAGCATATAAATTTCTCTGTTAATACCTGAACAAGGAATGGTTGGCTTTATGAAACATTATTCTTAAATGTGTACCGTTTAAGATGACTTCTGGTTGAACAATGAAGTGCTATTGCCCGTTCACTGTTTTCACTACGCGGTAGATATACCTTACACAACTCACAAAACTGTACTTCGACACGTTTTATGTATTCTGCTCCAACTTTGATCATTTGTTTGTTTTTAGGCTTCTTTTCTGTGTCGTTTGTACCTTCACTTTCACTCTTTTCTTTCTTTTTCTCGGGAGACTCTTCATCTTCTGCTATAAGTAATGTTTATGTAGTAACACTCGCAGAATTTGACATTCGTCAGAAAATGAAGAACGTAACGTTTTATGACGTACCGTCAACATCACCTACAGAGTCCAATGTCATAAAATTATCAAGATTAACTTCCTTATCGTCTTCTTCGGGGCCGCTTGAATCTGCTTCAGCTTCTCCATTGCCAGCATTCATTCTTTCTTTCAACGCGCTTTTCCTCTGAAAAATGCGCAAACCTCGAATGTGTTACACAGTTAAAAAGCGATCCAATATCACGATAGAAATAGTACCTTAATGTGATCCAAAGAACACATGTGAGTTTCAAATAGCATCGGTGATCGAAACTGGATACGACAGGTACGACAAAATGGAGTGAGGAATCGTTTCATTTGACGATGGGAATCTGATAGTTGATGTACTGCTTTAAGAGAACGGTAATTAAGTTTACAAATCGGACAGAACATGGTACGCGAAGGCAAAGTACCACGCGCAGCATCACGAGCCTCGACACGACGTTGTTCTTGTCGTTGTAATACACGCATGCGGGTCAAAGTTGCTTTATGCCGTGATGCGATTCGTCTCATAGCTGCACTGTGGCGACCAGAATATAAATGCAACGAGTATTCTTTGAAAGTAACACTGCGATGAGTGCAATGTGGACAAGTTAATTTAATAAATTTTCTTCCATCTCTCCTACTTGGTAATTCTTCTGATCCAGTTGTACGACCATGCTCTGTTTTGTCATTCTCATCTCTCTCTTCGTCATCCCCATCGTCCTCGTCATCCTAAAAATGTATATATCACAAATGTTCGTTGCAAAGACAATGATGAAGACGCAGGAATATGAGAAAGTTGGCTGAAAATTGATTTTACCTCATGCTTGCGATCATCCTCATCCTCTTTCACTTCATCTTCTTTTTCCTCCTCATCTTCAGTATTCTGTCTTTCCCGATCTTGTTTCTCTTTCTTTCTCTTTTCATCTTTTTTCTTTTTCTCTTCTTCTTCTTCTTCTTCTTCCTCTTCTTCTTCATCATCACGTTCATGCGGCTGAATTAATGTCGGTAAATGTTATAGTAAGCATTGCCATTAGTAGCACAGAATACGTGTGTATAGACAATAGGAGCAAATATTATCAGCCCCATGGAGTTACCTTTTCATCATCATCCCAATTACTTTTGTTATCATCATCCTCTTCATCGTCATCGGAAAATTCAGCGTTAATAGCTTTGGTCATCTCTCTATCCTTGTCCTTCATGCTGGTTCCTGATCCTGACTCCTTTTTACTTCCGGATAGCCTAGTAGTACCGCTACTAACGACACAGCAATTTTGTTTTGACTTACATTATTTCCCTTCGTCTTATTCTGGTTCCTTTGTCTTTCATTACATCATCAACCAAAATTTTGTTTTCTTACAGGTGATATACAGCAAATATCGCGATAGTACTTGTTTCTTTTATCCCCCATAATGAATGCATTTCGTATTGCAATAAAGGTCTTTAACTATTCAGCCTTTTTATTCTGCATTGTGCTCTTATGTCTCCGCATTTTCGCGTGTTTTAAAATATATGTAAGAAACAACGTTCTTATACTGGTTTTAATCACCGCTATGTGTAAGAACGATAAATAATGATCTCGTAAAGTACAAGTATTATAGTAGTTCTCATATCAAAAGTAATTACATTGTATTTTGATGATATAGCATAGTTTTGTTTATGCATATCAGAATCAATTCCCTTTTTTTTTATTTTATTTTATTTTATTTATTTTATTAGAACCCTGCGAAAAGTTTGCCTCTCGGCAGTAGAATATTGGTTTCGTGCGATCATTTGTGTCATTTTTTTTTTGTTTTCTTTTACCATTTATATATCTATCATCGTCTTGACTCTCAGGTCATTATAGTCTGATATAGTCAGTTCGTTTACTGACAAATAAGCAAGCAGGCTACTAGGACGGTATTGCGGTTGGTAAGTGATTTATTAATTAATTACCTCCTGCGCAATTTGGTTGTGGTCATGCGCACACGCTGGATGTAGTCTCGCGATCGCGATCCTAGCAGCTTGCGTCGATAGTCGAGCGACTGTAGAGTACGCTTGCGAGCCATGACGACGTCCGATCGAGAGCTCATGCGGTGGAATCCACCCCCTCTGCCACTGCCGCGAGTTGAAATGCGACCTCTGTAGTTTGAGCTCTGATGCGATATTCGCCCTCGGCTCGAGGCATATCTCTGAGTTGGAGGTGCCATTTCACTAATTCGAGGGGGTGGTGGAGGTGCATAGCTCCGTGATGCTGAATGACGGTCCTCTGAGCGATGATATGACGAGGCACGTTCGCTCTGTCTCTTGTCCTCATACACGGCCGCCGATGACGATCCCTTATTATCGTCATAAGGAGCTGACGCAGATGAACCACCATACGACGAAGAATACCTCTGAGAGCCGCTACCGCTACCTCCACCCTGCCAAATCAAATTCAATTGTGCTCCTTCCCATTGTATCTTTCTCTTTTCCTGCCCTTCTCTCCTTTACTCTATATACATTCATCCCCTTTGTTCCCTCCTATCATATATTCTCCATACATTTTTTTATTTACTTCTCTAATTCCATTCCAAGTCGATTCTTTTGCACTCCCTTATTTTACCACTCATTACAGTGCCAATCGTTTAGTACAAAATCATCCAACTTTGCACTGTTACGGTCACTACACCCATTCCCGTTGGATCACCAAAATACAGATTATACCTTCCCTAAGTTTGAAAAGCACCTAAGTTATACGGGTTTTTTTCTATCTTTCGTATCTCAAACATAAGTAACTTTGCGTACCGCTTTTTTTTTTTTATTCTATTAAAAACAATCTTTACTTTTCGAAAAATATAATAGCCATCTCGTCATTCCGTTTCATAGGTAGGATCTCTGAATAGAGTAGCTCCGATCAGCATTCGTTTTGCTTGAAGATATCAAATTAATTGAATCTTGCATGATTCTGGATTAATTTGTTGATAGACCTTTCCAATTTCAGTAGCATAAGGATAGACGTGTTTCTATATATTCGTATCGGTAAAGTGCTCTTTCACATAATGTTCAATGTTTCATGTATGCTTATATGGATTCAAGAAATCAAATAAACTAATAAAATTGTGGGTCTAAGCTTACATCCTTGTATATTTTCTTCAAGGATAAAATATGTGAAAAATATATTTGGTGTACTTTCGTTGCTTTTGCAAAGCTTTCCAACACGCATTCTAGCTTCCACCTGTAGTTATAGGGCAGAGTTATATGCATTTAAGAAAGGCTGGCGTCTCTCAGTCATTTTCAATTGAACATAACATTAGGATGCATGTCCTTTACATTGGAAAGGTCTACGATTATTTTGGCGACATTGACTATTGATCTCATTATCCAATGAATAGTTTTGACTGATGTAATTTAGAAAATTGGATAGAGCAGTGCTTGTTAGAAATTTTTGCGGTGCGCCAATACAGGGATGCTTTCAACATTTCGATAACTGGACCTGCATTATGGGAACTGCAGGAAACTGGCTCAGTTGCACGTAACGTTTTAGCAACATAGAGAACAAGACTGACGTAATGTCTGCATTTGAAAATTCATATTTCTATATATCTATTCGTCTGTATCGTTCTGAGATTTTTATCAGGTTGTTCTCAATATTTAATGCAACTGTGTGCAGGGAATAATTAAGAACCATTTAGGTGTGTTTCATCTTTTAATTATGTGATGTTTTCGCAGTGTTCCACCAGTAGTGTCCCAACGCAAAAAGAATGGGTGTTCAAGTAGCCGTTGGCTCGTCGCTTGAAAGGAAAGTATGACGACTTATGAATGCCTTGCCTACTGTTTCTTTTTTTAATTTTTACTTATTTTTTTTCTTTCTCTTAACGTTAATGTTTTAGACGAGTGTCCTGAAAAGATTTTATCCTATGCGGAGCAACACTTTAATATAGTTTCATACTTCAAATTTATCGATAAGAATCTTTCAGGACCATCGTTTGCTCATGCTACACAATTAAAATTTTTTTTTCTAAGCAGGGCTTTCAAGATGAAAAAATTTGTTCTTGACCGCAGCACGGCATGCGGTTGAAACAAAATAGACTAATAGTTGTTTGTGATAGCTTACAATAAAAATATAAATATACTAATACTTTTAAAATGTATACCTGGTAGGAATCACTCCTCATCCTTTTGCGGGTTGAATCGCTTGACGATCGATGTTCGTCTCTCCCAGAATAAGAATCCTAAAGTATGTAATGCGTGATCTAAATCCTGACTTTTGTACGAACAATTAACAATTTGTAAATTATATCTTCGTATTACTCACTCTTGGTCTTTTGTAACTATTTGAATGTTCACCTCGTCCCCCTCTACTGGAATATCTTTCGGATCCTCCTATTGGGAACATAACTATTTTTCATTAATTACAATGCAAGCAAAATATAAACGAAATATTAATCGATATAAAATATTTCTTAAAGTTCACACGCGTTACTGTTACAAAACAAATTTTAACTAACCAGAATTATACTTTGAGCGTGAATCATAATTGGTTGTTGAATATTTAAATCTGCCACCCCTGGACGAGGAATAACCGCCCCTACTGGACATGTTTCCTCCCGTTGATCCGCTGTTCCATTCGTTTCCACTACCACCTCCTCTCCCTCTATAAGAACTGCCACCCCGAGAACTAAATCCTCGGCCACGCGAACTCATACTTGAGCTACAAACGAAGGTGCAACACTTTTAAAATATACGTCTTTTGTTTCACACGACCCAGAATATTTCGTACATTAATTTGCTATTATTTCTTCAAGTAACAAGATATTAGGTCGTCCCATAAGTTTATGCCGCTTAATGTTTTGCTATTTAACTTAATGTATGAAACATACCTCTAAAGTTTATGGAAAAACGTAATCACCCTCCCGTTCCACAACTTCTTCCCATCTTTTTGGTAAATTCATTATACCATCGCTATAAAATTTCCGTGGTTTTTCGTTAAAGTACTGTCCATTCGCCGAGAGTTGGCGAGCGACAGTTTACGCTCTCACTCTGCTGCTATCACGTGACTTGCTGCTATTGGCTGAGGACGGTGACAAAGGTCGACGATCAGCATATCGGGACAGAGTGAAATAGAATGATTCCAAAGCATTGGCGTAGCCTCAGAAAATCATTAAATTTCTTAATACATAGTGTACATTTTGATGGGGAGGCTACGCCAATGCTCCAAATTGATAATTCTATCCCACTTTGTCTCGATATGCTCGTCGACGTTCTTTGTCACTGGCTGTAGCCAATAACAGCAACGCACATGGTAGCAGCAGAGTGAGAACGCAATATGCTGTCACTTGCCAACTCTCGGCGAACGGACAGTACTTCTCAATGTTTGTTTTCAGGGAGTCGACATTATTAAATTTTTTCCCCGCTAAAAAATGTTGCATTGACTGGAATAAATGATAGTCCGATGGAGCAATATCTGGAGAATCTTGTGGGTATAATAAAATTTGCCAAACAATTTTTTTTGCACTTCTTGTGCCACATGTGGTCTTGTATTATCGTGATGAGAAACGACATTGCACCGATCCACGAGTTACGGACGTTTTACTCTTATTGGTGTTTTCAATTTATCCATCTGAGCGCAGCATTTGTCTGAATTAATTGTTCGGTTGGCTGGAAGAGACTCAAAATACAAAATTCCTTACCAAAGCATAAACGCATCCGTGCCACGAACTTATGGGACGACTTAATAGATATTTTTTCACGGTCAAGATATTGATAATATTGAATTATGTGCGATCCCCAAATATATTTATTACACAAAGTTCGTATTTTTTACGAAAAAAAAAGTGAAATCCAGATACATATATAATTTGTCACCTACCTGCATTTATTGTAGCTATAACTCATAATTGCGACTTATAGATGGATTATAGATGTTAGATTCGGTGTCAAAGGTCTATAGACAAAACAGAAATGGGTATGTATTGCATTAAAACATTAAAATATATTCGCATGGATTATGGTATAATTTTAATTGGTCATTAATTGCACCATTCGAGAAGAATATATTAATTTTATAACATTTACGGTCGAATATTTGAGAACATGCTCCGATTCTATGTATGTTCTAATACCGCTCAAATATTTATGGAAATTTCTGGAGTAAAACGAGATGTATTCGTATAATAAGAGTTCTCAAAATACAGAGCTAATAATATAAAAAATGTAGAAATAAACACTAAATTATTTCCGATCTAAAGTAAGTACTCGAAACTGGTCGAATTTCTTCGTATAAAATTAATCAATTCTTGTCAATAATAATATTTTTAATATTAGTTTATGAAAAGTAACTTTTGTAACACAAAAATGCCAAGTGTGGCGTATGTAATTCTTTATCTACGCTGGCGATTAGACGACTCGGCAAACGATACGGCAAAGTGCCTCAACGTATACTTATGTACGACAAATGTTACAATTTCGGAAACATATAAATATTCCCATACTAACGCATATAATATTTAACGGAAATTGGAAGCATTTCTAATATGAAAATCAATAACTTCCTTCTATATTCGCAAAATTAATGGCTACACTCTGCAAAAAAATTTCGAATCATCATTTACGAAGGAATACGTATATTTGTATTAACCAGATGAAACTTACCTGGCTAGATTGAACAAGTGTTTCTTTATGAGATGCTAACACGTGAAATGCTGACGATAAAGTTTAAGTATTTGGCACGAAGTTCCTCAGACATGCTGCGAAGGCGCGATTCAGATAAAATGTCGTCTCTCCCTTGGGCTGTGGCGTCACTCTTCTTCCAAACCCTAACGATCGCAGGGAATGGTGGAACAGAACCGGAAGTTAACGCCATCTTGACTGAAACTCATGTTTTAATTATCGTGGATGATTTGTTTATTGATTTCAGCTATTAAACATTAAACTAATAATTTTTCACAGAGTTACATTTTTTAAATATAATTTTAATATTTTGGGTAAATAAGATATTATCTAGAGTATATCCTGCACTATACACCTATCCCGAAACGATTATCGTTTAAAAGATTGATTCGTTTAAAATGTCATTTGCGAATATGTTTTATACATTTATTAAAGTATAAATTAGAATGCGATGTATGCACATAATAAAGGGTTTTACAACATTTTCTCAAAGCAATGAATAAGTGGCTTTTTAAAATTCAATCGTAATATCAGGTTTTAATATTCTATAAAATATTAGTTCGACTTGTTCCTCTTTTATACTGTTTTATTTTTCATTCTTTGTACATTATTTAAAAATTCAATGTGAATTCAATTTGTTAATATTCCGTTACATACAAAATAAAACATATATTGTGCAAATTATTCGAATACCCAGCTTATAGGCGTTTATAAGGTTGAAGAAAAACAAATAATGTATAAATTTTGGTCTCATAGGACTTTATGTTATATTATTAAACAGATCAGGAATTTTTGCAATTTATTACACGCTTGCTTACATAGATATTACATAAATGATTACGATAACAATAATTTACATAATGATTCACGCAGGTTTGTTGCCAAAGTTATTAAAATCAATAACTAGAATGTAAAAATTTAGTTCAAGTTGTATTGTTTGTTTTACAGTTTAATTTTATTTATCAACAATATGATTATTTCAAAGAAATTCAATTGTTAATTATAGAGATATATAAACTCGAAAAACCTAATTTCATGACATTTCATGACCTTTACCTCTATTTACACATCTAGTAGTCTAATTTATATTTTTTATTATTTAAAATCTTTTCCATCGAATAAAATACGATGACAACTGAAAAACTCATTTATGATACAAATATCTACAAAGGATTCACACAGATATAAAAAACATAATAGAAGTTTCAACGCCGAACCTTAATTCGTTAACATTATTTAAACAGAAGAAAATTAATTTAGCCTAATTCTAACTTGTTCTTGTTTATAATACAGGTTGGCTATTTAGATAAACCAAAAATATGTTTTAATTTGGATATCGTGTATAAAGATCGATTATGAACATCAAAAATATCTTGTACCAGTTAATTAATATCTTTTCAGTAATATCGGTAATATATTAATATATTCTCACGCGTAACCCAGAAATATTTCATAACATGTAATAAATAAAATATGCAGTGAAATATTTATGTAATGAAAGTGCGAGTAAAATTGTTTGAGCATTCGATTTTAAATGTACAATTTGGCAAATAAGCATACAAATATTTCAGCATATTCTTCTAATCTTACTCACACTCGTTTCTTTAGAAAAGCGGGTTTTTTTGTATGATGTGATGCTTGTGAATAATAATATTGGAAGTTAAGTTTTCAATCATCCGAACTGTACACATAGTCCTCATCTATAGCATTCATATCATTGGAGTTGCTACTAAACTGACAACAATTTTCAATCACAATATGAGCAAGTTCTTTTATACGCTCATACGGTCTTGGATCTGAGACTAAAGCATTCAATTTTACAAGGCCTCCTTCACGAATAACTAATATGCAATACTTATGAGCTGCAAAAAAAATTGTTCATTGTTTTAGTATAAATTTCAAGTATTACATTTATACAATACGAACAATACATGTAGAATGAACAAATTAATTTGTATTAGAATTTCACAATTTATAACTTACGATAAACAGTTGTGAGATTAGCTAAAGCCCAAATTGCCCAATGCTGACTTTGTGGAGTATGATATACATCTGCTAAACGTAATAACGGCAAAAATGAACGGTAATTTATGTTACGTTCTGAAGATATATCCCATCGCTCTATAGCTTCAACCATAAGTTCAAGTACTCCGTTTCGACTAATTTCTTCAATTGTCCATGCCTCGACACCATCGGATGCTATGTGTGCTAATATGCCGACAGCATTATAGGGTACCTAAAAAACCCAAATAAATACATTAAATATTGCAAGAATACGGTGTTTAAATATATTTGGTATTATATAATTATAAAATACCTCTATGGTCTCTCGGGCGGTGCGTATTAAACTAGTAAAAACAACCATGTACGGCACCAGATGCACTCTAAGACTTTGTACTTCAGCCACGTTACCAAGTAAACCCATCATATTTTTTAGCAAGTCTTCTTTAGTAGGATATTGCTGGAAAAAGAAACTTTAATTATAATCATGGAACTTCGAATTTGTTCTAATTAATAAATGGACTAACGGCAATGACACATACCTTCACGCACGTACCAAATAATTGCATACCGTTTTCTTTGAAAAATCGTTCACAATTTATAGGAGTTTCATCAGTTACATTCCATAGGGTAGACCATCCTACTTCCATAACATCATCGTACGTCTTCGAATCGGCCCTATATTTTATTAGTTCAAGCATTGTCTTTATACAACCTAGATTGCCCAATAGACGCTTCTCTCTACCTGTTACATGGCATGCCAATGTGTTTAAGAGAAATACTGCAATACGTTGGACGTAACTTTGATGCCTTGCATGTTTGGCTAGATGCAAAAGCAATTTCACTAGTGTTTCATAGTGTGACATCTAATAAAAAGTAAGTCAGCATTAAAAACATATGCTATTTATGATTTGCATCACGACACGATTGAAAATGATAGTAAGGCGAAGTATAAGTAGTATACATACTACATCATGTGGTAATCTGAATTGGTATAATGTCAGACAACCATTGCGCATCATAGTTTCTTCATTTTTATGTATACACATACCAACAAGCAGCGTACGAACAATTCTTTTCTTCAATCTTGCTTCTAATTCACCTTTCTCTTTTGTTTTCACGATACAAAATAATGTTGCACTGTACAAATGATACAATTGTGATTAAGTCTCCTTGAAAAGTATAATATATTTTACAATGCAAGTTGCTATACTCGTAATAGTTACATACCTTCCAGTTATTTGTATATCCTTATGATTAGGATACTTTTCCATTGCGTCCAATACTGCACAAAGTGCTTGATCCATCCTATGACAATTTTCATATCTGTACAGGTGGTATAAGTCAGTTATTACTTTTTGCATTAAGTCCTTCTTATTATTCATATAAACATGAGCCGCAATTAGTATTTGATCTTCGTTTGCATTCCCTGCAATCTAATACAATAACAAACAAAGCAGGTCAGATTACGAGAAATATATACATTGCATACGATATTACGCGATTTTGTTTTCCTCATTTACCAATTTTGCTGGAATATTGCGTCGTCCGCACGGTGCATCGTGCGCATCATAAAGCCCCAAAAATTCTAAAGGTCTATCTATCCTTGGAATGAGACCAGGTATATCACAAAGATTATTATTATATACATCTGAGTAGAAAGAATGTTCTACTGTTTGTATTCCGCGGTTTACTATTTCTACTCCGGCTAAATTTGTGCCACTTATGTCCAAAGAAGTTAGTTCCGGTAAACCGTACACTATATCGGCCAAGATACTATTAGCGTTTGTGAATCTACCACCTTGGGGATCGATTTGAGATATATCCAAATGCCTAATCGTACAAAAACAAAGTTAACATATTTCGAATACAATACCCAATTCTATCGGATGAAACAGAAATAATTACCTTAAGTTCGTCAAGTAACAAATATTGTTAACAAAAGTTTGCGCCTGTGAAAAAATCTTGACATTATATAAAACTAGTGATACCAAATTGGGAACCAGATAAAAAAAATCAAAGGTGCCCAGATCGCTACTATTGGATAAGTCCAAATTGGTTAAATTTGTTAATCCAGAGAGGAGTATGTTGTATTCTGGAGCACTAATTGTAACACTTTTTAGGGCCAAGGTCCTTAGATATGGAGTCGCAAATACATATCCCCGATTCTCGTATGCTAATAGTTAAAGAAAAATGTATGTATCAGTTTAATGTATTACTACGTTATATGTATTACACGCAATGTTAATTTAAGAAATATGAGTTACATTTCATGCTTTATTTGTTAATTTGTACTTAATCCCAACAATAATCTTACTAATTATATTTTATAATACAAACGAAGCTAACGTAACAATTTTGTTCGCGCTTTAAAACAATTACTAATTTATATATCCCAAGTTCCATATACCTCTATGTGTACTTTGTTCGATAATAATATTGTTTGTAATTTATATATTATCACACGTATGTTGTTATCAATGAACACAAATTGGGGTTTGTACGGAAGTTGAAATATACTAAAAAACTAATCTAAAAATAAATGACAAAGCACCATTACCTGAAAGCTGTTCAGGAATAATTGCAGAAGTACCATGGCATATTAAAGTATGTAGATTCTCTGAATTTGCATTGATATATTCAACAGAACATTCTGTTAAATTAGGACAATCTGTAAGTTCTAGTTTCACGAGCTTATGATTACTGAGGACCTGCACTGAATAATCAGTTATGTTCGATCCCACGATTTTGACACGTTTCAGTTTAGTTGTCCATACATTTTTGAAAATTGTAAAGAAACAGTCATGATCTTCGTTCGGTTCATTTCGTAATACGTATTCGATAAGTTTGTCGCATATTTCGCTGGGGAAAACTACCCCTTCTAAAAGATTCCGATAGCCATGCTTATCCTTTACCGAGATGATATCCAAATTTTTACAGATCACTTGGAAGCACAGTTCTGCAAGAGATTCTGGACCTACGTATTGATCTACACGAAATAATACATCCAAATTCGCCATCCTATACGGCAATTTAAATGAATTGCGTAAAAACGCTCATAGGAAAATACTCGCAAACAATTACGCAATTTCAACTGTCAAATATGTTAAAATGCATCAGCTGGATATCACTGTCCAAATTCGTTACAGGAGAGACCTCTCTTTTTATTCACGTTTCCTTATCCTTCTCCTAATCAGAAAACAAAAACATTACATATTTAATCGGCACAATGCCGAATCACACACAGATCAGTCTGAAATTAATGTATTCACTGTGAACGTTTCACGAAATTTACTCGACAGCTATAACTGATGTGCGATTGTGTATATATGTCCTCAAGCTTGTAATTTTGACATTTCACTTGACTACCGTAGTGACGCTGTTCCAGAACACTTGACTATAGTAATCAAAGAATGCAATAGTGACCAACATATGTTTAGATTTTTAGATGTTTAGTTGACTATCCTGCCTCGCGCGAAACTTTAAATCACAGAGCATCAATTTGATTCGTACAATACCACCCAGAGTGCATAATCAAATTGAATAACAGCATACAGTATACAGGGTGATCAAAGAAGGGTACAGAATTGTGGGGGTAAAATTGTTTATAACTTTGAAGATATTCATTTTTCGACCAATGTTTATCAGTACCCTTTTCTTTCATTTGGCGCGAGTGTACTATACATCCTTCCGAACCCCCTTTTCCACCACCCTGTATATTCATTCATTCATGACAACAATATAAAAAGGATCAAGGATAAAACATTTTATTTCGAGATTTTTTTAAAAATCACACTGTTACAAAACTGGTACTTAAATTATAATGATTGTAAAAATATACAATACTTTACACTTACGTTTCTAAATACAAACCATAACTTAAATACTACATACAAGTACGGTAGTTTTATAACATTTATGAACTACAAGCCATACATGAGTCTCCATTTTCGCGAGAGCATGCAAATACCGCTTCTATGTCTTCAACATTTTGACTTTGTTGCCAACTTTTTTTCGGCGTGCTATTACATTCTGTATCATTTCCATTTTCAGAATTAATGGATTGATTAGCAGAGATTGCGCTTGTATTTCGTAATTTCGATTTATCGACGGTAAATTGAAGGGCATTTGCCGCGGGTTTCGTTCTTAAGTAATACATACCCGTTTTCAAACCCTGCAAAAGATCAAGCCTCTTAGAATATATATTCAAAGAGACAGAAAGCCATTGCAATGTAATAACAAAATGAAATTAGAAGACTAATTACCATTTGCCACCCATAAAAGTGCATTGAAGTTAGCTTTTCAGTAGTTGGTTTAGCCATATGAACGTTTAGTGATTGGGATTGATCTATAAAAGCTCCGCGATCTGCTGCCATTTTCAGAACTATTTTTTGTGATATCTCCCAAACTGTTTTATACAATTCTTTCAAATCTTCTGGTATACGTTCAATATTCTATGCCGAGACAAGCATTAATGCGATAGAGTATTTTTAATACATATTACAAGATAAAAATATAGAAGACACACCGACCTGAACAGAACCGTTCTGTGCAATAATCTCATTTTTCATATCCTCGTCCCAAAGATCTTTTTCAGTTAGGTCCCGCAGTAAATGAGGATTCACGATTTGAAATTCTCCCGACAGAACCCTTCTTGTATAAATATTGCTGGTATACGGCTCTATAGATTCATTATTTCCTAAAATTTGTGCAGTAGATGCTGTTGGCATAGGGGCAAGTAACAAAGAGTTTCGAACTCCATGCTTAGCAATTTTAGCTTTCAATGCGGCCCAATCCCACAAATCAGTTGGCGTCACGTTCCACATATCGTATTGTAAAATCTGGAAATATATAATTAGCACAAAACACACATAAAATATTAATACATCTTCAAATTATTGTTGATTTGCGAATATTAACGCAAATTTTATGGATAATTTACTTACTCCTTTGCTAACTGGACTACCTTCGTAAGTTTCATATGTACCCTTTTCTTCAGCAATTTCACAACTTGCCTCTAAAGCACCATAATATAATGTTTCAAATATCTGAATATTAAGTTTCTGTGCCTCTGCACTTTCAAACGGAAATCGCATTAAAAGAAATGCATCTGCAAGACCTTGTATTCCAATACCTAACATATATGATAAATACTTATAAAACGTAAAAATAAACTAATATTCTACCGTTTGTATTCCACATATTAAGAATACGTACCTATAGGTCTGTGCCTTAGATTTGATGTTTCCGCTTGGGGAATCGGATAGTAGTTAACATCAATAACTTTATCCAAATTGCGAGTAACAATTTTCGTTACTTTTCGCAGTTTTTCGAAATCGAATGTTTTCGTTGCTGGATTGACAAACATATTGACAGCAATGGAAGCTAAATTGCAAACAGCAACCTCATCTGGACTAGAATATTGTACAACTTCTGTACACAAGTTACTACTTTTAATTGTTCCAATGTTTTGATGATTTGATTTCCGATTGCAGTGATCTTTATATAACATGTAAGGAGTTCCCGTTTCAACTTGGGCCATAAGAATAGCTGTCCATAAATCTCTAGCTTGAACCTGGCGTTTATATCTCTTTTCATTCTCGTATCTGTTAAAAAAATATAACAATTATCCTGAAACAAAAGAATTGAACTTTCCTCAATTACTTTATAATTTATAATACAATCTACCGTGTATAAAGGGCTTCAAATTCATCGCCCCAAGCATCAGATAGACCAGGACATTCATGCGGACACATCAAAGTCCACATTCCATTTTCTAATACTCGTTCCATAAAGAGATCCGGAATCCATAGAGCGTAGAACAATTCCCTTGCTCTATGCTCTTCCTTACCTATCAATCACGATTAAATAGAAAATAAGATATTTCAGTGTATAACATGTTTGAAAAATACAAACAAATAACCCATATAAGCTCACCAGTATTTTTTTTAAGATCTAAAAATTCAAATATATCTGCGTGCCATGGTTCTAAATATAGAGCAAATGCTCCTGGTCTTTTATTTCCTCCTTGATCAACGTATCGAGCTGTATTATTGTATACTCTAATCATTGGAACCAAACCATTCGAAACACCAAAAGTGCCAGCTATTGGTGTACCCCTTGCACGAATAGAATGTATGCTAAGACCAATACCACCAGCAGATTTACTGATAAGCGCGCATCTTTTCAGTGTATCATAAATTCCATCAATACTATCTTCAGTCATTGTTAATAGGAAACAACTGAAAGAAGTAAATTTTAGATTGTTAACGTAGACAAGCGTATTTAAATTATACAATCTTGAGAAATCTACCTAGACATTTGCTGATGAATAGTGCATGCAGAAAAAAGGGTTGGTGATGCGTGTGTGAAGTAACGTTCTGATAGAAAATTGTATGTTTCTATAGCTCTGTCAATATCTTCGCCGTGAATGGCAACAGCAACTCTCATTAACATATGCTGCGGTCTTTCAACAACTTTCCCATGAATTTTTAACAAATAACTTCTCTCGAGGGTTTTGAACCCAAAATAATTATAACTGAAGTCCCTATCATAAATTATTGCTGAATTTAACTTGTTTGCATCCTTCTTTATAATTTTGTAATACTTTTCGCTAATAACAGGACTCGGTTTATCTGTATACAATTCCTTCACGTGATGTAAATCATGAATTACTTCTATAAATGAAATCAAGGTATTACGATGAGAATAAAATACACAATCGATAGTAAATTAAAGATACACGAATTAAATATGTATGTTATCATACCGCTAAAGCTTTTCTTTGTTTCTTTATGGAGATTCGAGACTGCAATTCGCGCAGCTAATATAGCATAATCCGGATGTTTAGTAGTCATAGTTGCCGCAGTCTCGGCTGCAAGATTATCCAACTCGACTGTGGTAACACCTGAATATAAACCACTGATAACACGGAAAGTGATAGAAGACTGCAAAGAAATGAAAATTCATGAAGATATTTATTCGTTCCGACAACTGAAAATTATGAATTTTCTCTTATCGAAGACAACACAAGAATAATAGTTATTGTAGTAAAAATGTAAATACCTAATTTTAGTTTAAGTATAGCGAGGTGCAATTGAAAAATAAGTAAACTTACAGGATCCACAAAGTCCATATCTAGATTGTAACATAATTTTTGGATTCTGGATGTTATCTTATCGAAATGAACATCTTCTTTACGTCCATCTAACAATAAAATCATACTTGATGTAGTGTCATAGTAAATTGCGTTTGTGATAGAACAAATTTTAAACTATTCGAAGCAACAATAATATAATAGTGTTTGCAACCAACTCACCGCGCTTTATAACATACATCTTTCCCTTTCCAACCATTTCGTAAATCGTAATAATATACGTCTTAATGAATTAATATTTCGGAACTTCTCCTGAACTTACGAAGGAGTTGTGTTCGTTCGATTTATGGTGTTTACCGGCTTTTGGCGCGAAACGGAAGTAAGACATCTGGTTAACTTCGTCACGTGATATAAAAACTATTCTTGTCCGTAGTTTAAATACAAATACTCAGAGAGCAATTTCTTTATTATCCTACATATTTATTCTCATTAATCACTTAAGCGTGGCATAATATTATAATCAATTTGTAGCCTTCATTTATCAGTCAATTATTTGATCACTGCTGTATCCTACAGGACGATGCTTACATACATTGTATAATCACACTTATAAGTGGTAAATAAGTTACTATGTATAGAATTACGTATTTTCGTATATTATATTTACGTATTTTATTTACCAATTTAGGTATCATTGATAGCATAACTGATGTTACGTTACACCATTACAGAAAAACTATATTATAGTTTAATAACAAATATAGAAGAACTTGCTAAGTAAATCGTATTAGATAGAAATTCTCCCGCATGGTCTCGGGGTTCTTTAACTTGAACTAAATAAACAAATGTTTTCTAGCCCTGAAATTGTATTAATCAACCGGAAAGGGCACTTCACGAAATGTTTCCGGCTATTATTCTTCCATAACTCATTTCCGGCTTTCTAATAATTCAATATAATTCTATCATCCTAGACTTCCTCTATGTTATTCCTTTGCCTCTGTTGCCGTTTTTATTTCAGAACATAATTATTCATTCTTCACCTATGACACGTATCAATGACTCGCTGATACTTCATCATTCCACTTAAAATACTCGCTACATTTATTACTTTCCCTTATTTCCATCATGTTATATTTTACTGATATTACGACGCGTAGAGGAAGCAGCAGCGTCCAATTCTAATTGAATAAATACGGAATAGTATTTATTACCGAAATCCGTATCCGAGCGTGCTATTTATCCCAACTAGTTAATTGTACAGGTTGCACTACGAAGTCAAGATCAATTGTAGTTCAATTTTAAATGTGCTCCTCAAAGAAGGGAGCAATTCGCGGCCATCGGTGTGGTCAATCAGTTATTAGCGGGCTCTGGGCTCTCTCACCATTCATTGCACATAGTGCGCCTAAATATAGAGTGACACTGTGGCACTAATTTGTTGAATGAAACGATAGGTGTGTTGGTGCTTGGGGGAACTGAACGCCATCGTGGGGTAGATCTGTAGGGGCATGGTAGAAATCTCGGGACTCGTCACTTGTGAGCGCGATTTGTGAACGCAACAACGCGGGTCGACACACGCCACGATCCATAAATCCTTTTCACTTGCAACGGCGCACGGCTGTTATCGATATATCGGTCCGGTGGAAATCACGTTCAGGTCTGTTGGTGAAATTGTGCATGCACGTACATTGTTTAAACTTTATGGAAAAAGAGAAATATACTTTTAGTGCGAGCGACATTGCGGCTGTTGATAGAGTGTCAGATACTACTACTTAGCCAGTGGTTACGGTACGCTTATGGGAGATAGTTATACTATGTACTTCATTTTAAGGCTTGTAAACTACTTTTGTTCGTGTTCATTAATTTCTGTTTACTTGCTTCTTTTCTTCATAACGCACGCACAAATTTTCGTACGATAATTGGCTCATTTGAGAAGCGCGAGAGTGTGGACTTCGACATTTCTCTTTTTAAAGAAAACACGAACAGTTAGATTGAAATCTAGCTAACCATCCATTATGATGGAACGAAATAAATGTGTTGTATGAATTAGTATCTTTATATCAAATTAATATTAAAGATCGCAGCTATTTTTGTTTTCTTTATTTATGACAATTCTATCAATTTTGTGGTGTTCCTCTTCCTATTTTTTTTTTTTTTTTACTATCATTGAGTTGTATGTTTGGCAGAAAATATCCTAAAGATTAATTTATCTTCATTCGTTCAAGTCAGTTACTATACAATTGAGCTTATTATACAATTGAAGTGTAGAAGTTGTAAATTGTTTTACACTAATTGTGTGGACAGTATCATTAAAAGGACATTGCACTCATGAATTTATTAATTATTGTCACACTGTAAAACATTGTTTACGCCCGAAGGGTTAACGATTTTTTACCACAATTTGTTCTCATTGTTAACAACGATAATTCGCCAAGTGCCGATTGAACGCTTAAGATGGAACGACTGTATTGCGGATGAATAATTTTCTACCTCCTACTTGTAAAATTTACAAATTTAAATCGACAAAATATTATTGTGACGAGAAGTCCACCGGTCCATGGGTTGTCGTTCCACGTGATAACCTCCGATGGCATCGCTTCTTTCACCGATGGTTAATCTAAAATAGGACAAGGTTGCCCGATGGGAACAACGTTTGACAAACGTGATTCCCGGAAGTGGCTCATTGTCCATCATCCATCATCATCAAGACCCTTATGCAAAAGTGTCTCACGTAACGACGATGACCGCCGAGTATTCAAAGTTCTTCAGAAATGAACGCATCATTTTCATTCACCCATCGTTACAGATTCATTTACCGTCAACATTCCCTGGAATCGAATCACCGTAAAATATAAATCAACCAAAAAAGAATGAATCTCAAACTCTTCAAATCAATCGCTGGGTTTCGGAATGAGAAAAGTAAAGGGGGTAGTGTTCTATCGAACATATGTGCCACAAATTGCCGTGGATGAAGGTGTTCGAAAAATGTTATCAGAGCAAAAAAAAACCATTTTTCTTTGCAGCTTCTTCTTCAACATTTGATACGATGACGTGAGTTCGTTCGATTTTGTATTTCGGACATAAAATAATGCCTTCGAGCGGGCCATCCAGAGTGCACAAGGTAGATAGGTCCACAAGTCCTCTGCCGCGCAAACCAGCGAATCCGGTTCAAGAGTTGAAAGCCCTGTTCGCTGAACCACCCTTGAGAGTATCAAATGGCGACAAAGAAGATTTTCGCTTGGAGGCGATACAATGTTTGCAACCTACCACTTCCAAAGAAATTGAAGCATTGCCGGAACGAGGGACATGGAGCAGCAAGGTGAACACATACGGAAATTATTACAGAAACCTGTTACAACAAAATTGCAACTTGTTCGATTAATTATTGATGCTTTAACGCTGGATGATTTTTGTGTCCCCCAAGGTCGAATTTATCCTATCTGTAGTAGGATTGGCTATAGGACTAGGAAACGTATGGCGGTTTCCTTACCTTTGCTATAAAAACGGTGGCGGCGCCTTTATGGTTCCTTATTTTATCGCCCTTGCACTCGCTGGAGTGCCCATGTTCTTAATGGAGTTATCTCTGGGACAGATGATGACTATAGGCGGATTGGGCGTCTTTAAGATAGCACCAATTTTCAAAGGTTCATACCCATATTTATTCTCGCCAAGTAACGGAATGCTATTCTAGCTGTGAATTTTTGTTCCCCTTTCTCGCAAACAGGCATTGGATACGCAACTTGTGTACTCTCTTGCTGGACGAATGTATACTACATCATTATTTTGGCATGGGCGCTCTTTTATTTCTTGGTTTCCTTGAGAATCGGTATGAAAATAGGATACATAATGCCAATACGGTCATACAACTAGCTGAGCTGTTTCCATATTAGTCAAATATGTACATAGACGTGCCATGGAGAACATGTAGCAATCCTTGGAACACACAATACTGCCTTACATCTACAGAGCGTTTGGAGGCGATGTGTTGGCCCGAAGAAGAGGACACGATATGTTTAACTTCGATCGGTAATTTAAGTCACACCTTGCTGAGGGATCCGGTGAAAGAATTTTGGGAGTAAGTTCATATGATAGAGGAATGTTGGATATTTCGCTTCTTTTTTTTTTCATTAAAATTTCATATATTTTTATTTAAAGGAGGCGTACTCTTCAAATCTCTGACGGTATAGATAGCGTAGGTTCGATAAGATGGGAATTAGCGGGTACACTGGCTATTGTATGGATTATGTGTTATTTCTGCATTTGGAAAGGTGTGAAGTGGACAGGAAAAGTAAGTAAAAAAAGTTCGTTACTGTTCACGAACGATGGTTGTGCTCGTTATTAATTGTTAATTTTGTGCAGGTTGTTTACTTTACATCGTTATTTCCGTACGCATTACTAGCAGTCTTACTGGTAAGGGGGTTAACGCTTCCAGGGGCAATGGAGGGCCTGAAATATTATGCAACGCCAAATCTCTCGAAACTCACTGATCCTGAGGTACCAATATATAGCTATATCTTCACTTTTCAAGTAGCCGCATGTTATAAATATTTTAACGAATTCTCGTAGGTATGGATAGACGCGGTGACGCAAATATTCTTTTCTTATGCACTTGGTTTAGGCGCGTTGGTTGCCCTCGGAAGTTATAATAAATTCAACAATAACGTTTACAAGTGAGTAATAACTTTACAAATTTTACTGGGACGAAATGAAAAATAACTTTTCAAATAATTTCATTACAATTATTATAGAATTTGTGCGCGCAATCTATGCACGATTTATAAATTTATGTCTATTTTAGGGATGCGCTTATTGTCTGTACAGTGAATTCTTTTACCAGTATGCTCAGCGGTATTGTCATATTTTCCGTGGTTGGTTTTATGGCTCATGAACAGCAAAAACCAGTTGCGGATGTGGCAGCTTCCGGTAATTATGATACTTAAGATTCAAATAGACAAGAAGGATATTGCTCGCATTCGATTTCTGTTAATAAAAAGTATTTGTAAATATTTCGCCCAGGTCCAGGATTAGCGTTCTTGGTTTATCCTTCTGCAGTTCTAGAATTACCAGGATCATCGATTTGGTCTTGCTTATTCTTCTTCATGCTTATTCTCATTGGCTTGGACAGTCAGGTAATTAAAGATATCCCAATAAATTATAAATGAAAATTAACGATTATTATGTTATACAGTTTTGCACAGTTGAGGGCTTTATAACAGCCGCAGTAGACGAGTGGCCGCGTCTTCTCAGGAAACGGAAAGAATTATTCATAGCAATCGTATGTTTTATCTCGTATCTTGTTGGTCTTACGTGCGTCACTGAAGTAAGTATTTTAACAAAATTAAACTGAATCTCTGTGCGCGAATAAACCATGAAAAAGAAAATATTTTACAATGATTCTTTTCGCGATACTTTTAGGGGGGAATGTATGTATTTCAACTCTTAGATACGTATGCCGTTAGCGGATTTTGCCTCCTATTTTTAATGTTCTTCGAATGCATCGCTGTCTCTTGGGCATTCGGTGTAAATCGGTTCTATGATGGACTGAAAGATATGATTGGTTACTATCCTTGCTGTTGGTGGAAGATATGCTGGACATTTACTACCCCTGCCATTTGTGTGGTAAGATGGGAACTTCATACATATACGAACTAACATATTACACGAAGTGCTAATAAATATTTGTAATCTTATTAATTTCAAATTAGGGTGTCTTCACATTCAATATAATTAAATTCGTTCCCGTTAAATATCTGACGTACGAATATCCATGGTGGAGTCATATGCTAGGATGGTTTTGTGGCCTCTCGTCAATGTTATGTATCCCAGGTTACATGATTTACATCTGGTTCGCAACACCTGGAACAACCTCCGAGGTACGTACTTTGAATCGTCCTTTTCGTTCTACATACTGTAGGAACTTTATAGTAATACGAAGGTCTCGGGTTCGATTCCCGATGACTCCCCTTCATTTTTATAAAGTTCCTACAATACTTTCAAACTATCGAAGTTTATATTTTTTGAAGCGTACAAAAGAGGAATATGGTTTTTCTTACAGAAATACCGAAAATTGGTGAGAATAGACGATGACATTGCTACCTTACGTATGAAGGTGAATTCAACAAAAGCTGCCGGTACCAGTGCAGATCTCGAACTATAAAACCGTTGTTGTGCCTTTTGTCTGAATATTCATCGATGATGTATGTGTGTTCTTCGCAAAGTATGATTGGAAGAAAGCATGATTTCATATGTTGAACAGTATCATATCATGTAATCATTTATCACAAATAAATAAAAATTTGGTGCCTCTATAAAGCTGAGTGCATTGATAACGGTTGTTATACAAAACATAGACCTATAATTAGAGTATCGTTAAAGTAAAATAAATATTTTCATTTATTTTAGTATCATTTACATCATGTCGGACTTTCTACTATACATATAATTGAAAATGCATTTTGATTAATGGACTGTTAATATTCATAACATAGGAAAAGAATGTAATAAAGATTAGTATCTAACTCGTATCAAATTATATACATAATTGCATGTAAAAAGTATCAATTAATATATACTTAAATTTACTTTTCCTTATTCTGCATTTCTTTAATACGCCCGATAAGCTGCTCCTTCCATTGTTCTTCTGAAACAGCTTTCGCCCATTCCGGAATTGCCGTAGTTGGAAGAGTGAAAGATGCCATCATTGTTTTCACTTGATCAATTTTATCCGCGTCCATATCAATGTTTGATCGATTATCAAGAGACGACCATACCTCTACTGTTTCTGATATGCTATCCTATAAAAGATATAAAACATGATTAATCTTTATTGGATACAGAAAATTATATAATAAGATAACATTGTTTTGCCCATCTAAAGGAAACACATACATGCTTCGATTCTGACATCGGAGTTGGTAAACCTTGGCTAGGTTCACCTGTATTGGATATCCACTCGTCGTCCTAAAAAATTCGTGGTTATAATATATATATTTATTACGCGTTAATTAAATGTTATAGAGTGATGGACGTACATCATCTTCGTACAACATTGGATCGCTATCTGTGGGAATTTGAGATAGTGGTACATATCCTGACATTCCAACGTCATCGTCTTCGCTGTCCGACTCATTCGTACCTCTGGTATCAATTGGTAAATTCGGTACGCTTAACGTTTCTTCAACAGGTTCTTGCGTAGGGTCAGGAGACATTGTGCATCACTTTTTCCCTACATTTAAGAACAGATCCTATTTGTATTTTAAATAAACATGTGCCCTACCCCGTTCATAAATAAACGTTCCTAACCTCACTTTCGTATACGTCACGGTGTCTTTTACTCCGAAATTGATTGAAGCTCGTTCTTACAAATGAACGAAAAACGAAATTCCGTAATTAAACTCCTACCAGTTATAATTCTCGCTGAACAAATTATGAATGTTAACAAAATTTACAACAGTACAAAGTTTTGACAGATCACAGCTGATTTCATGGGTCGTGTAATGATTGTTTCACACAGACTGTTCAAGAAAAGCATTTAAACTATGACCGTATAACTACATATAGTAACATTTTCGATATATTGAATCGAAGAGCACTGTAATCGAAAATTTTGAAAACTCAAGTACGTACTGGCCTCTTATACTGGTTACTTTCTGTTTAAACAATAAAACATTTGACTGAATATATTATTATAGTTGCACTGCTAGTTATTTGAACAGTTATAGTTGAATAATTGCTTAACGCAAGGTAATCATATATTTTGCGTGTTAAGCAATAGAGAGAAATAATTTTTTCCTTGCAGTTTAGTATTTCCAATTAAACTTCTGCATATACACGTGATGTTAAAGACTTAATTTAGCGTGCAAATAATAAAACAAATAACGGATAAAATTGTATGCAAATAATAATCTAGGTAAGATTTTACCAAAGAGACATTGTTGCATTGAACATAAAGGGATGTCTAAATTGTTGACCCTCACTACTTATACCAGTCAGACAGAGCACTGGTTCATTTCACTTGTATTTCACCAATGTTTAATTTAGTATGTTGTACATAGTTTGATGCGTGAAACTATCACGTTAAAATTAAAGAAATTCATGTTTACTTCAAATTATTACAAGTTCCAAAATACTTTTATATAAATAAATGCCCAATGATCGATATATTATACTATGTATCCATGTCAGTACAATCAATAATGGCGATATCGATGCTAAATGAATGAGAGTCGACATTTGTGATACACTGCATGCTTAAATCAGAAATTTTCACATTTTGTTTCACATGTTTGTTCCTAATTCTTCTCACTGTACTTCAAGTGTACTTACTACTGTCGCCAATAATTACTCCATCAAGTAATGATTGCATGCACATTCCATTTTAACTTCGACTGAATTGTAATATTTTCCATTAAAATAAACTTAATCATTATTGTCATATTGCCGCATCGCGTTAGAAGTAATACGAAAATGTTTGAAAGATGAATACGTGAGTCTCTTCAAATTCAAAGATCTTTCACCTAAATCATAGGAATTCTTCTTCCATCAATTTGTGTGTTTAACATAGAGAAAATCGTATGCAATACAGAACATGGCATTTCAATAAGTCATAAGCAGATTTCTTAATAGACTAATGAAAAATCAAGACCTGAAACTGATCAACGATGTGAAAGTAAAAGGATTTCACGATCGTTGGGAAAGAAGGATGTGGTAAATGTCTTCATGTAAAATGTCATCAGTTCTTCTCGGAAAATTAGTAATCGTGTAGACAAAAACTGGGACGAATATAGAATACGGCTGCGATTAAATTTACTATAGGGTTTTGGCCTTTCTTATATCCGGCTGACTAAGTTTATGAAGACATGAGTAATATGTATACATGCACACATATGGCAGTATCAAAAGGTTTTCAAAATAACGAAGAAGCATCAAATGAAAAGGTAATTTATCGAATGTACTCGATATACATTTCCTATATTTGTTAATAACTATAAGAATAAGAACTTCGACAATTCTGCTGTTTAACACGTTTGTTAACAATAAAACAGAGGATGAGTCGTTTGTATAAATAAGCATGCCTGATTTCTACGTTATTGTTCGCTCGTATTAATTGAAACATTCCTCTGAACAACAAATGCATCAAGAAATTCCCCAATGCTGCTCGCAGCAAAACCAATCAGGGTTTTGCCAGGTACCCAAAGAGTCTATCCCCATTCATTGCAATAACTTTTATCCTAATTAACCGGCGTGCGCAATATCCTTGAGAACGAGAAAGACAAACGATAGCCGCATTGACAGGCCCTCTTTTTTTCTTTTTCCCTTCCTTTAACAAGCAGATGTTTTCTCCGCGGCGCGGGTGGCTCGTTCGACGCTGTTAAAAGGTTTGCGAATAGCGATAAATTCATCGCGACCATTCCATCCCGTGGCCAATAGAAACGCAAAACCGCAAAGCGAACTCCATCATGTTGGGAAAAAAAATACCTCAAGCGGTCCGCTCGAAAGGTTACTAATCGCACAGTCAGACTGACTCGTCTGATCCCTGAAATAAGAACAAGAAGGGGAAGAAAAAAATAGGTAAAGATGGCCGATTGAACGTGATTCAGCGGTCGGCGATGTACGCCCCGAAACCGACCGGTCTCCTTCTTGGTTCCGGGAATTCGTACTCTGCCAATCGGGCCTTCAGCATCGGCTCCATTCACGGCCAGTGTTCGCCTGGAACGTGACGACACTACTTGGGAAAAACATCGGCAATTCTGTACAGACGCGTCGCGACGCATTCTTTCGCGAGATGACGAACTTTTCGATTCGGTAAATAATCCGGCCGTTGTTGTATTTTACGATTAGCGTCGCGGAAGCACGCGACGGGGCAGTTCGTTAATGATTAATTTGATGTTACGTGAAGTGTTCTACCGATGTCCGTTAAATATGCTGAACACTGGCCGAGTTTTCGTGGAAATTCGGTGGTCATAAAATTGTGATGTAAGTAGTTAAGCAGTGGCGGAAGATGTGAAACGCCGGTACACGTGTACTTTTGTTGTCTTCGCCGTCTATGCATATTTTATGATCTTCATGTGAGGTCCGAATTGTGTAACTTAATAGTCAGACGAAATCCGTTGGAATTCCTTGCAGATGGAATTGCAACTTGATGTTTTAATTTCATTGCACTTGTTGAACTGCATTTTTCTACGATGCCTGTTTCAAAAACGCAGGCGCGGATGTTGATAGATTAAGATACTTTCTTTCTGGTTATATTTTCGGGTCTTTCGATTAATTGTTTTTTTTTATTTTCACTGTTTAACGTTTTATCGATTTTTTTCATTTAGCAGGGCCTGCATTCAAGTAAATGTTTCGAATCACCCGTACAGTTCGTTCACGTCGAACGAGCAACGTTTGAAGAGCAATACATTTATATTATCGACATTCGACGAAACATGAACTTTTGAATATAATCGTTCCACGAAACTGCACAAAATTCAACCGTTTGTAGTTTTACTTACGTCAGTCTACAGTAATTCACCGCATTGCGTAACGTTTATTAAAAAGTTAAGCAACATATGCTGTAGAATGTAGAAGGATGTCTCCTCTTTGTTCCTTTCTTTCAAGGAGAAAACATTTTGGCGATCACTCGGTATCGTTATCGTAAACGCACACATTCAATGGAAAATAGCACTATTTGACATACAATTTCCAGTAACATAATTCACACAAAATCGAACAACTTCTTGCACTTTTTTATACACATTGAACAACGCGACCCACAAGTGCACAAATAAAACAAACTGTTCAGTTGGATAAGTTGCGACGACCGGAATTTCTCCGAACCGATAACTATTTCAACAGCTTGACGAAATTATGTAACGTTCGATTCAACGACATCATGTTCTCCGGGACACTACATCCGGGAAAATAATGCTGTTCAGTAGACAGCCCCTTTCATACGGTTACTCGCCCGAAACTGAGACGATACAGGGTCAGCTGTGCTACGAGGATTCATCGGTGAAATCGGCAAGTCCCGATGACGCACGCGACTCATTTCAAGGAAATGCGTGAATCGTCCGTTGCACGACTCATGCCGAACTCAAAAAATAATAATTTCTCGTTCCACTGCGCGAGAGTATTTCTACACGGTCGAAATTAAACGATTATAATTCGAGAGCAATGTCGAAACGCCGGAGATGCGATCTATAATATATTTAACATGTACAAAAATTGAATGGAAAGATGCATCCGCGATCGTATACACATCCAAGTATAATACAAAGAATAAACAAACGTGCAGATGGAAACGTAGATAAACGTTTTATTGTTCTTCTATAAATTAAATGATAGATTGAAAAGGCAGACAAGGGTATGTTTCAAAGTGTCGTATCGATAGTTAAAGCAGGACCAACTCTGAGATACGAGTCAAAACGGAAGACACGATCCACTGATGTACACCACATATCGATGAATCATCCGCACTTTGCAGAGACCAAGAACACCGAGTCATACTCATTGATTGTAGGCACTGGCTCGTGTGGCAGTTTCTTTGAAGATGATACGAAATATTGCATCTAACCACCGGAAGAGCAAGAGATCTAAGAGTGAAGAAAATTCATAGGACAAGGGAGCATGTGTTTGATGGACCCGCGAAAGAGACATATTTATTGCAAGTTTGATTTTCCATGAAATAGAATATCAGAGAAACGTTTGACATTTAGCAAATCAATCTTTATCCTTTACCATCGAGAAGTGTAGGAAATTGAGAAAAAAAAATGCGCGATTTGGTGATACGTTGGCGAGCGAGCTTGAGATTTATGCCATCGATTAAGAACCAACACGGACGTGGGAACGGACCGAATGCTACACGAAAGAAGTCGAAGGAAGGAGTCGACATGGAATCGGAACCGGTGATGGTACCGTCTGGTAAATATTCTTATAAAGTGGTTTATTTTGGTTGTGGTTATTTCATAGATAAATTAAAGTAAATTTTCGCTTACAAATAGAAGTATGTGACTTTTCCTTGAATTTTCACTCATTCTTCTCTGCATTTCCTCCAAGTTCAACACTATTTTATGTCTGTCAAATTTTATTATTTGAGTAACATTGTTGCTGTTATACAAGATTAATTGTTAACAATTCTCAAACACTTAAACTGCCGTACTAATTGAGCCGCTGATTGGCTAAATCGGTTAACTCCACAAAACAAAAATAAGGAAATTTATTTTAAATATAAAAAGTGACGAGTCAGTCAAGCGCTCTAACGATAAAATTTTAAAAAATTCAAAAGATGGAGTCAGCTGATTTGTCCCTCGTGCAGCTCAATTGGCAGCATGTAATAAAATAATAAATAATAAATAATTGCAAGCAAATACTCACGATAGAAAGTCAGGTAACGCAAAACTCTGATATTATTGTCCAGATCCATCGGAGTGGAATTCGAGTCACATCGCGTCATGGGTTTCATGGTGCAGCCGTGCGTTTTCCATAGAACCAGCTCCGAGCGCAATTAAATTTCCATCCACCGGCAAAGAATTGTTAAAATTGTCGTCAGATTATTGGCAAGGTATACCTGGTGGCAAAGTTCTGGCACGACACCTTGGCTACCTCCAGTTTCAGGCAACTGGAATAGAAACGCCGAGTTTGCTGCAGGAAGAGACAATCCAGGGTAAGTGAGCAAAGTATTTTATACAGAAAGCATTTAAATTTGTCAGTGTTCTTATTGGTGACATATCACGTTTTAAATATTGAAGGCGTAACCATAAATGTAAAATTTTCCGCACATTGTTCCCGTTATAACTATAACATATCATTCATCAAATACTAAAACATTAGTGTGAATAAAATATGACTGATCTTCTATTTCACTACAAGGCGATATTTCTAAGATAGACTGTAAAATATACATTGTTAGGGAGTAATCTTTTACGATTTCGACGATATTTGATTTAAATTATACTTATTGTTATAGAGCAAGTTACAGTAGCAATACATAATATAATATGTAGTTCTTATGTGCTACAGTAAAAGCAAAGATTGTTCTTCTTTATGAAATATCATTTGAACAACGTTAACAACGTAAATACTTATTGCAGAATATGGTAACAGATTTACAGCTGCGCTAAAGCGAGCTATTCAAATAAAATCTACGAATTCAATTTTGGCCATTGTTGGAGTGAAGAATAAAAATAATACGAATAAAAAAGTCATTACATTCCATACGCTTTATTCTATACATGTGATCGTACAACCGACATAGTATATGTACTTACATACTCGATAAATTAGTTCTTTACTTTTGCTTCTTCTTTATTTTTTCTACTGCCTGCACAATTTCTTAAGCTTAAGTTACCAACACGTTTCTATTTTTACTTATCTTCGCTGATTTTCTGCCTCCTCTTCCCTTTTCTTTCACACCTGCTTTCAACAAACTTTATTCCACTATGTCCAGTAGAGTTCATCAATAATATGTATACAAAGAATATATTGCAGCATTAATTGCCTATATTTTCGTGCTTCTTTCAAAAACGTGTAGAGTTCAATACGATCGTTTGAATAGGATACACCGGGGCCATTATTTATTATACCTCGCGAAAGTCAATGAAGGTATTACCGACACAATTCCAGCAGTAAATCCAAATGACACGGGGTCCGTATAGCTTAGAAAAGGTTAATAGAGGTCCAGGTTTGGATTGAAAATGACCAGAAGAGACTAACCGTTCCCCAGGGTCGATCTTAGTCCACTCGCGAGAACTCTGACCTTATCTTGCGCTTTAACGAGGGCTCGATCTATTACAGATAAGAAGGGTCCGGCAGAAAAATAAATATCGTAAACGATAATACTCTATTCCTCCCTTCGTTAGTCTTAATCCACCCTCAGCGGATGATTTGACAAAAGAAGGGTGTCAATCGTTATACGAATCTGTCCAAAACGCGCCACCATCGATAGTTTCTTTCATTTATTCGAAAACAGTAAATGCGATTCTATCATTCTATCCTCTTTTATCATTTCATTGAAACTAAATTTGATTCCAATTTGATAACGAGAAATAAACTATCAACATGTACGACGCTTTCGGATGTTTTTACTTCGAATATTATTCCATTAATCTATTTAATATAATCAAAATTGATGCGAGTGAAACTGTTAACGTTTAGCAAAACATTATATCATATTTCCTAAATTCTGGAAAATATGGATATCCATATCCATCGTTATATCATACAAAATCATATTTAACAAACTTATCAAGGCACAAACTGGATCTCGTGAACATCGGTTTAACATTTTCTAACAACGTTTCGAAGAAAGTTACCCACGGCTCATTTCACGCTAACATTTCACAAACATATCGACCGTTTATTTTGAAAGTGGTGTAAGTCTACTTTTTTCTAAAATCAGATATCACATAATTTGTGATTAATTTAATGTAAACTTTTTATTTATAACTAGTAAAGAAAACAACAAAAAATGGACCTGCACCACTTCAAAAATAAACGGTCCAATATGACAATTCCACTCAACATTTACAAATCCCACGCAACGTTCAATCCCTGCACAGACAATTACTGCGTTCCCTCCAATAATCTTTCATGCGCTCGAAAAAGTATAACAGAGCCGCTCTAGACCCCCATTCTTTGGATACCTGCACGTAGACACATCATTCGCGAGGAGAAATCCGCGGAAAATATGTTAAACAACTAAGCCCCGAACTTATCAAACGTTTTGGTTGCCTACGCAGGGGGTTAAAGGCAAAAGGTAACCCCGTACTGTTTGAAGGAAGCGAGCAAAAGTTATTCCAGTCACTTCGCTCGGGCGAGCGAGGCGAACGTTAGCCGAGGCCGACTTCTATTCGCGAAAGCGGAAAAGAGGCAAACGCCTCTCGGTGAACCGGCGAAAAGCTGCGAAGAGCAGTCCTGGCAGGGTAAGCCTCCGAGATATATTGTCCGTTTGAATAACGTTGTAGGTGCTCTTGGGGACCCACTCTGCGCCCGGCAGCGGCCGTTTATTAAACGAATCAGTGTTATCGTGGTGAGAGAGCCCTCATGAATAAACCATCGAGTGTTTAGGGTGGCGGAAGGTGGTGGCACCGGGAACCGGGGGTTGCAGCCTCGCAGTAACCGCTTCCATCCTTCTCCCTTGGCGTCTCCCATTCAGGGAGGGGGATAGGAAACTCCAACGGGCTAGGGACGGTAAAGCTCGCCACGGGGTGCGGCTATATTGTTTTCTTGATGAGCGCGGAACATCCCCCGAATCTCTGTCGTATACGGGATAATTTCACGCGTCATCGCCGCGCGCCGCGGAAACTTTCGCGCCGTGAAAGCTGCTGAAAGCGGCGACGTGATTTACACCCAAGTATCGCCGTTTATCGCGGCGTTTCATCTTTACTTCAACTTTGTTTCCCTTCTTCACTTCTTCTCGTTTGAAGGCAGCCGTTGCTTGGGAAGAATAGCGCTGCACGATCGGTCAATAATTTTATTTGTCGCGAGATCCTCTTGGATTCGATTTGAAATTGCAATTGGCGTTAACATTTTTCTTTCCCATACGAAGAATATCTATCGAAGAAAGTCTGTTTCAAATCAATCGTTACAGACGTGCATATGCTCTGAAAATAGTGGATGTAGGACGTGCGAGATTTTAGAAATGAAACGTTTACAATGTTAAGCGGCTTCAGGTGAAACTATATCTTGTTAGCTTACAATCTAGCTTCAATTGTTATCTGATGTAATTGCGAAATCACGAGACCAAGCAGAAGGAAATTGTAAATATAATATGGCGGGCGTCACTGACTCGAACGACTTAAAAATTGACGAATATCAGATATCAAGATTGATAATCGTCATTTAATCTTTGCAATAAGTTTCTTAAATGTCATACAAGATAATTTATACTTAAATCGAATCAAGAGCAGGGGAGGGATTAACATCGACCGAAAGGTTAGAGGGAAATCAATCGCTGGGAATTCATCTTTTACTTTCCAACAAAGCAACATTAATAACGTTGAGAGAAACATTTGCGAAAAGCTGTGCGAGGGAGAAAACGTAGAAGGAGGGACGCGAAAATTGGAAAAATCGAAATGCAATGACAGATCGCAATACGTATCAACGACATCACTGTTCACATTAATAAGATTGGTCGAAGTTGTAGATATAGTCGCACAGTGTACAGAGGTGTAAAAGTATTCCGTCCACGGGGGTTGGAGTGGGGACGATAAGGGCTGAAATCAGCGGGGGCAAAGGTCGCTCAGTTACTCTCTGTCCACCGGCTGCTACGTTTTATTCAGTGGGTATACAGGTTTTATCGGTATCGCAGATCAAAATTCCCCGCAACGTGACTTGCCATACGTGTGCTACTATTTTGGCGCGTGTTTATACTTTCAAACGCGCGACTTATTTTCTCGTTGCCCTCAATTATCGTTCTCTCCCGTGGCTCAAACAAGACCATCACTCGTTTTCGCACTCAGTTCAAATTACCTATTACTGAACACCGTAATAGAAACAACATTGTAGTGCGGTGCAATACACCTGTTTAAAAGAACATTTTCGCGCAACGACTGCAATGTCGCGGAAACTAAACGATAAACGTGGCGAAACAAAATAATGAAGTGGATGAAACTATCGTTTCAAATGCGGCGAAACTGACAGTTCATTTTCGCTCTGGCTCGTATGATATTTCTATGGACTGAACCCGCGATACAGTTTCATCCGGCAAACAAATTTAGTTGGGACAAAAATTGCGCCACCGTTGCTACGAACTCCGCCGTTGGACGTTGTCCTGTGCCGACAAATTTGTGGCGAATTATTGCGAAACAAGTAACGTCTAAACGTGTATTCAGTGCGAAGGGTAGTGATTTGAGAATAAAGAAGAATGATCTTTGTGTTGCGTGGCCGCGTAATGAATTCAACACCTGGCCAACCGATCGCCGGTGTTCAAGCGGGGAACGATTAGGCTCGCGGAATTGTTCAACACGTAATGTGGAGAATTCAAACGCATCCGTTGCATCTTCAGCAGGACACCAGATTCCATCCTTCCGCGGCTGCCATCCTTTACAACGGTATTCGTTATATCCTGCTGTATTTAAACAAATCAGTCGAATGCATAAATGAAAATCAGGGAAATATGTAATTGTATTATTTTTTAAGTAATTATCATTCGGATCTTCAATTTTGTCAAACTGCCCTTTTCATCGATCTTCGATTCGCGGAGTTATAGATCCATTTACATCCCCGTTGATTTGTATTCTTTTTTTAATACCTTCACTATCACTACTATACGATACAAAGTTTAGGTTTCTATTGCACGTCCAAACGCTAGTTCACCCTAGGTCCATCAACAAACATTCCAGAGATTCTCCACTCATGGTACAATAGATTTCCTTAAAAAAGTGAAAGGTAGACAACAAGGTTCTTTTCGTGAAGTTCAATGGTACATTAAGATTTAGTACGAAATTATTGGGACGATCCAACAGATTCATTTGAAAACGGCAAGAAAATTGTCGCAATCTACAGATAACTAGCAACTACTTGTTATTACGGGATCAAAATTCTACAACTTTTCTTGATACACACAAGAAACTTTAACACTAGAACTACCAAGGGGGTCAAAATGACTTGTTTCAGATTCCTTGCCTTAGAATTATTAATATATAGGTATCGTTGTAGCAATTTATGATGAGTTTTAATAAGACAGAATGACAAGTATATATCACTACTTAATGTCCATTCAACGACTTCCGTGTTCATAATCTGTCTAACGTGTGCTATCTGAATAATACCAAAATGTATCGGTAGTTCTAGTGTTCAGAAAATCACTTCGACATTGTACCGTTCAATTCCTTTCCTCCTCTTTCCCCATACCTATCGCAACACCGTCTTCTTTTATTTTTCGAAAAAACAAGGAATTCGTAATTCAACCGTTCCAAGGTCCCAGTGCACAGAGTTTAACCCTTGCATAAGGCAATCGAATGACCCAGACACGCATCGCTATAATTACCCCCACAATAAATTTGTTTACGTTCTCAACGAAATATCGCTAAAGCTGTTCGGAATCGCCGGACACTTTTATGTCGATACACGTTTAACGTGAAAGGAAAATTGCTATCTTACAATAACTAAGCAACAAGCTTGCTGAACATTCTGTTTGCCTACGCAAGGGTTAAAAACTACCGAATAGACGAAAGAGGGGAACGGCCAGAGGGAGAAAATTATTTAGAAAGTTGCGGACAACGGACGGTCGCGACCATCGTTGCTCCTCAAGGTCCCAACGAATCGACCTCGAGGTGAGCACGGTTGTCGGTGCATGCGTATTTCTGCCTCTTGCCCCCAGAAAGGTTCAGCCTCCTTCAACGGACTTGCTCGCTGATTGGATCGACATCTGGGGCCGGTGGTTCTGGGGCGGTTGGAGGCGGACAAGTTCAACTCTGGCAATTCCTGCTGGAGCTACTCTCGGATTCGTCCAACTCTACGTGCATTGCGTGGGAGGGCTCGAACGGTGAATTCAAGCTCACAGATCCGGACGAAGTTGCTCGTAGATGGGGCGAACGGAAGAGCAAACCGAACATGAACTACGACAAACTATCCCGTGCCCTGAGGTGAGTGAGTCTCGTTCGTTCGTAAACCGCTTGGAACTCAAAGGGTTACGCGGCAGTGGCGTAGCTACCGTGGAGCAGTCATGAATCATGAGGGAACAAAGTTAGGAGGGGCGGAAAAGAATGGGCAAAAGTTACCGGATTTGTCAGATTTCTTTTTAAATATACAAAAGATAAAGAAGTATCTGTTAGGTCAGTGATGAGCAAACTGCAGCCCGCGGGCCACATTTGGCCCTCCGGCCCGCCAGAACATGTGACACGTGACTTTTGATCACGGTCGCGCGTGACTTTTGAACCACGTTTGGCGAAAAGTTGAAACCCAATATTGTATGCGGGCCGCAATATTAAATACTTAATTCTATTTATAGATTTACAATGAAACGTTTTTTCTAGTTTGATTTGCTGTTTATTAGTGACATATACAGGAACATGTATGTACATATGGTTCTTTAATGAAATGGAATTAAATAACTATTAATATTTACTTATCGGCAATGGGATATTAGAATTTATTCTGTTTTTCATCCACAAGCTTATCAATATAGATGTTGAAAGAATCACCGAGGAATTCTCAACTTTAGACCATCACACTTAATATTGACAAGGCGAACAAAATCAAGGATGTTATTTCATTAATTAAATTTCGATAATTAGTTTACTCCATTTAGTTAAAGAAATATGTAAACGTATATCCTTTTACACTATAAGATGTATTGTATCTTACAAGGAAGGTTAGGCAACCCGAAGATTCAGAAACGCATGAAACTTGACATACAAGTAAAGTATGTCATCCGTAATGCAACCCTATTTTCCATTCGTGCCATAATTCGGTTTTAAGGGGTGAAATCAGCCCTTGAAAAAAATTCAGACAGTTCTTTTTCGTGAAATATCTCGAGAACGCTAAGAGATATTTAAAAAAAGTATGTACAAAACTTGCAGTGCTTTATTACGTCTACGAAACTGCGTAAACAAATTTTTTGAAAAAGCCTTCATTTTTTTATTATTTCTTTTCCGTGGATTTTTCATAAATAATTTTTACGCATTTTTGTAGACGCAATAAAGCGATGTAAGTTTTGTTTATACTTTTTTTAAATATCGGTCAACGTTCTTGAGATATTTCACGAAGAAGAGCTTTCTGAATTTTTTTCAAGAGCTGATTTCACCCCTTAAGATCGAATTATGGCACAAACAGAAAATAGGGTTGTATTACGGATGACATACTTCACGTGTATGCAAAGTTTCATGCGTTTCTGAATCTTCGGGTTGCCTAACCTTCCTTGTTAGTAGGGGAAAGGTCCCTATATTGGACCTGCTCCTAAATTGGACCATAGTCTTTTTGCATAAATAAATGGATTGAGCCGACATCTCTCAGTATGGAGCTGTAGCTTATATCTTGTGTAGTAACAGTCAGGAAACAAAACACTGTCTACCGACGCATAACTGTGCGGTGATGATTACTGTGTTGTCATGCTAGCTGATGTAATTTTATGTTCACTTTATTTAAGCTCTAAGTTCTGACTGGTAAGTAAATTTTGAATTCTTATGGATGCTATTTGTTAAGAAGGGGCATATCTTTAATTTTATTATAACATTGGTCCGATACTTTCACTAGTTTTCGTTTATTACATCTAAACGTAATTAAACGTTAGTTTCTTAAATTGAACGTCCTAATGGTTCTTAAATTGGACCGGTCCAAATTATGCTACGTCTTTTGTTTCTGTAAGATAAAAATGTCAAAACGCGGACAATATAGAAAATGGAACGAAAAAAGTATGGAAGATGCCATAACTGCATACAAAAATGGTGTCGCAGGTTTAAATGACATAGCTAGAAGATATAACGTACCAAAAGCTACGCTGAAACAGAGAAGTGACCAGAAAAACAAAAAGGTTCACGGTAGTATTAAAGAAAGGGGACGTGGCGCAGATCTTCCACTAGAATTAGAAAAAGAAATAGTCTTCAAAGTCAGTACCTGCAGAAAAGGAAGAAAGATCCCGAGAAAAGAAACAGGTTGTGGTACAGGATTCTTCAAGTGAATCTAACGACGAAGATGGTCTTTGTATCGTTTGTTTCGCAGTATTTTCGGAATCGGTAATGGGAAAACAGTGGACTCAGTGTATTTCTTGCAAAAAATGGGTCCATTTGAGATGCACAAACGGCCGTAATATCGATTATTACGAATGCATAAACTGTCAGTCTGACAGCGACTGATTATTTTGTAAACGCATACATATTTCGTTTTCTTTAGTATGTACGCTGTCAATTATTTCCCAGAGTTATTTTTTATCTTTTTGTAGAATGTACGTAGATTTTTGAATAAAAGTTCTTACTTGAAATAATGAAAAATAAACATGGTCCAATTTAAGATATCTCTGGTCCAACTTAGGATACCAGTTACCTCGATTGGACTAATAGTACTATTTTGAAAATATTTCCATCCAGCCGCATAACATTTTAGCCCATTTTATTATATTTATGTATCAAGTATATTCTTGAAATTGTTCTCAAATTTTCCTGCTCAAAAATATGGTCAAGTTTCCGATTTATGGAGGTATTTTCTTACGTGGTCCAATATAGGGGACTTTCCCCTATGTATATTTTAAAGGCAACAGAGGAGAATTTTGCTATAAATCAAATAAGAAATGGCTAATTTGCATCTTAAATTCAATTATTTGCTTAATACAGTTGAGTATTTAATATTGCGGCCCGCGTAAAGTACATAGTAGATTTCCACTGTTGGTCCACTGCGAGCGAAAGCTTGCTCGCCACTGTGTTAGATGAATAAAACTAATTATAAGCACCTTAATATTTCAGTTCATGCACTCGACTTATAATTTTGGCTTCAGAAAATATGCATTACAAAATTGACATTTTGTAAACGAAAAATTGTAATATGGTTTGGGTACATGTACCCAGAAATAGCGTATGCAGGATCTTTTTTGGAGGGAGCTGAGCTCTATGTATATTTACGCTCAACGAATATACACATAAAACATTATCTATGTTTATATTACCTTGTTTTTCATATTTTCGGAAGATTTTGAGTCAAGTACCGACAAAAGGAACAGGGGGGCGCACAGTGGGCGACTTTATTGTAACGATGGACATTGGGGCAAACAAAATTCGAATTTGAAAATTTAACTTTATAGACAAGAAACTATTTTGTCGCACTGGATAATCCAGAATAACCATTAAGGAATACCTATGTGAAATATATTCTTTACTTGATTTGTTGATTAGTTCATCTATTTTACGACTTTACTTAAAGAATGTGTGCAGTACATAATCTTGCAGTTATAACAATTCCAAAATTAAAAAAAGAACTTTAATTTGAAAACGGAGCTTTGATTCACTTCATAACAAGTGCCATATAAACATTATTTAATTACACGAGTTCTCCAGATTTCTCCAGAAAAAGCTCTTCGCCATTATATTCTAGAAACTATATAGATCATAGTTATCCAAGTACTTTTTGCTTTTACCTGCTTTTTCGTCAGGTATTTAATGTAAGTCTCATTGTTGCACTAAGCAGAGACTCGAATCTAATCAAACGGGGCGTGTTTGGCATATTTTAAGCAGGATGACCGAACATTAGTATATGTATAACTATTGAATAAATAAAACATTGTTATGTTGGAGGAACAACGGAACTTTATTTTTATAAATAATCAAGATTTATTATTTACAACTGAGAATTCGATTCTATTTGCTCCAGGACGCTAAATAAATGTAGCCACGCCACGGTCCGTCCAAAAGTACAGCGTGGACTTAAATTACTGATTGTGAATCGAGAGTGACGTTCATGTTCAGCCGGCACAAGACTTGTGGCTTTCGGGTGCCGAGTAATAAAATGCGAACGATTGATAACCAATTTTGAATTACCCGGGTAATTTGTAATTATGTACCATATGAGGCCAGAATTCTTTTTGTCGCAATTTCTATTCGAGATAAGGGTCTAGTTGCATAATTCGCTTGCTGGCATTAGGTAGGCGGAAGAGTTTTCAGGGGAAAATATTTAAGTGATCCCCCTTCGATTGGAAACATGAACAAATTAAACAGATATTGCATGTATATAGATAATATTTAATAGAAATGTTATTATTGAGAAGCGCGTAAAAGGTATACACAGGGCCGTTCCTGTTCCTCCTTTTGCACCTGGGCGGCCAAATTTAGGGGCGGCCGCATACCGTTGAATATGTGTAAAATTTTGACTAATAACAATAGTAATCAAAACTTTTGGATAATTAGTAACCTTTTAGACAAACATAATTTAATCAAATTGAGTTTTATATACATCCCAAAATAATAAGCATCTTTGTTTCATTTTATGAAAATGAAGATAAAGAAATATTTCTTTTACACGATAACTGTTTAAAACTATGTATATATAGATATGAAACTAAATACTGCATATCAAATTCTTAATTAAGTAATATTAAATTAATAGGGGCGGTGGTATTGTTTTTGCGCCTGGGCGGCCAATAACCCAGGAACGGCCCTGGGTATACATAAATTATAAACACTCACGTAAGCATATTTAACCCTTGTGTAGGTAACCGGGTACCCGGCTACCCATTTCTATACATATTTCCCTTAACAATTTTCGCATGTTCTTCACAAGATATCGCAAAACCATTCCGTTACCAAAATATTTTAAGTAACTAAGCTTCAGACTTATCGACCATTTTGGTTGCCCAGCCAAAGGGTGAACAAAATATATTACGTGAAGATATGGTCCGTTTTGTAGGTATTACTACGACAAAAATATCATGACGAAGGTGCACGGGAAGCGATACGCGTACAAGTTCGATTTCCATGGATTAATGATGGCTTGCCAGGCCCAAGCTGGTGTCACCTTGGAGGTGTCTCCATCATCCCGAGGCGGAGGTGCGAATTGCCACCCACATCATTCTCAACACAGTCACCATTTATATGCGACAGGAGCATCGAGCTCACAGCATCCATCGGTGTCGGGGCCACCGCCGCCGCCGCCACATTATTGTTGGCCTTACCATAGATACTCTCCGTCCACGTAACACGCGGAGCTCATAGTTTTTCGTTTCCGGCAGTACCAAACTGTTGTTAAACAGACAAGCAATATATAGACGCAGTGCACTCTACTCGCGCGTAAACACATTTGTAAATTGCATTGTTAATTTAAAAGAACGAATAATGATGGAATTATCGAAGTGTGCGAGACATTCAAAATTATTCGTCTTTCAATATTTACGGTTTATCAAATTCTTCGATTGCGTAACCAATAGAAATGTTGGAATAGAATAGGGGACTAGTATTTTTTAAAGGAGTACAGTAATGTCTCGATAGAAGCGAAAGCCTCGGGACTGAACGTTCGCTTCTATCGTGTAGTTCCTACGTTGTTTGAAATTTGCCGACAGCGTCGAACGTAGAAAAGGACAGCGAGTAAAGATACGGAACGAGCCGGCAAGCCAAATCACGATCGCAGCTTCTCTTTTCTTTTCACTACCTATCCTTTTCTGCGGTCGAAACTTATTACCGTTAATTAAGCCATTAAATATAGTCCAAATGATATCGTGTTTGGTATCATTTTAATCAGAAAAATGTCAGCTATGCCGTGTAAAAATTTCATAAGAAAAGGATGAGAAATAGCAAAGTTGCATCCTTCAATTAGTTGGCTCACCGATGTACCCTCGCACCCGGATCACGCACGTCACACCGATTGCCGAGCGAACTTCGGACCCCTCGAGGGGAATACCCCCGAGCGGTGGGGATGAACTCTTCGCTTGCATCGCATACCTCTTTTCGCTTCTATCGAGACCTTACTGTATGTATTAAGTTTGCTACAAGCGTGTAATTAACTGATGTAACTGATTGTAACATATGCAACGAATGGCAATTTCAAGCAGGGATAAGAGTGGATAATACGCAGCTGATAAGATTGTATACTTATATGTGAGGATAAAATCGCTGCACATATAAATATAAAGGGTGAGGCCGGTGGTGCGGTGCAATTCGTCAGGGGGTGATTCTACGTGTAAAAATAAGTAGAGAAGGGGGAGGACAATTTCTTCATTTGAGACCCCGTTTTCGAGGAATCTAGTTTTGCCCGGTTGCGCCATACGTCCGGCATCTCCCTGTATAGTGGTATTAGACCAGGCATGTCAAACTCATATGATACTGAGGGCGAAATGATCTATTTTGTATTAAGGTGGGGGCCGCATGTTTTTAATGTTCAAAAAATTAATAAAATCGATTTTTAGAATGATTATATTATGTATTTATTAGACTCAATGTCAAGCTCAATGTATTGTATATTATACATGCATAGTCGTTTTATATTTCATGTAATTTTTTAAACTAACAATATTTTACATTTTATTGTATATTATACAATATACAATACATACATAGACATTTTATATTTCGTGTTGTTTTTTTAAGTTAAAACTATAAATATTTTATATTTTTTATAAAAAACAAAAGTAAAAGCTATAATAAGAAATAAACAAAATCACAGTTTAACACGTTGAGTGCCATGCCGGTTTTGCCTCGCTTTCCGTTTAGGCCACACGACGCGACATGCGTCACGGCACGCCGCACAGTGGTGCCATTTCAGAAAAAGCTGGCCAAAATTCGTAATTTCACACGATTTTCATAAAAATTGATATTCTTATGTTTTTGGGATTGCTAGTCGTCTATAACGTTGGACCGATCATTATTATTATTAATTATTAATAATTATTATTTATTTATTATTATTGTATTAATGTTTTCGGTAGATTTTCTTATATCATATTCAATTTTTCATATTCAAACCTTTGCACGAGATATCGCCACTTCGCTCTAGAGGGACAGACCGTAGATACCCCTACTTGATACTTTAAAATTTAAATATCTTAAAAAGGCGCAAAAAGGCGCAAAGTTTCTCAACTGGATATCATAATTGACATGCCACTTTATATCAAGAAACTTGTCTTAGCGTGAATTTCGGTGAATAACATGTTTATTTTCCTTCCGGTTCATTAAGATATGGGTAATATTTATGATATATTGAGAACGGAATTACAAGGATAAATTCAAAGATATGTTACTTTATTTCTGTGGAAAATGTATATCTATAACACCTACTTTAATGATAAAATGTTTCACATATAAATTTTTTAAGATAAACTTTCCCTCACGCATTAAACAAGCTCCAATTTTCAAGATATGCAAGAGCTTGAAATTTCATCATAATTGACGGCCTATATCTCAGTAACCAATCAATATATTTAAAAAATTCAAGCGGCATTTGATGCATTGATATATATACAACAAATCTGCTATACTAAAAAACAGCTGCTATATACTTCAAAAATTGAATTTTGGCCAGCTTTTCGGGAAATGGCACCACTGTGCGCCGCGGCGTAGCTCAACATTGTGAAACAGCGACGTCTGAACGAAAAGTTCAATGTCAGTCACCGATGACTGACGCGGCCTGAACGGAAAGTTTAGTGTCAGTCACCGATGCCTGACGTGGCACTCAACGTGTTAATATTACTTTTTAGAAGATATTTGACATCGCTTTTCACAAAGCAAGTCATCATTTGGTTGAATATATTGAGCTGATGCAAGTTTTACAATTGATGATAAATATTGATCGGTTAATCTTCAGCGTCAAGCGAAGAATTACTGTATTTGAAAAATTTTAAAAAGTCTCGGTGGGCCGCAACCTATGTATTGGCGGGCCGCGTGTTTGACATGCCTGTATTAGACAAATGCCATTAAAACAATAGTAATAGCAAATATTCTGAGTAATATATGACACATTCTTGTATTTATAGTTTTTGGTTACTTGTGTAATGTTCAACTTGTAGGCCAAATTTTTGAAAACGAAGTTCAAGAAGAGATGTAGCTACCACATACATATGAGCCGCTCATTGGCCAAATCGGTTAACTCCACTTCTTGAAGCTTTTTAAATTTTGTTGTCAAAGCGCTTGATTGACTCTTAACTTTCTGTATTTAAAATCAATTTCCATGCTTTTGTTTTGTAGAGTTAACCGATCTGGTCAATGAGCGGCTAATATATCTGGTTAGGTAGATACAGCGTGTCCAACGAAGTCTGTCCACCTGGAATATCTTTGTTATATTAAACAATTGTTTTGTTACATTGTTATATTTGTTATATAATTGTTATATTAAACATCGCTTATTAATAAGCGACGATATTTCAAACGAAAGTTATTGTTGTGCCTAGTTTTGAATCTGCTTCATAAGGCGAGTAATGGGATTTAACAAAGTCAAACATCTGAAAAATCGTACATTTTAGGACAAATGATCCTCAGTACCATTTTATTCAGAATTTACTACCGAAAGCGTGTTTAAAAAATAAGTCGTTCCATTAAAAAAAATGAAGGTGACCTTCATATCTCCTTTACGTGTCCACTTGTGAAAAAACTGCTATTACTATATTATTAATTGCTTTAAATAACTCTTATTTATAACTCTTATTTGAAACATTTTCTCGTATTGTTTCAAATAACGAAGACATTTCGAATGGACGGAGTTCGTGGGACACACTGAATACGTATTACGTTTTATTACTTCTGTAATTTTACAGAAACATTATTTACTTATTAATTACAATTGTAAATTCTAGCACTCCTTACTTTAGTTTTCTTATAGCGCCTAAATTGGCGGCAAGATAAGACTTAACGTACCTAAAATCTGTAAGATGAATTGCAAATTAATTTTTAAGGATAGTTTATAAGTATTAGATTATTTTTGCTTATTGTACTTTTTATATTACATAAATTTTAGATTAAAATTGGTACAAGATTTAGATGTAAGTTGATGTATTGTAAATAGATTTAAATGAATCGTTCATAGGTAATAGCATGTAAGTATAAATTGCAACATTCTTTGTAACTCGTATCGCCATTGATTAATTTAAATAAAACTTCAATGAAATGAATTCTGCTGCTCTTTTTATTTTCACACCTTAACAATCCTGGTAAAAAATCTAATTTCAATTCCTTAAGCAACTACTATCGCGCAAGCACTATAAGTATAATGTCCTAAATTGGGAACTAAATAGCCCTGAAGATTATTAAGTTCGGCATTTTCCAGTAATTAATACAAAGTCTCTGCTCCAAGGAAAATTATGTGGCCGAAGCTCAGAAAATTTAGTTTTTGGAAATTTCTGGAATATGATGTCGTTTACAAGGATTGTTGGGGTTCGGATACCTCCTCGCACATCATGTTCTCCTAATACAAAGTCTCTATTTTGAATAATTTGTTTCTCCAAAATCCCAAAATTTTAAGTAACTCATTCTTCAATACCAAATTGCTGAATTACATCTTAATTTACACAATTGCGTTTTTCTCGGCTTCTAGTGCGTATTCTTCAACCGGACCGGCTTCAAATTAAAGCTACGAGTCATAACTATCTTCTCCAACAGTTTCAATCATATGACATATGTGGTTTAAAAGTTAGAGACAATTAAAAAATCGGCGAAAATTCACTACGGGTCATTGCAATTATCTCGGCTCTTGGTGGTTGTTTTTTCAATCCATTCGGTGTCAAAGGAAAGGGAATGAAATAAGCTACACAGAAAAAAATATCTCGTTGCTGTACCTATATCCAGTTGGCCGTAACAATAATTTTAATTGTTTACCTATTTATAACAAATGAACCTTACGTGGAATAATGTTTACACCTATTGGAGATAGTAGCTTATACCTCAGGCTTCAACTTATGTTCTCTGATGATTGATGTAGCTCGGCTGCAAGACGAAATAAGTGAATTTGTTTAAAGTTATTATAAAAAAATACCATTATTTCGACTTGCAAGCGAGTTACATCAATGACCAACAGATGTAGATTAAAGCCAGAGGTTTCAGCTACCACCTCCAATAGGTGTGAACAGTATTCCACGTGAGGTTCACTTGTTATAAACAGTTAAACAATTCAAATTATTGTTACGGCCAACTGCATATAGTTACAGCGACGGGGTATTTTTTATCGTGTAGCTTATTCGTTTCCCTTTCATTTGACCCTCCATTTATTAAAAAACAACCACCGGGAACCGAGATAACAATTTTCAAAAATTTTCTCGGCAACGATATGTCGATAACCGGACACGTGGCGCCATCTCGCGTTTGCGGCCTTCTTCGCAGTTTTCCGTACCGCCAAAACCGAATTTCTTGATCACATCGTTCATTTAAACAATTGCGTTTTTCTCGGCTTCTAGTGCATAGCTTTTAACCGGACTAGTCTTAAATTAAAGCTACGAACCATAGCTAGTCTCTACATAAGATTAAGCAATATAGCATTTGTGGTTTAAAAGTTATTAACAATTGAAGAATCGGCAAAAATGCACTCCGGGTCACTCTAATTATCTCGGCTTCTGGAGGCGCGAGATTAATGACCTAGTGCTCAAAATGAAGGTAAGGGATGCCGCTACACGATAATGAACGATTTACAAATACTGCATGCGCTGTTTATTTTTATAAACAATTGAACAATTCGTTTAAGAATTGCACTAACGGCATCTGAAAATGAAATGTAAGCAAAACCTATGTATTATGAATATTGAATACCATATAAAGTAATATATTACTTTATATATACTTTATATATATACACGAGGGCTGTTTCATACTTATTATACTACAAAGAGATTGTTCCTTCAATCAAGACCCTCAATTTGAGACGTACCTTAGTGAAATTTGCCCACTAGAAGACGGGGTAATAGCATTTGTTTATAATATCTTTAAACAAATTCAATTATCTCGCCTTCCAGTCGGCCAATTTTAATTAACGATGCCTTAAATTGAAGGTCTCCATTCATGGTATGATCGGTTCCTATTTCAGAACGACCCTTATGTATACTTACTGCGGAATTCCCAAACGAATTGTTAAATTGTTTATCAAAAATAAACCGCGCGTGGAGCAATTGTATGTCGTTCATTTTCGTGTACCAGTATCCTTTACCTTTATTTTGAGTACTTGAACATTAATCTAGCGCCTCCAGATGTCAAGATAATTGCAATGCCCCGGAGTGCATTTTCGCTGATTTATTAATTGTTTATAAGTTTTAAACCACAAATGCCATATTCTCGAAACTGTCGGAGAGGATAGCTATGGTTCGTAGCTTTAATTTAAGACAAGACCGGTTAAAAAGTCAGGACTGGAAGCCGAGAAAAACGGAATTGTTTAAATTAACGATGTAATCCAGAAATTCGGTTTTAGCGATGCGGAAAACTGCGAAAAAGGCCGCAAACGCGAGATGGCGCCACATGTCCGGTTATCGGCTGTCTATGGGGCACTAGTACCCCTGTACCGTTCCATGACCACAGACGAGATATAGGAATAGACAAGACATGCAATGTATTTTTTCGGCCACGATTTCTGGGACCCCGGGTCCCATTACCATTTCCGTGTCACTCGCAACGTTACCCACAGATTATAGAAAACAATGCGAAAATTAAATAATTTTCAAGAATTCTTTTGTTCGTTGCCGCAATGAAAGGCAACAAAGGAAATGAAGCATTTAATGTTAATTAAAAATCTTTTAACGAAGTATACGATAACGAAAGGCCATCGAACTTGTCATAAAGTAGCCCCTAAAAGTAAATTCACAAATTTTTGCGCTTTCCCCGCTCTCATCGTCCACTGAAAGGGACAGAGAGTGAAAGAAAGGTCAGATACCTACGTATCGGTGAGACAACACTAATGCAACTATAAAACTTCTTTTTGTTAGCTACTTCGTTCTGCAAATTTTATTAAAATATTGCTGACGCTGTTGTGTTTAAAATAACACCAAACGCGATATAATTTCGATCATATTTGCGTTGATAAATTACAAAAACGGGTTGCAATATGAAGCAAATATGATCGTGTTGTCTCATTTTAAGCATACAAACGTTAACAATATCGTAATAAAGTTTGCAAAACAAAAGAACGACCGAGCATGAAACGCTTTCGAACGATCGCTCCGAGCCGAGGCGAAACGCTTTTCGATCCCTCCGAGCAGCGGAGAAACGCTTTTGACCACCTGGTTCTTTAATGGCCTGATTCTTTAAAAACATAAAAGCATACCACAATAATCATGGGTATCTTACAATACAATGGGCATACAATACAATACAGTTTAGCACTCTGTGAAAACGTTGACCTGAAATAAACCTCCGCGGTGAACCGCGGTGATATGGGAGGAACTCAAGAAGGCAATTAATTTTAATGTTAGGAACAGGAGAAATTTAAAAAATCGCAGCTCGACATTTTTACCATATAATTAACAATTAAATCACAAAAGTGTTAGTGTTAAAATTGGTAACTGTATGGTAAATAAAATCGATTGCCCAGGTCTCACCACGTGGAGGTTGCTGCGAATGGAGACCCGCGCGGCCGCGGCCGCAGCCGCAGCCGCGCCCCTATCACCATTAATTTACAAAAATTATTATTTACAAATCAAACGCTACTTCCTTCTGATGTATATTTGCAGCGCGGTTGATATGCAAACTGGATATAAAAATTCTGTTAAACCTAAATCAACTAAAAAATCAACATTACAATATAAATTAGCTTATACATTGTTTGAGTAAGTAAAATGTATTAAAATAAATAATTGTAACGAAAGCTGAAAATAAAAATTTTGTTAAACCTTTTGAAGTAAAAAATAGAGATTATAATACACATTAGCTTATAGTCAGTTTAAGTAAATAGCATGTATTAAAATTATTCATTATTGCGAAAGCTGAAAATAGAAATTCTGTTAGACCTGACTTGACACGTTCGGCGCCCAAAGTGATTCGGATAGGTTTTAAAAAATCGCACTGACAATCTTATTTAACTTGAACAAGAAGAGCGTCACCAATTTTTGGGTGACGGTCCCCGACGGCAGCATAACCGTCACCCAGATATGGGTGACGTGGCGCCGAACGTGTTAAACTAAAGAATAAGCAATATAATATAAATTAGCATGCACGTAATTCAAATACATTCTACCTTTAATTAAGGTAAATTAAATCTCAACTTAAAACATCCTACCTGACTAAAAAGCTAATTCAATTTAGAAGTATCCTATCTAATTGAAAATCTGATTATTTCTGAAAATTCTGTTAAACCTTTTGAAATAAAAAATAAGGATTGTAATACACATTAACTTATAGTTGGTTTAAGTAAATAGGGGGTATTAAAATTATTCACTATGGGGAAAGCTGAAAATAAAAATTCTGTTAGACCTGACTAAAACCAAAGAATAAGCATTATAATATAAATTAGCATGCACGTAATTCAAATACATTCTACCTTTAATTAAGGTAAATTAAATCTTAACTTAAAACATCCTACCTGACTAAAAAGCTAATTCAATTTGGAAATATCCTATCTAATTGAAAATCTGAAAGGATAGGGATATTTCATGATGAATCTTCTTTCGCTAAAATTGTGATCGCGTAACCTGAAACAGATCAAAGTTCATAAGAATTTATTGATATTTCTGAGGTATCATATGATTTCCTTCGATTTATTTGATCCATACAACATCACTTTTGAGCCTCTGATTACTTACATATTGCAATGTATGTTATTTAATGTACTTGAAGCAATATTCTATTCCTTTGACATCTCCTTTAACTTAACAATTCTGTAACAGACTTTTTTATGAGAATAGTAATTGTGAAAAAATAATACAGTAGTACAAAGGGAGCATGTTCTTCCAAAATGCAAATATGCTGAATAATAATTGTCAATTACAAATACAAACATTTACTTGGATACTAAGATGAAACAACTCGTTTTAATGTTAATAAAAAGGGGAGAGGCGAAGAAGAATAATAAATTAGAACATTGAACACAAACTCAATAGCCAGAGGGACATTCTACTATTAATTATCGTCCACTTATTATAAACCCGATTGAAACCCGTAAGTGGATTATCTCTTTCTTTCGCAACCCTAATTTACTGCATTACTTGCAAAGTCAATCGCGTATGGTGCTTCGTTATCTCTAATAAAGTATTTCGGATATATTAAAAAAGATAGGAAAAAAATAATTCACTGCACCCATCATTTTTAATTCGCAACACTAATAACGAACGAGTCATGGTAGTCGCATCCAAGACTACGATTGCAGCAATCACCTTATGCAGCTTTAGTAGCTGCCTTTCGTGACTCAGGAACCAATTTGGGCATTTCATTGTGGTCGCAACGCTACTTAAAAATCGCGACCATTTATCATCGCAACACTATATGAAAATCTAAGAAAAATATTCGCGATAGAAAGATATCGCAGCACTGTAAGTGCTAATTAAAACCTGTGTAGGAAAGGAACGCGAAAATTAGTGTCGCAACGCTAAAAGCAAGTACGTATCGCAAGTACAATTTAATACAAAAGCAACTCTAATTCAAGTCGCAATCTGTATTAATTCGCAACTCTAATTCAAACCACGATATATTTAATCGCACCTGTAAAAAAAATGCCACGACCTGGGTCTATCCGTAACTCTAGTTGCAATCGCGATGTGATTATATTCGCAACTCTAATGCAAACCGTATTCAATCGTACGCGACGCTAATAAAAATCGCGATTTGCCCAATGCGATGACGGTGGGCCAGGCAATACTGCCGGCCAAACAATAAACTACAACTACGGCATACAAAAGCGAGCATAGTGAGAAAATAGTAAGAAAGAATGACTCTCCATCCGAAGGATGCAGAGCCATTGATAGTTGCCCTCTTGAGCGACAGTTTGTCGGGCCTCTTCGGCTTTTAGCCTCTTCTTTTCTTCGGGCGCAATGCTCGCTGAAACTTAATCTAGGCTCGAGACTCTATTCGCAAACAAACAAAACTAAATAAAAGGCTAAATCGCGTAGCTAAACGGAACACACGTGGACGAATCACGCCCAAATAAAATCGTAAAATTTGCTATTACAGAAAATCGTAAAGATTGCGATTAAAATTGTAATCGATCATCGCCTACACGTGCAGCCTCGAGCATAATGTGACACGTTCGTTTCGAGACCAAATCGCGATCGCGACCGCGAAAAATTCGAAAAATCGATAGGCAAAGCCAGAGGCGAACGCATTCTCGTTCGCGCCACAGTCTCGCCGTCGACTTTTCAAATCAGATTTCCTGAAACAGGTTGAACACGCGAACGATTGCCTACCCGATCAGAGACTGTGTCAACCTGCCCGGCCCTACCTACTTATATCTATCAGGCACACCAGAAGGTATACTACCTATCCTACCTAGACCTATATTTAAAAAATGGCAAAGCATTCACACAAACACACATCATTCAACGTTTCTCAATCAAACACTCGGGCGCATGAACCTACACTAGAGAGACGTCCCGGGACGCCTCCGACACCCGAGCTTGGCATACAATCATTCACACTCTAAGGGTACGTACCAGTTCCTGAAATCGGCTGACAAAGGCTAGCGACCATTGCGTAAATTTGCGCAAACGTATATGCTTATGCATTACTTTCGTATGAAATAATGATTGCTCAAATATGTATATTGTACATTTTCTTTCTACTATGTACGCTTGGTTCGTATAGTACTCTATTCGTTGCCATATTTTCATAATTCGTTACGGCATTCAATGTGTATTTGCAATTGTAAAACATATTGCTATTTATGAAATCATAGTATTATAATTTGTTATGAAATTCCCGAGCCGACGCAATTCCACGGCCTAACCCACACACACACACGGTATGGAAAATACGTCGTGCACGGTGCACTAGCAAATGTCAGCCGCCAAACATTGTTAGAAATTTAAAAACCATATGATCATCGTGCCCATTGCCTCTCACTCACCCAAGTAGCACCTGGGCACGTGAGTGAGTTCCTGGCAATCAACACGGAAGGGATTAAACCTGAAAATCCTGATCTAAAAAGATGATTAGTACACGTAAAATTGCAACAGCTAATAGTATATTTTATTTTCAATCTCTTTAAACATGACTCGACTTTGTAATATATGAAATATCAATAAAGACTCAAAAATTGCTGATAAATAATTTATTTATTAAGGGAAATGACTGTCATTGAAACTGATTTTACTAGAATAAGTAATGCAATTAAATATTTACTTGGAAAATAGACAAGATATTAAATAAGCCTCAGGTGATTCCTTAATCGAAGTAACGTGTTCAAGATAGCTACTCCGATTTGAAAATCTACCCGTATACAAAGTGCCTTCTTGTACATAATGTGTAATAAATTTCATTCGAAATGGACTCGACTATAGCATATGAAAATTAATATTAAATGCTATCATTGGCTATGCATATTCAATGCTGATTTCAATAAACGTATCGTTATATTTATTTACTTTAATACCTGATTGCTATAATCATGTAGCGCTTGCAGTAACGAAGTCGGGGAGCATCCGACTTCTGCACTGCTGAACAGCGAAAACAAATTTCAACTGATTATAAATGCAATTACAAATTTAATATGCAATGTCCTCAATATATGTACATTTGTGCAATGTATTTGTTACTGTCATATATTTTTATCGAAATAGAGGAACCTACAGGATCAGTGCTTCTTTGATCAAATATTTATTTGAGTAAGAAATATTTCTATGGTCCTTAATCTTTTTATATTAAAACGCGCGGAGTACAAGAAGGCACATCTAACCTCGTATAAGAAATACACATGAAAATAACGTCACAACTAACGGGTATAAAAATTATTCCCGTAGTCACTATGCTCGCAAAACTACTAAAAAATACAACCAGTCACCCGTGCCGCTTCGGACCAATCGTCCTACGGCATGATTGGGGACCGGAGGAACCAAAACACATGCGACTCACCAACTCGTTGATTGCAAAAGTAGAGCAAGTACTCGTGGAAGTCATCAGGAACATCACCGGGGCAGCTCAATTGAGCTCAATCGTCAGGAAGTATGCAAACTGTAACTAAACAGCAAAGAAAAAAACATTAAAATCTACTGCTAAATCTACAGAATTTAACTCTTCATAGAAAACTGAGATTTGTTTTAAAAATACTTACATTCCTCACTTCATCGGTGTCGCATAAAACATCCCCTTCAGTGATGCACTGACTCTGCTTCCGATAGCGAATATAAGAGAAAAATCAAAATAAAAGACTATGTAGGCGACCGCAAATTACATCGGCGAACAAATTAAGATGCTACTTTCGCGATTGAAATAATTGAAGAGGAGCACCGGTGCTCCGATAATCGAATTAATAACTACTGGGCGAAAAACACTGACTCTACAATCGCGTGTAGGTAAATTGTAAACGAAAATTTAAGCAGAGCCACTTGCTCTGGAAATACTAGAAAACTGCGGAGAAACCACTGACCCTACTGACCGCATTGCGCGCGGTCACAATTTTTTTCTGATTTTCTGAAATAGAACATGTTCATCCTATCGAGTGTTTGTTATCAAATATAGATATCTATTTGTTTTTGTAAGTATTTTAACTGTTGTTGTTTCATCTTAGTACCAGTCACAAATTATACACACCTCGATACTTACCTCACTGAGATGTCTACCATACGTTTTGTCAGTTCGGCGTCAAGTAGTAGAATGACGACCTTCGCCATCGCCCTTGGCTGTTCGGCTATGTTCGACATCCGACTAAAATCAAACACCATTTTTGTTTACGATCGCTTGTGTTTCCTAGAAATATTTCAACGCACGCGTTACTTGATAAGTGGCTTTTTTTGTTTCGCGATATATTGTTGATATTTTCCACGAAAAACAAGCTTCCCGACCACAGGCAGAAACAAGATATAGCCGCAAATAATGGCTTCTATTATGTTACTACTTATCTACAACGCGACTGTATATCATACAAGTTTTATGCGTGGTACGAATTATAATTTAATAGAGACATATTACTAAAATTCTACTTATTTCCATAAGAAATTTGAGGAACGCTTACCTGTCAGTGGGAACTTGATTTAACAATATGGCGCCGCGTCACTCTGCTCCTGCGCATTCCCGTTTGAAAGTGTCGCGTTCGCGCCATTTCTGATTCAAAGCAAGCAAAAGAGACGCCATGAAACAGACTCCAACTGAAATTAGAGACAAATGTATTGAGAATCACCAATATTATAATACTATTGCTAGAAACTGCAGAATATATTGCAAGATAATGGAATTCAGAAGTGAAATACGTATACGCATACGTCAAAGATAATACGTATGTATATGCATACTGGAGTCGATTAGAAAATGCACGCCGCGCGGTGTGATTCCGTTCACTGCACAATATTTACTTAATTTCTTGCAAAATATTCATTAATATTAACAAAGAAACCACAGAAAAGTTGAAAGACAGGGAAACGAAAACAATGTATATCATTTCCTGTCTTCAAGAATATATTAGACTATGTGATATACCTTAATTCGACGGGCACTCTGAACACGTCTAATCACTACGAGATCCCTTGGGCGAAAGATGGACAGTTTTGAAATAGACTGCGCTGATTGGTTGGTAGCTGATTGGGTGATGGGGGTGATGTTCTTTCCTTACGGCGCGTGTTTTTGAATATCATATCGAACTGAATATATTTTATTGCAAGTGTTACAGCATGGATATTAGTCGAATAGTAGGATGCAAATATATTTATTAGTAATAACTAATAACAAACGCATCTGTGTAATCAAATGTTTGTAATGTTTGTTGCACTATAGAATAAGTAAACTATTTCCGTCAAACTAATATTTGTTTTTCTTTAACTTTATTTAAATTACAATTCCTACCGTTGTGAGCGTTCAGATAGTTTCCTAGCATCTTTTCACACAGACGAGATATAAGAGGTCATTTCACTGACGAGATATAGGAATTCATATATCTCGTCTGTGACAGTAGCTCAATTTTCCTACCGAAACGTTGACCGAGAAATAGCTATCCTGATTTCCCCCAAAGCATTCACATATATTCACACAATCGTATGAGTCCTGCCCCAACTACTTCAGCAAATAATAGTTGTTCAAGTGATCACTGTTCATGAGCAGGGGACGCTCAAATCAGTGTCGGATTTCTGAGTCGGTATGGCCGTCACGTTGGGCCACGAAAGTCCATAAGATGTCCTGTCTATTCTTATATCTCGTCTGTGCCATGACATCGTTACCGACACGTTGTAATTTTATATCCCGGCTCCTAATGGTTATTTTTTAATCTGTGAGGTGTCAAATGAAAGGGAGGGAAATAAGAAAGAAAACATGGCTATTAACATGGTTTTTATATATCAAATATTATACAGTATTTCACAAATTTCTAATACAAATGAAAAAATTATGACGACAAATATTTCCTGCCATATAACTGTGCCTTTTTCTCAAAGCCAATAGATTTGATGGGTGTGTTTAGTTTATAGAATGGATTCATAGAGTACTAAAAAGAACGAAACTTTTAGTCAACATACAATTTCAAAATTATATACAAAATTTAAGCTTATTCCTTACCTTTATGTACATTTCGTACATTTCATTGAAGAAGTTTTTTATACCATCTTCATTTTTGCTATCATGTACCATGACAAATCGAATATGTGTTGCGGTAACAAATGCACTTACGAACCACTGGTTAAATTTATCTACAACTTTCAGGTGCATATTCGATGTTTTCCATGTATGCTCGTCTACAAGATCTAACGCAGCATGGGCAATAAATTGGTTTAGATGCGTATAATCTTCTTTCTGTAAAAAATATAGTAATATAAGTAAAACTATTTTTCTATTATAACTGCATTTAGGGTTGCCCTAAATGATTGTGCGGTTCTTTGCAGGCAGGGAAACTTTATTTTAGCAAATATACTTTGTAACAAATAATCTGTAAATAATAATTCATTGGTTCAACGTTTGAAAGAATTCTTTTGCCAATTTAAGACACATAAGGCTTCCAAATGGTTTTTGTTAAACCATTGCTATTTGTTTAGAGCAGGGAGTACAACTTATATAATTTATACAATCTATAAAAATTGTCTTTTCTAAAGGGCACATCATTTTTATAATGCTTTTTCAATAACATAACTTTTGTTATAGAAATTCTACAAAATATTTTATACAATTTCTGCAACTTTGGAACGGCTATTAAGATTAAACAGTAAAATTTATTGACAATGCTTTTCTCAATGAACTCGATATTCTATAGTTTTTAGATTAATCAAACAAAACTTCTGTAAGAACTTTCAGTGCCTCACAGTAAGAAGGTTAACACGTTGAGTGCCACGTCAGGCATCGGTGACTGACACTAAACTTTCCGTTCAGGCCGCGTCAGTCATTGGTGACTGACATTCAACTTTTCGTTCAGGCGTCGCTGTTTCACAGTGTTAAGCTACGCCGCGGCGCGACGTCGCGCATGTCGCGTCGTGTGGCCTAAACGGAAAGCGAAGCAAAACCGGCGTGGCACGCAACGTGTTAAAAGATTTTATAATGGATACACATACTTTTCTTCTCTATAAATTTTGAACCAGATAGATCACACGTATCAATCGGTAGTTCTTAGTCAAATAAGTCTTTCACATTGAAACTGTGGTCAACGAGAGGTAATAGAGGACTAACAGTAACATATGATAAAATTTAAATAAACTACCACAGAGGAACGCATAAGTTATAAAATGATGTACAATAAACATTTAAGGGTCATATATTATTTAGAGAATTGGACAACAAAATGATGCATTTCCGAAGTTATTTAGTCAACTAAACTACAGATACGGATATGATAAAATAAAGGACGATGCAACAGCATGCAAATGTACGTTACTTCCTTCTTCATTTAATAAAATATTGTAATACGGATATTCTGAATAACACAATAACATTTCCGATGAGGAAATATAAACACTCTTTAGATTGTAATTTCGATTTACTTTTGTCATTTATACATTATACACGGAAGATTTCGAGACGAATAAATTGAAAAACAAGTTGAAACGATAGTTCTAATAATTTTTTGGACAACAAATAATGACCAATGTTAGTCGTATAAATTATTAAATTGTACACTAAACGAACATAACCTAGAAGAAACAAACCTTCGCATCTTTACCAGAATTGTTGAATTCGATTTCAAATAAAGGATTGTCAGCATGCCCAACAATGGCAAAATAATAATTAGCCGTCATCGTCTTATGTATTCGATGTACTTGCAATTAAAACTTCACCTTCACGCCACGTTCACATTTGAACAGCTATACAAACAAAGAATTCTGTCAAAAGACTTTATATCATTTTATTATATATAAGTAATTAAAGCACTGTACAATCGGTTTTTGCATCGAATAAGTAACATTACTTTGATATCTGAATGCCTGAATAAAAACATGTCGTATAATTAATTATTTACAAGAAAGTGATTACAGTCACCGTATAATAACTTTTTCCCCTTGCTTGCAAACGTTACCCAAAATATTACCACATTGTAGCAAATCTATAAATTATTTTGTGGCTACATTCGACACATATTTTCCTAGATCATATAAATATCTTTTATATACAGTATATTATACGTCGTATGTACGCAGTTGCATAAAATCAACAGTGTTTCTATGTTCTAAATGATGCTATATGGAGCATATAGTATAAAGATGCCTCTGGTAGTCCGATAGTAAAATCAAGGCATAGGATCATTTTGATTCACACGGCATCATGTCGAGAAGAACTTCGTTGTATACATATATACTTAAGTATACATATGTATATGCATATCAATTAGGTTAGGCACAACACCCTTATGATTCTTGTATGAATTCGTAAGATGCAGTTGTTGTGTGCGGAAATGCGCTTTTTAGTAGTTTAATGTACTACTAGAAAAGTATATCATGTTAGATATACAATTTCATCCAGATATTTAATGTAGTTTTTTTTCGTCGAGATCATTCCATTCCAGAATCGTTATAATCATGTATTTCTTTCCGTTATGTGGTATTTGCGACACTTGGGAGTTCATATTCGCTGATGTAAGTAAATGTTATACAGTTGTACAAATATTTGGAAGTGTGTCAGGAGTGTATAAAAGCCTTGATAAGATTATGCGAGCCGAAATGTTTATCAATTTGGAAATCATATTTTATCTTTTTTATTTCCTAATGCTCAGGTCGCTCAGAAACGTGATACAATGCAGTGAAAATATCACGAATGATAAATTATATTCAGTAAGTAAAATTCTGTCAATTTTATAATCAATTCTGACGAAAAGAACACTGCCCCTTGGTACGATTGAAGGTAAAAGATACAACTTTGACATTGATTCGCATAGCCGTATTTGTTTTCCTCTATCTTCTGTTCCTTTCATGCAATGAGAACACTATGTACAACCTTGTATTACGGGCTTGCTTTGATAATAGTGCCTTACATTTTCAGTTATGCAATGTGCTTCTAATATTATGATTGCACAACATTCCGTCGTGTCATTAAAATACCTTATTATTCGAAAGGTACATCCGACTACCAGTGTTATAACTCAAAAAGAATTTCGACCACTATGTTAAAAACGCTAGTGACTGAATGTAAAATGTGAATACATATGATTTCAATAGAAAGAAATATTTTCATCCATAAACTGGAATTGGTTTTACTATGTTAAAGTTTGATCTAAGTATTCTAAGCAGTTTATGAAAGCTTTTATGCTCAAAGTTGTACAATAACTTACTGATAATTCACTTTGATACAGTGAATTTTGTTTATTACTGTAAGAAATTGGAGTTTATTGTATGAAACGCGCTACATGTTTCCAACTTATCTTACCAATGTCCTTATTGTTTTAATTTGATGCAGTTTGTATTATTTTCAGAAACATTCTTTTAAACCGCTGAAAATGTTGATATAAGGTGTTCTCTACAACTTCGTCTCAGATTAGAATAGCGAAGGGAATTATGTCTTCTTGGATAAAAAATAATATATGTTAAAAATGTCCAAGAGAATTCTGAATTTCTATTTATTACTACAGAAATTCCCAGGTACTTTGATGATAGTATTATTAAAGTTGCGATAAATATAATATAATTGTGTCACACTTAAATTCAATAGTTTCACCCGAAAAACATTTTAAACGCACGCTGGACTAACATTATTTAATAAACCTTATTTTTCCAGCAAACTAAAATAGACCCTTTTGTTGCAGTAGTTTGACGTATTTAAAATATGTGTACCATGTACCTGTGAATGCTGATAAATGGAACTGTTATGTTGGCCGTAATCGTCTTTCTACTCGATTAATGTTATACACATTGATTATATATGATGGTTCGTCAAAGGTTTCCAAACATTACCGGTAAACTAACATTAAAGCATGAATTAACATTCCGAATAGAATTATACGAAATGATTAATAATAAGATTGTTTTATCGTATGAAACTTTACTTATGTAGGTGTTAGAAGTGGTAAGCATTTTGTATTAACACTTGTCACCGGTGTGGTATTTGGATTTTTGTCGGCGTGCCTTTTAATAACGTCTACAAGAGATGTGCCATATATGTTTAACTGGTTTTCGGGTGGTCTGGCGCTTTCAAGAGATCCGCATCATTATTCAGAATTGGAATCGGAGGTAATCGACTTGCATATGATTAAATTTTTTTCAATTCATGTTTATCTTCTTGTATCAATAATGTATTAAACAGATGGGACCTGAAACAGAAGTAAAATTTCATGGTGGCGATGAAGATTTTCACAAAGATGAAGATCGGGTTGCACAAGAGCTTGCAAAGAAAGTGCGCATTCTTTGCTGGATCATGACTGGTCCAAAAAATCACCAAAAAAAAGCACAGCATGTGAAAGCCACATGGGGAAAGCGTTGTAACATCCTTCTATTTATGAGTTCTGCTGAAGGTGAATTGCAGTACTGTTACAAGATCGTTACAAACGATTCCGAAGATCTATTTTATAATTAAACCTTGTTTTTTCAGATGCGCATTTACCTACAGTTGTTTTAGAGGTGAAAGAAGGGAGAGACAATTTATGGGCTAAAACCAAAGAAGCTTTTAAATATACTTACGAAAAGTACAAAGATGAAGCTGATTGGTTTATGAAGGCTGATGATGACACGTAAGTAATCTGTTACCATACCAAACATAAAGTTATTTCATTTAAGTTTTCGAATAATTTATATGGTGTTTCTGTAGGATTATTAATTGAAGTTGCAGCACATTTTGCATTCAGAATAGCATTTCTCACTTGTATGACTTTGTACACTTTCTTTATCTTATTTACAGTTATTTTCACGCTTAATTCGTACTTATTCGTTTACCGTATGTATAGAAATTTAAAGTTAAATTGTTAATTAAATACTAATAAGTGGAAACATGATTCTAAATAATAGAACAAGGTATGCAAGTTATATGTAGCCAGGAAATATTTTTTGTAATTACGCGTGGAAAAACAATTTGTACCTCCTGGACTCAGTTTGATGCTTCAGGCTTGACCCATCATGCAAAAAGTCATTACGTTCATATTCATCTTATATTTGGTGATTCGTAATTCTCAGCATAAAGTGTAACGCAACATCAGTTGATATCTCGTAAACTACAAACTGGTTTGGCTCGGTATGGGGTATTCGTGTAAACAGCAGCGCAATATGCTCCAAATGTAAGGAGGTCGTTCAAGTAATTCTTCTTGCAAGATTGCATGTATTTACAGAGCGATATGCTAAACAGCACTGCGGACAACTCTTTTATGTTTATATATAGGTATTGGTTCTTATAATTGACCATAGAATAAAATTAGCTAACTCAACCAGTACTTTCAGTTCAATTGAATTGGTCTTATAATTGGGTTCCTCAAAAAAAGGAACTATTGAACAATCAAGGTTGGTTCTACATTCTGAATGCACAATTGGTTTTGGACAAAGTCCACAGTCTTGGACATTCGGCCCTTGTGTAAAAAAGCTGTTCTTTTCTACAAGCATTAAAGAATTTGAAAATATTTTGAATGTTAAACTTTTCGAATTTTTTAAACATTGTTTAGTTTCACGCGACGAACAGTAAAATTATAACGCTCCTAGAATTTATATTTGATGAATTAAATCTCGTAAATTTGTGGAATATAAGATTAATTATAAATATGTTGAAATTTAAGTTACATTTTATTCTTTTTTTTACGGTAGTTATGTTTTTATAGTTTGAATGATTTTAATCAAATACTAATTTGTCTAAATATTTTCAGATATGTAGTGGTCGAAAATTTACGATATATGCTCTCATCTTATGATCCAACTTCGCCGATGTACTTTGGCTGTAGATTTAAGCCGTTCGTGAAGCAGGGATACATGAGCGGCGGGGCAGGATATGTACTTAGTAAAGAGGCATTACGTAAATTTGCCGAGGAAGGTTTGCCCGACAAAACTAAATGTCGTGCTGACAATGGAGGCGCTGAAGATGTCGAAATGGGAAAGTGCTTGGAAAATATTAATGTTAAAGCGATGGACACTCGAGATCCACATGGTCGTGGAAGATTTTTTCCTTTTGTACCGGAACATCATTTAATTCCTAATCACGTAGATAAAGATTTCTGGTATTGGAAGTATATTTATTATGATACCAAAGATGGTCTTGATTGTTGTTCCGATAGCGCAATCTCATTTCATTATGTATCCCCTAATATGATGTACGTTCTAGAGTATTTAATTTATCACTTAAGGCCGTACGGCATTACACATGGTGTCGAAAAACTTACTATGGATCGGTCGACTACTATAGCGACTGAATACTAGTCTATATACGATTCTTAATTGGATTATTACAAGTAATCAGGAACAAATTTGCTTTTATTAAGTTTCAGAAACTTGAAACATGGGCAAAATTTGAAAAATATTTAAAAAACAGTCATTATTTTTAATAAATTGTATAAGTTGAATGAATTATTTAAACATTATGGTATCTGATTGTTGTTGGTACAAAATTAGTTCGGTTCGCAATATTTGCAGAAATTGGAAGGTTTTTAATACATGCTTTCCATGACATTAAGTGATTTCAATTTTTGGCATAGCATTTTTTAGTTGATTACTGAGTACAGTAGCACAAGTAATTTGTTTCCCGTTTTTATGCATATAACTAGTCCATTCAGGCCAACGAATTAAATGTTAATATATTCACCGAAAGAGAAAATTTGTGATATATATGATATTTCATAATGTGAGATATAATGTTTATATACATACCTATATGTAATGATGAGGAATTTATAATTTCATTATAAGAGCAAGCCGGGGTGTATACTGCTCCACAAATACATGTTACAAGCATATTAGAAATCATTAGTTGATATTTTTCAATATTCACTTTTGATATATCGTTGTGCTTGTACAAATCTACTGAATAAAATCTAATGTAAGTTTTATCAAATGCGTACTATTAATTAACTCAAAAAGAAGTTGTATTCTTGAAATAAATAAAGAATATGTATATCATGTTGGAAGCCGTCACTTCTTTTTGTAATCATGCATACGTATAAGGTAGGAAATCGAAATATTGGCATAGTACTTGAATCTCCTTACGTTAACTTGCAGCGAAATTTATATATCTTTCTTTCTTTTCGCCCTTGTACATTGGGACTTCTTCAGAAGTGTCTTTCGACAATTATACGATAAAATACATATGTACAAAGTTTGGGCAACCAGTAAATTTTCGGGAAATAGATGGGGGTTGTTTCTATTATGCTTGCAACATGAAAATTTTAAGACATATACGCGTTTTGTGTGAAATGAGGTATATAATTATATATACACATAAAACTGTATTTCGTAATATTAATATAATAATAGTAATAATAATAATTAATAATAATAATAATCCCAATAATGATGTTCTACCCAGATAATAAATACTATAGATACAGTGTGAGTGTGGTGTGTGAGTAAAGTAACCAATTAACTTTATAAGGGGGAGAGGATTAGGGGATGCTATGTACAAGTCATATTTGTACTATGCGACTGACGCAATTAGCCGCCATCGGCTTTCATTCAGACGCGCCCTGTATTCTCTTCTCTCTTGTCTTTTTATTTTTTTCCCCGTATATACTTTTTCCGTCTCGTTCGCTTGCTCACTTGTTTGTATGTTATATATCATTTTTTTCCTAAATTGCAGGGAACAAAGCTCTCTGTGCCCTTCTCGCTCATTCTCATTTACTCTCGCGCTTTCTCAGCTCGTTCTCAATTATCTAATATCTCGGCGATGTCTCTCACTTCATAAATTATTTAAAAACAATATTTTACACTATTAATGTATGTATAATATATAGAGGTCACCTAATTTGAATAAAATTTGTCAAACAGCATCGAAAAATTGCGCTAACGGGTCCAGGAAACATGATAACACTGACCCAGTGCCGCGCGAGCATAATATAATATAATATTATATAATTGTCGTACTTATTTCACACCAGGGGCTTGTACGAGGCATTTTACTTGTAAAAAAGAAGTATCGCCTCCCGTTCCGTTCTCTCTTTTTTTCATTTATATCATCTATATAAAATTAAAAAACAACGTAATATTATTTATATTACTTCGTCTCGTTATTAATAATAAAAGCTTTGTACAAAATTCAATTTACAATTAAAAACGTTTTGGTTATGTAATTTTCTAGAGATTCTGACTTGTAATTGAACTATCTACCGACAGAGAGGCAATTGCAAGTTAACTTCTTTTAACGCGCTCTCCTCTGTTTCTCCCTTTCTTCCGTTTATACACGCATGCTTTCTGTTTACCTTCTTTCCTTTCTCTCATTCTCTCTTTTAATCCCGCTCGTTCGTTCTCTCACATATCCATACGATCTATCAAATCAATCTCGCGCGCAATGCTATCGTTCATTCATCAGACTCCATTTGGTATACGGCAATATGTGGTTGTTAATAGTATCTTGTATTATTGTTTTTTTTTTGTTTGTCGCGATTATTGGTAAAACACAGAGTACAATCTATTTATTTTTCCTTCGCCTGTCGAATTACACGAATAGAAAATCCTTAACAAGAATTACTGTGCATCAATAATTATCATCGAGTATATTCTACGATCACGGTGTGACTTGTTTTCATCTCGTACGAATTTAAAAAAAAAAATTAAAAAAAATTAAAAAAGCAAAAAGGGAAACCGAGTAAGGGAAAAGATCTCGGTACTTTGCATCGGAGATTTATCGACTACTGGTCGGAGGATCGCTCTCTTCCATTTATCCCGGTAATCTCAAAGTCTCTAAACATACAGTCGAAGACAGATGTAGGAAACCAGTTGCTCTCGTAAAGCCCCGGGTGATGGTATGGTAAAGGAGTGCATGAAAGAGGTGCACATACTGCACTACGAAGGGAGAGGGTGTGGGTCAGACGAGAGCTGCCGCTGCATGATAGAGTTGTATGAGCGCTTGTACGTGCACTGGTAAGCAGGATAGCCGATCCTTCGTGTTCGCATCTACTGCGAGCCATGATAGTGCATTGTATCCCTCTAGCACGTATCTGGAATAAAACGAAAGAAATTAATAATATGTTTGTTAAGTATGTTGCTTAATATTGCACGCGGCACGGAAAAATATAGAAATCTATAAATGTGGCCACCAACTATGTAGTTACACGTTGCGGAAAAATCATAAAGGTATCATATTTCTTAATTTGTAATGGTATTCAGACGGTCCGGTTTTAGGTATGCGATGAGTTTCGAATAGTTAAAATACATGTTGATTATTTAAATCGATTAATGATAGTGGTCAAGTGTAAGTTATAATAGGTGGCACATTCTAAAACCATAGATTTCAACGTGAATTTTAATTACAAAACGTCAATCAAAGTAATGATATAAACCTGAGCACATCGGTGGTATATTGCGAGTCTAACGGATGAGCAGTGAGTGCACTTTGTTGTTGTAACAGATCGTCACTATTCTGCTGTATTGCTGGACTATGCAAATGTAAGGCATTCTTCAAGAACACTGGACAAACACCCTCAAGATGGGGGCAAGCTGACCAAAACCATGGTGGCATTCGTCCTGTTGGTGCAGTAGATACTAAATAACCAAGAGCAAGTGGTTGCTGTAATAGTGTTCCAACTTCTTCTGCTTGTTCAGCAACTGCTGCCTATTAAAGATATTCAAGGGAATGTTATATTGTGCTGCTATTGTGGCATGCAAAATACTCGACTTTATTACGTCCAATTTGATGTCAAGTAAAGTACATCCGAATTTTAACTTACCCTTGGTGTGTTGCTACAGGGAAATGGACTACCAGGGCCGTCATGATTGCCTAAGCCCGATCCACCACCGTCTTCACACAATGGCGATCCCTCAGGACGATGTGGACTGCCACCAGGGCTTTGTCCTCCACCAGTACCAGCCTCTGGCCATACATTGAAGATATCATTAAAATCTCCCATACCTTCCATACCTTCTGGCATGTCGTCGTTCAGTGCAGAAAATAGCTCATCATCTCCTAATTCTGGTCCATTAATATGTTGTTCTTGAAACGCTGTCTGTGATGACTGTAGTAAAACAATAATTGTTTTTAGAAATTGAAGCAGTGTAGATATAATTACAAAAAAATCTTCCAGTTCATATTATACTGTATATGGATTATTACTTTGCTTTACTTCGAATAGAGTCTTGTATTGATTACATGAATTTAGAGAATGGAAATAATTAACCTTTTGCGAATACGATATTTCAAAGTAGCAGCAGAACGTGTTTCGCAAACGTTTGAGAAAGTTGTTCTAGGATAATTATTCGGTGCGTTAAGCAGCATTCAAATCATTCAGGATCAAGGAAGTTAGACGTGGGAGGAAAATGTTTTAAAGAATTATTCGACTGTAAGTCAGAGCCATTAATGTTAAAGACTCTACAGATTTTGGAATATGAATGTCCTTTGTTTTTCTTTTTAACATACAAAACAGATCATTTTAACGTTGATAATGAAAAAGTTGGGAAATGCAGGCGTATGAGTCGTGAACATTTGATAGACAATATGGATAAAATTTTATGTTTACTATGAAGAACTCTAAATATAAATTGACTCTTTCGTACAAATGTTGCACCGATATTTGTTTGACATATTTAAAAGTTAGTTAAAGTTAGTTATATAAACTGTAACATTTTACGATATTCAGTGAGGGATTAAGCAACGAAAATATTATGCATTCAGAGCATGTTCAAGTTTAATATTATTGTTGCATACGAGGTGTTAATTGAGTTCTCATTGTATTCCCTTTAAAAATAATAGTTCTAGAAATTTACCTGTGTGGTGGCAGATGTAGGAAAGACGAGAATATGGGTGCATGTAACGTCTTGTGGGGTGGATAATTGGCAGTTTACCGACGCCTGGCTAAACCTTTCATCGGGTGTGAACTGATCAGCCATAAGCCTCAGGGATGAATCTGGTTCAAGCGAGACTAAACAGGCGCTAAGCACGCAAGGTGCTGCTGATGGATACAGAAGGCTACATTGGCCACATATTTCTTTTAAATGTTTGGACGCTTTCAAAAGCGCTTTTCTCGACAGTAACCAGCTCCACCCTTTCAGCTCACCATGTCCAATGCGTCCGACACGACCAACTACTAGTCTCCAAGGTTGTACCTAAACAGAAGAATAATTAAAATGATTAAATGTTACTAGCTACATATAATTGGCTAAACACTAGTGCATTGTACTTAGGTTTAAAATTCTTCCATTTGTATGATAATAATTTACCGCGAGAAGCATAGAATAAGGCGCATAAATGATTCTCTTTCTTCATCAAATTAATATACACAGTATCGCATGATACAACGTATAACACCGCAGCTAGTTATATTTCATTTGTATTTCATGTAGCGTAAATCAAATGGAAGATTCTATTGGAATGGGAATTCATTATCATTAATGTACAGATAGTAAATATATACGTTTAATACGAGCAAGAAAGTGTTCGCAAAAGCGAAATGTTTGGAAGATATTCTCTAATGAACAGAATTTGCATAGATTTTATACAGATACAAAAATTGAATTACTTACACCCTGAGACATTACGCTAAGTATGAAGTCCATCAATTTTTGTAATCCGATTCGCCGGGCTGAAGCGCGTTTTCTTCTTTTCCTATTCGGTATATCGATGTTGATAGTAGCAGTCTCGAATATCTCGCCTCTGTCATCCGTTGCCACCGCGAGCAGCCAAGACTGATCTTCACTAAGGCAGTAGCTCAGATAAAGAACCGCACATTCCTCTGGTCCAGCGATGCCAAATGATTCTGGTGCTTCGCTTTTTGCTCGTAGAGGAGCCAGGACGTAGGCAGGCGCGTACAATCGGTACGGTGCTTTGTTCCGTTCCTGATGTATAGTTGGAAGAGTATTACTATAAGACTGAAAATGATCGAATCATGGCTTGCTTATTCAATATTTTCTACTTCCCGCGTTTCAATTGGCCATGGGCAACACGATTGACTTATTTTAGCGAACCGATCGAACACAAAAGATATAAAATATGGTCTTACATCTTTACTCTTAAGGAAAAGATCTGCTGCAGCAGCGGTACCAAAGCCAGTGAGACTTTTTACCGTTGAGTTATGGTTTAATAATCGACGACCTTGTAAAAACACATTTAACGCTAAGGCTCGCATCTCGTCTTGTATCTTGCGCCTTTCCCTGGCACGCCCTAATTCCATAATACTTTCCAGGGATATTATCTAGAGGACGAAGAAAAATCAAAATTTAGTTAGCAACTCGTATATTAATCTAATGGTCAATTATAAAGTTATACGTAATAATCATTGGTTACGTATTAATATAATGACGGTGTGAACGTTTATATTACACCATGAAGTATCTAGTATTAAATAATTAGTTTGGTGTCTATGAAATTTTTTTTCGAAGTATTTATTATACATGCATAGTGTATTGTTGCATGATTTAATGGCTATATGTGCCTGATTACAACTTGATTTTAGTTTAGAATTTGTTTATTATAAAATTTCCCTTGGCCAATTAATAGACAGTGCATCCACGAACGAGGAAATAGTGGGCTAAGTCCATTTTCATATTTCAATTCACGAAGTTATGGGTTCGCGTTTGCCTAAGTTTGTACAAATCGTTTAATTTATGCGAAATTCATTTAGTCAATTTTTTCTGTACTTTTACTTAATGTCGTTTAATGGACTTTAATTCTCTTTATTTCCCGAGGAAAAGTCGTAACCATCGTTACAGTTACATAATCGTATACAAATGTTGAAATTATATTCTCAGCAACTTTAACTACAGTATGTTACACATTGTAATTAATCAAAGAACGAAAATTGAGAAAATCATGATATTTTAAACGAGTATTCATATGCCCTAAGCCTAAGCTATTACCTTTTGTGTAATTTGTACTCTTTATTACTTCTCATCCTCAAATTAACCATTTGACAACTAAGTTATGCATAAGAGAATCTTACCTGAACATTGATATTCGATCTAATGCTCTCAGGCATGCTGTTAACTGCCGCTGAATATGCGCGTAACAATGCTAAAATTGCAAGTCTTCGACGATCTGCATCTTCCGGACCTCCTAATGAGAAAGGTTCCACTAAATAAACGACCACAGCCGGAGGCTCCACTTCTTCTTCGTCTGGACCCGATGTCGTGTTAGTTTGCATCGTGGCAGTTTGTGAGGTTGGTGTTGTATTACCTGCGTTAGAATTGGAATTTGTCGCTGTGTTCGATGGAGTTTCACTTCTAGGATTCTCCTCTGAAAATTTGCAATACTTGCATGTATCAAATGTTTCGCTATTTTTTTTTCTTACAAATTAATATATATCGCGCTTTTTTGATTACAACTTAACGACCGATGTAGATTAAATTGTTAACAAACACATAAAAAAAGGTAGAGTTGAAAGTAACCAGGGTACTATCCAAATCTAGTGAAAGCAATTTCAATTTCATAGAAATCGTTGGAACGTATTTATGTATACACGTGCACCAAAAAGGGAGACATAAGACGTTATAACAATAGTAATGTTGCGCTTAACCCATTCGTTATTACGATGGCGTTAGCTTCTATGTCATAACAAACATGTTCCGTTATAGTGCATTTGTAAAAAAATTCGAATTATTATATAATCACAGGTAACTACGTTCATATCATGAAATAAAAATTAATAAATAGAATGCACGAAATTGGTGGGCAAAGTAAGCTACTATTAAAACTTCTTCAATATATTCATTTCAAAGTGGTTAATAATAGGGACATGTATAAACGGCATAGATGACGATTATAGTTACTGCTAAAACGTACCGACAGATTCAGGTTTGTTAGTCATTACGTCTGGCGTGGCTGGCATCGTATCAGTAACGGGTATAGCTGTTTGCTGCAGTTGTTGCTTATTGGCTGATTGCGTGTCTCCTGAATCTAGTAAACTTCGATCTTGAATAACCTGTGTCAAATATGGTGCCAATCGATGATTACAAACTTGAGCGTATAGCCGCAGTAGCTCTCCCAATTGATTCTCTCCTAATAGTTTAAACCAATCGTCTATCGGTTGTTTGGCTTGTTTTTGAACAGACGATTTTCCTACGCGCAAAATACCATCGCGCAATGCTTTTGATATAGGTGTATGCCTTCCTAATCGACAGATCTGAAAAAAGATCACAGTCTAAAAAAATCTATAATTGAAACGTATAGGTATGATACGTATGATTCGGTTTATTCACTTACTTCGTACGTGGTTGATAGCTCGCGGAAGAATGACTTCACTTTATTAATAACGCAATCGCTGTCAGGAGCCACTACCACGTAGGCAATATCTCTAGGTCCAGCGTATGGTTCCAAGAGCAGTTTCTCCCAATAACTTAAGGCATAAGGCGACATAGATAGCCAATCTCGATCGTATCCGACAACTAATGCAGGTATTGGTTGAGGCTCGCAGCGATCATCGGTTCCCCGACCAGCTAAACGATGGAATTGTCTCCAGGTTAATGGACCTGCTACGGTATACGGTGCCTCCCACATTCGTGTAGTGCACTTTTTCTGGACTGCATCTTGCAACAGCGGTTGTAGAGCTCTCATCATTCGCACGATATCACCACTGCACTGAGGCCCCTTAGCTCTAAGGAATACCCATCGATGCACCCCGATTATACGATTAGTCCTTTCATTCTGCGTACCATTTATTTTACCCTGATCAAGAGCCGCCAACGACACTTCGTTCCCATCGTTAAATTCTAACATGTTTACGGTAGGCGCCAGCATAGAATAACTCTTCATTGCGGCGTAGATTCTAGACGCTCTGTAAAGACTGCTCGCAGAGCTCTGTATGATCAGGCACTGTTCTCTGAGCAATTCTAACACATTAGGTGGTATCACGTCTAAACCTTCCGACGGTTTGCCATTCCCGCAGGCAACAGCGACCAAAGACGTTTTCTTCTTCTCTGTTGGATCCTCTGCAATGCCGGTAATTTCCATCTCATCCTCATAGAATAAGCCAGCTTTGTGGGCTAGCCGTCGATTTACAACCGCACTGAAACCGCAACTGCACCTAATTTGGTCATCATCTTGAAACAGGGCTCCACCTGACCAGGAGTGCGTTAAATAAACACCAGCATCCGCACCCTTAATGTTACCCACAACCTTTGGCCCTGCATTGCACACACACAGACTGCAACTGTCGAAATTATGATCACGGAAGATATTAAGCGCAGTGTCCCCTAAAAGGATGTTCACTATGAGAGAGTTCGATTCTGGCGCACGAGTGGGGCCCGGTGTGTCCGCTTCGATACTATTCAAGTTTTTGTTCAAATAAGAAGAAGTGGTAGACGTAGCCGGACTGGGTTGATCGTACGGTGGCGGTGGTGGTCTTCCGGAGATAGTTGCTGAGCGATACGGAGCACCCAATGGCGCTGGACTTGGAGGGCAAGGTTGTTGTTGTTGTTGTTGCTGTTGTTGCTGCTGCTGTTGTTGTTGAACAGATCCAGGTCTAGTTGGTGGAAGCGGTTTATCTGTATTGTTGGAAGTAGCGTTGCACTGCCAAGAAGGTCTATATACGCAGTGCGATGGCAGTGTAACAGGCGGTAAAGATTGGCTGGGCAGATTTGTGAGAGGAGCGTATTTGGAAGAACCAACCATTTTACAGATCGGCGTAGGTTTGAACACATAAGACCAATCATCGATTGGCTCTTCTTGTGGAGATCCCATGTTCGGATAGATATCAGGGAGATGCCTAAGTGGTCGTTGAGGTACAGAAAGTTCCGTCTGGTCCATCAATGGGTCGTTTAACTGACAAGGCGAAGCAACTGGATTATGCTCCAAAGATGGTGGTGTGGGGAACATTTTGGAAAGCTCTTCTGGTCGAAGCACACCCACGCCTCGGTTATTATGTCTATTGTTGGCATCTACTCTGGTTTCCTCGTGTAGTCCACCAGATCTGTTCGACTCCGGTGGCGTTTGTACTTGAAGCTGGTTCAGATTCTGTAATATATCGTACAATTGATTAAGTAAAAGATAAAAGTAGTATGAATTAATAATAATCAAAAAACAGAAGCCAAAGAAAAACGAAAAAGAGACGCACAGTTTCGTCGCTAGAAGTATCGGGATCAGAATTGTCGAAGATTTGATCTAAATCTTTATAGGATGCTTGAAGACCTTCACTAGTAAACAGAGATCCTGGTTTCGTAGGATCATCTCTTTGCCGTCTAAGCCCATCAACATTGTTACCATTTTCTTCACCTGTTGCGTCAAATTCGTATGGATCCGTTCTTCTCCCGATACAATCTCCCTATCGAATATTAATCAAGACAAAGTGTCTAATGAAAGCATTAAACGTTTCACGAGAATAAGTAAGTTCACTTACAACATTAGCATTTGGCTCCTGTTTAATTTCCAATTTAGGTGTCTGAGATTGAGGAATCTGAGAGTTCATTGGTGGATATAAAGAGTTGCTCCGCACGTTTACCGGACTGGCATTAGATTCCTTAAAACGTTTTACAGGATGATTGAGCCATGCTTCTTGTGTAGAATAATCGTAGAGCCACGGTAAGGATTGTTCATTTTCTAAATATATATCTTCGCATTCTCTAGACGTTAAGACTGGTCGTTTTAATGCTAGTCCAGGGGCCGGACTATGCACTTGAACATTGCATGTAGAGGAAGTTGACTTTGGGCCTTGGGAAGGAGTTAATGGCGGGGCAGTGTTCGTGTGACTGGGTGGAGGTTGAGGACTAAGAGTAGGCATTGTAGGCTCTGCTGGTGGAACCGATGCTGGCTCGGAATGTGGAGTTGGAAGAGGCGAGGGTGCTGGGGAACCTGGCGAACCAACGGATGGAACTGGTAGACAATCTCCTCCTGTTGGTGGTCCCCTTGGATATGAAGGAGGTCCGCCAGGTGGTGTACTTGGCGCCTCTGTTCTGTTCAATACAGACCTATCAGAATCGACAAAAAATGATAAATTAATACTTGAAACATTGTAAGAATATTAAATGATATACATCATCGTATTGCAAATTTAATGACTGTAGTTAAAATTAACAAGCCAAGACATGCTGAGCACACTCTCACCAATGAATGTTACTAATAAACAAATCATGATACACCATATGTCTACAACAATTTCACTACGCAGGAAAAGTGGGAACCGACATTTTGACATAGTCCTTTAGCATGTTACATTTGTCTGTCAAGATTACAGTGACAAGAAGCTACAAAATCGATGCAAATAATATGTCGATGGAGGAATAGTAGTTAATCAAAAACTCATGCTTCGATTACGAACAATATCGCTGGCCACACATGCAAGACTGTGGGAGCAACAAAATATCGGAAATAGGAAAAGATGAAGCGGTGACTATTAATTCCATGAAATGTTTTGCTTATATAAAATACCAATTAATTGTATAACAATGTACAAAGCATGAAATGAAGAAAAGCGTCTTAATTTTATGTGACTTTTGTATGGGTTTTCAATTTCGTAATACTCTAACCATCAATCACGATGCAGTATATGTATAATAGTATACTAATTAGGTGCAATTACTTACTACCAACTTCCATTAACAAATACAGATATGTCAGGGATACCATTTAATATATACAATATATATACGAAATGTGCGTATTAGTTGCTTCTTTCTAACGTTATCGGAGTTGTAAGATTTTTTTACTGCAAATAAACCCTGTGTATTGTTACTTATTCAAACAAAATAACAATAAGTGTACTTCCTCTCGTATACTTTACTGGAGTTAAAGATACCTCCCGAGAAGGAGAAAGAAAAACACTGCACAACGATGTTCGATTAATGCGTTATTCGTGCAATTAGATTTAGTTATTTGTACAATATAGATAAATAGCGGAACTTTCCATAAGCGATGTGAATTAACAAATGATGTTATGGCAACATAACAATCGTATGATATTGGCATTATTGCGGTGATTAATTAAAATATAAACAAAATGATTTTCTCATTGATATCGGGGCAGAAATTACCCACCTGGGGGCATTGGCAGGGACAGAGGGACAAGCATCCCACTGGGTGGTAGAGCGTCGATGAAACGGTACGACCCTCCGTCCACCTTTATCTACTCTCTCCCTCTGAACCTGAGAGAAGGCCAGGCTCTTCCAACCCCCGGGGGTCATATACCTGCAACCGATGTATTTAATATCTCGTTTTTTCCATACGTTTACTTATTCTCAGAAATAGGTATCCTAGTACTAATTTTTGTCACTTTCGAAACTTTTTAAAACCTACACATGGCAAAATAATTCAAAGTTAAAATACTTTCAAAATGTGCAAATTGTTTACTCAGTTTGGAAGTCTTAATAGCATTTTTTTTAAAAGAAAGTGAGAAAAACAACATATATATGACTTTGTAATAATAATTTCTTGATTTAAAGTATTTATTAATTTATGATTTTGTAATTCACTATTACAAGATATTACGAAATGAATATTAATTATTGCACAGTAATTATTTATATTGGAGATTTTTATTTTATTTTTATATATGGTGCTTTTAATTTGTTATTATATAGACTTACCATTTATTGTTTAAAATAACTACGAAACTTGTATTATTGTTGGTGAAAGATTTCGAAATAAGAAAGTTTTGTTGCACAAGAGAACTAATTTCAAGAAACAATTGCATTCGAGCCATCCTCAGAAACTAAATTTACATGCACATAATATTGCAGCAGCCATTAAAAAAAAAAATTACTACCTATACTCATTTACTTGGAACAATCTACATTTCGTAAACTGTGCTATAACATGCAGACAAAATCAATTACGAACAGTAGTATTTTAAATATTATCAGATTATCAGACTGTAAAATGCAGTAAAAATGAAATATATATACTCTGCTACACATAATAAATATGCAAAGGAAAATCTAACAATAATCTAACACATTCTTTACGGATACTTCTATTTCATTTTCTCAATACTAGACATAAAGTGTTATTAGTACTATGTACTATAACTATTACTGCATTGCGTTATTTTCGCATTGTAAAGATGCATAAATGCACTTAATTAGTATAATAAAATAAGATACAAAGTGTCCAAGGTTTTAATGGCCAAACTTTGTCAGTATGCTCTAAATAAGAAACATGTTCTACAAACATAGGTTGCTTAAAATTTTATTAAAAAATTAGTAAAAGACTAACGAATACTAATTGCACTGTAACGGAGTTGGATTTACTCCGAAACAATGCAGAAATGGATCAGCAATATCTTACCGTGTTTACTACCTGAGTAAAAATTAGATTAAAAGATTAAATCGTCAAAGGTAGCATAGTACTTCTACAAATAATTAATACTCCATCTCGAAATTTTCACGGTTCTTGACAATACAAGATTGACAGCAGTCAAAAATGGAATTTATTACTCTAGTCTGGAATTTATTATGTTCAATATTGCTGATCTATTTCTACATTATACATATAGCAGTAACCGCAAGTCCGTTACTGTCCTCTGCATTCTTCATATTTCTGTCATAACTTTTTAATAAAAAGGTTTTAAACCGCCTATATTTATATAACATTTTTTTCTTGTTTGGGCTCATAGACTACACGAAGATTGGCTGTGATTAAATCCTGTGACATCCCGTACGAAAGTATAATGTATACAGTGCAGTAAAAGTTCAATTTGTTAAAGGTAATGCATTGAAAGTGTCACTTACTTTGAACAGGTACAGGAAGACTTTTGCGTTGGATCAATGAACGTCCAAGATCCCGGTTCCGTGGAAGATTCTGTCTTGGAAGCAGAAATCGGTGAACCCAAAGTACATTCTGCCCATACACGTTCAGGTAGTTCTGTAGCTGCTCGTAGCTCCTGTTGACCTAAGAGGGGATGTTCGCAACTGGCAGGACTACTTGGTGGAGAAAGAGGAGTGTCAGGTGGTGTATCGTCCATATCAGTGACCAAGACATAACAAGAGGGATAACGCATGCGAACGCCACCGACAAGCACTTCCACTAACGGTGGAAGTCCTGCTTCTACGTTACTGCCGTTAATTGGATAAAAGTGTTTCCATTCTTCCAGAAGTTGACTGTCTGTACGTCCAACTGGGCCAGTTAATGTGCCTGCTAGTCCATAAGGAGCCAGAATCACTGCAACAGTATTAGATAATTGTTACGGAAAGTCTTACACAATTAAGAACCTACAGCAACAATTTATACATTAATAAATGTTAGTCATAACACAGAGTTAATATGTTTCGTGGGTTCTACCTTTAACTCCAGCTTGAGAAGTTTGTGTGCGCTGCAAGCAAGCCCTTGTAAGATGTCGTACAGCAGGGTGCTGCCTGACATCCACACTTGCACATACGGTGCTTTCTCCATGGACAAAGAATGCAAACGAGAACGATAGGTGGCTACTGTAAATAGTAATAAAATTGTTTTATTTTAATTCATGAGAGGAAGATGGGTATAATGATGCACAATTATTGAGTGAAACGATATTGTTGAAAAACATGCGAGAACGTACCTACTGCAACGATGTTTCTCGAATCCATCGTAAGGTTGTACGAACCACTTCCCTAGTCGAACAAAATCACGAGACAGTAAGCATCGTTCGATCAAGTTATGCAAAGCCTTGAAAAGAAGTGACCGGCACTCATAAGATAATCCGCTTTCCCAAGAACCTTGTTCACTTTCTGAAAATATAATAAATATTCACATTTTAGATCGTGCCTAGGATATTATTGTATAATTAAAAAATAGTTAAGAAGTTAGCTTCAGAATCGGGCAATGTATCGATTATACAATTACACACGTATGCAACTTGTACAATCAATTTTGAACTTTACATATCGTTCCTACGTCGCACACTTTTTTCCCCAATATTCCATAAAAATTTCATAAATTCTACTGTAGAAGCATGTTTGTTATTTTCCCGCGATCTACTTTCTTCAGTGAATCAAGGCAATATCCATTCTTACTGATCGAAAGACACGGTCGATTCCATTGTGAAAGTAACACAGTTCGCGAATGAAATTACAGCGAATCACGTCGAACATAAGAGCTTTGTAAAAGACAAAAGAAACGTTCACTGGAAAAAACTAAAATGTTGCAGAATCATTTATGGAACGGGATCAATGCTACCGGATTTTAGAATACAATACTAGTACGTCTTTCTGTTATCCCGAGGAATTAAAAAAGGGTGCAATGCATGTTTTATAGTACATTTTGTGTTTTACTCATGAAATAGTAAAGAACTTTACGCCTCGTGAACATTAACTCCACGAGTACCGCGATGAGCGTGCTAGTTTCACTTTCTAAATTAATTTAATATTACCAGTACACACGTCGCATAGTGGTCAGTTTAGATGCTTAAATCTGAACAATAAGAATTTATATTCTGAAAAATTATTCGGTATAAGCAAATGTTTCGTACTAAATATGGAAAGTGATTCTGCTGTTATTTATTGTAACCCATATTTCTTCGTAAAAGTAATCGAACTCGTTAAGCAATGAAATGGAGCAATGAAAATAGCCTGTTGCTATTTTTATGTATTAAAATAGATTTCCAAGCAAATAATTTTCATCGTGCAATTATTTTTTTTCATCGTGTAACCATTACTAAACAACTGATGCCATTAATCTTCTACCGTAATTCTAATGGTACTGAACAGAATTTACTAAGGCTTAATAAAATCACTTTACAAGGGACATCACCGACAATGTATTTTTCCTATTGATACTATCCTGTGACGCAATATATTTTCATATTTCTTGATGGTCTTAGTGCTCAAAGGCTTGGCTTATCTAGGACTAACGGGTTACAGGTTGGTTCCGCGATTCGTGTACTCCTCGCGATGCACAATGATGGAACCTTGCGTTACATTGCACCGACTTGCAGACAAGTACATTCAGTTCAGCGACCCTGTACGGAGAAACGGTCTAACCAACGTTACTACTTGGCTCGCTTTGCACACCTTCTTTCTCCGAAACAAAAGCATACGGGATTTCCTACGACAATATTCATTAAATTCGCGACGTACCACTTTCGAATTCATTTAATTCCTAACGGAGGAATTGTTATTCTTTTTTGGAGGGGAACAATTTAATAGCAATTCTATTTTTCTGCACAAATTTTCGTAACTAATGTAGTTGCATATCGATTTCTTACTATTGTTTTGGCTAGTTGTCGATTCGTGAAAGGACGTTGCATTGAATAACGAATCAAGATCGCAGGGGGAAAATATGATATGTTTATTCTTGTTGAGATACCTTAACAGGAATCATTTGTAAAGGGAAACAACCCGCACTAAGTTTAAAGATATAAATCTTTTAATAATAAAGTAAACAGGAAAATACAAATGCAAGACTAAATAACTTCAATAAAGGAGAGAAATAATTGTATAGGTTCGTACAAAAATCAATATTAAATGTCAGCTATTGAGCTCTTTAACTAAAATTGTTGGTTCAATAACGCTGCGTGGCTGATTGCATATTTCATTGTGGTTAGTTAGCTGATAAGCTAATAAGTGCACGATGTTTTGTCAGAAGACCAGAGACATAACTATGGTTGTAGCAATTAATGTTTTTCAAAACCAAATGAACTCAGTTTTTGTAATGATGGAATGAGAATGGATAGTGAGTGTTTAAAAAAAGTAAAATGTTTGTGTCAGAAAAGAAGAACCCGTTTGAAACTGACCATGAAAGAGTACAGAAGTATATTGTGTATTTCTCTAATTCTTATTACTTTCTTTAATAAAGTGTTCTAGTTTCGTACTTTAAAATTGTTTCCCTATAAAGAAACGGAAAATGTGATTAATCTTGACTTTTCCCACGGATTTCAAATATTAACCTTTTGTCCAGCGTATTGAACATTGGGTTTTTATCGGCAATTCCATTGTATGGAAATTTTTTCTTGAATTGTTTAAAAAGCTTTTAATAGCTTATTAATTATTTCAATAACCACGGTGACTCACATATTTATTCACACGATGCTCATATATTTATGAATTCGCACAATACGTATTATGTATCTAGGTTGCTACACGCTAATTCCACACAAGGGTAATAGCACTATTCTTAAAACTTGTAAGAATTTGAACGAATCTGCGAGTACATACATATATACGTTTTTATGCTGAATCGTGTACTTATTACGTGCCGCAATTACATACTGCGCCAATACTTTTATCCACCGGGCAATACAGTTAGCCATTGGGCTTGTCCATAATAGTTAAATGTGTAAAAAAATTCTATTACTTACCACATGCGATAAGTTCCGGTGACACGAGACCGGAGAGATCAGGTTCCTCGCCATACCAGAAAATCCAGAGCTCCTTGGCGGCGGTAAGGGAGAGGGGTGGTGGTGCAGGCGAGGGTGCGATGCCCAGGTCGAAGATGCCAGCTCCGGTTGCCGGGCCGGAGGTAGCCGGCGTTGCGGCGACCCTCCGCCACACGCAGAGAATGTCACCCGCGAGGCACCGCGAGAAGCTTGAGAGCACCGGGTCCTCGAGGGGGGTGCCCCCAAAATCGCCGGCAACTTCGCCCCACACGAGCTTCTTCCATTTAATGCCGCAGAGGTCCGTCTGCCAATCAAATAACAGTGAAATCTACCGTTAGTTGACTTTGTATATATTTCACGCCGACTGCAAACCTGCAGACACTTTGCATGGAGATTGTAGTTAGTGAGGGTGCTGTTATTAGCTGCGTGTTATTGCTACATTGTGATTAAAGTGATGAGAACGTTGTACTGAATATAAGCAACGGTCTCGCGCGGTTCGTTTTAATACTTTGCACAAGGCGAATCGTGTGGCCGAATGTACAGGTATTTGCTTGATCCTTGTATTGTGTTCGGGTCTATATGACTTTGCTTTACATTAGTGTAACTCTTTTATTTCACAAGTTAGCATTTCTTTTTACTTAATCTTGCAAATGAAATAAAAAAGTAAGGCTCTCTTCTTAGTTTTTATTTCAATTTCGAACTTTGACATAAGAATGTTATGCTAATCTAAAACCAAGTTCGGGTCATATAGATTCGAACAAATTGTGAGGGTTAGTGTAATATTGTAGGGTTATACTCGTTCCCTGAACAAGATATCTACATTAAATAAAATATAGGTTTCCGGTTGTTTTTCTTTATGTTACATATTTGAAAGCAATTTTCATATTTATGGATTAGTAAATGAGGAACGGTCTTTCAATTCTAATAATGTAATGACGATTATTTGAAAGAGTCAACGGATCTATATTCTTCAACCCTTTTAATTGATTAGAAACCGACTTCACAGTAACACGATTTATTGTAATTCTTCTTCGGATTCTGCTTGTATGCCGGAGAACAAAGGTTATTAAGTTTAAACGCTAAGACAGAACTGACTTATCACAAGTTCAATTCAGGATTATCATGTGCTTGTTCGATTATCACTTCTGGTAAAAAAAGCAGGTGTACAATAATAGACCTTTATTGATTGATAGTTTTAATATTTTACTTCCTTCTTGTATTAGTAAAAATAAACAAATCTTATAGTATTCAAAAGGTTTTTATTGCCCTTTCTTTATTTTTAGTGCAAGCACAATATGTTTATTATAACTTCTTCAAGTTTATTACGTGAGAGCATTCCTACAATTTCTAACCATATCACGATTAGGATATTTAAGGTGAAAAAGGTTCTATATACTACGAACCAGAAATATCGCACTTTAATATCAAATCGCAACTTTAAACAGGAAGTTAAATTCAAGGTATTTGAATTATTTACGTTACGATCAATTATTTAAAACTTAATTAAATACAAAAGTAATTAATACTTGGTTTCGAATATTACAAAATATATATTAGGAAAGATCAAATTATTATTAAAGATTATTAATACCTGGATATTGATTATCATTGCACATGTGTCAATAATTCTACTGTTTATATACGCACAGTATTAACGAGGAAATTTATTGGTGGGAATAATTAACCCTATCACTATAGACCTTTCTGAAGGAAAGCGTGCGCTATGTCTGGCTGAGTGACAGCAGTAATCGCCAATCGTGTATAAAGTACTTTCGCGAATTAGATTTTTGCCCATAGATTATAAGATATTCAGTTTTTTTCAGTATGTTATATTTTTATTTATGAAAAAAAGAATGTTTAAACAATATATTTAGTGAACTTATGAATAAGTAAAAGGAATACAAACAAATAGTTGCCTTGAAATGCATTTATGTAAACAAAAAAGAAAGTCCGGCCTGAGAGCGCTGATAGTATGTTAGCAATAACAAAATATTTAATTTATATTTGAGGTCTCAATTATCGAAGACAGGTTATAGATTGCAGGGACTGCATTGATAATTCGTTGACCATTGAGAAAGGTCGGTCCTTGAACTTTCGCCGCATTCTATTTCCATTTGTCACGCAACTTAACAAATCGTTAATTAAACGACAAATAATAGAATCTCCTTTAATGCACGGATTCATCGAATGTCAGAATGAGATTTCGAGAATATTTATTTGCAAATAGTACCTAAGAATTAATATAATCTTCGATACCAAGAAATCAAGTTATGCACGTACAATTTTTCGGTACCAAAAGATCAAATTCATATTTGTCATTTACTGAAATGGTTTTGGGCCCTTGTTATTTACACTTCAATTTCAATCTCCTAGTTCCTTTTACTTTCACTTGTATTAATTGACAATAATGAAAAAAATTATAGATTTCTTATAATGCTAAGCAGTACGTACGTAATTACTATGAACATAAAAAATTCCAAAAACGTCGTGAATTTAGGCTACAAATGCAGATCAATTTCTTTTCTCGAAATTAGAGGAAATTCTAAGGCATTTTAATAAATTAAATTTTTCCAATCCTACTCTCAAAATAAATTTCACTTTTTAATATATTCATAATCGAGGGAATAGAAGATACTATATAGCAACAGAAAACAGTAAATAGGGAAGAAATATTTGCACCACAAGGTAGCGTTCTAAAGTAATATCAAGTTGCATTGTTGCTGTATTGAACCTTCCATTTCTGATTATACTGCACTTTTAAAAGACGCTAATGAACTTGAGTTCAATAGGAAGGAAAAAGCATGATAGAATACGTCAGGCGCAATCTTAGTTATGTCCAAGGTCGGCGTGTAAGAAGAAATGTGTTATCTTGGTTAGCGGGAGTTCATTTACCTTGGCCTGATATCTTCGATGTACCTCATTGGTATACTTTTTATTGGCTTTTAGGCAATTAGTCAATCTTTTGCAAATTTCTGGCGTTTCGTTTAAAGTGAACCACTGCTATTGATGCATACAGTGGTGGGCAAAACTATTTAGCGATTTAGTAGAAAAGCGTATATAACTATGACGTTAACACTTAGCCCACCGATCGGGGAGATCTCCCCCAATTCTCAGTTCTCTGTGGCGCGTGCGGTCGGCTAATTGTTAATAATTGCTCTTTTTTCATCTTTCTATATAGATCATTATTTATAATGCTACATGCATACATATACAGATATACATAAACAAAATAGGTAATATATAATTTAAAATATAAAATTAATTGTTTCAACAATTTTGTCGGTCAAAATCAGTAAGAAAAGTTTCTTTTTATTTCAAATGGAAGGCAATCTTCATTAAATCTTACAGATATTGTTGAAAAAGTGAAGTCATTTTTTCGTTACTTTTGATCATTATCGATTTTTATTAATATTATTAATAATAAGTATCTATGTTTTAATAAAGATAAAAAGTAATTCAGATGAGTTTGTTACATGTAGTATCAGGTACTTCTTCTTCAATAACCAAAACAAAACTTTCGTCATCAATTTTGTCAATTTCCATCGCCAGTAATGGGTACTTGTATATAAAAACAATTTTCGTTATTGATAATGGTTATTGGTAACCAAGAAAATTGGAATCATTTATCATTGTTATACGCAACCAAAATCATTTCAACAAAGATATTAATTCTTATTCCTTAACTTTTTAAGTTTGGGCTATAGCAGTTACGATTTCTGCACATAAGTAATAAAAATATCGTGTACCGATCAAGGAAATGTTACAAACAACTAAATTATATTGAATTAATATTTAAACATATCGTCATTACAGATGTACCAATTCCCTTGTCCAGGATAAGAAGCCTGTATAACATATTGTTATTAGTTATGTATTGCTTGCTATATTGATGCAGTTCTATTTTCGTATATAGGCAAGTAAAATATTATTTCAATATTTATACCTATACGTTTTTATACTGAATCGAGTATTGTGCCAATACTTTTGCCCATCAATGTACGTATTAATAAATGATTGTCCAGTCCAACTTACAGTGTAATATATAATAATTATTTTCCTAAGTTGCTGAAAAGATTACTTTGCACTTTGTATACAAGGGGCACAGTTTAAAGTGTGAAATGTGGCCTTAACGACGATTACCGGACAATACTTTTAACTTTTTTTTGCGAGAAACAGTAGTTCACAATTAAAAGATAAGTATAATCGCCGACGGAAATATAGAAAACACGTCTTCCTAAATATTTTAAAACTTATTGAAGTTAGAAAGATTATTCAAAGGGGAAAGTAATCAGTTACAAGCTTTTGTATCTAAATTATACATTAACAATTTCTACTTTTTTACTTGTGCGCTTGAAATAAATTCTGAATTCAGTTTAGTGTAATGGCATAGATATATAAGGGTTGTCACAATAAAATTCTTATTTGCATAGGTCAGGCCTATAACATTTTGCTATCAGAAATACTTTTATAGCATTCTCGATATATAACTAGATTGAAAACTCCATGTCATTAACAGCTTTGTGTTTGAAAACAACAACAAAACGAACAGGTTGTTTTACACACTTTCTCGTTATTTAGTACAATGAACACGAACCGCGGCGCCACCATAAACACGTCTATCTCTCGTATGGCGCCACGATGTGTCTGCCGGAGTAATAAAGGCACGCGCAGTTGCGAGCAGGTCGCGCGCTCCTCGGCCAATCAAACGTAGGCGTTTTCTTACGTCACTCTGTCAGCTGACATAATCGGAACAAATTCAAATAAGAGCGGAAGTCTGGTATGGTCTGGTATAGAAAAAAAAGGATGTCAACGATACGCGAGATCGGGAACCAGCAATTAACCTTATGTGCTATTTGATTTTTGTATTTAGTTTTGTATAAATTTCGAGATACGTGCAATAATTTGTACACACTTATTTATCATTCTATCACATAATTATATGTACATGATTTATATCTTTCAAATATCAAGGAAATTAATACGGAAAGAAATTGTTACAAATGAAATGTTTGTTTTAAGCGGAAGTTTCATTTTGGTTTGCTCACGTATTATCGCATTGGAGATTTTCTTCCAGTAACGAGGTGTATAAAACGCTGTTGGACATCAATTTGAAAAATCCAATGTCAAACATTCATAAACATTAGAAAAATATGATGTTACGAATGCAAATAATTTTTACTCGCAACAGGGTCTGTGACCTGTAGTTAAGGGGTTAAAAAAGAATCGGTTTCTGAAGTAAGGGCGCGCGATGGCGCCTATCGTGTCGACGCGACGAAATAATCGGTGAGCAAAGGCGCCCATCGTAACGCTATAGGACTGTCAAGCTTGCTGATCAATACAAGCAAGGCGACGTGCAAGGCCGTCCGCGTGAATTCAACTCGCGGATCCCCCACATTCCCTCGGTTCATCCTGCCATACGCACCTCTATACGTATTCCTTGTCTCTCGCAATACCATTCCTCGTAGCCTGTTTTTTTCTCTCATTTCCTATTTCACCATGTCAATTTCGAATCCTGTGTCAATTACCCTTTTCCCTGCTTTCTCATCGCCTTGCATTTTCATTGCGAAATCTCAAAATTGCGCTCACCGAATATTGTACTTTATTAAACCCACTATCGTATAACTATTTGGAACATCCAGAATATAAACAATTTCTATTTCCCTTATGAGTTAATCCTTTTTTGGTTGTCAATTCACAATTGATTCACAACTCTTATAAAGGTGAAGCAACAGTTTATATAAAGCTTATCGTTATGAGATATGAAATTTCTACGATTTTGAAAATTTGCGATTTACCTTTAGATATTTGTCTGGTTACACGAATACTCACTGCAATCGATATGCATGCAAGCAACAAGTACTCGTCACCTCGACATCTTCCTTTGTTATTTTCGTTTCGATATTACAATCAGATACATTATTTATGGAGGAAATAACTCCACGGATGAATTATAATTTTGCAACTTTTTGATTTTTAATCAGTGCGGTAAAACTCTTTTATATGCAAGTCCTATCTTAAAGATTGAAATATAAGTTTCTCTGGTATAAAGCTAAGATTAATAAATGAAAAAGCATATTTAATGACGTTATGATGTAAATCTAAATATCATATTAAAGCTGCCGCTATAGAACATCATTCCAATGCAATTACCATAAACGTGTACTTATAGCAGCATGAAAAACTTTCATGTAATAAACGAAGAAAAAAAGAGATAGACAAAAACAACGTTATTTCTCACAGTGAAAATTAAATTATATTAGAACTGTTGGCAAAACAATTTATAACACTTTTCGTTCAAAGCTTTCATATTTCAAAACGTAACACAATTTCCAATACCTTTCATTTGATGCGCCGTAATATCGAAGAAAAGAACAAAAGCCTATAGAACGATAAAAAATGTAATGCACGTAAGTATCGACGTAGCTTCCGATGTTACAATTATGACTTCCTGCGCAACACAGTTCAAATCGAAAATCGAATTCTTGATCCCATCATGAAGGGGGAAAAATGCTGAAGAACGCGTCAATGAAGACAGAAGAAACTGTACAATCTCATTTTTAAAGCGGTGGTGTACGTTTCTGTGCGCGTAGAACGTAGCTACAGCTGTAAATTCCCATTTCTGTTACTGCCCTCCTTATACGCTTGCCGTTAAAGCAGCACGAACATTACATTCACGTGCGTAACGAAGCGGAATTCTCTTGCGTACAAGCCACTCGAAAGTGGATACAGTACGTTTGTACGATGCCACTGACGTTCATCTTTCTTTTCTGCGTGATATCATACTTCCTGCGTGAATTCTTCTCATTTCGTTTGAATATCATTATTTCAAATTTAAAAATTCTCTTCCTGTTTGAAGATAAAATCGCCTGACTATACATGTTATTGGGCCACTTCAAGATGCTTTGCATATTTGGTAAAGAATATTTTGTAGTCTTTGGTTTTACATGTTCATCTTTGTTTAATTACAAAGTATCACTTCCTTTTTGAAGATGAATGTATGTATTATTATCAATATTCAGTCAGCGAACCGAATTTATGAAGAGTCATTGATGTTCTCGACACAATTAATGTTAACAAAATGCATTGTGGGGTACAGTAATCAGTTTGAGGAAGACAACAATCATGCAAATGCTGCACGAGCTATGAGCAACATTAATAAACTGTTAATATAATCATTGGTAAACGAGTCAAACCAGTTGCCGGTATCTGTTTATTTCTAAATATGTATGTAAAAGGCACTTCAATACATCCACTTTTTGATTCAAAACCTATTGAATTTTTCGAACTAGGCAAAGACTACTTTCACGATTATTTTTCTCAGTTTGATAATTCGATGCTACAACTCCCATTTGTCCTTCTTTACTTCCTTTATTCGCCATGATAAAGAAAATTGTAAAGATATGCTGAATAAATTAGTTCGCCATATGTACATACGTTGGAAAAAAATCCAGGTATAATCGAAACTGCGTTGTTCGAAGGAGCACTGTATATTAAGAGGGGCATTCCCTGTGATATCTTGACAAAAAAAACTTGTTTTTTCATTATTCCAAAAAATATATATGTATATTTGAGAACGTACTATTAAATTTTAGAAGGGAAATTTTAAGTATTTTAACTCCGATATTCCTCTTTGTACACCCTTCGTGGTGAATGCTTCGAGTCCCTGACCGCACCCCAGGTTTGTCGCTTGTCCATATATACCTGTTTCTATTGTTCGTAGTATCCCGAAAGGCTAGAATTAAATGAAAAATGGGGAAAACGAAGGTATCTTGCATGCAGCTGGGATCGGCTGTTATTGTAAGTATTGTAAGTTTTCACAAATTTAGTACCTTTTGAGTATGAAACTTTAAATGTGCTTTTCTCGAAACGTAATTTTTTCACTTGGCATGCTTAAAATCTCAAGAACTACTTGACCGATTGCTCTGAAATTTGTACACGTTATTTCAAATGCTATCTGCTTTTGTTGGTACCAAAATCATATTTTTGCGCTGAGTTTATCATACTCTTTTTACTATCAAATTACCGAAAAAGGAACAAACTTTCGGAATTTGCAAGTATTCGCCATTTTGCCAATTTTCAACATAAATTATTTCGTTTGGTATAGACGATAGCCATAATCATACTGAGTAAAATTTTGCAACGCTCGCAGAATTCCCTCCTAATATGTCGTATACGCATCAATATTCGAATATCTAACATAACACTTTTTGCAATTTGATGTTATTTAATAAACGTTTAATGTTTTGTAAATAATTATTACTCCGACACTGTTCCTGCCGCTATTAAACCATTGTTTTGAACATCTTGTAACTAGATTTATGAACTCATTTTTCCCCGCTACTGTTTTAGCATCGCTTCCCTTGTCGTAAAGATTCCACGATTTCTATATTATATTATACATACATGATCCTAATTTTTTGAAAAATTAATCGTCTTCTCAAGCAAGAAAAGCAGTGAAATATGAACTTCAATTCTGAACACATTACGTCCAGTTACAAGTAATGGGTAAATTACAATTTATATATCTTTTGAATGTATGTTCATCTCACTTTTATAACTAACACAACTCTTGTTATCCATAAATGTATCTTTCTTAATACTTTCCATAACACGTTCTCAATCGATATTGTATTGTGGGAAGATCTTTAACATTATATAAAATTTAAAGATACACGAAGTTAACTCAAACAGTGTAAAACATTTTTATCTGCATTCTATCCTCTTACTTTTAAGTATAGTTTCATGTAGGAGGATAACAATTGTTATCTAATTTTGTATTTTCATGTATATAAGAATAATTGTTTATGTTTATAAGTATGTAGAGAACTAATTACATTCAAAATTGAATGCTTAAAATTGATTATAATTTAATATAAACATTTTGAATAGCATAGCTTAATATTAATTTATTTTCCAATACCAGAATATGGCCATGTGTCTGGACGTGAGTTTAGTAGCAAATTCTACAAGAATTTCTCGACAGTCTGTCCTGTCTTCCTACTTTGGGTCGTTTATGTTTTACATTCTTGTTGAAAGTATTACTAACATGCATACTCTGTTCTTTCTCGATTTCTTGCTTACTCCAGATGAAGCTGAACATTAAACTCTTTTTATACTCAACCTCCTACAATTTTTAAGGGAGTATTAAATTCGGAGCTTCTGTGGGGAGTATATTAATCATTTATCTAAGGATATAAATTACTATCAGCTTCCAATATCTTTCCAAAAATTTGGCATAAAATATCATGAGTAAGAAGTATTTAGTTTGATTAAGCATAAGCACGTTTTTATCCGTAATATCTATTATATTCTTCATGATTTAATTTGAAGTTTTTAAGAAATCATAATTAAGAAACTATATAGCAGAAAAATGTAGTATATTTTATTCCCAGGCTAATTAATTCATCTAAAGTCGCCAATTTTGAACCACTCTGTACAATTTAATTCTGCATGCTCTAAATATGAATATATTTAATAGAAAGAAGAAAACATTAGTAACTAGAAAACGTGATACCTAAACGACTTTAAATACGTGCCTCCCAAAAGCAAATATAAAACGGTTTATTCGGAGTAATAATTTACTTATACGGATTAATATTCATCGAAATAATACAATTAATATCACGTACGACAAGTGTCGCCGTGCAAAGAAGAATGATTAGAGAGACACTGAGTATTTTCTATTATATCAGTACGTTCTGTTGATTTCTCGGGCGAGATACGCGAAGCACGCGGCTTCTTCGTCGACGAAGTCACTAGGCTAGATTATGCTGAAACTGGTGCTCCGTGGAAAGAAACAGGAGAAGCCAACGGGGGCTTGACCAGCCTAGGTGAAAGCCTTGCACCACGAGGACGTGACGTGTTAAGACTACAAGAGAGTTTACAAACCGCTCGATTTTGAGCTCGCCACTTTTCCTCTGAGCTGACCTCGGAGTACTTTTCTTTTTTTTTTGTTATTCAATTTTTCGAACCGACATGCCACGTTCAATGGACCGCGATCAAATTCTTCGCTCGAAATGAAGATCAAGGATCACGACTTTGGGTGCGCTTCACTACTTAATCGGGCTCCGAGAGGAACGATGATTATTCTGATCATGCTGATTATTCAGCTTTCTAGAGAGTAAAAATCATGAAGCAAGTACTCTTAGGCTCTTAAGATTCCAGCTTAATTTTTAAAATTACCAATAAATTATCAACTCAGAAATAATTAATAAGAATTGTTACAACCAGATGTGTCAAGTGTACAATAAATTATTACTGGCCTTTTGTTTGACTAGGCTTGTCAGCAATAACATTTGTTTCTTTCTTTCATAACTCGCGTCGTGCAAAAATGAAATGTGTGATTTAATTTGAACCTAGTTTAATCATTTCGTTGCTAAGCATTCTTAGGTTTACTTGTTTTCATTAAGGTTAATTAGTATCTATGAAGTAAGTATAAATCTGCTCCGATTTTTTGATATTACTTATTATAAACAATGCGGTCTGTTTAATCACATGAACCATGTAATTTTTCTCTTAAACGAAACTTGAAACAAGGTCAGGATGCAAAATTCATTAGTTACGCAGTAGATTGAATGTTCCCCGCTTTTTGCATTAAAAGAAAATTGTATGTCAGAAAGTATACAAATTTTTATATATAAATATTAATTCTGTTGAAATCAATCTATTATTTATAGAAACTCGAATAACGATCAGCAAGGTGGAAAAAATATTTCTTTGGTCTACATATCGATGAAATGAAAGGATGACAACCGGAGTAAGTTACAGAAGGCTGCGTGACTGCGTGCATTGCAGTCACTCCAACGTGACCGAAGAGGGAAGTTTATGTGATTTATTTGGTTCACTATTCAAATATCATACATATTTTCTCGGCTAATCACAATAAAATATTATTTCTTAAACGCTTCATACAATCAGAATTTTATTATTGAAATCCTGAAGTATCAAGACATGGAAAATTATGAGCTGATTGGAAGTCAACGTATGACCTTGTTTGTAATAATTTTTGTTTCATGAGAGAAGTTATTATGTTGGTATAATCAATATGCATGGTTAATTATTTGTAAACTCTAGAGACATCTTTAGTGTCTGGTTCATCATAGTTGAAATGAGAACCACTGTGGTCGAGCATTGCTCCTAACTGGCTGTTGCAGCTCGAATTTTACCGTGAATACAAAGTGTTTATTAGACTGTGCACAAAAACTGTCAACTTCTCGGAGCTTCTAAAGGTTTTGATCATTTAAAAAATTACTACACCAATTACTAGAATAATCTATGTTCCGTACGATTAATTTCAAATTTGTTATTTGTTCACCTTTCTTTAGGGTAACGCTATTTTTTTAATTGTGTGAAATACATTATTAATCTTCCGCTGGCATTTCGGGCGAAAATATTACCCTTCAGGACTTTCTTTCAACTTTTTATTTTTATTGCAAAAAGGTTTAAACATTTCACGTAAGTATCACTTGTATATTAAATTAGAGACTTTAATAAGTATCTCAGAATTGTTTCAAATTTTGTTAAAGCCTAGAACAATAAAAAATTAAGCCTGGGAATAAAAGATTCGTTATGCCGACCGCGTTAGTGAATAACCACTATGCCTACGGAGGGTGAAAATACAACAATCGATAAGAAGATAAATAAAATAATACTGTTACAAAAATGGTAAACAAATGTAAAATGTCTTGCTGCTCCATTTAATGTTATTCTTGTTTAAGAACAGTGACCAAACAATAAATTCGTACGAAACTATCCAGATAACTTGAATTTGTATGTAACCATAATTTTTATTATTTTTAATCATTTTAATTCAGAATTATACAAACGACACATTTAGTAAGATTAATGTCGCTCACGAATTTTATTATATCAACATTAAAAAAAACTTTCTCTTTCATTTGCAGACATAAATTTCCAATCAAATGGCTCCACTTTAAAATGTACCCCGACTTTGATTAAAACTTTCTTTTAAGCTTCAAAACTTCCTTAAACATAGAACTAGTTAATTCTCTACTCTAGATCCGTTCAAGGTAATTATCAACGCAAAACAATTTGCCAATGACAGAATGTTAAATAACATAGCGATTACAATACTCTTTTGCCAAAGCCTCATATGCTATGTGGACGTTTACCGAGAATTTTCGAAATAATTTCGCGAATTGAATTCATGTGGAACAGCTGAGGACGACGAACTGTCGTGGACGTAAATGAATATCATCGGGGAAAGCTATATACAAGGGGAGCCAGAACGAAAAGTCAAACAAGCGTAATATTTCCCACAACTGTCGAAGCAAGATTTTTAAACACGACAGATCGTTCAACTTTGAATTTGAATGCAGGATCAGAGAGAACGTGTCATCCAATCAAGGAAACGGTTGAAAATAATCGTAATTGTGGTCGATCAATAAAATGGTAACGCTCTGTGAAGCTCGCTTTCTCAATGGGTTGGCCTTAACTACTCCTATCGCGATCTTTGTCGGTCGCGTTATCTCGATGACGTTTAAACCCGAAAATTTCCCACAAGAAAGCACTAGAAGAGACTTTTGTTTTACAGTTACGAAGGCAAACTGCTCGACCACGAAACGGAAAGAGAACGAAAACTATAGCAGACCCCTCATTCAGATATGGATGTTTTGATCGACTGTTCGTGGGAATGCGGTGTGGCGCGAGTTTAACAGAAAAATGTGTCTGTCTCGCCGTTATACTCGTGATAAGTATGTGTATACACGCGCCGCGCGCATACTGCATGGTCAAAAAGGAGACAGAAAAAGAGAGAGCAGGCTAGAGGTCTTGTATACAGGTCGTTTCTAAAATAGGTTCCTAAACTTTGGAGCATATTCAGGAGATGTCCTATAGCCAAAAGGAAATTCTTTAAATACACACCTGTTAATCGCAACAAAATTCTTGTTCACTTAAAGGAACGTACTATGAAGTTTATAAGTGCACATGCATGATTAGAATACAGATTGTCTTTTGTAGATACTTGTAAGTATTATTCATGTTTTATTTCATGTTTTTATAACACATGAATATGGGAATACTGTAAGAACAATGAAATTTATACACGGAGAATTTTGCAGTTTTTGATATTGACCTGAATAATTACGTATGTTCGAGCAATGTCTGTCCTACGAATCGAGGAGAACGAAAATTAATTTAATAACGAGGAAAACATCGGCTGACAATACACGCGTATATATTTACAAGCGTGGAAACTGCAATTGATAATATATGTTAGCAAATGAAATTTGTCAGAGAAATAGTAGGAAGCCTGGTGAAAAACGTAACGCTAAACAGCATATATGTATGTGGTCCACTTGCTGCTTCAGTTTAAACCTATAAGCATAGACTTGCAGTTATAAACGTACATATATTGTTGGGAATATTCCGTGCAACGTCCATAAAAGAAGAAATATAACGAGGCTGTTGGCGTGCCAATTACGTGTAATCGGTTAACCTAACCAGAAATGAGTTTCGATCACAATTTCAGAAATAGTTCAGATATTTTTAAAAATTCGAATGGTCAACGAGGAGGTATATAGTTGTAGCAATACGAGAGAAAAATATTTTCACCCAAGTTGTAGCACGCTTGAAACGGAGTGAAATACGCTCCTGATATTCGAGCACTTATTTTCGAAACATCCTGTAGGCAGGTAGAAGTGTACGAAGAATCCATATACATCGATAGGTTGGTATGTATCGCAGTAGCACCTCGAAGTTCGAGGTTCGTGGGGTTCAACGAAAAGGAGTTCCTAGACTCGCCGGACCAGAGCAAACGAAGACTTTCGAGCGGTGCAACCATTGTCTGACACAGTTTTCTGGCTCCGTTGAAAGGCGAAAGGAATGTTACGAGAGACGATCTCGTTATCTGTTGAGAGAGGAGGCGAAAGCGTTGCGTTCTCAAGAATTCGTTGAAGGATCGTCCGAGGAGAAACACACCAACTGCACAACGCACGCAGCAACAGTCAAACGATATTCATTGCGATCGAAGTATGTACATGTAGATGCAGCAGCCACCGGTCAGCCCTGCTGCAACCTCCTTAATTCTCTCACGAGTGGAAAACTCAGGGCCGACATGAATCAGGCATGACATTGGGTCGCATAAACTTCAAATCCCACTGACGCGTACATATACGCCTGCGCATCTACATATCAGACAACTATGTGCGTAAATATATACGCTATAGGTGTATTTTATGTGCATATAGATCCATATATACACATATCTATGCACATAGATGATTGTATATAGGTATATACGCGTATATACACAGTACTGGTTAAACGGGGAGGGGAGTGCCGCGGTACACAACACCGACGTCGACAACGAACGATCGAGTACTGCCCACGGGAATTCTCCGATATATAGGTTAACCCGGGCGACTTCTGCTCGCAACGTTACGCGGTACCGTTAAACAGACGTTGGACAACTTGTTTCCGGCTTGCGTTGCTAGAGCCTCGTTCGTCCAAATTTCCAAACACAAGAAAGATATGCCTTCTGACTCCTTTACAAGAGTGGGGCTCACTGATCACTCACCAGTGCGAAGAAATTCGTGTGGCAGTCCTCCAGGCTAGCGCCGTTCGTTTGATGCGACGGATGCGTCATGGCTTCTCCATCGTACGCCGTACACTCATTAGCAACACTTCTCGCGGCGGCGCGCCTCTCTCAGCCCCGAAAATTACACGGCGAGGCCGCTATTATTCGAGAACATTTAGGAGGGTTTTCACTTCTCAATGGCGACCGTAAAATGGCGGACGATGGGAAACAACAAGCGCAGCCGCCCGAGGCGCCCCCTACTGCTCACTCGCGCAGTTCGTTTCGACGACGAGGAAGAAGATGGCGGCGCTCATCAGGCATGGTTTACTCGTGAATCCTTTAAAAAGTTCATCCACTATTCTTGCCGCAAACACGGTTAGTGCAGACACTTCACGTACACTTTTCAATCACCATTATCACACAGCACCCCGAATTAGGAGTGAAGCAGTTTAACTTGTATACTACGCGCACTAACGAGACCATCGTCGTTTTACAGACGGGCCTGCGATACGATGTAGCTCGTTTCAAGAGCAAGATACCGCCCAAAGCAGTAGTACACACGTTCGGCAATGAAAATAGGTCTCTCAGTGCCAAGGGGTAAGTAATTTAGTCAGCTGAAACACGAATTAGATCGAAATATTCGCGTTACGTCGCGCCGATGGCTAACTGGCAGAGGACACACCGTGGCCATATTGCCGTTTGCCACCTCTCCTTCACGCGCCGACCAATGAACCACTGTATTTGACAGCCCCTCAGGTCTGACTCACTCATTCGTGGCACCCCCGTTTTTCGTCAATCGTTGTGCAACTCTTCCTTTCCGTAGATACATCTGGAATACTATACATGGGTGCATACTAGAGATGAAATGAAGTATGCCTGATACTATGAACTTCGACTAATACTATGTTTGAATTCATTTAACATCACGGAACTGGGTTCAAAAAATGTAGTTTATGTTGAAATAATTATGACGATAGATTGTGTAAATAATGAAAAGTAAAATTAAAACATATCAATCGCTACTTAAATATTATATCGATAACTATATGGTATCACACAGTTGATAACAGTTTTAAACTGTTTCATTAAGCTTCACGGGACTTACAGTTATATACCTATTTCGGACTAAGTCTTAGGGTTTACGTACAATCGCTCCAAACATCGATAATAGTTGAATTTTTTAAATATAAAAAATAACATATATTTAATTTTAACTGAACAATGTTTTCTCACGAAGGACGCTCAGATTTATAAGTGTCCGTGATCTGAATTTGGTTTGTATACCTATATTCGTTATGTATTCTGGTGCCATACCTTTTTGTACCGCTATACGTGATTTTCCGTTAATCACGAAAATTCCCATTCACTTTGATCCCTTAAGGAGCAATATCTTCTCAAACAGCGCCTTAGTTTCAGAAAATACGTCTAATCTATTAACTATATTTTAATCTAGACCTGACAAGTAATAATTATGTAACAGAAGAACAATTTTTCCAAAATGTACATGAATACGTATATTAAACCATCGATAAGCTTATAGAGAAGACAATACAGTGTAAGCTTCCAATTCATAAATGAAGTACAATATTAATTGCGATAGTAAATTTGCAAATCGACATCAATGTAAAATAGTTTCATTCCTGCATATTTACGATTGTGTTAGTTCTCATTGAGAACACCTGTCCCGGGGACCAAGTTTCTCCGTCCTTGTAATTAACGTTGACAAACTATCGTCCGCTTCTTGCTACATAGATCAAGATTTGCGCGTAACTATAGAAAAATAAAACCGCGTTCTAGATTCCACGAAGGAAGAATTTTCATCGAACTGTATTTTAATAGTGCCGGGAACGGTACATACGAAATATACGATATCAGATTGCGTGCATAAACTGCTTGCAGTGATGTATGCGACTTCGATGAACTTTTTCAAAGTTGTCCAAATAATTGTAATAGTTTCATCGTGAAAGGAAATGTTGGTTAAACTACTAGAGATTTTCCCAGTCACAGGGTTTCGCCGGATTGCATTTCGTTCCTGGCCAGTATTGGCCATAACTGTATCCTGAGAAAATATAACTGAGGGCACCACTGTGCAGTCGTTGGACATCGATCTTGTCCCCTCCCCTCCATGACGCTCCAGTGTCCGCCTCTTCTAAGGGAAGCTTCCCTTACCGCGCTTCGTCCTGTAACCAGTCTTTTACACGGTACGAAAAGTTTGGCGCGAGTTGTATCGACATAATCCAGAAAAGGAGATATTGATTTTCGACTCGCGAAATCAATGGCTATCGGTGAAGATAGTCTTCGGAAAACCTGCGTGGTGGCCGCAGGGAATATATCCCTTGTATGTTTGAAGCGAAATATGAAATACAAATGATATAATGCCAGCTATTTGCTATATTGTCACGATATCAATGGTTGCAAATATTTCGAAGTCTTCTACAGATTCAATAATTAAAAGTAATAATTGGTTTCAGTATTTTCTCCAATTGTTGATGCGTTTTGTGTCCTGTCTTGAAATGACCGTCTTTCGCGGATATTTTAAAACTGAAAGAAAGATCGATTACGTTATGTTTGCCTTTTAAGTTTTGTTAGCATAAAATTTGTGCTTCTATTTATTCGCGAATGCTTGTATTCAACATGCACAACATATACGCACAACAACACAGGTAGTGCCATTAATTTATAAATAGTTTATTTCAAAGAAGAATCTTTCACAATGATAGTTATATTTAATAGTTATACTTTAATACGATTCGTTACACATTATACAAGTTACTTAAATAAATATAAAAATATTTTAGCGGCGTTTCTAAGGCAGCTATATTTCGTTGATGTTGGATGTTCTTATTCAAACATTGAAACAAATAAAGAAACCATTCGTTAATGAAGGGCAATTGGTTTTTTACACCGTTCGAAATAAATAAATAAACAAGTTTATGCGATCGTTCTTGTTTGCTAAATGCTTTACAACAACGTTAAGATTTTGTATTCCCAAGTATGAAATTCCCAAGTATGAAAAATAAATAGAGTAGGTTCAATTATATTTATAGAAATTTGCGAAGATTCTGCATGACAAGAACATAGACACTTCCCTTTGTTTTTAAATATGTACATCTTTTGCGAAATAGGAAAGCTAGGTGTTTCTCGCAAAATCGACATTTTCAATATTCGGTACAGGTGAGGTAAAAATAGGATCGAAATTAAAGGAATGTTGATACTGATTAGATAGATTTTAATGCCTTTTTTGTTTACTCAGTTAACAAAGTTACTTAGTTAACTTAACTTGCAATATAATCTTAATTTTGTTTACACAATTAATATTTATGGCATTGGATTTTATTGCGATTTCTTTTCTATTAACTTTGTGAAAAACCCAATGATAGAAAAAATAATTATTGGAATTAATTACCTATATAATTTGAATATCTGGTAACACTATTCTGTGTTTTGAAGATTAAGATAATTTGCGTGTATACGTAAATGCGAAAGAAGTTTTTAAATGTTTTATCCTCGTAAAGTTGTGGATATGTCAATGGATTATTCATTTAATAAATAATAATTATGCAATAAGTACCTGTACCGTATATTATATTCAACAAATTTTCATTCGAACATATAGTATTAGAGTATTTTTCAGACCGCACTTTATTTTACTAACGTTTTCACGACTAACGTTTTTAAAGATAATAGTAAATCTTTGACTTCGATTGTCTTACGCAAAATTATTATTTCAATTGTTCCAGATTTCTCAGGTATCGGAAAGCATATAAACCGCCAGAGGATGTATACGAAAGGATAAACAAAATTTGCGAGGAACAGCAAGTCTCATCTTTGAATGGAACAAAACTAGAGGATACATTGCAGCGTTTTAACATTTTTTTGGCATGCGAAAAAGAATTTGATCATCCAATGATGAATTCTGTACTATGTAGCATACAAACAGTCGGTGAGTTACGGGAAATTACCGCTGTTTTTACATATATACTTTTCGCAGTATAATTTTGCAAACGATTTTTATTTATGTGAATTTTAATGTAAGGCTACTATTCTATTAGGTAAAGAAGAAGGTTTTTTTGTATTTTAATTTTCATTTGCCTAATTACTTTATTTCGTCGCTCAATTCTTATCAGTACAAGTGTTATTTTTTATATTCGATATTTCCTATTTTTTGGGTAATTATGTATTTATTGAGTTCTAGTTTTCTTTTACCCTTAATTGTTCATAAGTTTGGTGTCATATTATGGTATCCATAGTTCACAGTTTATAGTTTGGTCATAGTTTGGTATCCATAAATTATTCATATTTTTCTCCTTTGCTTTTAATACATTAAATAGTTTGCATCGTATTAATATAGATATTGCTGCGGTTTATGATATAGATTGATGATGATTTATGATATAGGTTTATGATTTGCCAAATTAATTGTACGAAGGCAGCAAATATGCAAAGTTTAATCTGACATTTTATTCACATATCGTGGCTAATCAATTTTTATTGGTGCACTCTCACATTTCGTTGAAAATAAAATCAAATTCATTCTCATTAAACGACGAAATATGTTGATTCTTTTAGGGGCTTTGAAAAAATATTACAGAACAGCAATTGGAAATAAGACCCCGTTAGATGCTATGCGTTCTATGGAATTACCAAAGAATTTACATATTAACTATGAGTACACTCGATTCCATCCTGGTAAGTGATTTCAATCATGTATTTATCATAACAATAATGTATGTATGCCGCATTCGTAAAGACTTCATGATTTTTCGTGCGAGTTTTCGTATGCAAACAGGCATTCAATTTCTTCACATATAGGGGTGCAATCACGACACGGGGCATATCCTGTTTTTCTTGGTATAAAAATAAAAATACGAATCACAATGAATTTAATTACCATCCAAATTAAGATTCATATTTGACGTACAGATCTTTCTTCAACGTTTTATATAATTTATGTGACAGAAATTTATTGAAATTAAATATCGGATAAGTTTTCGTATTATTCAGTAGTTTATCTGGAAGTTTAATTGTACAATTGCTCGCGAAAGTATTTGGCCGTCCAAAGTGATCGAGGAATCTTTATCCATTTAATGTTCAGTCATTTTATAATAAATATTCCAAAACAATCTTTCGTAATTGTATTAAAATAAAAATAACAATATTTCTTAGAAATAGATTAAAAGTTACTTTATTTCTTATTCATTTCTTTATTAGACCGAATACTTTTGTGACCAACTGCATATTTGAATTCGATGCATTGGAAACAATTGAAAGCGCTGTAAATAATGTACAATTTAAGATAAATATTCGTATGAAGTTATCAACAGCAAGTAAATCTCATTTCAGATACGGATGCACTCTCTGACGGTAAAACTGCATTCCCGAAGAGCTCTACTTTGGTAACTGGATTGAAATACAAGAAAAGATATCAAGGTCACCAACAGGAGAATCCATTCCTAAAAAACATGATGAAGATTTAAATAGTACAAATAGATTAAGTCATAATTATTAACTGTATTGTATAAAAGATAAATAAACTCATTTGTTTGTAATTATTGTCATGTTAAACATTCCCGCAGGTTTGCTTTTGTACCATTTTTCACAGTGATCAAGGATTATTACGTATCGTTAAGTATTTATGCCCTTTTATGTATATAAAATATCACTGTATAAAAAAGAGAGTTTCAGTGAACAATCAAGGTATTTATTATGTTTCATTTCACAGTAAATTCGTCTCAATAATATTTTATCTATCCGAGATATATTTTATCTATATTTCGCTACTTCTAATGTTAAATATAAAAGTGTTCGAAATATTTAGGCCATTTTTTTTAATGATTTTGCCGCGTCAGAGTAAACTATTCTTACTAGGTTTTCGATAGGGATCGTTTGAGAACTTCATTAATTCGACTAGTTAAATACAGCATATTTGAAAAAGTACAATCCCCCCCCCCCCCCCCTTATAAAAGAACGTGCAAATCCGTTATAGTATTTTCATACAGAAACATCAAGAAATAAATCTTATTTATAATATACATATATTCGTCACAACGATGCAGCAAAACAAAAGAAATACGTAAGAATTGTTATCAATCAAATATTATCTGTACTTTCAGGTTTATTATTTTCTCTAAAATATTACGAAATCTAAATTATAATGGTGCAAAGAGAAACACTTGGTAATGTGATTTTCTATAAGATACTTTCGATAATAGTATCTTTCAACTTAACTTTCTTGTTTATTAGTAGTAGGATAAAGATTGCGAAAATAAAGGGGCACAAACTGAAATAAAGTACTTCACAGAAGTAAGAGTTTGAACTTTCATAGAGTTTGTCCTCTGTAATTGCGAAATCGAACGATTAAATTAATAATTAATTCATCTGTAATAACAATTTTGAACGATACTCTACAGCTCGGAATGGTTGTTTATTCTATGCCAATCGTGGAGATGGTAAAGTAAAGTAAATGTAATGTTACATTTCTTGGCTTCATTAATCGACCCATCAAACTCGCGCTAGCAACGTGCTTCCTAGACGACCAGCAGCCGATTTATTCACGCTTTCATACGGATTCCTAAATTTGTCGTGCACTGGGATAATTTTGCATGAAATAATGCCTGGAATTGCAAGTGCAACAGGCTTACTAGAGGCACGTATTCGACCAATCCGTCGACCTAAACCGAAGGTATTTGCAAAAAGGATTGTTCATCAATTGGACGAATTATTTGATACTTCCTTTTCTAAATTGTATTATTTAATGTTGCACCAACCGCGTGTATTGGTCACTGGATATATAAAGGGAAAGTTCATAACTTGTGATAAAAATTTGATGTGCTTTAGATAGTGTATTAAGTTTTATATTGTTTCGTTATTTAAATTGTCTTCTATGACGGTAGTATTTTCAGCAGTGTACGATAAAGTGTTCTACTGTCAGGTGTACTTTGCACTAGTTATTTCATAATAACTAGACCAATAAAACTTATTTATATTGATTAATTGAGCCTGTATACATCTCAAAATGTTATGTGTGTTTTATGATATCATGGCAATTATTTAACTTTAGGGAAATTCGTTAATTAATTCGTGAAAGTAGTTGTCTTTAATTACCTATGTTTGGCAGTGCCCAATAATAATTTGAAGCAGCGTGTATTCAATATAACGTTAACATATTGCAATAAAATATAAATGAGCACGTAAGTTCTAATGCTTTTAATTTACCGTGGTATTAAATATTCATTCATTTAATTTTGCTTGCTGTTACAATATAAAAATGTTATAAATAAGTCAGAGGTGCTTATTTACTTTGATTAAACAAACATATTTGTTTCAAATTAACGCAAATTATTTTCCGTCGGAATTGTAAGATAATACATAGTTTGATTTATGTAAAGCAAAAGATCTAATTGTTTGATTTATCCTGATATGATTATGATAAGATTATTGGACTATAACTTGTCGATAGTTCCATTGTGTTCAACAGTGGATGCCTAGCGGAATCAAGATTACATTGCGGTTGGATTATCGTGATTGGGTTCTGACTATGGCATGCGTAATATTATCATGTTATAACTGGATTGTAATGAAATGAACATAATACATATAATTAAACTGTTAACTTATATTAAATACATTGCAATACTAGCTGTATCGTAGTTGATTGTAATTACTTTTATTGCATGAATATTTGTAAAAATTAGATTACACATATTTTCATAGCAATTGCGAATGATTAGATTATAATTAATAATATTAACTATGCTATGATGCAGAATGTATGAACTCTTGATTTATGAATAAAATGTTTTGTGCTCAAATTATTCTCTTTATTACACTTTTGTATAACAATTTGCATCTGCGATGTGATCTAATTTCCCCTGAATTCTTCGATATTATGTCTGTGAAAAATAAATGGTCATTGATTGTCACAAATGTTTACATAAGCACTAAAAAATGTAGCATTACGCGAGCTTATTAAAAAATTGGCCAATGGTAGGAAGCTTTTACTTGAAAAATGTTTAACAGATTTAAATGAGAAGTTTCATCTCGCTTCCCATATTATTTTGATGTAGGTATATGATATAATAACTTGATTGGAGCGATTATCATTTATCTGGAGAATTGTAATTCTTTTTGGAAAAGTAATACACATTCAAATAAATATCAGAACATATTAATTCAGAATATCTCTTACTATGTAAGAAACGAATTTGGAAGATAATTAACTTGTTAAAAATTATTATAGAGAAGGGGAAAAATGTATTAACAAATATTTGCATAGTTCCCTTTATGTCTTTAGAGAAACACAAAGACTTGTGGAATAACTGAATATGGAAATTGAACTTATATTTTAATGTATTTAAACATAATGTGCGTACACGTAAATACATACATGTATATCCGCACGATCTATTTCTTATGCTACATGCCACCGTATTTGATTGAATTTTAGTGCTAATATAATTTCGTTCCTATAATCAATCTAAATTCTAGTTTAGAATCAAATAAGAATCATATACGGTTATTTTATCTGTTCTAGCGTGTGGAGCTATCAGGTTCTACCAAACCAGCACCCTTTATTCTGCGACCTTTTTCCGGTCTCTTTAATCCTTATCCTTATGGCTGCTCTGTATTGTGTAATCATCCAGCAGATTGTGAAGCAAAGGAAGTTCTCAAACGAGCCAAAGATTCATGGGTGAAATTTAGCACTCCATTTAAAAAGTTTTATTATATTATACGATAAATGTATACATATTCCTACTACGTAGAATATACGTATATTAGGATTATACATTTTATAACATTATGATACGATATTGTACATATAATATATGTACACTGTGCTAGTATTGTGTATTATGGTGTATTTACTCTGATAATCCTTCGAAACAGTATATGTATATGTACTAATTACGTATTACACATGAAATATTGAATGTACATATGTGTGCATAATTGCCTAGGATTCGGACTTCCTCGGAATAACAGATTGATATTTTCAAATATCACATATACATTATTCTTTATATAAATTAATTTAATCAATAGTCCAAATATATAATTACATATTGAGTCATTGAATGTTTAAGGAACGCCTATGGATACTCTTGTGAAGTTTATACATACGAATAAGACGTAAATAGCAAAATGAATAACAAATATGAAACATTTCCCCTTTTATATTTCACAGGCCAGCGAGGGGAAGGCTTTATTATTACCTGAAGAAATGGATATGATCAGGGCGAATTTAGTTGTCCCAGGCGTTGTTACCGATGTTGGTGGAAACACTGTAACAGAAGTCATCAATGATTCTGCCACTGTACCCGAGGAATTATTTCGAAAATATACCGAGACAGACTCGAGACCTTTGACACCAGCACCCACGCTTGCTAGCGGTCCTGCCTCAATAAATAGACTAACTCAGGAAGAATTTCCGGTACCCAGCAACCTAAGAGAACGCACCACGTTGGTTCTAGACCTTCGAACGACCGCACAGAAACAATTGGTTCGTAATTTCTATGCCAATTATTAAAGTAAGATAACGTAAGATAACTAAATAATGGAATGACAGAATCAATATTTTCGACGCTTCAAGTCGATGTTGGTACTGAAGAACTTTTGCATTGTTTACTATGGTATGCTTTAATCTCATTTTAATAATAAAGTTTCACGTTTGTTGAAATTGACGTCTATTAGTTGGCACATCATTCAGAAAATGGTTTCTTGTGTTATTTGTAGTACAAATTTCTTTGTTACAAACTTATATGTAGTACATATATTGTCAAACGTAATTCAACTTGAAGAATGTATATATTTATTTCATTACATTGGTATTTGGAATTTTGTACAATTATTCTTCCGGTAAAATCGTTAGTTGTTACTTTATGAGAAACTTCTTCGTATGAAACACTGAGTTTTCCAAAGAACGTATTTAAAAATACCTACCGCATTTAAAATAATGGACTATGAATTAGATTGATGTTTATTCATTTTTGATCAAATTATCTCCATGCATATTTAATATCAACTATAGTAACCGATAATGTGTTATTACTTTTAGGAAAATGAAACATTCACTTGGCACGCTTTGACTTTAGAACCACCGCCAGCTTTACGAAAAAATGCAATTTTCGTATCAAAACCGAGTTCGAGGCGAACAAGTGAACATCAGATACGTTCGCCAAATCTACCAATCGACGCAACAGATTCACTACCAAGTATAGATACCTACGACGCACCGGTACTTATAATTGAATTACACGTATTCGTATCCAATATTAAACATGCTCGAAACATCACATTATGCGTTACATTGACAAATGATCATTCGAATATGTTGAACTTAAATTCTTTACAATTTGGTACTAGGAAGGTGAAATTGTTTTGCAAAATCATCTTAAGAAGGACGTGTATATGTTACGGTAAATGTGATTAATCCGGTGATTATGTATAATTGCCGGTTATTATATATAATTACCACTAAGTTTGGTAAATGTGATAAATTCTGGAATATTTATCTTTACCAGTATTTTATACTTTACCAGTAAGCCAGTAGAATACAGCGCAGTTTTTTGAGCAGTTACTAGCCAGAAGGATAGCTTTTCGTTGGACACTATGACACAAGAGGCTGCGAATAACAATATTTTATAATTTACAATTAGAAATTCAATAAATGGCTATTTTAAGTCACATGGATGTAGCCAGGAACGAAATTTGAATAAGGGACTGACATGTCTTGTCAAATGAAAGACCTAAGTAGAGAAAATAATTTTATTATTAGAACTCATATAAAACAGTTACATATCAAAAACAAATTAATTTATCACATTTACCAAATTTAGTGGTGATTATATGTATATAATCACCGTATTAATCACATTTACCGTAACATGCATAGGTTTTGCGAAAAGTTTAGGTAAACGTTCTGTGTAACAGTATATCAACTATATATATAAATTGAAGCTTAGGCAATTAAGCAGAGTATCTAAATGTTTATATTATATAGCCCTTCGATATTAAGAAAATCGACAGGGTTAAATAGTAAATAGTAAGGAAAGGGTTAAATAGTATAATCTTACGCATAAAATTAGAAAATATTATGGTAGAGATAATGGAAGCCTAACTATTTTTAAATTATATTTTACGGAATAGCCTATTGGCAACGAGTACTATTTCATCAATGTACTATTCACTATAAGCAATTAATTGGACCGTGTAATCATTTAGAACTCCAGCAGAAATATTGAGAAAAACGAAGGGGAGAGTCAGAGTAAGGAAGTGCCAGTCGTTCGTAGGAGAGGAAAACGACTACGTAAGGGAAGGTGCAGAAGAGGATCAACATATGGACAACAAATAGAAGTTCGTGATTTATTTGAACCAACTGAAACCCAAATATCTCACATAGGGGATGGTTCAAGGAGGACATCGTTAGTAAAAACTATTAACTATTAATTTTCCAATTGTGCCTTCCATTTCGGTATTTATTTATTATGGACATACGAAACATATTACATGATGTATATTGTACAATAGGATAATAATCCTTAAACCTCTTTAAAAGGGGGGAGTGTGGATATTCCTTGAACTTGCAAGTCAGAAGAATTGTTTGATCGGCGTGAAAATGAAATGAAAATTATTCATACAGAAATTCTGTCTTTAGGAAAAAGAAAACGCACTAGGTTCTTGTCATTTCAATTATTACGCGAGCTTGGAGTTCAGGAAATCTAAAGTTAATATAGAAAATCTGTGAATCCTCTTGCATGCGCCCAATAATTTGTTTTCTTTGCTACTTTATCCTTTTTTTAAAAAAATAATTACATGCTTCACCCATTTTCTTTTTTTCGGGCAGAATTCATATAAACAACGACGACGCGGATAATACAGCAACATCTCCTATGAAGACATCAGCTCTGAGTAACACACCATCTACGATGCTTCCCAGTTTCATTGATTCAGATACCTTAAAGCATTTGTGTAGAGAGCTAGATATTGATAAAGTTGAAGCGGAGTTCTCGATCAGGGTAAGTTGCGAATCATGTGTCTTTCATTTGTTAAATTAATGTCTACGTTAGCGACTAACAAGAAGAGTTCAATCAGCCTAGTGTGGGAATATTATTCAGTGGTATTGCTTTTGTTAAGAATTGTAAGTTTATGCTGATTAAATAGATGTTTCTGTTACAACGATTACTATTTGAATGAACATTTAATGGCGACCGCTTTTCAATTTACAATCTTTTATGAATTCATTCACACGGGTACATTCAATCATAGATTCACATATGTATGCACACAGAAGTACTCTTTTCTCACACCCTACACTAGTAAAAAATGTAGCCATCTTCTACTGTATCTTTGAAGGAAAATTAAAAAATCGCAATATTTAAAATACGTAGTCAACACTAGTTAACACTATAAACACTATCAATGATACTTTGACAAGTTGCAACGCTTCCAACGTGTTCAATTCTAGAGAAAAATCGCTTTCGAGGAAGCCTTACGAGTGAAGGGTGAAAGTTACTCACGGACCAAACGGGCTCAAGTATTTTCAGATCCTGCGCTAACAAATACACCAAGAGTATTTTCCCGAAAGGCAGCACGTTTTGAAATTCTCGGTAGCGAGAGTTTGAGCGGTAAGTAATAAGTAAGGTGGTTCATTTTAAATTTGGAAGAGAGCTTTAGTCGATTGAAACAAAAGTCACATTACTACACTTTTTAAACATCACTCTAGGGTTAACAGTGTTGGAATATCTCGGCAAACATGTTTTTGTCTCCGAGAGAAACAAACTGATCTTTGGCAAGATTTTCAATAAATTTCAAGAAGATGCAATGATAGAGAGTGCAAGATGTATTTTACCAAACGACGTTCGCGAGGCTCTTCAAGATGTAATTGGAAAGGATATTACTGACGAACAAATAGAGTATTGGAACTGTATAGTTGGAGAAGTTAAACAACCATTGAATTTTCGAACCTGGTGTGGTTTATGTGCTGCTGCAGAACGATTACTATGCGCGTTCCCTCCAAAGGATGCGGACCCATCTACGTGGCTCGAAAGGGCTGACTTTGAGAGTTTAGAACGACGATTGAAATCTACTGCCGTAGATCCCAAACTTGCACAGTTTTTAAGGGTGGTACGAGCAAAATGAAATGCTGTAGGAAGATATTTATATTTGAAAATGTCGAAGCAATTGGTTTGGAATACGTAAATGGTTCTAAATAAATAGCCTGATACAGTGTGAATATTAATAAAAAGTTATTTTTATAAATAAATAACTACTTTGTATTACTGCATAACTCGTTCATATAACTATATTTAAAAGTTATATTTATTTAACAACTATTTTACCCGTTTATTTAACAAAGTTTATTGTATATCTTTTGTTTAAATGAACAATCGTCTCATAAGAAAGCAAACCTTAATTTTTGATTACTCCTTTAGAGTGCATATTTTGATATATCGTAAATGAGATTGCTTTATGTTTTTATTACATACAGTGATCCATTAATTTTGATTTAGATAGAAGGTGCAGAAGGTTGTTCAAGCGGTGGCAAACGCGATATGGCGCCACGTGTATTTTTCGTTAATAAAATTAAAATAAATTAAAAAATTCATATCTCGGCTCCTGATGATTGGCTTTTAGAATATATTTATGCGGTAGGTATTTGAGCAAAATCGTCACCTTGGGATGTCACAAAAATGTGTAACGCTGTACAGGATGTACAATGATGTCATACTGTCCATTACTCAATAATAATTATATCTACATATGTATTACAAGTGAAATCTGTACAAAGTTTAACACTTTATCACAACCTATACTTCATTATAACAATCTCTACTTTTTATAACAGTTTGCAATCAATATTACAGAAATAAAATACATTAATCAGCAAACATATTCTATGTTACCGGCATTTAATCACAACAGCCTCAGCAATATGTTAATAAAATTTGCAAAACGAAATAATTAACAATAATGAAGTTTTATAGTTGCATTAGTGTTGTCTCACCGATACGTAGGTATCTGACCTTTCTTTCACTCTCTGTCCCTTTCAGTGGACGATGAGAGTGGGGAAAGCGCAAAAATTTGTGAATTTACATTTAGGGGCTACTTTATGACAAGTTCGAAAGCCTTTCGTCATCTGGTCGACACGGACCCCGAGTCAAAAAGATCCGATCATACAACAGCTTGCCAGGTATCGAAGGCCGTCGATATGTTCGGTTTTTGCGACCAAACAGTTACTGTATGCATCGAGCATCTACATCGAATTCAAACAGATATGAAACTGTTTGGAGAATGAGATAGTTTCTAGGCATAAAATAAATTAATATGAAAGAAATGTGTCGGCACGAAAAAACAAAAAAAAATTGTCCGGAAGAAAAAAACCGCGTGTAACCGAAACGCGTTGTTCGAATAGTATAATTATTGGAGTTGGTAATAATATAATTGACTTGGTACAATATTGTATGCGACACATCATTTATTTATAGTACAATTGAAATAAGAAAACTTGTTATCATGTGTTTCTTTAATTAAAAGATTTTTAATTATCATTAAATGTTTCATGTCCTTTGTTGCCTTTCATTACGGTAAAGAACAAAAGAATTCTTTAAAAATATTTAATTTTCGCATTGTTTTCTATAATCTGTGGGTAACGTTGCGAGTGACACAGAAATGGTAATGGACCCAGAAACCCGGGGTCCCAGAAGTCGTGGCCGAAAAAATACATTGCATGTCTTGTCTATTCCTATATCTCGTCGGTGACCCTGTCACAGACGAGATGTATGAATAGACAAGTCATCTTACGGACTTTCGTGGCCCACCGTGACAACCATACCGACTCAGAAATCCGACACTGATTTGAGCGTCCTCTGCTTTGAAATACAAAGTGGTCACTTGAAGACCTATTATTTACTGAAGTAGTGTTGGGGACAGGACTCATGCGATTGTGTGAATATATGTGAATGCTTTGGGGGAAATCAGGAAAACTATTTCTCGGTCAACATTTCGGTAGGAAAATTGAGCTCCGGTCCCTTCTCGCGTGATACTCTTTGGTTCGGCTCGAGTTGGGTCGAAATCACATCGAGGCAATGAATTTTTTAACAATGAGATGCGTGTGTCGCGTTAGCATCCTTTTTTAAAATAGGATCATTTATTTCTTAGTCCATAAATCAATTCTTTTAAATATCCCAAATAAGTTAAATTTCAAATAAAGAGTTTGAGATATCCTGTTACATATTAACATATTTTTTAAAATATGTATACATGAATCTTTTGCGTATGCCTTATTGTACATATGTATATGTATAATTATGCATATGAAACTACATACACACGTATATAATTTTTCGACCACTTTACTTCCATACTTGTTTGCGCAGAATTATGGGAGATTCGACTTATGTAAAAAATATGCATATCCATTTAATAAAACAATGCGGTTGTTAAATATAGATGCAGCGTTATTTGTAACCAAAAATATATGGTTATACAAATATAATAATTTGTTCCTCTGAACATTACTTTTTAGTTGCACTAATTGCGAGTAATAATATCCTGGATGCGTTGCGCAAAAAATAATTAATTTGTACTAATGAGACAATCGACATACACATATACACATGTATGTATGTATGTGAGGGCACGCAGGGAGCAGTGCCCCGGGTCGCGAGGTGCGTCGGTGGGGAGAAGCCCGCCGAGGTGGTAACCCGGGCTTACAATTAGACGGGCAGTTGCGATTAGGTAGCGAAGAATAGCAGAAGAGTACCATTGTAAACCTAATTATATCAATACTTAAATATATACATATCTATATACCGGAACATCGGTATTGTAACACTAATAATTATTAGTACAAATTATTAGCGCAACACATCCAAGATATTAATATCTGCAATATTGCAAAAACTGCTTCATTAAAGAAAATATACGCAAATAATGACTAAAGTTTAAATGGAAATGTCTACAGAAGCTACCACATTTGACTATTACACATTACGTTTTTAAATACAGAAAAAATAACGAATATTATACAGTGATTTATTCTTTACGATTTTAAAAATATGCCGAGATCGGTGTTCATCGAGGCTAAATAAATGGTTGTGATATTCGCTGATTATTTGAAATGCATAAAAGCAAGAAGTATGAATGTTGTAAAGAATGGATGTAAACTAGATTGTTATATTTATGAAGATGCTTTCGAAAAAGTGATTTTTGTCTTCTACTTTCCGTTACATGACTTTTATATTTTAACGCATCTGGATAACATGATCCTGTTAGTTACCTCAGACCCCCAATCGTAGAGCCATCTGGCCACTGTCACCCATTGAACCCTTTGTCCACTTTAGCAATATTCAACATTCTCAGAAATACAGACAGAACAACCTCTGGGATTTATTCTTCTCTTTCTTTACGTTTTTACATCATTCTGATGTTTCTTTTTTTTATTGTGCTTTTGTATCGCAGAAATTTTCTTATATTACTGAATGAGTTACTTCGTTATATTTATTACATGAATATAAATAAAAAATTGCGTCTTTCATTAACAATAAAATTGCCCCAATGAAAAAGGTAATTAAAGAATTTGTATAGTAACTATATAAATAATAATTGTAGTATACAATTATCGTCACAATTTTTTCATTGCGGTAATTTTATTGTTTGTGTGTTAAAAAAATATACATCTCTCAGTTAAATTTTGTAAGTAGTTCTACTTCATGCATTGCCATTTACAGGAAAATAACGTAGGATTGGGAATACGGCGTGAATGTTGAGTACTTGAGAAGGTCGTGCGCATGGAGGATACAGCGGCCCAAGGGTTCGGGTGGTCGGGACCGACCATCACCGAGGAATGACTGGGGGGTGTGTCCTGAATGAGTGAGAGCAAATGAGGAATAGAATGAAAGAGAAACTAAGAGTGAAAGAATATAACGAATGAACGATGCGTGCAAGAGGCAGATCTAGGAGAGAGTTTGAACAGAGCTAGTGAAAAGTATCGTGAGTGAGTCGTGTGTTTGAGTAACGTCGTGTGTCGACATATTATTATAATAAAGCTAGTGTTTTAATGAGTAACTGAAGTCTTATTACACCACCTGTCCTCTATCCCAAACTACGTGAGGTTTACAGAAAATAACTTCTACAATAATGTAAAGAAATAATGTAAACCTATAATTAGAATAAGAAAACTTATTATAATGTTTTTTTCATATTTCTAATTAACATCGATATCCATTGCCGCCTTTCATTGTGGCAAAGAACAAAAGAATTCTTTAAAATTATTTAATTTTCGCATTGTTTTCTATAATCTGTTGGTAACGTTGCGAGTGACTCGGAAATGGTATGGGTCCCTCAGGCACCCAGAAATTCGGGCCGAAAAAATACATTGCATGCTTGTCTATTCCTATATCTCGTCGGTGCTCTAGTCACTGACTAGAGCACCGACGAGATATAGGAATAGCCAGGACATCTTATGGACTTTCGTGGCCCACCGTAACGGGCATACCGACTCAGAAATCCGACACTGATTTGAGCGTCCCCTGCTCATGAACAGTGATCACTTCAAGAACTATTATTTACTGAAGTAGTGTTGGGGCAGGACTCATACGATTGTGTGAATATATGTAAATGCTTTGGGGGGATCAGGACAGCTATTTCACGAGCAACGTTTCGGTAGAAAAATTGAGCTACGGGTCCTGGTCGCGCGATGAACTTCGGCTCGGCTCGAGTTGAGTCGAAACCAAATCGCGATGCATCGGGGCGATGAAATTGATAGTGTCACGTCAAGCGTCCCGCCTGTGCTGTCCCGCTTTCATTGCGCGGCAAAGAACGAAAGAATTCTTTAACGAGGATCGTAGGTCCAGCTAAAACTTAATCAGAACCCGCAGAAGTTCAATAGGCACGACCCTAGAATCGTAGGTCTGGCTAAAAGTTGGTCAGAAAACGTAAAAGTCCAGTAGGTACAACTCTGGGATCGTAGGTTCAGCTATAAGTCGGTCAGAACCCGAAGAAGTACAATAGACACAATCCTAGAGCCGTAGGTCCGGCTAAAAGTTGGTCAGAAAATGTAAAACTCCAGTAGGTCGTAGGTTCAGCTAAAAGTTGTTCAGAAGCCGCGAAAGTCCAGTAGGACCGACCCTAGAGTCGTAGGTCCGGCTAAAAGTTGGTCAGAAAACATAGAAGTTCAGTAGGTATAACTCTAGGATCGTAGGTTCAACTATAGGTCGGTCAGAACCCAAAGCAGTACAGTAGGACCGACCCTAGAGTCGTAGGTCCGGCTACAAGTTGGTCAGAAAACGTAAAAGTTCAGTAAGTATAACCGTAGGATCGTAGGTTCAGCTAAAAATTGATCGGAAGGCCCAAAAATTCAGTACGTATGACCTTAGTACAGTAGTACGCACGACCGCGGTCGGAGACCTTCGAAGAGTTCGGAAATTGCGAATACATACCACCGAGCGCGACCGCGGAGTGCGGATGATGGTGCGCGGCGCACGCGGTGTCACTATCAGTTCAAGCGTCGTACCGTACGGGTCGTCTATGCTGTTGAAGGTTAGCGACATACATCACCTTACAATACAATAGCATCTCGGGGTTTACTTTACCACCGCATACGCTTGTCTATTAGCTTCTATTAATTAATACGCGTTTATTTAACAATCGTTTGACTATCGCGGATGTACATTAAAGTCTTTATCGAGTCTTTTTTGCTGGGCGCTCGACCGGTCATCCGGTACCATCGATTCTTTGATACGCGGTAACTAGTCGTTTATTAAAATATCGGATTAACTAATTCATTAGTTTGAACGGTTTTTCGAATCATTATTATATTTTAGTAACGATTACTCGGATTCAATGCGGTATTAAGGTTGCGTTTATTTTCTTTGCAATGTCACTTACACAATGTTACATATGTCCTTTCGCAACTTTGCATTCCATTCTGATTTTAGCACAGGTTTATCACGTTGCTTTTCTTTTTGTTTCAGGTACAATGGATGATTGGTTGGTAAAGAATAATGTATTGAAGCTGCAAGAATGGAGTATTGAGATACAATTACTGCGATGCATAACAATAAGTCCGATGACCTATGATGAAGGATTGGTAACATTTAACTTATTATCCGAACGGTTTATTTATATATCTTGGTATCTGGCGATTGGATTTCGATTGAAAGTTATTGAACACTTTCAGTATTGTAAATAGATTTCAATACTTACTTCTCTCTATTCGTATATCCATGTTCATTAAATAATGAAAACATTTCAAATAGAATTTGCAATATATCATTCGCGATTGAAACTAGAGTCAGTAAATTTCATTAATTCTAAACGAAAAATTGAACGACGTTCATGTTTCGGTGCATATCGGTCGCGATTTCTATTATAGCTTCACTAGTGTTCTTGTTGACACTTTTATTATCTCTGTGACTTGGCACAAGTACGGTCAAATTGTATTTTCGATGCAGCATTGTCCGCGTACTTACGTACTGGTTGCCATGCACTTGAAGCATGATAAATAGTTTCGAGTCTTGATTTCTACAAGCAGCTACGAGAACTTACAAATGCGCGATATTGCTTACTAACTAAGATCATGATCACCTTTAAAACTCGGACAAAGAACAGTCACAGTATGCTTTTGATAAATCATTTATATTAATCTATAATAGTATATCTTGAATAGACAATTAACAGTAATTAAATCAGAATAATAATACGGTAGTACTTTATTAAAACAAAGCAGTATTTCCTCAACAGACGTTTGACAGGATGAAGAAATAAGAAAGAGATAAATAAAATCAAATGTGTATTGCTTCAATTTCTACCTCCTCACCCTATTTACTAACTTGTACAGATTCTCTTTCAGAAAATTTTGATGACCGCGCGCAATGCGGTCAGTAGAGTCAGTGCTTGCTCCGTCAAAGTTCTTTTTATTGTTTTTAGAGCGAAACCGCTCATAATAATTATAACTAAATATAAATAACAGTAAAGATACGCGAAAGTAGAGTCAGTGTTTGCTTCGAAATATTGCTCTCGCGAAATTAGAGTCACTTTGTTCGTCGATCACAATTGACGTGCGCGATAGTAGTCTTTTATTTTATTTTTTTTTCTTTCGCAATAAGTATTCCGGTATTAGAGTCAGCACCGATGCAGTTCGGCGAGTTCGGGCACTCATCCATCAACTCGAAGAGTAAGTATCTCTGTATTTCTTTAATCTTATTTTACAATGGTCTTTGATAATTATCATGATCGAAAAGTACTCAAAACGCAAAGATTTCAATGTTGTCTGTTCTTTTGAATGTTTCAGAAGCTGCCATGGGCTCAATTGTATCACCATAACGATATTGTTGGCCGCGCGCAATGCGGTTGGTAGAGTCAGTGCTTGTTCCGTCAAAGTTCTTTTTATTATTTTTTGAGCGCAGCCGCTCTTAATAATAATTCAACATAAATAACAGTAAAGAGACGCGAAATTAGAGTCAGTGTTTGCTCCGAAATAATACTCTCGCGAAAAATAGAGTCACTTTGTTCGTCGATCACAACTATTCCGTTTCCTTTTCCGTTCTCGGCTCGGAGGACTGATGGTTAGGGACTTAGTGTCAGCGAGTTACGATGTGTGGGGGCGTGATTGTGGTTCTGGACCCTGGTCACGAGGCCCTCTGTTAGACCACATATAATCTCTAATTTGGGTAGGTCATCCACCATTCTGGAATCGTGGTCGCGGTTCTTGCAATATCCGGGTTGCAGTGTCATCGGGGGGCGGTGTGTGGGGCTGTGATTGCTTTTCTGGACACTTTGGCCCGCCTAGTAGGAAATTCCTATGTGTTAGACCACGCCAAGCACACCTTGGGGTGGCAGAAGGCATACGGGTCATAATCTAGAATCGTGGTTGTGGTTTTGCATATCCGTGCCTTAATGATTTCTGTGGCTCGGAATCGAAACTGGTCTCGATGCTAAGTCGTTTTACTGTCCAGACTCTGAGCCGAGGACTCGCGGGCTGCTCGGTAGCAGTCACAAAAACAGTAGAAATACTGTCGCGAAATTAGAATCACTTTGTTCGTCAATCATAAGTGTTCCATTAGAGTCAGTGTCCTGTTCAGCGAGTTCGGGCTTTCAGCCATCAATTTGACGAGTAAGTATCTCCTTCGTTCTTTAATCTTGTATTGCAATAATCATTGATAATTAACACATTCCAAAAGTACTGAAAATACATAGATTTTAATGTTGTTTGCTCTTTTTGAATGTTTCAGCAGCTTCCATGGCTTCGATGGCGACGAGCTTGACCGCACACCTGGTGAGTCTGCAACCGGTGAGTGGCATGCTTTAAAGTTCCTCTGGTCACTCAATCATGTCGCAGGACGAAAGGTCCGAACCGACACGGGTGACTGGTTGTAATTACGTAGATTTTTCTGGCAAGCACTGTGACCATGTGTATATGGAAATATACTCATGAGTAGTAACTTCTTTACTGCTTTATATTATGTGAGGATAGGTCTTCTTGTACAACGCGTTTTTAAATAGCTTGATAATTTTAAAACAGATCATATTTAGTACAAAATATATCACTATATATCTTTTTATAATAGAGTATTTAATTGAATACCTATGAAACGATATTTAAATAGTTATTAATTATTGAATGAATATAAAGTAACGTCCAGTATTCTACGTGCATTAGTTTGTAGTGGAGAAGTCGAATACCATTCGACTTCGTTTACTTGTCAATTGCAATGACTGCACAGTTAGAATAAATTGCATAATTATTGTTGTTAGTAAGAGTGTAGTATTTCATCTTTTTCTACTTTGATAATATATAAAGTGAAGGTACTCATTTACCTTATCAATTTGTTGGAACTATCGAATAATTTTATTATTCGATATCCATATTAGTCTTTAGCGTTTAAAGATATCGATACGTTCATTGTTTCCGTACAAAATGTTAATTAAACCTGAATGTACAAGAAGACAATACGCGAACGGGTAGTTTTCGAAATCAAGGCAATCAACTTTTAAAGCAATCTTGCGTTTTAGAATCAATGCTTTGATAACGGGAACGCCCGAGGATGTTTCAATTTAATTCAAAGTATATTAAAGTAGAGTCGTTGAATAATTTCTCTATTAACGTAGAGTCTTTGAATAATTTTTCTAATAAAGTAGAGTCACTGCATAATTTTTCTAATATAGTAGAGTCATTGCACAATTTTTCTAATAAAGTAGAGTCATTTAATTTTCTCTTCATTAAAATAGAATCATATATAGATCTGTTGTACATATATATGTATTTTAGCCCGTTAGAAAATCAGTATGTCCTTATCATCTTTTTAGACGAGGATTTTCAGGTTTAACCCTTTCCGTGTTCACTGCCCGGATCCCACTCACGTGCCCCGGTGCTACTTGGGTGGGAAAACGGTGGTAGAGCACGATGATATTTTTTAGTTTATAAGCCATAAAATGATTTATTGTTGGCGACTGACAGTGCGTTGGTGTATCGTGCACGACGTAATATCCGCATTGTGTGTGTGGTTAGGCTGTGGATTTGCGTCGTTCCGTATTAAAATGTAGCTATTATGACCAAGATAAGATGTCCATCAATTTAAAACAGACATCATTTTTAGTATTATTTGCTTCAATAATTCCTACTATACTTGGGCACGAAGTTTTTGTCATTTAAGATGACAGAGGCCAAATGCCAAAAAGAATTGAATATACTTATCAATTGCTATCAAGTACCTCTTGTATCGGTGCTATTTAATTATTTTATTAAATATCTATTAAATATCTCAACCGCGACGTGGTTTTTTCCACGTGAACGCAGAGATCCCAGCCACTGTCAGTCGATTTCAGAAAAATGGTACGTACATTAGAGGATAGGTAGCATACTTTCTGGTGTGATTGATAGACATAAGTAGGTAGGGCCGGGCAGGTTGACACAGTCTCCGATCGCGTAGGCACTATTTCGCGTGTTCAACCTGTTTCAGGAAATCTGATTTGAAAAGTCGACGGTGAAGTTGTGGCGCGAACGAAAATGCGTTCGCCTCTGGCTTTGCCTATCGATTTTTCGAATCCTTCGCGGTCGTGGTCGCGATTTAGGCTCCGAAACGAAACGCGTTACATTATGCTCGAGGCTGCACGTGTGAACGAAGAACGATTACAATTTTAATCGTAATCTATGTGATTTTCCGTAATCACAATTTTACGATTTTATTTGATCGCCATTCGACCACGTGTGTTCCATTTAGCTCCGCGATTCAAACTCTTTCACCTTTATAAGTTTTTCCTTGGTTTCCGATTAGAGTCTCGAGCCTAGTTTAAGTTTCAGCTGACCCTTGAGTCCGACGAAATGGAGAGGCTATATGCCGAAGAGGCCCGACAAACTGTCACTCAAGAGGGCAAAGAATGGGGAGCCATTAGTAGTTAATGGCTCCCCATTCTTTTTAAGAATGGGGAATCATTCTGTGTTACTACTTTGTCACTGTGCTTGCATTTTCATTTGTAGAATTTTTATTTGTACTTGGCCGATGCACATTCCGGCTCAACGATACAGCCCTCCCAAAAATATCGCGTTGCTTTAGAGTTGCGAAAAACTTGCGAACGGGTCGAGTTGGAGGTGCGTTGAATGCCACTTATTGCTATTCTTATTGCTAGTTAAATTGTAGTATTTTATAATACACTTTACATTTGAGCTTCTAGTGTTGCGGAAATTGTTTTCGCGTATTGGAACTTTCAGTTCATTTTTCAGAGGATCTTCAATTTGCTTAATTTTGGATAGTACATATAATTTACTGTTTGCTTTCTATTAGTCTTAATAAATAGTATTGCGAAATGATTGTTTCGCCAGTTCCAGTTAGCGTTGCGTTGATTAAAGATCGCGTTTTTAAGTAGAGTTGCGACTACTAGTCCCCATCTGCTTCCAATTGGAAGCCTGTTCCTGAACCAGGAACTTTTTCTTTTCAGCGTTTTATATTAGCCTTTCTTTTTATTTTATTTTTCTTAATAATTATACTACCTGGAATGTCTGTTGATGGAAGTACTGCTAAAAATTTGCATACATATTAGTAAATTACTGTGTGAACGAAATGAAAAGAAATGAAAAAGAAAATAAATGAAAGAGAAAGGAAAGAAAAAAGAAAAGAAAAGAAAAGGAAGAAGTAGAAAAGAAAAAGAGCAAAGTAAAAAACAGATATAATTTGCAGAATCTTTGATAAATTTATAATAATTCTAGATAGTAGATTTAAATTAGAGTTAATACTAGTGACTGTTCATTATTAGAGTTTAACTCTTAAATATTTCCTCTTAATTGTTGCAATTCTATCTTAACCTTTTTTTTAGTAGAGCCAATTTTTATAACTTTTCGAGCTTGCTTTGTAGAAATTGAAATTCACTCGCGATATCCGTAAATGTTTAAACAAAAATCCTTGCACGAAAAACGTTATTAGCAGTAGTTGGGTCTCGGCATGGCGATAGTTGAAGTTTGATATTTTTCTTCCGAATAATCGTTTGTCGCTTCTTTCTTGAAGCAAAATAGAATCAATTGTAGTGAAATGTGACTACTTCATTTTGGAGTTTTTAATGAACGTGATACCACCATTCAGTTTGATCTAGAACGTACAAAAGAATATATCACTTTGGCCGAAATCCAATTAACTATTGTTAACAAAAAATAGCAGCATTTTTCATATCAATTCTGATTTGTTAACTGCGCTAAAATTCAGTTATTACGAATTAAAAGCAGATTCATTTCGATATAAAATGGGGAGGCTTGGGGATGTCACTAATCCAATGCTTGAGATTGTTACAGATTCACAGATGAACCCAAATATGCTATATTAAACAAACATAAGTACATACGTCAGAGGCTCAAGAGTGGAATATATAGAATACAGATCCAGAAATATTATCAAAGACACGATTGGAAACTTTAAAATTAAAGAGCCAGCGTGGTCGATTCAATTTGTGAGTTTAAGAATTCATTCTTATAATGCTTTACTAATTATTTCGAGTTTGTGCATGTTTCAGAAGCATTGAAAAGAAGAGGATTCATGAAACAATGTATAATACGAACACACCCTCACCCCATCCCTGCCCCAAACCCCTGTCCTTATTAACTAATTACAGGTGTTAGACAATTAATTAGGCAGGCCCAAATATAAATCGAACAATACTTTTAGCTCTTTATGTAGGTAGGATTTGTCTCAACACACAACCTTAGAACTTTATACAGGCAGGTTTTACACGAATTGAAATTATTAGAGTTTTAATTAGGCAGGGTTTATGAAACCAAATATTGTTGGCAGGTGCTGCAATTTTTTGGTTCGGGTTTCTGTCTGTTCTAGGACACCATGGACCACGAGAGATTAATACGGACTAACCGAAGAGGATTTAAGTATATGTATACTCATACCTACATGAGTATGGGATAGTATCTATTACAGTCCTATGTAGATAGGATATTATTGAATTTGTTCTTTTATTCGATCTGTTAGATGTTATACTAGGTAGGGTGATTCTAGTCTTAAGTTAGCTCTTTAGTCAGGCAGGGCGTATTCAAATCTAATCCAAAATTTAAGAAAGTAGGGTTTATTTTTAAGTTATGTCTTAGCTTTTAAGCCCGCAATGTTCACCACTGCAATAATATTTCGTTGTCTAGTTTTCTAGATCATAGGATATATTTTTAAGACAGTTTTATTTCAGGAACGTGAATTCTCTTGCAGATTTTCTTTCAGGTTTCCTTCTGATATTCCATTTAGCTTTCGGTCGTGAATTTTCCAACTACTCCTCTTGTTGTCTTACTTGTACTACGATCAATTACTGAACGTTCTACAAATTGACAATAATAGGAGATTTTTCTTTGTCACATGTTATATTAGAATTAGTTTTCGCGTAATTGGAGGGTGGAAGGGCCGTGGCTAGGGTGGGTCTCCATGCGCAGTAACCTCCACGTGGTGAGACCCGGGCAATCAATTATTTATCGTATAATTATTAAACGTTTAACCGACGATTGATAATTATGCGGAAAATAATTCGAGCGAATTGACTGCGCATTGCACTTTCCCCTCTCATTCCCTTTTTTGCTTCATTCTCTTATTTGCTTGATTCCCTTATTAGCTTCATTTCCTTTTCCGTTCTCGGCCCGGGGGACGGATGGTAAGGCGCTTTTGGCACCTGTGGCGGTATTTGGGTTGCAGTGTCATCGTGGAGCAGTGTGTGAGGCTGTGACTGTGGTTCTGGACAGGTGACCCGCCAAGTAGGATACTTCTCCCCGTTAGACCACGCCAAGCACACCTTGGGGTGGTAGAAGGCATATGGGACCTAATCTGGAATCGTGGTTGCGGTGTTGCATATCCGTGCCCAATGATTGCTGTGGCTCGGTATCGAAACTGGTGTCGATTGTAAGTCGTTCTACTGTCCAGACTCTGGGCCGAGGGCTCGCGGACTGCTCGGTAGCAGTCACTTTCGTTATTTGCCTCCCATTTGATCCCACTTGTGAGTTGAAGATTTTTATAATGCTTTACTAATTACATCCACTTTGTCTTTGTTTCAGAAGGACTGAAAAGAATCAGGTAAAGAAGAGGAATGCTTAAAATATGTATAATATGACCACACTCTCACTCTGCCCCTGCCCTGCCCGTGCCCAGCCCCTGCCCGTGCCCCTGCCGCCGCCTTTTTATACAGGCAGGTTTTACACGATTTGGATTTATTAGACTTTTAATTAGGCAGGGTTTATGATACTAAAAATTGATTCAATCTGTTCTAGGACACCATGGGCCACGAAATTATATCCTCTTCAATTAGTCCATATTATGCATATGCATACTTATACCTACATGAGTATGGGATAGTATCTATTACAGTCCTATGTAGATAGGATATTATTGAAATTGTTCTTTTGTTCCAACTGTTAGATGTTATACTAGGTAGGGCGATTCTAGTTTTAAGTTAGATCTTTAGTCAGGCAGGGCGCATTTGAATTTAATGTAATATTTAAGAAGGGAGGATTTACTTTTAAGCTTTGTCTTGGTTTTTAAGACAGCAGTGTACACTGCTGTGATAATATTTCGTTGTCTAGTTTTTAAGATCATAGGATATATTTTTAAGAGTGTTTTATTTCAGGAAACTCAATTCTCTTCTTGATTTTTTTTCAGGTTTCCTTCTGATATTCCATTTAGCTTTCGGTCGTGAATTGTCCAAGTATTCCTCTTGTTGTCTTACTTGTACTACGATCAATTAATGAACGTTCTACAAATTTACAATAATAGGAGATTTTTGTTTCTCACATGTTATATTAGAATTAGTTTTCGCATAATTGGAGGGTGGAAGGGCCGTGGCTAGGGTGGGTCTCCATGCGCAGTAACCTCCACGTGGTGAGACCCGGGCAATCAATTATTTATCGTATAATTATTAAACGTTTAAGAGACGTTTGATAATTATGTGGAAAATAATTCGAGCGAATTGACTGCGCATTGCACTTTCCCCTCTCGTTCCCTTTTTTGCTTCATTCCGTTTTTGCTTCACTCCGTTTTCTGTTTCCAGCTAAAAGTTGGCCAGAGACAGTAAAAGTCCAGTAGGTATGGTCCAAGGGTTGTAAGCCCAGCTAAAAATTGGTCAGAAACAGTAGAAGTCCAGTAGGTATTGTCAAAGGATCGTAGGTCCAGGTAAAAGTTGGTCAGCAACAGTAGAAGTCCAGTAGGTATGGCCCAAGGGTCGTAGGTCCAGCTAAAAGTTGGCCAGAAACCGTAGAAGTCCGACAGGTATGCTCCAAAGGTCGTAGGTCCAGCTAAAAGTTGGCCAGAGACAGTAGAAGTCCAGTAGGTATGGCCCAAGGGTCGTAGGTCGAGCTAAAAGTTGGCCAGAAACCGTAGAAGTCCGACAGGTATGCTCCAAAGGTCGTAGGTCCAGCTAAAAGTTGGCCAGAGACAGTGGAAGTCCAGTAGGTATGGTCCAAGGGTCGTAAGTCCAGCTAAAAGTTGGCCAGAAACAGTAGAAGTCCAGTAGGTATGGCCCAAGGGTCGTAGGTCCAGCTCAAGGTTGGTCAGAAACAGTAGAAGTCGCATAGGTGACCCAAGGATAGTAGACCGCACGGCCGCGGTCGGAAACCTTGAAAGATTTTCGGAAATTGCGAATAGGACCGAGCGCGAGCGAGCGCTACCGACGCGACGGCGCGGAGTGGGGAGGTTCGGGACGCGACGCGACGCGACGCGACGCGACGTCATTATCAGTTCAAGCGTCGCAGCGTAAGGGTCGTCTATGTTGTCGAAGGTTAGCGGTGTACATCACCCTACAATTCAATCACATTTCGAGTTTTAGTTTACCACCGCATACGCTTGACTATTAGCTTCTATTAATTAATACGCGTTTATCTAACAATCGATTTCCTATCGCGAGAGTACATTAAAGTCTTTCTCAAGCCTCTTTTCCTGGACCCTTGACCGGTCCACCGGTTGAGTATCGACGCGTCTTCTTCCGGTAACATCGGTTCTTTGATACGCGATTAACTACTCGTTTGTTGTAACATCGTGTTAACTAACTTATTAGTTTGAACGGTTCTTCGAATCTTTATTATATTTTATTCAGTCACTTACACACTGCTTTTGCGACTTCGAATTCGATTCTGATTTTAGCACAGGTCTATCACAGCTCCATTCTTTTTGTTGCAGGAATAATGGATGATTAGCTGGCAAAGAATAATATGTTGAGGCTGCAGGAATGGAGTATTGAGATACCATTACTGCGATGCATAACAATCAGTCCGATGACGTATGATGAAGGATTGGTAACATTTAACTTATTATCCCAACGGTTTACGTATATTTCTTGTTATCTGGCGATTGGATTTTGGCTCAAGTTCTTTTCTTTCGGTTGAAAGTTATTCAGCAGTTTAAACATTTTAAGTAGGACTTACAATATGCCACTCGCGATTGATACTAGAGTCAGTAAATTTCATTAATTCTAAACGAAAAATTGAAATACTTTCATGTTTCGCTGCATATCGGTCGCGATTTCTATTATAGCTTCACTAGTATTTATTAAAAACTTTTATTATCTCTGTGACTTGGCACAAGTACGGTCAAATTGTATTTTCGATGCAGCATTGTCCGCGTACTTACGTACTGGTTGCCATGCACTTGAAGCATGATAAATAGTTTCGAGTCTTGATTTCTACAAGCAGCTACGAGAACTTATAAATGCGCGATATTGCTTACTAACTAAGATCATGATCACCTTTAAAACTCGGACAAAGAACAGTCACAGTATGCTTTTGATAAATCATTTATATTAATCTATAATAGTATATCTTGAATAGACAATTAACAGTAATTAAATCAGAATAATAATACGGTAGTACTTTATTAAAACAAAGCAGTATTTCCACAACAGACGTTTGACAGGATGAAGAAATAAGAAAGAGATAAATAAAATCAAATGTGTATTGCTTCAATTTCTACCTCCTCACCCTATTTACTAACTTGTACAGATTCTCTTTCAGAAAATTTTGATGACCGCGCGCAATGCGGTCAGTAGAGTCTGTGCTTGCTCCGTCAAAGTTCTTTTTATTGTTTTTAGAGCGAAACCGCTCATAATAATTATAACTAAATATAAATAACAGTAAAGATACGCGAAAGTAGAGTCAGTGTTTGCTTCGAAATATTGCTCTCGCGAAATTAGAGTCACTTTGTTCGTCGATCACAATTGACGTGCGCGATAGTAGTCTTTTATTTATTTATTTTTTCTTTCGCAATAAGTATTCCGGTATTAGAGTCAGCACCGATGCAGTTCGGCGAGTTCGGGCATTCATCCATCAACTCGAAGAGTAAGTATCTCTGTATTTCTTTAATCTTAATTTACAATGGTCTTTGATAATTATCATGATCGAAAAGTACTCAAAACGCAAAGATTTCAATGTTGTCTGTTCTTTTGAATGTTTCAGAAGCTGCCATGGGCTCAATTGTATCACCATAACGATATTGTTGGCCGCGCGCAATGCGGTTGGTAGAGTCAGTGCTTGTTCCGTCAAAGTTCTTTTTATTATTTTTTGAGCGCAGCCGCTCTTAATAATAATTCAACATAAATAACTGTAAAGAGACGCGAAATTAGAGTCAGTGTTTGCTCCGAAATAATACTCTCGCGAAAAATAGAGTCACTTTGTTCGTCGATCACAATTATTCCGTTTCCTTTTCCGTTCTCGGCTCGGAGGACTGATGGTTAGGGACTTAGTGTCAGCGAGTTACGATGTGTGGGGTCGTGATTGTGGTTCTGGACCCTGGTCACGAGGCCCTCGGTTAGACTACGTTATTCTCTAACATGGGTAGGTTATCCACCATTCTGGAATCGTGGTCGCGGTTCTTGCAATATCCGGGTTGCAGTGTCATCGGGGGGCGGTGTGTGGGGCTGTGATTGCTTTTCTGGACACTTTGGCCCGCCTAGTAGGAAATTCCTATGTGTTAGACCACGCCAAGCACACCTTGGGGTGGCAGAAGGCATACGGGTCATAATCTAGAATCGTGGTTGTGGTTTTGCATATCCGTGCCTTAATGATTTCTGTGGCTCGGAATCGAAACTGGTCTCGATGCTAAGTCGTTTTACTGTCCAGACTCTGAGCCGAGGACTCGCGGGCTGCTCGGTAGCAGTCACAAGAACAGTAGAAATACTGTCGCGAAATTAGAATCACTTTGTTCGTCAATCATAAGTGTTCCATTAGAGTCAGTGTCCTGTTCAGCGAGTTCGGGCTTTCAGACATCAATTTGACGAGTAAGTATCTCCTTCGTTCTTTAATCTTGTATTGCAATAATCATTGATAATTAACACATTCCAAAAGTACTGAAAATACATAGATTTTAATGTTGTTTGCTCTTTTTGAATGTTTCGGCAGCTTCCATGGCTTCGATGGCGACGAGCTTGACCGCACACCTGGTGAGTCTGCAACCGGTGAGTGGCATGCTGTAAAGTTCCTCTGGTCACTCAATCATGTCGCAGGACGAAAGGTCCGAACCGACACGGGTGACTGGTTGTAATTACGTAGATTTTTCTGGCAAGCACTGTGACCATGGGTATATGGAAATATACTCATGAGTAGTAACTTCTTTACTGCTTTATATTATGTGAGGATAGGTCTTCTTGTACAACGCGTTTTTAAATAGCTTGATAATTTTAAAACAGATCATATTTAGTACAAAATATATCACTATATATCTTTTTATAATAGAGTATTTAATTGAATACCTATGAAACGATATTTAAATAGTTATTAATTATTGAATGAATATAAAGTAACGTCCAGTATTCTACGTGCATTAGTTTGTAGTGGAGAAGTCGAATACCATTCGACTTCGTTTACTTGTCAATTGCAATGACTGCACAGTTAGAATAAATTGCATAATTATTGCTGTTAGTAAGAGTGTAGTATTTCATCTTTTTCTACTTTGATAATATATAAAGTGAAGGTACTCATTTACCTTATCAATTTGTTGGAACTATCGAATAATTTTATTATTCGATATCCATATTAGTCTTTAGCGTTTAAAGATATCGATACGTTCATTGTTTCCGTACAAAATGTTAATTAAACCTGAATGTACAAGAAGACAATACGCGAACGGGTAGTTTTCGAAATCAAGGCAATCAACTTTTAAACCAATCTTGCGTTTTAGAATCAATGCTTTGATAACGGGAACGCCCGAGGATGTTTCAATTTAATTCAAAGTATATTAAAGTAGAGTCGTTGAATAATTTCTCTATTAACGTAGAGTCTTTGAATAATTTTTCTAATAAAGTAGAGTCACTGCATAATTTTTCTAATATAGTAGAGTCATTGCACAATTTTTCTAATAAAGTAGAGTCATTTAATTTTCTCTTCAATAAAATAGAATCATATATAGATCTGTTGTACATATATATGTATTTTAGCCCGTTAGAAAATCAGTATGTCCTTATCATCTTTTTAGACGAGGATTTTCAGGTTTAACCCTTTCCGTGTTCACTGCCCGGATCCCACTCACGTGCCCCGGTGCTACTTGGGTGGGAAAACGGTGGTAGAGCACGATGATATTTTTTAGTTTATAAGCCATAAAATGATTTATTGTTGGCGACTGACAGTGCGTTGGTGTATCGTGCACGACGTAATATCCGCATTGTGTGTGTGGTTAGGCTGTGGATTTGCGTCGTTCCGTATTAAAATGTAGCTACTATGACCAAGATAAGATGTCCATCAATTTAAAACAGACATCATTTTTAGTATTATTTGCTTCAATAATTCCTACTATACTTGGGCACGAAGTTTTTGTCATTTAAGATGACAGAGGCCAAATGCCAAAAAGAATTGAATATACTTATCAATTGCTATCAAGTACCTCTTGTATCGGTGCTATTTAATTATTTTATTAAATATCTATTAAATATCTCAACCGCGACGTGGTTTTTTCCACGTGAACGTAGAGATCCCAGCCACTGTCAGTCGATTTCAGAAAAATGGTACGTACATTAGAGTGTGCAAGTTGTGTGACAGCACTTGGGTGTCGGGGGTGTCCCGGGACGCCTCCCTAGTGTAGGCTTTTGCGCCCAAGTGTTTGACTGAGAACCGTGGAGTGTCGTGTGTTGGTGTGTTTGTTTGCCATTTTTTAAATATAGGTCCAGGTAGGATAGGTAGCATACTTTCTGGTGTGATTGATAGACATAAGTAGGTAGGGCCGGGCAGGTTGACACAGTCTCCGATCGGGTAGGCACTATTTCGCGTGTTCAACCTGTTTCAGGAAATCTGATTTGAAAAGTCGACGGTGAAGCTGTGGCGCGAACGAAAATGCGTTCGCCTCTGGCTTTGCCTATCGATTTTTCGAATCCTTCGCGGTCGTGGTCGCGATTTAGGCTCCGAAACGAAACGCGTTACATTATGCTCGAGGCTGCACGTGTGAACGAAGAACGATTACAATTTTAATCGTAATCTATGTGATTTTCCGTAATCACAATTTTACGATTTTATTTGATCGTCATTCGGCCACGTGTGTTCCATTTAGCTCCGCGATTGAAACTCTTTATTTCACCTTTATAAGTTTTTCCTTGCTTTCCGATTAGAGTCTCGAGCCTAGTTTAAGTTTCAGCTGACCCTTGGGTCCGACGAAATGGAGAGGCTATATGCCGAAGAGGCCCGACAAACTGTCACTCAAGAGGGCAACTACTAATGGCTCCCCATTCTTTTTAAGAATGGGGAATCATTCTGTGTTACTACTTTGTCACTGTGCTTGCATTTTCATTTGTAGAATTTTTATTTATACTTGGCCGATGCACATTCCGGCCCAACGATACAGCCCTCCCAAAAATATCACGTTTCTTTAGAGTTGCGAAAAACTTGCGAACGGGTCGAGTTGGAGTTGCGTTGAATGCCACTTATTGCTATTCTTATTGCTAGTTAAATTGTAGTATTTTATAATACACTTTACATTTGAGCTTCTAGTGTTGCGGAAATTGTTTTCGCGTATTGGAACTTTCAGTTCTTTTTTCAGAGGATCTTCAATTTGCTTAATTTTGGATAGTACATATAATTTACTGTTTGCTTTCTATTAGTCTTAATAAATAGTGTTGCGAAATGATTGTATCGCGAGTTCCAGTTAGCGTTGCGTTGATTAAAGATCGCGTTTTTAAGTAGAGTTGCGACTACTAGTCCCCATCTGCTTCCAATTGGAAGCCTGTTCCTGAACCAGGAACTTTTTCTTTTCAGCGTTTTATATTTGCCTTTCTTTTTATTTTATTTTTCTTAATAATTATACTATCTGGAATGTCTGTTGATGGAAGTACTGCTAAAAATTTGCATACATATTAGTAAATTACTGTATGAACGTAATGAAAAGAAATGAAAAAGAAAATAAATGAAAGAGAAAGGAAAGAAAAAAGAAAATAAAAGAAAAAGAACAAAGAAAAGAAAAGAAAAGAAAGAAGAAGAAAAGAAAAAGAGCAAAGTAAAAAACAGATATAATTTGCAGAATCTTTGATAAATTTATAATAATTCTAGATAGTAGATTTAAATTAGAGTTAATACTAGTGACTGTTCATTATTGGAGTTTAACTCTTAAATATTTCCTCTTAATTGTTGCAATTCTATCTTAACCTTTTCTTTAGTAGAGCCAATTTTTATAACTTTTCGAGCTTGCTTTGTAGAAATTGAAATTCACTCGCGATATCCGTAAATGTTTAAACAAAAATCCTTGCACGAAAAACGTTATTGGCAGTAGTTGGGTCTCGGCATGGTGATAGTTGAAGTTTGATATTTTTCTTCCGAATAATCGTTTGTCGCTTCTTTGTTGAAGCAAAATAGAATCAATTGTAGTGAAATGTGACTACTTCATTTTGAAGTTTTTAATGAACGTGATACCACCATTCAGTTTGATCTAGAACGTACAAAAGAATATATCACTTTGGCCGAAATCCAATTAACTATTGTTAACAAAAAATAGCAGCATTTTTCATATCAATTCTGATTTATTAACTGCGCTAAAATTCAGTTATTACGAATTAAAAGCAGCTTCATTTCGATATAAAATGGGCAGGCTTGGGGATGTCACTAATCCAATGCTTGAGATTGTTACAGATTCACAGATGAACCCAAATATGCTATATTAAACAAACATAAGTACATACGTCAGAGGCTCAAGGGTGGAATATATGGAATACAGATCCAGAAATATTATCAAAGACTCGATTGGAATCTTTAAAATTAAAGAGCCAGCCGCGTCGATCCAATTTGTGAGTTTAATTCATTCTTATAATGCTTTACTAATTATTTCGAGTTTGTGCATGTTTCAGAAGCATTGAAAAGAAGAGGATTCATGAAACAATGTATAATACGAACACACCCTCACCCCATCCCTGCCCCAAACCCCTGTCCTTATTAACTAATTACAGGTGTTAGACAATTAATTAGGCAGGCCCAAATATAAATCGAACAATACTTAATAATTATGTAGGTAGGATTTGTCTCAACACACAACCTTAGAACTTTATACAGGCAGGTTTTACACGAATTGAAATTATTAGAGTTTTAATTAGGCAGGGTTTATAAAACCAAATATTGTTGGCAGGTGCTGCAATTTTTTGGTTCGGGTTTCTGTCTGTTCTAGGACACCATGGAACACGAGAGATTAATACGGACTAACCGAAGAGGATTTAAGTATATGTATACTCATACCTACATGAGTATGGGATAGTATCTATTACAGTCCTATGTAGATAGGATATTATTGAATTTGTTCTTTTATTCGATCTGCTAGATGTTATACTAGGTAGGGTGATTCTAGTCTTAAGTTAGCTCTTTAGTCAGGCAGGGCGTATTCGAATCTAATCTAAAATTTAAGAAAGTAGGGTTTATTTTTAAGTTATGTCTTAGCTTTTAAGCCCGCAGTGTTCACCACTGCAATAATATTTCGTTGTCTAGTTTTTTAGATCATAGGATATATTTTTAAGACAGTTTTATTTCAGGAACGTGAATTCTCTTGCAGATTTTCTTTCAGGTTTCCTTCTGATATTCCATTTAGCTTTCGGTCGTGAATTTTCCAACTACTCCTCTTGTTGTCTTACTTGTACTACGATCAATTACTGAACGTTCTACAAATTGACAATAATAGGAGATTTTTCTTTGTCACATGTTATATTAGAATTAGTTTTCGCGTAATTGGAGGGTGGAAGGGCCGTGGCTAGGGTGGGTCTCCATGCGCAGTAACCTCCACGTGGTGAGACCCGGGCAATCAATTATTTATCGTATAATTATTAAACGTTTAACCGACGTTTGATAATTATGCGGAAAATAATTCGAGCGAATTGACTGCGTATTGTACTTAGGATACAATGTACAATAATGGCCGCTCAGTGTTCGTTCATATCCCCAATTAATGCTTGCCGAGACATCGCCACCAATCCTTGGACCTATTCCGAATCGGAGTATAAATTTTACTCCAATTATTAATTTGGTATTATATATTTTCAGAAAAATCTCGATTAGTACACTTCGCTCGGGATCGAATACGAACACTAATCGTTTGCAGACACGTTTATCCCAGGAATTGTCTTATATTAGTAAATAATTTACTTCGTTATTGTTATTAGTTGAATATAAATAAGAAATTGCGTCTTTCATTAACGATAAAATTGCTCCAATGAAAAAGATAATGAAAGAATTTGTCTAGTAATTATACAATTAACAATTGTAGTATACAATTATCGTCATTATCTTTTTCATTGTAGCAACTTTATTGTTTGGGTGTTAAAACAATATACATCTCTTAGCTCAATTTTTTTTTGGTAATTTATCAGAAAATAATGTAAAGTATAACTTTAAAAATTATTTCATTTATTGATAGTACAATTGAAATAAGAAAACTTGTTAACATGTGTTTCTTTAATTAAAAGATTTTTAATTAACATTAAATGTTTCATATCCTTTGTTGCCTTTCATTGCGGCAAAGAACAAAAGAATTCTTTAAAATTATTCAATTTTCGCATCGTTTTCAATAATCTGTGGGTAACGTTGCGAGTGACACGGAAATGGTAATGGGACGCGGCGTCCCAGAAATCGTGGCCGAAAAAATACATTGCATGTCTTGTCTATTCCTATATCTCGTCGGTGGCGGCGTCCCAGAAATCTTGGCCGAAAAAATACATTGCATGGCTTGTCTATTCCTATATCTCGTCGGTGCTCTTAGGTGTAGATGTGGCAGAGGCCTGAGTAGTTTTATTCACATCTGTATAGATGGCGATACTAATGACTCTAGATAAAGCAGAAATACATACAGCTTCGAGCAGTTATTTATAGATGGCGAAACTAAAGCCCACTCCGGGTATAGGTAAGACAGGGATGCGAGTGTTACGTAAATTCAAACACCTGTTTATGAACAGTGGTGCGATAATGTTCATGAAATTTGGTTATTTATTTGGTCATTTATAAAATTATGTAAATAATGCTCGAAAATTGTTTCGTACTCATTTACATATGAATAAAGTGTTGGCAAAGACGGCATTACAATCTACATTAATATTAATATGTGTAGTAACATTGTAAGTTCCATTGTTCATTTCATTGTACGACAATCAAGATCTTTAACAAAGGTAAATCTACGAATATTGTATTCTTTATTTCGGTCTCACAGCAATGAAAGTTGGGCTTAGTGTACATATAACCTATCTTTACAATACTATCTTAACTCTTGCTCTCTCAGCTTCAGTTTTGCTCTTCGTTTTCATACCTTCTCTGCCTTTCGTATCACTTTATCGCACATCTATTACACATCTTTCCTTTTCCTCCCTGTTTCAGTTCAAACTCCTAAGTTGTTTTTATATCCTATTATTTCTATCTACGTACATTCTGTTAACAGGTCCTAACCTTCCAAATTTTTGTCTGCACGGGTCACTTCTTTTGTTCTTCTCCTTCTGCCAATATCTATTTCGCCCTTTAATGCTTTCGCATCTATCACCCGCACTGCCGATCCTGCCATGTTCCGTGCTTAAATAGGTACTTTAGTAATGTTGATGTTATAATATATTTAAACATTTCATTATATCTTGCAACTTCTATTTTCCTGTTTCATTCCTGCTGTTGTATTTCATAGTCTCTTCGTTTAAGGCTCTGCGACAATTCCTTTACTTCCGATTTCATTAAATTCTTTCTTACGAGACTCATTCCATTCCTTTTTAAGTAATCGTTTCTTTCTCTAATGCTTTTGGTTTGGCCCTCCCTTCTTCCTTCTGTTTCCTGTTACATACTTACTAATATATGTTTTGTGTGTGCAGGTTGTGTAGGCAAAGAGTAACGAGCATCGACTGGCACTTCTCGTCGTGCATAGGAGCAAGAAAGAAGATAGAAGATGTTTTGCCAGATACTTTAGTTATAGTAAAGCGATTTATAGAAATAGTTTGTAACTATTAGCGCATAAGCTTAATTTAGAACAGTTGTGTAATTAACTGTTCTATCTACCTATTGTATACTTTATTTTATATTCAGTTTATTCGGTAGATCGTTTATAAACTGTAATATTACTTATATTACTATTACAAGTTCTAATGAATGTGCTGAATGTAAAATGAGAGATATAATAAATAATTTACGTATGCACAAGTTACATAATTGTTGTAATTTAAATTGTATAAGCTTCTGCATATGAAGTATGTAAATTTTAATATAAGTTCTATCTGTAAGATATATTGTAAATTAACTTCAAACAATAGCTTGTAAGTATTAGATTATTTATGTTTATAGTATTTGTTACGTTACATAAATGTTAGTTTAGTATTGATACAATATTTAGTTGTACGATCTATTGTAAATAGATATAAAAGAATAGTTCATAAGTATTAGCTTGTAAATTTGGACTACAACATTTTTGTAACTTTTATCTTCATTAATTAGTTTAAATAAATGTTCAATGAAAAGAACTCGACTGCCCTTCTTATTTTCACACCTTAGGAATCCTTAAAAGAACCTAATTCCAATTCCTTATACAAGAACTACCGTGGGCGAACTTGAAAGTTCTAAAGCGGGAAACTTGTCAAAATGGCCCTATACGTTATTAAATTTGGAAGCAGCAAATTCTAAGTCCTCACTTCTTGCAAAATTGGATAGCAGGAGTACAAAAAATTAAGAGCTCGGCAATTCCTGGAACGTGACGTCATTTCTTAGAATTGCTGAGTTCGAATACCTCCTCGCACATCATATTCTCCTGATACAAATCCACGATTTTCAGCGAGATATTTTCGCCAGAATCTCAGAAATTTTGCGCTCGGAAATTCCTGGAACGTGACGTCATTTCCAAGAATTGATTCGATGAAAGACCTCCTCACATATCATATTCTCCTGATACAAATCCACGATTTTCAGCGAGATATTTTCGCCAGAATCTCAGAAATTTTGCGCTCGGAAATTCCTGGAACGTGACGTCATTTCCAAGAATTGCTGCGATGAAAGACCTCCTCGCTTATCATATTCTCCTGATACAAATCCACGATTTTCAGTAGAAATTTAAGTGCCGAAAATCTTGGATTTGTATCAGGAGAATATGATATGCAAGGAGGTATGCGTTCTCAGAAATGACGTCACATTCCAGGAATTTCCGAGCGCTGAAATTTCCGTGTTTCTGCCAAAAATATCTCGCTGAAAATCCTGGATTTGTATTAGGAGAATATGATAAGCGAGGAGGTCTTTCATCGCAGCAATTCTTGGAAATGACGTCACGTTCCAGGAATTTCCGAGCACTTAAATTTCTAAGTTTCTGGCAAAAATATCTCGCTGAAAATCGTGGATTTGTAACAGGAGAATATGATATGCAAGGAGGTCTTTCATCGCAGGGGTTCTTGGAAATGACGTCACGTTCCAGGAATTTCCGAGCGCTTCAATTTCCGTGTTTCTGCCAAAAATATCTCGCTGAAAATCCTGGATTTGTATTAGGAGAATATGATGTGCGAGGAGGTATTCGACTTCACCAATTCTTGGAAATGACGTCACGTTCCTGGAATTTCCGAGAATCAACATTTGAAGAGCTCATCAAGACGTATTAATTCCTTAACAATTAGCGCCAACGTTAATAATGTTCAGGTCTATTTTTACAAGTTTCTGGCTTTAGGTCATTGCATTTAAAGTCCGTCCACGGTACTTATTGTTTAAGGAAGTGGAATCAGGTCTTTTCAAGGATAGGTAAGGTGTTAAAATAAAGAGAGCAGTACAATTCCTTTCATTGAAGATTTATTAAATTAATTAATGAAGATACAAGTTACAAGAATGTTGCAATTCAAATTTACAAGCTAATACTTATGAACTAGTCTCTTATATCTATTTACAATACATCGTACAACTAAATCTTGTATTAATTCTACGCTAACATTTATGCAATATCAAAAATAATCTAATACTTATAAACTATTCTTTGAAGTTAATTTAAAATACATCTTACAGATAAAACTTAAATTAAATTCTTACGTACTGTATATGCAGAAGCCTATCAATTTAAACTACAGCAATTGTGTAACTTGTTCCATACGTAAATTATTTATTATATCTTTCATTTTATATTTAGCACATTCAGTAGAACTTGTAGTAAACGTATTATTAAAGTTTATATAAAATCTACCGAATAAACTGAATATAAAATAAAATATATAAGTAATAGATATGCATAACAATTAATTCCACAATTTTTCTAAATTAATCTTATGCCGTAATAGTTACAAACTATGTTTATAAACCAATTCATTATAACTAAAGTATGTGGCTAAAGTTATTCTTTCTTCTTTCTTGCTTTTATGCGTGATAAGAAGTGTCTGTCAATGCTGCTTACTCTTTGCATGGGAAACCAGTATGCCATAAAGTGTCCGGCAAAAGTTATCCTACTTTCTTTCTTGCTTTTATGCGGGATGAGAAGTGGCCGTCAATGCTGCTTCCTCTTTGCATGGGAAACCTGCACACACAACAAATATATTAGTAAGTGTGTAAGAGGAGAGGGAAAGATTGTTAAGGGTTATTTAAAGGAAAAAGAAAGAAGCAAGGGCCAAACCAGAAGCATAAGAGAAAGGGAGGATTAATTAAAAAGGAATGGAATAAGTCAAGCAGGAATAAACTTGAAATGAAAGGAAGGAAACGAAATGATGGAAAACCTTAAAATAAGATACTACGAAATACAACAGCAGGAGAAGAAGAAAATAATAAAAGCAGCAAGATATAATGAAAGGTTTAGATATAATAGAACATCAACACTACCTCAGTACCAAAGTAAAGGCGTAACAGCAAGGAGACAGAAGTTAATAGCGCTGGTAAGATCTGAAAGAATTAAAAAGTGAAATATATATTGGGAGAAGGAAAAGAATAAAAGATGTGACCTATACCTACACAAATTCGGAACGTTACAGCACCTAGTAAGCTGCGGACAACGAAATGGTCGCTCTCGAGTCATGTGCGTCTTGTTCGTGTGCCCCAGCCATTCTGTGGCTTTGCAAAGGAGTAAGGCATTTTTAACTGGAAGTGGGGACTTGGTGGCTCTTGGAGGAGAAAAAAACTTGGTGCCCCTGTAGTAAGAGAATGTATGGAAACACAGATAAAAGGCTATAGGAATGACTTTGGAATTTGAAATGAAAAAGAGAGGAAACATAAAGATGTATGATAGATATGTAATAAAGAGATAAGAAATGGCTAGTAAGACAGAAGTTAATACGTAAGATAGAGTAGGTATGAAAGGAAGAAGGAAAGAGAAAGTGAGTATGCAAGAATTCAGATGCTAAATGATAAAGTTAGGTTATATGTACACCAAGCCGAAATGTCATTGCTGTGAGATCGAAATAAAGAATACTACTACTATTAGTATGCATTTATTGCCTGCTGGAAATTTGTTTAAAGAAAAAAATACTCACAAATGTCTTTAACTTTGCTAAAGAGCTCGATTGTTGTAGAATAAAATGAACAATGGACCTTACAATGTCATCGTACATATGAATTTTAATGGCGATTGTAACACCGCGTTTGCTAACCCTTTATTGATATGTAAATGAGAGTACAAAACGATTTTCGAGCATTATCAACTTAATTTTATAAATGAAAAGATAAATAGCCAAATTTTATGAACTTTAACGCGCCGCTATTTATAAACAGGTGCCTGAATTTACGTACCACTCGCATCCCTGTATTACCTACACTCAAAGTGGGCTTTAATTTCGCCATCTATACAGAACTGCTCGAAACTGTATATATGTCTGCTTTATCTAGTGTAGCGGTGAAGCCAATTGTTGAGAAGGTAATAAATATGGAAACTAAATTACCGACACCAGTATGCAATTTATTTAACGGGAGTTCGCTTTCTTAAACGAACCACTCTCTGCGGACACTTTTCTCTTACTACTAAATTAGGCGCTACTTGACTAGAAAAGGTTGAACTTAAAAAGTAGTGTCTGTTTCGGATAGCTGCTTAAGATGTTAATTTAGTTAACGGATTAGGTTTATTTTACAAAAGGGCACAATTCACGAGTAGCACGAATCACATATATTTTACAATCACCGCACAAGAACAAGTAATGTACAATAAAACGCAGAAATAATAAAGTACGAATGACAAAATGGTATATAGTTTAGTTTTCTCCGCACGACCAATAGCTCCTATTTTTAGTACCAGTTTACACGGTTGTAAATCGTATAAACTCTGAATTGCAAATCTCTCTTAAAACCTCTTATCTCTTGATGAATATTAGTGTAACCGACGATTTGTATGCCCGCGCAACGGTATTTATACCGATGCGCGGGGCAAGGAGCGAGAAGAGATAAGTGGGGGAGAACGCTCGCGCTTGACGCCACGGAACAGCGCTAGGCGCGAAGCTAACGAGCGCCCTCCCTAATGGTGAATCCGCAACATTCCGCCCGCCGCGGCATGCGTAGCATGGCGCAATTATACATAGTAACGAAGAGACGCGATGTTTCCGTGAAGTCGTATGTTTAACATTGAAAGAACCGTGAGTGCAGTGTAAAAGTGTAGCGCAAGTGGGCCGAAGTAAACAGGAGTAAGCAGGAGTGAGTCATGAGGCTGATTTCCCTCGGTGGCTGGTGGCAGCAAGCACGTTTCGTGATGGACCTCGTCCGGTAGTAGCAGCGGTCCGTCTGGAAACGGCGCGGCGAACACGCTGATCGTCGCTCCTGTGGGTGGCCGTGATGCTGTCCAGTGTCGCTGTATTTCGTGGTCCTTGTCCCACGTCGAGGAATGAAGCGTCGGAATGCAGCAAGAAAGGCGGCAGTGGTTGCATCGGACACCAGCTCAAGATGTACGGCTCTTGTTGCTAGACAAACAAACACAGCGACATACGTTTTCCTTGTGTGTTGACCTCTGCCGGTTGCCGATTTCGTAGAAAAGGGGCCCGCATAGTCAACACCGGTATGTGTGAATGGCCGGGAAGGCTGCGCGCGGGGAGCAGGGAGGTTTCCCATTAACTGCTGCGCCGCTTGGGCGCGCCAGCGGCAACAAACCACACACGAGGCTATCACGCGGCGTACCGCGCGACGCCCCGCCAGTATCCAATATTCTCGTCTTAGCGTTGACAAGGTGAGCTGCGTTCCTCCGTGTAGTAGTCGTTTATGTGCATCCCTGATGATGAGAGTGGTAAAATGTGCATTGGCAGATAGAATGGCTGGATGCTTCTGCCATTCGTCAAGTAAGGAGTGCTTCAGGCGTCCCCCCACCCTCAGCACGCCATCGCCATCCACGAATGGCGCCAGCTTGGCTGTCGGACCACGTGTAACCTGGGCGCCATGTTGAAGCAGTTCCATTTCCGTGGTGAAGACGGCCCTTTGGAAGCATCGTATGCAGGCAAGTTTAGAATAATTTATTTCGTTGACCGAAAGACGATGCGATACTTGCGTGTTCGTGTTTCTGTCCCTTGCTGTTCGGCAGAATCGGAAGCACCAGCCAACCGTGCGCAGTAATCTATCGAGTGTTGAATGCTTGCCGGCAAGATTCTCAAAAAACGAGCAGTTAGTAGTGGTTGTGAGACAGGTCATTCTCGTGGTGCGAACCTCCTGGTCCGTAGTAAAATTATGAACCGAGTGATGATCATAATCATATGACCTCAAGGAAAGGAAGGGAGGACCCGTCCACCAAAGCGAATGGTCACGCAGTGCGTGGCTTGCCATCCCTCGAGATGCCACGTCAGCGGGGTTTAAAGAAGATTTTATGTGTCGCCACGAGGCGTCTGGAAGTGACGTTTGAATGTCGGACACCCGGTTTGCCACGAACGTCTTCCATCTCGAGGAGTGACCTTGCAGCCAACTCAGCACCACCGTGGAATCCGACCATAAATTAATGGAGCAATTTTCCAAATTCAAGTTGTTTCTAACACCGAGAGTCAATCGTGTTAGAAGTGATGCAGCGCAAAGTTCAAGCCGAGGCACAGAAACCTGCTTCAAAGGAGCGACTCGCGTTTTTGAAGCAACGAGTGAAACAAAAGGCATTGCATGTGTGTGAGAGGAGCGCAAGTAAATAACAGCAGCGTATGCTCTCTCTGAAGCGTCAGCAAAACCATGAAGCTCTAACCTGTTTTTGTCAGTACGGTTGAATAACCAACGAGGAATTCTCAAGGAGGAAAGTGAGCGTAGTTGCTCATAGTAATTCTGCCAAAAGTGTGCTTGTGAAGGGGGGAGCGGTTCATCCCATGAAAGTTTTAGCAGCCATAATGACTGCATGAAGATTTTGGCAGTAATAATCACTGGAGCGAGAAACCCTAGTGGGTCGTAGAGACTCGCCACTTCCCTAAAAACCATACGTTTCGTTACCGGTGATTCCCTTTTGCGTGGCTCAAACGAGAAGTGAAACGTATCCTGTGCCGAGTGCCAACGAAGGCCGAGAAGAGTGGAAACGTTATCGAGATTGCAGGCAAGCTCAGGGTTTTCCTTACGAGCGTCGGAAGGAAGTGCTTCCAGTAATTCCCTTTTATTGGACGTCCATTTGTGCAAGGTGAAACCGCCCGCCTTGAACAACAGTAGCAGCTCTCGTTGTAAAGCAAGAGCCTTCGAGATGGAATCTGCTCCAGATATGACGTCATCAACATAGACGTCATTGGATGCACACGCGGCAGCCAAAGGAAAAACATGCTGTTCGTCCTTGCACAGCTGCTGCACGGTGCGAACAGCGAGGTACGGGGCGCAGGACATCCCATAGGTGACCTTCAATCGCGCTTCGAGTTTGTGTAGTAACACCGATGTGGTGTCAAGCGAGTTGCCCAATTGGGCCGGAGAAGAAGCGAAGGGAAGACGCACCTGATATCGTCCAGTGGTGTCGCGGGAGTGTGTGGAGCAGGAGTGCTGTTCGCACTCACTCTCCGCCGAAGTAAATGTACGGGGAGGATTGGCTACCTCCTCCAGTACCCAGAAGCGTTGTAGTGATTCAGATAAATCTGTATCGCGAGTAACGCATTGCAAAGTAGCCGCTTCACTTCGTGAAGGGTTCGAGTAAGAAGTGGAGTTGCAATGCCCAGTGAGAATCCAACCAAGAGAAGTACATTGAGCCACCGGACTGTTGGGAGGACCCTTCCGGAGGCCTTCAAGAATTATTTCCGAGTAAACATCAGCTCCTAAAATAATGTCCACTCTCTCTGCCGAGTGAAAGTCGGGATCGGCTAATTCCAAATCCCGCAAGTGAGCGAGAGACAGCGAAGCATTAGAGGTTCGAGTGGGGGAATAAGAAGACAGTCGCGGCAGCACGTAAGCCGTAGTGGAAAGGGGCTTCGAAAGTTCACGAGTAGAGGAGAATGTGAGCGTCACACTTCCCCTCGTGTAAGCTCCCGTCGAGCCTACACCGAGTATTGGAAACCGCGCGGAACTTCGTTCGAGCTTCATGGATTGCACCAACCTCTCGGAAACGAGTGAGACTTCGGAACAGGGGTCAATCAAGGCTCTCACAGCAGTTTTCTCGCCCCGACTTGACCTTACCAGAATTTTCGCGGTCGCAAGAAAAATGACCGAACTAGACTGAGTATTCGACCAGGAGGCTCGCGCACAGTGCGAGGTCCTTGAGTCCTCCACGCAACCTTGTGGAGAGACCTGTTGCGAAGATTCCTGCTCCGATTTTACATGTAACATTGTATGGTGCTTACCTACGCACAGTTGGCAGCGCTTTGTGGATTTGCACGAACTAGAATGGTGACTTCCGAAGCAGTTGAAGCACAAGTTTTTGTCCGCGGCTAATTTCTTCCTCTCGAGCGGGGACATCCCTTTGAACTTAGCACAGAACAATACGAAGTGTTGACTGAAGCACAGCGGGCACTTCGCACGTCTTTCTTCGGTGACCGATGCGGTGTGCGTCTTGAATTTTGCTGATCTTGTATTATTTTTTAGAGATGACCCGGAGGAAGGCGAAACTGCAGCATCCGAGACAGCTTCTTCGACTGCTTCCAAGGCACGCAGGTGTCCAGTGAGGAACAGCTGTAATTGTTCGAACGAAGGCGGATCCGTAGTGGCACCGATTGAAGACTCCCACGCCAATCTTGTCTTCGAGTCCAACTTTTGCACAAGCCCGAAGACCAACCAGTCATCCCAGTGCTCGACTGGCCGGCCAAGAGCTTCCAGTGACTGAACGGCGTCCAGCGTGCCGTTCAGAAGAGGTTTCAGGCAGCTTGCCGACTCCTTCCTCATGGACGGCAATGAGGAAAGAGCCGTGAGATGCGATTGTATCAAGATCCGCAGGTTCTCATATCGCGCCGTGATAATCTTCCACGCTCCAGCGAAGTTGGCCTCTGTGAGGCGTATATTTTGGATTAATTGAGCGGGCTCGCCAGACAAACTTATTTTTAGATGGTGGAATTTTTCCACCGCGGAGAGTTGCTTATTGTCTATGACGAGTGACGTGAACAGGTCACGATAACTTGCCCACTCCCTGTAGTCCCCGGAAAACCGGGGCACGTCGATTCGTGGAAGCGAACGCTGCGGAGGGTTGGCGATCGGAGCGGTCGGCGGCTGCTCCAGCGGTTTGCGGAGGTCCAGTAATGCGGCCTTGTTGACCAGATACGCTTCTTCACACAAAGCAAGGTGATCCGTGACAAAATATGGCCAAGTAGCGTACTCGGGGGTCACAATGTCTAATAGCTGGTCGTGACCCTCGGTGAAGGTGGTCCAATTTTTCTCCAGTAGTTCGAGCCGCGACGTTACTACTCCATCCGTGATCTTAGCGGCTCCAAGCTTTTTCATATTTGTCACGGTGTTGGAAATTCGCTGGTAAAGCGAAAGTTGCTTGTTAACGTATTTCTCCATGGTAATTTGAACGTTAACAACAAGTAACCGTACTTAGTTTGAAGGCGAGGTCGAGTTACCGAAAAAATGTAGAAAGTAATTCGTACCGTGTTCGACCGTGTTCGACCCCGGTTATTATTGTCTTGCGGCGACCGTTTTTCGCGCACTGTAGCCGGTAATGTAATTAGCTTAACTGGATTAATTAGTTGAAATTTAATCCCCTTTAACTATTCCGTCCGTTAAGCTATCCGGCTCGAAGGACCAATGTTTCGGATAGCTGCTTAAGATGTTAATTTAGTTAACGGATTAGGTTTATTTTACAAAAGGGCACAATTCACGAGTAGCACGAATCACATATATTTTACAATCACCGCACAAGAACAAGTAATGTACAATAAAACGCAGAAATAATAAAGTACGAATGACAAAATGGTATATAGTTTAGTTTTCTCCGCACGACCAATAGCTCCTATTTTTAGTACCAGTTTACACGGTTGTAAATCGTATAAACTCTGAATTGCAAATCTCTCTTAAAACCTCTTATCTCTTGATGAATATTAGTGTAACCGACGATTTGTATGCCCGCGCAACGGTATTTATACCGATGCGCGGGGCAAGGAGCGAGAAGAGATAAGTGGGGGAGAACGCTCGCGCTTGACGCCACGGAACAGCGCTAGGCGCGAAGCTAACGAGCGCCCTCCCTAATGGTGAATCCGCAACAGTGTCTTAACGTAAAATAACTTAAGGAACTAGAACTAAGAACTAGCCTTAAAACTAACTATAAAAACACTAAGCCTAGTTAAATCTAGTTACAAATATGTGCGCCCACCGACGGTAACAATGGTCGCTACTCTGCGACCAACGTCGGTAAACACCGGTCGCCACTGTTACGTCCCGGCCCTAAGGTGGGACGCAACGTAGGGATCTTGCCACGTCACCCAGCCCGCCGCTGCAACAACTTGCTGAGGACCGTAATTTCTCCGGGGAGAGGAGGCATGTCGAGGAAGGAAAAAGGATATTGGAGTTTGGATGTGCGTTTCGTCTCGGAATCGACCGCCTAGACTCATTAGTAGGGCTGCAGTCGACTCCTGCCCCAGACGCAAGGATTCAGGATCGGAACTTATATATATATGAAGTGGCCAAGGGGCGACCACTTGCGCGAAGACGACGACGACGATGGCGACCTGGTGGCGTATCCTGCGTACCAACTTCAGGCGCTTAGAAATAGAATTAGAAGAGGAACGTATGGAGGGCGTTCTCTTTACCGACGACGATCTAAATCAATACGTCGAAGGCGATGCCGGCAGACGTCACACCTCCATCCTTAGGGGAAGATGCCGTTCAGGCATCTTAACGACGCTCCTTCCCCTCCTATCCTCGGCGAGTATCCCACCGCTGTCACCAAATTTGTTACGTCCCGGCCCTAAGGTGGGACGCAACGTAGGGATCTTGCCACGTCACCCAGCCCGCCGCTGCAACAACTTGCTGAGGACCGTAATTTCTCCGGGGAGAGGAGGCATGTCGAGGAAGGAAAAAGGATATTGGAGTTTGGATGTGCGTTTCGTCTCGGAATCGACCGCCTAGACTCATCAGTAGGGCTGCAGTCGACTCCTGCCCCAGACGCAAGGATTCAGGATCGGAACTTATATATATATGAAGTGGCCAAGGGGCGACCACTTGCGCGAAGACGACGACGACGATGGCGACCTGGTGGCGAATCCTGCGTACCAACTTCAGGCGCTTAGAAATAGAATTAGAAGAGGAACGTATGGAGGGCGTTCTCTTTACCGACGACGATCTAAATCAATACGTCGAAGGCGATGCCGGCAGACGTCACACCACACTAGAGTCATTAGTATCGCCATCAATACAGATGTGATTAAAACTACTCGGGCCTCTGCCATATCTACACTTAAGGTAAGTAAGGGGTGTGAGTAGTTTCAAGGAGTTCTCTATAGATGGAACTACCATAGCAAGCGTGAGTGGTTTCAAGGAGTTCTGTATAGATGGCGAAACCATAGCAGGCAATGTAGATATGGCAGAGACCCGCGTAGATTCAAGTATATCTTTGCAGATATTGATTAATTTAATAATTAAAAGATATATACACGGGTATTTCAATTATAAAAAAGAAGGCTTCTAGAGAGATAAGAAAATGTAATTCTCTAGGCGAAACATATATGATTTATGTTACTAATGAATTATCTCGAAAGCGTCAGAAAACAGAAGAGTCTACATAAGAAGCAGGGCAATAAATAATACACAATATTTACAGCTGCAGATAGATACAACGATAGAAACGAGAACTCAAAAGTAATTGCAATAAGAACTTAAGATTCTCTCCGCTCAAATAACTACAGTGGACAGTAATGCCCACTTAATGTTCGCTGCTTCGAAGCTGCCTAGCGAACACTATCCAGGGATGTGATTTATAAGGAATTGTTCATGCTTATCACTTTTCGGCACGCTCGGTTTAGGCTGTGTTGGGAGTGGATTGAGATGTACTGAGAACCAGCGTGAGATATATTTAACACGTTGAGTGCCACGTCAGGCATGTCTGACACTAAGCATTCCGTTCAGGCCGCGTCAGTCATCGGTGACTGACAATCAACTTTCCGTTCAGTGACTGACTCTAAACTTTCCGTTTAGGCCGCGTCAGTCATCGGTGACTGACAATCAACTTTCCGTTCAGTGACTGACTCTAAACTTTCTGTTCAGGCCGTGTCAGTCATCGGTGACTGACAATCAACTTTCTGTTCAGGCCGCGTCAGTCATCGGTGACTGACAATTAACTTTCCGTTCAGTGACTGGCACTCAACTTTCCGTTCAGGCCGCGTCAGACATCGGTGACTGACACAAAACTTTTCGTTCAGGCGTCGGTGTATCACAGTGTTAAGCTACGCTGCGGCGCGGCGTCGCGCATGTCGCGCCGTTTGGCCTAAACGGAAAGCGTGGCAAAACCGGCGTGGCATTCAACGTGTTAAGGGCCATTGCTGATGACAAGTGGAGATAACTCGGACGCAACCTACATCCTCAATACATCGGAGCAGGTCCAAAAATCGGTAGGGATGAGTCCGCGAACATTAATTGTGGAAAAAAACGAACATCAAGCGGCCATTATTGTACATTGTATCCTAAGTGCAATACGCAGTCAATTCGCTCGAATTATTTTCCACATAATTATCAAACGTCTCTTAAACGTTTAATAATTATACGATAAATAATTGATTGCCCGGGTCTCACCACGTGGAGGTTACTGCGCATGGAGACCCGCCCTAGCCACGGCCCTTCGACCCTCCAATTACGCGAAAACTAATTCTAATATAACATGTGACAAAGAAAAATCTCCTATTATTGTCAATTTGTAGAACGTTCAGTAATTGATCGTAGTACAAGTAAGACAACAAGAGGAGTAGTTGGAAAATTCACGATCGAAAGCTAAATGGAATATCAGAAGGAAACCTGAAAGAAAATCTGCAAGAGAATCCAATTTCCTGAAATAAAACTGTCTTAAAAATATATCCTATGATCTTAAAAACTAGACAACGAAATATTATTGCAGTGGTGAACACTGCGGGCTTAAAAGCTAAGACATAACTTAAAAATAAACCCTACTTTCTTAAATTTTAGATTAGATTCGAATACGCTCTGCCTGACTAAAGAGCTAACTTAAGACTAGAATCACCCTCCCTAGTATAACATCTAACAGATCGAATAAAAGAACAATTTCAATAATATCCTATCTACATAGGACTGTAATAGATACTATCCCATACTCATGTAGGTATGAGTATACATATACTTAAATCCTCTTCGGTTAGTCCGTATTAATCTCTCGTGGTCCATGGTGTCCTAGAACAGACAGAAACCCGAACCAAAAAATTGCAGCACCTGCCAACAATATTTGGTTTTATAAACCCTGCCTAATTAAAAGTCTAATAATTTCAATTCGTGTAAAACCTGCCAGTATAAATATCTAAGATTGTGTGTTGAGACAAATCCTACCTACATAAAGAGCTAAATGTATTGTTCGATTTATATTTGGGCCTGCCTAATTAATTGTCTAACACCTGTAATTAGTTAATAAGGAGAGGGGTTTGGGGCAGGGATGGGGTGAGGGTGTGTTCGTATTATACATTGTTTCATGAATCCTCTTCTTTTCAATGCTTCTGAAACATGCACAAACTCGAAATAATTAGTAAACCATTATAAGAATGAATTCTTAAACTCACAAATTGATTCGACGAGGCTGGCTCTTTTATTTTAAAGTTTCCAATCGTGTCTTTGATAATATTTCTGGATCTGTATTCTATATATTCCACTCTTGAGCCTCTGACGTATGTACTTATTTTTGTTTAATATAGCATATTTGGGTTCATCTGTGAATCTGTAACAATCTCAAGCATTGGATTAGTGACATCCCCAAGCCTCCCCATTTTATATCGAAATGAAGCTGCTTTTAATTCGTAATAACTGAATTTTAGCGCAGTTAATAAATCAGAATTGATATGAAAAATGCTGCTATTTTTTGTTAACAATAGTTAATTGGATTTCGGCCAAAGTGATATATTCTTTTGTACGTTCTAGATCAAACTGAATGGTGGTATCACGTTCATTAAAAACTCCAAAATGAAGTAGTCACATTTCACTACAATTGATTCTATTTTGCTTCAACAAAGAAGCGACAAACGATTATTCGGAAGAAAAATATCAAACTTCAACTATCACCATGCCGAGACCCAACTACTGCCAATAACGTTTTTCGTGCAAGGATTTTTGTTTAAACATTTACGGATATCGCGAGTGAATTTCAATTTCTACAAAGCAAGCTCGAAAAGTTATAAAAATTGGCTCTACTAAAAAAAAGGTTAAGATAGAATTGCAACAATTAAGAGGAAATATTTAAGAGTTAAACTCTAATAATGAACAGTCACTAGTATTAACTCTAATTTAAATCTACTATCTAGAATTATTATGAATTTATCAAAGATTCTGCAAATTATATCTGTTTTTTACTTTGCTCTTTTTCTTTTCTTCTTCTTTCTTTTCTTTTCTTTTCTTTTCTTTTTTCTTTCCTTTCTCTTTCATTTATTTTCTTTTTCATTTCTTTTCATTTCGTTCACACAGTAATTTACTAATATGTATGCAAATTTTTAGCAGTACTTCCATCAACAGACATTCCAGATAGTATAATTATTAAGAAAAATAAAATAAAAAGAAAGGCAAATATAAAACGCTGAAAAGAAAAAGTTCCTGGTTCAGGAACAGGCTTCCAATTGGAAGCAGATGGGGACTAGTAGTCGCAACTCTACTTAAAAACGCGATCTTTAATCAACGCAACGCTAACTGGAACTCGCGATACAATCATTTCGCAACACTATTTATTAAGACTAATAGAAAGCAAACAGTAAATTATATGTACTATCCAAAATTAAGCAAATTGAAGATCCTCTGAAAAATGAACTGAAAGTTCCAATACGCGAAAACAATTTCCGCAACACTAGAAGCTCAAATGTAAAGTGTATTATAAAATACTACAATTTAACTAGCAATAAGAATAGCAATAAGTGGCATTCAACGCAACTCCAACTCGACCCGTTCGCAAGTTTTTCGCAACTCTAAAGCAACGCGATATTTTTGGGAGGGCTGTATCGTTGGGCCGGAATGTGCATCGGCCAAGTACAAATAAAAATTCTACAAATGAAAATGCAAGCACAGTGACAAAGTAGTAACACAGAATGATTCCCCATTCTTAAAAAGAATGGGGAGCCATTAGTAGTTGCCCTCTTGAGTGACAGTTTGTCGGGCCTCTTCGGCATATAGCCTCTCCATTTCGTCGGACCCAAGGGTCAGCTGAAACTTAAACTAGGCTCGAGACTCTAATCGGAAACCAAGGAAAAACTTATAAAGGTGAAATAAAGAGTTTGAATCGCGGAGCTAAATGGAACACACGTGGCCGAATGGCGATCAAATAAAATCGTAAAATTGTGATTACGGAAAATCGCATAGATTACGATTAAAATTGTAATCGTTCTTCGTTCACACGTGCAGCCTCGAGCATAATGTAACGCGTTTCGTTTCGGAGCCTAAATCGCGACCACGACCGCGAAGGATTCGAAAAATCGATAGGCAAAGCCAGAGGCGAACGCATTTTCGTTCGCGCCACAGCTTCACCGTCGACTTTTCAAATCAGATTTCCTGAAACAGGTTGAACACGCGAAATAGTGCCTACCCGATCGGAGACTGTGTCAACCTGCCCGGCCCTACCTACTTATGTCTATCAATCACACCAGAAAGTATGCTACCTATCCTACCTGGACCTATATTTAAAAAATGGCAAACAAACACACCAACACACGACACTCCACGGTTCTCAGTCAAACACTTGGGCGCAAAAGCCTACACTAGGGAGGCGTCCCGGGACACCCCCGACACCCAAGTGCTGTCACACAACTTGCACACTCTAATGTACGTACCATTTTTCTGAAATCGACTGACAGTGGCTGGGATCTCTACGTTCACGTGGAAAAAACCACGTCGCGGTTGAGATATTTAATAGATATTTAATAAAATAATTAAATAGCACCGATACAAGAGGTACTTGATAGCAATTGATAAGTATATTCAATTCTTTTTGGCATTTGGCCTCTGTCATCTTAAATGACAAAAACTTCGTGCCCAAGTATAGTAGGAATTATTGAAGCAAATAATACTAAAAATGATGTCTCTGTTTTAAATTGATGGACATCTTATCTTGGTCATAATAGCTACATTTTAATACGGAACGACGCAAATCCACAGCCTAACCACACACACAATGCGGATATTACGTCGTGCACGATACACCAACGCACTGTCAGTCGCCAACAATAAATCATTTTATGGCTTATAAACTAAAAAATATCATCGTGCTCTACCACCGTTTTCCCACCCAAGTAGCACCGGGCACGTGAGTGGGATCCGGGCAGTGAACACGGAAAGGGTTAAACCTGAAAATCCTCGTCTAAAAAGATGATAAGGACATACTGATTTTCTAACGGGCTAAAATACATATATATGTACAACCGATCTATATATGATTCTATTTTATTGAAGAGAAAATTAAATGACTCTACTTTATTAGAAAAATTGTGCAATGACTCTACTATATTAGAAAAATTATGCAGTGACTCTACTTTATTAGAAAAATTATTCAAAGACTCTACGTTAATAGAGAAATTATTCAACGACTCTACTTTAATATACTTTGAATTAAATTGAAACATCCTCGGGCGTTCCCGTTATCAAAGCATTGATTCTAAAACGCAAGATTACTTTAAAAGTTGATTGCCTTGATTTCGAAAACTACCCGTTCGCGTATTGTCTTCTTGTACATTCAGGTTTAATTAACATTTTGTACGGAAACAATGAACGTATCGATATCTTTAAACGCTAAAGACTAATATGGATATCGAATAATAAAATTATTCGATAGTTCCAACAAATTGATAAGGTAAATGAGTACCTTCACTTTATATATTATCAAAGTAGAAAAAGATGAAATACTACACTCTTACTAACAGCAATAATTATGCAATTTATTCTAACTGTGCAGTCATTGCAATTGACAAGTAAACGAAGTCGAATGGTATTCGACTTCTCCACTACAAACTAATGCACGTAGAATACTGGACGTTACTTTATATTCATTCAATAATTAATAACTATTTAAATATCGTTTCATAGGTATTCAATTAAATACTCTATTATAAAAAGATATATAGTGATATATTTTGTACTAAATATGATCTGTTTTAAAATTATCAAGCTATTTAAAAACGCGTTGTACAAGAAGACCTATCCTCACATAATATAAAGCAGTAAAGAAGTTACTACTCATGAGTATATTTCCATATACCCATGGTCACAGTGCTTGCCAGAAAAATCTACGTAATTACAACCAGTCACCCGTGTCGGTTCGGACCTTTCGTCCTGCGACATGATTGAGTGACCAGAGGAACTTTAAAGCATGCCACTCACCGGTTGCAGACTCACCAGGTGTGCGGTCAAGCTCGTCGCCATCGAAGCCATGGAAGCTGCTGAAACATTCAAAAAGAGCAAACAACATTAAAATCTATGTATTTTCAGTACTTTTGGAATGTATTAATTATCAATGATTATTGCAATACAAGATTAAAGAACGAAGGAGATACTTACTCGTCAAATTGATGGCTGAAAGCCCGAACTCGCTGAACAGGACACTGACTCTAATGGAACACTTATGATTGACGAACAAAGTGATTCTAATTTCGCGACAGTATTTCTACTGTTTTTGTGACTGCTACCGAGCAGCCCGCGAGTCCTCGGCTCAGAGTCTGGACAGTAAAACGACTTAGCATCGAGACCAGTTTCGATTCCGAGCCACAGAAATCATTAAGGCACGGATATGCAAAACCACAACCACGATTCTAGATTATGACCCGTATGCCTTCTGCCACCCCAAGGTGTGCTTGGCGTGGTCTAACACATAGGAATTTCCTACTAGGCGGGCCAAAGTGTCCAGAAAAGCAATCACAGCCCCACACACCGCCCCCCAATGACACTGCAACCCGGATATTGCAAGAACCGCGACCACGATTCCAGAATGGTGGATGACCTACCCAAATTAGAGATTATATGTGGTCTAACAGAGGGCCTCGTGACCAGGGTCCAGAACCACAATCACGCCCCCACACATCGTAAATCGCTGACACTAAGTCCCTAACCATCAGTCCTCCGAGCCGAGAACGGAAAAGGAAACGGAATAGTTGTGATCGACGAACAAAGTGACTCTATTTTTCGCGAGAGTATTATTTCGGAGCAAACACTGACTCTAATTTCGCGTCTCTTTACTGTTATTTATGTTGAATTATTATTAAGAGCGGCTGCGCTCAAAAAATAATAAAAAGAACTTTGACGGAACAAGCACTGACTCTACCAACCGCATTGCGCGCGGCCAACAATATCGTTATGGTGATACAATTGAGCCCATGGCAGCTTCTGAAACATTCAAAAGAACAGACAACATTGAAATCTTTGCGTTTTGAGTACTTTTCGATCATGATAATTATCAAAGACCATTGTAAAATAAGATTAAAGAAATACAGAGATACTTACTCTTCGAGTTGATGGATGAGTGCCCGAACTCGCCGAACTGCATCGGTGCTGACTCTAATACCGGAATACTTATTGCGAAAGAAAAAAAAAAAAAATAAAACACTACTATCGCGCACGTCAATTGTGATCGACGAACAAAGTGACTCTAATTTCGCGAGAGCAATATTTCGAAGCATACACTGACTCTACTTTCGCGTATCTTTACTGTTATTTATATTTAGTTATAATTATTATGAGCGGTTTCGCTCTAAAAACAGTAAAAAGAACTTTGACGGAGCAAGCACTGACTCTACTGACCGCATTGCGCGCGGTCATCAAAATTTTCTGAAAGAGAATCTGTACAAGTTAGTAAATAGGGTGAGGAGGTAGAAATTGAAGCAATACACATTTGATTTTATTTATCTCTTTCTTATTTCTTCATCCTGTCAAACGTCTGTTGAGGAAATACTGCTTTGTTTTAATAAAGTACTACCGTATTATTATTCTGATTTAATTACTGTTAATTGTCTATTCAAGATATACTATTATAGATTAATATAAATGATTTATCAAAAGCATACTGTGACTGTTCTTTGTCCGAGTTTTAAAGGTGATCTTGATCTTAGTTAGTAAGCAATATCGCGCATTTATAAGTTCTCGTAGCTGCTTGTAGAAATCAAGACTCGAAACTATTTATCATGCTTCAAGTGCATGGCAACCAGTACGTAAGTACGCGGACAATGCTGCATCGAAAATACAATTTGACCGTACTTGTGCCAAGTCACAGAGATAATACAAGTTTTTAATAAATACTAGTGAAGCTATAATAGAAATCGCGACCGATATGCAGCGAAACATGAAAGTATTTCAATTTTTCGTTTAGAATTAATGAAATTTACTGACTCTAGTTTCAATCGCGAGTGGCATATTGTAAGTCCTACTTAAAATGTTTAAACTGCTCAATAACTTTCAACCGAAAGAAAAGAACTTGAGCCAAAATCCAATCGCCAGATAACAAGAAATATACGTAAACCGTTGGGATAATAAGTTAAATGTTACCAATCCTTCATTATACGTCATCGGACTGATTGTTATGCATCGCAGTAATGGTATCTCAATACTCCATTCCTGCAGCCTCAACATATTATTCTTTGCCAGCTAATCATCCATTATTCCTGCAACAAAAAGAATGGAGCTGTGATAGACCTGTGCTAAAATCAGAATCGAATTCGAAGTCGCAAAAGCAGTGTGTAAGTGACTGAATAAAATATAATAAAGATTCGAAGAACCGTTCAAACTAATAAGTTAGTTAAGACGATGTTACAACAAACGAGTAGTTAATCGCGTATCAAAGAACCGATGTTACCGGAAGAAGACGCGTCGATACTCAACCGGTGGACCGGTCAAGGGTCCAGGAAAAGAGGCTTAAGAAAGACTTTAATGTACTCTCGTGATAGGAAATCGATTGTTAGATAAACGCGTGTTAATTAATAGAAGCTAATAGTCAAGCGTATGCGGTGGTAAACTGAAACTCGAAATGTGATTGAATTGTAGGGTGATGTACATCGCTAACCTTCGACAACATAGACGACCCTTACGCTGCGACGCTTGAACTGATAATGACGTCGCGTCGCGTCGCGTCCCAAACCTCCCCACTCCGCGCCGTCGCGTCGGTAGCGCTCGCTCGCGCTCGGTCCTATTCGCAATTTCCGAAAATCTTTCAAGGTTTCCGACCGCGGCCGTGCGGTCTACTATCCTTGGGTCACCTATGCGACTTCTACTGTTTCTGACCAATTTTTAGCTGGGCTTACAACCCTTGGACCATACCTACTGGACTTTTACTGTCTCTGGCCAACTTTTAGCTGGAAACAGAAAACGGAGTGAAGCAAAAACGGAATGAAGCAAAAAAGGGAACGAGAGGGGAAAGTGCAATGCGCAGTCAATTCGCTCGAATTATTTTCCACATAATTATCAAACGTCTCTTAAACGTTTAATAATTATACGATAAATAATTGATTGCCCGGGTCTCACCACGTGGAGGTTACTGCGCGTGGAGACCCACCCTAGCCACGGCCCTTCCACTCTCCAATTATGCGAAAACTAATTCTAATATAACATGTGAGAAACAAAAATCTCCTATTATTGTAAATTTGTAGAACGTTCATTAATTGATCGTAGTACAAGTAAGACAACAAGAGGAGTACTTGGAAAATTCACGACCGAAAGCTAAATGGAATATCAAAAGGAAACCTGAAAGAAAATCTAGAAGAGAATCCAATTTCCTGAAATAAAACTTTCTTAAAAATATATCCTATGGTCTTAAAAACTAGACAACGAAATATTATTGCAGTGGTGAACACTGCGGGCTTAAATGCTAAGACATAACATAAAAAAAAACCCTGCTTTCTTAAATACTAGATTAGATTCAAATGAGCCCTGCCTGACTAAAGAGCTAACTTAAGACTAGAATCACCCTACCTGGTATAACATCTAAGAGTTCAATTAAAAGAATAATTTCAATAATATCCTACCAACATAGGAATGTAAAAGATACTTTACCAAACTCATATAGGTATAAGTACGTATATGTTTAATTCCTCTTCAATTCATCCATATTAATCATGTGGTCCATGGTGTCCTAGAACAGACTTAAACACACACCAAAAAATTGCAGCACCTGCCAACAATTTTTGGTTTTCTAAAGCCTGCCTAATTAAAAGTCTAATATTTTCAATTCGTGTAAAACCTGCCTGTATAAAGTTCTAAGATTGTGTGTTCGAACAAATCCTGCCTACATAAAGAGCTAAACGTATTGATCGATCTTAATTGGGCCTACCTAATTAATTATCTAATAAATGTAGTGAGTTAAAAGGCTGGGGTAGAGGCTGGGGCAGGGGCAGGGGCAGGGGCAGGGCGGGGATTGGTCATATTATACGTATGTATTATCATGAATCTTCTTCTTTAGCTGATTATTTTCAATGCTTCTGAAACAAACACAAACACGAAATAATTAATAAAGTATTATAAAAATGAATTCTTAAACTCAGAAATTGAATCGACGAGGCTGGCTCTTTAATTTTATAGTTTCCAATCGTGCCTTTGATAGTATTTCTGGATCTGTATTGTATATATTCCACTTTTGAGCCTCTGACGTACTTCCATTTGTTTAATATATCATATTTGGGTTCATCTGTGAATCTGTAACAATCTCAAGCATTGGATTAGTGACGTCCCCAAGCCTCCCCATTTTATACTGAAATACAGCTGCTTTTAATTCGTAATAACTGAATTTTAGCGAAGTTAATTCATCAGAATTGATATGAGAAATGCAGCTATTTTTTAATAACAATAGGTAATTGGATTTCGGCCAAAGTGATATATTCTTTTGTACGTTCTAGATTAAACTGAATGGTGGTATCACGTTCATTAAAAACTCCAAAATGAAGTAGTCACATTTCACTACAATTGATTCTATTTTGCTTCTACAAAGAAGCGACAAACGATTATTCGGAAACAAAATATCACACTTCTTCCACTATCACCATGCCGAGGTCCAACTACAGCCAAGAACATTTTTCGTGCATGGATTTTTGTTCAAATATTTACGGATATCGCGAGTGAATTTCAATTTCTACAAAGCAAGCCCGAAAAGTTATAAAAATTGGCTCTACTAAAAAAAAGGCGAAAATAAAATTGCAACGATTAAGAGAAAATATTTAAGAGTTAAACTCCAATAATGAACAGTCACTAGTATTGTCTCTAATTGAAATCTACTATCTCGAGTTATCATAAATTTATCAAAGATTCTACAAATTATTTCTATTAATTATTTCTCTTTTTTCTTTTCTTATCTTTCTTTTCTTTTTTTAATTTCGTTCACAAAGTAATTTACTATTATGTATGCAAATTTTTAGCAGTATTTCCATCAACAGACATTCCAGGTAGTATAATTATTAAGAAATAAAATAATAAGAAAGGCAAATATAAAACACGGAAAAGAAAAATTACACCATATAGAACAAGAATTGCCAAAGAATTGGTCAGCCATGATCTTTGGCTGACGATGACGTGCCACCCTCCAGGGTGGCTCCAGGATGGGGACTGGTATTCGCAACTCTAATTAAAAACGCGATCTTTAATCGACGCAACGCTAAGTGGAACTCGCGATGCAATCATTTCGCAACACTATTTATTAAGGCTGATAGAAAGTAAACAGTAAATTATCAGTATTTGTAATATTAAAAAGCAATGTAATTGAAGATCATCTGAAAAGTTAGCTGAAGGCTCAAGACGCGAAAATAATGTCCGCAACACTAGAAACTTTCTCATGTGTAAAATATATTATAAAATACTACAATTTAACTAACAATAAGAACAGCAAATTGCAAGAACAATCGCGTTATCATTGCGCTACGCTAAATCAATCACGATTTTCATTTGCTCGCAACTCTAATTAGAAACCGCGAGTCACTTCGCAACTCTAAGAATACGCGAGACTCGTTTTCTTTTTCGCGACTCTACTTGAAAAACCGCGTGGCATTTAACGCAACTCTAATTCGACCCGTTCTCAAGTTTTTCGCAACTCTAAAGCAACGCGATATTTTTGGGAGGGCTGTATCGTTGGACCGGAATGTGCGTCGGCCAAGTACAAATAAAAATTCTACAAATTAAAGTGCAAGCACAGTGACAAAGTAGTAATATAGAATGATTCCCCATTCTTATAAAGAATGCGGAACCATTAGTAGTTGCCCTCTTGAGTGACAGTTTGTCGGGCCTCTTCGGCATATAGCCTCTTGTTTTCGTTGGACCCAAGGGTCAGCTGAAACTTAAGCTAGGCTCGAGGCTCTAATCGAAAATCAAAGAAAAACTTATAAATGTGAAATAAAGAATTAAAATCGCGGAGCTAAATGGAACACACGTGGCCGAATGGCGATCAAATAAAATCGTAAAATTGTGATTACGGAAAATCGCAAAGGTTACGATTAAAGTTGTAATCGTTCGTCGTTCACACGTGCAGCCTCGAGCATAATGTAACGCGTTTCGTTTCGGAGCCTAAATCGCGACCACGACCGCGAAGGATTCGAAAAATCGATAGGCAAAGCCAGAGGCGAACGCATTTTCGTTCGCGCCACAGCTTCACCGTCGACTTTTCAAATCAGATTTCCTGAAACAGGTTGAACACGCGAAATAGTGCCTACCCGATTAGAGACTGTGTCAACCTGCCCGGCCCTACCTACTTATGTCTATCAATCACACCAGAAAGTATGCTACCTATCCTATCTGGACCTATATTTAAAAAATGGCAAACAGACACACCAACACACGACACTCCACGGTTCTCAGTCAAACACTTGGGCGCAAAAGCCTACACTAGGGAGGCGTCCCGGGACACCCCCGACACCCAAGTGCTGTCACACAACTTGCACACTCTAATGTACGTACCATTTTTCTGAAATCGACTGACAGTGGCTGGGATCTTTGCGTTCACGTGAAAAGTACCACGTCGCGGTTGAGATATTTAATAGATATTTAATAGAATAATTAAATAGCACCGATACAAGAGGTACTTGATAGCAATTGATAAATATATTCGATTCTCTTTGGAATTTGGTCTCCATCATCTTAAATGACAAAAACTTCGTGCCTCGGTATATTAGGGATTATTAATGCAGTTAATAGTGTAGGATTGGAAATACGGCGTGAATGTTGAGTACTTGAGAAGGTCGTGCGCATGGAGGGTACAGCGGCCCAAGGGTTCGGGTGGTCGGGACCGACCATCACCGAGGAATGACTGGGGGGTGTGTCCTGAATGAGTGAGCGCAAATGAGGAATAGAATGAAAGAGAAACTAAGAGTGAAAGAATATAACGAATGAACGATGCGTGCAAGAGGCAGATTTAGGAGAGAGTTTGAGCAGAGTGAAGAGTGCCGTAAGCTGAGAGTATTGTTGAGAGTGTTGAAAGTGCCGTGTGTTGAGTTACGTCGTGTGTCGACATATTCTTATAATAAAGCTAGTGTTTTAATGAGTAACTGAAGTCTTATTAAACCACCTGTCCTCTATTCCCAAAACTACGTGAGGTTTACAGAAAATAACTTCTACAAATTGGGGGCTCGTCCGGGATAGAGGTAACAGGAAGTGTAAGATTGTCAGTGCTGTGTGTGACAATGAGTTTGTCCGATATTCTGAGTGTTTAAAAATCAGTTTGTGCGTTTTGTGATTTCGCCATGAGTACGGGAAATCGTAGTGATGTGTGTGGTACAGAAGCACTGCGGAAATTGGAAGAGCAACTGGCGCTGGTCAGTCGGCAGCTTGGGGTGTTGCGGCAGGAGCGCGCAATTCAGAAGCTGGGACGTGCCACGCAAGAAGTACAAGATGATCAATCTGCGCGGCCGTTGGCGGATATATCATTGGTATCCAACATGCTAAATTATTTTGATGGTGATGGTGTCTTATTCGACCAGTGGGAACGACAGCTGAAACTGCTGCGAGACGTACATCAGCTCAGTGAGCAAGAGGCTAAAATTCTTGTGAGTGGTAGGCTGAGGGGTAAAGCTATGGAATGGTTCCATTCGAAACCAGATTACATCGTCATGGACATGGACGAATTTATTGCCGAAATGCGTGCCATGTTCTCTTTCGTGCCGAACAAGGTCTTACGGCGAAGAGAATTCGAGCAACTGCAGTGGCAGCAGGGGGAGCGTTTCTGCGAATATTACCGCCAGAAAGTAATATTGGCGAATCGAGTGCCCGTCGCTGAGGACGAGATGATAGAATATCTAATCGAGGGCATTCCGGATTTGAATCTGCAAAACCAAGCGCGCATCCAGTGCTTTGCAAGCGGAGCAGCAATGGTGGTCGCTTTCGAGAGGGTGACGTTGGGTCCGACGATCGACGAAAGCCAGGCACGGTGGGAGCCGCCAAGGAACAACGAGTGGCGAGGTGCGTCGTACGTAGAGCAGGTAGCGGAGGTGAGGCCGACTACACCAAGATGTTACAGCTGCGGAGGGATAGGACATCGCGCAGCGGGCTGTCCGTCCAGGGTGCGAGCGGTCAAGTGTTTTGCGTGCCAGGGACACGGACATGTGGCGTCCAACTGTCCGGGGATATTGTCGGTCGGGGGGTATGCACAAACAATAGAATCAAGTGATGAGGAAGGTAACGTAGAAACGGAAGTAATACCCAACGCGAATTTTCCTAGTTGCAGTACCGTAGACGTTTTGAAAATTGATGTGTTCAACGTAGCTGAAAATTATGTCGCACAACCAGTTGAACCGAAAATAGAAATTGTAGAGTATCACGAGCCGACGGTGATAGGAAAAGTTCAGAACGATGCAGATTCCGCGACGTGTGTCAACAAATTAGAACCTCCTTGTTTAGTAAAAGTCAAACCAATTGAGAATAATTACGTGCATGCCGACCATTTCCTTGAGAGTGTGAATGACGATGTTGAATTAACATTAACCGTATCGAGATTTTCGAGACAAGACGTAAGTGAGCGACCGCGTGTAGACGGTGATGTATTCGACGGAGTAGAGTCTTTCGTGAGGCGCGATGCTGAGTTTGAATATGGAAAAAGGAAATTCGGGAAGGTTATACCTAAGCGCGGCAAGAGCGCGAGATTCTTGCATGTGGTCGGAAAAAGTCCAGTTCATATGAAACCGTTTTCTTCAGCGGAAATAGCTCGTAAACATATTGTGCAATGGAAAAGAAGGCTAGAGCGAAATAAAGGGTTTAATGATAAGTGTAAAATAAGTAATCATGCTGGGAAAAGAATTCGTGGGGTTCAACGAGAAAATAGAATTAGGTATAACAAAAAATGTAAAGACGCGCAGCGTTACGCAATTGACGATGTATTTGTAAACAGAGGGACTCAGCGGAGTTCTAATTTAGAATATGTATCGTAATTGTAAGGGAATGTGTTGAGGAGCGAGTATTTATGACGTCAGCATAGAGGCCAAAAAGGTTCAGTCGCGTATCGCCTTGTTTAGGTTCGAGGGTACGCGTCTGGATTGCATCGAGTTCGAGCGTAGGGCTGTTGTCTTGCGTTTCGTTCCGGAGGCTCGAGTCATCGCCTCAGCCGGACCCAAGTGTCTCCGGGCTTTAAGGGTCGACTCGGGTGGCCTCGCGTTTGTTTAGTTTTTAGATTGTCGCCAATACCAGCCAGGAAGTCGTAAATTGTCCTTTCATGTTTGTACCGTAGTTTCCATATTTGGTAGAGTTTCCCTTTCTTTCGCTTCACGACCATCTTCGATATCGACACGCCTCCACCAATCATCAGTTTTCGTTTTACCACTTCCTAGTTGTTATTGAACCAATAGTTTTGTTGCTTATTCCCATAGTTTTAAGACTCCACCCCTGCAATGGGGTTCGTAGGTTTCCTTTGGGGAAGTTGGTGCCGATGACGGCAGAAGCATTTGGGAGTCACGGGTAGAAAGTAGTCAGAATAGCACCATCGAATTCTGCTTGTCGAATTCACCAGTTTAAAATATATCAACAGTATTATTGTTAAACGGTTGTGTCTTCATTCCTTCACCCACGACTTGCTCCTCACCGGGAACAACAGTTCATATTTTCGAGGCTCTTGCACGACACCAAAGTGCAGGAGAATTGGCAGGGAATCGTGAAGATTTACAACCTTCATCAAAAGCGACGCCCTGTCATAACATATTTTGGTCCTTCGAGCCGGATACAAGCGCCAGGAGAGCCTTGATCCATTTTTCGTTGACTTGTGCGGATGCAAGCGCCAGGAGAGCCTTGATCCAGATCATCGAACTCTGTTTGCGAACAGAGGGTTGTTTGCTGTTTGGGATTCATCGATCAGGGTGAGAAGGAAGTTCCACTCTGAGTCGTCATCAGGATCCAGCAGATCACGAAGCCGCCAAGGTAACCCAGGAGTTGGTGTCCATCGGCGCATTGGGAGTGCAACGTCTGTCAACCACCTGCAGCTGACCAGGAATCGGTGCAGTTCATCAGCGATCTGTGCGAGGCCAATCGCACAGGTACGTCGAGTCGTTCGGCGTGGACCACACCGAGAGCCTGCAGCCGGCCGTCGCTAGCAGCTTTTCAACAGCATCGCTGGCATCGAGCGTCATCTTATATCAGGCCACAGTCATCGACAACGTAAGTCTGCACTCAGTTGTTTTGTTTTTGAGTCACCAATTGAAATCGGTGCGAGTCATTTGATCTTTAGTTTATCGTGAGCAAGTTCGATAAAATCATTAGTATGGCGCCGCCGACTTTAGAGGAGCGCGTCAGGAATTTGAAATTGAAACGTGAAGCTTTCAAAGTAGAAATCGAGCAGTTTGTTAGCTTATTGGACGCGTATGAGCCTGGAACCTCAGTTAGTGAGATCAGGATACGTTTTGAAGCATTTGGGAGTCACGGGTAGAAAGTAGTCAGAATAGCACCATCGAATTCTGCTTGTCGAATTCACCAGTTTAAAATATATCAACAGTATTATTGTTAAACGGTTGTGTCTTCATTCCTTCACCCACGACTTGCTCCTCACCGTGAACAACAGTTCATATTTTCGAGGCTCTTGCACGACACCAAAGTGCAGGAGAATTGGCAGGGAATCGTGAAGATTTACAACCTTCATCAAAAGCGACGCCCTGTCATAACAGAATGAATGAGTGATTGAGTTGAAGCGATAGAGGAGTGTTTGTAGGAATACCTGAGGCCAGATATCTTTTTTTTAGGATGGTCGAGTGTAGGATTGGAAATACGGCGTGAATGTTGAGTACTTGAGAAGGTCGTGCGCATGGAGGGTACAGCGGCCCAAGGGTTCGGGTGGTCGGGACCGACCATCACCGAGGAATGACTGGGGGGTGTGTCCTGAATGAGTGAGCGCAAATGAGGAATAGAATGAAAGAGAAACTAAGAGTGAAAGAATATAACGAATGAACGATGCGTGCAAGAGGCAGATTTAGGAGAGAGTTTGAGCAGAGTGAAGAGTGCCGTAAGCTGAGAGTATTGTTGAGAGTGTTGAAAGTGCCGTGTGTTGAGTTACGTCGTGTGTCGACATATTCTTATAATAAAGCTAGTGTTTTAATGAGTAACTGAAGTCTTATTAAACCACCTGTCCTCTATTCCCAAAACTACGTGAGGTTTACAGAAAATAACTTCTACAATAGTAAAAATGATGTCTCTGTTTTCAATTAATGGACATCTTATCTTGGTTAGAGTAACTACGCTTTAGTACGGAACGACGCAAATCCACAGCCTAACCACACACACAATGTGGACATTACGTCGTGCACGATACACCAAACGCACTGTCAGTCGCCCACAATAAATCATTATAAACTAAATAAATATCATCTTGCTCTACCACCGTTTTCCCACCCAAGTAGCACCGGGGCACGTGAGTGGGATCCGGGCAGTGAACACGGAAAGGGTTAAACCTGGAAATCCTCGTCTATAAAGATGATAAAGACATACAGATTTTCTAACGGGCTAAATATATAATTTTATTTTATTTAAGAGAAAATGCAATGACTCTACTTTATTAGAAGAATTGTGCAATGACTCTACTTTATTAGAAAAATTATTCAATGACTCTACTTTATTAAGAAAATTATTCAATGACTCTACATTAATATACCTTGAATGAAATTGAAACATCCTCCGGTGTTCCCGTCATCAAAGCATTGCTTCTAAAATGCATGGTTGATTTTAAAGTAGATTGCTTTGATTTCGAGATCTACCGGTTCGCGTATTGTCTTCTTGTACATTCAGGTTTAATTAATATCGTGTACGGAAAAAGTGAACGTACTGATATCTCTAAACGCTAAAGACTAATATGGATATCGAATAATAAAATTATGCGATAGTCCCAACAAATTGACAAGGTAAGTAAGTACCTTAACTTTATATATAATCAAACTAGTAAAAAAGAGGAACGACTATAATCTTACTAACAATTTATTATAATTGTGCAGTAATTACAATTGACAAATAAACGAAGTGGAATGGTATTCGACTTCTCCACTACAAACTAATGCACGTAGAATATTGGACGTTACTTTATATTCATTCAATAATTAATAACTATTTAAATATCGTTTCATAGGTGTTGAGAAATGTTAAATTAGATGTAAATAGCGAAACCGTGACCAGGCGAGGGGAACCAACTAGCCTCGCGGTGCTGTACCCTTATTGTTTGTTTGTGACATCCCTCACTCACACATAAGAGGGATGTCTACTAGAACCTTATAAGGTAACAAAATGTAAATGGAGCATGATGATTGGCGGTCACGGCGTCAACAGAACAAATACGTGTGACCCGCCAGGAGTCACCAAGCCGATGTATGTATATAAACGGCCAAAACAAGCGGTTCATGGTCTTTAGTTTTTTGTAGTCGTTGAAGACCAAAGTGAGCTGTTATACTTAGCAATATAATTAAAAGGCAATATAAAATTCAATCCGAGAGTGTAATTCCAATTCCCGTCCGTCTATAGCGGCATAATAATGCGGCTGAATCAGATTCGATACAATAGGTATTCAATTAAATACTCTATTATAAAAAGATATATAGTGATATATTTTGTACTAAATATGATCTGTTTTAAAATTATCAAGCTATTTAAAAACGCGTTGTACAAGAAGACCTATCCTCATATAATATAAAACAGTAAAAAAGTTACTACTCATGAGTATATTTCCATATACCCATGGTCACAGTGCTTGCTAGAAAAATCTACGTAATTACAACCAGTCACTCGTGTCGGTTCGGACCTTTCGTCCTGCGACATGATTGAGTGACTAGAGGAACTTTAAAGCATGCCACTCACTGGTTGCAGACTCACCAGGTGTGCGGTCAAGCTCTTCGCCATCGAAGCCATGGAAGCTGCTGAAACATTGAAAAAGAGCACACAACATTAAAATCTATGTATTTTCAGTACTTTTGGAATGTGTTAATTATCAATGATTATTGCAATACAAGATTAAAGAACGAAGGAGATACTTACTCGTCAAATTGATGGCTGAAAGCCCGAACTCGCCGAACAGGACAACTGACTCTAATGGAACACTTATGATTGACGAACAAAGTGATTCTAATTTCGCGACAGTATTTCTACTGTTTTTGTGACTGCTACCGAGCAGCCCGCGAGCCCTCGGCTCAGAGTCTGGACAGTAAAACGACTTAGCATCGAGACCAGTTTCGATTCCGAGCCACAGAAATCATTAAGGCACGGATATGCAAGACCACAACCACGATTCTAGATTATGACCCGTATGCCTTCTGCCACCCCAAGGTGTGCTTGGCGTGGTCTAACGGGGATAAATATCCTACTTGGCGGGCCAAAGTGTCCAGAAAAGCAATCACAGCCCCACACACCGCCCCCCGATGACACTGCAACCCGGATATTGCAAGAACCGCGACCACGATTCCAGAATGGTGGATAACCTACCCATGTTAGAGAATAACGTAGTCTAACCGAGGGCCTCGTGACCAGGGTCCAGAACCACAATCACGCCCCCACACATCGTAACTCGCTGACACTAAGTCCCTAACCATCAGTCCTCCGAGCCGAGAACGGAAAAGGAAACGGAATAATTGTGATCGACGAACAAAGTGACTCTATTTTTCGCGAGAGTATTATTTCGGAGCAAACACTGACTCTAATTCCGCGTCTCTTTACTGTTATTTATGTTGAATTATTATTAAGAGCGGCTGCGCTCAAAAAATAATAAAAAGAACTTTGACGGAACAAGCACTGACTCTACCAACCGCATTGCGCGCGGCCAACAATATCGTTATGGTGATACAATTGAGCCCATGGCAGCTTCTGAAACATTCAAAAGAACAGACAACATTGAAATTTTTGCGTTTTGAGTACTTTTCGATCATGATAATTATCAAAGACCATTGTAAAATAAGATTAAAGAAATACAGAGATACTTACTCTTCGAGTTGATGGATGAGTGCCCGAACTCGCCGAACTGCATCGGTGCTGACTCTAACACCGGAATACTTATTGCGAAAGAAAAAAAAATAAAATAAAAGACTACTATCGCGCACGTCAATTGTGATCGACGAACAAAGTGACTCTAATTTCGCGAGAGCAATATTTCGAAGCAAACACTGACTCTACTTTCGCGTATCTTTACTGTTATTTATATTTAGTTATAATTATTATGAGCGGTTTCGCTCTAAAAACAATAAAAAGAACTTTGACGGAGCAAGTACTGACTCTACTGACCGCATTGCGCGCGGTCATCAAAATTTTCTGAAAGAGAATCTGTACAAGTTAGTAAATAGGGTGAGGAGGTAGAAATTGAAGCAATACACATTTGATTTTATTTATCTCTTTCTTATTTCTTCATCCTGTCAAACGTCTGTTGAGGAAATACTGCTTTGTTTTAATAAAGTACTACCGTATTATTATTCTGATTTAATTACTGTTAATTGTCTATTCAAGATATACTATTATAGATTAATATAAATGATTTATCAAAAGCATACTGTGACTGTTCTTTGTCCGAGTTTTAAAGGTGATCATGATCTTAGTTAGTAAGCAATATCGCGCATTTGTAAGTTCTCGTAGCTGCTTGTAGAAATCAAGACTCGAAACTATTTATCATGCTTCAAGTGCATGGCAACCAGTACGTAAGTACGCGGACAATGCTGCATCGAAAATACAATATGACCGTACTTGTGCCAAGTCACAGAGATAATAAAAGTTTTTAATAAATACTAGTGAAGCTATAATAGAAATCGCGACCGATATGCAGCGAAACATGAAAGTATTTCAATTTTTCGTTTAGAATTAATGAAATTTACTGACTCTAGTTTCAATCGCGAGTGGCATATTGTAAGTCCTACTTAAAATGTTTAAACTGCTCAATAACTTTTAACCGAAAGAAAAGAACTTGAGCCAAAATCCAATCGCCACATAACAAGAAATATACGTAAACCGTTGGGATAATAAGTTAAATGTTACCAATCCTTTATCATACGTCATCGGACTGATTGTTATGCATCGCAGTAATGGTATCTCAATACTCCATTCCTGCAGCCTCAACATATTATTCTTTGCCAGCTAATCATCCATTATTCCTGCAACAAAAAGAATGGAGCTGTGATAGACCTGTGCTAAAATCAGAATCGAATTCGAAGTCGCAAAAGCAGTGTGTAAGTGACTGAATAAAATATAATAAAGATTCGAAGAACCGTTCAAACTAATTAGTTAGTTAAGACGATGTTACAACAAACGAGTAGTTAATCGCGTATCAAAGAACCGATGTTACCGGAAGAAGACGCGTCGATACTCAACCGGTGGACCGGTCAAGGGTCCAGGAAAAGAGGCTTGAGAGAGACTTTAATGTACTCTCGCGATAGGAAATCGATTGTTAGATAAACGCGTATTAATTAATAGAAGCTAATAGTCAAGCGTATGCGGTGGTAAACTAAAACTCGAAATGTGATTGAATTGTAGGGTGATGTACATCGCTAACCTTCGACAACATAGACGACCCTTACGCTGCGACGCTTGAACTGATAATGACGTCGCGTCGCGTCGCGTCCCGAGCCTCACCACTCCGCGCCGTCGCGTCGGTAGCGCTCGCTCGCCCTCGGTCCTATTCGCAATTTCCGAAAATCTTTCAAGGTTTCCGACCGCGGCCGTGCGGTCTACTATCCTTGGGTCACCTATTCGACTTCTACTGTTTCTGACCAACCTTTAGCTGGACCTACGACTTCTTGGGCCATACCTACTGGACTTCCACTATCTCTGGCCAACTTTTAGCTCGACCTACGACCCTTGGGCCATACCTACTGGACTTCTACTGTTGCTGACCTACTTTTACCTGGACCTATGATCCTTTGACAATACCTACTGGACTTTTACTGTCTCTGGCCAACTTTTAGCTGGAAACAGAAAACGGAGTGAAGCAAAAACGGAATGAAGCAAAAAAGGGAACGAGAGGGGAAAGTGCAATGCGCAGTCAATTCGCTCGAATTATTTTCCGCATAATTATCAAACGTCGGTTAAACGTTTAATAATTATACGACAAATAATTGATTGCCCGGGTCTCACCAGGTGGAGGTTACTGCGCATGGAGACCCACCCTAGCCACGGCCCTTCCACCCTCCAATTACGCGAAAACTAATTCTAATATAACATGTGACAAAGAAAAATCTCCTATTATTGTCAATTTGTAGAACATTCAGTAATTGATCGTAGTACAAGTAAGACAACAAGAGGAGTAGTTGGAAAATTCACGACCGAAAGCTAAATGGAATATCAGAAGGAAACCTGAAAGAAAATCTGCAAGAGAATTCACGTTCCTGAAATAAAACTGTCTTAAAAATATATCCTATGATCTAAAAAACTAGACAACGAAATATTATTGCAGTGGTGAACACTGCGGGCTTAAAAGCTAAGACATAACTTAAAAATAAACCCTACTTTCTTAAATTTTAGATTAGATTCGAATACGCCCTGCCTGACTAAAGAGCTAACTTAAGACTAGAATCACCCTACCTAGTATAACATCTAACAGATCGAATAAAACAACAATTTCAATAATATCCTATCTACATAGGACTGTAATAGATACTATCCCATACTCATGTAGGTATGAGTATACATATACTTAAATCCTCTTCGGTTAGTCTGTATTAATCTCTCGTGGTCCATGGTGGCCTAGAACAGACAGAAACCCGAACCAAAAAATTGCAGCACCTGCCAACAATATTTGGTTTTATAAACCCTGCCTAATTAAAAGTCTAATAATTTAAATTCGTGTAAAACCTGCCAGTATAAAGATCTAAGATTGTGTGTTGAGACAAATCCTACCTACATAAAGAGCTAAATGTATTGTTCGATTTATATTTGGGCCTGCCTAATTAATTGTCTAACACCTGTAATTAGTTAATAAGGACAGGGGTTTGGGGCAGGGATGGGGTGAGGGTGTGTTCGTATTATACATTGTTTCATGAATCCTCTTCTTTTCAATGCTTCTGAAACATGCACAAACTCGAAATAATTAGTAAAGCATTATAAGAATGAATTCTTAAACTCACAAATTGAATCGACCACGCTGGCTCTTTAATTTTAAAGTTTCCAATCGTGTCTTTGATAATATTTCTGGATCTGTATTCTATATATTCCACTCTTGAGCCTCTGACGTATGTACTTATTTTTGTTTAATATAGCATATTTGGGTTCATCTGTGAATCTGTAACAATCTCAAGCATTGGATTAGTGACATCCCAAAGCCTCCCCATTTTATATCGAAATGAAGCTGCTTTTAATTCGTAATAACTGAATTTTAGCGCAGTTAATAAATCAGAATTGATATGAAAAATGCTGCTATTTTTTGTTAACAATAGTTAATTGGATTTCGGCCAAAGTGATATATTCTTTTGTACGTTCTAGATCAAACTGAATGGTGGTATCGAGTTCATTAAAAACTCCAAAATGAAGTAGTCACATTTCACTACAATTGATTCTATTTTGCTTCAACAAAGAAGCGACAAACGATTATTCGGAAGAAAAATATCAAACTTCAACTATCACCATACCGAGACCCAACTACTGCCAATAACGTTTTTCGTGCAAGGATTTTTGTTTAAACATTTACGGATATCGCGAGTGAATTTCAATTTCTACAAAGCAAGCTCGAAAAGTTATAAAAATTGGCTCTACTAAAAAAAAGGTTAAGATAGAATTGCAACAATTAAGAGGAAATATTTAAGAGTTAAACTCTAATAATGAACAGTCACTAGTATTAACTCTAATTTAAATCTACTATCTAGAATTATTATGAATTTATCAAAGATTCTGCAAATTATATCTGTTTTTTACTTTGCTCTTTTTCTTTTCTTCTTCTTTCTTTTCTTTTCTTTTCTTTTCTTTTTTCTTTCCTTTCTCTTTCATTTATTTTCTTTTTCATTTCTTTTCATTTCGTTCACACAGTAATTTACTAATATGTATGCAAATTTTTAGCAGTACTTCCATCAACAGACATTCCAGATAGTATAATTATTAAGAAAAATAAAATAAAAAGAAAGGCAAATATAAAACGCTGAAAAGAAAAAGTTCCTGGTTCAGGAACAGGCTTCCAATTGGAAGCAGATGGGGACTAGTAGTCGCAACTCTACTTAAAAACGCGATCTTTAATCAACGCAACGCTAACTGGAACTCGCGATACAATCATTTCCCAACACTATTTATTAAGACTAATAGAAAGCAAACAGTAAATTATATGTACTATCCAAAATTAAGCAAATTGAAGATCCTCTGAAAAATGAACTGAAAGTTCCAATACGCGAAAACAATTTCCGCAACACTAGAAGCTCAAATGTAAAGTGTATTATAAAATACTACAATTTAACTAGCAATAAGAATAGCAATAAGTGGCATTCAACGCAACTCCAACTCGACCCGTTCGCAAGTTTTTCGCAACTCTAAAGCAACGCGATATTTTTGGGAGGGCTGTATCGTTGGGCCGGAATGTGCATCGGCCAAGTACAAATAAAAATTCTACAAATGAAAATGCACGCACAGTGACAAAGTAGTAACACAGAATGATTCCCCATTCTTTTTAAGAATGGGGAGCCATTAGTAGTTGCCCTCTTGAGTGACAGTTTGTCGGGCCTCTTCGGCATATAGCCTCTCCATTTCGTCGGACCCAAGGGTCAGCTGAAACTTAAACTAGGCTCGAGACTCTAATCGGAAACCAAGGAAAAACTTATAAAGGTGAAATAAAGAGATTGAATCGCGGAGCTAAATGGAACACACGTGGCCGAATGGCGATCAAATAAAATCGTAAAATTGTGATTACGGAAAATCACATAGATTACGATTAAAATTGTAATCGTTCTTCGTTCACACGTGCAGCCTCGAGCATAATGTAACGCGTTTCGTTTCGGAGCCTAAATCGCGACCACGACCGCGAAGGATTCGAAAAATCGATAGGCAAAGCCAGAGGCAAACGCATTTTCGTTCGCGCCACAGCTTCACCGTCGACTTTTCAAATCAGATTTCCTGAAACAGGTTGAACACGCGAAATAGTGCCTACCCGATTAGAGACTGTGTCAACCTGCCCGGCCCTACCTACTTATGTCTATCAATCACACCAGAAAGTATGCTACCTATCCTATCTGGACCTATATTTAAAAAATGGCAAACAGACACACCAACACACGACACTCCACGGTTCTCAGTCAAACACTTGGGCGCAAAAGCCTACACTAGGGAGGCGTCCCGGGACACCCCCGACACCCAAGTGCTGTCACACAACTTGCACACTCTAATGTACGTACCATTTTTCTGAAATCGACTGACAGTGGCTGGGATCTTTGCGTTCACGTGGAAAGTACCATGTCGCGGTTGAGATATTTAATAGATATTTAATAGAATAATTAAATAGCACCGATACAAAAGGTACTTGATAGCAATTGATAAGTATATTCGATTCTCTTTGGAATTTGGTCTCCGTCATCTTAAATGACAATTAATAGAATAATTAAGTAGCACCGATACAAAAGGTACTTGATAGCAATTGATAAGTATATTCGATTCTCTTTGGAATTTGGTCTCCGTCATCTTAAATGACAAAAACTTCGTGCCTCGGTATATTAGGGATTATTAATGCAGTTAATAGTAAAAATGATGTCTCTGTTTTCAATTAATGGACATCTTATCTTGGTTAGAGTAACTACGTTTTAGTACGGAACGACGCAAATCCACAGCCTAACCACACACACAATGTGGACATTACGTCGTGCACGATACACCAAACGCACTGTCAGTCGCCCACAATAAATCATTATAAACTAAATAAATATCATCTTGCTCTACCACCGTTTTCCCACCCAAGTAGCACCGGGGCACGTGAGTGGGATCCGGGCAGTGAACACGGAAAGGGTTAAACCTGGAAATCCTCGTCTATAAAGATGATAAAGACATACAGATTTTCTAACGGGCTAAATATATAATTTTATTTTATTTAAGAGAAAATGCAATGACTCTACTTTATTAGAAGAATTGTGCAATGACTCTACTTTATTAGAAAAATTATTCAATGACTCTACTTTATTAAGAAAATTATTCAATGACTCTACATTAATATACCTTGAATGAAATTGAAACATCCTCCGGTGTTCCCGTCATCAAAGCATTGCTTCTAAAATGCATGGTTGATTTTAAAGTAGATTGCTTTGATTTCGAGATCTACCGGTTCGCGTATTGTCTTCTTGTACATTCAGGTTTAATATCTTGTACGGAAAAAGTGAACGTACTGATATCTCTAAACGCTAAAGACTAATATGGATATCGAATAATAAAATTATGCGATAGTCCCAACAAATTGACAAGGTAAGTAAGTACCTTTACTTTATATATAATCAAACTAGTAAAAAAGAGGAACGACTATACTCTTACTAACAATTTATTATAATTGTGCAGTAATTGCAATTGACAAATAAACGAAGTCGAATGGTATTCGACTTCTCCACTACAAACTAATGCACGTAGAATATTGGACGTTACTTTATATTCATTCAATAATTAATAACTATTTAAATATCGTTTCATAGGTATTCAATTAAATACTCTATTATAAAAAGATATATAGTGATATATTTTGTACTAAATATGATCTGTTTTAAAATTATCAAGCTATTTAAAAACGCGTTGTACAAGAAGACCTATCCTCATGTGGGATCGGGCGCCTCCATCAATGAACATAAGAGGAACAGAAGAACCACGTTGCCTAAGAAGGGGCCGTGGCGTAGATGGACTGATCAGTGCCTAGTAAGAGAACGACCGTGACCTCCGAAGGGAACGGACGTGCCCGTGCGGAACCGCAGTGAATCAGTGACTCTTCAACACAATTCTTGCAACCAACGTGACAGTTTTTCATACAAGCAAACATACTAAGAGAGTTATTAAGAACTCTGTTTCCCAGTGCTATATTACTACAAACTCAGTGTAGTGAAACAAAATTGTCGGAAGACGGAAAGCGGCAGAGGGGCGGCCTCCCCCTGACAAAACAAGTGAGCGCACAACACCATGTGAGCCACCAAGAAGAGTCAGCCATATCAGCCTACAAAGGCTATCTATTGGATGATTGCATAAGTTCGTGCCCGATTTGAAAATAAAACATAAGTGGTTATATTTTGAAGTTAACAATTTTATTATGCAATTATATAGTCACCACCATTTTCTACAATTGTTTGCCAACGTTCTACAAGCTGGTGAATTCCTTTCTCGTAGAAATGCGTGGTTTTTCTGCAAAGAAAGTCTTAAGGTAGTTTTCGACAGCTACCAGGGAACCAAAATTCTTGCCATTCAAATTATTTTGTAGAGACCGAAACAGATGAAAATCCGAAGGGGCAAGGTCCGGGGAATACGGTGGGTGCTGAAGGATTTCCCACTTTAGCTCCTTCAGTTTTCGTAGTGTCTGTTGGGCGACATGCGGTCTGGCATTGTCATGATGAAAAATGACGCCTTTTCGGTTAGTCAAAACCGGACGAATTTCTTTGATTTTTGCACTTAGTTTGGTAAGTTGCTCACAATATTTGTCAGACGTGATTGTTACACCAGGTCGAAGAAGTTCAAAGAAAATTATTCCCCTGCAATCCCACCAAACAGATAACAACACCTTCATTGGTTGCAAACCAGCCCGTGCCACGGGTTCTGCACTTTCACCTGCTTGTTTCCAGGTTCTTTTTCGTTGCAAGTTGTTGTATAGGATCCACTTTTCGTCGCCAGTTACGAGTCGATTCAAAAAAGGTTGTTTTTCATTGCGTGCAAGCAGAGAAATGGCCACAGTGACGCGGTCAAGCTTATTTTTTTCCGTCAAAGAATGCGGCACCCATGTATCGAGCTTACAAGTGAATCCAAGTTTCTTTAAATGGCGAAATGCAGATGAATTGTCGATATTCAGTCTCTCAGCAATCTCTTTACTTGTAATTCTTGCGTTTCCTTCCACTAAGGCACGCACAACGTTGTCATCAATATCAGAACGTCGTCCAGAGCGAGATCGATCGTCCAGGTTAAAATCACCATTTCCAAATCTGCCAAACCACTTTTTAACTGTTCGGAGAGCAGGAGCGCGGTCCAAATAAACGTCTCGTATGTTTTTTGTTGCGATTCCAACACTTACTCCTTTCCGAAATTCGTATAACATAACATGGCGAAAATGTAATTTTTCGTTCTCCATATTCAAAAACTTCTATCATGCACTAATCGACTGAACTCAACGGTGTCTGACGCTAAAATGTCTTGTGGCGTTACTATCTTTCGATACGTATGCAACATGAAGCTAAGATAAACATCTGGGCCGAAGTGCGATAAGGATCCCTACACTTCTGAAAATCGGGCACGAACTTATGCAATGATCCAATAATATAATAAACTGCAGCGACTCAACGCACAGAGGTAAGACGACCTTACACGACCAACTGTTACAGGCCTTAACAGAAACAAAAATCTCGCCAATACCAAATCTGGTGCGAAGAAGCTTCAACGCCCGCGCAAAGGTTTCTACACCCCAGCACGAGATGAAACCAAAGGCACCACCACAGGCTAAAAAAAGCTGCACCGCCAGCAACAGCCAACAACCAGACGGAACCACAGAAAAAAATCAAGAGCAGTACAAGGAACTGCTAAATATCATAGAAAATCTAAACAAAACTATAGAAAACCTCACCAAGCAATTGAAAGAAGAAAGGGCGCAGAAAAGTACCACCACGCCGGGAAAAACCCAACCAGGTACCTCCAAGCGCAAGGCCACAGGCGAACAGGCCAGCACGTCAAACCGACCGCCAGTGCCCCCACCAGAGGGAAGAGCGGGCATGACCGTGCGGGCGTCCCCCGCAACCGCACTAGGACCCTCAACAAGTAAGACATGCGGAACACGCATCGCGGACGCTAGCCCAAGCGCGCCCCTACCTGCAACCAGTGAAAAAAAGGATGGGCAAAATGAGGGCTGGGCCACTGCCCCCTCCAAAAGACAACGACAGAACTCAACACCAATCCCCACAGCCCGAGGAGACACCCTCACGGAATCAACAGGATCAGAGACAGCCAGCACATCACGCAAACAAGGAAAGCACCAAGCCAACCAAACCACCATCGAGACAGAGCTACACCAGACCCAAGACCAGACAGCATCCAAGCCCCCAATCATAAACATATTTGGGAGCACCCAGCAAGTAACTTTTAGGCTGATCAAGGAAACATTAAGTATAAATAATTTTAAAATTAAGCACATTAACACATCCAAACATTACGTACAGCTCGATAACCTAACCGACTACAACGCAACAATTAGAGAACTAACAATAAGACAAATCAAATTCTTCACATACACCCCAAGAGCACTCAAACCGCAAACACTCCTAATCAAAGGATTAGACTCCAGCTTCGACACGGAAGAAATCCTTACAGAGCTAACGAACCTCCGCCTGAACAAAGTTAAGTTCCTAAAAGTATCCAATTTTACAACAAATAACAACTCCAAAACCAGCAGAACCCTTCCCTTCTTCCTTGTCCAAATCTCCCCAGACAGCGACATAAATGAACTAATACAGACCAAGCGCCTCCTTCACCAAGTACTCACATGGGACAAGCTACACAAGAAAGATCCCACGATGTGCGCCCGCTGCCAAAGAGTGGGACACACCTCCAGGAACTGCAACCTGGAGTTCAGATGCGTGAAATGTGCAGATAAGCAAGAACCCGGTCAGTGCAAAATTTCAAGCGACACTAAGCTCCCCGCGCACCAAATATACTGCGTTAGATGTAGAAGTTTCGGCCACCCAGCATCCTACAAAGGATGCCCTAAGCTTAAAGAACTTAAAACGAGGCTAAAAAGTACGGCAATTAAAAAAACAAACAATAAATTAGAAGTCCTAAATAAGGCGAAGAACCACATAGAAGACAGCAAAACCAAACCTAACATCTCCTTCGCAATGGCGCTAACGCAAAACCACCCACACACCCACCATACCGCATCCCGTACCCACCCCACCCCACCACCCACGGCACCACAATTACAACTCCAACCGACAAGATCCACAAATGATAGCCACCCAATCCACCCACCACAGAACCTCACTCAAATCCCATATGAAAAATTATTCAGCGACCTGAAATGTCTTATAATGCCACAAATAAATAGACTAGAAACAATAATAGGAAACAACACCACCAGGATAGACAAATTGCACGACCTATACTTCGGAATACTACCGACACAAACAGCATCCTCAATGAATAACCCGGGCACCACAGACCTCAAGATAATTTCAGCGAACGTAAACTCCATAGCATCGAACGAAAGAAGATACAACCTAACACAACTACTTAAAACTGAAAATCCAGACCTAGCACTTTTAAACGAAACGAAACTAAATGCACACCACAACCCAAAATTCAAAAACTACAACCTCGTAAGAAAAGACAGAAACGACAGCAATGGCGGTGGCGTAGCCTTACTAATCAGAAACCATATAGCTTACGAACTCATACACTTAACAACAGACACAACAATAATCGAGAACATCATTATAAAAATCCAACTACAGAATAGTAACAACCTTTTCATAATAGCATGCTACTCAGCGGGAACCAAGTCGACAGAATTTATAAAAGAACTAGCCCAAATATTCACCACACTCTCCCTCAGAAGCCCAAAGAACTACTACTTACTAGCCGGCGACCTAAACGCCAAACACCAAAATTAGAATAATAGCTACTACAACAGCAGGGGCCTCGCCCTAGCCAAGTGGATTAACAAAACCACCTTAGAAAACAGAATCACATTACTTGGCACCAACACCCCCACCTTCCCAAGGAGTAACGCCTACTTAGACATATGCATCCTAGACAGTAGAATCAACGTACTAAACAAAAACACACACAGCACTATCCCCACACTAGACCTCGACAGCGACCATAGGGCAATTAAAATACACCTCGCACTCCCAGGAAAAGACAGCCAAATCCCCTTCACCGCTCCCAGTTTCCCACTAAACTATAGCAAAACAGACTGGACAAAACTAAGAAAAGACATTACCAAAAACTGGACAACAAAAATACCCCATAACAGAAACCTAACAAACGAAGAAATTGACCACTACCTAACAAGTATAGACACAATAATTATAAATGCAATACACAGAACAGTACCCACCCTCCCAGACTATAACTCGGCGGAACTGTACGTAAACAGCGAAATCAAAAAATTACAAAGTGCAAAAACCAAATTACTAACAACACTACATAACGAATACAGACACCCATCCCACCACTCCCAAATAATAATAAAAACAGCGAAGACCCTGCTCAACCAGTGCAAAACAAAAATGAAACAAGAGTTCCAACAGTCCGTAAATGCATACTGGGAAAATAGAACAAAAAACATACCAATAAATCCACATATGTTCCCACAAATTAACACAATCTTTAGAAAAAAAGAAGGACTAATTATACCCAACCTAAAAATAGAAAGCACAAACAGCGACCTAGTAACTAAAGCCAAAATAAACCCGAACACACTCAACCAAGACGCAGACGGAAAATTTACAATTACAAAAGACACAGACAAACTCAACATACTAGGAGCCTACTTCGCCACGACAAATTCGCAAAACGCAGCACCAGGAAAATTGAGACTAACGGAAATAGTAGAAAAACACCACGCCACCCACACGAACGACAACGACTCAAGCAACCAAGCAAGCAGCACCCTAACAAAGTTCTCAGACACCAACACAGCTACAAACCCCAAATACGAAATCGACAGCAATTACTTCACAACGCCTACACACACAACACAACTATTCAAAAAAACGAACAATAAAAAATCCTCGGGTCCTGACAATATCCCTAACATACTATTAAAGAACCTACCCACCAGCCTCCTCTCCAGCTACAATACCCTCTTCAACAATTGCCTGAACAACCACTACTTTCCCGATGCGTGGAAAACAGCACGAGTAATACCCCTAAAAAAAAAAGGGAAAAACCCATCCGACCCATCTAGTTACCGTCCGATTAGCCTACTACCAAATATATCAAAAATCTTTGAAAAACTCGTCAAAGAAGCCCTAGGAAGATTTTTCACAACGCATAATATTATCCCAAACACCCAATTTGGTTTCCGTCCACAACTAAGCACAATATACGCAATACATACACTAACATCCGACATCCAACACGCACAACACAGGAAGGAAAGCGTAGCTGCCTGCCTAATAGACTTAGAGAAGGCCTTTGACACAGTCTGGTTAAAAGGGCTCCTCTACAAACTATCAAAAAAAGACTGTCCATTACACTTAATAAAAATAATTACAAGCATGACGCAAAACAAAAAATTCTACACATCCAACACTAAAACTAACTCAACGCTAACACTACATCTGACAGACGGACTACAACAAGGAACAGTCACCGCACCAGACCTCTTTAACTTCTACACCGCAGACATACCAAAATTATTCCAAATACCAGAATCCCCAGATATAAAAACACTACACTTTGCAGACGACCTCATAGTGTACATCAAAGGTAAAAATATAACAAAAATACAGAAGAAAATGCAACACCTCTTTGACAAGATAGACGACTATTATCATACTTGGAAGCTCAAGATTAACCCAGGAAAATCAGAAACCATCCTATTCCGTAAGCCAATTAAAAACCAGTCAACAAATTTCTTAGAAGCATACAAATCCTTCCAAATAAAACACAGGACCACAGCAATTCCACACAAAAAAACAGTAAAATACCTGGGCATAAACCTAGACGAATTCCTCCTATTCAACCAGCACGTAGACATCCAACTAAAAAAAGCAACAAAAACCTTTCTCAATAACGCCAAACTATTTTACTCAAAATATCTGAGCACAAAAATAAAAATCATATGCTATATGTTACTCATAAGGCCAATAATATCATACGGCTCCCCAACTTGGTTCAACATAAGCCCCTCAACCATGGAAAAGATTAGGATCTTCGAGAGAAGATGTCTCAGGGCGTGCACGGGTCTAGACAGAAGTGAGAAATCCAATTACAAACGATACACAAACAACAAAAAATTATACGACACTGCAAACATCCCAAGAATAGACAGCTTCATCATAAAACTAACCAGAGACTACTTTGCCAACATCCCAAAAATAAAACACAACCACCTTATAAACAGTTCACTATACCCACACGACGAATTCCATAAAAAAACCCTAGCAACCGGCAATATCCCTCCAGAAGCCTTCCTACTACTCGACAAAACAGGCAGAATCATGGACCAACACAATATTCCAATAATTTACCACATACAGCGCTCAGCCAACAAAAAAAAAATCCTATACGATCCCCACATAAACAGCAAGAACACCAACCACCGAATAGTCTACAGCACGGACGTACATAAACTAGACTCAACAAACAAATATCACCACAACACAGGCAAATACTGGTGGCTATCCAAACCTTATACAAACAATTAATAAATCCCGTCGCCAAAGCGCACTCTTTGTTATACATGTATAGACGTATGTATGTATATATATATATGTATGTATGTGTATGTTTGTACATGCACATACTCTCTCTCTGTATATAATGTAAATAACCTAGACATAAATTCCCTAGTCTTAATTGCCTGCCAAACTGGCAGGAACGCACGAGTGAATGCACGCGGTATGTATGTGTAGAGTGTGCATGCTTAGTTTACCCCCCCCCCTCTTCTTTTTTTTTCTTTTCTCATCCTCTTATCACAAGAAGGAGCGACACCCACAATCTCGGTTTTTTCTAGTGCTACCCAGCATTATCTTTTTTTCCCGAAATCCAACAACTAAAAAAAAAACACAGTCTATCCAAAAATGGACAAATTAAAACTATAATAATATAGTAATATAAGAACAAAATAAAATAAGGGGAAGAAAGCCCCCAACGTTCGTTTACAAAACTCCCCCCACAGGCTGCGAGCGTCACCACTCCGACCATGCAGCTATACATACACCTAGACCATTTTAAATAGATTATTCACTATAAGTTATCAATGTAATCATATTCTCACAAACATTGTAATTCTGAATAAAAACCACTTCTATCTATCTATCAGTGCCTAGTAATACGAAGGTCTCGGGTTCGATTCCCGATGACTCCCCTTCATTTTTCATCAGTTCCTACACTCATATAATATAAAACAGTAAAAAAGTTACTACTCATGAGTATATTTCCATATACCCATGGTCACAGTGCTTGCCAGAAAAATATACGTAATTACAACGAGTCACTCGTGTCGGTTCGGACCTTTCGTCCTGCGACATGATTGAGTGACCAGAGGAACTTCAAAGCATGCCACTCACCGGTTGCAGACTCACCAGGTGTGCGGTCAAGCTCGTCGCCATCGAAGCCATGGAAGCTGCTGAAACATTCAAAAAGAGCAAACAACATTAAAATCTATGTATTTTCAGTACTTTTGGAATGTGTTAATTATCAATGATTATTGCAATACAAGATTAAAGAACGAAGAAGATACTTACTCGTCAAATTGATGGCTGAAAGCCCGAACTCGCCGAACAGGACACTGACTCTAATGGAACACTTATGATTGACGAACAAAGTGATTCTAATTTCGCGACAGAATTTCTACTGTTTTTGTGACTGCTACCGAGCAGCCCGCGAGCCCTCGGCTCAGAGTCTGGACAGTAAAACGACTTAGCATCGACACCAGTTTCGATTCCGAGCCACAGAAATCATTAAGGCACGGATATGCAAGACCACAACCACGATTCTAGATTATGACCCGTATGCCTTCTGCCACTCCAAGGTGTGCTTGGCGTGGTCTGACGCATAGGAATTTCCTACTAGGCGGGTCAAAGTGTCCAGAAAAGCAATCACAGCCCCACACACCGCCCCCCGATGACACTGCAACCCGGATATTGCAAGAACCGCGACCACGATTCCAGAATGGTGGATAACCTACCCACATTAGAGAATAACGTATTCTAACAGAGGGCCTCGTGACCAGGGTCCAGAACCACAATCACGCCCCCACACCTCGTAACTCGCTGACACTAAGTCCCTAACCATCAGTCCTCCGAGCCGAGAACGGAAAAGGAAACGGAATAATTGTGATCGACGAACAAAGTGACTCTATTTTTTGCGAGAGTATTATTTCGGAGCAAACACTGACTCTAATTTCGCGTCTCTTTACTGTTATTTATGTTGAATTGTTATTAAGAGCGGCTGCGCTCAAAAAATAATAAAAAGAACTTTGACGGAACAAGCACTGACTCTACCAACCGCATTGCGCGCGGCCAACAATATCGTTATGGTGATACAATTGAGCCCATGGCAGCTTCTGAAACATTCAAAAGAACAGAGGACATTGAAATCTTTGCATTTTCAGTACTTTTCGAACATGATAATAATCAAAGATCATTGCAATATACGATTAAAGAAATACAGAAGTACTTACTCTTCAAGTTGATGGATGAAAGCCCGAACTCGCTGAACAGCATAGGTGTTGACTCTAATACCGGAATACTTATTGCGATAAAAAAAATAAGATAAAGGACTACTATCGCGCGCGTTTTATAATTGTGATCGACGAACAAGGTGACTCTATTTTTCGCGAGAGCAATATTTCGAAGCAAACACTGACTCTACTTTCGCGTATCTTTACCACTATTTATATTTAATTATAATTATTAAGAGCGGTTGCGCTCAAAAAATAATAAGAAGAACTTTAACGGAACAAGCACTGACTCTACCAACCGCATTGCGCGCGGTCATCAAAATTTGCTGAAAGAAAATCTGTACAAATTAGTAAATGAGGGGAGGAGGTAAAAATTAAAGCAATACACATGTGATTTTATTTGTTTCTTTCTTATTTCTGTATGTCTGTTGAGGAATTACTGCTTTTGTTTTTTAATAAAGTACTACTGTATTATTAATTGTCTATTCAAGATATATTATTATAGATTAATATAAATGATTTATCAAAAGCGTACTGTGACTGTTCTATGTCAGAGTTTTAAAAGTGATCATGATCCTAGTAAGTAAGCAATATCGCGCATTTATAAATTCTCGTAGCTGCTTGTAGAAATCAAGACTCGAAACTATTTATCATGCTTTAAGGGCATGGCAACAAATACGTAAGTACGCGGGCAATCCTGCATCGAAAATTCAATTTGACCGTACTTGTGCTGTTCCGCGGCAAAACCGCGGAACCACACCTGAAGTGGATTGCCCACCTAATAAAAGGCCATTTAATAATCTGCAAAAGCAAAAACCTTCGAAGCCCAAATCGTAAGGGCGTTTATGACGCGCAAGCAATTGAACTGGTCTTGAGAAAGCGGTTTCTTTCTCTAATCCGTCAAGGAAAAAGAAATAAAGCATATACGCCCTCAATAGTCAATTGCTCGCGTCATAAAAGCGAGTTACCAAAAGGGTCCCACAGCTGCGCCCCAGCAGGCGCGACCAGGTCAGGCGCTGGGACCCTGGTGGAAGGTCCCGTGCGCTGGCGGGTCGGCCGTAGCGGTCAAGACGCACCCCCTCTCTTGCAAGGTGCGCTTCGAGCGCAATGTGGGATGGGTGTGTCCACATCGCCAAAAAAGACACGCTCATTGGCAATTGGACATTTTTCCTAATGTCCAATGAGGGAGTCAAAATGTTACTTCCGAGTCGACGTGTTAAGACACACTAGACGAGGTAGCCAGTACAAATTCAGTACACATCCAGTACGCATCTAGTCTGAACCAACATAAGTCAGAACAACAACCATATTCATTCAAATCAGTGAGTCGACAGTTTACATAAAAACTGTCGTCTTTCGGAACTCAGTGAGTCGACAGTGAACAATCAACCGGTCGTCTTTCAGAACTCAGTGATACGGCAGTTTTACATACGAACAATCGACAATCTACATTCAGATTCAAACGGTTTCAGTCTAGATTCTACCAGCTTCCATTCAGAATCGAGTCTTCGCGTCAGAGTGTTATACTCCACATTTAGAATCTAACACTCTACATTCAGAGTTTATACGATTCACATTCATAGTCTGTTTCCTCCTGCCGGTCTGAGTCGGCCACTTGCGGTGTGAGCAGGGGTCGTTTCCTTGTTTCCGTTCCGAGTCAGCCACTCGCAAGATGAGCAGAAGCAGTTTCCTTGTTCCGATCCGAGTCAGCCACTCACGAGATAAGCCAGAAGGCGTTCCCTTATGCGATCCGAGTCAGCCACTCACGAGATAAGCCAGAAAGCGTTCCCTTATGCGATCCGAGCCAGCCACTCGCAAGATAAGCAGGAGCCGTTCCTTCTTCCGATCTGAGTCAGCCACTCACAAGATAAGCAGAAACCATTTCCTTATTCTTGTCGGAGATCAGCGACTCAGCGATAAGCGGAGGCACCCTCCTTATCCTTGTCGGAGATCAGCGACTCGGCGATAAGCAGTAACAATTTCCTTATTCTTGTCGGAGATCAGCGACTCGGCGATAAGCAGAAGCAATTTCCTTATTCTTGTCGGAGATCAGCGACTCGGCGATAGGCGGGAGCGGCTCCCTCACTCTTGTCCGGGTCCACGACTCGGCGGTAGAGAAAACAGTATATTTTTCCATTAGAACTCTCTCATTTGATATTACACACACAAAATAGATCCATTTCATTGTCACAGTTATAATAATCATCAGTCAAATTTACATTCACACAATATATTACCCCTACCTCTGTAAAAGGTCGTAGGGTCATACGCGTGCGACGGTGTCGATAGAAATCGAAACGGAGATTTACGACCTCCGTATACTTGGCTCTCAGTGCATCCTATAGTATCACCGAAGCCGCGTATTGCGTAAAAACATGTGCCAAGTCACAGAGATAATAAAAGTGTCAACAAGAACACTAGTGATGCTATAATAGAAATCGCGACCGATATGCAGCGAAACATGAAAGTATTTCAATTTTTCGTTTAGAATTAATGAAATTTACAGACTCTAGTTTCAATCGCGAGTGGCATATTGTAAGTTCTATTTAAAATGTTTAAATTGCTCAATAACTTTCAACCGAAGGAAAAGAGCTTGAGCCAAAATCCAATCGCCAGATAACAAGAAATATACGTAAACTGTTGGGATAATAAGTTAAATGTTACCAATCCTTCATCATAGGTCATCGGACTGATTGTTATGCATCGCAGTAATTGTATCTCAATACTCCATTCTTGCAGCCTCAATATATTATCCTCCACCAACCAATCATCCATTGTACCTGCAACAAAAAGAAAAGCAACGTGATAAACCTGTGCTAAAATCAGAATCAAATTCAAAGTTGCGAAAGGACAAATGTAACTGGGTATGTAAGTGACATTGCAAAGAAAATAAACGCAATCTTAACACCGCATCGAATCCGAATAATTGTGTAATAAAATATAATAAAGATTCAAAGAACCGTTTAAACTAATAAATTAATTAACCCGATATTTTAATAAACGACTAGTTATCGCGAATCACAAAATCGGTGGTACCGGATGACCGGTCAAGCATCCAGCAAAAGAGACTCGAGAAAGAGTTTAATATATATCCACGATAGTCAAACGATTGTTAAATAAACGTGTATTAATTAATAGAAGCTAATAGACAAGCGTATGCGGTGATAAAGTAAACCCCGAGATGATATTGTATTGTAAGGTGATGTATGTCGCTAACCTTCGACAGCATAGACGACCCTTACGGTACGACGCTTGAACTGATAGTGACACCGCGTGCGCCGCGCACCCTCATCCCCACTCCGCGACGCGCCGGCGCGTAGGTAGCGCTCGGTCGCGCTCGGTGGTATTCGCAATTTCCGAACTCTTCGAAGGTCTCCGACCGCGGTCGTGCGTACTACTGTACTAAGGTCATACGTACTGAACTTTTGGGCCTTCCGATGAAGTTTTAGCTGAACCTACGATCCTACGGTTATACCTACTGAGCTTCTACTTTTTCTGACCATCTTTTAGTCGGACCTGCGACTCTAAGTTCGTGCCAACTGGACTTCTACTGTTTCTGACCAACTTTTCGCCGGACCTACGACTCTAGGGTTGTAAGTACTGGACTTTTACTGTTTCTGACCAACTTTTAGTCGGACCTGCGACTCTAGGGTCGGGCCGACTGGACTTCTACTGTTTCTGACCAACTTTTAGTTGGACCTACGACTCTAAGGTCGTGCCGACTGGACTTCCAATGATTCTGACCAATATTTCGCCGGACCTATGACTTTAGAGTTTTACCTACTGGATTTTTACTATTTCTGACCAACTTTTCGCCGGACCTACGACTCTAGGGTCGTGCCTACTGGACTTCTACTATTTCTGTCCAACTTTTAGCCGGACCTACGACTCCAGGGTCGTGCCTATTGGACTTTTACTATTTCTGACGAACTTTTCGCCGGACCTACGACTTTAGAGTTTTACCTACTGGACTTTTACTATTTCTGACCAACTTTTCGCCGGACCTGCGACTCCAGGATTGTACCTACTGGACTTTTACTGTTTCTGACCAACTTTTAGTCGGACCTGCGAGTCTAGGGTCGTGCCAACTGGACTTCTAATGTTTCTGACCAACTTTTCGCCGGACCTACGACTCTAGGGTTGTAAGTACTGGACTTTTACTGTTTCTGACCAACTTTTAGTCGGACCTGCGACTCTAGGGTCGGGCCGACTGGACTTCTACTGCTTCTGACCAACTTTTAGTTGGACCTACGACTCTAAGGTCGTGCCGACTGGACTTCCAATGTTTCCGACCAACTTTTCGCCGGACCTACGACTTTAGGGTCGGGCCGACTGGACTTCTACTGCTTCTGACCAACTTTTAGTTGGACCTACGACTCTAAGGTCGTGCCGACTGGACTTCCAATGTTTCCGACCAACTTTTCGCCGGATCTACGACTTTAGAGTTTTACCTACTGGACTTTTACTATTTCTGACCAACTTTTCGCCGGACCTGCGACTCTAGGATTGTACCTACTGGACTTTTACTGTTTCTGACCAACTTTTAGTCGGACCTGCGAGTCTAGGGTCGTCCCGACTGGACTTTTACTATTTCTGACCAACTTTTAGCCGGACCTACGACTCTAGGGTCGTGCCAACTGGACTTCTAATGTTTCTGACCAACTTTTCGCCGGACCTACGACTCTAAGGTTGTAAGTACTGGACTTTTACTGTTTCTGACCAACTTTTAGTCGGACCTGCGACTCTAGGGTCGGGCCGACTGGACTTCTACTGCTTCTGACCAACTTTTAGTTGGACCTACGACTCTAAGGTCGTGCCGACTGGACTTCCAATGTTTCCGACCAACTTTTCGCCGGACCTACGACTTTAGAGTTTTACCTACTGGACTTTTACTATTTCTGACCAACATTTAGTCGGACCTGCGAGTCTAGGGTCGTCCCGACTGGACTTTTACTATTTCTGACCAACTTTTAGCCGGACCTACGACTCTAGGGTCGTGCCTACTGGACTTCTACTATTTCTGTCCAACTTTTAGCCGGACCTACGACTCTAGGGTCGTGCCTATTGGACTTTTACTATTTCTGACCAACTTTTAGCCGGACCTACGACTCTAGGGTCGTGCCAACTGGACTTCTAATGTTTCTGACCAACTTTTCACTGGACCTACGACTCTAGGGTTGTACCTACTGGAATTCTACTGTTTCTGACCAACTTTTAGCCGGACCTACGACTCTAGGGTCGTGCCAACTGGACTTCTAATGTTTCTGACCAACTTGTCGCCGGACCTACGACTCTAGAGTTTTACCTACTGGACTTTTACTATTTCTGACCAACTTTTCACTGGACCTGCGACTCTAGGGTCGGGCCGACTGGACTTCTACTGCTTCTGACCAACTTTTAGTTGGACCTACGACTCTAAGGTCGTGCCGACTGGACTTCCAATGTTTCCGACCAACTTTTCGCCGGACCTACGACTTTAGAGTTTTACCTACTGGACTTTTACTATTTCTGACCAACATTTAGTCGGACCTGCGAGTCTAGGGTCGTCCCGACTGGACTTTTACTATTTCTGACCAACTTTTAGCCGGACCTACGACTCTAGGGTCGTGCCTACTGGACTTCTACTATTTCTGTCCAACTTTTAGCCGGACCTACGACTCTAGGGTCGTGCCTATTGGACTTTTACTGTTTCTGACGAACTTTGAGTCGGACCTGCGACTCTAGGGTCGTGCCAACTGGACTTCTACTGTTTCTGACCAACTTTTAGTTGGACCTGCGACTCTAAGTTCGTGCCAACTGGACTTCTACTGTTTCTGACCAACTTTTCGCCGGACCTACGACTCTAGGGTTGTAAGTACTGGACTTTTACTGTTTCTGACCAACTTTTAGTCGGACCTGCGACTCTAGGGTCGGGCCGACTGGACTTCTACTGTTTCTGACCAACTTTTAGTTGGACCTACGACTCTAAGGTCGTGCCGACTGGACTTCCAATGATTCTGACCAATATTTCGCCGGACCTATGACTTTAGAGTTTTACCTACTGGACTTTTACTATTTCTGACCAACTTTTCGCCGGACCTACGACTCTAGGGTCGTGCCTACTGGACTTCTACTATTTCTGTCCAACTTTTAGCCGGACCTACGACTCCAGGGTCGTGCCTATTGGACTTCCAATGTTTCCGACCAACTTTTCGCCGGACCTACGACTTTAGAGTTTTACCTACTGGACTTTTACTATTTCTGACCAACATTTAGTCGGACCTGCGAGTCTAGGGTCGTCCCGACTGGACTTTTACTATTTCTGACCAACTTTTAGCCGGACCTACGACTCTAGGGTCGTGCCTACTGGACTTCTACTATTTCTGTCCAACTTTTAGCCGGACCTACGACTCTAGGGTCGTGCCTATTGGACTTTTACTGTTTCTGACGAACTTTGAGTCGGACCTGCGACTCTAGGGTCGTGCCAACTGGACTTCTACTGTTTCTGACCAACTTTTAGTTGGACCTACGACTCTAAGGTCGTGCCGACTGGACTTCCAATGTTTCTGACCAACATTTCGCCGGACCTACGACTTTAGAGTTTTACCTACTGGACTTTTACTATTTCTGACCAACTTTTCGCCGGACCTACGACTCTAGGGTTGTACCTACTGGACTTTTACTGTTTCTGACCAACTTTTAGCCGGACCTACGACTCTAGGGTCGTGCCTATTGGACTTCTACTATTTCTGACCAACTTTTACCCGGACCTACGACTCTAGGGTTGTGCCAACTGAACTTCTAATGTTTCTGACCAACTTTTCACTGGACCTACGACTCTAGGGTCGTGCCTATTGGACTTCTACTATTTCTGACCAAGTTTTAGCTGGACCTACGATCCTCGTTAAAGAATTCTTTTGTTCTTTGCCGCGCAATGAATGCGGGACAGCACAGGCGGGACGCTTGACGTGACACTGTTAATTTCATCGCCCCGATGCATCGCGATGTGGTTTTGACTCAACTCGAGCCGAGCCGCAGTGCATCGCGCGACCAGACATCGTAGCTCAATTTTTCTACCGAAACGTTGCCCGAGAAATAGCTTTCCTGATCCCCCCAAAGCATTTACATATATTCAACAATCGCATGAATCCCGTCACCGCTACTTCAGTAAAGAATAGTTCTTGAAGTGATCACTGTCCATGAGCAGAGGACGTTCAAATCAGCGTGGGATTTCTGAGTCGGTATGACAGTCACGTTGGGCCACGAAAGTCCATAAAATGTCTTGTCTATTCTTATATCTCGTCGATGCTCTTGTGCCCCACAGACCGTCGATAATCAGACATGTGGCGCAATCTCGCGTTTGGGGTGTTTTTAGCAGCTTTCCGCACCGCCGAAACCGAATTCCTGTATTGCATCGTTAATTTAAACAATTGCGTTTTTCTCGGCTTCTAGTGCATAGGTTTTAACCGGACTGGTCTTAAATTAAAGCTACGAACCACAGCTAGTCTCTACATTAGTTTAAACAATATGTCACTTACGGTTTAAAAGTTATTAACAATTGAAGAATCGGAAAAAATGCACTCCGGGTCACTGCAATTATCTCGGCTTGTTTTGGGCCGATTTTAATCAACGACGTCTTAAATTAAAGGGAACGATTAAGCTACACGAGAAAAAATACCCCGTTGCTGTAATTATATGCAGTTGGCCGTAATAACAATTTTAATTGTTTATTTGTTTATAACAAATGAACTTCACATGGAATAATGTTGACACCTATTTGAGATGTTAGCCTATGCCTCTAGCTTCAATTTCTGTTCTCTGGTGATTGATGTACCTTGCCAGGAAGAGGCAGTAATCGCATTTGTTTATAATTTCTTTAAACAAATTCAATTATCTCGGCTCCTGCTGGGCCGATTTTATTTAACGACATCTTAAATTAAAGCTCTTGATTCAAGGAACAATCTGTTCCATCGTTAGAATGGCCCTCGTTTATAGTTACCGTGGAATTCTCAAACGGACGTTTAAATTGTTAATGCAAAATAAACAGCGAATGGACCATTTGTAAATGGTTTATTGTCGTGTAGTTGCATCCTTTACCTTCATTTCAAGCACTCGATCATTAATCTAGAGCCTCCAGAAGCCGAGATAATTGCAGTGGAGTGCATTTTTTCCGATTATTCAATTGTTAATAACTTTTAAACCACAAATGCCATATTATTGTAACGGTTGGAGGAGATAGCTATGGTCCATACCTTTAATTTAAAACTAGTCCGGTTAAAAAATATGCATTAAAAACCGAGTAAAACGCAATTGTTTAAACAGAAATTCGGTTTTGGCGGTGCGGAAAACTGCGAAAAAGCCGCAAACGCGAGATGGCGCCACATGTCCGGTTATCGACATATCGTTACCGATAAAATTTAAAAAGATTGTTATCTCGGTTTCTGCTGGGCCGATTTTAATCAACGACATCTCAAATTAAAGGGAAACGAGTAAGTTACAAGATAAAAAATACTCCCTTGCTGTACCTATATGCAGTTGGCTATAATAACAATTTTAATAGTGTAATTGTTTATAACAAATGAACTTCACATGGAATGATGATCACACCTATTGGAGATGGTGTCATTAATGTATCTCGCCGGGAAGTGGCAGTAATCGCATTTGTTTATAATTTATTTCAACAAATTCAATTAACTCGCATTTTACTGGGCCGATTTTAATCACGGCCATCTTAAATTAAAGCTCGTGTTATTTGAAAACACGATAATGACAATCTTTGAACAATACACGCTAATATTCTTGCTTTCGTAGGAAGTTAATCCGTAATGGTTTTATTTGCCACCAGCAACATAATGAATTCGAATTTTGTATATAAACATTTGTCAAAAAGTATAGTGAGTTAATGATATTATATAAAAAAATGTATAACGTGAAATATGTCGATGTGTTGGAAGATATATTTTTCGTACTATTTCACTAAAGTTTTTACTTTCTAAGATTCATTTTATTATTTTAATACTATATTATCGTATGAATATGATAAATGAAATAATATCATTATACATCGTTTGATTTTCACCCCCGGTTAACTATTGCATTATAATCGTGAACAATGGGGTGTATAATATCAAATACTTTATTTTATATCAGATATTTATCAGATTGTTTGTATTTTTCACGAATCTAAGCAAATGTAAGTATCGATGTGTCGTCGATAAAAACGGAAATTATCTTACTCCACAGTTATTTCGAAAGAAATTATTTATAGTTAATTTAATATTAATAAGTTCATACGGATTGTTTCAAATATTTTATTCGACGTTTCTTACTATGTCCAACATACACCACGCCCTAGTTATCTGTTATGATGTAGGGCTGTAGGGATATCATTGCCTGCAAAGGATACGCAAAAAAAATGTTGAATTCACTTCTTAATCCTTGTTTTATAAATAAAGGTTACTGCAATAAAAACAATCTACATTTATAAATGCGTAAGTAAATTATGCATTATGTTCGTGTTGAAATTTTGAGGATTACGAATTTCTAAATTTATTATTTCGGTTGAAAAGTCATTTATGTAAACTGTTCATTATAATGATCCTAAAGGTGGAAAGAAATATTATTATACCGATAATCATGACGTACATCGTTGAAAGATAAATTTTATTCCACTGTGTTACTTGTTCCATCCTCTGAAAATATTGTACTTACTCTCCTAAATTGGGCATGGGAATGTGCAGAATGAAGAAAGGTAGACGAGATCTACTTGTTCGTCGCATAATTTTATTGCCGGAGCGAACTTGCCTGTATCCATTCGAGCGTACACAGTATTTTTTTCTCAATACAACTACCCTTGCTTGGCTGCCGACAATGTACAAACTGTTCGAGTTCTTTGCTTTATTTCTTTTGCTTCCTTCAACGCAATAAATAAAGGAATTCGCGCGATTGTTATCGTTTATATAACGACAATATAAAATCGTCCTGCATTAGTAAATAAATTAAGTAAACGAGCGGTATAGAACGGCATAGAAGTATGATCGGGTTTCTCAGGGCTTATTTCGTACTTGACATAACAATAATGATACACTACCGGTTGCATTCTCATGTTCTTTATATGTGTCCTTGTACGTGTGTGTATGTAAGTTGTTTGTGTTGGTGTGTGCATGCGAGTGTATCAAGCATGGATTGTTGCGTGAATGAATAACGTGCGCGCGATTCGCGCCCGTGTATGTGGCATTGTTCAGTCGCTAGTTCCTACGCCACATTGCACATACAGCTAACGTACAAATATAACGACGTGACGAATCGTACGACACTACTTCCTAGAGTCTCTATACAGCGCGACGCTACTCGCCGTTCCAAGGGAGTTCTCTTTGGAGCTGTTTCGAGACTTGGATATTTGTGGTTCCCGGACTGTACAGCTGCAGTGGGACTTATATATCCCAAGCCATCAGTCATTTACTCGCTGGAAATTCTCCTAGATCTTTCTGCGTAGATTTTCAGTATAAAAAAAGTTGCTGCTGCTGCTGCTGCTGTTGCTGTTGCTGGGAGGCAGTGGGACTGGAATATGATGACGGCGTGCACGGTTTCGCAATGGGCTAGTTGCCATTCGTGGAGCGCTGCATTGCCGGAATCATTGCGTCCCTTTCAGTACCGTAGATCTTGCCGGCTTTCTTTGCCATGTTACCTAACATTTCCATCGTGCATTTGTGCGCGGATCGTAACGACAATGCCCACTCCTTTAAACTGATTTCATCCTGAAAATTAAATTCGCTTTTCACTGTTGTGATATTTCACTGATGTGCGTTTTTTCGATAAATGCCGAATGAATTCGAGGAGAACATCTCTACAGTGGATGTGTAGGCGATATATTAATCAGAATAATAGCCATTATGATAACAATACATAATAGAAGATACATACAGGGTCCGGCAACCAACGCGTTTCTTCACGACCCGAACCGAGCGCGGTTGAGAGTCACGCGCCCGAGCGCTCTGAATGGCCAGTGTATTTCGCTAATAGCTCAAAAACGGAGCTTTAACCAACATTTTGGTAAAGGAAAAAGATGTTCAGAGTCACCCCAGCAACCCCCAATTAAACGCGTGAAAAGAGACTCTGCCGGACCCTGTATAGAGGATGTTCCGTTTGTGACGTATACCATCGTAAATGAAATGAACTGTATGGTCCCCATTAACTTTTTAACCCTTTGACCGATTTGAACCAAAGTTTGTACAGCTACTTCCAATGCATTCCCTCTTTACTACCCCCCCCCCCCCAATACTGATGTTCTAGAATCTAGAAGAAACTCAGAAAATGCCGGATAGTTAAAAGTAGAAAAGTTATAAATCTGTGCACTGATGGTATTGTAAATTTTTTTTCTTTTTCGGAGCTGTTTGCTATTGATAAGTGTATTATAAAATTTATGGAGATTCGAGCGAGAGTTACAGTAAAGCTTTTACGCAAATATGTATGTCAATATTTTGGACTGCGTTTTTAAACTGATTTCATCCTGAAAATTAAATTCACTTCTTATTGTTGTGATATTTGACTGATGTCTCAGATAAAGGTAGGCTTTAAATGAAGATACTGAATAAATATACTCACGGGATTTGTAAGTACTATTTTTGCATCTCTTGTACGAACGACGATACACTGCTCTCCTTTCACATGCTGAAGATCCGCGCTAACTTCCTCAACCTAAAACACAATATAAGTATTCATTTTCGTCTAGATTATACCAGATTCATGCCTTGCGACTGAAATATCGAGGATTAAAATTTTATTTCGCGATTTCAGCATCACGAAACTATATAATAACAATAACCCAATTGAATTTTGCCAGCTTGAAATATCTTTTTGACACTTGGCGGTTTTCTACAAATACTAAGACCTTATTAAAAAAAGAAAGAAGGAATTGAATTGCAAAACAAATGATTTGCATTAAAAGATTATTTGATATTTTTAATCTACACATTTCAAGGAGCTGCATGCAAAATTTTGATGATAAACATAAGAATACCGATGTTTTGCATATAAAGTCATGATAATTATTTAGATACGATTATAAATATTTTTAGTACTAAATTCGACACTCCAGATAATCGAGATTCGGATAACTATGTGTCAAGTAATCAAAATTCCACTGTATAATGTCCAATTGTTATTATCCCATTTATTTGTTCGTTTACCTGGTCAAGAAAAACAAGTTCAGGTTTCGTCGTGGATTCAGGGTGTAATTCTAATCTATTAGGATAAAGTTTTGCATATCGCGTTTGCCACGCACTCGCGAATGGGCCACCCAATTTCTTAATATAACCATGTAAAATGCAGTCTGATCCTGTAACAAAAAAATGTCGACACAATGATTGCGCCAAGAAAACTTAGATAAAGTTTCGATTATAAAAAAGGATTATAAAATTCCTTACCTTTTTCGTCCGCGTCAAATCGCTGTTTTTGCTTAGCTTTCTTCTTATTCTCCACCTGCAAAAAAACAGGGAGAACAAATCGAGATAAAAAGTGAAGAAAAATGGATGGTGGAAGTGACAGTATAATGATTGCACGAAAAAATTACTGGAACGACAAGGCAGGTATAATTTTCTATAAAATCTAAAGCTACCTTTGAACTATTGGTTTATTGGAAATCTTGTTACAAAAGATACGAAATTATGAGACACCCTAATACTTAAGGGCTAATAAATATCGCTGGTTTAACGTGTATTTAAATATATTCATTTATCTGCATTTTTACGCGATGTAATTTTTAATGCATTCATCAATCTAATACATGCGTGCTTCGGAAAGCAAGGCGCATATTCGCGGTTACTGACACTGGTCATCGACCTAAGCCTTTATCACCATCGGTAACGATTATCGTGGCGCGCGATTGCTTATATTTTTCAAACGTTTTCTGGTAGAAGTTGACGATGATACTATGCATAATATCGTTGCTGTATTAAAATTCTCACAAGTTTCCTATCGCGCATACAGGCTGACCCATCCCAAGACTAGAAGCTGAGATACCTTCGAAACTCATTGATAAATAGACAGTAAATGATGTGTGTACCTTATCTGCTTCGTTATTGATTGTCTCGAACACAGTCTCGGCTACCTCGGCCTGCCATCTCTCCGAGATGGTCAGGGGGAAATTTTTGTACAGATCTTGATCCGCGTCTGTTAGTTTGATACCCTTGGTGTCCTCCTCGTCAAAGGAGCCTATGTCAAAGGCGTCCGCGGCGTTCACCTCGCCGCGTGGCGGTATTAGAGGCGGCGTGTATTTCTGGAGGTAAACTTGTTGCCAATCGATACCACTGAAAAACGGGTGTTCCTTTAACTCGTCTGCACCTCCGCCACGGCAGCCGAGCCTTTCGTTGATGTCTCGTTGCAAAAGACCTTCCAGCAGCGAGCGTAGCTCTCGCGAAAATGTTTCAGGCAGCTCGACGTTCTGAAATGATTGTTTTTTCACATATTTTTTAACACGCTGAATGCCGCGAAGTCGCCGGCTGGCCGGCACGCTGCAGTCGAGCAAACTATTTGAATCGAGCGAGGTTGTTAATGTTACTTTAGTTTAAAGGACTTCAATATTTCATAAATATTAACACTTTCGCTGCGAAGGACGTGTACAGGGCGAGGCACCTAACTAGACTACCTTGACAGACTTCTAAATTACACGTCTAGTAAGAAATTGTTAAGTACGAAAGTTGCAGGGTATCGTAGGGGACATCGTGTGGTGTACATGACATTTTTATAAGTGGAGGCGTTTAGAAGATCTGAAGGTCAACTTTGTTTTTTTAAACGGAATGCCCTATCTGTTTTGCAGCCGCTCGAAAGATCCTTCATTTGTAAGTAAAAACGTGTTAAACATTGTCTGTCCTAAACCTAATAATTAGCGAGATATTAACGAAAGGCTGATCCGTTCAACGGTGTCGTTTACGATTTCCGCGATTCGCTATCATTTCATTATCGAAGGTATTGTCGAAGGAACGACGGTTCGGATGAAATTTAATAATAGTGAGAAGTTAGATATGCTTTTGGTTTACGGTGCATGCGGTGATAATACAACGAGGGCGAAAATAACTTATGCTGATAAATATTCTGAATGAACCACTCTGCGACGTTAATCTTTCAACGCGATTTTATGTGGATCAAACTTTCGCTAATATCTCGTTAATTATACACTTTAGGACAAACAATGTTTAGTACTTTCTTACTTATAAATTAATGATCTTTCGAACAGCAGCAATCCGGACAGGGCAGTCCATTTAAAAAAACAAAGTTGATCCCCAGATCTGCCGAACGCCTCCCCTTATAAAGAAGTTATGTACACCACACGATGTCCCCCACAATACCCTGAAACTTTCGTATTTAACAATTTTTTACTAGACGTATAATTTAGAAGTTTTTCGAGGCGGTCAAGTTAGGTGCCCCACCCTGTATATTATGTCGTCAATTATTGAGCAACTGTGTGCGAAAGTTGATGCAAACGTTCTGTGCAACAGTATATCATTGATTCAACTATATGTATATATAAACAGATTATCTAAGTGTTCATGTACATATAGTCCCTCGATATTAATAAAATCGGCCCCGTCTTGTACATCGAAGACACTTTCATTTTTAATGCTGCCGTAGCGAAAGGGTTAATGCTACACAGTGGCGGGGAAGAATATTAGAACAGAAGGTAGAATTTTTATTCCGTTGCCGCGGGCAGGACATGAAACTCTTCTGGCACTGAACGCGGCAACGTGTATATGGATATGACGAGGAGGTAGGAAATTGTGAAATATTTTTATATCAGGTGTGGCATGGTATAGAGTATAGTGTACAGAATATGAGTGTGATCATTCGTGAGTTTTGTATTGCGATATTGCGACACATTACATTTATCTTTGTCTATTAATTCTTTTTCACTACGTGTAATCATATATCTTTTCTTTACAGTGACGTTTATATTCACGAAAGTATTGTACTATGCATATAAGCAATATCAATTATCGGTATACTTTTGATTTTTTTATTGAACTTATGGTACTGTGAATTTTCTTCTTATTGACAATAAGACGTGGCATATGAAGTGTCATTTAAATCGAGGTGTCGCTGTCTGCTAATTGCACTGTTCTCCATTCCATTTTCATTCAATATTGAATTTCTTGATTTTACAACATTTCCGAACTTACTGTGGACGGGACTCCAAAAGAGAGAGGGAGACAGAGTAATATATTAATATTGCGGGAAAAAAGAAATAATCAAAATTTCGTACGGGTTCATTGCATCGTTTAGATTTTAAACTTTGGAAGAAAGTACTGAAGAACTATTCAGCATTATATCTAGCGAAAGACAGGTAAATAAAAGACGATGAATCGATATCGAATTGTCCATATACTGTTCCATACCCGCACGATTTTTTTTTCTAAATACAAATCTACTTATAGGATGCGAAATGTTCGACAGGGCATTCTATATATTACAGCCTAATAATTTGGTTCATTGTTTCTCAACAAATTCTATCGAATGATTTTTTCGACAGCGTTTGGAAAAGCTGACCATTGGTTGTAGTTTTTGTTTGACGAATGTAAGTGTCGAAATTTTCTAATTATACGGTGAACACATTGAAAAAGTTCTTCTTCGTGCTCTCTTTACATAACTTGTGGATATACTCCATTGATTGCATTTTAATCTTTGAAGCGCGGTTTCTTCAAAATAGAAATTCAAATGTTACCTATACGAAGGGAAAAGAAGCATATGCAATCAGTATTGATTTTCCATAGCAGTTTCTTGAGAACAAACGGAACAGATTGAGATGGGGTGCTTATCGAAGTGCACGATTTCAACGAAATTGCTTAGAGTATTACACTCCGTGTGCATATATTTGTACGTATATTTACGTGAAAGTTCGTGTATCCATATTTGTGCACGTCATTCAATTTACGAGAAAGCCCAAGTGCAAATATTTGTGCATTTCATTTAACTTACGGCAAAGTGGACAAAGAAAGTTAGAATCTATTTGCACAATTGCACCTTCTTGAACATCATTCTAATAATTAGTGTTTATTAGAATTTTCAAAGCTTTTCTTTAAATACATAGAGGTATTGCTGTATGGGATACTGATGGTCAATTAAAGCACAGTGCACCTTCTATTTCTTTGACAGAACACGTAACGTTGTAAAAATTTCGAATAAAAAACAGGGGTTAAAGTATTTAGACAGAATTTCAGAATATGTTCACTCAACGACAGAAGATAAGTTCCATTGTGTATTGGTAAATGATTTCGTAAGTATCAAAAGAGAAAGAACTATTAATTTATGTAATTTCCATTTGTTTATGTAATTTTTGTACAATACCAGTTCGCAGGTATGTATATTATGCATAATTATCACACGTAGTAATATATGTTACTTTGAATCATTTCTCGATAATATATTAGCATACAAATTATTATTGATATTATTATTTTTTCATTTTATTATTAAAAAATTCAAGCAGTATTTGAAACGGGTGGGTCAAGGGAAAATGTTTAATTATTTAACTCTAATGAAAAGTAATAATAATGATAAGAAACTACAGATGTTTATATTATCCTTCGGTGACTGCAATTGCTTTCTCACTCTTCAACGGAATGTGTTGTACAAAATTTGTTGGGAACAATTGCAAACATCTTTTTTTAAACAAACAAGCGTTTGTCGTTGCCTTAAAATAATTGCCAGTTGAACAATTTTGTCCTTGTCCATATACGCATTCCGAATGACGACGTAATGATTGTGAGAAATAAAAGCAATCAGTTGATATTTTTCGATACTATGCTACGAAATATATAGATGTGAGGTAACAAACCTTAGTTAATGTCATGTGATCTATTTCATGTTTGTCTTTAGTCTTATGTTGCCTAAATGGACTGTGACCCTTCAATAATTTATGTAGCATGCAACCAAACGAGAACCAGTCGGCACTGGAATCGTACGTTACACCCTTCGAAAGCACTTCCGGCGCCATGTATCCATGCGTTCCGCTGCAACAGAAGGTTTGTTTTTATTGGTCACTGTTTTTCAAATTTTCGTTTCTTTTAATATTAACATAATCGTAAATTACTTTAATCTAGCATACTGTTTACACTATATCGATTAATCATTTGTCATGAACTCTTCTGGAATCGTGTACCGTTAACATCATCGTATGGCAGAGTTGTACACAGTTGGATAACAAAAGCAGTCCTATGAAAATGATAATGGTTTGAGAAATGTATTTTCTGTTCTGATCAATGTTAAGCATAAATTACGAAATTCAATTTCTGTTTTTGATCTTCCTGGAATTTTACATGCTTAGAATGCACAATTAAAATATCAATCCAAACAATCATTGAAACGAACTATATTGATTTTGACAAATTTGTTCGCCGGTGCTATAAATTTACTGAAATTTCATCGTATTCGGCGATTTATACTTGGGGGTAGTCCCTGGTAAGTATAGATAGGATGTAGAGATATAGACTTGCCTGTAGTAGATTTACAGTACCGGACATAAATGTGTGAATATCAGAAAATTTCTATGTTGCCATATACTGGAGGGTTCAAAATGACTTCCTGGTGGCCCAAAAATATTTCCCATTTAACCGTTTTAGCTCGACACTATTTTTCCACAGATCTGATAGGCTATTTACCACTTGAAGCTTTGATCGGGTCCCTTTCGGGTCTAATATTTTTCAGGAGAGCAAAATCTATGGGGATAATTCGTAGATTAGAGAATTTTCCCCCCTCTAATATGGCACATTTTGTGGAACAAATGGAAGATCCATTGGGCTGCTAAAGGGTAAATAGACGACTTTAATTGCTCGCCTCTTTTAGGCATTAATGGTTACTGCACCACCTATTTTCAGCATGTTTTTTAACTTGCAAATCGAACAAAGCTGGCGGGAATTCTACATTTCTATTTATTTCTAATCCGGAAAGCTGCAATTAAAAAGAGATATCCGGGGTTCTAGTTTTCCAATTGTTTCACGATATTGCTTATTTTTTGTTTAAAATAATCACAGTGTTAATGTTGCAAATGTTTCCACATTAGTTCTATCCAAGAAATGAGCGCAAAAATACCCAGAAACATTCAATAGGAAAATTGTTTAAGGGACTATTATATGTAATAACATTACACTTGTTAGATTGAACGATATCAATCTTACAATGTGAACGCGCCGTTTCAGCGTGGTATACGCGGCAAACGTCTTAATCTCCCGTTTGTTGCGCAAACAATAAGTGGTCAACGCGAGAGGAATTGTAATGGGGATGTACACTGCCGGCTAAAAATTTGGGACCGCCAGGCATTTCAAGCTATATGTATAGTCATTTCATGCCAGATTAATAATGAGGAATAATTTTCAGTCGATAACTTATATAAGCACGTATCGGGGCAAAGTTAATCGCCATCACTCTCTGTAATATTAGGGGGACCGGAAAGTAATGCTGTTTTTTTTACATTAAAGTCAAACGAATAAATTTTGCACAAGTTTTTATTTTTAATCAATGATGCAATCACCCTCGTCTTCAACAACCTTTTGCCATCAAGTGTGCAAATTTTCAGTGCCGGATGGATAAAAATCGATTGGTTTTTGGGCAAAATATCTGGACATGGCATTTCTGATATCATCCAAATTCTCCAATTTTTTGACACGTGGAAAGTGTTGTAGCGATCGGAATTAATGGAAATTCGATGGTGCAACATCGGGCGAGTATGGTGGGTGAGGCAGAACTTCTCCACTCAAAGTCATTAATTTTCAACACTTTCCATGTGACAAAAAATTTGAAAATTTGGATGATATCAAAAATGCCATCTCCAGATATTTTGCTAAAAACCAATTGATTTTTATCGATCCGGCACTGAAAATTTGCACACTAGATGGCAAAAGGTTGTTAATAACGAGGGTGATTACATCGATGATTAAAAATAAAAACAGGTTAAAAATTGATTTGTTTGAATTTAATGTAAAAAAACGGCATTACTTTCCGGTCCCCCTAATATTAAACTCGAATCAATAAATCGCTAACAGCCGATTCATACAATGAAGGAAGTGGTTCGAAAGTTTCGTTCTAAAGTGTACTGGGCAAGTGCAAAAGTTCTGTCGCTATTTGCGTTGCCCATCGATAGTTTTGTATTTTTTTTTTTAATGGATTATCATGGACGAAGAAGGTAACTGTGCGGTTTAAGCGTGTTAAAATATTTGCGAAGTATGTACACGGCGAAAAAGCTGTAAATAAAAGAATTCAACAATAATGGTTTATCCCACGAGCAGCTCGGGCTTGGAATATTGGAGGCGAATTATTGGCTGGTAATCCAGTAGAACCGGCAGAATGCAAAAGCGAATTAATTATGCATCACGAAAAAGATGGAAAAGAGTCGCAGAATCGAGCCGAGAATAAATAAAAATACTAAAAATAATTGTTATGTTTCCACTACTCAGAAACGACAGAACTTTTCCACTCATTCAATACAGTTAGTCACAAAAGTATCCGGCTACTTTTTGTATGCAGTTAATATTACACAGTATTATACATATAGTAGTAATAAAGAGAATAACTCGTAATCCATTTGTAATTGAAATATTTCAAAATCTATTTTAATGCAAACATGAAACGATGCTCTTGAATAACTCTTACAAAATAACTGAATATTAAATGAATAAAGATTCCTCGATCGTCTACGGAGATGAATGCATACTTTCGCGACCAACTGTAACACACACGGTTGTCTGGAAGAACTTACACACTCGCGTGAGGTTTCTTTTTGGAGAAATCGCAGGCCAGACCTAGATCCGATATCCTGACGTGGCCGTGCTCGTCCAGGAGGATGTTCGCCGGCTTCAGGTCGCGGTAAACGATGTACCTGCGGTGCATGTGCTCTAATCCTAGTATCACTTCCGCCGCGTAGAATTTCATCTCCCGTTCGGTGAACACACCGTGTTGACTTAGGTGATAATGAAGATCGCCGCCGTTCATCAGGTCCAAAATGAAACAGAGCTTGTCCGGTGTTTGGAAGGCGTACGTCATGCATACTATGAATGGACAATCCACCTGGAATAATAGTCCGTAGTTGCAATGCTTTTCGCTAGCTAATGAGAATGCAATTAACGTCGGGATTATGTAGATTAACGTTATTAATTTAATATTATTAGTCTGTCCAATGAGGTCGTGCGGTTTTCATTTCCCAGTGGATTTTGTTTAATAATAATACGGTTTAACACCGTTTCATAGATTTTATACATACGAGGTGTAACGATAAGGACTGATTTCCTTCCCCTCTCTTTCTCTCTCCCTTGACCCGAGTTCTACCTTGTAATACCTACATTATGCTCGCCTTAATTTATGCAGGGTTGCAAAATCGTAGAGCGATCGCAGAAAAGTTGCAGAGAAATTGAGTGTCGGCCGGCGTACAAAAGACACCGACAAATCGGTTCTTTTATAGAATACTAGAAAAAAAGGGTGCGAAACTTTGTAGGCTTATATTATGGCACTCACCGGGAGAAGTGTAATGCGTATAAAGTGCATTTGACGGAAAATCAAGATCTGCACGTTCACGAAAACCGTACGAACCGATTGTACATCTCGATAATTTTATATTTCTACTTCTTTGATTTACATGAATAATGTTGAGATTTTAAGATTTCTCGTTGAATAAAATGTACTAGCATGGTTTGATGCGGATACATGAAATTCCTAATAGCAGATGGCACAGAATTGTTTTTCTTTAGAACTAAGAACCCCTTTAATTTTTTAAAAGATTATTTTTTACTTGTACAAATGTTTGCACGAAATTTGCAGGAGTTGAAATAATGAATTTATGATCAACAAATCTTCACGTATAAAGAAGATGCAATCAGTTTTTAATGGTTAACCATTTATAAACGTAGACACTGTAAAGGCAAAGAAATGAATAGGTGATGTATTCTAGAAAATAATTCAAAACGAGATACTTTTTTTCATTTAAATAGCAAGTTTGTAGGCGGCATAATTATATTTACGCTTTCTGATATCATGATTATCGTAAATGCTTCATAAACATATTCTGGAATTGTATAAAAGTGAAGTTAAAAAAAATGACGATCCTTTTTAATCTTCCTTGTCCTAAGTAAGCTATGCGCAGTAAATCATTAAAGAGAAAGTAAGTTTTTCCAAAATCATGCTACGATTTAATTTATAATTTTAAATGAAATCTCAAAAGCAGTATACTTTTGCATTCTTCAAGTTAATAAATGATCAAAGTTAAAGCGTTACAATGCAATTATTCGAATTAGGTGTATTATACGAGATTTTACAGTACTGCTTTCCCAATGACATATTTGCAAGAATGAATAATACAAAATATTATTATACTGTCACGCTCTTCCAACAAAAGTGCACATACAAGAAAATCAAGAAATAAAAAATATAAAAACAATCCCCTACTACATAGCAAAAATTCATCGAACAGTTGCTTTCACAGTTTTCATTTCATGGTTAAAGTAATTAGTATACGCATGCATTTAAACAGTTTACCTTAAGTTTCTCTTGCAACTTGTTCATGTATCTCTTACTTTTCTACAGGAAGAAATAAATAACATTCTACTAGTAAAATAAAAAAGGAGCATAAATTAGATTTAAACAACAAAGCCAAGGAAACGTTGAATTCGTCGGAAAAAATATAATCTGCGAGCTAATTGAATCGATTGATGCCGCGATGTTTGTTCCCAGCTATATTATGGATTTCGAACAGTTCGACTATTCTAAATATAAAATATTTCAAATACTTTCAATTTTATAAAGCAAGCTGGAACTTGAAAATTCTTACGGGAAAATTCACAACAGAATTACTGAACAATCAAAGTTTTAAAATCTTAATACTTTTAGGATATTACATCCTTGAGTAAAGCTTACTCCGGTACTGACTGCCGAAAGCATTATCCTTTCGTTGAGCGCTAAAGTTTCGCCTTGTTTCATTTTTATTCGCTTCTTGTCGAGGCACTTCATTGCGTACATTTTCCCCGTATCTGCTTTCCGGCATCCGTAAACTTCCCCGAAACCACCTCTGCCTATTATTCGATGTACACTGAAGTCGTTCATCGTCAACTGAAACGATTATACGTTGAAGAAATATTTAAATATATTTTAATACACTACGATACATGGGTATGTTGCTTTACAATATTTCCTTTCGCACTTTCCCACATTCCCACATACTGCACACAATTGACGTTCCAAATATGCATACATACATATACAATGTACATACTACTGGGAATATTTATTTCATCGCTCACAGACTTTAGTGTTATGCACCATGTGGTAATGGTATAATTATTGTTATTATTACATTGCTGTAACTGAATTCTTGATTGAAAATTTTGGAGCAGTATTTTCTTAATATGTACTAACGTTGACTAATTTTTAATTATTTTTAATTTATATTTCACAAATTAAGAAAATGATTGAAATTGCTAATTTAATGCAACAAAAAATCTATAAGAAAATAATTTCCTCAGCTTCTTTATATTCTTTTATTTGAAGAAAAAGTTTCAAGGGTTTTATTGTATTATGTATCGTAAATGGTTTATATGTATATGTATGGTACATGCATGGTAAATTGGCATGCCATGATGATTATTAAATTCCACTATCCTTCATCGTTCCACAGGAATTGAATCGGATTTCATATTCAAAGGATCAACGAGTGATCTAATTTTCAGGACTGTGGTAATGCATTTAAAAATTAACACGTTTCGCGCACAAAAGGAAAAAATACGTTTTGTTGGCCTTGAAGTTTCAATGGAAAACTTGCATTACAGTATTGAACTAGAAAATAATAGCAATTCTGATAAAATCTATTTTTTTAATTTCTCAATCCTTCTTTTTACGTATGTGTCAATTGAAGAGTGAACACCGGACACTATTTTTACATGCATACTGAAAATTTTTAATTTGTTCAGTATGTATTAAGCCTGTAATATGTAAAGTGATAACACGGAGTTAAATATTTGAAGGATGGAATTTTCGCCAGTAGTAGTATGAAATGCGTGCAGCGCGATAAGAGTGGCCCAGAGTGTTATCAATCGTTCAAATGAAATAATTATATCTAAATAACTAGCGTTCGTTAACAAAGAAGAAAATTGCATTTCACACATCAACGCTTGACGACCGGTTGCATTCGTGACTGCAAAAATTCTATGTGCGATTGAACTTGAAGATCGAAAGCGATAAGCTTAATTATTGTTAAACAGTTCACAAAAACATCTGAAATAATAATGGTCAAACGTCTGATAATAGAGTACAACAGTATACAATTTATTTAACTCACATCTTCGACAAATGAATTTTAAAACACAAAATGTGGTGATTTTTTTTTTAATCGGATATAAAGCATTTAATTCATTAAAATTATTATTTTTCCTCCTTTTGTTTGCAAAATTCATTTATTCTACGTATTCCAAAACAGTAAAATAAAAGTGTCATGCATATAAGACAGATAAGGAGGAAGTCAAAGTTTGCAGAAACAGTTCCAATTAGAATTGTGTTACGGCAATGGGGATTTTGGAAGCTCATCTAGTAAACACTATAATTTGAAAGAACTGGCATGCAAGTGGACTGAACATTATCGTTTACTATATTATCTTTTAGTTTTAGTGTATGAAAAGATCGAGTTCATATGTTTCCAGTGTTACATGTAATATCGAAAAAAAAGAGTAAACAGTAAATGTATAAATAAAGTGACAATTTACTTGCATTGAATATTGAAAGTAATATTTGATTCGAATGCCTCGAAAACTGAACTGAATTTCGGTATAAAGATTTGTATTATGCTTGTTGAATTTACAGAAGTGGCCTAGAAAAAAGTCCCAATCACTTACAGTTAAGAACCACTTTATTAATATTAAAACTAATGTTAAAATGTTACAGAATTGGTCGACAGATAAGGGAGAATTTTTTCACATGTCAGACAATTTTTGTGAAAATTTCGTTCCAGGAACTCTTGTTTAATTATCTTGCAGCGGACCACTCTTTCCCAATTGCGAAACGATTATTACGTCGACCTGTATATGAATTGCAATATACAAGCAGACTTCTGACCTTACCTGCATATTTAACTCTAAGTTCTTCCATTGACAAAAACGAGTGTACTTCTCGCTGAAAATATAGAACAGCATTTTTTAGCAAATGCCCAAGCCACAATAAGCTGAGCAGCGATTTGTTTCCCATTCGTTTGGGTAGAAACATACCTCTCCAGAAATTTCTTGAACGGCTCCCCCCTTAAGTGGTTAAAAATCTCTTCGATATACGGCTGCAAAGAGGTAATCAGTTTGGGAGTCAAGCAAAATTGCGTTCAATATTATTACAACTAAGCGATACTAGACTAGGAGGGACCAACCTCGAATAGATTAACGGGGACCTCATTTTTCATGAGATATTTATGAACGTGAGATACCGCTTCCGCGGAATATTCCTGAAATAAAAATCATTGAACAATTACAATAAGATTCGTAACGTTGTCTATTTTCTACAACAAAAGAAACGTACGAATAAATATGTTTCCCTTCAATAAATACTTTTCAATCACCTGATCATAAATGATCAGGGGTTTATGTGCGGTAATATAATAAAAATCATGACGTTCTAATGTATTTGCCCTTAATTACCCGGGGGACCTATTTCGTAAATGAAATATTGAAAATATACGTACCTGTTAAAGAATAAGTGTTTCAAAATATATTTCAATGACTAAATTACGAATGATCTATTGATAATTAGGATTGATAATCGATATTTATTCTATTGTATTGATGCTCGTTTTCAGTTAATTCAACCATTGTTACAATTTTAATATTTTTCTTTTTTAGTTTCAAATTTTGTCATTGAATACTGTAGTATATTAAAGGGTGCTTAAAAATTTGCGACAACGCATGCAGTACGGAATCAGATAATAGAATTAAACTAGTTAAAGTGACCTTTTTATGTCGGCAATGACAATTTTCCGGTGTGTTAATTACTGACGGACGGGGGACGTAAAAAGCTAGGTGCACCAGATGTATTAAACTGTACTATGCTATAGTTAATATGTAATGTATGCGCCACCAAATATCTATATTAGTCTTACTATAGATTAGTCCATCTATATTATTCTTTATCTCTATATTTCTGTACTATTCCTTATCTTTTACTTCTGTATTATTCTTTATCTCTTTACTTCTGCCGCTTAAGGATTCATACGTACAAATATTATTGCATCTTGCCAAACCTTCCTCATCCTTGCCCTTACCCCGTGACTCACCCCGTTTAGTCAGCCGTCCAATGTTTCCAATTCCTGACCTATGTCCCTAACTATTTTCCATCCCTACTTTCGACCTCTCCTATCACCCCTACTCCTATATTTCAGATCCCTTCTAAACCCTTGACCATTCCTCCTCAAAGCTCATTACATTCATTATTATCTTACACTTCATACGAAAAGGTTCATTATACTTATTATTACCATACTACAAGACCAAGTTCGCTCATTATTACCATACAAGTCCAAGCGCACTCATTATCATTCTTACAAGTCTAAGTGTTAATAAAATCTCTTAAAAACCGAAGTGGAAGTTCAAATTTTCTCTGTGTACATTACAAATATTCAACATCTTAAACGAACAGTGCAGTCACGATTATAAACTAAATTTTTTGGAAAGATGCGAACCTGATCGAACAATGAGCATATATTATTACTTGAAATTGAATTGCGGATCAGTAACAATTAGTTAGCCTAGACATGTGACTTTATTACTTTTTATGGCGCCCTTATAATATTATATACAAAGTTGAATATCTCTTTCATCTTTTTTCCAAATAAGAATAGATTTTTTCCCATTCACTTCCTACTTAACAGGACACCTTAATTGCAAATGCAATTATTTTATAAAACAGCTTTAAAGTATTAAGGTCAAGCTTTGTTCTTTTTTATTAAGCGAAATCTCGTATTTTTCTCAACGCTGCCTTTTACGTACTTAAATTCACTGAGTTGTGCTGTTAAATTTTCACGAAACAAGTACATAATACGAAATCGGTCGTTAAATCAAATCTTTACAAAACGCACTGATGTATGTAAGTGACTGTAACAATAAAGCTTTTAGGGTAAAATTCCTAATGATTTCTATATTTATAACGTTACCAAAAAATTAGTAGAGCAATATATTTAATAGGAACAATATGCATAAATTCGAAACCATCTTGTCGATATCAAATTAAACAGTATCAATGAATTCAGTCTTGTCTCTTTGCGAAAATTCAGCATTACTATTACGCGTTAAAATTACGTTAATGGTATTCTGAATATCGAATATATCGATGCCGTAACTTTATACTTAACATGTTGCATAATTGAATTTTACACAGCATTATGCACTTATCCATGGAGGAAAAATCATTTGAATTTGAATATAATATTAAAATTATTTATGTCTATTCAATGTGCTCGGTAATTTCATTTGAGAAGGTATAGTATATACTTGTAATATAGTATAATAAAATAACGCGTTATCTAACATCGATACGCAGCGTGGTGCTCTTATCACTTCCTGATTCGCAAATGCTTCGATATGTGTTAGCTTGGAAATGTTCCTCAAATTTTCAACTTGAAGTTGTTAATCAATCATCAAATGTCTGCGTATAAACCGGCGTTATACTAACTAATGGTAGGCATTTAAATTGTAAATATCAATTGTACGTCGATGTCCGTTAATTGAATCTTTTCAAGAAATGTTTATGTTTGGAATAATTATCTGCGACATGTACTCGATATCTAATATAATGTAGTAATAATCTAGAAACATAATATATGTTACGGTAAGCAAAAGGTAACTGTCGAACGATAAGGTTAATTTCAAAGGAAACAGATTAAAAGGAAGATGAATGACTATTTCAAATTGAAGAAATATTTATTTATGTCAGTTAATTTAATCGAAACCGTTTTTGAATAAAAACATTCGAATGTTTGCTATCTATTTAAATGCAAATTGCGCACTTGCTCGGAATACATATGTACAATTGCATTATATCTTTGCATGAGTAATGTTTTTATATACGCAACTACATATAATGGTTTTTAATGGATGGAGACGTAGAGATTGATGATACAATTGACAAAAATGGGCTTGGCCAAAGATATAGACTTTGATTGCAGCGAGACCTTGATAATGAACATAATCTGGAGACAGGGTACGTGGACTCTAAATAAATTGAGATACGAACAGAAATAAGTAAATATTAATTTCTTTCAAACATTGAATGGTGTAAACACAAGAAAGACCTTCTTTTATAAATCACCTTTTTTCTAACTAATTTTAGAGTGTGAAGACACGATTATACATGCATATATTATTAGTAAGGTCGAGACCTCGAATAATCGATAATGGATAGCGTATAATCACGACCTGGTTAATCGCGGTTCCACTTACTGTGTTCTAGTAGCTACCTATTGCAGATGCACTTGCGATCAAACCTTTCGCAAACGATACATTTGGATAGCAAGGTATGCCACTGTTTTCAGGTGTTACGCGCGAATGAATAACAGTTGCTGTTTTATGTATAAAATAATATAATAAATGTTACGTTTCTAAATACAACAAAGCCAATTTCAGTTATTTACCACTTTCCCCGTCAACATTGAACGACACTAAATAAATTTTAATGCAGTGTGCATAACTTTTTGACTCATTGTATATGCGCCGAAGAAAACCAATTTTTTGCTTGGCCTCTTGGTCAAAAGTATTATTATAATTCGCCGATTATACAGAGCGTTTCTTCAGTTCGCTGGCCTATACTGGAAGGGTTAAGCGAGTGGCCACTTTCACATTTAAGCATATTCCATTGTGTAACGTGTCGAAATATTTGAATTCCACATTTGTATTTACACTATGCACGGAAGAAGATGGTCTTATTTTTAAGGACGTTTACTAGAATCGCGGATTATCCGTTTGATTTGTGAAAACAGTATCGTATGCTTTGCTATAGTTATCTATATTACTTGCTCTGCAACTCTGCATGCATGAAAGGTTCCCTGAGCTCCACGATAATAAAAATAAATAAGTAATGATCAGAAAAATATATAAATAAAGAGATTTATATATTTTTATATAGCAAAGGTTTTATAAAATATCTTTTAATTTGTGCATCGAAAATGTTTTCAATTTTAAGCGGGCATAGTGGCAAAATTAACACTAGAATTACTTTCATTTTCATAATCCCTCTAACGTAAACTAATAATATTAAAACCCGTTGGTAGTTCTAGTGTTAATGAAGATAAGTTAATGAAGATAATTGAAAAGTAATTCTGGATTGTAATGACAGAGCTAACAATACGTCATCGTTTTACTCACCAAAGGAAAGTATAAAAAAAAACTGTTTTAAAAGTGAAACTTTCAGACATGTGGACAAGGTTGACTGTCAAGACTGCCATCTCAAATGAGATCTGGGTTAGATTTGCACCGAAGAAAAACACAGCTCTTTATTATTTAAGGTCTCGTATATCTATATCTTGATGTATTTTGTTGAACGGCAAAGTTTATAAAACAGGAAAATTCGTGGAAATATCGTTGGACAGACGGGAGAATCGATTTATAATTTCAATTCATCCGTTCAAAAATAATTCTATCGTGTAGTTATTGGTAAATATTATAGATAGCTCAATGTCCGATATGTATATTCACTCCTTCAACTTTTTTTTTTAACTGTTCAATAATTCTTAATTGAATTTCTGTATGGAAACAATGCTCTGAGGAAGAAAATTTAAAAGAAGTGTTCTCGTCTTTTGAGCATGACAGTTAGCCTATATGTTAAATTGCAAACAGATGTATATTACATTAAAATCATGCAATAAATCACTAAAATGCGTTTGTCCTTAATTAACTTCTGTACGATATTTGTGTACATTTTTCGTGAATTATCATTATTTATTTAACGGTGTAATGCACATACTCAGTGAAGCAAACATTGATTCCATATTTCCAAAAGGAACGTATCAAGCTGGATACAAAAATCGACGAATTTTGCATATTACAATCATGATATTTCCAGAGTATCTAACATTATTAATACAATCGAAAAACTTTTCCTATTCCTAAATACTCATTAGTTAAGAGACTTTATAAAATTAAAAGTCGCGCGCGATGAACGATTTCTTTTTTTTTTAGAGCTAATAAAACTCTTCGTAATTAAAACACTTACTTTCCGCTACGAGCTACTTAAAACTTCGAATAAATCCTTATACGTTTTAGTTCCTTGCTTCGACATTTTAATCGAAAGAAGACTTCACTATTTCTCACGTAATAAAAGTTTAAGATATCGTAAATCGTGATATAACATTCTCAGGCAGCTTTCGTTCTCAAATTTACAATTTTCCTTCGCCAATATAAAATTCTATTAACAAAGAAGACTTTTTAACGCGTCGAAGGGGAAAATTGTCAGCACGGACCGATTAAAGGCGAGGCTAAAATTAGGGGCGAACCAACCAGGGGAAAAGTCGTGTGAAAAAGCCACGGAAATAGTTCCTCTTCTGAAGACATCGAGGGCCAGAGATTAGAAACCCTCGTATGCCACGAAAAGGACCTATTCTGGATTCTTATTCAAACATTCATGTATAATAGAAGCTGAACGCGAAGAACGGTTCAAGCTTTTATGTGGTTTTCTTTTTCATCGCCTGGAAAACGATTTTCTCCGCTTTTCATCCCTCACAGGATAAACAAAGGGATGCTTTTGGTTAAAGCTTAAAAAAACCCTCAGCTCTTTATCTTTTTCATTTTCTTTTTTGTTTCTTTTAAATTTCCGCAAATACACGTGTTCTAGACTGATCGTAGATGTTCTACGTTTGCATGCTTAACTTTAACTTTAATTTGAATTATAAATTTGTCTAAGAGTGTATAATATTAGGTTGGTGTATATCGAATATTTTTTAAAGGATGCCACTCTGAATGCTGTAACAAGGAAATAGGAGTGTAACATTTAATGTATACAATATTACGTCGATTGGTGCATGCGAAACGTTCTTTTTTTTCGTAATAAAAGTTAGAACAAACTTTTGTAGTATCTTTAAAATATCGTGTACTTACAATTAGTGCAAATAAGGTTCACCTTATTCTATGAATTTTGTTGTACAAATTGAATTCATTGCGATTAAATAGTTCTTTATACGCTGCATTTGGAGTAAAAATGAATTGAAATAGTTTTAATATAAGATCGGGGGTGCAGTAAAATTATACAGGTACAGGGGCATTTCTAATCTTTAAATTCGTGATGAAATTAAATTTTTCATAGATCATTTTTGTTCAAGAAGACTACGTTATGCAAGCCCTGCTTGTCTATGCACTTTATTAAAAACAAAAATGAATTCCAAAATGTGTTTTACTGTTTGTCGTGTATACGATTGAATAATCTGTTTCAATGAAACCCCTGTTTTCACTTATTTTTCAATGAAAGATCAATAGTTTTGAATTCGGCAGAGCAACAATAAATTGCCCCAATATATAATCAATCTTTCTAAAATACTAAATTTACATTACCAACATGTTTCCTTGTACCTGTACTAAAGTGGCACGTCTAAAAAATAATTGTTACAATATTTCCCTTATTTATTGCGATAAAAAGGTAGATAATCTTACGCCAGGTATCGTAAATATTCAATATCCAATCTCCAATAAATTTCATCCGCTTCAATACACATCACTATAATTGACAATCGGGCAAAGTTTATTGCCACCATATTGGCAAGTGAATTTCACAGCTCGCAGAAGTAACGTCCCGTATATACCAACCTAATATTTCGTCGCGAACTAACACTAACGTTATTCGAGATAAAACAATATTTCAGAACGCATTAACGTCTACGAAGCTTAAAAAGTTTTCAGCTTTTGAATATCTAGATCCCGGACGGCCGAAGGTCTGAACTCACCGGGAAACGAATATAATCATCGAAACGGTGGGTAAATGGGCGAGGCGGCAAACTTTCGAGCACAATGGCAAGTACAATGGAACGGAAAAGCTTTTATTTCAGTAAACCATTTGCGAAACGGTGTCGTTACGACAGTTTTCCCTAAGGAAAAGGGGCGACCGCGCGGATTCACGGTCGCGAATGAGACTTTACTCACATGGGCGTGCGCCAGTAGCTCCTTCATGATGAAATTGTCGTAGATCTCTTTGGCAAGCTTTCTCCTCTCCTCTGGACACTCGAGCTTCTCGTACGCCTTGATCTACAATGCATAAATGAGAAATTCCTTATGGAGTTGGACGGCGATCCGTGCCGCCTAGCTACTGGCACTTAAATAGTGTGCGCGCGGGCTAACACGAACCTCCTCGTAAAACCTAAGCTGCGGAATCGGTTCCTCCGCCACATTCTCACAGTAGTCTTTGAATAAGAGGTAACCTGCAATCAGAGAATCAGAAGAAACAAAAGCAATGCAACGATTCAGTTGGTAGACTTTTATGCGGGATTGGCTTTCGCAAAATTAACGTTTCCTTTTTATTAACCCTTCGGGTGCCTTTCACTACCCTTTCAGTGCTATCGTGGCAGCACTTTCTTTTCTGCAGGACGAAGCGTTATTGCAGTGACCCCCCCATACCCCCCCCCCTGATAATGGGAGATAGTTTGGAATGAAATTGGTACTGTACGCGGTATTCTATGAAGGGTGAATAAAAATTAAACACTGCATTCTGGACGAAAACGTCTTGTGGCTTTTTTTATTATTCCTTTAAAGAGTTACACGTGTATATAGAGAGTGAAAATTATACGTGGATATATCTTTGTGACTCTTCATTAATTCGTGGGAAGATTCTGATTTTCTTGGCGAAATGACATAGTTTTTGGAAATGCGGGGCAGCTTAGTTATATCTATCAATCACGTTTTGATTGAGAAATATTTAAGAATAACACGCGGGGATAGATATTTTTGTCAGGTCAGACATTCGAGCTAGATTTATGTGGCGCCAGGTGTGCAAGGTGCACAGTTCACTTGAATGGGGAGAAACTATTTTCATATTGAAGAAAATTAATGAATTCGGTATTGCAACTGATTTTCGAAATATTTTGTATTGGTATTACATAGTTTATCACAGAATATTTACTTGCATTTCTTTTTATCTAGAAGTGAATTAAAAAGAGCATCGTGTAGTAATGGTAAAAACTAAGTAATACGATAGGGGATAGCTGTCTCAATTTTTTCAACATTTCTAGTATCTTTGTAGAAAACTATGTTTCAAGGAAGCATTATTTACTTCTACGGAATAAGAAATTTTGATAATACGAAAGTTCGAATTGTTCGAAAGTGCCGATTTGTAAAAAAAAGTCTTGATAAAAGTATCAGGCATCCGAGCAGAGGGGTAATTAATAATACATTTTTTACAACGGTTTATGCTATTACTTTTGTATCTGTTGCAGTTTCCATATTTGTCGTTCCAAGTTTCGTATATTCAGATGTGTCTGTAAATTGGACGCTTCCTTCAATTAAAATACTGCCAGTTATGTCATTGCCTATGCAGATGGAACGCGAAGAAAGGGAGAACTGCTAGAGTAGATTGGAATAGTAAAAATTGGAACGAGAGAAGATTGGAAAGGTGAGCAGTGAGCAAGAGGTAGACAAAGTCCATTCCAGTGCGTTGGACGTGCATAAAAGTAAGGGGCTCGTTTGCCTTAAATGGGGGCAGAAAAGATTGCTTTGAATAAGTGGAATTCGCAATTTCTACTTTCGATGGACCCTGAAAATCATCTCACGCATCATTCAACCAAAAAATCAATATTTTCCAATCCCTGAAATTTATGCGATATTATTTCATCATTGTTCCGTGGAGTGAAACACTTTCAAAGTTTATTATGAACGCGTTGCGAAATAATTTACATGTACAAAATCTATGCATCGATTTATGTATGAAAAAAATGTTCGATTCCGTTTGAAAAAAGGGTCTTCTACGGGTTCACAGGCAACAAAATCATAGCATCAGAGTGTGCCACCCTCAGAACTGTTCAATTTTTGTTTGAAACATTTTTCGATACGGATAATAATAGTGGCGTAAATCAAGACGGTAAAATCCTACGAGATAGCTGTTAAATAATTGATAGTTTTTATTATAGCGCTGATTCAAAGAACTTCTATTCACAACAATAATCTTTATTAAAATTAACAAATAAATTGTTAATTGTTAATTACGAAGCCCTTTAGTTCGAGTAAACCTCAACATATCCGTTCCTACTTACATTACTAGTAGTAATTTACTACTAAATATAACATATCCATTACTTCATTTTTTTCTGAAAAGTTCTTCCAATTATGTTTCACGTTAACGTTATAAATCTAATACCAACTTTCGGATGCCTTATGTAAATGACCATTCTGTAAACTGTAAACTATGTGAATGTTAATTTATTTAATTATATGAACATTAATCCAATAATATTACTCTATAGAGTTTATTATTTTCATTCTGATAACACAAGATTGTCTGGCGTGATATGTTTTACGTGTTACGAGCTTTCATCCTGAGCAACGGATGCGTGTAATTAAGGGTTCGGAACAACGTTCCCCTAAACAACCTTAATAAGTAATTACCGTCCCATTTTAATATGCTCCTAAATAGATTTCACATTAAGTTAATGATCAATAATATGAAATTCCACTTACGTCACAAAGAGTCTCACATTGCTCCGCAGGTTGCAAATAATTTTACAAGTGAATATAAATTTTATAATGAAATATCATATTTATTTTACCAGTCTAATATATCTTTTTTATCATTTTTTATTTCGACGTTCACACAACTGTAAATCATTTGAAATAAATATGTTACGTAATATTCTATCGTTATGTGTCTATAGGAGTGCAACTTTCTCTACGGTTTAGACAGCGCAAATTTGAAAGTGACACGGTATTTGATATGTTAATTAGAATTCTTTACATGCCAAAATCACTTTCACGTGCTCAAATAAAAGGTTTTATTAAAACGTTAGTCATAAAAATGAATGTCTACTTACGATTGCTTGGGAATTATTTCATCGAAAATGTTTTTATTTGGTACATCGAAGGTAAATTTTATTGCATAAAAGGTATTGTTTAAAAATTGAAATAACCTTTATTGGTTAATATTATTCAACATTGATATTATGTATTCTATAGTTTCCTATAGTAAAATGAAAAATAAGGTAATAAAATTGTTAATACAAAATAATATTCAATAATACAACAATATTACCAAAATACTCGTATATCTAGATTAATTAGTCGCGACAAAGAACGTATGATATATTTTTCTATGTATAGGAAAACTTAATTTACAATTCTAGTGACATGCATAAACTTTATCTATATATTTATATAAAAGATATAAAGAAAGTTTTCATAGAAAGAAATTTATATGAAAAGGAAATGTATATAAACTATATACCTATTTGTATGAAAGACTATATGAAGCTAATGTTTTTTATTAATTATACTTGCAAGAGTGCACGAGTGAATGATATACATATGTATGTTTATAGGTACATGTATACAACTCTGACTTCTATTACACCTACAATAAAAATTGAATTACCTTAATATACCTGTCGCCTTCTTTATTTATTTTATTGGAATAAAAAACTCACAGTTGTGGAACAGTAATATGAAATGCACTTTGTTTACGGAGGAACATTCTGTTCTTTTAATTGGGAACAGAAAAATGTTGCAGTACTTCAAGAAATCTAACAGTCATCCGTAGACACTTGAAGAATGAACAAAAAAGGTAATTAAGAAGCAAGACGTCATTAGATCTACATATGTGTTGTTTGTAAAAAAAATTTCCTTCTTGCCTCTTCCATAATTCAAACACGCAATTACACGACATTAAGAATTACCAGGGTTTCATTATTTTTCTTAATATATTTGTTGTTAAATGGTAATATGTAATACTTTTAATTTTCGTGAAAATTTAGAGTTGTTGGTTACTTTCTTTACTAGGTGTGCCTAGTGTTAAAAAACAATATGAATGAGTTGACTCAACTTCAATTAACAACCATTTCTTAAAGCTACCAATAATAGAAATAATAATTTTTTAAGTGTTGCGGTTTATCACAGCCAAACAAACTTACAAATAGTTACACTGTAAATTTACACACAAACAAAAATCAGAATATTATGTATAATAATAAAATATATAAAAATGTCCTTGCATTATTTTTTCACTTATTTCGCCATTTTGTTTGTCTGTTTTTATTATTAAACGTTTACACTACATAGGATTTAGCTAAAAAAAAAAGGAGAAAAGTTTATGTCAACATAATGATATCCTTAACTTTGCCGGCGTAAAAAACTATTTTTAATCTATATTGATGCAGAGCTCCATGTTTCGCGCGTCACATAAACGTCGCGTTTCAGTAAATTAGTTTTTTATTAAACGTTATATTTAGGTGAATCTTATATCAAGCGGCACCAGATCGATAAAGTTGCAACCTTTCAGAATAAAAATCGAAGCACTCTAAAGTGTAGGAAAAAGATGAATCTTCAACAGAGTTGCAAATTTTCTGAATACTATAATATATAAGACATGCGTTTCAATTTAATTGCATTTGTGCACCATTGATTGCATTTTCTTCAAGTACGAACTTCTAAAAAGCAGTTTTATTTTTGTTAATCTAAAGGTACATGTTTTATCTTTGCTAATTGTCAATAGCGATTTACTTGTCACCTACAAACACAATTGTATCCTATAATTTTGTTTAATTAGCAATTCGTACATACTGAAATTTATTATTAATATGTGTCTATCAAAATGGAAGAATATGTAAGTGTAGTAGTGTAAATAATTATTTTTCTGGGAATATAATTGATATAATGATTCGTACTCAAATTATATTCGAGTACTGCATTATCAATAACAAATTCAAAGGGCATGTAGCATTTTTTTATAAAGGAATACAACGAAATAGTATAACAGCAAATGAACAAAAACATTAATACTAGACATGTATTTCATCGAAATTATCATGCAATTATTAATTTTACTAAAATGATGCATCGGTATGATCTTGGTACGTCACCGAATGAATTGCATTGATTACGACTGAATTAAAAAATCACACAACAGTACATATTCTCCTAGTAGTAATAATAGAAGAGATATAAGTGACCAAATGTTTAATATACACGTTTCAAAACATTATGCATCGTTCTTCTTGACAGACATGCTATTTACAAGATCGACATCTATTAAATTGTTTATCATTTACACTTTACCATTTACTATCGGGCGTATTATGTACACAGGTTTATGCCGAATTATATGAAATTATTACAATAATTTTATTACAATTAAGAGAGATATTTTTATTTACTTTCGGTTATCGTTCAATAAAAATGCAAAAGATGTTAAATAACTCTTTTCCTTTAATTATTAAATTACTGTGATTTTTGAAGAACAGGAGTGATACTGATTCTTGCAAAATTTAATATCGCTATCAGAGTGCTTATCTTTTTTTACGTTACATGCATCGACAACAGACAACATGCTATATGAATAAAATAGAGATATGCGTTTTGTCGGTCAATCAGTGCACAGTTCGATGAACGTTGAGAAATTGATTTTCAATTCTCTAGGCCGCTGGATGATACCGCTGCGAGGCTATAATTATGTGTAAAAAGCGGAGATATTTGCAGACCAACTATACTTAGAGGGACAAAAAATAATCTGTGTAATAAAGAAGCAAAACTTAACCGCGGGTATCGATTTTGCCACTTTATACTAATGATACAGAAGAATATTGTGGACAAAAAGTAAACAGCACATAATTAGCAATGAAGTGTAGCATTAAAAGTGATCAAAACACTTTATTACCGATAAAAAAATTAGGATCACCTTCACGTATTTCATTGTAGCCGCATATTTCTGTTTTCTATTATAGACGGCAATCAAATTACTTTTTTGCAATAACTTCGGCAACGAATGTATTTATTGTTTACATTGAGTTACCAAAGTCCACTGAACTACGTTCAACGAACGTTACTAAATATTAAGAATGATTTTTTAATCAAGTTATTGGAAAAAATCTTGGTATCGCTGAATTCGTCTCTATGAAGATAAAGTGATTTATCTATTTTCTATTTTATAATCTATCTGTTTTATAAAGTTTGTTTTCAGGGGGTTCAAAACATTAAAATGAGAATGCCATTAAACTGAGATACTCGATATGGATTAAATGAGTTAAAATGGTAAAATTTAATTAACTTAAATGTTAATTTAATTTATACAAAACGTTAGCTACTACATTTTTCTTTCTTTAGTACGGTTCATAATAATTGACATACATTCAATATATCTATTACTTGCATCGGTAAAAAAAAATTAAGGATTATTCCGGATCAAGCGATTTTTCTCGTATTAATCTGCAAAGAACTCAAATGTCGAGGGGGATTGTATTTTTATTTTCGTGTTCGTTAGACCAGGCCTCGTTAAATTCAAATATGCATCCCTTTGGAACACAACCGACTTTGACTTTTATGTAGTAGCGTTAATCTCTGCGTCAGTTCATTGGCGCAAGTTTTCTCGTTAATTTTGTTTAACAAAAAATTGCTGTAAGTTTGGCTCGTAAATATTGACTACGTAGAAACAAAATACGTATACTTCAAAATTACTTACCAAACATTTGATTGAATATTTTATCGAAGTTAACTTCCTTCTTTTTTTCCAGATATTTGTGCATTACGCTTCTCACGCTGCAACAGAAAGAAATATGCTGATGTAATGATTACATTTCAACGCTTAATTGTTACCTGGTTATAGGTAAAATATAACAGGAATGTCAATATAACGATAATGAAAGAAATAAAAAAATTACAAGAAATCTAAAAATGTCTATCCAAATAATATCGTCGGTATCAGTTTCTATAAGATCATGCTTGAAGTTATACATAACGATTCGGAAGGTGATTTAATTAAAACAAGGAAAGAAATTAATGTGCAACTAGAAGTAATAATCACAGTATTCTGTTCAAAGAAGAATTAGAATGTATGAAATCCCAATATCAGAGGTGTTAGCTGTGTCAAATTATTGTGCAAGACTTATAGCAAATACAATTATTTTCTTATGATACACCCCCATAATCTTTATTGATTAGTACACTGGTTCTCAACCCGCATGTCGCGACAACCAAGGGTTGCCGAGGTCATTTTTAGTTGACGATTTTTAAATACGATAATTAAATATATTAATTACATATAAATATATTAAATTTATGTTTCAACATAATTAAATATTATTAAGTTAGAATATTCTATTATTCATATTCTGGAATACCTATTTTTAATGTACATATATTCTTTACCCTCTGTAGTAACGGTGAATAATGAAAATTCTGAAATAATGGGCGTACAATAATTTTTCGTCGCTATGGTTTACATAAAAAAAATACAAAGCGCGATAACATTGACCAATAAAATAAAATTTTATTCTGAATACATTTGACACATAAATATCATGCCTGATAGAAATAATTAAAAACATATTTACATTTAATGGAAGACATATTGTAGAATACACCGATCATATCACGCGCGACAGGAAATTAAACTATATTGTATTAAAAATAATAACATCCTAATAATATTTCCTTCCATGGCTAGTGTTCTCTTCATTAAACGATTCGTTATTATACATATATCATTCTTCATTCTTTAGCATAAATCCATATATGTTAACACAATATTTGATATTTCGTTATCGAGAAATTAAAATTATGTCAATAAATAGGTACCTATTGATCAACCACTGTAATAACAGAATACATACTGTCATGGGTGCAATCACTATAATATATCGATCCCTCATACTACACCTATATACGATAAATGGGAACAATACCACTAATATTTATCTGATTACAAACATATATAATTACATTACCATCGCCTATTGTCGTTAGTCTAGGACAATGCTTACAATACAACACATGACACTGACTATGATGTACAATACTTTATGATATTGGATATATTATCAAGTAATCTTTTAGTACATAAATATTACCAAGCCTTACTTAACTTTTCCTTTTAACACTAGAACCACCAAGCAAGGCAAACTGATTTGTTTCAGATTTTTTGCCTTAAAATTATTAATACATATATAGGTATCGCTGTAGCAATTTATGATGACTTTTAATAAGACAGAATGACAATTGCATATCTCTATTAAATGTTCATTTAACGACTTTTGTGTTCTTAATCTGTCGAAGGTATGCTATCTAAACGGTGCTAAAATATATCGGTAGTTCTAGTGTTAACATTAGTTGCCAATACTTTTAAGAAATACTATTTAAGAAATAGTTTCTTCGTTACTAGAAAATAGATATCGTATGCAATATTTACTACATATTTAAGTTTTGCAATCAAGTTTTACTTCATTAGGTTATCTTAAATCAATAACAAAATGTGACATTTTGCCATTGTCGATGTGTGTACATTTTTTAATGTACCCTGACTGGTTAAGTGTACAAAATATTGTTGGTATTTCATATCGTTTAATTATGACCTGCGTTACTTAAAAAATTCTAGTTTTCAAATAGGACCTAAAATTGGATAAGCGTTTTAATATACTATAGTAAGACTATGAATGTGTAATGTATTCGCCCCTAAATATCTATATTATTCTTTATCTCTATATTTCTGTATTATTCTTTATCTCTTTACTTCTGTCGCTTAAGGATTCATACGTACAAATATTATTGCATCTTGCCAAACCTTCCGCATCCTTGCCCTTACCCTGTGACTCACCCCGTTTAGTCACCCGTCCAATGTTTCCAATTCCTGACCTATGTCCCTAACTATTTTCCATCCCTACTTTCGACCTCTCCTATCACCCCTACTCCTATATTTCAGATCCCTTATAAACCCTTGACCATTCCTCCTCAAAGTCATTATTATCTTACACTTCATACGAAAAGCATTATTATCTTACTCGAAGTCCAAGTTAGCTCATTATATTCAATTATTACCATACTACAAGTCCAAGTTCGCTCATTATTGTCATACAAGTCCAAGCGCATTCATTATCATTCTTACAAGGCTAAGTGTTAATAAAATCTCTTAAAAACCGAAGTTGGCAGTTCAAAATTTTCTCTGTGTACATTACAAATGCAAAATAACGCGTGAAGAATGAATTAATGTTTGAGAATTCCATTAACCTCAATAAAAAGCTTGCTAAAAGAGTATTATTGAAATGGAACGTGAAAGTACTCGAGTTCCAATTGGACTGTTCCTGGCAAATTTTATAACACGCAACATTCCATTCCCCGTTCTTTCAATGCGGAAGAATGTTTGTTGAAAGTTGAAGAATTCATCGACGATGTTGCGAAAATAGACGATCACGTTCTCCACAGACAATGTCTGGTTTCCACGAGCAAATGTTATGAAACAACGGTCCGTCAATTATCCAATTGTCATGATTCCACGGGACATCCGGAAACATTTCTAAACAATCATTTCAAATGAGCTGAGGTTTGACATTTATGTTACCAAAACAGAATTCAATTATTGAGATTAAAACAAAAATTTTAATTTTGAGTTTCATTAAGATTTAAAACCAAAATTAATCCCGAAGGAACAAAAAATCATTCATGACATGTGTTATGATAAAAAAAAAGTGACAATCAAATAGGGAAAAAGGAAATTTGGTTTGAAGGAGGTCAAAAGGCTCAAAACAATTCCTGATTTAGATAATGTCTCAGACTACGATAATACTACGATAATAAAGGATTTAAAACAAAATTTTAATTTTCAATTTTATTAAGATTAAAAACCAAAATTAATCCCGAAGGAACAAAAAATCATTCATGACATGTGTTATGATAAAAAAAAAGTGACAATCAAATAGGGAAAAGGGAAATTTGGTTTGAAGGAGGTCAAAAGGCTCAAAACAATTCCTGATTTAGATAATGTCTCAGACTACGATAATACTACGATAATAAAGGATTTAAAACAAAATTTTAATTTTCAATTTTATTAAGATTAAAAACCAAAATTAATCCCGAAGGAACAAAAAATCATTCATGACATATGTTATGATAAAAAAAAGTGACAGTCAAATAGGGAAAAAGGAAATTTGGTTTGAAGGAGGTCAAAAGGCTCAAAACAATTCCTGATTTAGATAATGTCTCAGACTACGATAATACTACGATAATAAAGGATTTAAAACAAAATTTTAATTTTCAATTTTATTAAGATTAAAAACCAAAATTAATCCCGAAGGAACAAAAAATCATTCATGACATGTGTTATGATAAAAAAAAAGTGACAATCAAATAGGGAAAAGGGAAATTTGGTTTGAAGGAGGTCAAAAGGCTCAAAACAATTCCTGATTTAGATAATGTCTCAGACTACGATAATACTACGATAATAAAGGATTTAAAACAAAATTTTAATTTTCAATTTTATTAAGATTAAAAACCAAAATTAATCCCGAAGGAACAAAAAATCATTCATGACATATGTTATGATAAAAAAAAGTGACAGTCAAATAGGGAAAAAGGAAATTTGGTTTGAAGGAGGTCAAAAGGCTCAAAACAATTCCTGATTTAGATAATGTCTCAGACTACGATAATACTACGATAATAAAGGATTTAAAACAAAATTTTAATTTTCAATTTTATTAAGATTAAAAACCAAAATTAATCCCGAAGGAACAAAAAATCATTCATGACATGTGTTATGATAAAAAAAAAGTGACAATCAAATAGGGAAAAGGGAAATTTGGTTTGAAGGAGGTCAAAAGGCTCAAAACAATTCCTGATTTAGATAATGTCTCAGACTACGATAATACTACGATAATAAAGGATTTAAAACAAAATTTTAATTTTCAATTTTATTAAGATTAAAAACCAAAATTAATCCCGAAGGAACAAAAAATCATTCATGACATATGTTATGATAAAAAAAAGTGACAGTCAAATAGGGAAAAAGGAAATTTGGTTTGAAGGAGGTCAAAAGGCTCAAAACAATTCCTGATTTAGATAATGTCTCAGACTACGATAATACTACGATAATAAAGGATTTAAAACAAAATTTTAATTTTCAATTTTATTAAGATTAAAAACCAAAATTAATCCCGAAGGAACAAAAAATCATTCATGACATATGTTATGATCAAAAAAAGTGACAGTCAAATAGGGAAAAAGGAAATTTGGTTTGAAGGAGGTCAAAAGGCTCAAAACAATTCCTGATTTAGATAATGTCTCAGACTACGATAATACTACGATAATAAAGGATTTAAAACAAAATTTTAATTTTCAATTTTATTAAGATTAAAAACCAAAATTAATCCCGAAGGAACAAAAAATCATTCATGACATATGTTATGATAAAAAAAAGTGACAGTCAAATAGGGAAAAAGGAAATTTGGTTTGAAGGAGGTCAAAAGGCTCAAAACAATTCCTGATTTAGATAATGTATCAGACTACAATAATAAAGGAATGATCGAGTGGTTGCACCATATTATGTTTTTCCGAAAGGAGACACAATTCCCTATATGGGCAAACTTATTTGTAGACTCGATCACGATGGATCAGCACACAACTCGAACAAACCCGTCGATGTCTCGTAACAAGAAACTGTTGAGACCATTGAAGACATCGTTGCTGCGGGAAACGTAAATGAACCGGATCGTACTGAACAAATACCTACCAGTTGCAAATGGTTAAGAAGAACTTACGAGGATTTATTTACGAGAACATAGTGCGGAAGGAGAGATAAACATAATATGTAATAACGTCGTTGATTGCTTTCTGAATGATTACTTCGAAACAAACGATTACATTAAGGGGATTCCCTTCCGCTTGTCTTTTCATATTACTGTACACCCGTGCCAAGTTTATGTACGTGTAGGTAACAATTTTTTAAAAGAATTAATAACAGATTGTTTTTATCGATGCTCGTGCCAAAACAATTCCTACTGTTATTCAAGTTTATAAACTAACACTAATTGTAGATACCTACATATTTCCTATTGGCATTTATCTCATAAAGCATAATATAATTCAGTGCTCGATTCATATATCGTTTATCATCGTTTATATATCGTTTATCAAAAGATACTTCAATGCAATACATCTCGAAAATTATATTCATCCAATATTCGTATCTATACAAGTTTTGTACGCGATTTACACGATTCACAAGTATATTTGTACAAATATTTCCTCTGTATTTTTCGGGCTGCTTTAAAGTACATACACGACTGACCGAATTATAAAAGCCGCCTGTATAAATTGACGATTTCACATTAAAACATTTATTCCTTAAACGAAAACCTAACTGCGATTTATTCGTATCATTAATTTATTTTCTCAAGTGTTAATTAAAATTTGAACAATGTCAAAATCTTGATATTCTGATTTTATTTGTACACAAAGACAAGAAACATACGTTTCGAATTGTGTACTTGTGTATGTACTTAACTTGCAATCTGCTGGCGAACAGTTATATGACCAGTGTGGACCCAGCATAGGTATCAACGGTATACCGATAAAGAGCGGATACTCTTGGAAACGTAACTTTACGACGTTTGTCCGCGAGGGGTTATTTGACAGGAGCATCCTCCCCCGGGACGGTTACTGGAAGAGGGAGAAATGTTTTCATGACGACGCAGAATAACGCTTTCCTTTCCACCACAGGATGTCACGCATCCTGAATTTTCCTCAATTCAACATTGTATCTGTAAGAATACTCGAGGGTTCGGAGCGCCTGGCCGCCCATCTGGCAACGGTCACCACGAGGCCGATAGGCGAGCGGGACAGGAAACGTTGGGGGTGCCAAAAAGAGGCCCTTGAAGGCGCTGCGACGTGGGACCGAGGAGCCCGCCTTCAAGACGGCAAGGATGCAGCGTCGGGGCATTCTTGGGAAAGCCATTGCATAGAGCAAACGCATAGCGATCCTCGGAATATTGTAGAATATCTATACATGTATATAACGTATCCCGTTAATAAACGCGAGTCAGAGTAATAGCTTGGTTTTAGTAAAAACCAGTCTTACATATCGGGCACTATATTTTCTAGCAAACGTCAAATAAAATGCTTCGCGTAAATGTTATTAATGTTATATATTATTCAGTTCGACAAGACTTATCCGAATAAAGAAAAACGGGTGCGATATATCATGTGAAATAAAAAATGTTTAATGGCAGCCGCCTCTGTGAAATTTGTCGCACACCAAATAATTTGCACCTGTGCTTCATTTAGTTAACAAAAAAATGAGGTTAATATGTGCAGGGATTTTGGACCAGTTCTGGTCAGTTATCAAGTAGGGTGGAGTTTAAGGAAATCGCGGGTGCTTTGCAGAACGCCGTTCTATGCAGTGCGAGTAAAATGCGAGAAAAATAAAGGATGCCGACACGAAGTTAGTTCACGAGCTGACGGATATTTCCACCTGACCCGCATGAAACAAGTCTCGTTATTTGGACGCCATTGTCGAATGTTGCCATCACATTTTTGGTGACGCATCCTAGCGAAGGACACCCTTGTAAAAATCGCCCCTCGGGAACGAAAATGCAGTTGTCTAATCCGGACGCATCACATTATTGTGAGGGAACCGGTGCTTCTTATATTCGAGGGGTAATTTCACACCCCAAATACGTCGATGCTTGGGCAATATTCCTTGTGAGTCATGAAAGACCCCATTGATAAGAGTCCTTTGCCAGCATGCTACACACGAATATATAAATCTTTGAGCAGCGGAACTTTGGCCAATTATACGTCAGTTGCTAATAACAAGACTGATAGATTAGTTATATAATTTCTTATTCAAAGCCTGAAATCGACATTGTGAGAAAATGAATTAGTTGAAAATTGGAAGACATCGAAGTAACTCGCGTAGAACTTCGTTCAAAGTGCACAGGGTGGTATGTCTATTCGATTCTTTCTTGAAGTTTTACAAATCGCGTAATTATGCATCCATAAGAAGAATTGAAAGTACCAATTTTTAAATATCCCACAAAGTATTAATTTTTTCATTTAAAATTGCTACTTCAGTTCGTTACGCTTATATTTTTTGCGTACAACGGAATAAATATTGTGACGAAAATTTTTAAGGGAATATGGTAATAGTTTTTCTAAATCAACTAAGTAAATAATGTTTTACATAATTCGGCGAAAAATAATACGCAAAAGACAGTGTTGTTACGTGCTGAAAATTTCCAACAGTTTGGGTAAACAGGATGATTATCCTAATTTACAATATGTGTCCTTAGTTTTCTTCCGTGTTCAGCTAAGGTTGAAAACATAGTTACGTCTACGACCGTAACGAGGTCATTAGGCGAAGGATCAAGCAGCGATCCTTAGAGTCGTATAATATACTGTATTCTCTTTCAAGCTTCCACGCAATAAAAAAAACGACCATTTGTAACTAACAGTATGTCACCTGGCAAGTAGAAAACTGTAAATTTAGATGACGAATAACAGGTTTGAATATATTGTATTGCACAAATTACATTGGCCCTGTACGAAACATTTCTTCGCACGGCCCTAACTGAAATTTTCCACCCTTACAACTTTTTAGGTCCATACTGCACATGGATCCCACCATGTAACATTTTACAGAATTCTCTCTAACAAGGAAGATTCTGAAAGTAAAAAAGTGCCCTGTTAGCAAATTAATCTTGCGAAGAAAATATCTTTAGATTTCCCCGCGTGGCCGAAGGTGATGACAAAGACGAAAAGAATCGTCAGAGGGGTATTATCGTAGCCACGCATTTCTCTAGCGGGGAGAAAAAGCGTTCATTTTACATCATCATCCCCTCGAGGACGTTCTTTATAGCGCCCCATTTCAGGCTTGTTACAATCACAAGGGGCTGTCGCGACATGGACGGGCGTTTTCTGATTGGGCTCAAGTTTGCGTTGCAAGTGTTAACGCGTCCAAACAAACCACAGACAATTACCTTTACAACCACGGCTATTTAAATTCCTCTAGACACTGTACGTGTAAACAGTAGTAAACTTTACGACCTAATCTCATCTATTGGGAAATTAAGAATTGTAGCGTAGCAGATAGTGTACGAATATTGGTTACCTCATTTTATTTTATTTTTTTGCCCAGAGAGTTTCAGAGTAGGTATATGTACGTGCAGAAGAAAATTGAACGAAGAACTTTGGGGAACATTTTTTGTGAAATATGCTGCATAAACATCAATATTTCAAAGCGTACAGAACATTTGAGCTTTTTACTTTCTCTCAATTAAAGTAAACTCATAAAAAGTCGTGAGAGACATAAGTTATGAATATGCGTAAAAGTGTTAGAAAAAACAGCTTTAATGATATTACGGGTGCCAAATAGAGCGACACGATTCCAATTTATTTAGATATACGAATAATCGCTTAACCAGTCAGCTGTGGCGTCCTCTTCTGAGTGCGCGCACCTACGTGTGTTGCGAGAATCAAGCGATGACGGGTATAGTCGTCAAACACAGAGTAAGTCTCGGTGTTAAAATATTGGATCAAAAAGACCGCTTTATTTTATAAAACGAACAATTTTATTACTAATATTTACTCGTACACTTTAAATAAACATATACTACATACATAATTAACAAAAAACTCAGGAAAAATCAAATATCTATAAAAGTTAAAACTTCAAACTGCTGCTGTCGAGTGGTATTCACCAAAGCAAGGAGCGACACATAGTGGCGCTTTGCACGTCGAACACCAATACCGCGATTCATTTCTAATCTTTTTTTTATAACAAACTATAACACTAACATCTAAAAAATATTATCGTCGCACATGTATAAAGTGGTTATACGAACTGATAGGCAGTTCCAGCTAGTGCATACGCATGAATTCGTGCGTATGCATGAATTCATCTCAAATTATTTATACTCTTCATGTGTTTGTTTCATTTCGGCTTGACCTCAAAAGATTCTAAACATATTGAAAACGAATATATTTTAGTTTTGACTAAACTTGCAATTTAAATAGCAAATGGTAACTAACTTCTACGCATGACGGATATAGTCGTCATAACGCGAAATTCTGCCATTTCTGCATGACGGATATAGTCGTCATCCACAGCTGACTGGTTAAGTAGATTTCGTTCTCTGGCCCAGCACAATCATAATGAATCATAACTGGGATGACAAGCCAATACAAGAAAATCACGAAATAAACCAAAGTAAATTCCACTTCAGTATGTATAGGCAAAAACGTTCCTTGCGACCGAAACGAAAAATGTCCATTAAACAAAACGACGACAATGTAACGACAACGGCTGTTATGGGGGCCGCCATGGCCTTGGTAACACTTAATCATTGTCAACGCTGTCAGTACTGTGTACAAATCAAATCCTAGGTATCTCATATTCGCACCCTCCACCTTCCATTCTTATGAATGATGATAGTCGTTTGATAACACGCTGTATTTCATAGTTATTAGATCCGTTTCTTTCTTGAGCTACAATTTACACAATAATTTTCTAATACTTGTTGAACGAAATTGCGTATGGGGGATTCCCAAGGACAAACAATGAAGTTGTTAAGCGTAAAAAATTCCGCTCTTCTGTGCAAATAGGGTAACCATCCTCGTTTACATAATGATCTAATCACTAGTGGGTCATGTGCTCCCCTTTGCGTAGGACCAAGGACCCTAACTCGATCAGAATGTGCAGATTGGATTGGACAGAAAGTCCTGCTTGATAAAAGGAAGTAGATAAATAAATTGTCGTATCCCAACTAGAGAACTCGAGATGCTGCTGCCAACAAGTGACACGAATAAACGAGTGCCTCAAGGCTCATACTTTGTCAATAGAAAAAGACCTATCTCCCAATAACCGCCTGTCTGCGTTTAATGGCTCAGGAGAAAAGTGTAGGATTAAATTGGACAATTATGGAACGCTCTCCATAATTTACCACCACTAGATTATTATCTATTGCGATTGTTACAAAATTATCCGATCGGGAAAAAGATTCAATTCAAGAATACAAGTAGATATTCGAGAGCATTTCACTTCCAAATAAAGGAATTGCTATTATACAAAGGGCAGACAAGCTTGTGGAGCACTGAAGGGGAGTAATAACGAATAAGGGGGATTATGCAGTCGATTAAAGAAATTAATCTCTGCAAAGAATAGTACATTAATACAGAACAGAAGAGCAACGTAAAAATGTTCCATTCAGCCTAATAGGTTCCCTGATACAAAATATAAGCAACGAAATGCCTACCACGAAGAGATCGAAAATAATCAATGTATGGATTCTATCAATATCAATGTATGTATGTATACAATAATAGAGGCACACGTTTATCGTATGCGCACATTTTCACCCTCTTTTAAGTACCAAAATAGCATGAATTATTCAGCACAATTTATTCATTGTAGATCTCTACAGAGGCTCTGCTTTACGCATTTAAGCTGAACTAAAAAGCTACGGGAATGGTCAAGAGCAGACATAAACCTTTGAGTTGACGTGAGTGCAATTAGTGAGTGGCAGTCGCGATTTCGCGAATCCGCGGATAGGAATATTACTAATGCTCCACGTTAATGATAAACTACTTGCACATAATTAGCGAAAGGTCTAGAGATATCCAGGGACATATTTGTAGCAGTGAATTGCCACTTCATGTACATTTGTATTAGCGAGGAACAATATTTTCTTGCTGGCTGTACAATGTACATAATTGCTGTGGACACTCTCCTAGTGAAAGGGTTAAGAGCCCTAACTTAAAACAGAAGACATCCGATATTGACAACGTGCCGCTTTAACTAAATGAGGCTCGAACTCAAGCTCAGTAGACGCCTTAAATTACTGTTCTGACACTCGAAACACATGTTTCTTATCGTTTGACAAGTTTTCTGAAGGTACTTCCGCCCCTCTGACTATACTAACTATCTTGGATGAATCGTGCGAACCCTCTTTCTGTCAGCGTGTTCTATACAGGGTGCCGAAAAAAAGGGTTTCAGAAGTAGTAAGATAGTAGGGGACACAAATCTCTCTAAAATATACCAATAAGTAACAAGAGTTTCGACGTTGTTGATTTTGCGACACTTTGAAAATACCGCTTGTAAGTCGGTGTTCAGTAAGGGGGGACCATTTGGTGAATAGATCATGCAGCAAAATTCGAATCATCGACCAATCAATTGAAACGACCGCTTTGTCTGCAGCAAAGACGACAAGAAAATAATCTAAGTGGATAATCTACGTTGCTCACTAGAAGGAATGAATTTATTGGAGTTACCTAACACACGTGATACGTGAAACATTCCTTTTCTGTTCACTTGCAATCATTTACTAGCGATGGTATAATATGTTTGATAAGCCTAAATGTTTAGTACAATCCACATTGTGACATAAATATTGTATAGTGGGTGATCAAATTATTAGATCCATCTTCATAAAGTGACGCTTTCGTATTAAAAGAAATAATTTTTTACAATAACGTTAGATAATTTTAATTTCTTTTTCTCAATATCTTTGGGACCGTGGTGCCTGAAAGTTTGATAGAAATCGATGGTTGTATAGTCACTTGGAACGAATACACCTAACGAGAATATACGATTTATGTAACAATTTTACTTTAACAAAATACTTTTCGTGCAGTATTTTCGCGCGCGTGTACGATTTATGTCTATTTTGTACGTAATAGCAATATTCACAAACTCTTATCATGCTGTTAAAACTAGAATAGCAGTCGCATTATGTTTTCTTTTCCTACGATGTTTTCCATTTTGAAATAGAAAAGTTTGTTTGAAAGCTTCGGAAGCTAAAAACATAATGCACCTGTTCCGTTCGTTCAATGGAAGGTTTCAAAGTTTCTTGAAGTTGAAAAGTCTCACGAATCGAAGATATACACCAATGTCGTGATACAATAGACTTCGTGAGAGAACACCATAAATCTAGCAGCTTTAATACCGCCACTGTCTGTTGAACGTCCCTTAAAACTTCGTCGCTGGTTGGAGGGTTGAAAACGAGAAGGAAGAATAAATCGCGAAGACCAGACGAGGTCGTTCACTTCCGGGATCAATTCCCTCGATTAATGCGGACACGCTTCCCTTTATTTCTGTTGCCTATTACATTACGCAAACGATTTCACTAGCTCCTTATAAGATCTTGAAAGGCACTGGTGTTCAGGAAATTGTTAAAATTTGTAAATTACTTTGAAGTGACAGCGATTTATTTCCGTGATCCATTTTGTTTGAGTGAAATAGCTTCAAAACGTGTTCACATGTGTTCACTGAGATCTTCTTTCTCTAAACTTCAGATAAACCAATCAACATGGACAAATAAATTTCTTGTTAAAATGCATATCTCCAATATTTACAAACGTTTGATGTCTTTGACACTAATTTGCAATATTCATATGTAAATAAAATCATCGTGTTCACCGTATTATCGAGAGCAACTTTGCATGAAACAGCCATCCAATGTTTTATTAAAATTTATTCGTACAATTAGTGACATTACGATGCGAGTTCGTGAACGCAAGCTCGAAATTTGTACTCTTTAAAGTATTCCATGTATTATTGTAATATATTTTTTGTTTGAAAATAATTGTTTTAGGATGTACATAATAAATCTTTCCAGGACACTTTTCAGTGGAATGAAAAATCCATATACAAAGCTAATTTTTAAGATGATTATAAGGCACTGATGCAAGACATTAACTGATAATAAGAAAAAAATAATATAGGCGTAGTAGTATAGGTACGTTAAAAATGCATAAATTACATTTATCATCTTTATTGAAGTTAATAGGTTAATTCAATTCCTGGGCATTGCTCTAAATTGTATTAATTCTACCACTCTGATATTCATTTCTTTTTTTTTTCAACACCAATAGCAATTTCGGGATCCCCTTAAGTAGTACTATACAGAACGAATAACGTAATGAGAACGATATATTGAATAAGGTATGTTCTCATTTTGAAAAGCGATGCAAATGCACTTGGAAATTATGCATGTCAAAATAGAAAATCGAGATAGTAATTTATAATATCTACCATCGTTCAAATGTTTTCAATCATCTTCTATTATACATGTGTAGGATTGGAAATACTGCGTGAATGTTGAGTACTTGAGAAGGTCGTGCGCATGGAGGGTACAGCGGCCCAAGGGTTCGGGTGGTCGGGACCGACCATCACCGAGGAATGACTGGGGGGTGTGTCCTGAATGAGTGAGCGCAAATGAGGAATAGAATGAAAGAGAAACTAAGAGTGAAAGAATATAACGAATGAACGATGCGTGCAAGAGGCAGATTTAGGAGAGAGTTTGAGCAGAGTGAAGAGTGTCGTGAGCGGAGAGTATTGTTGAGAGTGTTGAAAGTGCCGTGTGTTGAGTTACGTCGTGTGTCGACATTACCTTATAATAAAGTTAGTGTCTTTATGAGAGTAACTGAAGTCTTATTACACCACCTGTCCTCTATTCCCAAAACTACGTGAGGTTTACAGAAAATAACTTCTACACATGTTTTATGTATTTAGACGATAAACTTCGGCCTGGTTCTGTGAAACGTCCAGTAGAATTCCATATATTTTACCCCGAAAGTGGTCTCGATAAGAGGCAATCTACGACTCCGCTCGCTTCAACTGCAATCGCATAAATCAATTGCACGTAACGTTAGAAAACTCCTACAATCATCCTGCTCATATATTAAAATGTCATTGGTACTCAATCATAGTATACTCGAACCTGATGTCTGTAAAGAAAAGTTAAGAAAACCTTGACAGCACAGTTGCATTGGACAAACTATCATTAGATGCACTATAAATACGTGGCCAGCAATTTTGAAGCCGTGAAATATATCCAGACTGGAACTGGAGAGTACAATTTGTAACATCCTGTGAAGCGGACGGATTATATTTGTAAACGAGAATGCCAACTCGCGTGCTCCATTATAAACCATTGATGAATCGTTAACTAAAACTTCCCGCCGCGTAAACCCTTCAACCAACACGTGCAACCCTTTTTATAGCATCAACACGTTTCACATGGACGAGACTGGATTTTAAGCCCCTGTGTAGAACTTGTGTTGAAGGATCGAACAGAACGAAAATAAAACGTCCACAAGTCCTATTTATTACTAACTCTTGCATTTCATTCAAAATGTACTGTAATATTATTGTAATTATTATTAGTAGCATATCTATGCAACCATTTAAATATTTTACTATTACGAACCTGCAACGGTGGTAAAGTTAACCGATCAGAATATTTTGTATTCTGTGTCAGAATAATCTGTAATCGAACATATCCGATCGAAAATAACAGTTCTACTCACCGCACCTCTGAAATCTATAAAGGGTGTGGCTGAAATGATGGTACAAGCAGGAAGAACGTGATTACTCGTAGAAAAACGAATCAAACGAGCAGGATAAAGGTTTTTCATGCGAGTGTTCGTTTTCAAGAAAATCGATTTTGAAAATTGGTTGTTATTGAATGTTGTCAGGTTCAAGAGGGGAGTGAATGCATTTTGTTAACAATATTTAATTATATTCATTAGGAAATTGTTGAAACTAATCTATATATTTCTATAGGATACTGAATATTGTCCTTTCGAATGCAGTTTCAAAATTAAAAGGTTTTCATGAAAATTATGAAGGGAATTCCAACTCAGAAATTCTGAAAGTTTTGAAACTTTGGGGATATGTAGAGCACAATATAGGCATGTAATATATAATTCTTTTTCTGCCCAAAATCACTGTAACATTTGGTCGTTACTGAAGTATAAGAATTATGTGTGATCAGTTTGGACAGATTCACTTTCGATATTGTCAGGGAATTGATGTTTCGGTTGCCCGCCTACTGACATCATAGAGTAGAATGAGTACTAATAATAGCAGTGAACGTTTTATGTAGCTTTGTGAACGATAATAAATTAGTTTTCCAACATATATCATCACAATGGGACAGAAATAGCTAAAGATCTATACATACATATGTATATCTCGCTCATACGTACATATATTGGGTGCTGGGAATATTTATTGCATCACTCACCAAAAACGCAGTCTTTATAACAATTTTTATAAGAATTGGTATAATAATCATCCCTGATCAAAAGTAACTGCGCCGAGTTTAACTTAGGAATTAATAAATAACTAAATTCAATACAACAATATTGCACTTCCAATACATATTTTAATACTGACAATGAGTTTCCTCTAAATCGCTACAATAGGATTAAGACCTGTTGACTAAAGAGTCAAATTACTAACCATTGGATAGTTGTAGCCAATGTCATACTGTACGTGCTTTATACACTCAATGACCAAGTATGACACATTTTGTGATGAATAAAAAAGATATTAAGTTCAATTAAAACGAGAATAGTTTCGTCCTTATTATTATTCTTACCATATACATATAAATTATTGGATTTTTCAGATGGCACATGATAAGAGGAAAAACAGATAGCTTGTCCCTGTGCATGGTGAGTGGGGTAAAAGCATTTGTGTAAAATTTATTGTCTTAAAATATTTTGTTACTGTTCCAAGGTATCACGGGAACCATCATGTAATCTTGCTAAAAGTGACAGGGAGACTCGCCAATGAAACTACTTTTTACGAAAATCGGTCTACCTTGACCAACACAAGTCCCATATGACGTACACGTATACTGTTCACGCGTACGGATCACCGTTGAAAATAATATGCACAGTTTTACTTATAACGTTCAGCTTTTTTCGTTACAATTTTTCTATATCTCTGAGTAAACAGGAGATACAACCCGTCAAGGATGTATGACTCACCCTGTGTAAGCCAATCCAATTTCCTCGTTAAAATTTATATCATTCCTTGTGCAATATAATACACGTATGGTAAGGTTTTTCAATAAGGTTCTGCGGTTTTCAGTTCGCAATGAATCTACCCCAATAACATTTACCCATTGCACCTAGTGCCTATTGTACAATATTTGATAGTCTTCGAGTTTTTCTTTCAAAGGTACTGGGAATTTCACAATTTGCTAATAACAGAGAAATTTCAATTATAATAAAAAACACGGGGTTGAGTTGTCAGAGACGAGAATCTGGCTCAAAAGTTCAGAGTTGTTTGCCAACATACAGGTCCATTTTTGCTAAAAATATATAATAACATTTAATCTGTTCTGCATACTTCGTTGTTATTCATGGTCTCGTCCCACCGCTCTGAGAATTTTTAAATCCACGTTTAATGAAATGGCCCATTTCAAATGGGGGATCTTTTACTGAAATTAATTTCAGAACCAGTTTCATAGTCCCATATTATTGTAAAAGGAAAATCCGTTCAAAGCGTTTTAACGAGAAGAGGAAAAGTCGTGATACCTAATAGATTAAATGCTATTAACTATTTCTGATAAAACTAAAATGCACTACTTTATTATAAAGCTACACGAACTTCTTTACCAAGGAGTCTCGTTTTTATTATTTCGCCACTCCATGTACGTTTTCGATTCAAGTTTGTTTGTTAATAACAAAATTTAGGAACTAACAAGTTATCTGTTGATCTATAATAAACAATTAAAAGACAAATGCTATCGGCAGAAATTCAGGATCGAAATGAAAATCGAACTTATCGATTGGCCTAATATGCATTCACTTCAGGGGGAGATTCAAAAAGTAAAATTAGGTGATTTGACCTGTGAATGGCTCATATATTAGCAGGTGCACCAACAAGTAATCCACTATTTATTTACCAATTTGACTGATTTAATAGAAATTTTACATTCCAAATATATTTAATCGCCGTCATTTCTTTCGAATTTTCTCCACCTTTGTGTCAAGCTAAACAGTTCAGTTCGATGGGAAAATTGATATTAGCTCGCGATGAAGTGATTTTCTTCTGGCCACCGGTTAAATCATTGCTTGGCAATCCTGGAGTTCGAATGGTGCAGTAGCCAAAAGATTACACAGTATATATATTGCATAGCCACTAGACACAACAGCATCGTATTATCATTTATTTCTGTCAAAGCACGTTTTATCCGACTAATGGTTCAGAATCGTCATCAGCAAACATTAATGTTTATAATTTTATTCTATCTGAAATTAATTTATAATATAACTTTTGGTACAATAAACGTCTGTAAATGCGGAAAGACAGAAGAATGTTTGAGAAGGTTTTGATAATTACTCCTCGCACGTGTGAATGGTTTCACAATCTATTGATAATGAGTCATAAAAGTGATCGATAAATAATGGATTACTCATAGCTACACCTAATACTAATTTAGTGGTGTGCAAAAAATATAAGGTCAGCTTCCCCGAAAGCAGTTTTTGTTTTTACAAATGAAGGATTATTTGTATAATAAAATATTTGTAATATTCAAAAGGTCAGGGAACATTATTAGACAAACTTGGGTCCAAAAATAGTCGTAAATTAATTTTTTATATAAAATAGCAACATCGACGATTTCTTAACGGTTCAAGAATAATATTAAAATAGGAAACGTTGTATCGGTTGAAAGTGTATTCTTTCTATATAATAATGTGCAAGGCATACGGTTCATTTATTAGAAGTAGCGTATGTATGTATGTATGTATGTATATATCTCCTTAGGTATGGAGACTGGACACAACGAAATATCACCGAATTGTAGGACCATCGCATACCTGAAACAAAAAATAAAATCATCTGTTATCTCTCAAGTATTCTCTATGCAAATTAGATTTCAATTAATTAAAGATGGGCAAAAGCATTCTTAGAGTAAAAATTGAAATCGTGCAAAAGATAATACCGCTTGTGAATATTATTCTCGATTACTATCGTTCTCGGTCAACCTCGGTTTTATGTACTTTCTTACTGTTCTAGACTGTGCGGGTGAAACTTGTGAACTGTCGATGATTTCAGTCTCATCCATTTTGAGCCTCCTCACTTCACAAACTTTATATGGGTTTCGCATTAAATTTACGTAACAAATGACAGACATTCTCACTTGATAAATTTTCTATTTCTGGGCTTGAAAAATATCCTTGCGTTGCGCCACGTTTTCACAGACGCAAGGTTTAGACGCGTGTTTCTACAATAGTGTTCCTCTGTAGCCGGAAACACGGCACGTAGTCATCGGTGTTCGTGACCTATCTGAAGCGAGTCGATAAAACAATCGATGTCTTGCTTCCACAGAATTGTGCACTAATCTTGCTGAAGTTTATAATTGGTTCCAGCGAAAGCATCCTATGATATGTACATACATCATGCATGGATCTGTGACGCCGTTTTCTACCTGTTTGCAACGTGTTAATCACTTGTTTCACGTATGCAACGTTCGAGTGTATGGTTTGCCTGATATAACAGTTGAATGAAATTATTTTTATCCCTGTCCGACATTCTTCGAATACTTCCTATGCTTTAGTGAGATTAATGAGCGAAATTCAATGCAGATAAAGACACAACAGTGTATTTTTAGTACCAGCGTATTTATAATATGTAATGTATGCGACGCGCATTAGTCATTTGACTAACCACAATTAACTACAGTTTTGGAATCTTTTCAAATATTATCGTGAAAACGCTTAATTGACGCTTGACTTCTCACGTTTAAAATAAATTTCCCTATTTTTGTTTGTTGAGTTAACCGATTTAGCCAATGCGCGGCTCATATTGTAAAGGTAATGAGACTGTTTGGTTTTTATATCTCGGTTTGGTAACATTGGAAAAATACCAACAAGTGGGCTATGTAATACACACAACTTACGGAACTTACTCATGTACATATACTGATGGTCCAAAGTTTGGGACCACTTCCTTAGTTGTACAAAAATCGGGTGGTTTGTTAACGATTTATGAATTCGGAGTGACTATTCTACTATATAATAATAGTAGAGACTATTCTAGATTGGATATGTTCTGAAATTTTCCATTGAAAATTGTTAATCGATCATGAAATTTCTGTATGGCTCCAAGTTCCAGGTGGTCCCAAACTTTTGGCTGGCCGTGTGTTTACACTATGTATATCTTAATTGGCTTAGTTGATGCAAAGTTGTTATCGCATAATTAATAACGTGTTTGGCGAGCGTGTCGCGAAAATTGAGTAGAAAGATATTGGGCATCGATATGCTACTTAATTTTGCATGAAACCTGAAGTGCTTTCGTAATCTATATATAAAGTTGAAGGGGGTTTATGGAGCGTAAATGTTCAATGTCGTTTGCACAACTTCTTCGATTGTACAAAGCGTGTTTGGTGGGACGAAAAAATCAGTACGAACGAAGGAAAATATAAAAATACAGATAAAAATACAATGCTCATTACATTCAAACGAGCCAACATCAAAATGTACGCATTTTTTTAAAACTGCATAAGATATGCAGAAGTGTTTGCTTCAACATGTACTTTTGAGACCCAACACCTCAGCACAATGAATAAGTATTAGATTGGGTAATAAGAATAAGTCACGCGGCGTCAATGGTGTTATGTATTTCGAGTAGTTAAAAAGATCGCAGAGTTTTACACTAAAAGAATATTCAAGTTACCTGAAAGATGGCAGTAAACCATTGAGCAAAATTGTACACATATAATTGCTTAGGCAAGTTCTTACTAAAATTAATAGCATTTAATATTCTTCTACGGAATCGCGTCAAAGATTTGTTGTACAACCTAATACATGTAGGTTGTACATATTCAATTTATGAGAATATTTTGTTTATATATTGAAATAGTCTAATGAACACTATTACAACATATTCTTAAATGTCGTTTGGTCCATAAGAACGAAACAGCCAATCATGTCGACATTAAATAATTGATATAGACCAAAAAATAATGACGGGCAAATATTTATTTACCTGGTACGTGACTAGGTCTTTGTTTAAAACCATATAATTCGCAAACCTGGGCGGTATTAAAATAGATGGCAGCTTGGTGTGATTGACTCACGCGGCGAAAACAATTTAATGATCAACGAAAATATAACCATCGGAACAACTTACCCCCGGAACTTCTAGCCCCGGTCCCCTACATATACATTACATATACGTATGCATCAACATGCATATCGAAACAAGCGACGAAAATGAAATTGTTCACTGATTCAGTTGTCCAATGTTTCGAACATTGGACAATCAATTAATTTGCCTTTATCTTTATACAGTACTCTTTTGAATATTCACTTCAATTGTTTCGCGCAAGGAATATATTGAATGCACAAGGTTGCATTTCAAATATAGCGCTGCATATTTTCACTAAACGATATAAAAATAGACATACAAGGTGATTCTATAAACTGGGACAAGCCATAACTCTCCTTTATATGAAGAAACGAGATAATGTTGGAGTTCTATGCGTCTCGAGATGTACATACATATTATTCTTTTACTGCTGATGTGTGGATGCAGCCATAATATACATACATATACATAGTTGTGCATTTTCTTGAAATTCAAGCCGTCAATACTTTACCGTAGAAAAGCTACTTTTAAAAGCCCACTGCTATCACGATTTACGAGAAATATGGAATATAAGATGCTTTTATATTTTTATAATTTTAATGTATGCAATACTTGTTGGGCGGTAACTGTTATGATATAATTTGATATTAACACCGTGGTGCCGCCTATGCTCTTGATTTTTCTTGAAGAACCCCTCTAGTTGGTTCAGAAAAATGACTACTGCATTTGGTCTGTTAAAAAAACCTATCATCTTTGCAAACCACATTTGACCCGTTTTTTAAAATTATTTCAAATCTTCATGACCATAATGGAGTAGGGTGAAAAATGTAACATGGATAGGAATAAATCGAAATCGGAGTAATTGTAAGGGTGTCTGGCAGAAAATACTTATAAATCCTTCACTGGCGTATAAACGTATAAACGTATAAACGTGACTGTTCACGAGCGGCCAACAATCAAAACAATTCTCACGGCAAGTCCAAGCGTTGCCAAACGAAAACCAGTATCGGTTCTACTACTGGAACAGTTCCTGACGTCCGCTAAATATTTAAATTCCCCCCCCTAAATAGTGCGATTTCGTAAGCTCGGATCGGCCCGAAGGTTTCGTATAAAAAAGAAACGTAGTAAATTTAGACCGAGACTTGTAAATATTCTCAAAGTTTGCGCTGTACTCCTCTACGGCAACATTTTCGAAAACATTTTAGAATTCGAGAGATTTAACATACTCGTCCAATAGTCGTTCTGCAATCTGAATTTTCCAAATGCAGTGAGAAATATATCACAAATAACAGTTCCATTATTACTGGTTAACAGCTGAAGGGGACATTATTTATCTGAATGTATTGTTAATAAACGAGACATACGCCTTCCACATTTATTCAAACAGTTGTCTACATTATTGAAAACTGAAGAAATAATATGTTGTGCGTCACAGCGTCGACGGTTACATGACGCGGGCCTCTTGTATGGAAGTCTATGGATATTGTTAGTGGACTGTATTGCTTCGGATAAAGATGTATTTTGGAAGAATACAGATGGATGTACAAATGTGCATGAATATGTTGCAATTATGAGCGCGAGTACGGACAAGAATACTGGACGGTTGTAGAATATGATTGAATGTGACGTATACATATACTAGAAGCTTCAATGTATGTACACTGGGGAAAAAATTATGGTACTATGACCGACTTTGTGGTACTCGAAGAGAGGTGTTGTCGTACTGCAAAAGTGTCTTTGCAACTCCGAGAGAATTTTCCTGGTACTGCCGCTGCGCAAGATTGTTGCAGTATTTAAGGACTGTATGCGTCTTTTAACATGTATATAAGTACACATACGCGTACCGTTTTTGGGAAACGTTTCGGTGTGATCTGTGCACGGTAGCGGAAAAGGTTCGCGACAGTTGATTCAGCTGTGCATAAGTTATCAACGAGCACGTTGGTATTCAAATTTTAAACAATTCAAAAAGTGGAGTTAGTCCCTTTGGCTTGTGAGCGGTTTAACATTAAGCTTGTTGAGAACTATTAAGAATTGTTGAATTCGAAATCATACTATGTATAAACCCATAAAAACTTCATCACAGAAATTGTATGTTATACTCCTAATTAAAATTTATCACAAGTATTTGCCAAATTATTTAATCTACTTCTCAAACAATCTATTTGTTGAAGTTTATCGAGTGGGCTGTACAGTTTATTGGAAATCCCCGCCATTCTTTTTTGACTGATACTCAAAACCCCAGTAGTTTCTTGGAAAATACATGTAGATACATATATACATATGTAGAAGTTATTTTCTGTAAACCTCACGTAGTTTTGGGAATAGAGGACAGGTGGTGTAATAAGACTTCAGTTACTCACATAGAGACACTAACTTTATTATAAGGATATGTCGACACACGACATCACTCAAACACACGACTCACTCACGATACTTTTCACTTTCAACAATACTCTTCACTAGCTCTGTTCAAATTCTCTCCTAGATCTGCCTCTTGCACGCATCGTTCATTCGTTATATTCTTTCACTCTTAGTTTCTCTTTCATTCTATTCCTCATTTGCGCTCACTCATTCAGGACACACCCCCCAGTCATTCCTCGGTGATGGTCGGTCCCGACCACCCGAACCCTTGGGCCGCTGTACCCTCCATGCGCACGACCTTCTCAAGTACTCAACATTCACGCCGTATTTCCAATCCTACACATATGTATACGCGGTCGCGTGCTCGAGCGCGCCCTGTACGGGCACTCTGATTGGCCGGTGTTTTTCATTAATAATTCAAAGGCGAAGCCTGAACAACATTTTGGCCAAGGAAAAAGTTGTTCAAATCCCCCCCCCCCATTTCCCGATGTTACCTGAGTTCTGAGACACCCTGTATATCTGTATGTATGTACATCTGTATTACTGTATGTATGTGTACCTGTATTACGTATCGTTTTCTACTCGCCCTTCTCACGTTTACGGATTTTTATATCCGAACTAACAAACCTTTCGTTTGATGTGTTTCTAAACGAAGTCATTTAACATTCGTCGGTTAAATGTAGCCTTACGAATTGTTTACACTGTACTTTGTTCCTGGATCGTAATTAAACCATACTGAAAACCAGTGGTACATAATGTGGAACAGTGAAATATGCAATCTATAAAACTGATCGGTATAAACGTGTCCCTTTCACTTATTTTTACCTTCTTTATTGTGAATTATCTTGAAATAGTCACAGATTTTTGTATGTTATGTTTATGTATATGCTATGTACATATCAGTATATCATCTATGTTTGCAAAAAGTGGAGTTAAGAAATAAAGAAATATGTCAAAGTTGTGAGGAAAGCAAAACAAAATCAAACCAAGATGTTGAAATTGAAATAAATAAACAAGGAGAAATAAAAAGATGCAAAAAGATATTGGCTCTATGTATACTGTACGAAAGAACTATTTACATATCTCTAAAAATCGCTTAATTCTCTATCTCTAGAGTCCAAGAATTAAGTCTCATCGGGGCAATGAGTTATTAAATTAAGCTTCCTGATTCAGAAATTGTAAATATCAATACGAAATTAAATTGTACAATGTTGAAACATTTTTCACACCTAACAAAATTAAGTTTCCTTCAATTTGCAAATCTTTCCAACGGCTGTCAATTAATGCCAGGCAAATTTAATATGGCCAAATATTGATTTATTCCTGATTTCCCTCGAACGCAGAGTTCACTTCCCAAATAGTTCGGAAAAGTTGAAAAACACTGTTCAAGCTTATAGTTACCGAAATATGTATTTCTATTTCCGAATGGCACTTGATTTCTGTTGCGTGACATACGGTTAATTGTACGAGTGTAAGCAACGGTTACAAATCTTTGATTTCATGAAGTCGTGTAAAACTATTTTCGTAGGCATATTCGAATTCTAAAGTGCTGGTTTCTCTCACTTTACGATCAAGAACGCACTGTACTTTTCTGCCTTAATTGATATTGCTGCAAAAAATGGAACAGAGTGTTGGATCAGAGATCGAGAGAAGTGATCAAAATGTCCGCAACCTGTAAAATATTTTGTATGGTTACATATGCAAAGTTAGATTCAGTGGGAAACTTTCAATTTATTCTAATTTCTGCCACATGTTTTCCTAGAAAAATTTCCGCGAACTAAATACCACGAATCTGCATGCAATTCGTGCAATTATTCGGCAACGACTCATCTCGTGTTGGAAAAAAGGAAGAAGAAAGAAACCACCCTCGTAAAAATTTCGCATTGAATAAAACTCGAGCGACATCGAAAGTGATACATATCTAAGAATTTGTTATTTGCCGTGGCGTCTCCCTCCAATAACTATTAATCTTAAGAAGTGCTTTCATCTTCGTATGTACTCCGAAAGAAGTGAAAATATATAGAACTCTAGGAGTCACATTTTTTTGTCTCGATAAGCCATCGCAGCAAAGTATATTTTGCGCGTTTCGTGGGTAAGTTTGCCTTATCCAGTTTTACGAAAGTAAGTACGTGCTTGTATACATACATATACACATATATGTATACACATGAAATCTACATTTGGCTGTTGGCAGTCTGCCAGCGAAAAGGAAGCCTGCTACTGAATCGACTTATTTTCCCGGCGTACCTTCGTAACGTCCGTGTTTTACTGGTCGAAAATAACACATGCAGTGTAAACATTGGCACATTATAATCGACGTGGAGTATCGATCAACGCCTGTGCCGGAAGACGGTTTACCTTCCCTCTGGCATTCGCGGAACAGGAATTATGATTCGCGCGGTACTACCTAGTCCGACGTGGTTTCACTTATTCCGTGTTAATCATCGATGATTTGTCCTCGTAATCGGCTAATTGCGTTTATTGTTTCCTGAATAAAGTATGCGATATTCGAAGAATTCATTTGAGCAAAAGAATGGACGGAAGGAATTGCCTTTATGGTGAGAAGTAACTTTCCAGAGTAACGCAAATACGTATATTCCAACAGATGAAATGTTTGCTTTTTTTGGACTAAAAATAAGTATGTAGATACATCGGAGTTCTTAAGTTTGATAGAATTTTACGTTCCACGTTGTTAGTAAGAGTAATAGGAAGTAACACGTTACGCGTGGTTGTATCAATGTACGAACGTAAATTTTAATCCTAATTATCTTGTTTGTTATATAAAAAAAGGAGTCTTTTATTGAGTTACAAAATGAAAGAAAAAATTGACATTACACTCGTGTCACTTAATTAAATTCAATTTCTGTGTAGGGTGATTCGTATCTTTTTTTGTGGCTAAAACATCCCCACTGCGTGCAAGTAGGGTAAAGTTACTCGGATGGAATTATTCATTAATGAGAGAATGTATATAGGGTGCAGCTTGTTCAGGGCCCTTTTTTTAGATTTCCAGGCCCTATACATATATCTTTTGCTCAATCAGGCTTACATTTGTTTTTACATAATGTTATAGATGGTGGTATAATGAATTCACATGTATAATTTTCGTGTAACTTCGAGCATGAAAAGTTACACCTTTGGTTAGTGTCAAGGACTTTCCCAAGATAGAAGGTACATATATCATTAATTTAACGAGCAAAGACTTAATTCACGCACGAACACCGTAAAATCTCTGATTTGATACGGCTGCAAGAATATTCGCGTACTGGCTTCCTTATTACTGCAATAAGTGCGGAAGGTTATTACCTAGGATTTCAAGTGTGATTTGTGAAATAAACATTATTGTTAAATAACACATCTTTAATAAATAAGGGAATAGTGTTTAATATTGTTGTATTCTCCATAACATATACTAAGAAAAAATAAATCTAGCTGAAGAATAAAGGTACCGATGGGAACGAAATTGTATATGAAATAACATAATTTTGGGACAACTGTTCTATCGACCATAATATGCAGTCGTTTGATCTAAATCGTTCGACCTAAGACGTTGTACCTTACCTCTAATAGTAGCAGAGATATTTCAGGTACACAAGATAAACTGATAAGCCTGTAGATCCACAATGGTTTGAAATGTATTATACATATCAGGGCACTCGATAAAAAAATGTGTTGTTAAGTAGAATTTAAATTCGTTCATTTATAAAATATTTATTTTATTATTTGCATTATTGTGCGTGCAATTGTGCACTAGCTATGTAATAGTCGAATATGTTTCAATCATTCTGAGACACGGGGCAATAACAAAACACTAGTAGGCAAATATTGTACAAGTAGCATTTGACGTATTTAGATATTGTGCAAGCAGAAAAAGATTTTACTGCTCTTATAAACGACTAAATAACATATATTGTATATTAATATTTACAATTTTTAATCATTTCAAAATATCTAAAGGAGTTTTGAACATTTAATGGATATAAAGCAGCTTCAATGAACTCTTATTTTGCACACAAATATAAATACAATTCTATCTTGAAATCATATTTCACTGAATAATTTGTGTGATGTAAGTATTCATTCCAGTTTCTTTGACAAATGCATTATGCATAGTACGTTTACGTCAATGAGATTTTATGGAATAAATTACACATTGATGTATGAAGTAGGCAATTTGAAGGGCGTGAAATAAAATGATGTAAAAATGATATTGACGATCTGTTAGTTGAAAACGATGAAAATTAAAAATTATATTCCTTTGAAATGAGCATAATTTTCTTTTCATTCTTTTTTTTTGCCAATGGTGATTCCGATATTCCTTTTATTATTGAAAAATAATAAAACACACCGACTTCATTTCTGTATATTTTTATGCATGCACTGTTGTCCTTTTAAATTAAGTTTATATTTACACGCAGTAAGCATCATATATTTCAATCCCGGAATTGTTTATTTAATCTACTACGGTATTGTTCAATGAGAAGTAGGGCGTGTTAACTTGTAAGTTACTTGTAAGTTGTTAAGTTACTTAAGAACTTGTAAGTTCGCGTATCTACGCTGTATATTATACAAAAGGAGAACCCAATCACTTTTACTCATTGTCCGATAACAAACCGTCTTTGTTTTAGGGAAGAAAATGTGAGATGATCTTTAAACTCAGGAGGAAAGAAACACTTTATGGCTGTAGTAAAGTTAGTCGTAAGCGTAAACAGAGTCACTTCATACCTTATTATTAGATAGCGAATGTTGATACAAATATTATTCCAAGCTATTTTCGCAAAAAGTTTACGAACAAGTTTACGGTATTTCAATTAAGAAACGACAACATTTAAAAAACTATTATGGTACATGCCACGCCAATCATAATAAATCAAATAATTAGAAAAAATCATACTGAAACAATTAACATTTATCGGAAAAATAAAACTGGGGCAAATAAGGGGCACACGAGGCCCATCAGATTGTTCACAGAAGGAATATGTAATTTGGCAAAGAATTTACGTTTCCTTAAGGTTGCGAATATTTCTCAGGGTGAACTTTAAATTCTTCGTCTTTATGAATTCAACGATAATCACAAGGAAGGTTGTGGCGTTGCAAGTTCTTTGGCCTTCCAACATTCAAGGGCTTTTTTAATACAATACCTGGGGAAACCCGTGCAATAAAACTTTTCGAAATAATCATGTTAATTATGATGATTAGCAATTGACAAATTTTGTGTAAATGATGGAAATATAGTAGACAATAGTGTGCATGTCGGAATGAAAATGTACACGAGCGTGCGTTGAATAAATTTATTACTTAACGCAGCCTCGACGTGTACGTTCATATCTACATATATGTCCGTTCCTACAACTTTTTGTTCTTTGAAATACATAATCGCGCTTATTTTATTCGATACGTATAATGCATATAAGAGGTCTTCATTAAGTCTACGCAAACATAACGTAAGAAGTGTTTACATGTTACATTGACAGAGTACAAAGATGAAGCCGTTATTCTTAAGATTTAAAAATATGTGAACGAACTTGTGAGTCACTGTATATACGTACAATTTTGTACTTCAATCACGTCACTGATTTCAATTTCGCAGAACCGATATGTGGCTCATGAATGGAAACAATTGACGATAATTTGAAGAAACGTTAGTTATTGCTAACAATAAATATGTATATTTCCAAGTTGTAGCAATGTTTTTAATATAATGGAGTAAATAGGTTCAAATTTTTAACATTAAACCGTGATTTTTCTACAAAATATTTTGGTGAATTTTGTGTTGCTTGTCTGCGAATATTGGTTTACTTCGGCTCGACATTACTTAATCGTGGTACATTTATGCAAACTCTGTACAAGTATTAATAAAAAGTACGAGATTCAAAGATAATTAGAAGTTTTGCTTAGAAAAGTATTAGGTTAACTGCTTCTACTTATATAAATTTTTATATAATTTAGGCTTTGCTTGTTTTATGAGTTCATTTCCTGTATTTTAAGAATATTCTTAGTCCATGAATAACTTTATATCTAGCGTTGTTAAATCGTAACAGAAACTTCAAAGCTGCCATACTATCTTTTATATTTTCTGCTTTATTCGAAACTAAGGATACATAATGTTATCGCAGACATGTCAACGAATCTCATACATCCGTCAAGAACAGAAATTAATTGCCAGTAAATTAATTTACTCAAAGAAATTCATTCAAAGAAATCGATAAGTATTTTCAACTTCTTCATTTGTGTGTTATTAACACTAAATATTTCAATTTTCAAAACGCAACAGAAATATGTAAATAAGAGCGAAGGATATAAGAAGAAATTCCACATAAAAATCATGCATTCATTTTTCCAATTGTAATTCGAGGAATTAAAACTCGGTTTGGAAGATAACACATGTACATTTGTAGTTTGGTCCCGTGTACAGAACATTCGACGTTGTTTGACGCAATCATACATATAAATAGGGACATCAAAGTCGAAACACAATACTATTAATGCCTTAAGCCAGTGAAGCTCCCTACAGTATTACCGAATCGCTGATATCATTGATCGCAGCTCATACTCGACAATTTTAAACCATGCAAACAATACGGAAGCATTGATGCTGTGTGTTTTATTCAAAGCAATCGTATTAAATCAGGAAAATAAATATTGGCAGGCATTCTAAAGAAACATATAAGTATATGTATTAAAAGTATTCATATAAGATATTCATATAAACAATCTCGACAATTTTTAATAATGCAAACAATACTGTAGCATGCTCAGCTCTTTCGTGTAACATTGGGCTTCCAGTGCTAACATACACATTTGTGTCTGCATTGCTTAAACCATTGCAATAAACGCTCTTCAACGACAAAGAATTCAACAGTTGATTTTTTCGCGCAATTCAAATTACGTACGGTAGTACGAGGTTTTTTTACAGCAGAGCGGAAGGAAATGAAAAAAATTCGGGGCTGATTTCTAATGCATATATAGTATGTATACTCCTTCATAACAGTAAACGGTCATTAAATTTTCACCGATTTTCACAAATTGTCGATCTTTCAATTGCTGCAACTTCGTGACAAAAATTGGTATAAGAGTCTACCTGAGCTCGTTTTAAAGTGTAAAGTCTCTACTTTCACACCACTCAGATCCTTTTCTTTCAAGATTCTTTTTACATCACGTATGGGGTGGCAAAGTGAAGGCACTTCTTTCGAAATTTGTGCAAATTCAAACGTCTGTACGGATCTTGAGAAATTGTTTTCATGAGTGAAATTACCGTGGGGGTGAAGATTGAAGTCGATTTTTTCTAAACATTTTATCGCACTCTGAATGAAACCATGGAACATCCCCGTGGTGCACCGTAGGTTATTGGTATGCCAGGACAATAAAATGGCTAAGAAAAAATCGCGCAAATTTAGTGATCCTTTAATTTTGTGGAGGAGTATATTATATTCCTTATCCTACAATGTTTTGTATTTCATAATCTATTCAGTATTCAGGAAGGAAAGCTCACAACTGAAAAAAACTTTTCTCTCTTTAATTAACTTATTAACAACATTTCCTATGTTGCCCAACTTCTTCTGACAAAACACGCAATCGACGTTGATGTTTCTGTCGATTCGCCTAACTTCTCAAATTCAAGTTAACTACGCTGTAGTATCGAATAGTATCGAGCTCCCTATTCTGTAAATGAGGTAAACTTTATACGGGGAACTTTTAATGTGTAATAAAAGTGACTAAAGGGCTCTAAATCACCGTTAAAACAGACAACGGAGTCCTAAGAGAGAACTATGTATGTATAATACATACATAGAATTATATATAAGCATTTATTTATTCTCATTGGTTAATGTTTCGTAATCGTTTTTTATGCGCTCGGACGAAGATATCGTATTCACTCAACCTTTAAGCAATTTTCCACGGTGCCAGTGATTCCGATGTAAGAAAATCTTTCTTACACCTTCCCGTCGTAGGTAGATCAGATTCATCTTCTGGGTTCGAAATACTTTATCCAGCCGTAAATCTTGTTTCGTGATGAACTCTATCACGATGCAGAGCTTCTTATATTTCCAACAGTTTGTACAGGTATACTTAATACTTTCCCTAAACTTCTGTTAATACTTTCCTAAAGAAAAATGTCCTCGATACAAAAGAACAGTACTGTTTCTTATTAATATCCTTTCAAACGGCAGGTTACAAAATTCAACGTAGCAATTTCTACAATGGGAACATGATTCCTCTTTTTCGACAATAAACATAAGAGCTTAATAAAATATAAAACAAATGTATATAAATTGTACACGTGTATGAGATTGGTAACAGATTGGTGTAAGAGTAATGGTCGGCAGAACGTGCCTGAATTTACCACATCCCATTCGTTGATTATATTTTGTGGCTTTTTTGTTCCAAGTACTTTTTCAAATATTTCGTACTGAAGTGGATATCTACGTTTGCGCCATTGCGTGTCGATTTTTTTCACATGAATTTGTTTCATGTTCCCCAAAAAATGTATTATTAATTAACACTAGAACTACCAACGGGGTCAAAATGACTTGTTTCAGATATCTTGCTTCAGAATTATTAATATATAGGTATCGTTGTAGCAATTTATGATGAGTTTTAATAAGACAGAATGACAGTTATATATCTCTATTCAATGTCCATTCAACGACTTTCGTGTATCGGTAGTTCTAGTGTTAAGTAAGCAGTTTCTGCTATGTTATATCCAAGTTTAAATTATACCAGGTGTGCCTACTGCCAGTTTTTTACGAGGCACATTTTTATATTGAGTAATTAGTAATTAATGACAGTTTTAAAGATACTAGAAAAATTTCTAGAATTCAGACGATCAGACGTTGCATTTATTTATTTTGTATCATAGGGCTAATGTCCGTTAATTACTAAATAAATAAATAAAAAAACGTCGATTACATGAATTTCCTTGCTTTAACATATGTTTGCCAGCTACGCCTTCAATGACGTCCGAATATAGCTTATAGAGTGTTGAAAAGTGCGAATCACTATTTGATAAAAAACGTAATCTATTTCTGTTATAGAAATAAGTAGTAAATAAGCTATTAAAAAGTAGTATTAATTATTATAAATTACAGCCTACGATATATATCACACGGGTTTTACCGGTTTTTACTACCACAGCGGGAAATTGAGCCATATGTATACGTTGTACGTAATAATGGATAGTAAAGTTTTTATAGACTCATACAGCTGCGAGCTGTATACGCTATGTATACGCTAACAATAAGATGTACAAGTATTGATCAGTAAATGAAATTCAATGACTCTGAAAAGTGGATTAATACTCACTTACTGCCAATTGTCAATTGCACCATTACTGTACTACATCGAGATTGCCCGGTAATTATCATAATCATTCTAATCACAAGGTAATCATCATATTTATTCGTCTATTTCTATGCATTTGCGACAGTAATATCGGGTTTCCTTCTAGTCATTATTTTATCATGCCAAGCTGTATTTATTTTTTACAAATTAAAGCCGCGATTTATCGTGCAAATTATTGAGAGACTCATGGGGCATTACGAACGTGATTAACGAATTCATTCGTCGATATTACCTCCGCACTCCTGTGACGCGTCATGTTTTTCTGATTGTAAGATATCGAAGAAATTGTTACGTACATTTTTAACGTACAACTGCAATTAAATGTTGCACGATTCTGCTATTTTATAACACCGTTTCTACGTTTTGAATTTGAAAAAAATGAATTTCTCACTACGTTGGAAATTTCTTTGTTGAAAGCCACGAAGTTCCTACTTCTGCTTGTATTTGTAAATGTTGATAATTATATGGTTTTATTATTGATCTTGGCATCTTGAGTTCCTTTATTTTGGAGTGTAATTTGCTCGACTTTATGTCCTACATATGACGATGAGGTAATTATTAGATTGTTCTATAAATTCGAACGGTTTCAATATACCACAATGAAGTTTCTCAAATCAAGTTACTCAAATATCATTTATGTAAACATTTTCTTCCATTTTATTTTGACTTTATTGGAGAAAGCATTGCTACATATTTTCAAATACCACATATGTATGTGGAATGTACCAAAACTTTCTAATTAATTATCGTTAGTATTTCACAAACAAAAATGGAATCTAATTCTTCATTTTTTTCTATGGCCTAAAATCCTTTAGTAATTCACGAATAATATCCAAAGTTGTACTTTAAACACTCTTCCCAAATATTCTACACATAATAATTACATAAATCAGGAAAGATGAAAATACCACGTAGTGAATAGCATTTGCCATTCCACGGAAAACATAATGCCATTAATAATAGTTGGCTCTTATTCATTAATTTTTCATAAGCTTCTTTTAAAAGGATTTATCTCTGTTCACTGCATTTATGGAATCAATGCATTTAAAATATTATTACTAATACCATTTATCAACATTTTAAATTCAAATATAAAGAAGTCAAATAATGCATACTATAATTCAGCGGTTCTTTTGCTTGTCATTGCCGTTCTGTGTTGCTGTACGGCGATACGCGCGATTATTATTCATGCGAGTAGCAGCCTGCTTTGAAATAGAAATGAACAATTTATATTTTATCGTCATCCCCTCGCTATCACCATATATTGAACACATCCATTACAATATCTTATAAGAGATCTTTGTCTATAAATGGAATTACTTGGCGTATTCGGATGCTCTGCCATAGTGGGACAAACGCAGCTTTAATATGATAGAAGTTCTAAAAACACCTCTGGGAATAAACAGGAAAGCTTAATAGATGAGAAATATAGACACAATGAAACATACTTAAAATGATTATACAATATTAAGGACCCTTTCTTTATAAATTTTGTTAAAATATGAAATTCATCGTTTATTAACTTTGAATTGAATTACAAAACAAAATATTTTAATTCCGTTTTGAATTTGCATTTTACTTCATGATCTATCTACAGAAAGAATTTGAAGTACTCAAATTTTAAGAAGTATCAGAATTTCTGTGACAAATTGCATTGTTATATGAAGTTTGGAAGCTTGTGAGATGTAGGGAAGTGTAATGGCAAACATTTCATGTACAATAATTGTTAAATGTTCTTATTAAATATTATCCTTTTAGAAAATTCGATTACGAAATGATTTGTTCTTTCTTATGTGTGTTCTCGACATTATGCGATAATGTATACTTATCGGGAAGCACAAATATGTAAATAATTACATAGATCTTATATGGGAGACAGATTATTGCTTGGGATATGTAAACAAGTAAGTTTAATGAGCTCAGTTTTATTTCGGTTATAATATATCACTTCTGATGCAAGTTTGCTTGGTGTCATAAAGGTAGAACTTTGATTTATACAGCACCCATTTTTGTTTGCTTTCCACGTAAGGTTTCATTTTGAACAATTGAGTTTGAACAAAGCATTGACAAACTCTTTTTTGTTCGTTATTTGATTATTTAAATATATAAAATTACCCAATATTACAGATCTTTCGAAACCGAACCTGATATAAATTCTCCTACTATGAAATTCGAATACAGTTTAATTATTTTCTTTGTATATAGTAATTTGAATGGGACCTATATTGTTGAATAAAAAGAAGAAGAATTCTTGCCTGAATTTTAGACCGAATTTATACTGTTTCCATATAAGGGTTACGATCATATCCACTACAATGAGTATCTCGAAAACGGATCATTTTAGTTTGAATTATGCTCAATATTTAATTCTTCTTTATTTAACACAGATTACGTTTACAACGAACTTAGTTAATATACTTATTCTATTTCACTTTGATTACAAAGTACTTATTATTTCATGTTGGTCCTTCGTCAGAAAAATATTTTTTTAAGTACTACATCAATATTCTCATCATCGGGACTTCAATTAATCGAAATTACCGTGGAAGTAGAAAGTGTGTTTTTGTCACTGGTTATTCGCGTTGATTCGGAGTCCCAACGGTACGGAAGACAAAATTTGGCTTGGTGTGGCAATAACCTGTAGGGTTATTTCCTGCTGAGAAACGAAATAACGTGCTCATAAACCACCACCCTTAAGGAACACCCTAAGCTTGCCTCGCTGGACCCAGTCAATTTGCAGAATTGACCATAGCGTATAGGAATATTTCTCCCTATTCTGGGAAAGATTTCGCTTCTTTCAGAGAAATAAACCAATAACACGTTTCCACACACTCGAATTTCCACGACTAAACACACCAGACAGAACCAATAAAAGATACAAATATATTCTGCGGATATATTTCAGATATATTTTACTGAAATATTTTAGTCGACGCGATACTGTCACTGTCTCATTATATTATTGGATTTTCAAGGCACAGATCATCTTCGATATTAAGAGTAATTGTGATTCATTTCAATAAATATGAAACAAATTTTATTCGGAAAATTGACTGGCGTGCAAACTTAAGGGGGTCACTTTTTCGATGAAAAATTATCGGTACTTGACTTGTATTAACTTCGCGGTAAAAGAAATTGTATAACAATCCACCTGGGCTCATTTTTAAGCTTTTCGTAATTTTCACAATACTGAGTTATTTTTGTTTAATATGTTTCCATATCATGTAGTGGGTGAGAAAGTGGAGATATTTTCCTTTTTTCGAGAAATCGTTAAAGTCAAGCGTCTCTATGGACATTGACAAATTTGTTTCATTACCATAGATTTGAAGACTGAAGCCTCTACTTTGCAAACGATCACAGAAAAATTGATGTTCGTCTCTTTATTACCATTTTATGGCACTTTGAATGAAACGTGAGCCACTGGTATTGGAATACTCCAAGATTAATCACGAGGCGATTATACAGTCAGATTTGAATCTCGTGTGGAAGTGTTTAGTGTGTGTCAACGTTTAGTGATCCTTTAATTTTGCATACTAGTGCATAATTAATACAGCGTGGATGTTTATGCAGGCATGTCGAAATATGTTAAGTACGTATAGAAAATATGCCAGAATATTCCAAGGTACGTATAGAAAATATGCCAGATGTGCTTTTATTATGTTCTTTTAAACAATTTAGATTAAATTGCCAATTACCGCCTGCAAATTGAAATGATTCATTGATTCAATCAATCGATACTTATGATATGTACACTATATTAAATCGAAATATATTTTTAGAATCTTCCTCATAACAAAATAAATTCTTGGTCAGGTTTCCCTTCTTTATACATTTTTTTGCAAAAACATTCTATGATAATAATATTTATTTGCATAAATATCAGCTGTCCAAGAATTGAACAGCAAGGTTGGTTATCAAGTTATAACTCATTTGCGGCTAGCGAATGTGTTTGTGCTCCAATCACTTGTACTTTTAAGACATCATTAATAATGGCAAGTAAGTGCACTCAAGCCTTCTACTGCTGTAATTTAACTACTACAGTAGTCTGATATTGAATTATTAATACAATCAATCAACAGAAACCTTATTTCCACGATAAACAGCAGGCAAACACAGTAATGGTAATACATATATTTTTAACTATTGTGAAACATGTTTTTTTTTGTCATTCGATGCTGTCAATCAATTGCTGTCATTCGGTCAATAAATTATAATATTAATGCCAAAATTGATTACTTATACATCTAACGAAATCACCAAGGAGTGTTGATTCTTATGCGGTAATAACAAGATCAAATAAAAACTAGTATAAGAAATTTTCTCACAGAAATAAAAACGAGGCGAAAACGACCACCGTTAGACCACGAGATACGTTTAAAATACGGGGGATAAAGTACAGGAACAAATCTCAAAATATTGGTCGCAACTGTATAAAATTGTTCGACCGCCGCAATGTCCAATTTAGAATCGAAATCAATTTTTCGACCGTGTCTAATTGTTATATCCATCGCTTCCGGATGACATACACCACTGTTTGTAAACATTTTTCTGGTATGGCGTGCCGCGACGAAGTGAACGGAGCACAAGAGCCGAGGCATCTGTATACGTATGCGCGTAGAAACAAAGAAAAACCGGGACACCGGACTCGTGCCAGACAAGGAAGATCTGGCAGATGAAGAGAGGGGTAGGAAACGTGGTGAGACGTAGCGTTGGGACTAATTCGATTGACATTTCAGAACGTACAATTAATCTGTGCACGCTACAGAACTGTGTACCGCTGTTACCAAAAGTGTTTCAAATTGAAAAGCATTCACCTTGTCATAGATACATGTATCACCGAACACTTAAGTAAACGCTGAAATCTCGTATGCTTACGAATAAAATGGTTTATGTAGAATTTCGCGACGATTTAAAATATTATTTAAATTTGAGCGTAAGCTATAAGCTATTAATAATTGTATATAAGTTTCGTTTAAATATAATTAGGAAGTATTGTTTACGTTACATACACTACGTCCTCCGCTATGTCCATTCGAGGCTACTTAAATGGCACCGTATTTAAAGCGCCCGTTTTAGCCGATTAATGAGATCAAGCGATAGTTAAAAGGTTTCGAGACCACCTTCAAGGACCTATAGGAAATTCAATCCGATTCCCCAGACGAATAATTATTGCACAGTTTACCGTTTTGCTTGTTCATGAGAGTATCGTTCCCATCGCTAGAAGCGAGACTGGCTATTGGGGTGGTCGGATTAGCAAAAAGTACGGCAAATCGACAAGTATCAATAGATATACCTGGGATCGGGCAAGATGATCTTTTTGCTGGCACGGGCAGCCGGCGTGCATTTACTCTTCTCCATGGCCATCAGGTAGCTGACGTCGGCCAGCACCGCCTCGAGGTCCGCCATTTTCCTCGGTGGTCGCTAAATCTCTTGACGTGAATAGGGCTCACCCTCGAATTGTTTCCTCGACGACACTCGGTTCACTGTCGCGGGCACGTCGCTCTCACTGTCGCGACGCCGGGGACGACGCGACCGACGCCGACATTCTGATCGAGCGATCAACGTATACACTCAAGTCCCCGAGTCTGACAGCTCCGGCGGGGATCTGCGCGCGATTTCCAGCGAGGGAACCTCGACACTTGGAGCTGTACGAGAGGTTAACGACACTCCCTCGGAACACAACACACTCACCCGCGCAAATGTTTACCGTTCACGCGGGCGACACGACGCTGAACTTCGTTGTGGTCATTGTGAAACACTCAGCCGACGAGAACGAATGGGAAACGTGTAATGAACACAGACTTGCACGCGATCATTCACGTGAAACGGGTATACAAACCTACACGGAAGCTGCTTCTTGCCGACTGACAGGCATCGAGCTCCGAACGTCGAGCCCGCGCGCACTTGCGCGCTGATTGGCGTATCGCCTTGCGTTCGTTCAACGTCTCCTCGGGAACATTTTTAGCGACGCCTATCGTATGAAGGACGAATGAATTCCTTATGCTTGCCGCGGCGGTTTCTTTATCAGCATTAAAACTTTTCCGCGTTTGATAAAAGTTTGATACCTATTTGTTTATTTAAGAATGTATACATGCGTACTGAAAAATAATTTGTTGAGGAAATGGAGTGTTTCAGAATTTTCTGGTTGCGTTGAATATCTATTTGTTAACCATGGAGATATTTCCGATGATACGCGTGCAAGTAGTTTATTTTATTGAATGTTCAATTGTAATGTAAATTTAATAAACATGCCGCTTGTTTACCATGGGTTATATCTTCTGTAAAATGAGTTGTAACGTAGACGAGATATAGGAACATATCTCGTCTGTGCTCTTGCTTATTTTACTCATTTATAAATGCCGGCGCAATATACATTGTTCCAAATTAATAAAATAAAAATAATATTAATTTGCAGGACATGACAATCGTTTAAATAATGATTGGTAATATTGAATTTATACTAATATCGCATTGCAATGAGATGAAAGCAATTTTTATTTTTATACCGTTTCTGAGTGTAGATAAGGCAGGGACACGAGTAGTTTCATGAACTTCTTTATAGATGGTGGAACTATACACCGACGATATAGGAATAGTCAAATCATAGACGAGATATAGGAATAGACAGGACATCTTATGGACTTTCGTCACAGACGAGATATATGAATAGACAAGTCATCTTATGGACTTTCGTGGCCCACCGTGACGGCCATACCGACTCAGAAATCCGACACTGATTTGAGCGTCCTCTGCACATGAACAGTGAACAGTTGAAGAACTATTATTTACTGAAGTAGCGTTAGGGACAGGACTCATGCGACTGTGTGAATAGATGTGAATGCTTTGGAGGAAATCATGAAAAATATTTCTCGGTCAATGTTTTGGTAGGAAAATTGAGCTCCGGCCCCTGGTCGCGCGATACTCTTCGTTTCGGCTCGAGTTGAGTCGAAATCACATCGGGGCGATGAATTCCGTATGTCGCGTATAGCCTACTTTTTTAACACGTCACGTCGTGACGTCTAGTAAGAAAAATAAAGCAATAATAATTTTCTAGAAAAAATGTCATATAATTGTGATACATGTTTTGAAATGTATTTTATTTTTGTTCTAAATCATAATATTTTAATACAATGTAATGTAGTTTTATAAAATTAGATAGATTTTTTTATAAAAGTTAATTTGGTTACAATTTGTTCATAAAATAAAAATTTGAGAATCTTTCTTCAGTTTCTTATTTTGTTTTTGACGTATTGAAGTCTCTACTTTAATGTATATCTGTTCCGTCAGTTAATTGTTCAAAGTTAATTGTTCAAAATTAGTGCACGAAAATAACAATTCGGGAAAAGTCAATCCAAGACTGAACTTTCGCTTCGGTCATAAACAACCCAGGTTGACCGCGGAGGTTTATTTCAGGTCAACGGTTTCACAGAGTGCTAAACTGTATTGTATTGTATGCCCATTGTATTGTAAGATACCCATGATTATTGTACATAAGTATGCTTTTTAGTTTTTAAAGAATCAGGCAATTAAAGAACCAGGTGGTCAAAAGCGTTTCTCCACGGCTCGGAGGGATCGAAAAGCGTTTCGCCTCGGCTCGGAGCGATCGTTCGGCCCAGTAGAACGCGAGATAATTGAATTTGTTTAAAGAAATTATAAACAAATGCCATTATTTCGAGTTGCTGGCGAGGTACATCAATGACCAGTGGACATAAATTAAAGCTAGGAGTATCAGCTAACATCTCCAATAGGTCTGCACATTATTGCATGGGCAGTTCATTTGTTATCAACAAATAAAGAAATTAAAATTATTATTATTACGGCCAACTGCATATAGTTACAGCAACGAGGTATTTTTTCTTGTCTAGCTTATTCGATTCCCTTTCATTCTAGACCGCGTTGATTAAAAGACCACCACCAAAAGCCACGATACAGGAAAGTCTCCATTAAAGCGAAAGCCTCGGGTCTGAACATTCGCTTAAATAGCATACATTATTCCACGCGAGGTCCTTTTGTTATAAAGAAATAAACAATTAAAATTATTATTCCGGACATCTGGATATAGTTACAGGAAAGGGATATTTTTTTATGCGTAACATAATCTCTTCCCTTCAATTTGAGACTTCGTTGATTGAAATCCGTCCAGTACAAGGCGAAATAATTGAATTTGTTTATAGGAATGAAGCACCTGTCGCACTGACAGATATCAAGCGAATGAGCAGATAAAAGTTCGCGGTGGTATTTATTCGGGAAACGAAGCACGCAGCGCTCCAATCAGAATCGCCGAATTTCAATGGTTGTCGCGAAATAATGCACTACTATTTACGGAAAAAATAGTCCGCGAATGCCTGGACGTTAACGTAAAATTCATATATAAAGACTAATTGTACGGTCGAGCTGGCTCGTTGAAATATGAAACAGATATGTGCGATTCAAATGGCATACACCGTTGAACGAGAAATATCTTGTCTTGCGAGATATATTAAAATTATTTTCAAAACTATCGAAACGCATGACAGATTAATACACCGTTTGTCGTCGATCTTACGAGATGCGACGGGAAGACCAATCAGAATCGGGCTTTAGGCTGGTTCTAGAACAATAGCTGCCAAGAATCGTATTAAAACGATTCTTTTCACCTGTTTTTCGATCAATTGATGGTTCAAAAGTGTTTCAGGGAGTGTGCGTGATATGTGGACGAGACGTGTCGCATAGTCAGATACAGTGGAAACATTATTTTTCAATTTATTTGAACTTTGTCAAGTACCGAGGTAAGAAATTCATTGCTAGGAGAGAGTTCTGATTGGTCGACTTTGCAATACTTTTTGTTAGATTCGCCGTGGAGCTCGATCTCGCCCCCCCATTAATCCAGCAGCCAATCGCGAAGCATAAAAAAGTAACCGCTAAACCGAGGTTATAAATCCTACGCACTTTCGGCCGCTCGACATTTCGTCTGTGGAGGCCCGTAAAGAAAGATCGCTTAGTGAATCAAATTAGTGCACAGTGTACTGAATTTTAACGCAAAGTGTAGTGCAATTAAGATATACTTCATGACGCAACGGAAGCCGGACAAGTATGGTGAGTTTTGAAATGCTGCCACAATTGGCATTAAATATAGAATAATTATAATACCATTGAACGTGTCAAGTAACGATGGTGAATATTTCTGTTACAGTAAATAAAGGAAATCTAGCCTAGCCGTCGGCTTCTCCACAAAGAGTTAACGGGCCAATACTATCCGACCTTCGCCTCCTAATAGTACTGCAACGAAGGATTCTGCAGTGTATTGCTGAGTCTCTGCGCAACGATCGGTAAGTCGAGATCCATTTATGTATTCCTTTGTTATACGTCGATCTAGACCGCGCGCGAATATTGCGAAACGACAATACTTTTTTATGTCCGGTCAAACATTCTTAAAGGTTCAGTCGGGCACCGCGAGTTGAAATATATTACGCCGAGTCTAAATTATATTCGTGCGGTCTCGCGAACTAGTCGAATTATTTTTTGGCGTTTCAAAGATTGGAACGCGTGCTCGCGTGGTATACGTCGAATACAAAAAAACCTGAAGAGCCGTATAGAATTAATTAACTTTTTCGCTGTACGCTTGTGTGATCACCCGTTAGGTGTATGCTTGTGTGTGAACTGATTTAGAAAAAGTTAATTACCTGCATTACGGAAACTAGGTGTTGCGTTGGTTATGTCGCGTTTTGTAATAAACATACTTTATAAAGGCGCATGCAAAATACAATTCGCACCGCCATGGCGCGCCACTAGAAAAATATTATATCAAGTATAAATTATATTCGTGTTGCCACGCAAACGAATCGAATGATTTTTCGTGCAGTTCCGGGTTCTATTGAACACGTGCAGTTGCAAGCGGGCGAACTTCTGTGTCTCGAGGTCGCGCGATGTAAACACTCCGCCGAAACCCGATACCCTCTTTCGCGGAGATACAGTCGAATGATTGGGGGGGGTGGGGTGCCCGTATTTCTAGGAACGAATAGATCGAAGAATCGATTATTCGATGTATTCGTTCGAAATGTAAAAATATATTTTTATTCTACAGTAATCCCTCGAACAACGGGGTTTCGTACAACGCGGTTTTTTTTCAGGACAATTTTTTTTTCCTGGACACATTTACTTCGATTGTGTCCGGTAAGAATTGTAAATTAAATAAAGTTAAGGCAAGACAAATATTAGTTTGACATAAATAGTTTACTTATTCTATAGTGCAACAAACATTATAAACATTTTATTACGCAGACGCGTTGATTATTACTAATAAATATATTTGTCTCCCACTAGTTGACTAATATGCATGCTGTAACGCGTGTAATAAAAAATATTAATTCGACACGATATTCAAAAAACACCGCCTTAAAGAAAGAACCCCACCCCCACCGCCCACCAGTCGCGAGCCAATTAGCGCAATATATTTCAAAAATCTCCCTCTTTCGCCCAACGGATCTCGTAGTGATTAGACGTGTTCAGAGTGTTCGTCGAATTAAGGTATGTCACATAGTCTGACATATAATATTATATCAATTGTTTTCATTTACCGTCTCCTGAGAGTTCTGTAGTGTTTTTTGTCAATGTTAAGTCATACTTTAGTAAAAATTGGGAAAACATTGCGTAGTAAGTGGAATCGTCCAACGTGCATTTTTTGTATCTAACACTTCTACGTGTTTGCGTGTCTTCTACGTATAGATATACTTATCTCAGCCCCAAATTGCATTATCTTTCAATATATTCTGCAATTTCTAGCAGTATTATAATAATATTGGTGATTCTTAATACACGTATCTCTAATTTCAGTTGGATTCTGTTCCATGGCGTCTCTTTCGCTTGCTTTGAATCAGAAATGGCGCGAACTTTTGAACGGGAATGCGCAGGAACAGATTGACGCGGCGCCATATTGTTAATTCAACTTCTCGCTGACAGGTAAGCGTTCTTCAAATTTCTTGTTGAAATAAGTAGAATTGTAGCAATATATCATACACGTATAATACTTGTATGATATACAGTCGTGTTGTAAACAAGTAGTAACATAATACAAGCCATTATTTGCGGCTATTTCTTCGTTGTTTCTGGCTATGGCCGGGAAGCATGTTTTTCCTGGAAAATATCGGCAATTTATCGCGAAAGAAAAAAAGACACTTATCAAGTAACGTTTGCGTTGAAATATTTCTAGGAAACACAAGCGATCGTAAACAAAAATGGTGTTTGGCTTTATTATTTATTTATTTATATCACAATTATCATTACTTTCGTGCACTTCTTTAATTTCTTTGTTATTCTTTGGTACAGGAGTATGGAGAGAGTTGACTATATGAACGAAAATAAGCCAATAGCAACAACGATGCCTAGTAATTCAAGGCAGCCAAGGCCTGTGTATGTGAGTACTTTAATTATATTTTCATATTGGTTTTATAAACAACCACAGTTAAAATACTTATAAAAACAATTAGATTTTCAATATCAATTACAATTACGTAATTGCAATTGGAATACGATTTTTTCGTTTGCACTTTTTGCATAGTGCTTATGTTTTATGTTTTATATTTAAAAACATATGCAATAGCTTATTACATTTGTTATTGTATTGTTAATTTTGTATATTTTCTTTTCATATTTCCACATGGTTAATGCATACTTGTATACTTTTAATGCACACTTGCATATTTCTCGTGCATATTTTAACATTTTTAATGCATATATACATATTTTTAATGCATATTTACATACTTTAAATGCATATTTACATATTCTTAATGAATATTTACATATTTTTCGTGCATATTTATTGTTCATAAATGTCACTGATAACAAACACTCAATAGGATGTACATGTTTTCTTTCAGAAAATTTTGTGACCGCGCGCAATGGGGTCGGTAGAGTCAGTGCATCACTGAAGAGGATGTTTTAGGCGACACTGATAAAGGTCGAAATGTAAGTATCTTTAAACACGTCTCAGTTATCTATGAAGAATTAAATTATGAGATTTAGCAGTAGATTTTAATGTTCTTTGCCTTCTTGTTTAGTTACAGTTTGCACACTTCCTGACGGTTGGGTTCAATTGCGCTGCCTCGGTGATGTTCCTGACGTCTTCCACGAGTACTTCCTTGGTATCTGCAATCAACTAAGTAGTGAGCCGCATGCGTTTTGGTTCTTCCGGTCCCCAATCATGCCGTAGGACGATTGGTCCGAAGCGGCACGGGTCACTGGTTGTATTTTTTAGTAGTTTTGCGAGCATAGTGACTATGGGTATAGTTTTTATACCGGTCAGTTGTAACGTTATTTTCTTGTGTATTATTTCTTAGATGAGGTTAGATGTGCCTTCTCGTACTCCGCGTTTTTTCATATAAAAATATTAACATCCATAGAAATATTTTTTATTCAAATAAATATTTAATAAAATGAGTACTGTTCATGTAGGTTCGTCTATTTCGATAAAAATATATGATGAAATTAATAAATGCATTGAACAAATGTATACAGATTCATTGAGGACAGTGTATATTAAAATTATAATTGCATTTATAATCTAATAAAATTTGTTTTCACTGTTTCGCAGTGCAGAAGTCGGATGCCCTCCGACTTCGTTATTGCAAGTGTTTCATGATTATAGTAATCGTGAATTAAAACAAATTAATATAACGATACGAATATTAAAATCAGCATTGAGTGTGCATAGCTAATGATAGTATTTAATATTAATTTTCATATGCTATAGTCGAGTCTCTTTCGTATGAAATTTATTACACATTATGTACAAGAAGGCACTTTGTATAAGGGTAGATTTTCAAATCGGAGTAACTCGCTTGAACAATTTACTTCGATTAAGGAATCACCTGAGGCTTATTTAATATTTTGTCTATTTTCCAACTAAATATTCAATTGCATTTATTTCTTAATTGCACTACTTATTCTAGTAAATTCAGTTTCAATGACAGTCATTTCCCTTAATACAAAAATTATTTATCAGCCATTTTCGAGTTTTTATTAATATTTTATAAGTACAAAGTCGAGTCATTTTTAGAGAGTTTGCAAATAAAATATACTGTTAGTATACTAATCATCCATCTTTTTAGATCAGGATTTTCAGGTGTAACCCCTTCCGTGTTCATTGTCAGGAACTCACTCACGTGCCCAGGTGCTATTTGGGTGAGTGAAAGGCAATGGGCACGACGATCATATAGTTTTTAAATTTATAACAATGTTTGGCGGCTGACATTTGCTAGCGTACCGTGCACGACGTAATTTCCACATTATGTGTGTGTGTGATTAGGCCGTGGAATTGCGTCGGCTCGGGGACTTGATAACAAATTATAAACGTATTTATTCCAATACCGATACTACGATTTCACGAATAGCAATATGTTTTACAATTGCAAGTATACATTGAATACCTTAACGGATTATGAAAATATGGCAAATAATAATAATAAAAGAGTACAATATGAACCAAGTATACTTGGTTGAAAAAAAATGTACAATATATTTTAACGATCAATATTTTATACGAAAGTAATGCACAGGCATATACGTTTACGTACATTTACGCAATGGTCGCTAGCCTTTGTCAGCCGATTTCAGGAATTGGTACGTACCCTTAGAGTGTGAATGATTGTATGCTAAGCTCGGGTGTCGGGGGCGTCCCGGGACGTTTCTCTAGTTTAGGTTCTTGCGCCCGAGCGTTTGAATGAGAAACGTGGAATGAGGTGTGTTTGTGTGGATGCTTTGCAATGTTTTAAATATAGGTCTAGGTAGGATAGGTAGTATACCTTCTGGTGTGCCTGATAGATATAAGTAGGTAGGGCCGGGCAGGTTGACACAGTCTCTGGTCGGGTAGGCAATATTTCGCGTGTTCAACCTGTTTCAGGAAATCTGATTTGAAAAGTCGACGGTGAAGTTGTGGCGCGAACGAAAATGCGTTCGCCTCTAGCTTTGCCCATCGATTTTTCGAATTTTTCGCGGTCGCGATCGCGATTTGGCTCCGAAACGATCGTGTTGCGTTATGCTCGAGGCTGCGCGTGTAGGCGAAGATCGATTACAATTTTAATCGTAATCCTTACGATTTTCCATAATCACAATTTTTACGAATGTATTTAATCGTGATTCGTCCACGTGTGTTCCATTTAGCTACGCGATTTAGACTTTTATTTTATTTTTTTTTTTTGCGGATAGAGTCTCGAGCCTAGACTAAGTTTCAGCGGGCATTGCGCCCGAAGAAAAGAAGAAGCTAAATGCCGAAAAGGCCCGACAAACTGTCGCTCAAGAGGGCAACTACCAATGGCTCTACATCCAAAGGATGGATTCTTTCTTACTATTTTGTCACTATGCTCGCTTTTGTATGCTGTAGTTGTAGTTTATTGTTTCCAGCACTCATCATCGTATTGGGCAAATCGCGATTATTATTAGCGTCGCGTACGATTGAATACGGTTTGCATTAGAGTTGCGATTAAGTATATCGTGGTTTCAATTAGTGTAGCTTTTATATTAAATTATACTTGTTTACGTACATGCTTTTAGCGTTGCGATAATAATTTTCGTGTTTCTTTTATACACAGGTTTTAATTAGTATTTACAGTACCGCGATATTTTTCTTAGATTTTTATACAGTGTTGCGATGATAAATCATCGCGATTTTTAAGGTACCGTTGCGACCACAATGAAATGCCCAAATTGGTTCCTGCGTCACCAAAGGTAGCTACTAAAGCTGCATAAGGTGATTGCTTCGATGGTAGTCTTGGATGCGACTACCATGACTTCTACATTTGCGTGCGATCTGGTATTAATTTCTAATACTCTATGTCTGTTATTTATCTATATTCGCTGCCCGGCAGCGGGTTTAATTCAACTTTATGTGCTTACATTTGGATATTCTTTCAGCTTCCAATTTAGGGTGTATCATCGATTTACGCAACTCATCAATGAAGATGTAGATGTAGATAGATAAATATACATAGATATGTTATGGGGATATGTAGTCTGCTTGCAACTATGCCTTTTATCTATTGCTGCTTTTTATATGTACTCTGCTTGCAACTATGCCTTTTATCTCTTGCAGCTTCTTTTCCAGCGCTGCTTTTTATATGTACTCTGCTTGCAACTATGCCTTTTATCTCTTGCTGCTTCTTATCTAGCGCTGCTTTTTATATGTACTCTGCTTGCAACTATGCATTTTATCTATTGCTGCTTTTTATATGTACTCTGCTTGCAACTATGCCTTTTATCTATTGCTGCTTCTTATCTAGCGCTGCTTTTTATCTATCGTTACTTTTGTACGGTTGCACACATTTGTAGTCTTTGTTTTTCTAATATTTTTAATCGGTTGCGTGCGCGATTTTGCGTGCGAGATTTTGCGTGCGAGCTGGTTTTATTGTATAACACTTGTATTAGTTCCGCGTCGCGGTAGAGACATTTCCTTTTTCGCTAAATTTGCAGAACGGCAAATGGCGTAAATGGGATATATTCATAATGTATTCTTACATTTTTGCTCGAAAAGGAGGGAGGATGGGACGCCGTGGTTAGGGTGGGTCTCCGAATGCAGCAACCTCCACGTGGTGAGACCTGGACAATTAGTATCGTCCTCGAGGCAGTGGTCAAAACTATTATCGAAGGCGATTCTAAGCTGATCGGCTGCATTTCTTCTTTATTGTTACCTACCAGTTACCTAATTGTACTTCTCATATTTCTTCATGAATTGTAATATCGCTGTATCCAAATTTCCGCAACAAACGTTAATCTTATGTACACACTTGTACAATAATTCTCTGTTTCTGCTCTTTTTTGTAATAAATTGTATTCTCGTATTTAATATTGCGCGATATGTGTTGGAATTTATATTCTTTTATTAGCGCCGCCATTGTATTTGTATTTAGTATACTTTCACATTATACTGTAGCTAGCTACTATTTAATTTGTGCATACGCTGTAGTAGTTTAGTGTCGTGCTATATTTCACTTCAGAATTAGAACTGTGGTTAGCTTAAATTTTTAAACAGTTGTAACCGTTGTTAGAAGGCAAGTTGCGTCTGTTAGATTCGGTAGCAATCATTCCTTAATCGTGTGTGACGTACTTTCTGGTAGTTATCATTGCATTCTCTCGTATTAAATAATTATATTTTTTTTCGCTTTTTCGTACTGAAACTCTAACATATATTTCTTGTCGTGTTTAGTGACCATACTCGTACGTTAAGGGTTTTTTAGATCCTAACTTTACAAAATGGAAACAAAAGTTGTTATTAGAATTGTAGAAAGTTACTTTTAAACATAAAAATTTATATATTATTCTATTTAACAAATGGACAAATGGTGACAGTGGCCAGATGGCTCTAGGATTGGGGTCCGAGGTAACCAACAGGATCATGGTTTCCAAATGCATTAAAATGGAAAAGACATTTAACGGAAAGTAGAAGACAAAAATTAGTTTTTCGAAAGTGACTTTATAAATATAATAATCCATTTAAACTTTAGTCATTATTTGCGTATATTTTCTTTAATGAAGCAGTTTTTGCAATATCTTGGATGCGTTGCGCTAATAATTTCTACTAATAATTATTAGTACAAATTAATTATTTTTTGCGCAACGCATCCAGGATATTATTACTCGCAATTAGTGCAACTAAAAAGTAATGTTCAGAGGAACAAATTATTATATTTGTATAACCATATATTTTTGGTTACAAATAACGCTGCATCTATATTTAACAACCGCATTGTTTTATTAAATGGATATGCATATTTTTTACATAAGTCGAATCTCCCATAATTCTGCGCGAACAAGTATGGAAGTAAAGTGGTCGAAAAATTATATACGTGTGTATGTATTAGTTTCATATGCATAATTATACATATACATAGGTACAATAAGGCATACGCAAAAGATTCATGTATACATATTTTAAAAAATATATTAATATGTAACAGGATATCTCAAACTCTTTATTTGAAATTTAACTTATTTGGGATAATTAAAAGAATTGATTTATGGACTAAAAAATAAATGATCCCATTTTAAAAAAGGATGCTAACGCGACACACGCATCTCATTGTTAAAAAATTAATTGACTCGATGTGATTTCGACCCAACTCGAGCCGAACCAAAGAGTATCACGCGAGAAGGGTCCGGAGCTCAATGTTCCTACCGAAATGTTGACCGAGAAATAGTTTTCCTGATTTCCCCCAAAGCATTCACATATATTCACACAATCGCATGAGTCCTGTCCCCAACACTACTTCAGTAAATAATAGTTCTTCAACTGATCACTGTTCATGAGCAGAGGACGCTCAAATCAGTGTTGGATTTCTGAGTCGGTATGGCCGTCACGTTGGGCCACGAAAGTCCATAAGATGTCCTGTCTATTCTTATATCTCGTCTGTGCCTAAGATACCCAGAAATTCGGGCCGAAAAAATATATTGGATGACTTGTCTATTCCTATATCTCCAGTGCTTTCGTGGCCCAACGTGACGGCCATACCGACTCAGAAATCCGACACTGATTTGAGCGTCCCCTGCTCATGAACAGTGATCACTTGAAGAACTATTATTTGCTGAAGTAGTTGGGGCAGGACTCATACGATTGTGTGAATATATGTGAATGCTTTGGGGGACATCAGGATAGCTATTTCTCGGTCAACGTTTCGGTAGGAAAATTGAGCTACGGTCACAGACGAGATATATGAATTCCTATATCTCGTCAGTGAAATGATCTCTTATATCTCGTCTGTGAGAAAAGATGCTAGAAAACTATCTGAACGCTCACAATGGTAGGAATTGTAATTTAAATAAAGTTAAAGAAAAACAAATATTAGTTGGACGGAAATAGTTTACTTATTCTATAGTGCAACAAACATTACAAACATTTGATTACACAGATGCGTTTGTTATTACTAATAAATATATTTGCATCCTACTATTCGACTAATATCCATACTGTAACACTTGCAATAAAAAATATTCAGTTCGATATGATATTCAAAAACACCCGCCGTAAGGAAAGAACATCACCCCCATCGCCCAATCAGCTACCAGCCAATCAGCGCAATCTATTTCAAAGCTCTCCTTCTTTCGACCAAGGGATCTCGTAGTGATTAGACGTGTTCAGAGTGACCGTCGAATTACGGTATGTCACATAGTCTAATATATTCTTGAAGACAGGAAATGATATACATTGTTTTCGTTTCCCTGTCTTTCAAGTTTTCTGTGGTTTCTTTGTTAATATTAATGAATATTTTGCAAGAAATTAAGTAAATATTGTGCAGTGAACGGAATCACACCGCGCGGCGTGCATTTTCTAATCGACTCCAGTATGCATATACGTATTATCTTTGACGTATGCGTATACGTATTTCACTTCTGAATTCCATTATCTTGCAATATATTCTGCAGTTTTTAGCAATATTACCATGATATTGGTGATTCTTAATACATTTATCTCTGATTTCAGTTAGATTCTGTTCCATGGCGTCTCTTTCGTTAGCTTTGAATCAGAAATGGCGCGAACGCGACACTTTCAAACGGGAATGCGCAGGAGCAGAGTGACGCGGCGCCATATTGTTAAATCAACTTCTCGCCTACAGGTAAGCATTCCTCAAATTTCTTGTGGAAATAAGTAGAATTTTAGTTATATGTCTCTATTAAATTATAATTCGTACCACGCATAAAACTTGTATGATATACAGTCGCGTTGTAGATAAGTAGTAACATAATAGAAGCCATTATTTGCGGCTATATCTTGTTTCTGCCTGTGGTCGGGAAGCTTGTTTTTCGTGGAAAATATCAACAATATATCGCGAAACAAAAAAAGCCACTTATCAAGTAACGTGTGCGTTGAAATATTTCTAGGAAACACAAGCGATCGTAAAGAAAAATGGTGTTTGGTTTTAGTCGGATGTCGAACATAGCCGAACAGCAAAGGGCGATGGCGAAGGTCGTCATTCTACTACTTGACGCCGAGCTGACAAAACGTATGGTAGACATCTCAGTGAGGTAAGTATCGAGGTGTGTATAATTTGTGACTGGTACTAAGATGAAACAACAACAGTTAAAATACTTACAAAAACAAATAGATATCTATATTTGATAACAAACACTCGATAGGATGAACATGTTCTATTTCAGAAAATTATGTGACCGCGCGCAATGCGGTCAGTAGAGTCAGTGGTTTCTCCGCAGTTTTCTAGTATTTCCAGAGCAAGTGGCTCTGCTTAAATTTTCGTTTACAGTTTACCTACACGCGATTGTAGAGTCAGTGTTTTTCGCCTAGTAGTTATTAATTCGATTATCGGAGCAACGGTGCTCCTCTTCAATTATTTCAGTCGCGAAAGTAGCATCTTAATTTGTTCGCCGATGTAATTTGCGGTCGCGTACATAGTCTTTTATTTTTATTTTTGTCTTATATTTGATATCGGAAGCAGAGTCAGTGCATCACTGAGGGGGATGTTTTATGCGACACTGATGAAGCGAGAAATGTAAGTATTTTTAAAAAAAATCTCATTTTTCTATGAAGAGTTAAATTCTGTAGATTTAGCAGTAGATTTTAATGTTTTTTGCTTTGTTGTTTAGTTACAGTTTGCATACTTCCTGACGATTGAGTCCAATTGAGCTGCCCCGGTGATGTTCCTGATGTCTTCCACGAGTACTTGCTCTCCTTTTGCAATCAACGAGTTGGTGAGTCGCATGTGTTTTGGTTCCTCCGGTCCCCAATCATGCCGTAGGACGATTGGTCCGAAGCGGCACGGGTGACTGGTTGTATTTTTTAGTAGTTTTGCGAGCATAGTGACTACGGGAATAATTTTTATACCCGTTAGTTGTGACGTTATTTTCATGTGTATTATTTCTTATACGAGGTTAGATCTGCCTTCTTGTACTCCGCGTTTTTTAATATAAAAAGATTAAGGACCATAGAAATATTTCTTACTCAAATAAATATTTGATCAAAGAAGCACTGATCCTGTAGGTTCCTCTATTTCGATAAAAATATATGATGACAGTAGCAAATACATTGCACAAATGTACATATATTGTGGACATTGCATATTAAATTTGTAATTGCATTTATAATCAGTTGAAATTTGTTTTCACTGTTCAGCAGTGCAGAAGTCGGATGCCCCCCGACTTCGTAACTGCAAGTGCTACATGATTATAACAATCATGTATTAAAGTAAATAAATATAACGATACGTTTATTGAAATCAGCATTGAACATGCATAGCCAATGATAGCATTTAATATTAATTTTCATATGCTATAGTCGAGTCCATTTCGAATGAAATTTATTACACATTATGTACAAGAAGGCACTTTGTATACGGGTATATTTTCAAATCGGAGTAACTATCTTGAACACGTTACTTCGATTAAGGAATCACCTGAGGCTTATTTAATATCTTGTCTATTTTCCAAGTAAATATTTAATTGCATTACTTATTCTAGTAAAATCAGTTTCAATGACAGTCATTTCCCTTAATAAATAAATTATTTATCAGTAATTTTTGAGTCTTTATTGATATTTCATATATTACAAAGTCGAGTCATGTTTAAAGAGATTGAAAATAAAATATACTATTAGCTGTTGCAATTTTACGTGTACTAATCATCTTTTTAGATCAGGATTTTCAGGTTTAATCCCTTCCGTGTTGATTGCCAGGAAGTCACTCACGTGCCCAGGTGCTACTTGGGTGAGTGAGAGGCAATGGGCACGATGATCATATGGTTTTTAAATTTCTAACAATGTTTGGCGGCTGACATTTGCTAGTGCACCGTGCACGACGTATTTTCCATACCGTGTGTGTGAGTGGGTTAGGCCGTGGAATTGCGTCGGCTCGGGAATTTCATAACAAATTATAATACTATGATTTCATAAATAGCAATATGTTTTACAATTGCAAATACACATTGAATGCCGTAACGAATTATGAAAATATGGCAACGAATAGAGTACTATACAAACCAAGCGTTCATAGTAGAAAGAAAATGTACAATATACATATTTGAGCAATCAATATTTCATACGAAAGTAATGCATAAGCATATACGTTTGCGCAAATTTACGCAATGGTCGCTAGCCTTTGTCAGCCGATTTCAGGAACTGGTACGTACCCTTAGAGTGTGAATGATTGTATGCCAAGCTCGGGTGTCGGAGGCGTCCCGGGACGTCTCTCTAGTGTAGGTTCATGCGCCCGAGTGTTTGATTGAGAAACGTTGAATGATGTGTGTCTGTGTGAATGCTTTGCCATTTTTTAAATATAGGTCTAGGTAGGATAGGTAGTATACCTTCTGGTGTGCCTGATAGATATAAGTAGGTAGGGCCGGGCAGGTTGACACAGTCTCTGATCGGGTAGGCAATATTTCGCGTGTTCAACCTGTTTCAGGAAATCTGATTTGAAAAGTCGACGGCGAAGCTGTGACGCGAACGAGAATGCGTTCGCCTCTGGCTTTGCCTATCGATTTTTCGAATTTTTCGCGGTCGCGATCGCGATTTGGTCTCGAAACGAACGTGTCACATTATGCTCGAGGCTGCACGTGTAGGCGATGATCGATTACAATTTTAATCGCAATCTTTACGATTTTCTGTAATCACAAATTCTGCGATTTTATTTGGTCGTGATTCGTCCACGTGTGTTCCGTTTAGCTACGCGATTTAGCCTCTTATTTAGTTTTGTTTGTTTGCGAATAGAGTCTCGAGCCTAGACTAAGTTTCAGCGAGCATTGCGCCCGAAGAAAAGAAGAGGCTAAAAGCCGAAGAGGCCCGACAAACTGTCGCTCAAGAGGGCAACTATCAATGGCTCTGCATCCTTCGGATGGAGAGTCATTCTTTCTTACTATTTTCTCACTATGCTCGCTTTTGTATGCCGTAGTTGTAGTTTACAGTTTGGCCGGCAGTATTGCCTGGCCCACCGTCATCGCATTGGGCAAATCGCGATTTTTATTAGCGTCGCGTACGATTGAATACGTTTTGCATTAGAGTTGCGAATATAATCACATCGCGATTGCAACTAGAGTTACGGATAGACCCAGGTCGTGGCATTTTTTTTACAGGTGCGATTAAATATATCGTGGTTTGAATTAGAGTTGCGAATTAATACAGATTGCGACTTGAATTAGAGTTGCTTTTGTATTAAATTGTACTTGCGATACGTACTTGCTTTTAGCGTTGCGACAATAATTTTCGCGTTCCTTTCCTACACAGGTTTTAATTAGCACTTACAGTGCTGCGATATCTTTCTATCGCGAATATTTTTCTTAGATTTTCATATAGTGTTGCGATGATAAATGGTCGCGATTTTTAAGTAGCTTTGCGACCACAATGAAATGCCCAACGTGGTTCCTGAGTCACGAAAGGCAGCTACTAAAGCTGCATAAGGTGATTGCTGCAATCGTAGTCTTGGATGCGACTACCATGACTCGTTCGTTATTAGTGTTGCGAGTTAAAAATGATGGGTGCAGTGAATTATTTTTTCCTATCTTTTTTAATATATCCGAAATACTATATTAGAGATAACGAAGCACCATACGCGATTGACTTTGCAAGTAATGCAGTTAATTAGGGTTGCGAAAGAAAGAGATAATCCACTTACGGGTTTCAATCGGGTTTATAATAAGTGGACGATAATTAATAGTAGAATGCCCCTCTGGCTATTGAGTTTGTGTTCAATGTTCTAATTTATAGATAATTTATAAGGAATAGAATATTGCCTCAAGTACATTAAATAACATACATTGCAATATGTAAGTAATCAGAGGCTCAAAAGTGATGTTGTATGGATGAAATAAATCGAAGGAAATCATATGATACCTAAGAAATATCATTACATTCTTATGAACTTCGATCTGTTTCAGGTTACGCGATCACAATTTTAGCGAAAGAACATTCATCATAAAATATCCCTTGCCCCCCCCCCTGTCCTTCCAGATTTTCAATTAGATAGGATATTTCCAAATTGAATTAGCTTTTTAGTCAGGTAGGATGTTTTAAGTTAAGATTTAATTTACCTTAATGAAAGGTAGAATGTATTTGAATTACGTGCATGCTAATTTATATTATATTGCTTATTCTTTAGTTTAAGTCAGGTCTAACAGAATTTCTATTTTCAGCTTTCGCAATAATGAATAATTTTAATACATGCTATTTACTTAAACTAACTATAAGCTAATGTGTATTATAATCTCTATTTTTTACTTCAAAAGGTTTAACAAAATTTTTATTTTCAGCTTTCGTTACAATTATTTATTTTAATACATTTTACTTACTCAAACAATGTATAAGCTAATTTATATTGTAATGTTGATTTTTTAGTTGATTTAGGTTTAACAGAATTTTTATATCCAGTTTGCATATCATCCGCGCTGCAAATATACATCAGAAGGAAGTAGCGTTTAATTTGTAAATAATAATTTTTGTAAATTAATGGTGATAGGGGCGCGGCTGCGGCTGCGGCCGTGCGGGTCTCCATTCGCAGCAACCTTCACGTGGTGAGACCTGGGCAATCGATTTTATTTACCATACAGTTACCAATTTTAACACTTATACTTTTGTGATTTAATTGTTAATTATATGGTAAAAATGTCGAGCTAATTGGCTGCGATTTTTTAAATTTCTCCTATTCCTAACATTACAATTAATTGCCTTCTTGAGTTCCTCCCATATCACATAAATTGTTAAATGTTTTGTTAAATAACAAAAAAAATTGTCCGGAAGAAAAAAACCGCGTATAACCGAAACGCGTTGTTCGAATAGTATAATTATTGGAGTTGGTAATAATATAATTGACTTGGTACAATATTGTATGCGACACACAGGACCACGGCAAAGTTGTCTCTACACGCGAAGTAATCGCGGCCGGTCCCGACCTGCGATCCCTCCTCGAGAAATTACTGTACTTCGTTATTGTTATTAGTTCAATATAAATAAGAAATTGCGTCTTTCATTAACGAAAAAATTGCTCCAATGAAAAAGATAATTAAAGAATTTGTCTAGTAACTATACAATTAACGATTGTAGTATACAATTATCGTCACTATCTTTTTCATTGTGGCAACTTTATTGTCTGGGTGTTAAAAAACTATACAACTCTTAGGTCAATTTTTTTTTGTCATTTATCAGAAAATAATGTAAAGTATAACTTTAAAAAGTATTTAATTTATTGATAGTACAATGGAAATAAGAAAACTTGTTATCATTTGTTTCTTTAATTAAAAGATTTTTAATTAACATTAAATGTTTCATATCCTCTGTTGCCTTTTATTACGGCAAAGAACAAAAGAATTCTTTAAAATTATTTAATTTTTGCATCGGTTTTTATAATCTGTGGGTAACGTTGGGAGTGACACGGAAATGGTAATGGGTCCCCGGGACCCAGAAATCGTGGCCGAAAAAATACATTGGATGACTTGTCCATTCCTATATCTCGTCAGTGGTCAAATAATCGGTCATAACCCGCAGAAGTACAGTAAGCACGCAGGATCGGTTGTCCATGCTGTCGAAGGTTAGCGACATACGCCACCCTGCAATGCAATAACATTCTGGTTTTACTTTACCAACGCATACGCTTGACTATTAGCTTTTATTAATTAATACGCGTTTATCTAACAATCGTTTTACTATCGCGGGCGTACATTAAAGTCTGTCTCAAGCCTCTTTTGCTGGACGCTTGACCGTTTACCCGGTTGAGGGTGGGCGAATCTTCTTCCGATTTATTAATCGTTTATTGTAATATCGCGTTAATTAATTTATTAGTTTGAACGGTTCTTGGAATCCTTATTATATTTTAGTGCACGATTATTCGGAATCGGCACGGGTTTAAGGAATGCGTTTATTTTGTTTGCAATATCCTTTACATACTTAGTTACATATTTCCTTTCGCGACTTCGAATTCAATTCTGACTCTACCACTGTTTTATCGGGCTGAATTTCTTTCTCTTGCAGGTATACTGGATGCTTGGTTGGTACAGAATAATATATTGAGGCTGCAGGAATAGAGTATTGAGATACAATTATTGCACCGCTGAACAATTAGACCTTTAATGTAGGACTGGTAACATTTAACGTATTATGACAGAGTTTGATGTATATTTTTTGTTATCTGATGATTGTAGTTTGGTGATGGCTGACATATAATTGATATCTATTTTACAATTTAAGACATCGTTGATTAAAATCGGCCCAGCAGAAGCTGAGATAATTGAATTGGTTCAAAGAAATTATAAACAAATGCGATTACTGATACTTCGCTGCGAGCTACATTAATGATCAGAGGACATAAATTAAAGCTAGAAGTATAAGCTACCATCTCCAATGGGTGTGATCATCATTCCATGTGAAGTTCATTTGTTATAAACAATTAAACAATTAAAATTGTTATTACGGCCAACTGCATATAGGTACAGCAAGGGAGTTTTTTTTATCGTGTAGCTTATTCGTTTCCCTTTCATTGGACACCTCATTTATTAAAAAACAACCACCAAGAACCGAGATAATTGCAATGACCCGGAGTGCATCTTCGCCGATTTTTTAATTATTTATAGCTCTTAAACCACGAATGCCATATTCTCGAAACTCTTGGAGAAGATAGCTATGGATGGTAGCTTTAATTTGAGATCAGTCCGGATAAAAAATACCCTCTGTAAACCGAGAAAAACGCAATTGTTTAAATTAACGATGTAATCCAGGAATCCGGGTTTGGCGGTGCGGAAAACTGCCAAAAAGGCCGCAAACGCGAGATGGCGCCACATATCCGATTATCGACATATCCTTACGGACAAAAATTTTAAAAATTGTTATCACGGCTCTTGGTGGTTGGTTTTTAATAAATGGGATGTCAAATGAAAGGGAGGAGGATAAGCTACACAGAAAAAAATACTCCCTTGCTGTACCTATATGCAGTTGGCCGTAATAACAATTTTAATTGTTTAATTGTTTATAACAAATGAACTTCACATGGAATGATGATCACACCCATTGGAGATGGTAGCTTATACTTCTAGCTTTAATTTATCTCATCTGGTCATTAATGTAGCTCGCCGCGAAGTGGCAGTAATCGCATTTGTTTATAATTTCTTTGAACCAATTCAATTATCTCAGCTTCTGCTGGGCCATTTTTATCAACGACCTCTCAAATGGAAGCTCTCGGTTGAAGGAACCGTCTGATTCACGGAAAGATTTTGAATTTCTGATTTTGGAAAGGGCTTTGTGTAGCGTTTCTGTGCAATTCCCAAACGAATTGTTAAATTGTTTATAAAAACGAAGCTGCGCATGAAGCATTTGTAAATCATTTATTGACATGTAGCAGCATCCTTTACTTTTATTTTAAGCACTCGATCATTAATCTAGCGCCTCCAGAAGCCGAGATAATTGAGACGACCAATAGTGTATTTTTGCCGATTTTTCAATGGTTAATAACTTTTAAACCGCAAATGCCATATTGTTGAAACTGTTGGAGGGGATAGCTATGGTTCGTATCTTTAATTTAAGACCAGTCTGGGTAAAAGATACGCACTAGATGCCGAGAAAAACGCAATTGTTTAAATAATCGTTGTAATCCAAAAATTTGGATTTGAGGGCGCGGTAAACTGTTCGAAAAGCCGCAAACGCGAGATGGCATCATGTACATTTGGATGTAGTTGTGGGGCTTTAGAGCCCCAGTATCTTTTTCATGTCATTCACCGCGTTATCGACGCATAATAGATGGCTACGGATTGTACTTTCTACTTTATAAAATAGATTGAACAAATCTTGAATAAAAGAAACGAACTCTTGTTTATTATTAATTAATCGCATGATCCTACAGTATCCAGTTTCAATTCCTTAAACATAGAGTACTATGGCGGGAACTGTAAATAGAAACTTCTAAAGTGTGAAACTAGTAAAAAAACTTGCTTTAGAAATAATAAATGTTTTGAGCATTTAAAGAATCCCTCACACTTAAAACCATACTTAAACGCTTCGCAAAAATGCAACACAGTTGCACACAAGTGTTTTGAAAACGTTCCGATGCCAACTAGAAAAATATATAATAAAAAATATAGGTTCCTATTTAGAACCTTGAACGTGATGTTCATAGGGCATATCAGGGTCATTTGTAGGTCATGTAAATATCAGCATAGTATGTATACATATGCCCCCTGACATGCTACAACCTGTGTCTAAAACATTTTTTCGTATCTTTGATATTTTCCAAGATATTTAACTGTTCTCGCTTCAACCAGATACACCGTATATTATTGAATAGAACCGGAGTATGCAGTCCTGTTTCTACTTCGGGCCAGGTTTACCGAATTTCCGTATTAGGGTTGAAATTAAGAAACTCATAACGTTTTAACACGTCAAAGATCGATTCGATAAAAGATATTACTTGTGAAATCCAAGGTTTAATAAATATAATCGTTTCTCTTTTTTCCCATTTGAAATTTGGCATTTTTATAACGGCGTCGATAGTAAAAAGGAAGAAGGCTTGCTTATGGTTCTGAAGTTGGCGAAGCGTGTTTCAGAAGATCATTTGCAGAGTTAACCAAGCTTGCGACATGATTTACCGGGCATAGAGGCAGCATCCATAATGCATATCTTCCCTTCTGTGGACATAATTGTATACGATATTACCCGAGGGAGCACGGTTCTTCCCGGTAACAAGGCATACCATCAACCCGAAGGAACCCTCATAAAGCACTCTTTCCACGTGACGCTGCTACCACTGGCTAGTTTCTCGCACCGCGAGATCGAGCCTCTATTCGCGTCCTTTCGCTCCGAATTATTACACGCCACCACCAACTGAGTTTTTCCCGTTGTGAACCGCGGAAAATACAGCCGTTTCATGCCCAATTACAGCGCTACTTTCTCGTTATGCGCGCCTGATCCAGCAATTTTTTTCCTCCGATGTTTAGCGAGGCGAAAAAGCTTGAGATACACGGTATGCCTAAAAAATTCTCTCAAGTGTAATAGAATAAACAACGTTCCATTAAACAAAATACACAGATATAAGCGCGACACATGCAACAAACGGAAATAGTTGCAACAAGAAGAAATAAACTACCGGCACCTCTGTACATGTTACATGTGCTTTATACATCGTGATTTCTGGTGGTTCGGTTTCCACCCCGAAAAGTTCACCGTTCCATAATTTCATAGTCGCTAATGACCACTGCAGTCGATGCGACTATAAACACTAATGGAAAAAAAAGAAGAAATAAACGGGTGGCAAGAAGTGGCAATGTAGTAAAACTGTAACTAATTTTTAAATTATTTCGAAGTTAACTTTATAAATGTAAAGGTAAGCGCGCGTGAAAAGTATGAAACTTGTATCGTCCAAATATCTTTGAAATAAATTAAACAGATTGTTTAAGAACTGTGAAATAAAAACTTTCAATGAATATCGAAATGAGCTCCTGTCGTATCTGCAGTTTAGATGTAACTCGTTTCATTTTTTTTTTTTTATTTAGTCAATCTCCCAATATGATTCCTTACGGAACCTCTTCCATTGTTGGCCCCTTTCAGTTTAAGAAAATTCGCCGGGAAACGATTTTCTTCCAACGAAAAGTCGAATTACTTTCTCGCAAATACAATACCCGTGGCTCGTTCGCGTCCCATAACAGGAGGGTCGTTTTTATTAATGCACGAGAGGGGGGCACGTAAGCGGCTTATCTCCGGCAATTAAAATGTTTCTTTAAATACCCAGCTTGTCGACTTTATTGTAGATGACTGAAAGTTGTGTTTAAATCCCCATCGTTATACTGGTTGATACGTCATTTGCCGTTTTGCAGGGCTACAATTAACAAAGAAGAATGTTTTTACGATCATTTTCAAACCAAATCGAGAGTTCAAATGACTGTAATTGATTATTTGTTCCATACACTTCGCTGCAGTTACTGATAAAAAAGATTATTTAATTTACGTTTTAGTGTACAGAAATCACTGCAATATTTGTCGTATTGTCTTCAGCCTTATTATTTTTTTCTTGTTGGCACGAGACGATAGATGTATGTATTTACAATGTGGTTGTTATGCGGTGGATTATTTGATATGTGTTTTTTTCACGTGAAATGTGTATAGTCACTTATTCGAAAAAAAACCTACAGTAATTTCCGGATTTGAAATTGTAAAGGTAGTTTATACAAATAATGGGTCCAACTCTTTGTTCAGTTGTGATGTTAACAACTAAATTTACTGTTCGTCTACTTTCTTTACGAAGAATCCATTTCAAACAGATGAAGTAACTCAGGAAAAGTAAAATAAAAAAAGCTCAACTAAGGAAACGAAAGCAACAGTGTTCTAACCAGTGGAGAGTAATTGACAATCGCGCGTTCACAAAGAGGATCAGCTCGAGACTCGTCGAATTTCGTGAGGCACGGTTATCGATTATAGTCAATCACGAACGGGCAATGTCAATAATAGGCATCGTAGAAGACACATCGTCTGCGGCTAATGTTCCGGCAAATTGGCTTCACGAACGTAGACTGCATCGCCTCTCGGGAGGAATCTACAAGTACGAGTGGCTTTTCTCACGCCGATTTCTTCCGTAACTACCTCACGTCTCAACGATACACGTTCACGTGCCACTATAAGGGGTCGTTTAGGCTCCGAAACTGAAAGTAGGTATGTATTATATTTGTAACAAGCACAGAGACGTTATGTACATATAAAAAGAAAAAGATAAGATTATTGGCGACTCCTGTTGTAAGCTATAAAGATATTTCTAAACGATACTATTATTTTACAATTGTAACACATTCAGAAGAGTAGCGCATTCTTCTTAATATGTATTCTTTTCATACAAATGTACATATAAGCATATAAATATATATCTGTAAGAAATAAGAATTGAAGAATTTAGGGACATATCGCGTATTCAATTCCGTTGATCAATTATCGAAACGACTTACCCTTGGCTCATGGTGTCGAATAAGGGCATCCTTTGAAACACTATCAATGAGTCACTCCGATCTGAACGCGTGAAATAAGTTTTCATGAATGACAACAGATCAATAAAATGAAATGGAAATTTTCTAACTTCGTGGTCTAAGAAGGAGGTGACGTGCCATCTGCACTATACTTTTCGTTTCTGTATGTGAAAGATAACCCTCTTCCACACATATCATGTCGTGTACGTAGGATGAAAAGACGATCGATTCTTTGGTATTTCTTTACCAGTGCGCTTATGAGAATACCACCGTAAGTACCATGTGTGGTCGAAATCTGAAATTTTGCTGACGATCGTCCAGGGACTACGGAGTTGTATCTGTTAAGGGTTTCTGTTCATTGGAGCGTCCTTGTGCAGCAGGCGGGAGAGCTCCCTGAGGATTTCACAGCCAGGATACATCCAACGACCAAGATTACACCGTGCATTCTCCTGTATATACCAGTTTCTCCAGTAATTGAAAAGGATTTGTTTCTTCTGGCCAATCTGACGCGGATTTGCATTCCTGATTCAGTTTCACGGTTGCTTCGCAATTCTGATTCCCCATTCCGCAATGTAATTTGCTCCTGGGGTGTATTAAATAAGGTTTTTTGTTGTTGTTCCTGACTTCATTAATATGTATGACGTGTAAGTAACATGGTTAGCTTTGTTTTATCAAATTTTGTTGATCTTAAGGTGATTTCTGATATAACTGAATCGTGACGTAGGAAACTGATGATTGTATCGCAAATTGAATTGTTACTTCTATATTTGGCATGGTGTATTTGTCGTATTACAGTGAAACGTGCACTGCGTTGATCTTGCAATAAGTATATTATATGATATTTCATGTAAATATATGTATAATAACTGTGTCTTATTGTTAATCGTATTTTTTTTATACTTTCATTCGCAAAAAGCAATGATTTATTTTTTATTATTTACGATCTTTTATCTGTAGATCTAAACGTTTCTGAAATGATTAATATCTGTTCCATTTATGATAATTTTAGTTTAAACAAATTCTGGAAGAACCAAAACCTTGAAAAACTGAGGCCGATGATTTCAACTTCTTTTCATATTACTCTTAAAGTTGTGAAGTACAATAAAGCGACCAAGCAACTAAGCAAAGATCGATCGTTATCGAGAACTAGGATTAAACCGATGTAAATCAGTGATCAGAACTTTTATTGTTACTCGAATTACACATAGTGTTTTCACATGCTGCCGCCTAAGCGTGTTACTTTTCTCAAAAATGCGTTTCGTACAATCTACATGGCGCTTCCTTACAGCTGTATCTTATATACCGGCACATATCGGTACTCTACGAGAGAAAAAGCAGAAGAAATTACATTCGTTCAAAGATGTTTCTTATGCGTCACTGTGATACTGATTCTTACGATCATATTAAATATTTCACCTATTATTGCCGATCGATTCGTAATTCAGTAGCAACGACGGAGAGGCTGTTCGTATTTTGCATGCACCTTCACGAACGTGTGCTCGTTGAACATTTTCGCGATTTTTTGTATCGGAGAGGCATTCGCAATGCGAAGTCATTCACTCGGGAGGGTAATAATCGTAAAGGGTATATTGCACAGCATACCGACTTGCGTGGAGGAACCAATTGTAAGCAGCATTGGCCCTCCGATGCACTAAGTAGAGTAATTATGACAATGCAAAGGAATCCTTTCTGTTAACTTTCAGCAATTTTCAACGCACGTGTATGTGGTGCAGCGAATTGTACTTAACCGTGGAATTCATACGGACAATTGTTAAATCGATAACGATTCACCGAAGTAGGATAATATAATTATTTCACAACGCGATTTTGTACTCACATGTAAAGTAGAATTTATTGATATGCGATGTTTCAGTGAAGCAGATGTTGGGACGAATGCTGGTTTCATTTAGTTTGCAAGGTACAGAGTGATTACTATAACTGATTTGTTGTATAACTCTATTACAAGTGAAGGTAGAAGAAACTCGCGAAGGATTGATATCATTATTTAATATCTACGATTCTGCAAACGCAATTATACTACAAATTATGCAAAATTATTCCATTCAATATTTTGCTTTCTTTAGTTACATTGTAACAAAGTTATAACCAAATAACTATAACAGAGTTATTGTCCACTTCAATTGCTAGAGCCACTCTGTATAATTTTGTCATGTGCTGCAGGATTAAGAAACTTTCAACGTGCCAAACGGACTCATAGCTGTACAGATGTAAATACGAATAAGTGGGTTTTCAGAATTTCGTCTGTGATCTTCTTCCTATTATGTGTTTTCCGAAACATGGTACATGAAATTGTCATATTAATTTCAATAATTTCTACGTAGATATAGTTCTATATTAAATTAGTTAATTTATATTTACAGTAAACTTAAACAGGAGGTAAATGTAAAATATAATAATCTACTCAAGAAATTGCTACGTATTTCTCGAAATAATTTATATTAATTCTAGGGATAAGTATCGTTAATTATCCTTTGCCACAATTAAGTTTCTATCAACGTATTGGAAGTTCGATTTCAACTATACTTTTCTTGCCATTTACACGCTCCAGTACGTTAAACTTCGCTTGAGACTCATTACGAAGGATGGTGTAATGCGATCGGTTCATTATGTGCGCGAAAATTCATGATTATATGCATCTATGTATAATGTCGTAATTCACCACAGGAGGAATTAAAACTAAACGTTCTTCTAAATACAAGTACAGGGCAACATTTGTCCATTCCGACACATTTTTTATATCGTGAAAATTTAGTTACACGAATATTTATAGTAGTGTTTTCTGTGCAAGCGTAATTAGACTACAAAAGTAACGTATGAGCGCAAAAACGGGGGCGGCGATCAATTTGTTTTCGTTCCACTGCAAATTTAAACAATTTTTGATGAATAATAAAAAATAAATAAGCTCTAAATTTATTCAGTGTTTCATCTTTATTCCGAGACCATTTAGTTCAAACTATTTTCAATGTCGCGGTTCTCGACCCGCTATGAAACATTAGCATTATTCTTTCATAAGATTTTTACGTCGGCGTAAAACGCGGGAAACTGATAGAATCAATTGTCATAGGAGTCTCCATTATTTTGATACTCCATTTTCGATATTGCCTCCATAAATTCGATGCTAACATTCGTAATGCGACCAATGTGAACATACACGTTTACAAAATTAAGAAATTTATCTACTCCGACAAAGTGCGTTTCATGGTGAAAGCTATACTTATATTTTAAATTGCGACATTAGAGAGATTCCGATACTGTTTTCGCCTCTGTCGAATGTCATTTCACTAAGTCTGCCAAGGAAGATCGAAGACTTTAAGCCTCCAATTATTACCAATATCAATTAATACCAATTTCGTAACTAGAAGAAAATACGCCGCGGAAACAATTTATTCAAAAATGGTGCCAATTATTTTTTTATATAACAATACTGTGCGTGTTATTTTTACAACCCTTCGTTCGTTGACCCCTAAAATTGGAAACATTTAAAACTATGTACCAAACACGAATGTTAGAATTTTCATTGCTCCTAATTTTCTTGCTATTCAGCCTCAAAGGGTAATTAGATAAAAAGAAAAGCAGAGAGTACGATGGGATGCCAGTGCTTGAAGCTAATCGAAATTCAAAAGAGCCAGCCTGAATACCAATGGAGACCCCTAATTTACAGTGTCTTTTTGAATTACTCTCTACCTCTTTCCCCTATCTGCCCCTCTCATTTGTTCCGTCTCCCTTTTCCCCGATGTACTTTCCTCCTTTTCTCCCTTTGTCACCGCTCCCGTTCTTGCTCCACCTCCTCGTGCTACTGCATTTCGTGTCGATTAATTAGTGGGCGCAGACGGGCTATGAATCTGGCCGTAAAATATTCCTCGTGGATGGCAAGCGGAACAATCCGTGCTCGTTCTCTCGATCGGCTCGTTTCCTGCAATCATCATTGTTGGAAATTAACAAAATTCCGCGACGCGCGGGTAAATCAAAGGAAACAAACAAAATCGAAAAACCGTTTCATTTATTCATTTAAATTGAATGGGTAATGAACCGGTGGCCAGTCGGGGCGAAATTGAAAAGTTAGTCGAGCACGGTGTGCTCGATTAAAGGTGACAGGCTTCGACGGGTATGGCGGTGTCGATTGGTATTTTTCGGCGACAAGGTTTTATTTTTTTTTTAATAGGATTTCGGTCGGAGTAATTGGACGAGCGGAATTTTCGACGGCGTAGAGTAACCAGATAGAAATACTGTTAAATGTTTACGGAGTATTTGTTTTCTCGAATGATTTCTTCTTCGGGTATGGTTGGTACATGAATTTTCTTTCTTTATCAATAGAATTGCAGGATACGGATTTAACGTATATAAAAATTTGTCAAATTAGAGAACGTAATACTATATTACAAATGGCAATTCTTTAATCGAAATATCTGCAGCTAAGGATATTAATGGAATATCATAAGCGCAGTAAATTCTATGTATCAAAATAGCAGAAGCAATTTTGTATAAAATATTTCTAACTTCTTATTGATCAAGTTAAAAGTCAACAAGTCTATGTTGAAAATAACATTTATAATATAGTCGCAATTAATCTTTGTCGCATAACACAGAAATAATTATGTAATGAATTTTGATATGCATGCTTGTAATCAATCTCGGCAAGACATATACCAATGAAAATATTACACTGTACTTCGAACATGCGTATTTCGAATATTATTCGCACCGTTCCAATTTCTCACTCTAGCATTGACAATAGATCGCGTTAATAATCATTTTTTGGTACAATTAATATAGTGCAACGTAAAACAGAAGAATGCTAAGCCGCTATATTATAGTCGAGGGATTCCAAGCTAAAAAAAGTCCAATTAGCCAAATTTGAAAATCTTCCGGTTATTTAAAACGGTATTAAAAATTCTCGTTGAATCAACGGCAGGTCGACGGAAAGGGAAACTAAAGCAGGCGCAACGTTCCATCGCATCGTGCCATTCTCGATTCCCGTATTGAAAGCGCGCAAGCGTCGTCGGAAATCACGCCTCCCCGTCAAGAGGAGTTAACCCACAACCCCTTTTCGCGTTATTACCAGCTCCAAGATCCACCTCCGCGTCTGATATCAAGGCAACCCTCTATTCTCAGTTAACACTCCGGTCGCGACTAATTACTCTAACTAATTGAAACTTCGATCTTCCTCTGAACCACTCGTACCGTGCTAATTACCAATTGCTAATACTAGGACGTCATGGTACAAAATAACGATAGATCGAGGGTTACTTAAAACGATGTTTACAATTTACGTTGCCCAGGACTGAATAGGGGTTACTTATTTTCGAGGAATTTACTTTGACCAACGAATGATTGTTTATTGAGAGAGAGAGAGAGAGAGGAGTTTCGTTGCTCGACTAGCAGATTACGTCATCAATCGCGTATATGTATTCATTTTATTATTATCCATACCCTTTAGCGCATTGAGATGTCGATAGAAATTGTTTCCTTGCCAGGTGTCGGGACTTCTTGCGGGTTGAAGTTCCGGTTTAACGTCACGCAAGGCTGCTGTCTCTTCTGCTATTTTTTCCGCCTCTCGTTCCTGCAACAAGATTAATCGCAACATCAGTACTTCCATTGACGAAATTGAAAGCAGTAAACAAAACGAAATAAGGGTAGAGGAATAGAAACATGTTTATCAATGTTCTTATCATTTCGTATGAATTTATTCATGTTCACGATTAACTAAATATTCATTTCATTATGTTCATTTCCTTGTACCTATTCGTTTTATCGCCAATCGGAAGTAAGAGATGGAGGATGCAAATGTAGAATCAAAAAAAACAGAGAGTCCCAAGAGGATGGAAATAGAAGGGTGAAGTGAAAATTATAGACTGAATTGAAAGGAAGGGAAGACGTGCAATGGGCCAGGGTACCTGTTGAAAGGGGACAAAATTACGGGAACTCTCAGACAGAGTTGGTCTAGGTGGGAATAATGTAGGAGTACATGAATGCAATTATAGTAATAAATTTGTATAGCGAAATTTTGTGCAGGAAAGACAAAAATATAACTATTGTACGACTTTTATGACAATTGTGATACATCTGTATCTCGAACAACACGGAAATACAAAATCGTATACATATGTAGAACAAGGCATACATATTAGGGGTATCATTTATCTTTTCATCGGCAAAAGGGTTAACCGTTACGGTCGTGTAATCGAGTCGAGAAATCGACGAGCGCTGTTAACACTACAATCGTGTTGGCTGTCGCTCGACTCTTTCGTGTTAATGACAAACGGCTGAATGGAATAAGGACGACCAATATGGACGACCATCCAATCATCATGAACGACCACTCAGTTATGCAACGATGGCCACAATCCTGTAGGTGTGTTGCGACCAACGTTGGTTTACTCGACGCCGGCGATCTATAATCTAAACGCAGCTACCTATACAAACGCGACGCGGTACTTTATTTAATGTTTCCGCCGATAGCAATCATCAACTTACTTAAATTAATTTAATCCCTCGGCTCTACGCCGATCGATTTCGGTGAATTATTACTGCTTCCGGAAGTCCGCGTTTCTTTTCCTGTTCCCCGCAATTTTCGATCTTCGGGTATAAATACATCCTTAGTCGAGAGGAACCACGGGAGCGGTTTAAGTGATATGAATTTTTTTTTCGGATTATTTCACGAAGACTTTGTAAGGGATTAAATGTAATTTTAGTATTTATATTAAATACGCATTGTCTTGATACAATATGTTGATATTATATATTAATACAAAATCAGTGATATTATTAATGTTCACTGCGATTTTAATTGGCTTCATTCGTCTCTAGTTTGTATGCATGTATGTATTTACTAATTCGTGTTCGTAGTGCGTATTGTATTGATTTATTTAATAACATTTTTTAGCATATAACAGTATATATATTCATGTTTTTTAGCAGAAGCTATGCGGTCATTTAAGTGTAATAATATTTTAGATGTTAATAGTATTGCGTACTTTATTACAAATAGATTTTAGTAGTTTTAGTCGACGTATATGTATTTAGTCAGACACAGTTATACAGAACTAGGAAACTGAATTTTATAACTTTATTATATGTCGTTTATCGTGCGGAATCTGATTTATAAACAGATAATATATGTGCAAGTTCAATCAGGCACGTATTTAACAAAAAATATGCCACTGTATTTTATAATAATAATAATGGAATTTGTTACAAATTCCAGATAATTTTGCCACACCTGGAAAACGGTTTTATTATTGCTATTCTGCGAATGATAGTTTGTATTACTAGTGCACCACTATACTATATGCATTTTTTAAATTCTTTAACAATTCATATTTACCATCTCCAAATATTTAACAGTTCCTAATTACGTATCTCATACTAGTTTGCCTGCGACACTGTGTTATGTGTCATCGATCTTTGTGATAAGATCCAACGATTAAATCAATTCTCTGAATCACCCGCGTGACGGACATTATTTAAAAATCAACGTACGGCCATGCTTTTGTTCGTTTCGTGACATAAGCACTCGAAAAGTAAAAGTACTAGACACATTTAACACGCGAGGATGCATATTTAAAATCACTCAGGCATGTGCTCTGCGGGTGGTACGAAGTTTTTCCAGCATTTGTTTAAAAACATAAATGAATAAAAAGAATAAATAAAAACACACATGAAAAATTAAATAAAAGTATAAATATCCTAACACGTAATTTTAATTCTAAAGTAGATGTCCAAGTCTTATAGATCGCTTATATAGATTTGATAACATTTAACTATAGAGTTTTATACATCGGTTGTTCAGTAGTAGTAAAGCATTGTTTCATTTATTCTTTATCAAGGTAACGTTCTAAACAAACTTTGATACTATAATTTCACGTATGCTATTTTTCTGTTTATCTTCGATGTTATTAAATAGTAAATTGACTGTATTTTAAGAAAATACAGGTGCCAGTTATTCCTATGATTGATTGAAACTACAAATTCCCGTCTCAGGTATGTCATAGTAAAGACTGTTAAAAGTTGGAATAAATCAATAACTGCTGCTAAAAAGTTATTTAAAATCATTTCAAATAGTGAAAATAATAGACCACCACGGTTAGTTTAAGCAATAATATTTAACCGCGGAGCATACGTCGATTTGCTTTTAATTCAATTTAATTAAATTATTGGTTAATTCCAATACAATAATAAAATATGTAAATGTGAATACCTTTGAACGGTATTGTCTGTCTTTTGCCTGCCGTTGAAATGGAAGACAACGGACAGTGTCTGTATAAGACTTAATGTCGCGAGTATGCGCGAAGCCTGGAACACGTTGCGACGCATCGAAGTAATCCAAGAGATGCACGATACGAGATACGAAACGGGCAAAACCGATTGCAAGAGTGACGCCTCCCTTAGCCTCTAATGAAATATTCAGATCGGCCGTAGGACGATTACGTTGTCACGTAACGGTGCACGAAAGCCACACCGATTACATTTGCTTTGTTACGTGGTGAGATTGGTCACCGTTGTCTGTTAACAACCATAGTATAGCCATTAATGTGCGCCACGTGAAAACTCAATGATATTGAACTGTGAGGTATCAAAACATAGAAATACAATTAGTTGCTTTTTAGATTTTATACATGCCTCATGTGACATGTGTGCTTAGTCTGCTTATGCATCTGATTACGTAAGGTAAGGAAATAAAGTGGTAGTTGGATGAATCTTAAGCTTGATAAATTATGCGTGATTTCCTCAGTGATCACTCAGGATTGAATATTCGTTGGGCAGTTGTATTAAGATTACTGGTAGTTTCTTTCTGCTATATTTATTTCATTATAGCGTACGGTTTTATTGTACTCTATTATAGAGAAGAATAAAAATATTAAAGAGCAAGATTCGTTTGCTTTTTTCATACTTTTACTGTAACATACTTAATGGTGTGAGGTAGGGTAGTGAAATTTTAGTTTGAGGGACTTTGAAGCATTTTGGGTATAAATCTGCTACAGTATTCCCTCGAAAGTTGCGAAAAATAGGTATGCAAAAGTTGCGAAGAGTTTATCCCCACTCCTGGGGGGTATACCCCTAGAGGCGTCCAGAAGCTCGCTTGCCGATCAGGGTAACGCGATCCGGGTTCGGGTATATCGGTGAGGTAATACTAATTCAACGATGAAACATTGCTATTTCTCATCCTTTTCTTATGAAATTTTTACACAGCATAGCTGACATTTTTCTGATTAAAATGACACCAAACACGATATAATTCGAACTATATTTACTGGCTTAATTAACGTTAATAAGTTTCGACCGCAGAAAAGGATAGGTAGTGAAAATAAAAGAGAAGCTGCGATCGTCTTTTGGCTTGGCTGCTCGGCCGCTTATCTTTACTCGCTGTCCTTTTCTACGTTCGACGCTGTCGGCAAATTTCAAACAACGTAGGAACAACACGAAAGTTGCGAACGTTCAGTCCCGAGCCTTTCGCAACTTTCGAGGGAAAACTGTATTCCTAAAATCAGAGACATTGGGGCGATGAAAATAAATAGGTATACGTGAGTAGTAAAGCTCGGGTTCTTTGGCATTGTTATTCAGTATTCACGGTTTCGAATACAGCCACTTATTAAAATTTAAATAAAAGTGGCCTCACTAGTGTATACTGTTTCATTATTCGCTTTGCAAAGTAAAAGTATTATGAAAGCTTTATTATATCGAGATGTAAATTCATAGTGATGTCTGATATTCTATTATATACTTCGATGAATCACCTAATATTAAAGGATGCTACTTAATTAAACTTTTTAATTCCATTTGGTCGCTTATTGTTCGTCGTTCGATGTTATAATGGGCCGTGACGACGAAGGCACCGATCAAATTTTCATGGTGTTTGGGATTTCAAGTAATTACGTTTTGTGTACAGAGCAGCTTGACTAGGCGCACCAGGGGCATAAGAGGGTGGATTTATCTATTGTGAAATAATTCAGCGAGTCGAAACATTAGAAAGGGTAGATTTCAATCGATAGATGTAGCTACAAAATACACGCTCCGACTTCTTTTCTATTTACTATTTATACATTTTTTTTATCCATTCCATCTCAATTAAAAAAAAAACAATATTCTTTATAACGTGCTGTTTTCGAGTGAAAGAATAATGCGCAAAGCTATCTAATTTCAGGCGATGAATTGATATTTAAAAGTTTTGTTCCGTCTTTTATATGTGAAGTAACACTTTTCTTATTTTTAATTATTTACCGACACTATCGAAAAAGCGATGCAAGTTTCATGCAAATATAAATACCACCGTATTTAAACATTTTATAAAAATAAAAAATGTGACATTTTTTATACATGTAGTTTAAATATGTTAATCATTTAATTGTTGAACCAAATATTCTTCGTACGATAAAAAAAGCTATGGGAAATCAAATAGCAATCAATATATCACTTTTTCCAAACATCGCGACATCCAACGCCAGATTCAAGATCTGTAACTACCTACAATTTTATTATTATTTCAACTAGGTATCATTCATACACCACGCTGCTATTCACATATGTTTCCTTATTTATTAATGCTATGATCACATACAAAAAAAGTTAGATAGTATTATGAAAATCCATGTAGCATTATGGACATTCACTTGGCATAGAACAACAGAAAAATCAGATAGCATCACGATCGATAAAAAGTCTGGTTTGGGAATCCGCTTGCCGACGAGCAGGTGTTCGATGGCGTAAGATACCCCTTGGTGTCCTTAAAATCGGCACATATGTTCCTCATAACATCCGTGCAACCTCGTTGCATGCAGAAGGAAATCCGCATAGTAAACTGGCTTGTCGTGACAGATCGATTCGTTACGACGAGCTACGGATTCTAAAACCCGTATGCTCCAGAACCAATCGAAATCTTCGTTCTGACAATTGTGGGTATCATCCCTCGGTTCGATGTTTCGGTTAATGAATCTGGTGGAGAGATTCTTCTATGAGTAACTGCCTTTCATATTTTCAGATACTTGATGCAAATTTGAATAATTTCAAAAGGGGATAGTTCATTAGTAATGTTTATTACTTGAAGCCTTTGTACATAAATTTGTAAAGCTGGGTTCGCTTCTAAAGAAGAAAATAATAAATACATGGACTGGGATTTAATTATTCATGTTAACTAAATTCATTGTAATAATATGGTGAAGTTAAATGCTGAAAAGACTTTGGATCGTAATTTTTATGTAGCCTTCTATTGTAGCAGATGAGAAATAATACCTACATTTTATCAAATAAATGTTAATTAAACCAGCTGTTCACAGAATGCTGCTTTCACAATTTCGCAAGAACATATTACAATTACTATTTTCCTTCATAAAATGTACGTTTGCATAAACATTATTCAATCGTTCTGACAATGCGATAAAAAATTAACGGAATAGTATAGAATCTTGCCACATTCTCTTAGAATACCTTTCACGTACAAACGGAAGATAAATAATAACCGCGTTTCATCACCGGAAAAGGTACCCGTCGAAGATTCAACAAATCCTAGACACAGTGTTTTCGTTTTTCTCCGTTTCTTGGAGATTCTCACGTGTTCCCGTGGGTAAATCGTCCGGATGATAGATCCCGAACTAGGAACATGGGGTGAGGAGAAAAGAATTGGAAACGATTGCGAAACTTCTAGGCGTACGAGCTACGCCACAAGTCTTAGCTGACCGTCCAGTTATTATATCGCTTGTACGTGATGTGCACAGATGTTGCTGATGCTCTTACCGATATACGTGGAAAGGTGGATAGATGGAGAAGGAAAGAGAGGAAGGAGGATCTAACAGTGCTGTGCAACAGGGTGTGGGGTTGTTTGATAGAAACAATTAAATAACATTAATATTGCTAACAATATATATACAGTAAATGATCAAATTATTAGAGCCACCCACACAAATTGCTGATTTAGTATTAAATCAATGAATTTTCTATAGTTACGTATTCTTAATGGCATTTCATTTCTACACAAGCACAAAAAACGTATTCTTATAAATACATTTTCGTACTATGCGTCTAATAATTTCATTATCCACTGTACGTAACGTATAAAACTTTGTCCTATTCTAGGGTCCCAGCTTCTGTATCCACTTTCACGATTATTATAAACAAACACGCTCCGCGTTACTTCACTCCCGTTCCCATGCGAAATGCAAGATACCGTCCTCCCCAAGAAGCCCCAGAGTCGGTCGTTAAATTTTTGTTCAACCGCGAAACAATAACCCGCGCACAAGGATAACCAACGAAACCATCCAAGCACAGTGAACAATCCGAAGCGTAGAAGGACACAGGGAGCCCCCGGCCGCGGATGAATTCCGCGTTCTCCCATTTGTAACTCCGTTCATCCGGAGCAAAGTAGGTAGAAATCCTTTCCCGCCCTCCCCCATCATCGGGCGCTCGCTTATCTATCCCACCACCTCCCGTCTCTACCCTTGCTTGCACCGTTTGCACGGTGAGGCCCTCCGCTCTCGGGCCATCGGCAGACCGAAAACCCGACACGCTCGTCTGCCGCTGTACCCAGCAGCCCATCCTCGCGTTATGGCTCGCTCAATTGTTTCAGCCCCGTTGATCCAATAAAGGATTACGGAGAAACAATCGTAGCGTGCGCCAACATCCCCTCGCTTGCCTCCGCCGCCACCTCCTCCTCTTTCTCTACCTCCACCTACTCTGCTTGCTGCATTGGTTGTTCGTTTCTGTACAGGATGGATTTTACCACGTGAACGGCGAAACTTTCGACCGATATGGATATGCGGAGGAGCGTGTGTGCGCGGAGCTCGCGGACGCGTCTTTTTCCACGATCGCGAGCCGATTGTCGTTGCGATTGAATCGCGTGTGCGCGCGTTACCCGGCAGGTACAAAGCACATTTTTTTTGTTTCGCTCGAACCTCCGAGGAGGATTGCCTGACCGATTAAATTCTCATCTGGTTCTGGGGGCTTTAATTGATACGGAGTACGGGGGCGAGGGTTTTGGCCGGTTTGTTGAGAAAGTTCGTCGTTTTTGCTGAGGGCATTTGCGGCAACGGTTTTGCGGTCGAGTCGATGAAGGATATTTGGGATCTTTTTATTGCCGGCATTGGTGTGCTGTTTGTAGGTCGTTGATGAAATTTGTTTGATGAATCGAGGTGTCGGGGGAATTAAGTGGTCGATAGCAAGTGGCTGACTTGAGAGTGATAAGATAGTTATATACAGCGGCTAGTTCATCATTCCTTAGAGAAATTTTGTCACGCGGAGTCCGTTTGGTACAACTATCCGTATGAGAGTCAGTCGAAAATGAAGAACGCAAGTTCTTCATACGTGAATTTATTTTTAACTTTATATTGAACATTTGTCCCGCGTGTGCACGTATACCTGATCGTTCCTGAAGTTATTTAATCTCATTCGAAATAGATGTTGCAATTTTTAACTGTATATTTATAATAAATCATATTTTATCACCTTTTAGATCTTATAATACCACCAAAAATATTTCCTTATTACATCTCAGTGAATTAAATTAATTTGACCGATTAAGACAATTGATACTTTCCATATTTCTTTATTCATTTTTTGTTCCTTGTAATTTCCATACATGTATGCCGGTGGACAGAATAGGCTGTGTTCTCTGGGGGTTAAAATAATGGGATGTAAGTGCGATTTGTACAAGTTCGGATCAGGGATGCGAACCACTCATCGAGTGCAAAGTTAGTACGCAATCGTGTTAGTCGAATCACTTCCGGTCGGCCGATCTTGACCAAATTCATAGCGTGTTGCGGAATTATGCCCGGGAATTGATTATATTGCCTATAATGTCGGCTTTAGTCGAGAGTGTTGTTCGTTCGATTATACGGTGCGAATTCACTGGACCAGCGCTATTTTTGTTAAATTGAGATACTTTTAATATCATCATTATTCTATAAATAGGTCTTGCAAAAGAGGCTTCCTGTTTATTACATATCTGTACACCACAATTTTTTTACGACGTTATTGAATGTAAAAGATATTTATGTCGAAGGATATTTAAGAAATCAGGCATATTTCTATCGATGGAATTATGTTCTTATCTTCTCCACATTTTATCTATTTATTTAAAAGATCTGCTTAATGTTCTAGGCATCGTTTGTGTCAAGAATTTGACGTGAAACGGAACACTTCCAAGTATGATAAAAATCGTGCTAGGAAATATCTTCATAAATTACTATGCCATAGAACCACGGGACTGACAAGTTGATAAACGCATAACATGTCATCAATGATAATTTTTCACGCCGTCGTGAGATGATTATGTCAGTCCGTTCGCTATAATTGCATGTAAAAATGCCAGTAAAATAGACAACCGATAATTCCCACCTATTCTATTATCCGAGGCATGTAAAGACTCTTGTTACAACTTAATCAAGCAAAATTAAATAGTATTCTTCACTCTACAATTAAAATTAATCTTATAATCAAATTTAAAAAAATAATACAGCAAATGCCCCTAAACTGTTGAGCTAACACAAGTTAATTCTATTATTGAAAGCATAGTAATACAAGCTAGCATAGATAAATAGAAAAAAAGAATGTTTCAAATGTTTCACCCTTAAAATATTTGGAATATGATTCCTTAAAATGAAGTGGGCATGTAAATTGCAGCGAAATATAGTATAAAAATTAGAGGAATGAATAATTGCATTAGCAGGAAGGAAGGGAGGTATTTGAATGGAAAGCAGGAGTAGGAACGTATAATGTGTAAACGCGAATTACGTCAGCAGAACATGCTCCGTTTATCGTAGCGGAACACTGTCCGCGGATTCCACATTTCCCGTGCAGGATATGAAATAATTTGTCTCTAAAACCCTCTTATTTTTGATTCATCAGATGTAGATACTGTAAACACAGCAGCGGAGTTAACAAGTGTCATCCTCGATGTACAAAAATTTCGACGCCGTTTCGCCAACAGTTCCAAACACACCACCGTTTATTTTTCGTCAGTGACCAATGCAGCTCGGGGTTATTTTTTTTTGCATGACGATCCCCCAGTTCCAGGCGATTCGAGCCTATCGAAATGTAAAATTGGGAAGACTCGTTGGGTATTAAGGAAAGTGAAATTTTGAAGTCTACTGCACGTTTGATCTTTAAATATAGTTTTATATACACGCATTGTGCAAACGGGAATATTTCTAATATAACACAGCAGCTCGATCTTTTATTTAAGGACGTGCTTAGATTTAATGGGTTTTGTTAATAAGTTGCCATGGAAAATTATGGAAAACGAACACTATTCGTTTTAATAGCTTATATTTATACATAGGATTATATTTGTGAATATTTTTTTGTAAGCTTGTAATCATTACTTTTCCACAAATTAGTATCTTTGAAATAAAACTCCACTAATAGATTATACTTGATCGCTGGGATCAATTTGCGAATGTACAACCTGCATTCTATTAAATAGGTATGTTAGTAGTATTTTTAGTATTAGCGGTATTTAGTAGTTAGTATTTTTCGTAAAATTTCCATTCACTTATAGATCTTCTGAATTGTTCTGCTACTTTAGACTACATTGGCATAATGTCTTGCGAGTAATGCGTATAATATTATGTATGTACATGTTTCATCAAGTTTTTATTGTCTACTTTATCGTCAGATTCATTTCACGATCCTTTATATTTTACAGTATACACTGGAAGCGAATCACACAACCGATGATACTATTCGCATTAAGAGTTTCACAAGGACCTAAAAAAAAATTGCACATTTTCCATTATTGGCTACAACGCAATAAACACGCGTCATTAAGGATTCCCCCATTTAGATTCATTTAGTAGATGCTTTTAATGCAAATTAAACCGTTGTAACGCGAAGTTAATTGGGCCTCTTCTCTTATGTAAACGATGTCCAACATTAAAAAAACAATGTTTCCCAGTCAGAACGTTTTTAAAGGTACAAAAGGGGGAGAGATACCGAGGCAGAGATGGTGATACAGGACAGAGGGGAAAATAAAGGATGGAAGTTGGGTTGAATTCGAGGGTGCTGGGCGGAGCTGACGATTATAATTAAATCAACAGTCACCGCCCACGACTTCCATAGCGAATCTTCATTTCGTTCCACGTTGACATTTCTCCATGGGCATCTCGTGAAAATCGCATTAAACTGACGACAATATCGTTCATTCCACCAAAGCGACGCGTGTAATTGCAAGCCGCGTGTCCTCATGCTGAATAATTTTTACCGCGGAATGTTTTTTTTTACACGCAAATAAATTCCCTTGTTTTGTCTGCCCTCAGCTGCCACGGTTTAAAAGTTTCATTCGCTGGTGAATGTAAACTAGATGTTGAATACTAAATTCCGACGACTTTTCTTTTGGACGTTGAATGTTGAATGAATTTCATTCAGAACGGACGATGTGTCGTTCGGGATAATGTAGCGGAAGTTGAATAGATTTTTACATAGGGGCCAACTGTATAATTGTAGATAAACCTTTAGACACGGCTGCTAGGATTTCGTACTCTTTCTCTGCGAATTTATAAATTGCTGTATTAAATGTACAGATTAGTGCCAGCAGTTGATTTTGCGCAGGTTATCATTACGTAGATTGTAAGTAAAACGAAACAATTGGAATGGAGCCTGCCTAAAATGATATGTATAGGGAAAATTTCCTACTGAAGAGTTTTGAGATATTATGTTTAGGAAGATATTTGATAGACGATTGATTGTTCATTTAAAGTGAAACATGTCTTCGATATTTTTTATTAAGTTAAGTTTTTCCAATCATCTCACGAAGAATAAGTACTATGTCATCTAAGGAAAACAGTCTTATACAAACAAGAATATATTATACCATTATGAAGCACTGCACGTTGACTTTTGTAGATTAAGGCAAATGTTACCGGGTTAACTTTTAGACAGTCGTTGTAATGTATACCCGTGCAATATATCAGTCAATTTAATCACAGAGTCCCGAAGGGTTCGACGGATATAAGGTCAGATGGTGGCATTTCGTACAGTGCAAGGAGAAACTTTAACGGTACTCACCGCTTCTTAAAAATGCCAACAGAAGTTTCTTAATCAAGGATAGTCAAGGATAAAGATATTGTAAAATAAAACTGATTTTCTTTTATTGTTGAAACAAGAAAGAATTACTTCTAATGAATAATGAATTATATTTATATTATACTTATAACTATAATCAAAATGTCTTGAGATCGTAGAAATCTTAGGCAGAGAGAGAAATTAATGTAATCGTGTTACTAATCTTTCATCGTGACAAAATCGGTCACAATTTTTTCAATTAACATTTCCTTGAAATTTCGGGATTTCCTTACGACGCACTGTCTGGATCCATAAAACGGTCAGTGCAAAAGAGTCGAGAAGGGAATGGATTCATGTTGGGAGAAGAAAGTTAACAGAAGTATAACGCTTGGCGTCCTTTGGAAAATCTAATGGCTCTCCAGACGGTGGAAGCGCAATTAAAAGTTGCGGTCGAAACTAACTAAACCAGCCGGAGTTTGATTTAAACGCTTCTGTCCCCTCCTTTCCCTCTTCTACGTGACGCCGTTTAATTGCATTTAAATCGATGCTGGAGGAGGTCTACGAATGTCTTCGTGTTCCTCTCTAACGGAAATCCGACGCGAAGGGAAGTGACATGAGCCGGGGATATTCGTTAATCACGATCGACCAAAAGGATCTTAATTGACCAGAGAAGCATCGCGAAACGATAATCACTTCGTCCTTATTTCGTGACGTTCGAATACATCAAACGATTAGTTCCACTTTTATCCTCATTAATTCCCCAACGGACCAAGATTGTTTTCCGCAATGAATTGCACAGATACTCTTCTAAGTAGAAGCAGTCACATTTCATTTAGCAATCTACATATACCTTGTTTCACTGGATTAATAGTTTTTACGTTCGTGAAGATAGACTGACACCATACATGTAGGTGATATTGATTTTGAAATGATTAATATGTAATCTCAAATACACACGTATATTATACATAAGAGTGGAGTTGGCGATATGTGAAAAGTTAGTACATAGGTACTGTAACTATGTAACAGGACTAAAAATTATCAGCAATGCGAGACAAAAGTTATCAGATCAATGATTTCCTTTACTTGAATGGGGAGATCGAAAAATGTCTCGCCGCGAAACAAAACACAGAAGAACTCCGTTAACAGTGCTTCTATCGACAGTGTATAATGAAACAACTAACAATTTACCAAGGCCTCGCGAAATACCGCATTAACCACCAATCTTTGATTTCTCTCACACTTAATTCGTTCAATCTGCTTCAATTTGCCTTACACGTGTCTCTCGCGTCACCTATTATCATTTGCGCTTCGCGCGTCGATAACGAACGGATTTCCCTGAAAATCCAGACGAAGAAGACCACCCCACACGAACAACCTTCCCTGTACAGATGCGGTGAAAATGAAAATGCCGAATCCCCCGGTTCCTTTCCTAGACCGATCCGTTCAACCGAGAAATAACTGCAAATAACATTCGGGGATTACTTAGTTACCGCGATACACTTGCGCCCCTGCACGATTCTGTGTCGAGCGATGCAGTAACTGGGTTTTCCACTTCCTCTTGTCCGTGTACCTTTGTGACGGATATCCACGGACACGTGTACGTACATACTGGCTGTCGTCGAGATGAGGCAAAGGGAGGGGTAGATTTTGGCGAGTCTCTTCACAAAGTACGAATCTGTCCCACTCGACACGTTCACCAACAAGGGGGAATTGAAAAGCTGTCTGGCAATCCGTATGGCTTATCCTGGTCGACCCTTCTCTCTCTCTCTCTTCCTTTCTCTCCCTTGCTCTTTCACACACCCTTTTTTGTATCGTTCTCTGCTCCTCATGTATTTCTTCCACCTTTTTCTTCCTCAACCCCTCATTTACCTCTTATGGATAATTATTGCTAATTGTACTTCTTTCAGGGGCTGCCATTCGAGAAGGACGAATCGTGATTATGGTGTTGTATCGTTAATCCGAAATACTTTGAAGGGAAGGGTTTTTCTATGATTATACCGATCCGTGGAATTTTCTTCGTTTCTTTTGTCATTTTCATTTTTCACTGTCGAGTTTTAGTCTCTCTTTGAACTGTGTTTCATTGCGGAACGTATGCGTCTGATGGTCAGCGTATAGCTCAGGTGTCACGACTCGCGTGGTTGGCACAGTGTTAATTAAAACATAGTAACTGATTTCGTTTATTTCATTGTACAATGCAGCCCCATATTCATTTATCTTACCCTGTACTTTCCTACATATTCGATTCCCGGCCACCAAACGACAGGAGACGACAGCGTGACGCGTTATAACGCAGCCATAACATCGCGGTCGTTCATTTAATTATATCGCTGGCATAAGTGTATCCATGCTCTGTGAACATATTACGTCCAGTCGATCGCGCGAGCCCGTTAGTTCGTACGGTTACGGAGTATTTACTGACACAATAATTATCGCAATTGACGGGGCAGCCGCACGAGCAGTCGGACCGCAGAGCAAATTCTAGGGACGTCGAGTAGTATTACGTGGCAGGAAGCTCTCACCCGCTTTTGCCCTCTGCTGGTCTCTCTCTCTCTCTTGGTTACCCTGTGTTATTTCTTGCCCCCCAGCTCTGTATGACGATTTACTTGGCTCGAAAGTGTATCGACGGCAACGTCAGGGATGGGTGGGCGTGTTCGTGTACCGATCATTAATATTGAGCCGCGTTCTGAATACGTCAAAGGGATGCTCTTTGAATTCTAGAATCGAGGAGTCGACGGTATATAGCTGGGTAAATGTTCCTGGGCGATGGACAGTGAGAAACTGTTGTTGTCGTTATTTGTAGTATTGGGAAATGATTATAAAGTGGGGGTGAATTGATTGAAATGTTACTTGATGCGTGGTGACTTTTTGCGAGAAGATATTTCATGATAAGATATATATGTATGAAGATTATATTTCTGGATATTTACTTGCTTTGATGCTGACATATTCAATTAGCAGGTATTTGTATAATGGATTTTATACAGAATTCTGTTTAAACTGGGGGGAATGATATAATTAGAAATATCGAAATGAAGGAATAAATTAAACGCTACGAATGAAACGATTCTACATAGCTTTATCGTAAAGGATTTTGAGTAAATATGAATCGTCTTACACTTTATAGTTCGCTCTTTTATTAAAATTGATAGTATTATAATTCGCAGTATATAATTAAACAAGTTGCAGTAAATTATAACAGACATGTAGGTATATGTAGCCTCTACAGTATGAATAATATCTTGAAAAAGACAAGCTCGATTACAGTGGATTGCTGGATAGAACTCACTTTAATTCGATTAATCTAGAGTAAAATTGTTTGCACGGTATAGCGTAACTTAAAGTTATCCCGTCGGCTGTTTACGGAAGGTGACAGTGGCCCCGGGTGGAGCTACTCCTTTTTCAATACAAATACACTTCGTTATTAAACGATCAGAATATATAGCTTTATTCACTACTCAATGATTAAAGGTCCTGGCTGACATCACCTCTTAATGTATTACTTTTTTGGAATAGAAATGTCTGTTGGAAAAGTGCTATACGAGTCCTTCAAATTATACTAGTATATTTTGACGATTTTGTTATACTCACAAAAGTATCTAGCACTTTGAGTTTATATACCCGTGATATGAAGTTAATATGTGATACGTTAACTAAATTAAATTTAACTTACGTTATTATTCAATTTTATAAACGAATTTCTGGGGGCAAAACGGATATATTTACACAACAAACGTTTACGCTAAAGTCTATTTTACAAATAACTTACAATTCATATGAAAGTATCGTTGCTTCTTTTTTACACAGCAAGGCTCCTATAAATGCAATACTTCGATGTTCAGTTTCAAGTTTAGTATTCAGCTATACAAGAATCGAGTTATTCGTATTACTGTATAATATTTTGCATTAACATTTTTGTAGACACAAATATACTTTTAGTACAGAGCAGAAAAGTTGTGCATATTTGTTAAGGAACAAGGAGATCTATATAATCGAAAAACGAAGGTGGTAGACAAACTTTCTTCACCTACTTTGCTTGAACCCTCCATTTCGTGAAAGCAGGTCACGTGCAGTAGTACTTATTCGAATTGGACCGTGATTGTTGCGAATTAACGATCGCATGTTTGCGTACACGACAAGAACGGGTGGACATATTTTCAGGAAAGCTTTCTCGCAGCGTGTCAAGTGTTTGCGAACCCATTGGAACTGATAATAGGTAACGGTGGAGCCTCTCATAACTTCGTTACTGTCGAAGGGTGCAACAATGGTCACGTGGCCGTCGTCGAGAAATATTATACCGTCACCCTTCTGATTCAAACATCGGTTTAATGGACTACCGATTAATTAATAAAATGCTTGGTAATACATTTACGATAGTATAACGCAGGAAAGTGTTCTCCAGTCTATCCCTACTGCAATCGGTTTTAGTAATTTTAAGTTTTTCTTCTAATTATTTTATATATTCCTTTTATAGAAAATCTAATGCGAATTTATGGTTGTTTGGACAAATATTCCAGTAAAATATATACATATGACGGAGAAAATAAAAGGACAAACGTAATGCCATTAAGGTTTCTAATATACTAAGAGCGTAATTAATTTTTAATTACCCCCAGAGCTCGTAATATTTGAAAGCTCTGTTATCACTGGAATATTTAAATATAACGAACCGCAGAATGTAAAATAATATGTATAGTAGAGTGAAAGAATTATCCACCGTATCTTTTAGCGGTATCTAATTAACAATGTGTATCTAACAAAATCTTTATCGTGGCCATAGCCGACGGTTGCGCTATATTTGTGAACCGATTATGCTTAGGACATTAGTAGTTTTCGTTTTCAATATATTTAAGTGACTCTGAGTGCCTCTATAACACTATTGACGTTCGTTCACTTGGTTAAATTAAACAACGAATCATAAATGAACAATTGCTTACCGTTTCACGGGGTGGGCTCCAGCATTGTGGCGAATTACGACCACTATGACTACTGGTGGCTGAATTTGATACAGAGTGAACATTTTGAGCAGTAATGTTCAAAGGTGTCACAGGATCGTCTTCTGTTGTTTCGATGTCTACTTCATCGTCAGAATTATCCTCCTTATTGGAGACAGAGGCATCCGGTGGTTGTTCTTGAGCTATTGGTTCGACGATCGGTGGGCCACGAATGACAGGGCGAAAGGCAGATTGATGTAATGTTGGATTCACTGTTGGTATCAGCGGCTCTGTTGGACTGGAACCGCTTATTGGAGGTGGCAGAGGACCTACGGGAAAAATTGTCAAGTTTTACAGTAATTCGTAAATTACACCTCAATGTACTGGTTAACGAGCTAGTAAGTTTGTATGCTTCTGCAATCTTTGAAAAATAAATTTCAATATAGAGGTAATTAAAATTTGATATAAAACGAATTTAAGTTTCAGTGAATGTCTTCTTTGGAAAGGATCAACGGTATGATATGCTGTTAAATATTATTTTGGGTGGAAAATAATAATATTAGTCTATAATCGTAATGAACATTATAATTAAAATTCTTTCTTTCACAAGGAATTTTTCATTTTTCATTTGTTTCATTTCCAGTACGGTACTGTCACTTGAATGAAAGGTATAAATCGTGTAAAAGAGAAGCTGTAGAGTATCATTTATCATTAACTTATCATATTAAGTTGTCACATTGTACCACACTATTAATGTTTTTAATTTCGTTCTAATTATCGCAAGTACCATAGAATTTCTTAACACTAGAAATATTTATCCACTTTGAATATTTTGCAAACCATTGAGAAGCACGAACTAAATATAAGTATATTATTGTTAGTCATCCCGAAGTGCAAAGATTTTCAAACTTTAACTGACGATGTTTGTTGCGAGCCACATTTGAGTTAATCCTCTAACTGAGCTGTCTCTTTACAGTTAAAATTTGTCACCAGCGTCGTTAATAACTTTTGCGCGTCATTCGAATCAATATCTGGTCCACGAAAGGAGATTCTGTCCAGTATTAGTTAAAATATTTCCAACCGATTAATACTATCCTTGAAAGTAAATCAAAGCAGCGACGTTAATCGAACACAGAAACACACGCGAAGGGTGAAACTCTTCATTAATAATGATTATCAGGTTCCAATACGTTAAACACGCGTAATGATTATTATCGATTAATAATTTTCAAAGCACTATTCGTAGTGACGTTTTCTCTGTAATTGTGCTAATTAATTTCGCTACATCATGTAATTTGTGCTGGCAACGTGTGTAATCCGTCATATGTAATACTGTACGCAAAATACACATTAACTATTGAAACATGGAACTGCGAAAATTTTCTCCGTATCACAGAAACCTTCGACAATTGTAAACGTAAAATTTGTAAGGTATACGATATTTTCTGAAACGTCGATCAAATTGAGAATTGGTTTGATATTCTGCGTGTTTGCAACATCGTGGTACAATAAAGGGCAATAAAATACTGATTTACATTCACAATTTGTCCCTAAAACTATGAAACTCTAAAATCAGCATACTCTAATTTTGCGTACAACAAAACGGTATTTAACTGCGATACAATTATACATGATCGAGCGCAATGTAATATCACCAATAACATGCAAGATACCAAAAATTCGCGCAAAACATCGATAACTTTAACCACTCCGAAATAGAAAATTTCCAACCCCTTTGATCCCATTCAAATGACATAAAAAAATATTTCTGGCATCATTCAGGCTGAAATATACATTTAAGTACCCCGATTTAAATGGAGCACATTGTGCAAGAAAATTGTTCGATTCCCGGTTAGAAGTCATGCAAACAGTAATCGCCAACTCACCAGGAAACAGGACCGGTCCTCTTTTAGCCAGCCACGGAAGAGCGTAGGGTGAAAACGGGAATCCAGGTGTTTTCGCCGCAGCGACGGCGGCGGCCTGTTGATGTTGATGCCACACATAATCCATCACGAGGCTTCTGGACAACGGTAAAGGTAATTCTGGGAATGGCGGAACCCGTGGGTGCGCCGGCGATGGCACAAGGTTTGGTATCTGCGCCGTGGGGGATGATCTCGGTTGTTTCGCTGGACTTGGCGACTCTCTTGATGTCGGATTATTAAGCAATCGCTTTCTGGTACCGCCGTTGAACATCGCTTTCACGTCCTCCCACGCATGCACCACCTCGTCTGGCGGATTCCCCGACAGCTTCATGTGACGCCGCCATGAATTAAAGTTCGCCGCGTCCGGCTGGACGTATTTGTCCGACGGGCCGATTCTATGAGAGTGGAAGATGAATTTGTTCGGGGAGAAGAACAAGCCGCAGTACGCGCATTTGATACACTTTGCGCGTGAACTGTTGTAACGAGCCGGTAGAAACGCGCCACGGCAACCCCAGGCGCACTCGTGATGCACGGAGAAAGCGAAATCTTCGGGGAGCCTGCAAAGAAGTCTAATGTGAGTGTGACGGGGGTTATTTGACGCGACAGTGTAATATAACAGGGGAAAGTTTGCTGTTAAATTTTTGGTTGCGCTTGGAAGATTGTAAAAAGGGAATTCAATTCGAATTTCAACTTTCATTTGTGACAAGTAACAAGATCATTCCTTCAGTTGTATTCTCCCCGTTCGATTTTGTCGTTGGAACAACTAAAGTTACGCAAATCCAACGAAAGATTGATATAGAATATAGAACATTATTGCTCGTAAGCATGGTGACTGAGAAATCGTTTTCTAAAAAATTTACCATTAAGGTTTATAGCTTGTACGCTTAATTGAATCTTCCTTTTGCTGAATTTTCTTCCGCTTAAAGCCAATTTGACAATTGCCGGCCCACTCGAAGATAACTATTTAGTTTTGAAGGCGGCTTGATAAAAGTTAACCAACCTAGGCGGTGCATTGTCGCCGAGGAACGATTTGCAGAGACGCTCGGCTTCCCTTCGTGTAATCATGCCGCATCTTCTGGAGGAAACGGGCATGGCACCAGCACGACGGAGAATCTCCAACTGGACGGGGGTGCATTGCACGCAAGTGATGCCCAATGCCACTCTGCGATTGTGGATCTCGTTGTAGCTGAACTGCTTGAGCAACGTGTTGCTGATCTGCGCCAGGCAGAGCCTTTCCTGACCCTCGATCACCAGGGACACAATGTGAATTCCGTAGAGGGAAACGGTGCTCACCTGCAACTCCTGATGGTTTAGGTTCACAACGCGGCCTTTGGATTTTAGGACTGTAATTTTAATTAAATTCGTCAATGTTCTTTGCTTTTCGACAAGCCTGCTTTGTCAGCGAATGCCGGTGTCAGTTGTCGAGTGTACAACTTTTAACATGTTTTACTCTTTAAATAAGGAATGAGTCAGACCTGATGAACGTATTGGAAGTTTTGTAGCTTTTCAGCGGAATTTCAAAGCTAGAGAGGCATTTAACTTTTCTGTTTGACAACTTGCGAGTGGATTTAACAGATTAATGTTGGGTTTTTTTTATGTGAGATGGTTCTTAAGAATATACCGCCGAATCAAAATTAAAGATTTTATCCACGTTCAATGAAAATTACACTCTTGGTGTTATCATAAGATCTGTTCATTGCTATTTCTTTGGGAACAAGTTGGAACACGTGGACTATTAGTTATAGTATTATTTCATTTTTTTATGGCTGATGAAAAAATATGTTTTATATATAAGCAAAGATTGTTGATTTATTAATGTAACTTTGTCATTAAACGATCCCAGCAAACGAGGTTAATAGTCAAAGAGAAATTCATCTATTCTGCTATTTCAATGCTGTGCATATTAAACAACAGAAGTGATACATTGCCACGCTTTCCAATATTTCTTCGCTTACATGACAAAATTTCGCAACATAGAATTCCAGAATTTAACATAATATGTACATTAATAATACTGTAAATTATAATAGCTTCATCCTGTATACAGAATAGTTGAAACATGTACAAAGTAAAATATATCAAATAAAATTCAGTATGTTACTCTCAGACTTTCCAACTCAAATTCCTCGAATAGAAAAAGTGTCTCAATGTTCTACAATATATTGCATTTACGATCATATATATACCACGTCATCAAAATAATTTCTAATAACATAGTTAAGAACAAATGGATTATATTTACAATCGGATTCTGTTCAAATGATTATATTCGCCCCGCGTTGTGCATTCTCTCTAGCCCGAAAATATAAAACATAATTCGCCAATAAATCCAACGACGTCATACAAAACAAGGACCATGCTTCATCAATTCTCGCAAAACAATTATAAAACAAAATCCCATAATATAAAAACACACGATACCTGATTGGATTTCGAATGCGACTGCGGCTGCGGCGATTGTGCTGATTTTTGGGGCGCGGTTATCGGCGGCATCGATAATACCGCCGGTCCGTCCATTCTCCTGCAAAAAGGCCAGGAATAACAATTAATTTTTCTGCATGCTCATCAACTCGTCATTTCATAAAGCACTCTTAACGAAATACATATTTCTCTCTGATATATCCGGCACAGTAAGCGCTAATGAACGCTCTTCGAATTACATCGACCAGTATAAATTCCATGAAGCGTTTGTAACAATAACGTGTACAATCGAAAAAGGCAATCGGCGATGATAAATCGTCGCGCGTCCCCTCCACTCGCCCATTGTAATTATATTTATTACATTTTATCGATCACTTGTCATCGAAGCGGCCAACCGGCGGACGTCATTAAACGCAGGACGCGTATTCGCATTTAGTTGGATTAAATCGATCTTTTTTTCTTTTTCGAAAGCGATCAGCCTGTTTCGCTGTCAATTAATCATGATCAGCGAAGGTCGACCTCGTTGATTCGCGTTACATGTAGTACGATCAGCTTCCGATACTGCGATTACGTGGACTTCAAGCGAGATTAAGGGTCGGCTTAGAGTAGCTAAATGATCAGTTGTGCTTTATTTTAGAGCGTCACCATTGTGCGCGCGATGATTAACGGAATTGAAAGAGTCTCGTCGCGCGTAACGGAGTTCAGTGAAACTGCCGTATTCTGGGTCTTTAATGTATTCTTCAGCGAAAAGAACGTGGTCGCGGATCGTTTTTTCTCGTTTGATGTTTTCTTTGGTAGCAGTGGCACTAGGTGAATACGAATTTTCGGTATTGTGCTGTACGTATGTAAATTCTTGGACATGGTCGAATTTTGAAGTGTAATAACTTGTTTATAAATGACATTGTAGATCTACGTTTACTTAATATACATTTCTCACTATAGATACTATTTTTCTTTTATCATTTAGTTATAGTAGAATTGCCCGACTTTCTTCATACAGAGAATTCTAAGCTTTTCACTTTTGTTTTGCCTCAAGCATAGTCACCAGAGCTACTTTAGTAGGAGTGAATATGCGCAGCAGAATAGTTTCAAAAATATTCTGTACACTATTGCATTCAACAAAGTTCGCACAAAAAAGAAAAACAGCCTACACGTTTCCACGTTTCTCGAATTAATTAGGCTGACCAATTCCCTCGACCAATTTTCCAAAACTAAAGCTGTCTCGCCGCACGCTCTGCTCTAAATTGTTAAGCAGCACTCTACGCCTTCCCGTATTCCATTGCTCGCGTTCTACCTTATAATTTGTTTTTTCGCAAGCAGGGTGGATCTCTGAATTCCTTCAGATGTTGCATTCGCCTTGGAGCAAAGGTGGCTTGGTGTGCGCACGGGGTTAAGAAACCGTGTCGAAACAAAAAGAAGACGGGAAAAGAGCGGGACGGAAAGCGGGAACCGAGCATCGGGTTCCTTATCCTCTTATAGTAGTCGACGCGAGGGGGCACTTCGCCGGAAGACGAAGTACCAATAACTGCGCCAGGACCGACAGACTCCTTCCATTAGTTTAACGTGCGACGAAGATTTCATTGAGACGGTGAATTTTTCATGAGAGGCTGTCGCGGAGGAGTAAAATGGAGGAAAGAAACACGAACAGCAACTACGCAGATAAAAAAAAAGAAGATAAAAAAGAAGGAAGGAGACACAACAAAGCCAAACAGAAAGAGACGCAGACGGTGCACGGGCAAAAGGGGGGGAATAAAAAAAATGCGGAGAAACAGAGGGACGAGGTCCGATCTGATTTTGCGCAGGAATGCCAGAAAGAGACAGCAAGATCGATAGACGCGAGGTAGCGTTCGTCAGACAGAGGCAGAAAGTCATAGGGGGTGGAGAGGGGAAGAGAGAAGGAGGGAACCCTCGGTGTTGATTTTAATTGAAAACGCCTCCATGAAGGTAGGTATACCGTGTACACCGTGTACACGTACAACGGTGCACGCAGATAAAACCCATCTACAAGCGTATACAGCCCCGACCCGACGTAGAAGCACAGAGAGCGCCGGTGCTCCAGCAAACGTCCCCGGGGTCCGTGGAACCAGGGGGTAATTCAATTTGACACCCCCACCCACGCTTAAACAAGGCAGCACCCATCCGACCCTCCACTTTCACCCTTCTCCACTACCCCCACTTCACTCACTGCTATCTTTCTCTTCGTTACTCTTCCCTGTCTATCCTTTTTCTTTCTGTACACTGTTTCCTCTTTCTGTCCTTGCCCCCTCCCCCCAATGCTCGTCCACGTTCTATCGTGCTTCCTCTTCGTCGCGCAAATTAAATTCTCATCCACCGTGAAACAATGCCGGTACCCGAGCCGGAACAACTCCCTCCACCTTCAAACCACCCCACTACCCGTCCGCCTGTACACCTACAGCTTCCATTTCCTCGACACCGAACGAGCAAGCTAACCACCCCTTCCTATTCACTCACGGATACCGTTGGTCAGCGGTTCGACAGATCGGACTCGAATCGACCGCATTAATTACTCGCTACTTACAATTAGTACAAACTAGAAACGGGCGAGCACGTTCTACTAATGGTCGTGCTGTTTGTTCGCCGTACTTACGCGTCGTTCATTAGGTAATTGAGCTACGATAATGAGACGACTTTAGTTCGGCTTATGGCGTTCTAGGAGCAGAAGAGGCGGACACTTGAGAGACTGACGATGAAGATGCTTATTGTTAGTTTGAATGAGTTTGTAAGGGTTGAAAGGGTTGGGTTAGGTAAGACGATACAGGTAACCTGTATCGTTGTACCAATGGTCTTGTAGGAAATTATTTGTAATTTCTGATATTTTTTTAGCGGAAGTACTTCGATGGCCAAGTTCTCTAAAATCGAATCGCAATATCCTCCGTTCGAACAAAAGTTTGAAAAAGAACGTCGCTGAACCCAATTTCCAAATGAGAATACCCCTTGAATGCAAAAGTTCCTCAAACAACCTCAAACATTCGTCGCAAAAAAAATCACTAGCGGACACTGCAAACTGCACACCCATCAAAATCTCTTCTCCCTGTCACAAAGTGGAAGGAAAGATTCGATGGCGCAATAATTCCAGCGAAAACTTTCTTCCACGCCTATTTACATTCCCCCGATATTCTGACAAGCTTCTGCATCTGTGTGAGATAATATGTTTCCCGTTGCCACGAGGAAACAGGCACGCGAAAGTAGAGTGCACGCAGGATAAACGGATACGATACAAGGGTGGCTATATGCAATGGAGGGTGGTGGGCGGGGGCAAAGTCACGAGGATAAGCGTACCCGCGGGCTCGCGGATTATTTAAATGCAAACACAATGTTGTACCGAGGCGCATTGTTCCCCTCTCGGTTATTTTACAATTCAATCTGCTATCCTCGGCTCCTGGAGGCGGTCGCAGGCTACCGGGGGTCCAGGGACTGGCTTGTTCGTTCATTGTAACGTTGTTAAATCTCTGCGCTTCCATTATGACTACATCGTGCTCTCATTTCGTTCCTTCATCCTTGCCTCTCTTGTCGCTCGCTCTTGTAACTCTCTGCACCCCTCGACCTCCTCTCACCGTGCCCAATGTACTCTTGTCTTATTTCCGTCTAGATTCTGCTTTCCCTACCTGGCTGTTCTTCCTTTTCTTTTATTCTTGAATCGTTCTCTTTAAAATCTTCCTCGACTTATTCTGACCCTTTCCTAGTAATTGTATGTCGTGTCCTTTGTGCATGGTTTGATGAATTTTAAGGGAGAGATGGAGATGAATTTTATTGCAAATAAGGGTTGGCGGATGATAATGGTAAGTTTGAAATGGTTTCAATTGTGATCGAGTGTCGGAGAATTCGACGTTCTGCGTGTAGTATTATTTGGCAGCTGATTTATTTAACACTTGCCAAGAAGATTGGTGAACGTTTGCAGGATCGCTAACGCCACTTGACTGGTGGAGCTTGATTTGTTTAATGCTTGGAAAAGGATAACGTATGTTATTATGATTATTGTACGCAATATAGTTGTGTTTCAGTTGAGCTGATTTTGAGTAGTACAGCGAATGCAGAAGAACTGAAGCAAGTTAACGAATAATAATACGTGGAATAACCTAGCAGTGGCATTGATGAATGCATTTGTCATTTTGCTAATTAAATTAGCATCGACAAATTTTAAAAAATGGCCGGCACAAAATCAGCCGCATTGAAATTACAAAGAAGCTTGCCGGTCTTAAAAAATTCTCTGTCTCAACAATGGACGGAGCTGCCTTCCATGTAGCCAGAAGTGCTTCTGTTACTCTAAACGAGCTGCATTTTCATCCCCCTTTAAACACGTCAAACGAATCTGACTGCCACGAGAACATCCCAAGAGGATTACGTGATTTAGAGAAGTACATCACGTTGTATTTCGCGTCCCTAATATCACAGAGAAGGTTGCCAAGTCCGTTTCGTTATATCCAAAATAAATTCTTTGTAACTGTGACACCCATTAAAGGAAGAACTTTTTTCGTATGCACACGACAAGATGGCCGACATTTTTCCTCATGATCGTTCGACGTCTCCTCGGAAAAAGAAGCAATCGTTCGCGAGTAGCCAAGCGAAAAATTACTCGAACCGGCAAACTTTAGTAACTCGTGAAATTGCTCCCAGATGCTTGTAACACTGTTGAAACTTTTTCCTGGGGTCACCTGAGCCCCGAGGCGTCCGCCTCATATTAATTCCCCCTAAACGGAACAGGTTGTTGTTTTCAAGGTCTTTCGCGAGCTAAGTCCAAAGCGATGTACGGATAATCTTCGGACAAACAGTTTATGGTGTTTGCTTGCTCGTGCACCAAATCAGACGCCCCTTTCCTGGATGTAAACCCCTGATGTCCCGCGGGACCAGTTTGTCCCGACTCGTGAATCGGTCGTGAAATGCCCAGCAACGATTTTTCTATGTGCGCTTTGTACGGGTTATGAATGATGGGTAGTTTTGAAGAAAGTATGATTATATTTTTTGTACGTAATAGGATAAATCAGATATTTAAAGTTACACCTCTTTTATTCAAGTGTAGAATGTTTTGGGAATACGAAGTAGGTAATTATAGTTGTGGAGCTTGCAAGGGTAGCATGTTACCTTGTTCTGTGTTTTGTTACCTCTATTTTGTTTTATGTATGAGTTACTAGTTTCGATTGCAGTAGGTATTATTAAAATAATAATTGTTAAATATATTTATTTTATATCTATGTGACAATGATTCTATATTGTATCCTATGACAGTTACTACTTTTATAATTGTTATAATTGTATTATTAGTATCTTTGTGTTAAAAACTATCTCTCCTGCTATCTCTCTATCTCTCGCACCACTGGGTGCAAATTAATATGCCTTTATTGCTAAATTTTAAGTGCTGATTGCTAGCCATAATTTACATTCAGGTAACTGGTTAAGTTAATTAAAGATCTAGACCAGACAGCATACCAGAAATTCACAGGCTCAAATTGGATGGAGCACCATGGTAATAATTAATATTATCACTGTCCAAGTTCTAATTTCTCTGTTCAAAATTTGTTATTCTTTCGTTAATGTCATAATTTTTCGCAATCCAATTCCCCCGCGCTGTTGTCCAATAATTTACTATATAACTTCATTCAACCCTAATTTTCGTTTACAATTTTTCAAACTCGTTGAAAGTTTATCCAATGCTCCACAAAATCAATTTTTCCCATCAACCCTGTCTAATCTCAGCCAATGCAACAGAACCTCTCTTGAAACACGTGCACATTGTCAACGTTCTCCATAACCAACCCGTTTCACAATTCAGTCATCCTTCGAAATTCTCGTCTCCAAAAAACCAACCAAACAAACAAATACCTGCTCAATCAATCCCTGCAGCCGCAACGATCTTCCTCCCTGGTGCAAATCACTGTTCCTGTGCTTAAACGTAATCCTGTTACGAAGATCCCATGCAAAGCAGGCCTCCTTCTGATTTATTCTTCTCTTTTGCAATCCTTTCAAATTCGTTTCCAACGAGGTATACCGTGGTCACAAGCTACTGAAAGAACCGTCCAACTATGTTGAAATTCTGTTTCCGCGACAGAAAGGAACGAGGGACCCGTAAAATCAAGGATGACGCGTTAGGGGTGACTACGAGCGACTGTCCGTGTTTGGCCAAAGTTTCGCCACACTACCCGAAATCCTCATTCTCTTTCTCCCTCCGCGTAACACGATAGTACGTTTATAGGGAACGAGAAGAGACGATGGGACGTTCGAGTATGAATGACAGAGAGGCAAAAGGTTGGCACAGTACCGCCCACGAGTATGCCAGCCGCGTTAACAACCAACCCCATGGCGACGATAACGGGGATGAAGGCGGGGCCTAGATACCTTGGCTGACGGGGGTGGCTGGCTTGCCTCAGGGGTAACTACAAACACGTACTTACCGAGCATTATGATCATACTCGAACTCAAGCCACGCACACAGAACTGATTTCTAGCTCGTCCGTGAGAAGCTCTAAATGTACACGCAACGGAACGTTTAAGAGTAATTTCTGAAAGGGATGATTTTGTTTGAGATTTCGAAGATTGCTGAAGATTTCGTGATCGATGATATTCAGCAGTGTCAAACTGTTTTCTTAGGTTGAGGTATGTCGGGGTTTTGGATTGGATGTTTCCGAGGTATTAGCAGAATCAGGTGATTCTGTATCTGCCTTCATTCGTGAACTTGTGTGAAGTACCTTTTTTTATGTATGATGACCTCAATCAACCTGTAATAACTCAAGCTACTCAAAAAATATTTTGCCTAGTTTTAATTTCGAAACTTTTTATCTGTGACATAAATATAACCAGTATCTATTGAATTTTTGTACACCAGCACCCAAAATGAATAATTATTTATTTCTTAATTTTTTGAGCTTCTACAAACGTACCGTTTAGATCTTTTAATTTTACCATACTTTCGTTTCAGTAATTTACAGCAGCGTCCATACAATTATACACGGATACGTTGAAACAGACAGCAGATCAATTAAATCATACAGTATATAGTTGGCAATATTTATTTTTCGTAACAGGGTGATAAGAAATGGCAAGAGGCTTAAAGAAAGGTCATCGTGCATTTTTTTCCAGCAACAGGCCCGATCTCCCCTAACGAAGCATCGTTTAACGAACCGCAAAGAGGCTGGTGCAGTTTATACCCCAGTTAGCCATTATGATTTTTCCAACCCCTACGTGTAATAAATATTGTTGCGGACCCCTGCCAATTACGCTCTCACTTTCTCGCTCTAACACGCATCCTTGCACCCTTGACACACGGGACAGCAAAAAGGAGAGGCAAGAGTGACGATGTACGAACATAAGGTCGCATCTCTGTTTCACCCCCTCGCTTTCTTTCAACCCCCGTGCGCTCGAGTGTCCCGAAATCCGTGACTGCATTATTATATTAATGCCACCGGTCGCCGGTGACGTTTCTGTGAACACACTCGCTGATCTCAATGCTTAAAAAATGATACTCTGTTCTGGTTACTTCGACTGAGCGTGAAAGCCATCCTATGCACCGCTTGTATACGAGATGACATCTGATAGTAACAGATATCAGTACGTTTCCTAATTTCTTTTCTGACTTTTTCTTAATGTGTGTTGCCAATCGCTTTATCGGTCAACAAATGCAAGGTGTGTGAAAAGCAAATTTGTGAAGTGGTAAAATTTGCAAGTATAATTTGTTTCAATGCGATCCACTGACAAAATGGTTGAAGTTATTTATTATGGTTTTTGCTTCCAATTAGATTTTACAAATTTGCGTACTGATGTTGAGAAGTCCATTTTTTCATTAAAATTTCGGTAAGATTGTAAAACGTGTCTTCAAATAGAATTATTATTTTCAGCAATTTTACTGATTTGGTACTTGTTCCTTAGAATTTACTATATGTATATTACAGTTGTGTACACGTAATATTACGATTAAAGTACAATGTAATATTTTCTTATCATGCGGACGACTATTTATTATGGCAAATAATATAACTATTAAAAAAGCTGTGCTTAAGCTGTACGTCAATGTAGCGATCCATTAAGAAGAATTAATCAAAAAGACGTAAGTCTTCTGATATTTTCATAAATAACATTCCGTTAACAATACACTAATTCATTCAATTATTCTATTACACTGAATAATCTTTGACAGAATCTACTGTTCTTTGATGCCTATATTTTGAACACTTACCACTATCAATCGTACAATCGTTGTTAAAATAGAAATGACATTGGAAATTCGAAAAGACTACGACCAAATCGAAACAGAAATACAACGAGAATAATTAATTATTCTTATTCACCTAGGCACCCATCAAGCATCACGTTGTATCTAAAAAAAAACCCGGCAAAGTAACCATCGTCGGTGCCGCAATATTTTCACCAGCCTTAATCGCCCAATTATACAAACATTCGTGCTTGATCCTCGTGTACACATTTATACTGACTTTATCATTATCTTGAGCTTTGTGGGACGTATTGGTAAACGAATAGCGGCTAGTCGCACATTCTACCGCAAACTAGGCCCTGCACAAAAGAAGATGGAGCGGTTAAGCGTGGCCCTCAGTGGATTATCAAATACTGAAAGGATCACTTTGATGAGGCCGCGTGTCGAGTATTAAAGCTAGCTTCCTGAACCACCTAACAGGCGGCTGGTTTGTACGAAACGCAAGGTTCGAGGGCTGGCGATACCGATCAAATCCGGTAGGGCGTTGATAAAAGCTAATCGCGAATCTGAAGATAAGAGACAGTTGCAGTACGTGTTGCTGCTGCGTGGATATAACTATATATTTTTTTCTTAACTCACTTTTATAATGATTTATGGATTATGATAAATAACATCTGCGCCTTATTTAGAAGCAGAAACGACACTTTCTCACTTTTTCGAAACTATCTGTCCGATTAACGGGATATATCTCTCTGTTGACAGTTTATAAATTACGATGTTGATCTTTCTTTCGCCTAAATAACACTTAACATTTGGTTGTCTCAAAAGTTTCATTCACTGTTTGACTGCTCGGTTTTATTGGGCAACGTTTAGTCAAACACACTGTCCGATCCATTTTTCGTTGATGTTAGGGCACTCACATCAGTTGTTTTCTAGCTTTCCAACAGTATAATGTCGTTTTAATCGATAGTCTCAGTGCCGTTCTGCGTGTAACGAAAGATGGAAAAGCAGGGAAGGCATTTAGATCTGATTTGGAATATTCTAGCCTCCCCCCCCCCCCTTATTTATTGCTTTAAAAAGTTCTATTTGTTATAAAAAATTAATCTCTTTAAATGAGATAAAAATCATGTTGATCAATATTTTGCAACAACAGAAAAAAAAAAGTTGAAAGTTGATATCATGATGCTTCCGGACGGATCAAGGAGAATGCTAAAAATGAACGTATCGTACATTATTTAGAAATATTGTACCTACTCTTCGCAAAATTTTTTGCAGTTAATATCTGCAGTTATTTTGAACATTTTTCACGAGTCGAAAAAAAATAACACACTTAGGTTTCGTCCGTTTGTGTTGTATTGTCATTACCACGATGAAAATATGTAAATTGTACCTTGTAAATTAATGGGATACTTTATTCCCGTACAAATTAATAAATAAATAAATATCTAGTAAGAAGGCGAAAGAAACTTTTGGGACAACCTAATATAACACAGGGATGCTGTATAGAGAATGTTGCATAAACGGTATTCTTCTATTAGGTATATTACTGCAAGTGATTTAAAGAAATCATAGACACTCTTATCATGAGCATCTTCTGCAGTCTCAAATAATTCCAAATTAGACACTTATTACTCAAAATATATAACGTATAAAATTCTGCGCCCCATTACCTTGCGACAAATTCTAAAACGGACAAGCATATAATGAATTGCAACGGGAAATTAATCAAGATGTCGTCTGTGCATCTTGAAAAACAGAGACCCACCGTTTTCTTAGTCGAGTCAACAAACTGCTCTCAGTTAACAAAAAAATCCTGCCGAAAGAAATATTAAACGAGATTCGAGGGTGGTTACAATTACGACGACGTCTACAATCGGTATTAGCATAACGAGTTTTGATTTCGGGCTCGTTTGTTCAGAGGCGACGACGCGTGTGTAATATCTCTACGAGGGTTCCACTGCGTTGGGAGTACGTGCAAGTTACGTTAGCCAGATTCGCGTTACATATGGGAAACGTTTGTAAGAGAAGACACGATTTCAGCCGTGTAACCGTGCAGGCATCACTGCGGGTACGTTGGCATACTGTGCAGTCAATTAGTTTAATAGGCCAACAGTTGTTGTACGACGGCTACGCGAAAGAAGGGTGTCCCTGCGTCGGCTGTCACGCCCCTGAAGGGTGCTGTTTCCGCTGATTTATCGATTTACTGGTGAAATCCGTGGTGTTTGCTTCGATTTTTTCACAATTGTTTAGTACGATTTATAATTAAGCTCAACTTTCTACTTGAGATTGGTTAAAGAAATTTTCGAACAAGTAATTTCTGGTTCTTTTACATTTTGTTAATGGTAGAGTTCAGTGTGTAAGGTCATTTTTACGTTAACACGCTACTCAGAAAAATGAAAGGATCACTAAATTGTGTACCGTGGTGCACCTTAGGTTATTCGAATGCCGGTAGCTCACTAGGTATACAAACATTATGGCATGAAAACAAGACGAATGGTCTTACAAAATGAAAGGAAGTGTCTTGAATGAGGAGCGAAATTCTAATTAAGCTGGAGACGATAAGCTCGGAGAAATGTTGCAAGCAAAGCGTTACGCATAATGTTACTCGACGTATCTATCGTAATAAGTGTAATCCGCGAACCCTCGATCCTCTCGACACTAATAGTCGACGGATAATACAGATTATAACCCCCTCCATTCAGTTCCTTGCCAATGAAACTACCCTTCGAGCTTGAAAGCCAGACCTGTTTGTCTGAACAGAACGCGTTTGCCACTTGAATAGCAACCTGAAACAATTCCAAAGCAATCGCACAAGGTATCGTCGTGGTCAGCATTCTTCCCCGAATCGATTCGCGGTTATTCGTCCGTTTCGAAGAACGCGAATTTTCATGGGAGAAGGTTGACTATAACGATTGTTAAGATTTTACAAATAAAAAGTGTTTATGACTCCGTGAATATTTTTCTATACATTTCATTCAAATGATCATATTATTTTCAAGCTTATGGAAAATAAAAGTTGTAATCGTTGGCTTCCAGAAAATCTGTACTATTTTTAAATTAAAATTTTTTTAAGTTCTCTTCAAGACCCGCTCAATGTTACTTCAAAGTGAAATTAAAAATGGACAGATTTAAATCAATTTCTTAATAATTCACTTTCAATATTACGATGTGATAGGTACTAGTAATAGTACATGTACGCATCTTCTTATGCTGATCTTTATTTTTCTTTTCACAGCATATATTTTATTGGAGATATTTATTAGTGGCCTTATAAAAGTATGCTATAAAAAAAGGTTTGAACATATGAATAATTATAATATATACGAAAGGCACAGGTATCTACCCGTTTCGTTAATCGGCGCTTAATTTGCGCGCGTAGGAAGCGTTTAAAACGAGATCAGGAGTTTGTTTACGATCCTTTGAGTACCGCGCTCTCCTGAGGTTCGAGTGTTCGTAGGGTGGAAAGGGTCATCGTGTATTTTGCCACGTTGTAAGGGGTTGCGAAAGGAACAGGGTTTGCTGACACACTTAACACTTAACCAAGGGTTGCTTCCCTGTTCTCCCATTACGTACATACTTCTCCGAAGCCATGGCAAAATATGCTACAATTATATGATCAGAAATGACTAATTAATTGTAATTAGTAATTACAGTAAAGTTACTAAGGAAACGAAATTTTATTGGCCCGCACTTGGTAAGAAATTATTTTCTTGCTTTTAAATTGAATACAGAAATATGAAGGTATATCGAAAGTTATTATCCTAAATTATATTAATAAGTATTGAATTACTATCTAGTAACAATGCTAGCAATGTAAATCCTGAAACCCTTTTCTACAGATAACTTTTTTCCGTCGTTTTAAAAGTATTTAAATCTAAACGTATGATATTATCATAATTATTAGCCGAATGAAATTTAAACACACCGTATGTGAATTATTGTACTTACATTTGTAATAATGATACAGTATAATAATACGGTCGAATGATATTATGGTTTAATACGGTTTAATTAATAATGATTATTATGGAAAAAATATTTTAATCTCACTAACAAAGAATAAATCGACGGAATAGTAAAACGTGTACCAGTAAAATTTCTTTCATCATTTATATCGTTTTACTACGATGGAACGGAAAGTAGATGAAGACTTCGGGAAAATAGCCCTAACTAGGGTAGGTATTTACCATTTCATGGTTTTGTTCGCGGTTGCTCGTAAAGGCTATAATAGGTACTGGCTACAATGGAATTGTGTAACCATCAGGGGTAAATTATATGGGGCACGTGTCAGCACAGCATAACTATAAAGAGATCGAGGCATGCTTTTGTTCGGTCCGTTTTGACCACGTCTCGAAATGTGTCGAGAGGAGGCTTGGGCATACACGTCTCAATAATGGCTTTATTATGCGTTCATATTTGGGCGTTTTCTGGGAAATGTGAAATATACACGCCCGTCAGGGAAATCTGTCATTTTGGTTCCTGACAATTTCTCATGTGGCTTTTCTTTACATATGTATGAATTAGTTTACTTCTATGCCAATTCAATACGAAGTTCATGCGACCTTTTTTTATCTTGAATTCGTTTGGTAACGCATTAATTTTGTTCCTCTATTTCTGTACTTTAACAGAATATTTACTTATTTCATCGGAACTATGATCGATTGATAGTTTATATTATGTATATATTTTACAATGAACACAATACTCAAATATGTACAGTGTATTTGATCTGTAGTTCATAGTAGACTTTATACAATTCATTTCAATAAAAATTTGTTATGTAGATATTTGTTAAATAAAAGGGCTATCAAATTTGTGTAGAAAATGCGAGAAATCAATAAACGATTTTATTAAATGGCATAACATAATGTAATAATAATAATCTGTAATTTATAAAAAATCAAGTTGCATAGCATTCATCATGATTTTTTAAATATTTTAAGCACAGTGGAAGTATAGTTCATTATTCTACTTGTACAGCTTAAATGTAACTAATTATTAAATTGGAAAAAAGCCCACGATATTAACATCAGCAATTTATATTTGTTCACTTTGGCTCCAATGGAAAGGAATTTTACAACAAACGTATATATTACTTAATAAGTTATTGACAGAAGGAAACGGGAATGTATCGACGGAGAATAATTTTCCAAAGCCACCCTTCACCGTCAATAGTCGGTAGCACAGACACAGCTGGAAATCAATGCGTGCGTTGCACCCTCCACTATTTGCAGTGGAGCTGTAGGAATTATACTTACATATTTCAAAAAACGATTATTTCTCATATTATTTTCATAGCATAATTCAATTTTGCCTTAAGCAAGCAAAAACTATACACGCGGGCTATTCTGAAACAGGAGCAGATCGATCCTTGAATTGACAGTTTCAATTTCAGATGACGTTGATTAAAATCAGCCAAGTGGAAGGCGAGATAATTGAATTTGTTTAAAGAAATTATAAACAAATGCGATTTGTTCAACTTGCCGGCGTGCTACGTTAGTGATCAAAGGACATAAATTAAAGCTAGAAATATAAGCTACCATCTCCAATAGGTGCGCAAATTATTCCACGTGAGGTTCATTTGTTATGAACAATTGAACAATTAAAATTTTGATTACGGCCAACCGCATATAGTTACAGCAACGGGGTATTTTTTCTCGAGTAGCTTCTTCACTTCCCTTCCATTTGACATTTCATGTATTAAAAAACAGCCACCAGGATGCCGAGATAACAATTTTTTTAAATTTTATTGGTAATATGTGTCGATAATCAGACATGTGGCGCCACCTCGCGTTTGCGGCCTTTTTAATAGTTTACCGCGCCTTCAAAACCAAATTTCTCAATTACATCGTTAATTTAAACAGTTGCGTTTTTCTCGGCTTCTAGTGCGTATTTTTTAAGCAGGCTGGTCTTAAAATAAAGCTACGAACCATAGCTATCCCCGCCAACACTTACAATAATATGGCATTTGTGGTTTAAAAGTTATAAACAATTAAAACATCAGCAAAAATTCACTATGGGTCATTGCAATTATCTCGGCTCTTGGTGGTTGTTTTTTAATCTATTAGGTGCCAAGTGAAAGGGAATGAAATAAACTATACAGAAAATAATATCTCGTTGCTGTACCAATATCCAGTTGGCCGTAACAATAATTTTAATTGTTTAATTGTTTATAACAAATGAACCTCACGAGGAATAGTGTTCAAACCTATTGGAGGTGGTAGCTCATACTTCTGGCTTTAATTTATGTCTGTTGATCATTGATGTAACTTGCCTGGAAGTCGAAATAATGGCATTTGTTTATAATTTCTTTAAACAAATTTAATTATTTCGTCTTGCAGCCGAGCTACATTAATCATCAGAGAACATAAATTAAAGCTAGAAGTATAAGCTACCATCTCCAATAGGTGTGTTAAAATTGTAATTAGGGCCAATTGCACATATTTACTGCAACGGGGTATTTTTATCGTGTAGCTGATTGCCTCCCCTTTCATTTGAGACGTCGTAGATTAAAATCGGTGCAACAGAAGCCGAGATAATTACAGTGACCCGGAGTGCATTTTTGCCGATTTTTCAATTGTTAATAACTTTTAAACCATATATGCCATATTGTTTAATCTTATGCAGAGACTAGCTATCGTTCGTAGCTTTCATTTAAGACCAGTCCGGTTAAAATCTATGCACTAGAAGCCGAGAAAAACTCAATTGTGTAAATTAACGATGTAATCCAGGAATTTGGTTTTGGAGGTGCTGGAAAACTGCAAAAAAGGCCGCAAACGCGAGATGGCGCCACGAGTCTGATTATCGACACCTATTACCGATAAAATTTAAAAAAATTGTTATCTCGGCTTCTGGTGGTTGTTTTTTAATAAATTTGGTGTCAAATGAAAGGGAAACCAATAAGCTACACGATAAAAAATACCCAGTTGCTGTAACTATATGCAGTTGGCCGTAATAACAATTTTAATTGTTTAATTGTTTACAACAAATGAACTGCACATGGAATAATGTTCACACCCATGGGATATGGTAGCTAATACCTCTGGCTTTAATTTATGTCGTCTGATCTTTAATGTGTCTCGCCGGCAAGTCGATGTAATCGCATTTGTTTATAATTTATTTAAACAAATTCAATTATCTCGGCTTCTGCTCGGCCGCTTTTAATCAGCGACGTCTCAAATTGAAGCTCTCTGTTCTCCATTTCGAATGGCTCCCGTGTATAGTTGCGGTGGAATCATCAAACGAACTCTGAAATTGTTTATAACAATTAAACCGCCCATGTAATATTCCTACCACCTATAAGAGATTATAGCTGGGACTTCTGTCTTTAATTTATGTCCACTGGTCATTGATGTATTTGGCCTGCGAGCCAAAAGAATGGCATTTGTTTATAATTTCTTTAAACAAATTCATTTATTTCGCGATCTGTTGGCCGATTTTAATCAACGACATCTTAAATCGAAGCTTTTGATTCAAGGAACAATCTGTTGCTCCGTTAGAATGGCCCTCGTGTATAGTTACCGGGGAATTCTCAAGCAGATACATAAATTGTTTATAAAAAATAAACAGCGCATGGAGCCTTTGTATATCGTTTATTATCATGTAGCAGCATCCTTTAACTTCATTTTCAGCACTCGATCATTAATCTAGCGCCTCCAGATGTCGAGATCTGGTTTTTCAATTTTTAATAACTTTTAAACAACAGATGTCATATTGTTGAAACTGTTGGAGGAGACAGCTATGTTTCGTAGCTTTAATTTAAGAGCAGTCCGGTTAAAAAATACGCACTAGAAGCCGAGAAAAACACAATTGTTTAAATTAACGATGTAATCCAGGAATTCGGTTTTGGAGGTGTAGAAACCTGCTCGACAAGCCGCAAACCCGAGATGGCGCCACATGTCCCATTATCGACTGTCTGCGGGGCACTAGTACCCCACTACCACTTCCATTGCACACAACGTTATCGATAAAATATCAAAACATTCTTATCTCGCCTGCTGGTCAAACGAAAGGAAAAAAATAAGAAAAAAAACAATATATATAATAATTACGGACATCTGGATAGTCGCGTGCAAAAGGGGTTGCAGTGGAGCAAAAAGGGATGTTATCAGTTCTTGTACTATAACTTGTACTATAACTACTGTTGGTACAAATCAAATTTCAAAATAGGTATTTGTTGTTCATACGGTGCTTAATAAAAGGGAACAAATCGTTTATTATTAACTTCGTATTTAATTAAATCGGTAATTATTATGAAGCAGATGTATAAGCATACATTATACCTACCTCTTCTCAAACGATATCCCAAAATAAATTGTTTTCTATTTCCATATTTCCTTTTAATAGTCAGCAAATAGCTTTGTTTTAAGTTATTCAATTTAAGCAAATTTTAACATAATGTTAAGGATTTAAATGCTCAACATTCTTGATTCAATGGGAAAAAAATTAATTATGTTTCCGGGAGACGAATTTAGACGAATAGAAGTATGCGATACAATTTCATAGAATACGCCGCTATTTAAATTACTTTACTTGCGTCTTAACAATATAAAGGATTTTTTACTACTTAATAAAAGGTACCGGTACTGAAAATTCATTAAACACTTGAAAGAAAAATTTGGTTCATTAATAATATTTACTACATTTAATTCGCTAACACAAAGAGCAATAGAAAAAAGTACAAAAAATCAAATTTTACCATTTCTATAAATTGCTACCCTCTCTTCCCAGAGATTCCCACAATCTGCCTACTCGAAAATAGAAAAAGGAGAAAAGATAATACAAAACAAAACAGCACCACACATTACCTTGCCCCCATTCTATTACATAAAAACAGGCAGACTGGCACATTCCCAGATCGGGAGCGATAATCCAATTCCAAATTATCCACAGCTCCATTGGGGCAGCTTTCACGCGCGTGTACCATTCTTCCTCGATCTTCATCCAGTCGAATACGTTACAATAACGATCGAATTCTCATATTGTCGGCGTTGAATGCACGCCCCAGCTAAATACCCAACCAGTAAAGACACCCTTAAACCGGTCCCCTCTCTGGGCGCGTGAAAAATCGTTTGGAATCATAGGAGTGGCTACATTCGTGGCACAGTGTTTCGAGTGCCTTCGAAAAGGCTGGTTACTAAATAGTAAGAGATCGCCGCTTGCGAATGGGACCCCTTTCAAGAGAAATCTCCTTGAACGGCCGCTGACTGGGCTGACTCAATCGAGAAAGGGTTGAAGGGATCGGCTGAGCCTCCGGTAATCCACGGCTTACACGATCTTGAGTGTAAATATTGATTCCAATCTGGTGTCGACAACAATGGGACTAGGAAGCAGCACTGTTCCGAACTGACCACCAAGGTCCAAGCGCGAGCCGCTGTCAAAACAGTCATTACCACCTTGCAATAAACGATCGCTGCAATGCTTCGACCTCTTCCGGCTTATCTGAGGGATCTGTGTCCGTGGATGACGAGAAAGAGATGACAGAGATAGGCAGGGAAACGATTGGAAGGAACGTGCGCACATTCAATAGATTTCTTTAGTGTAATTGTGAGTCTTTTAGAGGAGGGGGGGAAGAGATACATGTACGCGTGATAGGCATTGCAGATGTCACAGAGTGCTGAACTGTGCACGTTTTTTCCTTCCACGATTTTTGTATATCTTCCATTGCAAAAGGGGTGGGGCCGGGTACAGTTGTTGCTTTGGTTCCCTCTGCATTTTGATTAGACTAGTATTTGTTTATGCGTAGTATTCACTGAAAATTGTCACGCGTTCCGACATTCTTTGTAACACGAAATAAAAATCCAGATTGGACGCTGTATAAAATAATGTATATAATTTCAAACATAACGTACATAGCAATGATCTAAAATTGGTCGTCTCTAATATTTCAGGCTCGATCACATACCACGACCAACAAACAGCGCTCGATTCCGAAAAAGGCTTTACTACTTTACCCCTGTTTACCTCTATTACTGAACATCGTTTCACAGTCGCAAAGGGTAAACGCACAGTCGGTCAAATATTAACGATCCATAGGGAAAATTTGTAAAGGCCGTTTCCTCTACGAAAACCGTGTTACACGTTCGTACAGAAAACAGAACCATCGCATCCCATGGTCGGCGCAAGAATCACACTCGAAAGAAAAAAATGATGGAAAAAACATCGAAAAATTGTTCATCTACCCTTGCTAATCCTATCGACCTCCACACCGTTGCCGTTCACCTGCCTGGGAACTTCCGTGTTTGCCGTTGCGCCGCTGTAACCTAATCTTGCCTTCGGCGGAAGTCCATGGAACTCCGGAAGGTTCTCCATTTCGTACATTTGCATATGTTGAGCGAAGGAGTCGGCGTGAAGACGCGTCGCCATTATACCGAATCCCTCGACCAAAGCCAAGAAGACACCGCCAACCGTGGCGCTACCTATCATCGATGGAATCCCGGTTCGCGCGGCCAAAACACCTCCTGTGAGGGCACCGCTCAGTATAGAGTTCCAGGGGTCCTCTTTCGACCGGTAGCGTATCAAGGTGCACTCGATCGCGGAGAAAAGACCGCCCCAGATGGCGAAGTTGCCAGCGACTTGTGGGACACGGTTCTTCACCGCCGTTATTCCACCGGATAGCCTTCGTTGGATACCTGACGGCGCGTTTCGGAAGCCGATGACACTCTGAAAGCAGATACATAGTTGATGAGTGTAGACATTGGGCGTTTCAGTTCATTTTTGGGCGACTCGTGAATATTTCAGAGCATATATTTGTTTCTTAACGAACACTTTATAGTGTTGGAATTTGTGTAGGGCAGTGATGAGCAAACTGCGGCCCGCGGGCCAGATTGGCACGGCTGCCACAGACCTGCGGCCCGCGAAAACATGTGACACGCGGGTCATGCGTGATTTAAACGTATACCCTTTTACACTATAAGATGTATTGTAGGTATATTAGTATGTATATGTTAAAAAAACAGAAGAAAATTTTGCTATAAATCAAATAAGAAATGGCTAATTTGCGTCTTAAATTAAATTATTCGATTTCTATATTTGAGTATTTAATATTGCGGCCCGCGTAAAGTAGTAGATGTCAACTGTTGGCCCACTGCGAGCCAAAGCTTGCTCACCACTGGTGTAGGGAATGTTTTTTGTTTTTTGCTATTTTGGATACACCTGTATCTTTTCTCATTACAGCGTTTCTTTATTAGAGTAAATTTAATGTTTTGTTCTTGTGGTTGTGTTCACAATTACATTTGTACTTCGTTAACAGCTTATTGTTAGATTCATGCTGCTATATTTCGACCTGAAAATTTTACAAGAATTATGCGAGGTGGCATTTGTGTTTTTAATGTTCATTTTTAGGCCTCCTTTGGGAATTTTTTTTACAAATCTGAACGTTGTTTCTGTATTAGCCATTGGCACATATGGTTGCTAATATTTGAACTATATGACATATTTTTTTCAAGCCGAAATACATAAACGTGTAGCAGGTACGTGTCGTTGAAGAAGGTAATTTTATAAAAACATGTCATGGCGGCTGACACGATTCCGGCCTTTGTAGCGGACCGAAACAAAAAACCGAGCTGTCATTTTCTTCAGTATGAAAGTGGTTGTACTACCCACCAAAGGAAATGAAAAATCTCGTCGTTTAAAAGAATGACGATACTGCAAAGTTCAACACGATTTTTTATCTTTTCCCTTTTTGTTTTTAGCATAATAAAAAATGAGAAAAAATTGACACTGATTAAAGATTTGTTACCTACTATAGCGGCAGGTCTACTGAAGGACCTCTCCAAATTTCAATCAATCGGGCAACTAAATCTTGAGGTATCATGTTAGCCATGTCAGAAAACATGGTTTCGAGAGAAACGCGTTAAAGTTTCCGTGTCGCTTATGTATATGAAACTTTATGTGTGGGATACATTTAACATCTGTAACTTCGTTATTTTTACAAATTCCGGTATATTTTTTAAAGCATAGCTACAGCAACTGTAACTATTAGACTACGTGAGTTATGAAACGAGAGTCTCGTTGTTTAATCACAGCTCTTGTCATTTTTATCAAATTAATTGCTGAAATTTTAGTAACCAGTATTAACCTAGTGTTTGTGTGTTGTTCAAAAAAATTTAATTAGTGCGCTGGGAAATATTTCAATAGGAGTGAGTTTTAATGCGTATTGATCGCTTACTTGAAAGAGTGTACCGCAAATAGCCCCCATGGTGAAAGCCCCTCCGCAGTCGTCCACTATCCTCCAAGGACACGGTTCTCGATTATATTCCATGTTGCGGAATTTCGTAGGTCTATTATTTGCAAGTTCCTTTCGATCTAATAATGATCATAGTTAAATACTAATATGGCTAACAAAATCTTCGGTCAGATTTATCCTTCATGGTTTAATAGAAATTATATATGAAAAGGCAATAGTAGTGCAAAATGTTATCATAAGTTTCCGTCATACGTATAAAAACAAGCTTAACGTGAAATATTCTCATTCGATTGAAGTGAAATTAGCTACAATATGGCAAATCATTTGAGCATGCGGGCAAATTATTTTTACTGTGTCTGGTCGATTTATATCGACAATAATATGTCGATGATAATATTGGTACAATATTGTAAACATATTGTATATGGCTTTCTTGAGATAAATTATTTAAGATATACTATTTACACTTCGTGAATTGTAAAACGAACACTTGCAAACCCGTAACCATTAAAGGATAAAATTGTATCGCGTACACTCGTTTATTTATCGCAATATTAAAAATAAATGTCAAGGTTATAAATACTGCATCGTAACATAATTCCACCCTCATCATTACTTTCCTCCATACAATTCTAAACATTACCCAATAAAAATAAATAAAAGCACGATCAGAATAACATTTCAACGATAAAAGTCTTTCTATATAATAGACGCCGAAAACGTGCTCGATATTTCCACGTGAACACTTGTTCCATCGAGCTTGGACAAAGTCGGCGAAGGGGTAAGTCGACGTTCGGAAACGAGCTCAGCAGGGAACAAATAGTGCGTGAGCATCCTAAGTGAATAATAAACATCTCAGTGGGGTTAGATACTCGGGGTTCCGCGTTTAAGATGGCCATATTGGTCCCCTAGCCTCCGGCTTCGGTCCTTATTTATAGGACTAGCGTTCGCCGCGGCCACCCTCCTCGCAAAAATGATTATTCGGCTATTATACGATGATTACCCAATGGTACGTGGGTGTAACACGAGAAACAAGTGTGCAGTTTCATGCCGCCACGGGATCCGATGACAGACCGAATAAACCCGTCGAGTGTTACCACGTATTTAACGCCACGTCGAAACACATGTTCGTACATCTGTACTGTTCTCGTCAGTATTCCACTTATCAGTGTCCCCTCGAGATACATACTTTGGCAAATAATTGCGAGTCTCTGCTGGTGTCGGGGAAGGTTTAATAGTGGTACGTGCAAATGTATGGAATTGATATCTACCTTTATGATATTTGATAGTTAAGAAAAATTAGAACAGATTATAGTTACTTGTTAATACATACACACATTAAGATAGTTATTTTTAACATACACTGAAAAACGTCGTTTGATGTGGTCCTATTTAATAGATTACTTTAGCTGGTCGTATACATATATTTATAAGTTTTCTTTGCGGTTTACCTTACGGTTTGGCATTCGTTTTAAGTACAAGTTTAATGTATCTGTGGACATTTGATGGCCAGCTACTTACAATTTATGAAATTAAGAATGATTGTTCGGGATCTAATTTTTTAACGAAAGTATTAAACGTTTTCGATTGTCGGTATATTTGGGGCTAATTCTATAGAAAATAAGTAAAAAGAGTTTACTATTTCTTCAGTGTAATATATTTATATATGTTTATTGTTGGTTTCCTCAAAAATATCCTACGTCAGAAAGAAGTCACTGTTTAATTTTAATTATCTAAATACTATTTAAATTATAATGTACCTATAGTGTGTTCTATATATCACCATATTTGGTCGTGGAAATACATATTTGCAATAAATGGATTTTCGTAATACGTTATTTCTTATCTAATAGCTAATTGTCTTCGAAAATTTGCAAGTGATGATCTTAAATATTCTATTGCCTCAACCATAAACCTTCATCCTTAGATTTTCTTCTTTTCAACTGAATGAAAAGATGTACGTTTTAATTGAAACTATTAAAAATTATTGTATCGTCGTCTGTGTGAGTTACATTGTAGTACGTAATTCTTTCCAATATTGATAACTTCTCAAATTGGCTGCAATTTGAAGCAGATGCACGGCGCAAGAAGTGACAGGAGAAGAAAAAAGTTGTACGTGTGTGCACGTGCACGCAGCAGGCTTTTCGTTACTCTTTTTCAAATTGAATCTCACGAGCCGACGTGGTTTATGGTATGCAAATTGGGTTCGACCTACTCTGCCGCCCTTTCTGCCAAATCCTAATCCAATCCGCTTCTACGTAAAGTCTACCTGCCCTCCACTTTTGTACGAAACACCAAGCTGAAGAGCATAAGCACCTTACGACCAACCATCATATGACAACTGTTTCCACGAATTCTTCGCACCCTAATTTCATTTTCACAGCTGCTCTCGAATCATAACAATTTTCTTGCATAAAAATCTATTACAGAATTGTTGTATGCGTTCAACTGATTCGTTTCTTCTATTATCTTTCAATGAAACATTGCTATCCATTTTGGCATACCCGAAAAGAAATATTCCTATACTTCTTTCTCAAATTGTTTTTCTTCCTCGTTTACAGACGAAAGGTTTATCTTCCGTTCAGTTTAACATGTTCCGTGCCACGTGGGTCGTATGCGCCCCACGCTGTCAAGAGCAACATTTTTGTTTATGACATATATGCGGTGTAATATTCACTAAATTGCAAAAATCATTATGAACAAGAAAAACGTATGACGTTTAACATGCAGTACAGAAAGAGTACACATTTTGGTTTTAACAAATTATCGTCATAATTGCTGCACAATTTAAGTCAACGAAAGTTACCGAAAATAGGTCTGGCACGGAACGTCCAAGATTTTGTGTATTCGACCTTTTTACTCGACTCCATTAGAAACTCAAATGATACGCAGTAGTGTAGATATAGCTAGTTGTAGTTAATTTCCACCGAAGTAAAAATAATATATTTTAAATAATATTACTGAAATATTATGGCCCACAAATTTATTTGTACCAATATAGTATATACCTACTTCGCACATCGTACAATTCCCGATATCGCTATCGTGAATCTTTAGAACATGACCGGCCGAATTCACCAGTCATTTAATCACCAATACTTTATACATGTAATACTTCAGTCTTGTATTCTATTATATTACAAAGAATACTATGTGCGGTTTTAGCCGCACCCCGCGATACGTCCGTTTACATGTACATATTTAACGTTACGTCGCGACGTGAACGAGGACCCCTTTCAGTTTCCATTATGGAGAACGATTAACAAAACAGGGGGATCCCCTTTGTTGTCGACTTCGGCCACGGACACGACCACCACGCCACGCGACAGCTGCCCGATAATATCGATATCCTTCGATCCGGATATCGAGATGCCTACTGCAAATTATTATTCCTTATTGTCATACTGATTTCTTTGTTCATTATTCGCTATCAACCCTCATTGTGTCACGTCTTTCTATTTTACCTTTTTTTTCGTGTGTGGCTTGTCATATGGGCTCATGTTGCGCCGTGGCTTCTTCGCGATTGCTACAGCTGACAGACTATAAGAATATGCAAAATAATGGGAATGGTGCGTATTAATATATTTTACTTTTGTATGTGTAAAAATGGGATAATATGTGTAGTGCGTGCCCGTTTGTGAATAGACAATTTTCTTAGCTTATAATCTTAAAAGTATGTAAAAATTAAATGATATTGATGGCAATGAATTAATACATTGAGATTGGTCAGGCTATAATACAAATTATATAAATTATTTTAATAGTTTATTGGTAATTGAATTAACCAACTTGGAAGTATCATTTTTAAATAAATATTCCCAACAGTTTATGATACCTCCTGCACGAACTGCAACAAATTACTCGTACAAGAAGAATAGTATTTGCTGATTGTTTACATTTTTTATTTTACATTATGTGTTTATACTAGATCTCTATATCTAGTAAATATATTTTGAGGCATTCCCTTATATTTCTATGGAATCAAAAGGAATGTGTGCATTTCTTATTACTTTATCATGAAAACTTTCTCGCGTAGACAACGAATCTATCTTTATTAAATCTTAGTAACTATGAATGAATTGATCAAAAATCGTAAAACAATACAGACATGTGAAAACATTCAATACTTATTTTATTACTTATTCTCATCGTAATATTCTGAATATTATTACACATGTTTAAAGTCTGACAATACAGCTAAGCAATTCACATTCGTTAATCACTTTTACCAATCACAAAATCCAACTCAAGTCTAAACTCCAACATATTACGATTCCTGGTTGGCGATTTGCTATCGAGCCGAACGGGACAACTGCTGAGAGAAAATGAACGATCGTTTTTGCTGTTCATATACGGTGATCGGCGATTAGGAATACAAGATCAAAGCTACTGTACCATCCTGATTAACGTCCAAATGTCGCAAACGTCAGCGAAGTTTCGTATGAATATTTCAGGGTATTCGTCGTCTACGGGATCCCGTTGATGCTGCAACCCTCCCCATGTTGTTCCCGCAAAGAGCATTTGTGTAATCTATCAGTACGTCAGGGACTTTCGGGGATGAAACCCTTTTGTTGCTCGTGCGAGGTGCTCAAGCGGTTGGTTAAGTTCGAAATAGGGTGCCATCGCGACATAGGAAAATCACGTTTGCGTCTTAAAACGCGTTGTTAATTACATTTCTTCTCTCCGAGATCTTCCTTAATTCTCTAGCGAAATTGTCCTTAATTCCTGTGTTATTCAAATTAATAGGAAATTGGTTGATCCATTAAAGATCTTCAGGTATTATGTGCAGCTGGTTTTACTGGAAATAATTGAATAGCAATTTTATAAAAATCACCCAAAGATCACACTTGATCGAAATACAATCGAACAATCCCACAATTGCATTCAGAAAGAGAAGGCAATCTATGGTGAAGCATTCTTACCAGATTTCGTACACCGCAATAAATTAAAGAAAGCTTAAAATTTTATGTACTCCGTGTACATATAATCTCAATCTAATTATATGTATCTACTTACGTGCCACAAATTGCCCTACAAAAAAAAATAATAATAAAACGAATCAAGACGACAATTTCTTATATTACACGAGTTACATTAAATTACATTTTCCCGTGCGGTATGACCATGCAATCTTCACGTCCAGCAATTAAACGAGAAGCGTAAATGTTCACAGGATTGTTATTCTCCGTGGACTTTGGATGGCTACGTTGACACCGTTCAGCAACTGAAGCTCCACTGTGGTCCGTATTTAGAGAACCTACGAAAACACTCGAGCTGTTGCGACAGCCGTCCACAACCGCGTCTATATTTCAGATCGCTCGAATGCTATTGTATTCTTGAGCGTAGTCCGTTAATAATAACGTGTATTTACCTCAACGGTGTCATGATTCTTTCGAATAATCGGCCCCACGTTCTTAAAGAGCAACAACCTCGCGCGGAGAGGACGTGTCATGCTTGGAAATGAAAGCAAATTACCGCGGTCTACAAATTGGAAATAATTGCTACTCGACGGATGAGTATTATGTTCTTGCGGGAATAATTTCGGGGTAATTATAAACTGTTCGGTCTGTACACCACAACCTTAAAGGATACCCATGACTTTTAAGTTCTAATGCTGAACTTTGTGACGCGGCTGGTTTTATAATACCTACATAGGCGACATAATTTTTACTGACGTTAAGATTTGGTGTAAGAAAGTAACATTCTTTTTCCAATAAAGCATACATTTATATTCAGATGTGTATAGAAGAATGTCAAATGTGCACAGTATTAGAAATGATTGCCTTTTATTTCGAATATGTCTCGTGTTACTGGATACCATTCCACTTCGAATTAGTGCAAGGAAAATAGTTTTGCGCGATTCAATTATCCTAAGTAAATAATTTCAGTCCTCTTTCATAAAATGTTAGGAATAGGTATTTGTGCAGAGATAGAAACTTGCGTGTTTTCGAATTCAGTTGTTCACAAAGTATTAACACAATTTATACTCCGATTAATTGTGGCTCAACAAGTTATTACTAATACATTGACATCGTTATCATTTAACGATGCAGTCTTGAATACCAATTGCATTATCAATTACGTTAATCCTACTAAACATACATATATTCAGCATTCTCCTTCGCGAATTTTGTTTCGCTAAATGTTCCAAATACCTACAGTAACTAAATATTGAAGAACCCCACAAAATATAAAAATAATTCAGTAATTCCTTTGCCCACCAAACATATATAGTAAACAGAAATGTGACATACCAAACAAAAAATGGCTTCTGCCGGATCCACAACTTTTCCAAATCGCCTGCAATGCATTTCTATAACAACCCTTAATCACTTCCTTCCACAACTCGCCACACCCTCGAGCGCGGCAGAACTTCGCAGCTTAAAGCCCGCACTTTCTTCACAATCAGCCCCGGAAAGAGGCCACAAAAGTGTGGCAAATTCGAGAGTCATCCGAACGCGTGCAGCGCAAATTAAGTATCGGCCCACGGGCCTTTTGTCGTTGAGTGGAGAGGCGCGTAAGGTAGAAGCGAGAGGTACAGAAATAAGGTGGCCAGTTCCCCTTTCACGCTGCGGCCCCACGCCCATCGTTTCACGCGACAATGGCCAGTGTCCGACGACAAAGGCTAAACACCCAAAATATTGGCGAAAATCCTACCGTTCACTGTCGCTGCGGACGTTCCTCCAAAAGCGTAGACTGTGAACGGGAGAGTGGCAGGGTGCAACGGTCCGGCTAAATATCTCGAAATTTAATCTATCCCCCTTTTTCTAATCCTGTTACACGGCCAAACGGTCACGTTTCAGCCGCATCGTCGCGTCGACCGCGGCCGGAATCAAGAAGGTGCTCGTAGACATCTCGAGGACTTCCGCTCGGTTTCTGTCGAGCCCACGCGGCAACGGGAACCCCCTCGACAATGCTCAATCTCGTTTCGTACCTCTGTACGGCCGTCGGTCCACTTCTTCTTCGTATTCTGAACGATCACAATGGTGTCGACGGTAATTCGTTCTACCGACTGGCCAGGACCACTTGCTTCCTCGCGCGGCGTTTACCCTCGTAGAGTCCGTCGTGGCCAAAATATTTGTTTTAGCCGGATTATCGTCGCCAATTGGCTGAAAGAAATTTATTCCAATTTATACATTCGAACTCTGTACGACTAATAAATTGGAAAATAAAAATTCACGGCAATTCATACCTTCGGGAACTCTAATATATCTCGAACAATTTCAGAACTAGAAAAGCGATGGCTTCGCCCGTTAGTGTCATATGAGTCACATCGCGTTTTAGTATTAGAATATATCTACCTATATCAAATAGACGATACAAAAGTGATCGAATTGTCACGGAATAATCATAGTAGCCCGCGGTAAATATGTTGCAGATCCTTTCGCGCAATTAACTCCAAAAATGACGTGAAAGATTTCATCCAACTGGCTTTCCTCCGCGTCGCGAGACTAAGTACCTAATGCCTATTCCTCTTAAATCAGTACAAAAGTTCCTCTAATGTAGCACCAGTAAGACATTAAATACAAATACCTAAATGCAACTATTATTTATATTATTCGACCTATTGACAATGCTAAATCTCATTATGAGACTCCCCACAGTCATTGGTCCTCAGCTTCTCCGTATTCTAAGCGACCACAATAGGGTCCTCGATAATTCGCCCGTCTGGCCGGGACTGCTTTTTTCTTCAGGACGTTTATCGCTTTGCTCCCTCGAAGAATCTATCATGCTTCGTTAAACGTTGAGTAGCCTCTGGTGTAAACACAAATGGCGTCCCGCAGAGCACACAGCACTTCCGTTTTTGAGCGGCGATTCATTATTGCGCCGTTACACGCGTCGTCGCCTCTTTGAGAATACTAGATGGCAACTTTGCCGCCTTGAAAACGAACTTATTTACTAGTGGACGGTAATAGCGTTTCTTTATGGAACATTTGTGGGTTATTTTGGGACGGTCGATTGGTTAGAGTGTTCGGTTCTGTGAGAATGGTTGACAAATACGTGTGTTGATCTTTGAATGGTTAAAGGGTATCGGAATGATAGACTGATTTATTGGTAATCTGGACAGTAGTGATGTGTTCGTTTAAAAATAATTCTGCTTCGACTCTGCGTAAAAATAATCTTTGGCAAAGTTGTATGCTACGTGCAATTGAACACAAAAGTACTCACATGAACGTCTGAAACACGGGGTGTCTCGTGAGCCACGTGTAAAAAGAAACGTTCCTGGTCCACGGTATGAAATAATCTACGCTATGACGTTTTACTCGAACAGAAACATTGTATATCTAGCCAAACGTTAACTTTACTCCACAGTATAGAAAAGAAAATATTAAAAAGCGAATAGCTTATAAACTAATCATTAGATGCTAATTTAAAATCCTTTTTTATAATTACTCCCTGATATGCAGTGGAATATAAATTTCGAACACATTTGAATAAATTCTTTATTAACGTTAAGGTAATGTAAAATGCATCAATCATAAATTATATCCAGTAATTACGTTCCGTTATTCAAACGTAAATAATAAAGACCTACTATAGCTCTGTAAAACACGTCCCGTATATTCAAGTAAATTCCGTACGACCTGCAAGCACCCATCACTGATTACCTGCGCCGCAGAAAGTGGAAGCAAGAATCTCGTGAAATCTCAAGCCGAAAAACAGGAAAGCTCACGACGCGACAGACACGATAGAGTTTATAAATTATGAATATTTAAGCAGAGAAAGAGAGAGAGTGAGGTGGGGCAAGGGGCAAAGCAAGCGACGTGGAGGTCCGTGGAAACGATATTTTCCTATCTCGGTGCAATGGCGTCGCGCAGCGTAAAAGGGATGCTTAGGAAACAGGATGGTACACGTCACTAAAACGGGAGCATCCCTTTGAGACGAGCGTCAAAGCTAATGGACCTCCTCTCTTCTCCGCTGGTTCTATCGTGTTTCTCTTCACCTTGTACCGGTTTCTCTCCTCCTTTTCCCATCTATTGCCCTCCCCTTTTGCCACCGTGGCTCTCTCATTTTCCACAGAGTGCAGCCGCGGCTGGTTCCCTCTCGTTACAAAGGGGGTCACGAGGGCCGAGTCCCAGAAGCCCTGCTAATGTTTAGTACCAGTTGATTGCAAGCTCGTTAGAATATGCATAAAGCATCGTTGTTAAATGCTCTTTCTCGTTGCACGGGACCCCGGAGTGAATTTAATGGATGCGTGGATCTCCTCCGCGTCGTGTCTGACTACCTGTGCAGCCACAGAAATGTTGCTGATGGCGCACGATTTTGCTCCGCAAACGGGCCCCCGTAAAACGGAGACAAGGTAGCAGTTGTAGTGTGTTAGCAGAAATTAGAATACATATAGGTAGATGATAATTGCAAGAGGCGTGGTTGTTGAAAAGGGAGAAACAGGAATGGCTGGATGTTTTCAACGAGAAAGATCGAGGTACAGATTTTCTGAGATATATTTTCGATTGAGTGAACAACAATGCGTGCGGATTTGGTGTAATCATTGAGTTTGTTGGTCAGTCATGAGTGGAAACGTATTTTTGTTGTAGCTTACATTTTAAGCGAATGGAGAATATATGAACAAATAGTTAACCGTTTCACTGAGTTTTATTTGCTTCATTCTACCATTGATTTCCCATTGTTGAATATTGTCATGGTCTTGCATTATCTACAGATAAAAAACAGTATTCAAAGGTTTCATTCCACCGAATAATTGAATATTTGAAATGATATTGAAATGAATATCCCAAATTTTATTGCGTGTGTTGTATAAATATAATCTTCATCCATTCGTTCAATTTTTAACGATAGTCTAGATTATTTTAGTCAAACAGAAGAGTAAGGAACCATTGCAACATTGCAATAAGGTCCATCGTTTGATTGCTTTAAAATTTCAATTGTCAAATTGCACGATACAATTCAGAACACTGTATTGTTATTTATAATTGAACTTTCCTGCCTATTTATATTGTTCACTTGTTTTTCTAGGATTTCACCGCTCGCGTCGATGCGAAATCTTCAAGTTTGGTTTATCGGATCCTACATTCTAGCGAACGTTTAGAGGAGAGTTTGAAAACCGATTAGGAGTGTATTTGGAAGCATCAAAACTAACAGATACCTTGTGCAGTCCGCCTGCACGAAACCTGTCTGCTGTCCGTGCCTGGAAGTTACTGGTCGCCTCGGCACGACATTTATTAGCCTTGCCATCCGAGTTACGAGTATCCGTTCTGCCCCGAAATTATACCAGGAGTATCGACAAAGCAGAGATTAACGGTGCACAATTTGACGAAGTTATAAATGCATCACGATCGCGTAGTAAAATTCATTGTTCGAAATCGAGTTTGGCTCCAATCGTGACTTTATAAGGCGTTGCTTGATTCGTTTGATTTTCGGACCAAAACACTACAAATCCTTTTTTATCTCTCATATTTATATGTATAGTTGAAAATGCACCTGCATTGTTCCTTCGATGTTCCATTTTAATCGCGCATATTTATTGCGCATTAGTAATTCGAAGTTTACAACTGTACGAATCATTCAAGCTGGCCATTTATTGTCAAATCTTCATTCCTCCCCACTTTTACAAAATAAGCATAGAAAATTGAATACTGTTAAATAAAAAATTGTTCAGAAAATTGACAAATCAAATTTTAACCGTACATCTGTTGTACACCCCGTGATACTACAAGTTATTAATACCATCACCGTGCAACTAAAATTTCAAGCTACCCTTCAGCAATATAAAACACCCAAAATATTGAACCGAAAGCTGTCACCCTAGCAAATCTACTTTTTAAAGGAAACCTTCACGAAATCGAACAAATCATCTACAGGAAACCAAGCCTATTTATCCCATCCCGATGTACCAGTAACTCTATATTCAGTCCGACCTGATACGATCGCCACCCTTGAATCGGCATAATAAGAAGCGTTAAGGTGTCCAATATTTTCGCACGTTGAACTCGTTTGGATAAGATCTGTCCTCTTAATGCAGTAGTCGTGGAAACAGTATCGTTTTTCTCGAAGAAAGCAACGGTGACCACACGAAGCCTACTGTCAAAACACAATGAACAGAAAACGATTGAGGGAAGAAGATCGCTGGTCGATTTTTACCGATGCTCGAAATTCACCGCACGCAACCCAAACGAAAATCCGTGTGCGTGGATGTGTTTGTGTGCCGGCTTAAGTGTGCATATAGCGTGTATAGGTTGAATGTATATAGATACCGGTCCATTGTGCGTCGTCGCTAAAATGCTCTTCTCGCGGCGAATAATGGCGATAATTGTGACGAAATGGAGCGTCATTGTGGGAAAAAAGGTACTGTAACGATGGAGGCAGGCGAGCCGAGTAAGTGGCAGATGCATGGCCCTCGATTGACAGCTTCTCCGATTTCTTTCCTCGCTCTCCCCGTCGTCGTCTGTTTAATTCCTGATTTAGGTTCGCCTCTGCGGTACGGAATATTGCATTCCTTTTTGTGTAAATGCATATGTGCTAGTATTTTCGAGCGATTTGCACCTTGTCCAAGTGAATAGCATTTTGCGTTATCTTTGATGCTAGGAAAAATGTGCTTAAAGTGATAGAGGAAAATGAAAATGGAAAATCCGATAGCGGTATAGTATCATATAGACTTTTTTCATTAGCAAGATTAAATGAAAATATTTCTGTAAAATTTTTGTAGCTACAATTTTTGGAAGTACAAGCTTTAGAAGTTCACTTTTGTGATGCTTAATTTATCCTTAAATTAGACGACTTATCATTTTGGCTCATACTGTAAATAATTATTTCTGTCACCTTTGCAATAAAATAGCTTTCGATGAAAGTAATTAATTTATTTGATTAGATGTTTGTAAAAAAAAGATCTTCCTCAGAATTATTTCGTTACACCATTGTCAAGGGAAGTCATCTTTTATTTTACTTTGAATTCGAATGAACTTGCGACAGTAAGGTACATACAAATGGAACATAATTATTGGATTGAACTACTTTCGTCGACTGTTTCCTTTCGTCAATCATATGGCGAACAGATTTCAACGTGCTTCAAAGATTTTGCATAAACCGAGGTACTCTATGCTTATCCAAACATGAAGATAATTACTGTCAAACATAATAGGAGCGATGTTGGAATCTTCTACAATAGGGAGACTCCTTACGCTTACTAGAATAATGTTAACTGGGTCGCAATACGGTTAGCTCGCAGACGAAATGCTTCAAATGAAAGCAATTCTGAGAGAAGCCGTCGCAACGTTTGGAGACAATTCCATTTTATTATATGTATATGTAAGTATACTGTACTCGACTGTATGAAAAAGATGATATTGAAAACATCAGAATTAACCTATGATTTTATTTGAATTAGAGTTTAAAGGATAAAGGATTATAAAAATCCTTTATTATAAAAATTATACAAATATTAGAGGATAAAGGATTATTCGGAAAACATTATGTGTTCCGGATATCAGTCACCCTTTCTACATAATTTTTGCAATTGCAACAATAAATCAATTAAATGACTTAATTACTCATTTCAAATATTAGATAATTATCATATTGGATTATAAATATTTCGTGTCTACGTCAGTTTCAAGAAGCGACAAATATTTTCCATCGATAATTCAAGCCACGATTTACATGATAATCCAGTAGAAATAATACACACTAAACGGAACCACGTTAAAATCGAACAAACCAATAACAGCTCTATACAAAATACTCCCATGCAACATAAAAAAAGAACAAAACGACATTAAAGTCCCAAAAACAAAACTTATCCAACGCCTCCATGATCTTCCCTCGCTTCAATTCTCCTCTTTCTAAAACCTCAAAGCACAAGGAAATCTGTAATTGCGAGATTCCGCATAACCGAACGAAGCAAAGCAAAATGAAAGTTCGGTGACCGAAATATGTATCTCAATTACATACGATGTACACTCTCATTCCAATTGATACGCGGCGGTATTTCCGTGGACGGTACACAGAAACGGAAGAACGCAGGGCACGGCGGTAGGGGCGATATCAGTGGAGTGCAGTGGGGAAAGGGTTGAACGCGAGAGAGAACGAACGATTGTAACGGAGGGGAGCGAGGCTGTTATTTGCAATGAAACGCAACAATTGCAATCGGAGTCGATGCCCGCCACCAGCGTGTCTCGTAAACGCGCCATATTGCACCTGGGTCGGTCGTGAAAAATAGTGTTTTTGTGCAAGCCGAAACGGCAGATATGAAACCAGCATGGCGGATGCTTACAAATAGTTGCAGGGCGGCGCCTCCATATAAATGCGCGTACCGGTCGGCCCTTTCTCTCTCTCTCTCTCTCTCTCTCTCTCTCCCTCTCTTTCTCTTTCACCGTTCTTTTGTCGGCTGATTCGTGCAACGACGAAAAGGATTCTGCGAACAAGAGGTTGCTCGTTGTTCGACACAACCGGAGGGAAACGAATTCTCCGGCCCACCCCTTTCGAATTACCCCGCTGACTAAATGGTCGACTCTGAGCTCGGAGTTTTGATCGTTGTTCGGAGTTCGAGGGGAAAGACTCGCAACTTGAAAATTGTTAATCAAGGAGATGAGGAGTTTTTCAAGATGATAGCTTGGAGGATGCGTTTTAATCGGGAACGCACCTTTTTCGCAGATAGTTCAGAATTAAGAGGGATGTAACAATTTGCTTTTGTAACGAGAATAGGAAGCAGGGCAGTGAATATACGATGCGTTAGGGGTAGCAGTGAATCCTGGAATAAATCAATTATTATGAGTGAACTGTCGACTTCTCTGATGATCATTTATTTAATGTTTCTGATTTGATTGACAGACCAAATGAAATAACTCTAGAATTGGCGTTTGAGATTTTGTCTGGCGCAGATGAGTAAATGTGATTATTGAAAGGTTGCGTATCGTATGAAGTAGATATTCACTTCGCAATAGGTTTAATTGCGTTGGATTATTGTTATGCACAAATTTTAGACTTACTATGAAAACATAAGTGCCACCTTCTACTTAAAAGAATGGATTGTTAAAATTGAATATATAATAGATCTTTCAACGTGACAAGAATGCTGAATTTTTTTTCTACCGACTTTGAAATTTAGAACATCATCTCTCTATTATTGTGCAGACTATTTTAAAACGTCTTGTATCCCAATAGAGAAACCGAGATTAAAAATTTCTTTCCGATTGTTTCTCATCGAAAACAGCGGCGCGATATTTCTCATTCACCTAACGACGAAAGTAAACGACTGCAAGAATAATAATGCTTAAATTGTACTACAGTATATCTTCATTTAGGATAAACTCAAGAAATTGTTCAATCTAATCTGTTAGTCTGATCGTACTCTGAGTACCTATTCACCTAATTGTAATTTATTTTGCAAGCGTAGAAAAACCTCGGCCTCGACGGAAGACGAACCCTCTTTTACCAACAAACAACTTGCACTGAAAATAGTTTTGATTAAATTGTGAAAGCAATATATTATATTTAAACTAAACCAGAATAATATACCTGCAAAACCAATATAAACTTCACATTGTCAAGACAGTTCCGAACTAAACATTCGTCGGATGTTACATCTACGCCCCAACTATTGCATGCCTACAAATCCACAGATACTAGCATCTACCAAGAAGCGAGCAAAACGATAAAGAAAACAACACCAGCGAAGAAACACCGCGATCAGTCCAGGCGCAACGAAGCCAAAATAAAATAGCTCGGCTCAAACATTACTCGGCGTTCTTCAGCCAAATGAGTCAACAGGAGGTATACCTTCGTAGCCAGCGATTCCCGGCACTCGAGCAGGCGGCTATTAACCGAGCCCAAGCGGACTAGCGCTACTCGGCAACGTTCGAAGATCCCGGGTGGTGCGAGGGAGAAGTTGAGGCGCGTCGAGCCGGTCTACGATCGGCTGACTATGATATCGAGCTTCGTAGCCAAAGATAAGAGACAACGGGAACGTGGTGGCCAGTAGTCTCGGCAAGTCGAGCCGCCACCACCACCGCCCCCGCGCTGCTAGATTATGGAATTCAGGATCAATATCCATGGTGGTAGGTGTGGCGGATGGCAGAGTGTTCCATCTTCGACCGTCCTCTCTCTGCTTATTGGTCGGAGGATCGGTACACGGGTTCAGGCTGGAGAACCTGAAGCCCGTACACCGTTCTGGGTAAACGGGCGGAGCTTGCCGTTTCTCCCCTAGGGCCTAGTGGGGAGAAGCCATCGGGGCTCTCCAGGCAGACAGTCGAATCGTAAATCATGACCAGTCGGTCGCTCGGAGCGCATCGTGACAAACAGGCTGAAAACCATTGGAAAACATTGGACCGGCGATCGATCGCCCCGCGACCGGCCGATCTCTAATTTCGTTTCGACACTGTTATCCGTGGACCTCGCGTGTTGCTGATCGCAGATAGCCCGTACTCGCGTTAGAAACCGCCAGTGAAGTTGCTTCGTATTTATTTAACGACCGCTGCCAGAAAGCTGGGAAAACTGAAATCGTGAAGTTGATGTGAAACGTGTAAAAAATAGTAAAGCGACTGGAGTGATCGATTTGTCCGAGCTGCTGGACGATCGAGGTAGATCGTCGGTTTAATTGACAGCGTTAAATTCCAAAAGAAATAACTATGTGCAGCAACGAGAGTCCACCGCCCGCCAAGGAACCGCTGGCCGTCGGATTGGGTAATCCAATGACAGGTTTCCTACCCGGTCTCGAGCATTATCGTCTACAGTTGTACCATTACGCGATGGCGGAGAGGTTGAGACTGGCCCAGCAGCTGCACCCTCAGCATCCAGGAGTCGGTCACCCGCCGTCGAACACACCGACTCATCTAGGAATGGGACCAGGATTCCCGGCTCCCTTGCCGCTGTACCCGGCGGCGGCGGCAGCGGCTGGATATCCCAGCAGACTGGCTCTCTCCATGGCCCTGTTGCATCCTCATCATCAACGGATACCGGAAGAGCCGAAACCTCAGCACAGTTACATAGGTCTGATCGCCATGGCTATCCTGTCGGCGCCAGATAAGAAGCTGGTGCTGTCAGATATTTACCAACACATCCTCGAACACTACCCCTACTTCAGAACTCGTGGTCCAGGCTGGAGGAACTCGATCAGGCACAATCTGTCATTGAACGACTGTTTCGTGAAGTCCGGCAGAAGTGCAAACGGCAAGGGCCACTACTGGGCCATTCACCCTGCGAATCTCGAAGACTTCCGTCGCGGTGACTTCCGAAGGCGCAAGGCCCAGCGGAAAGTTCGTAGACACATGGGCCTAGCTGTGGACGAGGAACCGGACAGTCCAAGTCCTCCGCCTTTGCCGGCAACCCCGCCACCACCGGCAACCCTAGGACCACCGGTAGCTTCTCAACCTATATCGGGAATCTGGACACCCCATCACCATCACACTCACCATCAACAGCAGCAGCAACCCCAGCAACAACAGCAGACGTTCCAGGGCCAGACTCTACGGCAGTCCTCGTCGTTTCAACCATCGAGAAAGAGGCAATTCGACGTGGCGTCTCTACTCGCGCCCGACGATCAGCATCAAATCGAATCCGACCTAAGGCCAGCTAAGACGAGAAGATTCAGCTGCAGCGAGGACGAGCTGCACGATCTCCAGGAGCCCGACCAAGACGAAGAGGACGTGGACGTTGACGTCGTTGCCGAGACGAACGCTCTTCCGTCGCCTAACACACCATCCGCCAGTCCTGATGCCAAGGTTGTCTCACCAGTCGGACATTGGACCAATCAGGGTATTCAGAACGCCAGTCAACAGATAACCGGGTTGCATCTGCAGAACCATCTGCAGACGAGGAACTACTACGTGCCGGCAACATCCAGTACGGGGCCCAGTGTCTAATGGCGGGTGCCGATCGCGTCGGACTCTTCGCCCTGCGATTTTTTGCGGTTTCGTACGTGGACCGTCGTCCAGGGGACGGTCCAAGATTGTTCGGCCGGTCGTGAAATTTAGATGTGATCAAGTTGATGAACGTTCGACGCACCGAAATGTATATTTTCCCGAGGGGACGATTTTGCGACTCTTTCGTTGGACTTTGGTTCGTTTGATCGTGATATTCGTCTGACACGGGAAACGCTCGTTGGTGCTAACTAGTCGTGCCAAATTTCCAAGTCCGTTCAGTCCCTTCGACTAATGCCAATTCGATTGCTCGTCTTGGAACATTACGGAAATTAACGTAATTGTACAAAGCGATAGTTTTGTTGCTCGAGACAACGCTGTGCAATGTGCTCGACAATTCATTCGTTCGTTTCTTTCGCGCGAAGTTGACTTTCTTTTCGATACAGGATACGAACAACGAATCCCCCGTTTCTCAAGATCCACCGATTTCATCCCGTCGCTTCTGGAATGAGTTCGTCGTTTGTTCGTGTTCGAATCCGATACTTGATTTCACGTATCGTATACTTGAAACACGCGTTAGGAAACGAATTTCTGTGTATTATATAATTATAAATGTATAAGGAACGTATTATTAGGGTGGTCGTAAGAGGTGTACGTGAACGTTAATCTTTTACGAAATATTTTGCGAATCGAATTTCGGACCGAACGTTATATGGTCATTTGGGGGGGATTGTTAGTGAATTTAATTGTAAAGGGTTAACGAACGTTGCGAATGTCTTAAGTACATGTATTTATACGCGATATCGACGAGAGATCGATGTTATTCGTGCCAATCGTGGAATTGTAGGCGCGATATTAAGGAATTCTTGTAAATATATATAGAAAGAAGCTATATAAGGGTAGATGATGTCGCTTGATACATAATTTCATACGTTTCCTGAAGCTATGAAATTGTAATGTGGGGCATTACATCGGACCGAAGATGAACCCGCCTGTTCAAAGTGTAATATAAATCGTTTGAAGGTTTATCGATAGTCTCGTCCCCATTATAATCTATATCGTCTTGAACGATGTAAACGGTGTACGAAGAATTGTGTGCAAGTTCCCGCCCACCCTATGTATGTATGTATGTATGTATATGTACCTATGTATACGTGCCTGCGTATAATTGAAATGTATCACGGTTAAAACACAGACACAGACAGAAAATACAGTCTCACAAGCAAATATGATCACACGAATGTAAGGACACATGTACGCAGATAGATCGTGGTACGACCGTTCGTCAGTAAACGAAGGAAACACGGTTTTTTAAAGATTACCTCACATAAAATGCAAACCTGTATCAAAATCAACCTGTCTCTATTAATTCTCAGCGCGGAACTGCCGCATCTCGATGCAATTGAAGCTGAATAAAGTTTCTGTTCCCATGAAGTTCCATTCTCTTGTCTTTTAACCCGTCCCGTCTAACGCGTAGGTAGGATACAATTGGATGAACAAGTATTATTGTTTGGAAATAATTGATTTGAAATTTATTCAGACTTGAATATATTTATAGATATATTGATATAATTATTCGATGCGTTTGCTTCCTTCGCATGCGCCTTATTCATTTGATTTATGAGTAGAAGAAAAATTCAAAGGACAATCGTTGGTGCAAGATTAAGGTAATATTGTAAAGCAGAATGTATTATTAAAATTAATTATTAATTTACATAAAACAGAGCGCTCTTACCAACGTACCTATGAGTCGCATGCTTTCTATTGCAGTTTATTTTATTGTCATCATCGCGTTCGGCACTTTTGGCGAGAAACGCAAGGAACTCGTCAGTGCTAAAACGGATAATAGGAAATATTTGAATGGCCTGCATTGAGGAGGCTACTTTTTAAAATACTTAAACCAAATAATTCATTTTCACGAATTTGAAGCGATCTAGTAATGTGGGTGATTTTCTTTAAAGCATACCTATTTAAAAAAAAATTAAAGTGATATGTTGCTATACGTTTGCAGGTACGTTTTCCTTTTTTTATAAAATTATTGATCCTTTAGGAACTCAACTGATAAAAAAAAGTATACCAATAATATACATATATTAAAAAGTGCGATCCAGAGCGAGGTTTAAGTAAATACAGGACGCTTTTGCATAATATGCTAAAATGTTTAAATTTCGAGACACTTTAGTAGGGTACATACGTTGTTGCATCACTTTTTGAAATATAAAGTCGCTGAGCCTTGACTAACAATAAGTGTTATCCTCTAATTATGTACCTCGAACAAATGTACATGATTATCTTTACAAAAATTCCAAATTAATTCACTACAGAGTTGCAATATGCAAAGCAGTTGCCATTCTGCAATAAATTAACAGTGAAAACATCAATTGCTGCACTTTAAAGGAATAACAAATCCGAATAGGCCACTATTGTATACTGTTTCGACTGACCATCGCATTAATTTTCTGCTAAGTAAATAAATAATACTAAATAAATTTTTAGAACTATTTATTGCTACATAGAACACACTTTGTGAACAATGAAGTGGAACATTGTTAATAGATACTGTACAGCATTATTAAATATGTACTACTAACTGTAGTAAGAAAAAAGGAGGCTAACAATTACCTTTAAGTGTAAGAAGAAATCCGAGACCCCGTATACGTTTGTTTAAGTCAATTCTGAAATACATAAACGAAACGATTTGCATAATTAATCGAGTTAAATAGCTTCGAAATGTGTTTAGTCGATACTTGATGTTGTTTCCCGATGGGGACAAATCATTAATGATTTCAACTTCTCGATGGAAATGCTTGGTGGCACAAACCGCACACTCTTAACACAAATACCTTCGCTATTTTTTCGCGCCTTCGGATGAAACTCCATGACTCGTGAAAAAATGTTAAAAGTTGACACAAACATTCCACGTACATTTGCCGCTTCGATTGAGACGGCAAGTGGCCGGGAATTTTATTTGTCGTAATAACAAAGATTCCATCGCGCCCATTAGTGAATGCACGCATGAAACCTAGACGATTCTTTATGAATTGTACGCTGCAAAAGAACGAAAGATTATGCAACGCGTGTGGTAATGTATAGGTAAATACGTTGAAGATTGAAAAACACTGTCCAAAACACGGGGACAGTAGGAAAATCTTATTTATTTTTCTTGAAGGAGTAATGAAATAAGCGAATAATATTTGCAGATAAATTTGCATGTAATATCATTTTAATATTCACGAAATAGTATTATTATCTTACTATTATTTGATTGGTTTTTAATAATACCAATTAATAATGTGAAAATGTATAAAATATATGAAAGACAAGAATAAATAGATCTTACACCTATTTGCTATATTACCGAATACGTACAAACGGAAAAAATATCGAGAAAATATAATAAATCTATGGAACTAATAATTCTCAAGTAATCCACAAAAGTAGGAGAACGAAGAATTCTGTCATTAGTAAAAATATGTTTGCATTCACAATGTATCGTCTTTTATCTATCGCTGAGCTAAGTCTGCGTATTTTTCATTTGTATTATACATATGTATATGATGCAACAAAGATAGGCATACTCGGTATGCAACGGCTTCATTACATTTAATTCTCATTTTCTTATATCATCGCTTGAATTTTGTTATTGAACTATTGAGGGTCGCAAGACAATAAAGAGTGCTGTAACGTAAAATGAGACGATCTTTTAACGTTATTGTTGCATTTTTTACACAGTCACCGCCAGTCGATGGCTGTTTTGCTTCTTGTACTGCCAATCGGCAAAATAAATCGCAACGTGCCTCTTACTGATAGTCATGTCAATATGCGAGCTCCATAAGTAGGTGGAAAATCATATTCGAAAATATTTTAGCATACAAATCGGATAGATAGAAGTGGCGCGACAAAAGATTCGTTTGAACCTGCGTCATCGGTTATGCACTCTTAATAATACACCAGAATGCAACAAAAGTAGAACATTGGAACAAGCAGTTTTTAATTCTTCTAGCAAAAGAATACAAATATATTTGAAGTTAAATATTCTTTTTCGATTTTGTGATTCCCTCAGGGTAGACAAATTTATACTTTCTACGTGGGTATATTATTATTATTATTATTTATCGAAGGCTTTTGATGAATCCAAAAGGGGTGGAACAAATAGCACGAAAGAAACAAATGCATAGAAAAATTCTTTTTTGTACCTATATAATCTTTACCTTTATCCATGAATTTTATGAAAATTCGAGATTATTAGTTTAATGTGCATTAAGTTGATATAATCGCGTTTAAAATTGATAAAAATCGATGCTATTTTGCAAGTGTTTGGTAATGATAATGTAACAGCGATATTGGACAGTGCTTAAAGCAGGCTTTCAAGAATATAATCATTTTGTTCGCTTCAGCTTTTAGCTGAGTTTTTGATTTTCACAGTTCGCTATTAAAAGTTTTGCGAACAATTTGGCTGGCGAAATCGTGTTCAAGATACAGCGTTAAAATTCGCAATTAACCGATCCGCGGCGTTCTCGACGTGTTAAATATGAATCTCGGTCGCCATTTGAATTTTACGCGAAATCGAATTCCAACGCTTTTCATAGTTTCCTACTAGTTTGAACTATTTAGAATAATACTCTCCTCACTACAATATCCATACAATTAATTTGACGGATATTGGTATCGGATGAATTTTTTAAACAAAATAAGTGCTGGCACTTCCTGAAAAAATTTTGGTGTACTTGTATGTATTAAAAAAATATGCTTAGGAAGGAATAAATGTCCATCAATTAATAGTGGTCATTAGTACCTACTACTTACATTTCTATTAAACAGATTGATAATTTGTTGATAACATTACTAACTTCCTTTGCATAATAATATAACATTCGTGTTGAATATATGTATACTTACTACGATTACATAAATATTTTTGAAATATATAAATTCTGTTTCAAAAAGTGCAATAAAATGTTTCAATTATACAATTATGCCAGGCGTAATTATTTATTCTCGTATGAAGACATCTGACATTTTATTTTATGATATCTTATGAACAATTTTCATTATACAAGTAGTTATATTATATTTTCCAAACTATACGTATAGGTAGTAACCAGTAATTTCTTTCACGTGAAAATCATGCTTTGCAGATTATTCAAGGCCTTAACACCTGGTTTATGTTTGACGACTGTTGATCTGTTTATAACAAATAATTCTGCCCATAAGTTCTGTCCTAATGGGAAACTCACTTGTTTCGGGCTGTTGCTGGGAAATACATAAGACAAATCCGACGGACCGCTAATCGGATAATCTGTTTTTCTTGGACGTTTCATTGCTATTTCATTCACAAAGGCACGATCATCTCCATTGTGGACGCTCCAACAGACCCTAATATCAGCGTACCGCGAATCTATTAACTCTATGAGACGGTTTCATAATGATTAACAATATTTTTTGGTAAAACTGGGTCAGCACATACTTGCCGAGCATGTTTTGCCTTCATTTGCGATTGGCGCTAAGGAATTTTATTATCGTGTTAAGACAATTCCTGGTTGAGACATATTCTTGAATAAAAACATTAGAAAATATTTATACCTCCGAAAGTAAATCTTTCTTTTATTATCAAATTAATAAATCTACCAAACGAGGAACTAACAAAAGGACACAAAAATTATAGAACAAAGTAGAAAGCATATTTTTCATGACTTACGTCTTAAGGTTTTAAACTCAACGTTTCCATGTTTTTAGCATTGGTTTTGCATATCTGTATTTTTAGTTTTACATAAATAATTATATACGAAACAGTAAACGATTATTTTTAGTTTCAACACAATAACAGGCACATATTTTTCAAAACAAATGCTAATTACAAACTATGAATTCGTTTATATATGTACCTATGTGCATAAACGATAAACTTCAAGTCCAAAAACAGGTAAGGAAAACACGTAAGAAAGTGGAAGCTAAGCCGACAAAATGATCGACTTTTGCACATAAAGTCATTGGTTGTTTCAGGAAATCGGCTGATACTTTCGAATATAACTTTCGCTCAAATATATTCTTTGCCAACTACAATGCAAGATTTGCCGGATTTTGTTACAAAGTGTTCCATTGTCTTTCAATTCATCAAATGAAACCTTAAGTGATCGCATTGCGAGCGTCGACTTAATCCTCAATGGGACGCTGGCACAGAGGAGGGAAACCCTACGATGGAAACGAAAGCAATTTGTTAAATATTGCTTTTGATGGTGGTAAACGACAGGAACACGAGACGGAATGTTGATGTTATTAGGAGCTCGCGGAACTCTCCAAACGCGAGCCAAGTTTTGCAACAGGAAAGTACCAAGAAATTTATCACTATAAATTGGCAATCATGAATAAGGAACATAGATGACAGACTTCTTAAGATTGATTTCTGTTAAATGATTTTAATAGTGAAAGGTGATTTGCACTTTATCGAATCCTTTCTTATAGAAGGTAATCCTCTGTAAACAAATTTTGCAAAGCCGTGATTGATGTTAACAAAACTATATTCGATATTATAAAGCGAATTAATATATTGCAATTTGCTATGAATTGAAAAATCAAGTAAGTTTAATAGTACAATTTCAACATGCAAGTATTTACGTGGAGAATTATGATTTTATAGGAAAAGTAGTTGCTCGTGTATTGGAATATTTCATCAAAATAATAAAGGGATTGAAATATATAATAACTTTTATTACCTATATAAAATACGATATAATACTGCATCAATTTTAATTAGCATATTATCGTTAACAAATGTGTGACGTTGTGTGACGTTAAACATGTGACGAATACTATCCGGAACGCTGAAACAATTTGACGCAAATAATTTATTGAATTGAAAGTATCTCACGATTCTTTCTTCCAAGGTATAGCAAGTGTAAAGTTATCTAAAACTTACTAGACACGTATTTTATACGTCACATTTCATTCCAGGTGATCGAAAAATATTTTTAAGGGATGAAGGTTTTCCACGGCGAGATAGACTGTGTGAAAATTCTTTGCCCCATACATTTGGTACCAGTACCATCTGATCAGCGTTCCCAGAAGGTCCGTCTATGATATTGGATCCCAAACAGGGTGTTAGAAAAACAGCCAGGCCGGTTTCTGCTTGCTCGATAGACCATTCGAGCTATGCAAACGCCGCTTTGGTTTGTTGTTCCAAACCCGCTAAGCGAACTATCGTTCCGAGTTTTCGAATATTTAACAAATAATGACGTAGCAATCCTTCCTATGAAACGAAATCACGAACTTTGAAGATGGATGGAAGGGCAACGTGTTTTCCTTCATGGTAGGTACGTTGTTCAAGATGATGGACTGAAATCATTCTTTACTGTCATTGTAAGAATTCAATCACTATGACATTGGTAAAATTCATTCAACTATTATTGTTCCAACTTATATTTTTTTAAACCTGCTGTTTATTCCCATCGCCATGTATATTAATAACAACCATTGTTACAGTATTGTGAATTCGATTATAACAATTCGGGCAACTATGACGATAAACAGAGGTACAGTGGTGTGCCTGAATTACATTATTCGACACCGTATATCTCGTGAAGAAAGATCTCTATTTAAAAGGCGCAGCTAACATTAAGTTTTCCACGAACATCAAGAAATAAAATTCTTGCACAAAGTTCTCCCTCTTACATCGAACAAATCATGTTCAGACAACTTTGCACGATTGTCAACAGCGACCGAACTAATTGCACACAATATTAGAAACACCAGCAACACTAATTTACCAATCTTTGGGGTTGCGCGCAAACCATTCCCACACTGTCACCCTCTCTGAATACGTAGAAACCTGTATACACATCTACGGTATCTCTTCTTCCATTATACTCGATACAATGCGACATATTCAAATCCCACTTTACTTAAGTCCTACCACCAGTACTTGCCCCGGAAAATTCGAAAACATCCAGAATCCCTTTCCCGGCATCATAAACTTGCTCCCACATCGTGTACCAAAGGAGTTCGCGGCAAACAGGAAGGCGACTGTCAGGCCTGCACCATTTTCACGTCCCTCAAGTGTATACCTCGTTTTTCCTCAATGAAGCGTCTCGAGTTCGCGCAAGATCGCGGGGCACCGATAAAAGCTGGCAAAATCCCTTGGAAATTAACGCTCTTTCGCGATACGTATCGTCGCCGGACGTATTTAGATCAGATTGCCGAATCGACCGCGTCCGTTCACGTTGTTTGCTACACGCTTGCGACGCGTCATGCATATACATGCACATAATCGAACGATGCAGCCGGGGTTGTAGCGAGTGCACGCGTGTGAATCTGGCTACGATACGAACGGGCTGTGTCATAACACCGGATGCACGCGTGTGCACGCGGAGGTGGACACATATTGCACGATCGTAGATGTCGGCGGTACAGGACAACAGAATCGGATCGGTGATCTTGTTACCTCGATAGTTGTTACTCTTCGAATGGATTTGCGGCTGCGCGGATTAGGATCTATGCAGTGGTCCGTTAAGGATGCTCTCTGGTTCACTTCGCGAACGAAGTATGGAAGGCGTAGAATTACGGTGTTCCCCTTTGAAACGTGATTTCGATGGTGCTTGGTTTGATGAATTGTATAAATAAATATGTATTTTGGTAGTTTCTAAGATTACTTATACTTTCAAACTCAACCGTGTTCTCACAAGTATTAATCATTTCTTCGCGTAGCCATCTCTAACGAAAGCTTCAGCTGTTTCAATGTGCGTACAGGTGCTTTACTATATTGCACATAAAATTTGCCCTCATTGATTCAATTCGTACAAATTTCCAAATGGTGCAGGTCAAACTTATAATCCATGGGGACGTCTACAATCGTGGACGTGTAATGTCTAAAACGACCAAGATCAAACAACATGAAACATAAAAAGACATCGAAACTAGCGGGGCTAAAAAGATGATCACTCAAAAGGATCTGCACAGTCGATTGAAAAATAATGTAGTAGCCCAAACTCCTATTTAGTTAAAACATAAACAAAACCTCGAACTTCGATTTTCCCACTAAATTTGAATAAAATCGCCCACGCCAGTTGCACGAGACTTCCCGCGCAGATATCCTGAGTGCACACGCTTTTCCGTGAGACACGAGCTCGAGGATCGTCGGTCAACACTTTTGTTCCGCGATGCGCAGGTAAAATATTAGCCGATCCTTAGACCGGCGGATCGAACACGTAAAATAGGATCTCCCTAGTCGTTGGCCGCAGGCCGAGGGTCTTTGGAATGCTGGCGTGAACGCGACCAACCGTCCTCACCTTTCTCTTCTGCCTGTGTCAGGTGTTACGCGTAATTCCACCGCCTAATAATCCATTTATAGCGGCCATTGTCAGGGCTGGGTGCCCCGCGATGTATTTTTAGGATCGACCCGCTCGAGGATCGGCAAATAGATCGTGATTTGGGAATCGGGAGCGGCGCGGTACATTCATCTGCCTACTTGCGCGTTTCCGGTGCACAAGGGCCTCTATGTTGAACGCGTTACAAAGGATCGTCGTTCTAATAACGATCTGTGGAAGCGAAAATGGGGAGACGAATGTAAACGACAGCGGCGCGAAGGAAAAATATAGAAAGGGCAGGGCTGATGGTTAAACATTTGGCACTTTGTGATTCGATAGGTTCTTGAGTAGGACTGTCATTTCTCTGGGCGATGAAACGGAGTTTCCGTTGTGATACATACATGAAAGGTGATGGATATTAGCAACTTCGTTTCTCCGTTAGCTTTGGAACTGCGATTGGCTTGATTGTTATTAGATCTGGTTGGTCTACGTTCATTAACGTTTTTGTCACAACATTATGGGATTGACTTTTTTGTTTAGATCTTGTTGATGCAGACTACCGGTTCTAATCAGATAGACTAGTGTTTAAACAGATATGATGAATAATAAATTTTGTTACATAGAAGGACTAACTTCTTAAATATTAAATAGAAATAAAATATGAGTTAAACATGTTTAAGAACATTCAATCGTAAGGAAAGTGACGAGAAGTGAAAGTCCGAAGCATTCCGAAGAAAAGAAAACACACGATTCGGTTGCCAATGAAGAAATCAAAAACCGTACGACACGAAGTGGAATGGTACGGAAGAAAATGACGGGAAGTAATCGACAGTTAAAGCAACAATCTCTCACGTTTACATTCATCGCTGTCGAATCACAATATTGTTAATTGGATGCGTTCACGTGTGCCGCGGTCGCTTTTGTCGCGTACAAGCATTAACGCTCGAATTTCGCGCAATTATTTTTCCTCGAGAGTGATTCCGTTGCCTCGATACCTCCGAACAATCGCTTCGTTCCAGACTTCCGACAGAATCGCACGGGGAGTCGTAGCTGAACCCCGCGGCGACGACAGCTGCTCCACGAATATTTCTTCCTCGCGAGATACAAATACGCCAAACGTCGCGACAATGGGGCGAAAAACATTTCAAGAAGTCGCTGCCACGACTGTTACAAACCACTTTATTATCGCTCGGTCATCTCGAAGTAATTTCGCCCAGCGGATCAAATCCCGTTTCTCGTTCGCCGAAGGCTGCTCGAATAAACGAGCAGCTACTGTGAATCCGATTTTTGGATTCCAGATGAAAGGAAAAGAAGTAAATATATTTGAATTGTGTTCAATGTCGGAAAGAGTGCTTAAATATTTAGATTATATGTAGGTGTATTGTTATATTTTTGTGCTTTCTTTGCGTGGAATCAGAACTGTGTTTAGGTTCAAATAATATTTTCAGCCGTATGACTCGAATATTTTGTAGTTGTATTAATATGAGATATTATTGGGCAATTAGGCTAGTTCACTATCGGGTCAATCTTGTCAGTGCAGTGACAATGATGATCCTTTTCTCAGATAAAATATTTGGTGTTTATAGAAATAATGGAAAAGATTCTGTGCACAGTGTGATAAACTTTTGAAAGGTGCAACAGAATTGAGTACGAGTACTAGCTGTTTTGTTACACGGTTGCGTGAACATTCGCGCGTAATAATCTCTATTTTCACAAGCCGTTGCTATACCGAGGCTAGCCATAATGTGATAACAATAGTTCCATGCTAAATTTCCTCCGTACGTGGAAAATAGGGTGCGGCAATGGCGCTGCGCGAAACTGCGTACATTAACTTACAGTCACGAATTTTATCGCCCGCATGATTCATCTAGGAAGCATTACAGCACTACGGACGTCGCGAAATAATAACAAACGCTTTGCTTTTAAATTTAATTTTGTACGAAACTGCATCACAAAATTCAAGTAAAAATTCTACTTTTTTAGATAGAAATAAAAAACGTAACTATCTGCGTTTGTAACTTGGTTCCAAAGTACAATTATACCAAGTCGTTGAATCGCAATGAAAAATAGAATATACTCCATATATGTTCGACTGGACACTTTTACAATAGACCCTGTGCAGTATCTTGAAAAATATTTATTAATTACACATACTGCACAACAATTAACACTAGAACTACCGACAGATTTTGGTACCATTTAGATAGCATACGTTAGACAGATTAAGACCACGAAAGTCGTTGAAGGAACATTTAATGGAGATATACAATTGTCATCCTGTCTTATTAAAAGTCATCATTAATTGCTATAATCTGTAAATCTGTGTTAAGGTTGAATCTGTAACTTAATATTACCCGAAGACAATTTTCAAGAACTAATGTGAAATCACTCGTTAGTTATTAGGTTTAGGGCTAATGAAGATCAATACTTTTTTACTCAGAATTCGACATTCTTCCATATTTTGGTAGAAAAAATATACTATTCCATTTAAAAAAAACAAAGTTGACCTTCAAATCTCCGAAACGCTTCTACCTATACAAAAGATAAATACGCTACATAATGTATCTTTGCAAACCATGCAACTTTTGTATACAAAACTTTTTCGCACAACGCATATTTTGGAAGTTATGGAGGTGTGCAAGTTGCGTGGACCACCCTGTATATTAATCATTTAAGCAAAAAATCTGAAACAAGTCAGTTTAACTTGCTTGGTAGTTCTAGTGTTAAGGGAATGGAAACAGAGAAATCACCATAAAGTAAGAATAAAATACCCCAAGCCAATAACATACAGTGAACAAATACATAACAACACATTAAGCGCTCTGTTATAAAGGATACCACAATTCGTACACATTGCCCAATTCAGAAACACAAAACTGTAGCCCCCGTAGGGGATGCATTAACGCTATAACAATAGGTGACATAAAGGTTTCCGGAATTTGAAAACCGGTCGTCATCCGGGCGTGTGACGTGCATCCTCTGTTAAAAGTTCCGCACAGGATACATGGGCAACGCATTGGCGCGTCATCGACAAATTCGAATTGAACGCGGCCATTGATTGATTCCAGCGATCCAACACCGGGTACAAATAAATAAACGGCGGCGATCTCCCTTCGGACTCCGAATAGAAAATAGCCGAATTCTCGCAAAACGCGACGCCGTTTCATAATACGGATGTCGCTGGAAAATATTTGCTAACAGAGACCGGTGTATAACGGTACCTGTCCACGTGGAGATTTAGCGAAATTTCATTGTCCCGTTGTCGCTGCTGAAACGAGTTAATTTCATTAGAATATTGGACGATTTGACATATTTGAGGCGATTGATTGTCGAATTTTTTTTTTACACGAGTTGCTGTTATTCTTTTTAGGGCAAGTTTGTCCTTTTTTTATTGGGGCGATATATTAAAATAATGATGATCTTTATACGATTGAAGACAGAGAAAGTGTTTCCTGTTCAAACGTTTAGAAGAAAAGGTAAGTTGTCTGCCATTGGTATCCACTTTTTCATTTTAATCCGAACAATTGTTTTACCTTAGCAACATATAATTAGTAAAATTGTAAAACAGAAATGCTGTTATCTGTAGTTTCTGTAGTACGAAGAGCAACCCCATACAAAACACCTCTTCAGTACTCCACAACTTCTCACCACCTAAATTCATACCCTAACACTTTCGTCACGCGTGCCGGTAAAAATCAACGACACGCGACCCCCTTTCAGCACAAAATAATGATACATTGAACAGCATCAAAACTCTATTCGCAGTGACAAGGAATCATGAAAGCAGTGGTTCGAATTTTCCTCCATGGCGGCGGTCACAGGAAGTGGGCACTCGTGAGGTATTCGAGGACACTCGATTGGCCACCGTACTTAAGGGTGTAACCGAGCGCATGATCGAACCGCGGCCGTTCTTCCTCGAGGACTCTACTCTGTCGACCAGGCGAATAAATCGGAAACAAATTCGACGTGGAAGGGCCTGTGCGCCGCGAGGGCCACCGGCAGGGATTGTCTCGTGCGACATAATGACATTCGACCGTGCGTGAAGCTGCCTTGCTGGATTCAAAGTGGCCCGTGGAAAGCGTCTCGAGAGGGCAACACGCCGCAGCCCGATTGTCCCGAACACCGTTTCTATGCAGCCTGAATTTCGATTTCCCGTAAACACCCCAGTGTATTAAGACGCCTACGTGTTCTGGCGCTGCATTATGTCGGACATTCGAGGAACGAGGGGGCACACAGCGATGGATGAAAGTCTATGTGCGGCAAGCATGTTGAACCGGAGCAAACGTCTGGCGAAATTTTTTTGTAATCTAGATTTGGCAGTATTAGAGTTGCGTTGAGATTTGTTTGCCTCCTTGCAGTTGCACAGCATTAGAATCGAATTAAGTTATGATTTTCGTGTGACGCGAATCGATTTTTGTGCCGAGGAAGCCCAAACTTTCCGGTTATAGTTATTACTAATTGTACTTGGCAAAATGATGTAATTTTTGTGAACACGATGAAACGCGACGTATCAAAGATGACAAAGACAGAATATTTTGTACTGCTTGACCGCAAACAGCTTGTACAATTTCACGAACTCATGAAAATTTCTACGAATATAAATACGAAGTTTTCATTATTTTTTTATAGTACAATAGAAATATGTGTGTTCCATGTGCGATGGGGTTTAGAATACTTTTTGTCGCCATTGCAGTATGTTTTGGTGTCACGATAATTAAGATGGATGACAAGACAGGATAGGAAACACAAGTATCATTCATATGTGCGTGACACACAAGCTAAAACGTTCTACACGGCGTGGACTATCGGCGAAGCATGATAGTTACGGTAGATAAGACTTTCATTAGTGTATAAAGATATTGTTTAATGCATTGATCAAATACGGTAGATGCGGCCGAAGATCAAAGTGTCAGATGCTGAATCAGCTCAATCGTTGTTTTTCTATGAAAATAAGTAGCTACGTATTGAATTAGTAACGCGTCCACTGTTAAAAGGTGTTTCTCAAAATGATCAGTACAGAAACCAAACAGTTGAACTACTAGGAAGAATATTCACATAAGCAGTAGTTTAAAACAGCGGAGGTATATACATACATTAATTAACGTCTTAAAGACATTAATATACAATTATTTTTAAATGTATAAAAATTAAATGTATAAATGTAATTATTTTTAAATTTAGAATGCATATTTATTCTAATACGGCAAGAATTTCTTGCTAGCGAAAAATGGAAAAGAAAACTTTAATGATACAGTAGGACACGGATACCTTTTAGATACGAATCTAATTTCTTGCATGTACGCGTTCCAAATATTAAAAGCAATTCGAATCCGCTATCGCACATTCCGCATAAAAAATTGTATTAATAACAACTAATGAAATTGACCAAGAACTAATAGTTTACATATTTGTACGTTAAATAATGAGAAATTTCACGCTGATAGTGCTTCCCATATAATTAAACGAAAACAATTCTACCCCAAGCTATTCTCTAATTGTAAGTAAATCAAAATCAGAAGACATTGTGCAATCATTGACAAACGATTATTCAATGAAACAACAGCCACGAATTCATTAATAAAATCACCGTTCCATCCACAATACCAAACGAAAACCCGTTCTATCCACAAACCACTCGATTCCGTACACAGCAGAGAACGATTAACCTCGCGACACAAGTCGAAGCCAAGAAACCGTTCTCGCAATCGGCGAAAGAGTTCCGAACTCGGGCTCGCTGTGCTCGCTGCTCGAGACGTTTCAAAAATCGAGCGAAAAACGAGGATGCCACTTGTACGAGATATATATGCACACACTACATATACTAGAAGGGGCGCGCTGCATTTGCCCCCTGTGTTTGCCGTGCGGCTCCCGGTAGCCATGCAATCGAGGTGTCTTCCACGGTATTTCTTTACACACGCACGGCTTTCTTTGCCCCTCGAGCGTGTACTTTTCCACGCGTTCACCAGGACGAGAGGTCGAACGCAACCGCGTGGCCGGCTAATGGACGCCACTCGAGACCACTTTGGCCGCGGCAAACATCGACGACGTTTCTTGAAAACCCATCCGCGACTCTTGCCTCTTCTTACCTTCTTCTCTGCCCCCTCACCAGCCCCTTCGTTTCCTGCCCCTTGAACCGAAAACGCTTCACGGTTATTCCGTAATCTGGCTGTTTCGACCGATAGTACAAGCCTGATCTATCGGTCGACGACGACCACAACTTCGTTTGATGTGGCGCTGCGACGAGAAGTATGTATGCTGGTCCTTTTTCTTCTTCTTCCTCGTTAGGGAGACGGGACGATTTTGGATGGTTGGATGGTAGATGGAAGTGCGAATTTTTTAGAATCGTTCCGCTGTTGTTCTCTGCGTTCGTTTCAGAGGTAGTAGACCACAAGGCAAACGAGATATCGATTCTGTTATAATCAACGCATTGGTTGTCGAGTTTTTATTGTCAAAATAATCCACTCGTTCACTCCGGGAATTAATAGTCAACTCTGACGCGTGTTACTTGCTTCTCTACACGAAAGCTGCAATCGGATAACAAAAATTGCGAATAATTTGTTTATGCTGTTCACCTGCGTCTACTTTTGGTGCTACAAAGTTCAACCCTTCGGACAGAATCTTGTAACGCGTCAAGTTTCTAAACTTCGATCGGTGTACAATTGCGGGGATAATATATAACGATGGACCGCTAATTTTGCCAGGTTGCCCCAGACGAAACTAGATATGTAGTCCGATTCCGAATCGAGGTGCCGATCGTGTCCCATGGGAAGATGGTTGCCGGGCCTTCGGGCAATATTTTACCCCCTGCTCTCTGGGGACAGGCTGAGCAACGAGCATTTAGCTCGCTAATACGCGTATTACAGCAGTCTTGCTACTTTGTGCCCTGAGCCATTCTTTGAACCTGCTCGCTTCTGCTATATAGAATTAACCCCTTCAGAAGCTTAAGTCGTTTCTCTCGTTTACGGAGACGCGACGCGATGCGTGTATTACACACATGATCGTGTATATTTAATGAGGAATCACTTTTTGGAATGCGACAAGTAATGATAGATTTGTATTTTTTTAGAATACACATATACTATGGAGCTGGAATATTTGTTGCATATCTATTATTCGAAGCTCGATGAGGCAGAAATTATTGCATCATAAATGTCTGGGTAATGCAACGAACGTTCTTGGTATTATTGAGTGAGATACAGGCGACTTGAGAATATTTATTTTTTTCATTTGGAACCGCGATTGTCATAATTTGATTTTAATACGTATTTACTGCGAATATGTGTGTCGGTAATTTTCGGACAATCACATTTTGTCATTTTTTATACAGCTATGATTATCATGCCTTACATAAACTTTGTAAATGTACCACAAATAAGAAATTTCGGGACAAAATTTAATACATCCACGGAACACGAACATAAAATAAACAATATAGAATATTCAAAAGTTTCGGTTTACTAGCCTAACGTTTTATTAAGGTGTCCACACAGTAGTTCTAAGATAATTTATTTTGAGCGCGGGGAATACAATAATTTGAGTAATGCATCAGGTGTTCTGAATTGTAATATTCTCTTCTCGCTTTTGGGTCAACTAAATCCAAATTTGCATACAAAGAACAAGTATACTTTAAGCGTGTCTATATCGGGAAAAGATGTTTAAGTGTTATCGAATATAATGCAATTCACTTAGATCAGATTTCCCGCATGGCATTTCTCGATCGATACTGATTGCCCGCTGTTGCACAAGGCATAATTAACCAATCCGATGTCATTGTGCCGTCACAGGAGAATAGTGTTCCATGTGATACTCGAAATCTTATGAACGATGCTCATTAATTCGACGGAACGTAATCATGGCTGCAATAATCTCTTGCGTCACACGACTTGTGCCTATAGGTTTTAATCGTATGTTTCTTGTATGTTTAAAAATTGGAGACAGTGTCAGGATGGTGAATGTAACGGTAGTTCATTAATTGATCAGCTTTATTTATTTAGCATTTACTAAGCAGAGCTGTGTGAAACAAAAAATAGTTTCTGTCATTATTAAAAGTATCTCCGCGGACTTGAATTCTGTTTGAAACGTAACGATATAAATGAATTTAACGGGAAAGATTAACAGCATAACTGTATGACACTTCCCATGAAACATTGAAGCCTCTATGCATTAATGAAATTAATATTGCAAACACGCGCAACTGCTTTCTAATATATTTTAATAAAATTCCATTTCCATTATGAATCGTCGACAACGTAATCAATCGCATCGTGTCAATTGCAATACGTATTCTTATACCGCACAAGTCTTTAGAAATGTCTCTCGTTATCTTGTTAAATATTCTTAGGCCGTCCGTGCGTATTTCATATCGTTAATAATACAACGGAATCGCGATTACGTGTCCCCTAAAGTTCACGATCCTTTTACATTTACCGTACAACCATCTATCACACTTTCTTCCGTTCTTGAGTGAAACGTCACTAGTCACCGTGTCCTAACGAAGCAGCATATCACACCTGCCGCAGATGTAACGATCGTCCTTTCTCTCATACGTGAAGTGACATTTACCGGTGTCACAATTAATAGTGGTATGTAGGTAATTAATAATAACGATATTCATAGCATCGAAACATCAGAGACACTCGCGGTTCTTCGATCTTCTTCACCTCCCTCTACCACCCCTGAAAAAAGAATGAAATAAAAAAAAAAAGAATCTAATGAGCTTATTCAACGTCACAGGTCCTGTAATTACCCGCAGGCTGGCGTGCACCAGGAAACTGTAACCCTCCTCTAGCGATTAGCAGTCCCTCGGTGATTACCAAGTTAGCTTAAATAGGGTATAGTGTTTAGGGAGAGTCTACGTGGACCCAATGCTAATCACCGCAACTGTGTAAGGACATACGAGCGCGAGGACCTTTTCGAAGGGGTCCTGTCGGCGGTTTCGCTATTGTTTCCGTGCAACACGTTCAGGCATAGAGTGGTTCGGCAGAAATAAAGGATACGCTGAATTCGAACCGAGTTGAATTCAACCGGTTCCGTCCCTATCGCGTTTGGCTGGGTTGGGGTAATTCGAATGATCCGATGTTTGAACGTGATTGTTGATTCGCGAGTGGTAGAGATAGAATTCTTATACATATATATGTTTACCTTTACGTTTACATGAATTCTATTGCATACTATACTTATACGTTAATGCTTAACAGTGTTATATTTATTCGCACGTTTCAACATTATATATTTAAATCTTTGTTTCCCTTCGTATCTGATAGCGTTATGTTTAAGGGTACAGGGGATGTCCAATATTTGCGGTCAACGCTTTTCACCATCGCAAGACCCAAAATGGAGAATGAGCGGTTTATTTTGGATTATTAATCGTGTAAAAATGTCAATCTATAATTACACTGTATTAACTTCTAACGTGTGCTCTAGAGTCTAGAGTATTAATTTTGAAAAATATTAACTGCCGTCCGTACATGTTATCGTAAACAATCAATGAAACTTATTCCACTAAAATAATATCATTACAGAAACAGACTACCGGATCGTTATGCCCTCGATATCTCCCATAGCACATTAAAAACCGACTACAACGGTAACTCATCGAAATCGTGTAGCCAGCACGAAACCAACATTCATTTACCATATAAAAATAACGAGAATCAAACACATACCGCATAGCAATGCACAAGGCGTCACGGCGCAACGACGTCCCCGTCATCGACGATGGCACGCTCGTTGCTGTCGCGTATATCCCCTTAGAAATTCCGTTCACGTGCAAGATGGCGGCTGTAGTTTGCTCCCGGCTTGTACCACCCCTGCCTCTGTCTCCCGTTTCATCCCGTTTCGTCCTCTTCCCTCTATCTCCCCCCTCCGTCCCTTCGTCGATCGTCCGTCTTCTTTCCGACGGCCTTGCCCTTTGCAAGACGGGACTGGGGATGATTCCACGATGACACGGCGCGTTCCGTCGCGACGCCTGTGTCGGTTAAGCGTCCCAACAGTTTACGACGACATGCCCATTACACCAGGTCGTGCTTTTCGCGGAACGAGTCGTCGTCGGGTTGAAAGTACGTAGCACGATGGGAGACCCTCGGTGGCTCGGTAGCTCCGCCACCACCATCAGTCCGACCTATTTGCTGGTCTTTGGAAAATAAACGCTCACGGATGCGCCCCTGCATACTAATTTCACCTCGGAATCGGTCGCGATTACCGGGACAGTCGGGCGGACCGTCGATTTCTCTCGACGAGGGTCGCGAAAGTTGGAACAATAAGAATTTTATTGGTGGATTCAGGGTGTTGGTATTAGGTATACATATCACGGGATAATTTCATCGAAATTTGTTTGGCTTTTATTGTATTGTACGACTGGGCTTTCAATAATTATGAACAAAGGTGTTCGTTTACTTTTTCTTTATTCGGGGATAATTGTGGGGGCGATGTGTTAAACGTTAGACGCGTTGGATTACCATTATAGAAGATATGTCTGTAGACATTTTTCGATATTTTGTACGAGATTTGACGTTGTTAACTGTCACGTTGTTTTTAGATAATTATTAGTAATTATATTGATTATAATATCTTGTTGCTCTGTGACGGTTACAAACAAAGGAAATACTACGTTATTCGAAATCCACACTTTCGTGTGCACCGACTAACTACATGGGTTAGATGCATTAGCGTGCATTATGTAGCGAATTTATGAACAAGTTTTGGAGGGTGGCCCTGTTGGACTTTCTATTCGGGTCGTGTGTGTACACCATCAGCGGCCCACATAAGCTTGACAATTTTAGTCTCTAATAAATTTAAAATGTACCATGTATAACTAGCGAAATCGGGAGGGGGTGAACAGCACGAGAACGAAATGAATAAAGTCACTAAAATTATTGAAAGCGGGGAGAACAGCCGAAGTAGGATTGCGTGCTTCGAACACGCGCATCTGATATTAAAAAAACGTTCCTGATGAGTGATTCAAATTCACCCCACTCCATTACCTCGAAACTTACACCACTTTTACACGGTGCTCTAAGATTATGTAGAAAATTGCCTGAATAACTCACAACGACAGGTCGTGAACGGTCAGACTTCAATTTTAATGAAACTTTGCAGGCTTGAAGAACTGTCGAGAATATTAAATACATATTTTTTTTGAACTGAGGTAACTCAAGTTTAAGAGGTGAAACTGCCCTCAAAAGGTAAACCCCGAAAGTGCTATCCCAGAAACGATTGGAGATAGAACAAAATTTTTAAAATAAAAATTACATGGTTTCTAATGTCTCGAAAGAAAATACTACAAAAATTTGTCTATCTCGAACCATTTCCAAAATAACACTTTGGGGGTTCAACTTTGGAGGGTGGTATCACCTCGTAAACTTGAGTTACCGCAGCTAAGAAAAATACGTATCTAACATTTTGGACTGTTTTTCAAGCCTGCAAAGTTTTATTAAAATCGGAGTCTGACCGTTCGCGACCTTTCCTTGTCAGCCAGCCAAATAACTTTATAATGAATAAAACAAAAAAGGACACCGACGGAAAATCTTTCTAAATATTCCTACTATTTGTACACGATTTTCCAAATATTCGCGCGAAATTTGCGCGAGCGACCGCGCAACCTTGAATAATAACCGCAGAGGTATGTCAATTAGTTGACACAAATTTGGTAGTCAGAATCGGAGATTCCCGGGTTTCGAGGGGACTCACCGAAATCCCTGAAAATCGTCGAGTGGACGGACGTCCAAGTTTTTGTAAACGATGCGGCAGCACGCTGTGTGCCGAGCGCACGTATACGGACCTGCGCCCGGTAATGCACGCATACAATTTCGTTTGGCCTCTTGTTAAACTTTCTGGGAACGGGTTAAAGAGCAATGGGCATGGCGAAATGGTTCACGTAGCGCGTGCACGCGGCCGCGGACCGAAAATATGACGGTGTGTGCACGTGGATACACAAGCACGTCCGAAATGGCCCGTTTGTCGTTTTCGTCGTTGCTACCGCCGCGTAATGGAGTGTCCACACTTCAGGCTTCGTGACTTGCTCCACAGGTATATAAAGAAACATTATCAGCGGCCTTTGCTTGCCTGCTTGACGTTGGTGGACGTTTTTGTTTTAAAGTGGAGTGGTTAAAACTTTTCTTTTGCTGTGGACCTTTACGTATGACATTATTGTGAAAGGGTTTCGCGGGATTCCACTATTTTATTTAATGGAGGTAATTGCGACTGTGTGATACAAATAATGCAATTAATTAAATGAACTTGAAAGGAAGTCAATAGATATGTTTCAAAGAATAGAAGGTTGCATTGTGTATTGTGATTAATTGTAATAATTAATAGTAGATATAATTCATTTATTCGTTTTAATGGATTCAATAGAACTAGCTGATAAAAATATGACACGCTGGAAAAATGCATTGAATATTTTTTCAACGAGAATGGTCAATTACAAATTTATAGTAATGCCTCCAATATTACTGTTTACGCGTTCTTTTTTCAACTGTTCGCGTTCTCGTTATTTTGGAACATTATTTTTCACCCTACAATCGTTTCTCTCTTTATTACTATCGTCCCAGATTGTAGCCAATATTACATGGCCCGACCTAATCTTTATTTCTATTTCTTTATTATTATTTTCTCTTTCTCACACTTGATACTAGACCCTACTCAGAGAATTGTGTTTAGAAACTCTGTTACGAAATTGTACAGCGTTGTACATACAGTGGCGCAGTTTTACGTGGCTGCCTATGTTAACGCGTGAAAAGCGGAAGCAAAGAGATTAGATTCAGCTTCTTGTCGCAGCTTTAAGAAGGATCAGCGTTGACGGAGCTAACGAAGCGTAAGAACCACTAAGGAGATCTCGCACGGTCCTTAAAAGTAATCCCAAGGCTTGGCACGCTGAAAGGAACTGTCGCTGTACTGAAAGAATGGTAGAACGGTGAGAACATTTACACGAATCAGGAAATCTGATGTGGGAACCAGAGAACGTCGAGGTAGTTGTTTGTTGTACAGATAAATAGACTACTCCTCAGGTAGTCATTAATCCGTTGTTATATGTACGCATAGATTCTGTTTCAAGTTAAAATGGAAGTCTCCTTCTCGCACAGTTGCATTGTGGGCATCAGAAAAATTGTGATCCACACATACATATGTATCTACGATATACATCAAAGTGATCGAAAATGAATATTGTAGACTTTCTGATATCAATTCATTTCTCATTGTATACAAACATTTATTTTGCAAGCCGTTCGATGTCAACTCCACTATTTCTTAAACTGGAAATATTAACTTTATTTCGTGTATTATAAAAGATGATGTACTTCTTATTTTTTATCAAGTCGAAGCTTCGAATAAATTTGTCAAACATTTCTTAATTGTTTGGTTCCAATGATTTCAGTAATCCGTTTCCTAGTCAATACTGAAATATCGAAGAGTCTTATAATGTTACAGGATCAATAATTCACAAGCGTATAATAGCTTGGAACGAAACTATTTTAAAAGTTGCACACCCCTCTCAATGATTACACCATACCTCCATTGTCCACATAGAATTAATTCATTCTTGTACAAGGACTCGATGTCTCATTCTCGATGAATAGCACACGGTATTGTTGACGTTTCGATTTGCGCATGTAAGGTAAGTACAGGGTGATCGACAAAGAGTGACTTCGGTACCTCGTGAGCTTGAGATGCGAATCATGGTTTGTTAGTTAAATAAACATCGGAGAGTTGCCCAGCGTTCGACAACATCGACTCCATTGTTACGAATCACACTACGTTCTCGACGACGAAGCGCCGCAAAACATCTTAACGACCATTGATATCGTTTTTCCTCGGGTAAGAATTTTTAACAGATCTTTTAAGGAACCATATCTGGAGTAAAAGGCATTGCCGAGTGTATGTTGTGAGTAAAAGACTGCGATAACGCGTGTGAAAATAATTCTGCACTCAACACGAGAATAATTTTATTTTGTATAATGAAGGGTGCGTAATATTTTGGATCACACTTGAACTAACGCCTCCCCAATTACCCTCTTCTAAAAACGAATTCTTCTTAACTTCAAAAAATATTTCTCGCGTCTCTAAGGAAAGCTAGCATCACCCAAAACACCCTCGATCGGAAGACATAATTATAATTTCGTCTTCTACAATTCCACAGCTAATAACGGACGATCGACTAGTGGCATTCGGCGAAGATCGAAATAATAAAAAAAAGCTGGGTAATATAATAATTATACATCGTAAATGATAGCAACGGTCGACGGAGGGCGCATTCTGATTGATCTAGGCAACGTTCAATAATTGTCGAATCACCGACAACATTGTTCCGTTGTTATTTTTATCCGAAACGAAACACAAGCACACGACGGATTTACGGACGGTCCGTTGGTATTTCTAGACGGCGTATCTCCATTGTGAACGTCTAAAAAGCGGGCTTATATCAGTGTCAGATCGGTGGCCGGGCACAATGGAACGAAAAGAAAATTTCAACTAATTCGTCGAGATGGAACCCACTCGGTTGGGTAATTTCGCGCGATGAGTCGGACGGTTCTGCTTGGTTTCGAAATGGTACTTCATCCTCGTCTGTATGCTTCTTTCTTCAGTGGTTCCTCGCCTCTGATTGTGAGAGAAACTGTCTCTCTGTATAAAGACGTAAACACCACTCGAAATAATTCTCGTTGTTTCGACTGGGCCCTCGAAATTGACTCGCATTTTGGATGTGCGGCGATGCAGGTAGTTTTGCTTGTTCCAACTGGTTGTAGAATTTTGATCGATTCGTTGTTTGAAATGGGTCAACCTGGGCCAATGTATCATTATTCACGTGGACGTGCGCAACGTTTATATTGTCCTGTGATTGATTATTTTTGTTCTTCAATATATTATCATTCAAAAGATATTATTACAAATGTATTTTAAGGGCGCGTACGCCGGCTATCAATAAATACATACTAACAAAGCACAATTCACTGCATTCATTAACGAACACATGAAGTCTTGGAAAATAAACATTTTAGTAATATATTACTCAATTATTTTGGTCGAAGCGTTTAATTTCATATTACGATTATAATTATGATGCTAATTGAAACTGGACGACTAATGTATTTCATCGCGAATCATATTAAATTTATATACCGCGAAAACGGATTCATCAGATTCCTTTAAAGTAACCAAATATTGCATAACAATTAATTTCTACTAGAAACAAATGCATTTATAAATTGAACGAAGTGTAATTACTTGAAACTGTAAATAAAATTTCAACAAATGAAAAGATGAATGGATTTAAGGGACAATGGGTTTATACAATCGATCCGCTGGCCGTGGGGAAAATCGAGCGTTTTAATTAATGATTCGAATTATTCCAACAATAAAGATATGCATGCTCGCGAGGAATGGCGGGTTCTATATATCAAATATCCTTTATGCATGAAGAATAATGCGTGTTCAATATTAAAGTCTGCACCACTCTCAGGAATTTGTCATTCCGTTTCTTTTGTGGCCGACGAGGAACGAAAAAAACATTGCTGTCGCAGGGAGAAAGGGAGAGAGATAAAAAAAATTGCACAGCGTAAGTGAACGCCCACGCGCGTATTATCGACTATACTTGCAGCAGCCGACCGCGAATTCGCCTGGTTCGTCAAATGCAGCCATACGTCGTCGCGGTTTTAATCAACGCCGCTGCAAATCCCCTCGACGTCGGCTCTTTCATTTTTTTTTTGTTCCTGTTTCATTCGTCCATCGGTCGCCTCCCCCATTTCTCCTTCACTTTTTTTCGACCGTCGTTAATGCTTTTTTTTCAAATTTCATTAGCGAACAGCAGGTGGATTACGCGGGCAGATCCCTCTTCGGGATTATCAAGGCTTGGAAAAACTGCGAGCAAATGCGAAAAATATGCGGACGAACGACAGGTGTGTTGGAGTAAGAGGAATACAGGCACCGATATGACTGAAGGGAATGTGTAATACAATGCAGTGTCTGTGGAGTTGCAACGCGAAATGCGGAGAATCTTTTACACCAGTTAGGTAGTTCCAATTTTGAACCTCTTTTAAGAGACGTAGAGAAATGGGAAGGCGGTTTGGGAGAAATTAATACTAGAAATGTTGATAAAAAAATGGGGAATATAAAATTGTATCGCGATGATTAATTATTTTTCAATTACTTTGTTATATTATATAAGTTGATCGATAAGGAAACATTCACTCAACAGAATTCGCAAAACGTGTAGTTTGAAGAGAAATAGATAAATCAAGAGTCTCGAACGCTGAACTAGAGTAATCATCGAATGTTGGAATGCCAATTAAAAGCACAAGGGACCATAAAGTGATTGAACACTAAATTTGTCCAAAGCAAATACAATATATAAATCCCTTTACCATCCAACGACCAATTTCCACCAACGAAGGCAAGCTTCTCAAAAAATCATTCTCAATCATTGCAACCAACGTGACAGCCCTTCGGTCCTCGATGAAAACGAAGAACGAAAAAGGGGTTGAATGGCTCAACAACGATTTTCCGGAGCTTTTTTCGTTTCCCACTCGGCAGAGACGTAAATATGGCCGGCGAAGTTTCATCCCCCTTTGTGTCCCGGGGGCAGCGGCCCCGCCCAGCTTGCTATTCCAACCCTCGGCAAAAATAAAGGAACAAACGCCGCGGCACGCAATCGTCGAAACATTTTTGACGCTGGCGTTCGCTCACGAGGGGCCGTGAACGAAGAAGGGAGACACGAGCGTTCGAGAAGCGACAGAATCGATGTGCAAAGGAAGGACGGCGAAGAGTGTGGAAAAATCGTTGGGCAAAAGAGATGAAACTAACGGCAGGACAAACGGGAAGGTGAAAGGGTGAAATTCTTGGAGTGACAAGGAGAGAAAGAGACACGACGGGATCGGTAAAACGCGGAGGAAGCCAATGTAGGGTGCAGGTGGAGGTGCACGAGGCGGAGGGTGTTCGAACGAACGCAATTTGCATGATTTTGCATGTTTTAGCGCGTCCTGGCTGCGCCCATCGGGTTTCAGCTTTCTGCCTACGTTTTCTGCTTGCTTTTCTGGCTGCAGCCAGCTAGCAACCGGGGGTGGCGCGAAGGGGTTGCGAGCTAGGAGGTTATAGGGACAGGCCACGGCGGACCCGTTGAGATGGGAAATTATTTTTCTTGGTTTTTCTTGGCGAGCGGGCTTGCCGAAACGGCGGAATATTAATCGACCAAAGGCAGGAAGGGCGACGGTGCCGTTTAAAAGAACCGTCTTTCTCCTCTTCTATCGCCTCCCCTGGATGGAAATTGTCGAGGAAAACTGAACGGAGTAGGAGAAAGGGCGACGAATAATTAGAGGACCGAGATGGTGTTTGATTGTGAAGATTCCCTGATTTCCTAGGCATTTGCTTGCGTGTGGATTTAAATACTTTGGAATATTGTTTGAGATGGGCCGGTCTTGGAGATGGGGATTGTTACGAATGAATTCGATAGGATTGTGAAATTCTTGTAACATACCAGCAAGCAATGAAGACAGACGGAAATAATAATAATAAGAAGATCAAGACAATATCACTATTCATTCACATTCGTATTTTTCAAGTTAATTATAAATCCCATCGATTGCTGCGAAGAATCCAAAAGAGTATATATTTTGCATAACAAACTATGGCCCCATCCATTACCGTTCACTAACCCTACATTGGGGAGAATAATATTATAAAAATAAAATACGTGTACATCGCAATACATATGTAGCATTCATCCATTACTAACGAAAAACCACAAAAAAAGGTGCTGTACATAATAAACTGTCATCGCATGCATCATATATTAACTTTTCAATTTCCAAGTAGTGAATCATCGAAAAATAAAAAGAAGTATTTCCCCTATTATCCAAATTGTACCTAGGCACATCGAAAATAATAAATAGTAAAATCATATTATTCAAGCTATGCCCGATTCCCATCGATTATTAACAGCCCAGCACAAAAAGCATAATTGCTTAAACAAGTTACCATCGTACAATACCTACACCACACGCAAACGCTTCCCTGTCCAAAATAACAATCCACTAAAAACTAACACGAAATATATTTCCATCGCTCAAGTTATACCTAATTCCGTTCGACCACTTACAAAGCACGTATAAAAAAAAAAGGAATCTATCGAACGGATCAACGTCACATTCATCACGCGCCACCGCATTATCTCTGCAATAGTGGCCGCTGCCGACCGGCGCAGGGGTTGCGTAGGTCGCATTAAAATCATAGATCGTTGAAATTCGCCTTTTATCATTCACCGTGGTTCGCGGCGTGCAGCATTTGGCATACGATTCGGATGGCGACAAGCCGAAAAAGGACGAGTCACCGGTGCGGTGGAGCCGGTATCACTCCTCGCCACAGTCGGTAAGTCCGTTCCGGCTCTCTCACCGGCAACAATAGGCCAATAGCGAGCCGATAATGAGCGACCATTGTCACGAAGCTGTACCCACACACGGGGATCGGTCACGACCCCCGTGAGAGATCGAGCGTCATTACAGGTAATCGCGCAAATCACCCGCGAACCGCCCTATGTAGCACGATCCAGAAAATCGTTTGGCCCTCGGCAATGTGTTTCGTAACGTCTTTCCTCGTGGGTCTATCTTTTGTCTCGTCCCGTTTCTGCCTCGCGATGCGAACGATAGAGCTCTTCTGTGCGGAATACTGTGCAGGGTATAGTAATTAGGCAGCGGAGTATACGTGGTGTACTGTGTGACAGGTGAACAGAAATTTAATAGCCGATTTCGGTGCTCTGCTTGAATATTCTTGTGCAGGAATAATGTACCTGACGTTTTTTTCATTTAGTAATGTACCTATTTTGCTCAAACGATGTCTTCAAACACAGTGCTCTCATTTAAAATGTACTTCCGCATGAAATACAAATAGATAGATAACTTACGTGTTTATTAAAATAAAGGTAACGCTGAAAATGAACGTCTTTGTTATACGAATAAAGAGTAATTACTGCCCTTTAATTTGGAGCGTGCGTTAAATATTTATTTCTGTAAAAGAGACAAAAAATTCATGTTGCAATGTTCGAGTGTACAATATGAAGACTATTACAATATAATAACTATTTTTTTTTATATTAGATATTAATATTCTATATATGCTTCAGTTTACACTTTTCAAGTACCTAGAAATGCTTTCTGGCAGAATGCTGAAAAATAGAATTTTCTATTTCACTATGAATCTATTTTCACTCCTATGAATTCGAAATCGATTCTTAACCACGATACAAACGTGACTTCGTTCAGTAAAAAAGATACATGTATACATATGTATAGAACATCTTCCTACTGAAATGACATACTTTCTGCATAATTAGAATGGTTTCGCTTGTTTACCACTTTCCCCATGCCCCTCTTATTAAATCTCCCTTTTGACAAAGAATTTCAATCGCGAAGGCAATTTCGACCAGCGTTATAGCTTATCTCGAATCTCAATCATTTAGGGGGTTGCTCCAGGAAGGTACACCAGCACCAGGAAAGTTAGGAAATTAGTAAAGCCGGATCAGACGCTTCTTTCTCTGTCACTGCCCTAGTAAAATGAGGTTTGTTTGGTGGGTTACCTCTTTTAGATTTTCGAGGGCGATTTATTGTTCCGGCAAAGCCGATTATGGCGGGCTATAATCGGAAAAGGCGCAGGTCATTCATCATTAGCAAAAAGCTCGACGATCGTCAGGTTGAAGCTGTTAAATTTGTGACAGGTACTAGTACCTCGTGACCTTTCGATACTTGCTCGCATTACAAACATCTTAGCCACCACCTATGGCGATTCGACAGGTGGTCCCTCGTCGTTACTCTAGATTTACGTCCAACACCTTCAACCCTTTGAAATTCACTCAATGGACTTCCTTGAAGCACGCATTATTCTACACTTTCGACAAACATTCTTACCGCTGTCCACTTGTAATCCTTTTCTGTTTTAAGAGTGCACTGTTAGTTGGTAAGTTTGAAACGTTGCTTCGGTACTTTTTCTTCCTCCTCATTTTTATGTGTTTTGCAACGTTTATTGCCTTATTCAACTATTGTCGCGAAACATCAAATTATGCGAAAGCTAAATTATTTCTTTCACTGTAAATGGTTCCACTTGGATTTTTTGCCATAACTCTGGAGCTAGCAAACCGATTCGGCTGAAACTTATTCAACATATAGCCTAGGCACTATGGAGTATGTGTGTAAAATTTCATATTAATATGGTGCCTCATTTTTGTACAGTAAACAATGATCTGACTTTCGTCAATTTTTGACGAAAGTCTGCCTCCAGCAGAAGAACAAAAACTTCAATTAACTAAAACATAATAACTTTAAGGAATAACTGTAGGCATAACACATGTCGCAGAAATTTAGTAACAGGGTACGCAGAATATATCAATAAAATTACATAAGGTTGCGTTACTAAACGACAGTATTGTACTTTCTCGAAGAAAATTAAATTAATATTTCAATCATCGTCCTAAGCATATTGAATTCCCATATGTAATCACGTTTCTACAACAATACTCCATCGAATTCCTCGATTCACGAAAGTCGCATCATCCGCGACTATCAAGCACAATGAAGCCGGCGCTATCATCGAGAAAAGGTTAATGACGAGCAGCCGTACCGGGTAACGAAAGGTGAAGAAGGTAGGCTCTTTCCTGCTCCTCTTCATCTTCTTCCCTTTCTTCGGCCGCTCTTTTCCCTCGCCGTATCCACGGTCAGAAACGGAGAATGACTTGCGTCTCGGACAGCGGCGAAATAGAGGTGTTCAAGATGAGAGGGCGGCGCGCTGCGTTTATTTATCCTGCCTGTTCTGAGACTCGAATCCCGCGCCTCCTCCTTTTTTTCCTCCCTCTCTTCCCGTTCCTTTCTTCCTCGTCCCGTCACCGCTAACGCGTGGTTTATCCTCCTCGAGATCCTCCTACTGGCCCTTGGTCAGATCTCACTTGCTCTCACTGTTCTTTCTGTTCGACATCTTCATCGACCGGGATGCTTCAATCTCGTTCCTTTTGGTCGTTCCGTTCCTCTTTTGGTCTCGTCCACGCGAGCCTCTTCGTGTCGGCGAACCGTGGCTATTGTAGGCGAGCATTGTGCCCCATTGTACCCTTTCGTTTTCGGCCTGGAGTGTAAACTTTGTCTTTCATGTCCCCGAAATAGAATGGGTTTGGTTATTTTTGAGGAATTCAGATTTTAATGGGCGCGACACTGTGCTTCGCTGCGAGGGCTGTTTAGGAAATGTTGTGGCAGGCCTTTTTTTTATTTCTTCTTGCATTTTTGTTCGAAATGCTACGCAGTTGAAATTGTTGAAAGCTGCTGGCCGAGGGTTGCTGGTAGCAGGGTTGAATTGGGGTGGGATTATCGAACCCGCTTGCAAATATTGTATACACGCCAGGCATTCGCGAAAATGTTTGGACACCATCGTTTATTCGATTTTTGTATATTAGTGGCTAATGCTGAGCTGTTTTATAGAGTTACAAACATCCGAATATAGACTGCTATCAGTATTTGCAGAATGGGACAAAGACAAGTCTATAATAATTTCTATTCGACCGTCTCGTGAATAAGCTTGAGACAATTGAATATGATTTTGAGACTATGAAGATATTTAATTCGTCCCATAATAATAGTAGCAAAAGAAAATAAATATAGAGCGCAACATTTATTATCAAAAAACTAGATTAAATTAAACAATAAATTAAAAATATTACTCCCAATTTTTATTTCGAGTGTTCAGATAGTTTCTGGATTTTTCAATAATTTCGTTACTGCATTTTAAATTTGTAGGTAGGATCCCTTGGCTGCGAAGCTTTGCTCTCCCTATATGCGTTAGCTTAAAATTATTGGAACCATCGTTCTTCATTGCTTTCAGCATAACTTGTTGAAATGGCAGAAAGGTTAAGCACGTTTCCAAATTCTTGATATGGTCATTCTGATGCACTTAAATTGTTTTGCAGCTAACGTAATTGCACCTTCCTGCAACTTTTCGTCTTTCTTTTAATGGATTAAGAACTGGAAAATCGCAACTCGACCTTTGCTTGAAAACTCTCTTCTTTTTCATCTTACTTTCACAATGGGTTGATATTCAACTGAAATAAAACAATTGATTTCGATCGGCGGATGAAATCAGAAAAATAATTACAATTCGTAATAATTAAGTTAAATTGAACGATGTGTCAAAACAAATGACAGCTGTCATGAAACATTGATTTTAATTGAGGGCTTCGCAATTTCGCGCTACAACATAACTTACAGCTGCATTCACCAATAATTCCGTACACAGGTAGTATAATTTTAAAAGTGGAATATATTTTTATAATATGTATGATTACTCAGAGAATCTCTGCGTATTAATAATAAACGGAATTTTAAATTCGAACTAGATTGATATTTCTATCACAAACTCGCTTCTGTTTCTCCCTCTTTCCACGTTTTTTTCCATTTAAACAGAGAAATAGTTTCCTTAGTCATTTCGTAGTTAAATCGTCCCCTGTCTCCCTTCTATCTGCTACAATCTGCCTTGACTATCTCTGTCGATCATCTCCTTCTCACCCTTGCACATTACAAGCTTAATTTTTACCCTCTACGCATAGTCGAATGCCGGTTTTGATCACTATCCGCTTGTAGACACCTCGACGAGCTGCCTACGAGCTTCTTTTCTTTCGTCCTTTCGTTTCGACGAGCTTTCGACCTTGCAACTCGACCGACGAGACGAGGCCTGTAATCACCCAGCAATGCCGCCATCATCATAGCACCTGAGACACCACGTCTCACGACGAACCAACGTCGCAACGATTCACCAAGAGGAGAAGTTTAACACCTACATTGTTTCTGATGCACGTACGTAAGTTTTATACAGTTTTTCTTCCTGATATTCTATGAAAGTCTTAAATTTTGTCATGAATTCACTATGACGGTTGGCTGCATGATTCGACGAGGAATGATTCGCGGAAATTCTTGTGACGCTCACAGAATTTTATTACACTGTTGTAGTAAATCTGTGAAAAGAAGATATCTGAAGAATTTTTAAGGCTTACGTTGTTTCCTACGTATGCTACCTTTCTTATGCTGTGAATTCTTTCATGTACGAGGCTGATTCACTTCTAATGTTGAAAAGTGGAACAATATTTTCAGACAGTAATATATTTACCTATGTATCAAAGCGATTTTGCAACATGCTATTACAACGAGTGAATAATTTGTTTTACTATATTATTATCCGAGATATAAAAATTCGTATTTCGTAATTCTTGTGGCCCGAGCGAATATGCGTGTAACTCGTAATTATAGTTTACATTGTTATCAAAATCGAAACACACGATTGCAATATCAAATGTAGCTGAACATGTGTGTACGCCTGCCCGAATCATGAATATCTTCGTACGCTTTCCCTACTTAAAGGATGTCGAAACCAATTCTGAATCACGAAAGTCATGCTTTGACGAAGGAAACAAGGTAAATTGAATAACTTTGAATTTCCACATCAGTGGTCATTAGTTAGAAACAAAGTTTCACTAACACCGCATCAATTGTTGTTATTCACGTGAATTTCTTCATTTTTAGTTAAAAAGGTAAATTCAATTTTTGGATAAGAATTTCCAATTAAGTAGTCAACGCTGAAATTGTGCGCGAGTAATAAATAAACGAAAAGATTCATTTACAATGCCAAAGAAGTTAGCGACAAGTGTCAAATATTAAAATTTCACAACGATTCAAAATAAACCCTCCGAGAAATAAATCAATTCTGCCACATCGACACCCACATAAAATCTTCGGACCTAAAATGATTCCACGTGGACGACCCCAACCGGCAGCAAAGGGTAGCCAACAATTAATCGCCGATTAAAATATTCCACGTTGCACAGTATTACTGTTGCAATATATTTCGATATCAACCGAGCGAAGTATAGACCGATCGTGAATAATCAGCCCACGAAGCAATTTTGTTCTTCAATGCGGCAGGAACAGATCCAACAAAACGAAACGAAGAGGAGGAGAAAGACCAAGGCACTGCAGCTCGGATTGCTCTTAATTAAAGCAATCCATGGATTCCACTGTGTCTTCCTTTGCCCCCTCGCCGTCGATGAAACGAGTCGAACATCGACGAAGAAGAGAACGAAACGCTTAGGGTTTCGAGAGAGGATCACCGACCAATTATCTGCTTCGATATGATCTTCCGCGTCTTTGCTCTCGCTCGCCTCTCACCGAATAGGCTCCAGAAGCGGCCCTTTAAGCCCCCGAGGGAAATAAAGCTCCTCCGGGTTTCCTCTCGTTATTATACACACGCGCCACCGTTCGAATCGCTTCCTCTATCCGAACTATTATCCTTGCTGAATACGCTGTGCCTATAATATTAAGAAACCGTTGTGGTATCGCGCGATTAATACGATTACCGTATCGCGAACAGACCGCGTGTCCGCTCATCTCCCTTGTTTGGCTTTTCTCCTTTGAACGACGAAGCTGAATTAGTCTTACTTTGGATTTTGCAGCGCGGTGGAAATAGGAAGCGGGATGATTGGTAATATTTGCTTTGACTGCGTTTCACGGCGCAGGTTAAAGGCATTCGGAGCGTGTCTATTTTATTAGACGATACGTGAAACGGAATAAGAGGGGCAAAGGGAGAAAATGAGCGACGGGGCACATTTGAAAATTGCCGCGGGAAGAAAATTATAATACGTTCTGTATTGTGTGCGATAGGAAATAAAATAATACATATAGGGTAGACCGAGGCGAATCGGATCGAAATAAGAATTCAGTTGAAATTTGTTATGTTACTACGGAAAAAATCGTTTAGGTCGTACATACACTCCTCACGCCCTCTCTATGCACCTCTTTCAATTGTGTTTTTATTGTTTTACAATAAAACATAATAATTTTGGCGCAGATCTAAAATACATAGCTTACAATTTCTTATTTAAAAATAACAGATAAGCTTTAACATCCAAATGTGTTTGATATTATTAGTTTGTATAGTGTCCAGAAATAATATTTGATATAATTTTCACTATTATATCATAATTTGTTTACGTATTTTATTCGCTTTAAAATTATTATTACATGGGGTGAATCGGATCACTCTTTTTTTTGTTTATTTAATTAGTTGTATGACTTTAAATGCGTTAATAACTTATACATAGGTAAAGATGGTTCGCACATACATAAAAGAGAGTGGCATTGCATTTATTGTAACGAGAAATTCATCCACCTGCGGAGGATTGAATACAGTACACTATCTGTGAAAAGTGGTGGCACGAAAAGTGTGCTAATATAAGTGGTGTTTAAGGACAATATACTTGCCACCCATGTACTACGTAGGGTCTTTGACATTATTATTATCAAGTTATACTTTGTAGAGTTATAACCAAAGATTATTTTACGACAATTTGTTTGGTTTCTTAGAGATATTCGGAATACCCGATTCGCCCCCAGACTCGGGGCGAATCGGATATTTTCCACTTTTTCGTTTTTTGTCCATAAAAGAGGAATTTTTTAATTTGTTTATATTTTTTGTTATGAATGTTCATGTTAAATGGGTACTTGTTACGAATTTATAATCAAGTATTGGGTTTTTAAATTGTAACTATTTTTTTTTACCATCAAATAAAAAGTGATCCCATTCGCCCCGGTCTACCCTACCTACGTATATTGGTATGTACTAGTTTCCGCTGAGATCCATATTGATATTCTATGTTCTTGTTTAATTCTGTTTTTACGAACTTTGCGTAATTATTCTCGTTACAGTATTATGATTAAATGAAACGGTAGATCATTACTTGGAGCTGCTCGCGTGTTACAGCCATCGTAGCCGTTATCAAATTCAACACGGCTGTCCACTTAATTATTCGGTAAACAACTCTAGCCATCCGTCGTACAGACCAAGTATTCAGTTAAGGGGGTATTCTAACGTGACACGCGATTTTTCCCACTATTTTTAGGAATTTTGTTAAAGGCCTTAGAGAATGATTTTTATATTGAACTTTTTACCGTGTTTTTACTACTTCTTTAACTATAATGTAACATTTTTCTTTATTAAAAATATGAAATAAAGATGACGTTACAGCGCACAGAAGTAGATCATCTCGAAAAAAATGGCTTGGCTGGTTGTCAGGATTCAGCTGGTTCTGGTTATCAGAACTATAAAATTCAAAAACATTCTGAAAGTATATGGCTCCGCGAGCGATTACGGTGATCTGCAATAATAACAAATCAGAGCCAATGTTCAAGAATTTACAACAATCCCAGTAAAACAATAGAATATCCCTTTCAAGATAACCACAGAACTTAAATTCTCCCCGCTAAATTGTAGAAATCGTCGAAATCAGAAAGGAAAGTGCGGCAAAATCGTGGCCACCGATTCATACAAAGGAAGAATAAAAGAATTATGGGGGACAGTGGCATGACAGTGGACAATCTTTGAATCGTTTTGTGTTCTCGCGCTGGATTCATTCGATGCCATCAACGTGGCACGCGTTATACACATCGGCCGACAAAATGTCGCGCTTGTGCGTGGTTACATCGAGGAACGCGCCAGCATCGAGAGGGAAGCGTAAAGACTTGTGAAAGCTTCCGGAGAGACAAATTGGCGTGAAAACGCATTTCGAGGGGCAGGGACGTTTTCGGAGGGGCGAAACGCCACCTACTAACCCTCCCGTCCGAGCTCTGCTCGCTAATGTCAAACATTTAGGTCGAAGCGTTCGACTAAATACACTCACTCGTTGCTCGCCTATCATTCCGCGCGATCGCTCGCGAAGAATAGCGCGATAATGAGCGAAGCGTAATATATTTTACCAAGCTGAACCTAGACCCCCGGCTGGTTTTAAGACATCCGTGTGAAAAATCTAGAAGGATGTGCTTATTGAAACGTGCACCTATTTGCCATTATGTACAGTTATAAATATACGCATATGTGTATGTACCGATATGTACGCATGTATTAAGATGTTAGTAAGATCAATGCTTCGCGTGCAATGTCAGATATTGCATAATATTGTACATCGAAGCTGTCAATTTATAAAACAACTTAGGTCATCTGATAGTCATGTGATATGGTCGTTTATTTTAGCGGCGGCAATATTCTTCGAGAAGGCAAGGTCCGCTTCTGCTTTCCAACACAAACCACTGTCATTTTTAAATATTGGGTTGGTCGGAAAGTTCGTGCCGTTTTTCGGTAGGTGGAATTAGGACAGGTCTGAATACATCGAAACGATTGAAAACATATTACATGTGTACATATTCTAAAAGGTGATATTTCAGGCATCTTTAGAAAAAAGTTTGATTAGGATACATTATTTTTCGTATTTTCGCCGAAAAACTTGAAAAACTTTCCAATATGATTTTTAATGTCGACCAAAGAGCTTGGCGTTAATACATTTTTTGGCATTAAGGGGATATTGTAAGTACCTAAATAAGTGAAAATCTGAGGTAGCACATCCCAACCAAGGTCGAACAACTTCCGGTAAAAAAAAGGCATCAAATGCCTATAATGCACTTTGTTTCCTTCCATATTCAAGAGCGTGTAGAACTGACGAAAAATAATGTATCCTAATCAAACTTCTTCCTAAAGATGCCTGAAATATCACCTTTTAGAATATGTACACATGTAATATGTTCCCAATCATTTTGATGTATTCAGACCTGTCCTAATTCCACCTACCGAAAAACAGCACGAGCTTTCCATAGTAGTAATTATAAAAAATTATTAAAATCGTTTATTTTTTTTAAAATTATAAAAACAACCCAATACATTCAATATTTATACAAAGAAATTTACAAATATTTCTTTCGTTTCGTAGCGACAAGCAAAGAATATCCTTGCAAGCGTTGAACTATTCGATTTAAGTAATCTGAAGTTCCTCCCTTACATTCCCCGTCGACAAATTCAATTAGCCGGCAAGAAGAAACCCGTAACTATTCGAAAGACAGCATTTGTACACACTTCCGTCGAATCCGAATGACAGTTCAATTGGTCAATTCTCAGTGCGATAGTGTTGAAAGGCACAATTGTCGAAGCGAAACGGCGGGCGTAGAAGAAAGGCGAAAGCGCGTCGCGGGGGTGTATTTAAAGCGCTGTGGAGCTCGGAATATATAGGTAGTACATATGGGGGGATGACAGGTATGGGCCAAGCTGGCGCAAGTGACCAAACGGAGCAGCGAGGGTCGGCCGAGCATTCGTCGGTCCGTTCGTGTCTACCTCTCGGCAGCCATTAGTCGCACCCTGCAAATTGAGTGGCGCCTGCTAGATACGCGCCTGATTCCATTAAAGACATCAAACGGGCAAAAATTACATCAGCAGCCACCCTCCACTCTACGCGGCTACTGTGTTAACCTGCCATGCAGGCATCCTCGCTGAACACACGCCCATACACACACACGTACACGCACCCACACGTCCGTTCGTTCGCTTTCTGCTTGTGTCTTCGTGCCACATTCCCGCGAACGAACGTACACCGTCCATGGACCCCCTTGCTCTCTTTCTCTATGCAGAACTAGCCCAAGCTTGCGTTTAACACACCAGAGGCGATCGCTTTTGCCCCCTTTCCAGCATCCGCCACTGACAATGAGCCAGCACCGAAGACCAAAGGAAAATCCATTCGACGACTCGACTACGAACGACCGGAGCTTCGAACATCTAGCTGAAATCTCTGTAATTTTTTCCGTGACTGATGTGTAGTCTGACGGTAATGGTGGGCTCTTTTGAAAGCGGTGGAATTAATTGAAGGATGAAGGTAGAAGGGGTTGTGGTCGCCGCGTTGGTTGTCGAACTTGTTTGAATGTTAGTGAAGCTTGTGTACCATCGACACACGGCCACGCTGTTTCTATTCGAGTTCGTTCCACTCGCGCAACCGGTTAAAAATATATTCACCCCCATGCAACGCATTAATACCATTTGATTAGGACATCAATTTTTTAACCATGAACGCGTGAAATACAGGACAGAGCTTCAATGTTTTGTGTAACAAAGTTATGTGTAACATATCTGTTACCAACCATGTACTCGTCTGTAGCAGGCACTTACTTATACCCTTCCATTTATTGAACAGTTAACTCACTACTACGTTGAAACAGTTAATGCTAACATGCGATAAAAATCGAAACATTCTCGCGGCGTATAATTATATACATATGTCCATTCATGATTGGTCCGACGAATTTCTTCCACCCGCTTGTACTGCACGAAAGAATAGTTTCCAAAACATCGCGCTGTCGAAATTCCATTGAAAAATCAATGAAAATGTCTGGCGAGGGATCGGTTAGCAACACGCCAGAAACAAGTAGCTACGTATGTATAGGAGAATAGATTTCTTGACGGGGGTTGAATTAATACGTTCGCAAGTATACGGGACGAAGGTTTTCACGCAATTTCCTCGACGGTTCGGGGCGATGCCGTGATGCGGAGAAAGAGCCCGGCAAATTTAATTCCCGCTCGCTTTATTTGATCATATTTTATATCGGCTTTTGACGCCGCCCTCGGAAGGCACGCTTTTAAAATACATTACACGTTGGCAGGTCGGATAGCGGCGGGGGAGAGCTCGGAGCACAGAGATAGCAGACGCGATAAATACGCTACGTTTGAGCAATAATTTTCGCGGCTCTTCCATTAGTCGCTCCTAACGACGTTATTTGCCCTTTCTGCGAGGCTGCTCCTTGGCTGGGATCGCGATCGAAAAACCTTGCCCTTTACAAATTGCTAGCAAAAATGGCCCGATGTAATGGCGTTGCCGTCTTGTGACTGGACAATAATTATCTTGAAACGTCTATTATTGCGATTGAAGGAGGGGAGGGGGTTAACGAGATCGTTGATCGGTTTTTATTCTTCGCGATCGTAACGCATAGGTACTTCGTGGAGACGTTTGAATGACTGCTGCGTTAGTTCATAGTATGTTTATTAAGGAGCGAGTAAGTTAGTGAGGATTCTTCTAATTGGGTATTAATTGTAAATGTGATTTATAATTAATGCAGTATTTGCCATTTGCATTTGCCAAATAATTACTTAATCAAATATATTCGAGCACATTTACTTTTCAGAGAACTTTACACCATAAATGCCGGAATTCTACTCCACTACAATAAAATGATCTGCATTTCAGAGCTGAACTTAGTAGGCGATACATAGGACATTATAAACTATTCATCCCATTTGGTAAGCAATTACGATAAATAAATTTAACCCTTAAATCTGGACCTCTGCAACGCACCCAGGGCTCTCTACCTTTATTCAAGAAGTAAAAGGCGCGTGGTGCTTGAAACATTTCAACGTGTTCTGAAAACTGAGAAAATGCTAAACTGGACGCTTCCACTAAGGAGGACAAGAATTCTTCTACCCTGTTCCAAGCCAGATCCATGATAATTTCCCATATCGTTCACGAGTATAAGCCAATTAGCCGCTATTTTACCGCGCAAAGTCCGCTTTAATCGCGGCCAGGGGGTCGTCCCCCGTAAACGACGCCGTCCGTCCGGTGCGGCAGGCGTGTACGCGCGAAAATAATATTTTATTCATACGCCGTAGAACGCGACATTCGTTGGCTCGTCGCCTCAGGCCAAGCAACGCCTGGGGAACGGTCGTTGCAACGGTGAACACGAGGCGGTCGATGGGTTGGCCGACGCTCGGAGACGCGACCTCTGTTCCTCTGGAGAACGGTGTGTTTGTGTTTGCGTATGTGCATGCGCGAAACGGGAGTGAATCGGGGAACAGAGGAAAGAGTGAAAACGGGGCCGGCTGGAAAATGTTCCCGACTGCTTTGTACACATTTGCATACCGCGTTTCGTGTGTGCGTCGCGACGTGTGAAATCCGACGTCTGCCTTTCTTCTTTCGTCGGTTATTTGCAACGGGGGGAGGGGGGAGGGGGGAAAGAATTAACACATCGGCAAATTTACCGGCAGGCTTGTAACTCATATTGCCGCCGCCAGGCTGAAATGACTAAGAAGAAAATAAAATATTAGGGAGCTCGTAATTTGTTGGATCTGGTATGAAATTGTGTGGTTCAGGCGTTGTTGCCTTTGACTTGTGTTTTGAAATTTCTTTGATGTACATTCTAAGAACTTTCAAATGGGTTTTGGAGTAGTTTTTAATGAGTCTGGTAATGGTGTCTGTTTTGAATCATTTTAATTATTTCCTTTTAATTTTCTGATTTATAAATGCAATACATATGCACGGAAGCTAGGTTAGATTTAGCGTAATATTTTTCGCAGTACAAAACCAAAAGATTGTAGTAGGTAACAGTTTGATGAAAATTTACTCTTTACGTAAGTGGGGAGAATGCGCTTATTTACAATTACAAGGGGCGGGTGGAAGTTGGAAATGTATTGAAAAAATAGCATAGTTAATAGCTGTATAAAATTCAGTGGGAATAATTTATTTAACATTAAGTCTTTGGCTCAAAGCTTAATTTTTGTAGCAAACAATGACTATTAGATTAGTTAAACTGGTCATTATTCTATCGGTATCGAAGTGAGCAAACGATAATCTAATTTAGTAGATAAATAAAAAATTCTGTATTTAAATTTCCAATTGCCAAGAATCTTTTAGTTCCTGAAGTTATTAGAAAGAATTGTTAGTAAATCGAGGAACTCGTTAGAAAATTCGTTACTAGAAGGGAACGATGGAATTTGGGGTTGCTTTCGTGAAACGTAACACAGGTAGAACGAAACACCGACGAAAGTTGGATCTACCAGCTCGCGGTTGGGTTTTCATAAGCCAGGGAATAACGGCTGGCAAAATGTTCCAGACACTTTGTACACATTTGCATACTGCGGCCCGTTTATGCGCGGCATACATAATTTAACCCTTGCTCTCCATTGACGGTTTTGCATTCGCCAAATACGTATAATGTCAGCAGCGTGACGGTTGGATTGTCGAATGCGCATTAGCTTCATGCTGATGATTTATATTTCTTTCGCGTTTATTAAAAACTGTTTGGCAACAAATAACAGTATCAGAACAGTTCTGAAAATTAAATAGATCGCCTTGCAATTAAACGGCTACGTTCACTCTTCGCCCGTGGAAAGCATCGCGAATAAATGAAGAAACTCGAAATAATAGCTACTGTGCGTGAAATAGATAGTTCTATATTAACAAAAGTCAGGAATACTTATTCTCGAAGAAACGAGGAAACGTATGCGTTCAGTGGAATTTGCCTATCACTATTAGTCATGTCCTTTTCAAATGTCCTACGTCACTACCAGTTAAACGTACGATAATTTTAATATTCACAGTGATGCTCCAAAGGCGTTGAATGGTGAACAGACAGTCACAGAGATATTGTTACTTGTCAAATGTCTAAAACTTCGAAGCTCACTTGAAGTTACAATCAAACTAAAGGTAAACCGAATATCGCTAGAACAGAAACAGCGCGATCTGCAATAACCGGGCCAGTTGGCACGACTTAAATTAAACTAGAAGGCAAAAAAAGTTAAAAAATTAAATGATCCTTCATGCTTAACATATATCCTTAAATAATAAGTCCTCCAGCTCTGTTCATATTTCCCATCGTTTGCAATCTCTCGTCCCTCCTCGAACCATGGTACAGCCTCCACAGCATCGTTATCGCAAGCTCGTCGCCGCAGGAGTTCATCCTCCGAAACAAGTGAATTAAGTTGTCCCGGTGGTCTTTCGAGAGACACCAGAGTCACGGGAGGGAGGGGGGTGAAACAGGAGGGTACGAGGCGAAGGGGTAGCTTAGCATCGGCGTCTTCCGGTTCCGAGAGGAACTGTCTAACGAGCGAGGAGACGCTTAGAGACGCTCCGCAGAAATGAAAACGACGGCGGGCAGAAGCGGAAACAATTAAATGCTCGCGCTCGAGTGGTCTCATTGTTCCCTGTTGCCGGGCTCTCGCGGGCTCTCGCGATTCGCTGGATGCTCCGACGATAAGATTCAATCGAATCACTCGCGCTGGATCCACCCCTGACTGTGTCCGTTTTGCGTATCGTTTAGACGATCGCGATACGCGTTGTCTACGTGTGTAGGCATTGCAATGCAGACTATAGATTCAGCGGTCTATTTTGATACGAGTCGGCATCGTTATGGTGGCGATCTCGAATGATGACAAGAGTATGGGAGGGGCGGCGGAAATGAAGGGTTGATTGTTAGTGATGTAGAATGTAATCGATGCCCTTTGTGTATAGAAAGAGTGGGCTTGGGTAGTTTGAGTGTTGGAAACGTGGTTTCTGATTTTGCGTGTGATTCTTGTGACACGGAGAAATGATGATGTATCAATTTTCAGGCGTGTGTGTTTCTGTGTACGAGGGTGGCGCTAACTTTCTGGAGTTTTTTTCCCTTTTCGCCGTCATCTACGGTTATGCTGTAATTCGAAGAATATGATTTTATTGTCTTAACGGTGATAGATCGACGACCGATTCTTTATTTTAGAGATGAGAGATATCGAGGCAACGTATTTGAATGATACTGATTTTCGAGTAAGATCGTAACATCATGGAAGATTTCCATTACTTTTAACTTAATCTTCCCCCTGGCTTTGATATCAGCTTCTGTATTCTTGGAATTTAAAAAATGGAACAGTATTCATAGTTTCCTGTGACAGATGAGGGACCATCGGTTTTTAGATCGAGATACTGAACCAGGAAAGAATACTTTGCGAAAGACTATAAATCAAAATAATTAAGATGATAATAAGTAGCTTCGTTTGATAGATTGAAAATTTAAAAAAATCCTTTTATAATACTTTCAAGCGTTTCCTAGCAGTAGAAAATATTTGTTGGCATATCACAAAAATAACAGTTTTGCTCCACTATCAAAATAAAACAAATTATGTTTTTCTAATACGAAGCGTTAGATAAAAGCATTATTATCCGGGTACAAATATCCATGCTACGTTATTACTCTCGAAACATATGTCATGAAACATGGCTAGCGATCCTTGTACAGCCACGTGACACACCGGCTTAACACAACGAGATCTCTATCATGATTTTATAGGGTGCTTGTATACCTTCACGAATGACGTTCCATCGTTTCGAGGATCAAGAGTTCCGCATTGTTCTCGCCACGTGCTGTTTTACGCTTAAACGTGTGGCACGCGTGTTTATTCAAGGAAAAGGCACGGGTATCCGTGAACGAGTTTTTACAGATCACTGGTGCAAATTATATCGGTTTCGCTTCAGTGAAAATGATCGATAAGCTTTGATTGATACGAGATCGGCCTCTACTTGAACATTAATCGTTGCGAAATTTGCGTCAAATGCTGCGGGGCATTACTTGAGCTTTCAATCGAAAGAACAGTTGAAGTTATTGAAAACTTGTAGCACAGTCCTTCTAATATATTAATCACCGAAAGTATTTTGCTCGTGTTGTGTAAGAAGACAAATTTTTATACAAATTAATTTAAGGGGAGAAACACCTTTAGACGGGCGAAAATGAGCTGACTTTCATGAAGTTTTTTGAAAAGGAAAGGTTTGTTTCACATTTCAGAAACATCGGATATCATTTATTATAACTTTTGTCCATTGTAATGTATTTTTTTTGTCAAAATGTTTCAAAATGGCGGAGCTATCGTATGATCTTCCATGAAGGTTGTAGCGCGACTTGTAAAACGGCGGAAGCTCTAGGTTTGGCTGTGTTGGTCGGAGACAAACCAGTGTATTTCGATAGTCAACATTCACAATTTGTCGGTGAACCTCGAAAATGTGAAAAATATTAAAAATTGAAGAAATGGCACGCTTTTAAACAAAACGTTCTTTGTTACGAAATTTCATACTTTGAGGTTCATATAGAAGGTAATATTGTTATACATATGTGTGCCAAATTTCAACAAGTTTGATCTAATAGTTTTTGAGTTATCGATCCCGCCAATTCCGAAAATGTGTTTTTGAGAAAAACGCATCCCACTGTACTGCGCCGGCCGGTGATGAGACCCGACCGTCGACTATAGCATCAGAAGGACTTTGAATTTCGTTTTCAAATTTTTCGAGCATATTCCTAAGATGTTGCACTAACATTTTAAGGAAAACAACAATTTTCGTTTAAAGAAGGTTCTAAAGGTATTTAGAAAGAAGCATCGCAAAAATTGCAAACCACCTCCACGATCAAAGGCAAATAGAAAATTGCCGCGAACCTTCGTCCATCCGAAATTCCGACTCGTCGAGTAAAAACCCGGCAAAAGCTTCCACGTTACGAGAGAAAAAAAATATCTAAAAAATAACTCGAAGGCAAACCTAAGCGAGACGTGTTCCATTCTTACGAAGAACGATCGTCATCGATCCCGCTGATTTCTCTACCATTCTTTGCCTCCCGATTTTTCAATGATACGTCTGGGCCCAGGTAACGCGGCGAATCAGTCTCCCCAGGGATTTCCTAGATGGCTTCTTCCCAGCTTCCGTAATCGAGTCGCTACAGAGTCGAGTGCACACGCATGCAAAGGGGCGCGTGCGCGCGCACGCACACTCGTGTCACGCGCAGATCCATGATTCTATACATCCCTCAAATCCCGCAGACTGTGTATAACCCGTAATCCGCTGGTCTATTCTGCGCGATACGCCACGGCTTCGTGTATCCTCACTCGGTAATATACGTGCACGGTCCATAATGTGGATACATGTTCGACTTGTAGGCGAACCAACGCGTTTCAACCCTCCCGCCCCCCTGATCCAACCCTCTGAACACCCGTAACACTCGACCATCCCTCGTGCAGGACGCACACACACCTACCTCGGCGCGTTACGAATGCGATAAGTGAAAAGGAAGACCTTGACTGATCCTGAAGTCTCTTGGTTGGGTTTACCCTACCGATCAGTGAGGATCGAATAGAGAACTGTGATTCGATGCCCTCACAGAGGATCTCCCGTCTTTATCCTCGTTGATCTCGTGGGAAGAAATTGTAATATCCGAAGATCGAAATCCCCGCGATTCGTTCCGACGATACTGCTTGCTTGATAAAGATAGGAGGTTGTTGGTATTAGTTGCGAACTGTGACAGGTGGGTATGGGATTGGCAGATTAGTGATTGCGAATAGGATCTTTCGGGGGGTAGTTTGTACTATGGAGGAAACTTGTTCGACTCGCTTTGACAACTGTATTTTGGAAACGATATTTTTGAAGGGTTAATTTGTTGGCAGTGTGTTTAGCATTGCTGGCAGTAACGGGTTGACAGTTATCGGATATTGCTAGGGATAGATTGAAAGTTATGATTGAAGTTGAAACTGGATAAATTGATGATCGCATGGGACAAATGTGAAATTGTTGAAGATCTTATTGCAAACTTAAAAATCGACATATTCTTAATTACCAAGCGATATTTTGGTATTTTTACCTAACATATACGTACCGAATAGATCGCATTAGTTATCGTATGCTTATCAATACAGGTAGGTAAATACATGCGACATATGTAAATCTTTCCCGCGTACCAGACAGTACTAGTTAAAAAGAAACTGTACGAAGTGCAAAGGGTTAATAACCTGCGACTGCACATAGGTATATACACGCATAAAACAATATCCTCACCCTTCCATTACACAGCACCTGGGGTACACCAAACATCAATATATACTCCACTAAAACACTATAATAACTAACGTCAGGTCAGCTTTTGATCCTCTATCAAGCGGCCACATGCTCGCCGAACCGCGATACACAACCCTCGAGATGCAGCCGAGCAACCGAACAAAAGAAATGGCACGGCTTGAAAAATTCATACCATCGCAGCGTCGTACGATGTTTTCGTGTATTTGTTCCAGCCACGTTATCCCTGGTCGGCATCTATCGTTCGTTCCTTTCTGACTCGATGCAGATCTACGGTGCATACAATATAAAACACGTCGATATCGGCCGGCATTCGAAGAGGGAAACGGAGAGACAGAGAGGCGGCTGTGTACAACGCGGGCAGACCGGGAATGGAAACAACATGGCCGCGGGTGGATCTCCATAACGAGCCCGGTGACTTGCACATCTGACCCAGAACGCATTAGCCGTATTTGCATTTAATTGCCGGTTGTTTGTTTGACGTCCGCGCGACCGACGGAATTAGGAGCGTCGGCCAAGCAACTGTAGCCGCATCCTGCGTACTCTGTGATCTGCATCCAGAAACGTTCGTGCTTCTTTCGTCGTGGTCCCCTTGCTGTGCCTCTTCCTTCGCCGGTACACACTTCCGGGTCGAGGAATTTTGTGGAACCATCGAGGAACGGGTAGATACTCGTTTTTATAGTTGTCTCGCTGGGTTTGGCCGTTCCCATCCGATTGGAAATAATTTATGCTATTTTCCTTTACTTTCAGGCACTTAGACGGAAGAAAGATGGTCATCTTTTTACGAACTCTTTATGCTTCTTTTCTTATTTTTTTAGACGTTCGTGTCCATTTTCTATTCGTATATCTTTTGAGCTGCCGTGCGTGCATGTTATTGTACAGCTTTCTCTAGTTGATATTTCCTTACGTACCCATGTGTCATTTTTAGATAGAGAGAAACATTTTATAGGCGATTATGCTGATGCTGATTTTAGTCATCCTCTGAAGTACTTTTTGCCAGCCATCGTGTGCTAACTTTTGGTCTCCGTACTTCGGATTGAAATAGAATTTTCTGCATTTATTGCGATGTACATATTCCTTTACTAACTTCCAGTTTGTGAAACTTCCATTCCAGCCCCATCCCAGAAGTAACTTACACTTCCATTCCCACCTGTCCAAATGATCCGCATCTCGAAATAGACAGCGTATAAGCCAACCGGAGGACTCAGAAGTAGCGAAAAAGAATCGCTCGATCTCGGCCATCAAAGGTCAACTCATCTCCCATCTCTCGCCTCCCTTTTCACGCGCGCACAAAATAAACCATCTTTGCATAACAAAAAACTACCCACCCTGGCGTCGTTAAAAGGTTAGCACACTATCGTTTCTCCAACTCCTTTCCCCTGATCCCTATCTGTATCTCGAAAACTTCCCTCGAACCGCCAATCGGCAACGATCAGCCTCCATCCATCAGTCCTTCAGTCCATTGACCGATCGAAATTCTCAACAAAATCCCCTCTTTCTTTCTCCTGGCTGGTTTGTGGACTCCCAGAGGCATCCTCGAGATATCGCTTATCATTACGAAGTTGCACGTATTTCGTTGGACGTCTAACGGTGGATCGGTTATATAGAATCCTAACTGAATCTCTTCCCTCGGAGGAGATCTCTTCTCGTTGGTTCCCTTCCTCTTCAGCTGTACTGCCACACACCATACCACACGTTACACGGGCTGTCTCTGTCTGTTCCCTTCACCCTGTCCTTGTCGCTTTCTCGAACTGCTCGTTTCCCTTCCTTCGCCCCTGTATGTATATACCTTTCTCCGTTCTTCCCTCCCCTGGCCCCACGGTGTCTCTGGCTCTTTCTGCCTGCCGCGTTTCCGCCAGACCCACCCGTCCCTTCGGGCAACCAATCCTGACAAGTAAAGTTTGTTACACAACTCGGCGAACTTTCGAAAATGGACTGCCTCCGCCAAGTAAGCTGTTCTTGGCTCCCTCGTTAGCTAGACTTTACTCTTTGCCACGAGACTTGCCAGCTATCACGCCGGACAATGTATATATGTATACGTAGGTGTACGTAGCACGCATCACCCGATTTCATGGTGTTTCGTTCATGTGATGGATTGCTTCAAGTGGGATGTTTAATTCGATGGTTTGCTGTGAACGGAGGAGTGAGAAGATGTTTTAGATTCCTTGGTTTTCTGGACTTTTTATTACTTTGGAAAGAAATTGGCATCTAGAACGAGGCTCGAATTTTACTTCAATCACAAATGGTAAGATTAATCACTGCGCGATTGATGGATTGGAGATAAATATTGACGGTGGAATGAAATAATTAATATGTAGCGTGCAGGTTTGAGAAGGATTTGTACTTGCAAAGTGACGGAAATGTTGCACTTTTTAAATACAAAAATTGGATTCGAATTTTCAATTTGTTCCTATTGTTTGGAATCGACAGATATTAGTAGTAATAGCTCATTTTTTACACGACACTCTTGTCAGTATAAAGTGCAAAGCTAAAGCAATATGATTTTACCCTAGGCTGCAGTTTACAGCAATAAAAGTAGATGTATGCAATAGTTATATACAGTACACACAAATATAAATCAACTTGCATTAAAAATATAATAAAAACTTTGGCTAAAATATTGCACGTTGTTTTTTTCGTATCATTTACGTTTTACGAAAATATTGAGTGGTATATAAAATGTTAGGACGAAATCTACGGACATTGTTTGCACGGGTACTTACTTTTACTGTCGCCCCTCGTATTAACGGGTACCAGTGTAAAAGGTCGTTTTCTTTAAAAAAAAAGAATTAATTAAACCTAGAAATAAAGTGTAATAATTAATTAAATTGTACAATATTAGCAGGACTTTATTAACATTTTATTTCCGAGATTTGAAACCCGTCAGAATGACAGACTTCGTAAATCTAATGTTAACAATTTATTTTCTGTCGCCTTCGAGCCCACAGTGTTACTAATTGAAAAAAGATTGAAAAGGTATCGTTCTTGAGTTATGTTGCATAAAGTATATATAAAGGAAAAGAGAGAACAACCCTGCAGAAGACGTTCATCACACTTGAGACTATTTTCCACGTGGCATCTTAACAGGACGCTAATTACAGATTTCGTGACATAGGATGTTCCACGACGCCTACAACATAATCTCCGGCGATGTGGTGTAGAACGATGCGAAAACGTTTTTATGTAATAAAAAAGAGCAAAAGCAAGACCCACTGTGTACAAAGAAGTACCCTGCGCAAGCCTAGCTACGCCGACTCATCAAGATAATCGTGACCGCTTGCCATTAGCTAGTTCCTCGACCGATGTGTCCATTAACATAAGTATCAGATAGATACGTTAAAGTCGGTTAAAGTACGTCCGCAGTTGGTCTCGCGCTCGGTGCATTATGGAAATTGTACTCCGAAGTGTGGAACGTAGCTGATCTTCTTCTACGTTACTTTCCAATTTTATTAATTGCATCGGTAATTGCTGATGATCATGTTAAATTGATGTACGAAGAAAACCTGATAACCGTGTGAATTATACAAGGATTTTAGATTCGTACAGTATGTGAGTATTATAGAAATGAGGGTAATTTGATTTTTGTATAAGTAACGCGGTGTATTTCCGTTTGCATGCATTATGGGGGTGTTTTACAGGCTCTGGCATCTGTGATGAATAAACAAGTTCTCTGATCATTAATCACCGAGAAACAATGTTTTCTGCAATCACTGAATGAAAATGATTAATGTTCGAATCGTATTGGAAATTGAAAATCTATGAAATTGATAAGATAAAACAGATCTCTGTGTTATTATCAAATGGAAATGATTCTTCCTATTTTAGAATGCATAGACAAAACGCAGAATCTGAATAACGTGCAACACCAACGACGAGCTATAAAAATAGACAATTCAGCCAATGTATTTATTCGGCCCGAATTCCCGGGGATCCGGGAACCCCATACCATTTCCGTGTCACTAACTACGCTACCGACAGATTACAGAAACCGATGTTAGCGCTCTCTATCGTAGACATTGAAATAAAATAATTTTCAAAATATGCTTTTGTTCTTTGCCGCAAGAGGTCACAAAGGACAACAAAAGTACCGCTCGATAGATACATCGATGCCGCAGTGACCGTAATAATAAAAAAAACATATTACAACAATATTTTATCATATATTTAACAATTGTATCATAAAAGAATAAGCGATAGAATTGGTAAATGTATGATAAATAACATCGATTTCCCAGGATGGTGGTTGCTGTGAATGGAAACCCGCGCCGCCCTTACCGCGCCACCCATACTCGCCACTTACAAAAATTATTATTTACAAATTAAACGCTACTTCCTTCTTACGTATATTTGCAGCACGCTTAATATGTAAACGTGGTGCAAAATAACAATGGAAGGAAGTATGCAAATAAATGATTTTAACGGAAGCTGAAAATAAAAATTCTGTTAAAACTAAATCGATTAAAAATTCAAGATTATAATATAAATTAGCTTATACATTGTTTAAATGAGTAAAATGTATTACAATAAATAAATGTAACGAAAGATGGAAATGAAAATTCTGTTAAACATTTTGAAGTAAAAAATAAAGATTGTAATACACATCCTACAATTAAATTTTAACTTAAACTAAAATTTGACTTCGCGTTATGTAAGACCTTATTTAATATCATCCTACCTAACTAAAAATCTAATTTAATTTGGAAATTGCATGCCTATTTAAAAAATGATTTCATTTAGAAATATTATTAATAATTACGAAACAGTAGACAATTAAATAACAAGCATGTTCGCCGCGAATGTGTATCATTTCCTTTGAATCATATGATTTCCTTCGATTTATTTGTTCCATACAACATCACTTTTGGGCCTCTGATTGCTTACATACTGCAATGCATGATATTTAATATACTTGAGGTAATATTCTATTATATTGATATCTCCTTTAACTTAATAATTCTGTAACAAACTTACTTATGAGAGTAGTAATTGTGAAAAAATTAGTAGAGTAGTGAAGAGGGAGCGTCCTTTACCAAATTGCCAGTATGCTGAACAATAGTTATGAATAACAAATAGAAACATATGTTTTGATACTAAGATGAAAAGGAAAAAATAAAAAAAACGCATCGTTCTTAGTGTTTCGAAATAATTGTAATAATTTCGTCCAAAAAATATGAATCTAATTTTTATTTAACAGTATCTTATAACGAACACCCGATTTCGGCAATACGATAATAATAGAAAAGGGGGAGGCAAAGAAGAAGAATAAATTAGAACATTAAACAAATTCAATTGAAAGAGGAATATTCTAATATGGATTATGGACCACTTGTTATAAGCAAGATTGAAAACCATAAGTGGATTATCTCTTTTTTCGCAACCCTAATTTACTTTGGTAATTTACGGATGGTAGTCACTTTAAACATTTTATTTTTTATTTTTTACATTAAACAAATTCAATTGCCAGAGGAATATTCTAATATGGATTATCGACCACTTGTTCTAAGCAAGATTGAAAACCGTAAGTGGATTATCTTTTTTTTCGCAACACTAATTTACTGCATTACTCGCAAAGTCTATCGCGTATGGTGCTTCAGTATCTCTAATATAGTATTTCGTATATATTAACAAAAATAGGAGAACAAAAAATAGTAATTCACTGCACCCATCATTTTTAATTCACAACACTAATAACGGATAAGTCATGGTAGTCGCATCCAGGACTATCATCGAAGCAATCACCTTATGCAGTTTTAATAGCTGCCTTTGGTAACTCTGGAACCAATTTGGGCATTTCATTGCGGTCGAAACGCTGCTTAAAAATCGCGATCATTTATAATCGCAACACTAAATGAAAATCTAAGAAAAATATTCGCTATGGAAAAATATCGCGGTGCTCTCCATGCAAAGGATGCAGAGCCATTGGTAGTTGTCCTTTTGAGTGACAGTTTCTCGGGCTTCTTCGGCATTTAGCTCCTTCGTTTCTTCGGGCGCAATGCCCGCTGAAACTTAATCTAGGCTCGAGACTCCATCCGCAAAAAAGAATTAAATAACAATCTAAACCGCGTAGTTAAATGGAACACAGATGGACGAATCACGACTGGAAATAATGGTAAAAATTGCGATTGTGTAATCGGTCTTCGAATTATGTAATCCTGATCTAAAAAAACGATTAGTCGTCGTACAATCGCAATTAATGAAAGTGACTCTAATTAAAATTGAGTTTACTTGAATAAGTAACGCAAAGAAAAACTAGATATAGGGTCTACCATTTATCTCGGAAGACTTCTCTTAAGAGATCGTTAATTTAAACAATTGCGTATTTCTCGGCTTCTAGAGCGTATTTTTTAACCGGACTGGTCTTAAATTATACCTCCTCCTCCAGTTTCAACAATATGACATTTCTGGTTTAAAAGTTATTAACAAGTGAAACATCGGCAATCATGCACTCCGGGTCGTTTCAATTAGCTCGACTTCTGGAGGCGCTAGATTAATGATCGAGTGCTTAGAATGAAGGTAAAAGATGCCGCTACGCGACAATAAACGATTTACAAATGCTGCATACGCTGTTTATTTATTATAAACAATTTAACAATTCATTTGAGAACTGCAGCGAAACTATAAACGAGGGCCGTTCTAATAGTAAGCCAGATTGTTCCTTGAACCGAGAGCTTTTGTTTAAGACGTCGGTGATTAAGATCGGCCCAGCAGAAAGCGAGATAATTGAATTTGTTTAAAAAAATTATAAACAAATGCGACTACTGCCACTTCCTGGCGAGCTACATTAATGACCAGACGAGATAAATTAAAGCTAGAAGTATAAGCTACCATCTCCAATAGGTGTGATCATCATTCCATGTGAAGTTCATTTGTTATAAACAATTAAACTATTAAAATTGTTATTACGGCCAACTGCATATAGGTACAGCAAGGGAGTATTTTTTATCTTGTAACTTACTCGTTTCCCTTTAATTTGAGACGTCGTTGATTAAAATCGGCCCAGCAGAAACCGAGATAACGATTTTTTTAAATTTTATCGGTAACGATATGTCGATAACCGGACATGTGGCGCCATCTCGTGTTTGCGGCCTTTTTGGCAGCTTTTCGCACCGCCGAAACCGAATTCCTGGATTACATCGTTAATTTAAACAATTACGTTTTTCTCGGCTTCTAGTGCGTATTTTTTAACCGGACTAGTCCCAAATTAAAGCTACCAACCATAGCTACCGTCTCCAACAGTTTCGAGAATATGGCAGTTGTGGTTTAAAAGTTATAAACAATTAAAAAATCGGCGAGAATGCACTCAGGGCCATTGCAATTATCTTGACATCTGGAGGCGCTAGATTAATGTTCGAGTGCTTAAAATAAAGGCAAAGGATGCTGGTACACGAAAATGAACGATTTGCAATTGCTCCACGCGCGGTTTACTTTTGATAAGCAATTTAAAAATTCGTTTGAGAATTCCAAAGTAAGTATACATCAGGGTCGTTCTGAAATAAGAACAGATCGTACCATGAATGGAGACCTTCAATTTAAGGTGTCTTTGATTAAAATTGGCCGAGTAGAAGGCGAGATAATTGAATTTGTTTAAAGATATTATGAACAAATGCTATTACTCCGTCTTCTAGTGGGCCAATTTCACTAAGGGACGTCTCAAATTGGAGCCCTTGATTCAAGGAACAATCTCTTTGTAGTATAGTAAGTATGGAATAGCCCCCGTGTATAGTTACTGTAATACGCAAACGAATGATTATATTGTATATAAAAGGTAAGCGGTGCAAGTAACATTTATATATAGTTTATATCCTCGCAACAGCATCCTTTATGTTCAGTTTAAGCACTCGAACATTAATCTAGCGTCTCCAGATGTTAAGATAATTGCAATGCTCCGGCGTGCATTTTTGCCGATTCTCTATTTTTTTATAACTTTTAAACCACAAATGTCATATTGTTGAAACTGTTGGAGAAGATAGCTATGGCTCGTAGCTTTAATTTAAGGCCAGTCCGGTTCAAAAATACGCACTAGAAGTCGAGAAAACCGTAATTGTTTAAATTAACGATGTAATTCAAAAATTTGGTTTTGAAGGCGCGCTCAACTGCTCGAAACGCCTCAAACGCGAGATGGCGCCACGTACATTTTTACGACCTTTGTTGGGGCTCTAGAGCCCCAGAATCATTTCTCTGGCACTGGCGACGTTATCGACACTTTATGAAAATCGATGTTAATTATAAATTTTGTACCTCGACTCCTGGTTGTTATTTTTAAATAACTAAAGCGGGAAACTAAATAGTCGCGTACAATATGAGTTGGTTGGGAGGAAAGAGGGATGTAAGGGAGTAAAAGTGAATGCATAGGAGCTACAGTCTTCGATAATTTATCATACTACGAAGAATAACGAAAATGTAGCTTTACGATTTTCAAGCTGTATTAACTTCATTTTTTAAATGAAAATGCAAAATAGTAACAAAGCTACGAAAGCTATGCATGGCTTCTGTCCCCAACACTACGAGCAGAGGACGCTCAAATCGAGAACCGAATGGTAAGCTGTTCAAAATAATACGTCAATTTTTGTTGCATTTGGTTTTGTACGTTGTGATTACCATATTCATGATATCCTAAGATCAATGTGACACTTGCTAATAACAATTTTTGGACATGGTAACCTGTTTGAACATCTCTACAGAATTTAATTTTTCAATTAATATTTCAGAGGTGTATTAATTAATTTTTGGAAGCAATGTCATTCCTATATTCTACATACCTTATATTTTTCGTATTGTTGCTGGGTAAAGCTAATACAAATGCCTTAAGTAAGTTATTTTTCATCTATAATAATTAATCTTTAAACCAATGTGCATAACATAAAACAATTGAGTTTATATAGATCCCAATGATATAGTTATTGTGATATTGGATCAAAAGGATGGATACCATATAGCTCAAGCCGATATGTTAAAGAATAATATTTTGGAACAAGCAAATGCTCTTGGCCAGGTATATTCAATAATACAGTATCCATTATACATTATTATTAAAATAATGATTGTGTTTTATAATTAAATCTACACAAGACGATGTATTGTATTATTTATTATTCAATGATTTTCTCATAAATTGTAAACATATGAAAAAATTGAATACTTTAATTGTTTTTATAGGCTACATAATACTTTGTACAATTATTATTATAATTTGGAAAAGTTTTTGAACAACGAAAGTGATTTCTAACTTTTTTAAATAGAAAGTTACACTTGTACATATTCTTAGACAGCAACTTTAAAGACTAATTGTACAGTGTGTAACAAAATATCTTTCAAGTTATATCAATGAGATTCATTATGACATTCACTTTCGTAAGAAATAAAAGAATATACCTGTTCCCAAATAAACAATCGAAAGCCATACAGTTTTATTACAAAAATATTAAAAACTAAACAATCTATATAAACTATCACGTCTCTTCTTTATAAAAGGTAGCAAAGCTTTTTACTCACTTTTTTCCATGTTTTATATTTAGAAGAAAAATCATTTGGTAGAAAGAATATGGATACCTTGTATATGTATGAAACGTAACTTTCCGCAAGATTTATCTGTCAATTTCCCTGTTAGGATCCCCCCAATATCATCTTATCTCACCAATTGAATATCAATGGATACTGGACAATAATACCATTACTGAATCATTTGTCAGATATATATACAACTGCAAAGTGGTTTTTCTTTTGTCTGGAGAATACTGTGATTAGATTGAATAAACTAGTCAAGATTCTTTCCAAATTCGATGAAAATAAGGTAAGTTATTTTAGTACTGGAATGCGCAATTTCTTTGTTAACTGTATTATTATTAAACGGTGTTTGTTCTAGAATTTATGGATTGGTCATGCGCTATACGATCAGGAGCCAACTATTATACATCACTTTGCAGAACATAATAAAAAATTTAAATATCCACATGTAGCTTCAGGTTTTGCAATAACATCGACTTTGTTAACAAAGTATTCCATACGATTATTTCGCTTTAAAATATATTAGAACTTTAATTCAAATAGTAGCCATTATATAAACATTTTCTTTCAGTTTGGTGCAAAAAGTTGTTAAAGGAGAGAGACCTAAAGATGACTTTGCGATTGATGCGTCATATGAGCTTGCGTCGTTCGTTCTAAAATTAAATAAGGGAATAAGATTAACGCATGTGCCTGAAATATGTATTGTCTCCAGTTCCGATTGTGCTACGTATCCAAAATTTTTTCATCCGTGTGTAAGTCAATTAATATTGCGCTATATTGAGTGTAATCTTTCCTTTCGTGATATACTAACGCTAGTCTAACTAAAGGGCTCATCGATTACTCTTGAGAATGTATATTTTGCTGTAAAAACCTGTGCAAAATATCATGCTGAAAGGGTTCCTGTAATTAAAATAACGTGGGCAAAGTACATTAAAAACATTGGATACTTTAGCGATGTGGCTGGTATAATCACTTTCAGTACATAATCCGTTAAATAATATGTACATTAATCATTCTATTAAGCAATATGCTTCTTTTTAGTATAGATAAATATCTGCCTAATGCATTCATTGTACCGAATACAACGCACGGACATTGTGAAAAAACATACAATATTTTGAAGGAGGCAGACAAAATATTAGAAAAGAAACGTTTAAATTGGTTAATAATTAGCGATGATGATACGCTATTCAGGTAAATATTTCTACTTTTAATTAATACAAAATATACAAAGATGTCAACAGATGTCAACAACAGTTAGTTGCCGTAACTGTTGCTGCTACAGTATACCAGCACAGGTGATACTAATGGTATTATTTATTTTATTTGATATCAGCGTGGCACGATTATTACGGTTGTTAACATGTTACAATTCAAACACTCTGGTTGCTATCGGAGAAAGATACGGTTTTCGATTGTGGGATACACCTTACGGATATGAGTATCTGACAGGTGGAGCTGGTGTTATTTTATCAGCACCCTTAGTTCACGAAATGGTAAAGTCTGGTAGATGTAATTGTCCATCGCCTACCACCCCAGATGATATGTATTTATTTGGTATATGCTTGACACGAGTCGGTGCGCAACTTATACATTCTCCAATGTTTCATCAGGTATGATATGTAGAAATATGTAAACATTTATGATCGATATATGCTGTTTCCCGAAGTAACACTAATCAGGTGTAAATGAATTGATGGATACTATTGATCAAGATAACTTTAAGTGGGCGATTGGTAAAACTATAACGACACGTGATCGCAGTTTACGGTATTTCAAAGTTGTCTTTATAAAAGGTACCTTCCATAGGTCACTCTTCCCAAAAGTATTATCATATGTATAAATCTGAGAAACGGGAAAAAGTGTCCATTAGGAGTTTGAATAATTTTTATGTACTTCTACATATATCAAATATAGTAATGCAGAATATATTTGGTTTCAAAATATTTTTTATAATTCATTTACAAGCAGACGTTCAAGGCAATTTTGTTTATTGCAGGCACGCCCTTCAGATTATGCAACTGCATATCTTGCATCGCAAGAGCCGGTATCCTTTCATAAGTTTTGGATGGTTGAACCAAAAATGGTTTATGATGAATGGTTTGCAGAAGCAGACAGATCTTTGACAACAGTTAATGAACACGTAGAACTATAAACGCTCTAGTTCACGACTTATTTCATTTTACAATGCCCCAATAATTGGAGTATATAAGCTTGAAAAAAGATAGTAATATTGCAACATATGTTATTATTAATTTACTGTGTTACGATCGTATAACAACTAAACAGAATCATTTTCTATAACATTTTTTTAATTAATATCATAACCATTTTGTATTGTTGTGATGTGCAATTTTCATAATAGAAAAATATTGAAAATATAACGAAATATTAATTACACGTATACACATATCACAATTTTGATCGCACTATTTCTCTCCACCATGACGGCCGTTCTAAGTTTTCTTTGTTCTTGAATATCTCTTCCTCAATACGTTTGTATACCTATGTATAAACGGAAATTAAAATATGTAGAGTTAAGATTCAGAGTCGCAAAACAGCATACCTGCCCATCAGACATTCCTAGTGGGGAATTCAATATGAAATCAGGTGGCGCTAAAACGTCGACCAAAGCCACAGCATCGGGAACCAAATCTTTACATAGAACTATAATCCCTTCCCGTAGAAATCTATCCATATTGCTCTTTGGCGATGCGTAACCACCGGCATAAAAGTCTCCCAATCTTTTTTCTAATGCTGCTGCACCATACAGCGAGCATAACTTGATTAGTACATTACTCTCTTCTGTCCTCCATACAGGATTTTGTATACATCTGATGAAGTCCTGCATTATGGCATGCTACGGGAAAGCATTAACCAAATCAATACATTGATCTCGTTTTTACATGCCGAATAAAACATTACCTGCCCATACAGTAAAGCTAGTGTTTGTGCACAGAATACTTGTGTGTCATTTCTAATTTCAAAATCATTGCGGCCTTCACGTTTCAAACGTTGCGTCTTCTCATATGTCTTTTGTAAGTAATAACATATTAACCACCTAAAGAATGAAAGTAAATCTATAACAAATAAACATTAGATAAATTCGTGAATTATGTTTGATTCCTGAGGTATTAATGTCCCAGTATAATTATTTCCATACTTTCAGGTTTCAACGCTTCAGCAATTGTCGCGCAAGAGAAGTTTTCTACCAGAATATGATTGGCATTGTTAAGAAAATCTGCTGTATTTAAAGGTGAATTAATAGATTTTCCGCTTAATCTATTCGTCCATTGGTTTAACAGCCAATTGCTAGCTTGCTGTATTAATACACAATTTTCACCCTCAAATGTACAGTTTGCATCATTTTCAACCCTCAGGTCGCCGAAACGTGAGGCTATTCAAAACAAAGAGTAAACTAAATGCAAGATAGGAAACATGTTGCAATGCATGTGATAATAATCAGTATACCTTTGAGGTAACCGTGTCCTCCACAAGATTCTCTGCAATCCTGAATAATATCACGACTTGTCCATGAACATAGTGGCTTTGTCGCAGAAGACAATGCATGTATTTCCATACCTTCACTGTAGACATTATCTTGATTTGTTGTACTTAGAAGTTTAAATTCAAATTCATTCATTATATCTATAAATCTGGTAGAAAATATTTTGATGGCATACGTTGCCGCCAAGTGAAGAAACAATCGCGATTGCTGTATAACATGATCAATTGTAATAGCATAGCAAGTTCAGTTGACAGATTCTAATTCGACTGATTTAAGTACCTGTGCCTGATATTCTATAACTGGCCACTCTTCAAATTCCGATGGTCCAAATTGTTTCCTTACGGCACAATATCGTACAGCAATAACGATGGCAATGCACGCAATATTTACGCTTGTCGCTGTTATTGCAATACGTCCCTTGGATAACGCACCCAGCGATGCACCTGTTGTTACATGAATATCACGTGCATCGAACAGTCACGAAAAATTCAGTTAGCTACACAATCATTTGAGAGACTCACCAAATCTTTTGCTTTTATTTTTGACAACAGTAATATACTTCCCATTCTCTGCAACATCGGCCGTCCTGTTTAACAAGCATGTTCGAAAAATGAGATAATTGTTGAATATCATAAAACCATTGTCCACTCCATTTATTCCAATTTTTTCACCCATATCGCCAATAGTAACACCTGGATAAGGTATATGGGTTTGTGGATCTCGAATGGGTACTAGGAAAGCATGCAGACCATGATTTTGTTGGTCTGGTGTAATTAACTGTGCAAAAACAATGGCATGTGTTGCAGTCTTTCCTAAAAGTGTCACCATCTTATTTATACATGAACAATTTTGATTTTATGTACCACACAGTACATGTTCCCACAATATTACTTACCTAAACCACCAGCCCAGCATTTTGCAGCTTCAAAATCTGGAGTATGTAAGATAAAACTTTTTAATTTGAGATTGTATGTTGCTGTGGTTCTCATGCCTTTCACATTTGTTCCATGGGATATTTCTGTCAGTGCAAAGCAACACGTGATCTGGTAACAGGGTATAATGGAAAGGATTATTTATTTATTTGTCTTGTAAAGTGTTTCAACAAATACTTACTTCCCCCACTTCAAATTTGTTGGCCATATCATAGTGAATATCTGTGCCCAGGGCAAAAATTGAATTTGCCACCAAAACGTCTGTTACACTTGCCTTTATTAGTACTGAGCTATCGTACTGAATTAAGATATGAAACCAATGTTTCTCAACTGATAGATTCTGCAGAAAAAACAAAAACAATTCGTACAATTAATCATTCCTTTTTCTACGCAATATTCTCAGTTATACTGTTATCCCTTATAAGGGCCATTTGAGAGAATCTCTCGCGCAATTACTTTCGATAGTTATTCACGGGTCGCGAGTATGTGTCCATTTGAAAGCAGCTTCCAGAGTTTGTACTGTTTGATAGACACTAGAAAACTATGCGAGATCTTACTGTCAGAAAGTTAGTCTCTGATGGAGTATTTACATTGCGAGAAATACTCTCGAAGTCAACTCGCGATAGTGTTACTCTCAAACGAATCCTTGCCTTGAGTGCTTGAACACGCCTATTACAAAGTTTTCGCTCCTCATCTAATGTAGAACAAACAGATCTTTGAAATATTGGTGTTTTCTCTATAAAGTCCCATATATTTTTCTAAAACGACAGAAAAATGACAAGTATTATCGATAGTTTGGCACATGTAAATGTCATATTTCTTTCAAAATACCTGAGCATTAAAAAAATTATCCCCGTCTAAATTTAGTTTCAGTAATTTCCAATCAAATTTGGCACTTTCTCTATAAGGGTCTAAAGGTCCCTTCGGTAAATCTGAAATTGTATTCTTCATATTCACTTCACTTTTAGATCTGCACCCCTATACAAGTAAACATTAAACGAATTTAATTAAGTTCGTATAAATAAATGATAGTTCAAATTTGACAATCAAAAGTTACTTGTTAGAAGGTTCAGCATATACTACCCTCGTCCACTCATTTTATTATATAGCTTCAACGGAGGATGAGTCGTATATTTATAATACTATTGATGAATTGAACAGAATATGTTTATCATATAATATGTTAAATACAATACTTTATTTACATATACACATATATCACGTTGTTAGTGAATATTTGCTTTGAACTCTATATTTACTGTTTTGGATTCCGATTATCGTACAATTTTATTTTATTTTTTTTATATGTATAATACAAATGAGTAACGAAAAGTTAGATGGTATTCACGATAGACCACGTTTATTTTGCACGATTAAGCTTTTCAGTATACTTTACAATTATTGTGTGCAATTATTATGTAAAATATTCCAACTGATAAATTGAAAGTTGAGGCCATCATTTTCTAGCGCAGTCAAATGGTTTCGCTGATCAAATCAATTTCTGCTCGATTACGCTTATAATTAGTTCGAAAATTTTCTTTTCTGTGATATACTTTTAATAACATTTTTAAATCAGTTTTGATCAATTTCTTCCCACATTCTAACAACTTCCTGAACTATCAGATATATTTCCTGCGTTTGTAACTTCAATTCGCAAATATCCATCCCAAATTTTCAGTGATGTCCAGGAAACGTGCCAGCTACTTTAAAGTTGGAATATTGTAGTCCCTAATCCATGCATGCGCTTAGCATGACGATCAATAGGGCATTACTTTATTGAATTTTAAATGTCATTGCACCGTCCTTGACCGGTGAGGAATTCGATTCTCGACTTAGACCCCTATGGAACTCGGGTCTCATTGACTTTGTAATCGATCGCCGTTCATTTGTGCTTGTACGACGTCGATTCACGGTGATTAAAGATAAATAATCATTTACGAAATAAATGGTCTCTCGATCATTTCGAAAGAAATTCTTAAATATTGCATGTTTTGTGTATAAGAAAACACCAATTGACGAGTAAATTCAGATGGTCATATTACCTGACGTACTCTGTGCGTTCTTCATTATGTGGATTGCCATTTTTATTTTTAAAAATGCATTGCGGCAGATTAATATTAAGATAGCGAAAGTAATAGAGATTCATGATGGAAAATGATAATATGCAAAGTTGCGACAAATGAAATTGAAATAATTCAGTTGTTACATGATGTAACAACATCCCAAAATGTATATTTATATGTAATGCACTTATCGTTTGTTCTACATACATACGTATGCTATATGTTATATTAAATTTGGTTCCTCAGGATTGTATACCAGCTAAAGAGAATTTTATCCCATAACCAATTTTTATTGTTGTGTTGTACAATTTTCACAATCGAAAAATATTAAAAATATAACGAAATATAAATTACACCTATATACATATCACAATTTTGATCGCACTATTTCTCTCCACCATGACGGCCGTTCCAAGTTTTCTTTGTTCTTGAACATCTCTTCCTTAATATGTTTGTATACCTATGTACAAAATAAATTTAAAATATATGGGGTTGAGATTGAAAGTCGCAGAAAAACATACCTCCCCATCCGACATTCCTAGTGGAGAATTCAATATGAAATCAGGTGGCGCTAAAACGTCGACCAAAGCCACAGCATCGGGGACCAAATCCTTACATAAAACTATAATCCCTTCCCGTAGAAGTCTGTCCATATTGCTTTTTGGCGATGCGTAACCGCCGGCGTAAAAGTCTCCCAATCGTTTTTCCAATGCTGCTGCACCATATAGCGAGCATAACTTGGTTAGTACATTACTCTCTTGTGACCTCCATACAGGATTTTGTATGCATCTGATGAAGTCCCTCATTATGGCATGCTACGGGAAAGTATTAACCAAATCAATACATTGATCTCGTTTTTACGTGCCGAATAAGACATTACCTGGCCATACAGTAAAGCTAGTGTTTGTGCACAGAATACTTGTGTGTTATTTCTAATTGTAAAATCATCGTAACCTTCACGTTTCAAACATTGTGTCTGCTCATATGTCTTTTTTAAATAATAACATATTAACCACTTAAAGAATGAAAGTAAATCTGTAACAAATAAACATTAAATAAATTCGTGAATTGTGTTTGACCCCTAAGCTATTAATGTTCGATTATAATTATTTCCATACTTTCAGGTTTCACCGCTTCAGCACTTGTCGCGCAAGAGAAGTTTTCTTGCAAAATATTATTGGCATCGTTAAGGAAATCCACTGTATTTAAAGGTGTATTAATAGATTTTCCACTTAGTCTATTCGCCCATTGGTTCAACAACCAATTGCTAGCTTGTTGTGTTAGCACATTGTTTTCCCCCTCGAATGTACATGTTGCATCGTTTTGAGCCCTCAGCTCTCCCAATCGTGAGGCTATTCGAAACAAATAGTAGCTAAATGCAACATTCTAAATAAATTACAAATTACAAGCCGTCTGATAATAACACTGTTCAACACGGGTCTGATTTTGTAACCATCAATATGCGTTTCTTATAGACTTTAATGTGCTGAATACGAATCTGCAATCCGTTTTTCTCCAGAACGTACCATTTTTGAAAAAATCAATTTTGAAAAAAATCGCAAATTTTCAACTTTGGAAGTGTTTTGTACTTTTGCGGTAATAGTTATTCATATGCGCTTGGTGCCAAATGATTCTTTGAAGTTTCACGAATAAAATGGTATATGTTGTTATTAGACTATAAACATTTAAATGTGTTTAAATAATGATCAAAGTGAAAGGGACACCGAAAATATTCCCATTTTGGCTGATATCTTTCAGTTTATTTCAAAAACTAAGGGTCCAGGAGAAAATCTAACTATTCCACGCGACAGAGCAGACCTTTCTGCAAAGGAAAGCATCAACGGAAGTTACAAAATCATTTTTGTATTCGATATACAAGCGAAATAGTTTGGTAAAACACGCGACGGCAACAGTGACACTCAGCAGAAGACTGCGCGTTTAGTGATTCCGCTACGCTGAGCGATGAGCGGGGAGCCGCCGTCATAGAGCACTACTGTCGCCGCCACGTGTTTTGCCAAACTTTTTCGCTTGTATATCGAATACAAAAATGATTTTGTAATTTCCGTTGATGCTTTCCTTTGCCGAAAGGTCTGCTCTATCGCGTGGCATAGTTAGATTTTCCCCTGGACCTTTACTTTTTGAAATAAATTGAAAGATATCAGCCAAAATGGGTGTATTTTCGGTATCCTTTTCACTTTGATCATTATTTAAACACATTTAAATGTTTATAGTCTAATAACAACATACACCATTTTATTCGTGAAACTTCAAAGAATCATTTGGCACCAAGCGCAACTGAATAACTATTACCGCAAAAGTACAATAAACTTCCAAAGTTGAAAATTTGCGATTTTTTTCAAAATTGATTTTTTCAAAAATGGTACGTTCTGGAGAAAAACGGATTGCAGATTCGTATTCAGCACATTAACACGTTCACGCCGGCGTGCATCACCGGTGGGTCACGCTCGACTGTCCCATCGGGCGGCGTGCATCACCGGTGGGTCACGCTTGAACTTTCGTTTAGACGCCGCTCACCATCAAAAATATAGTTCGTTTAGTAACTGGAAAAAATTGCCGTATTGTTGAAAATTTAAATAATTGAGCGTGAATTCGACGCTTCGCCTCACAGCGAAAAACATGAAAATCGGCCCCGGCGTGAACGTGTTAAAGTCTATAAGAAACGCATATTGAAGGTTACAAAATCAAAAAAAAGTTGAAATTTGTCGAACAGTGTAATTAGTATACCTTTCAGGTAACCGTGTCCTCCACAAGATTCTCTGCAATCCTGAATAATATCACGACTAGTCCATGAAGATAGTGGCTTTGTCGCGGAAGACAATGCATGTATTTCCATACCTTCACTATCAATATTATCATAATTTCCTCCACTTAGAAGTTTGATTTTAAATTCTGTCATTCTATCTACAAATTCGGCAGAAAATATTTTTATGGCATACGTTGCTGCCAAGTGAGGAAACAATCGCCATTGCTGTGTAACATTATGGTAAATCGTAATTGCATAGCAAGTTTAGTTGATACATTCTAATTTGGCTAGTTTAAGTACCTGTGCTTGATATTCTATAACTGACCACTCGTCCGATTCCGATGGTCCAAATTGCTTCCTTACGGCGCAATATCGTATAGCAATTGTGATTGCAACAGACGCAATATTGGAACTTATCGATGAAATAGTAATACGCCCCGAGGATAGTGCGCCCAACGATGCACCTGTTGGTATGCGAATGTAAAATTTTCATTAAACTTGCGTAACAATTTGACGTGATTATCCATCGCTCTATTATTTTAAATATTCACCAAATCTTTTGCTTTTGTTTTTAACAGCTGTAATATATTTTCCCTCCTCGGCAACATTGGCGGTCCTGTTTAACAGGCATGTTCGAGAAATGAGATAATTGTTAAACATCATAAAACCATTGTCTACTCCATTTAGTGAAATTTTTGCACCCATATCACCGATGCTAACACCTGGATAAGGTATATGGGTTTGTGGATCTCGAATGGGTACTAGGAAAGCATGCAGACCATGATTTTGTTGATCTGGTGTAATTAATTGGGCAAAAATAATGGCATGTGTTGCAGTCTTTCCTAAAAATGTCATCATTCTGTTGATTCATGAAAAAATCTGATTTCATGCATCATGCAATGCAGGTTTCCACAATATTACATACCTAAACCACCAACCCAGCATTTTGCAGCTTCAAAATCTGGAGTATGTAAGATAAAACTTTTTGATTTCAGATCGTATGTTGCTGTAGTTCTCATGCCTTTCGCATTAGTTCCGTGAGATATTTCCGTCAGTGCAAAACTACACGTCAACTGATAAAGAGTATAAATGTATCTTTGCATTTTATAATTATTATAGAAATTGTCATAACGATTAAAACGAAATTACTTGAAATATTCATTAAATTTTATTAACGTTGTTTTAAAACTTGGGAATGATTATTAATTTATTTAACTTGAAAAATATTTCGACGAGTACTTACTTCACCCTCTTGAATTTGTTCTGCAGTTTCATAGTGACTATCTGTGCCCAATGCAAGAATTGCGCTTGGCACCATTCCATCCATTACACCCATTTTTATTGGTATTGAAGCATCATATTGAAATAATATGTTAAACCAATGTCTATGCGTTATTGGATCCTGCAGAAAATTCACATACAATCGATATAAGTAAAAATTAATCATTTCTTTTTTGGTACATTTTTGTCAAATATACATGTATGTATATACTGTTATATTGTTATCCTTTAGTGCTCGATGACGACTATTACAAAGTTTTCGCTCTTCGTCTAATGTAGGACAAGCAAGCCGTTGAAATACTGGTGTTGTCTTTATAAAATTCCATAATGTTTTCTAAAACAATAATGAAAATTGTAAACAATATCAATTCGTAACAGACTTAAACTTTTTTCGAAATACCTGAAAATGCACAAAATCCTCTCCCTCTAAATTAAGTTTCAGTACTTTCCAGTCAAATGTGGCACTTCTTCTATAGGGATCTAAAGGTCCTTTTGGTAAATCAGCAATTATATTCTTCATCTTCGTTTACGCTTAAATCTGTACACATATACAAGTAAATAATAAAAAAATTTGTACTAAAAAAATGTTCGTTCACTTGCAACCTTTAATACTTTGTCAACATTTAGCTAGTGTATGATCACTGTACTGCTATGTATCACTATTTTATAATTAGGCAGGTTTCTTAGTTAATAAGAGTATTCGCACGAATAATTGCACTTTCATTGATCGAATTCGGATTCATAAATTTCAATTAGCAATTGGAGTGACTAGTTGTTCAATTGAAAGCTCAGCTTAGACTGTACAACTTGACGCATTTCAAATTGAAGTAAGGCTCAACCGCGTATGCATAATACTGCGATAATATAATACGACTTAAGCAATATACGGCGTGTTTGTCATCAATATCTTGGGCAATGTGTTGATAAAACTGATATTATCAATACACAAACTTCTCTTTATATCGATGTACTTTACAAATTATTTTCAATTAATTGAACAAATCAAATGCAAAAGCAGATGCCAATATTTTTAAGGAAATAAGATATATGTTACATAGAAAGTTGCAAGCAATACTTTATTTAATGACTGATTGAATGTTGACATAATTACATATGTTATAATGTATGAAATTAACGTTTTTACGTGTAATGTATATTAGTGCAGTACAATTGCAATTATTGCAGTAACACAGTTCAACAGTTCGTTTATATATTATATCTATACCATTCGACTATATTTCGACTATATATTTAATTGAAATGTATAAAATGAATGGTTTAAGTCTACTTGTATAACAACCGGATATGATGTAGTAGTATGTAACTGTGTTAATAAAATAGGACTTGCAAACAGGTATGGTGATGGTGATAACTAACATATGTTTTTTTACACATCACGTAGATTTCGTGTCTAATCAGTGATCGTTTTTATTTTATATTAGTGCAAAACGGATATTTTTTTCATTCATTAATTAATCGCCGTTAAATAATATTTAAAGCATTTCTATGACCAATAAGGGAAGTTCGATAACTCGAAAAATCAACGAAGTTTGAAACTTTACACAAATGTAATCCATATTATGCTAACAGCGGAACAATTTCTGTTTCCCGCTAAAAACGGTCCTAGAGGCGAAAACACCCCTCCAAAGAAATCTTGACTTTAAACATTATCGTGAATATTTAAGTAGCAGTATAAGATACAGGGAAAAATTAAATTAAAAGTTGTAATGCTCTATAATAATTTCTATAATAAAAATAAAACTTCAAGAAATGATGGATGACGGGGCTAAATTTGAAAAGAATTTTTTTTTTTAAATCTCACATCCGCGTTATTGGCCGGAAAGAACAGTACAACTTTTAATTTAAATTTCCTGTATCTTATACAGTTTTATAAATATTCACGATAACATTTAAAGTCTATATTTCCTTGGAGGGGTGTTTTCAGTTCTAGGATCGTTTGCGCAACGTTTCAAATTTATCTATATTTTCGAGTTGCCGAACTTGCCTCGTAAGCTACATTTGCACAATTTAAATATGTCACGTTAGACGTAAATGTGTCTAATCCCCATCAGCGTATTATTTATGGTTGATATAATACAAGTAAATAACGGAAACTGTATAAGCTTTTCGGCGAATTTTACAATCAGTACGTGACCCGAAATGAAATTAGACTAAAATACGCTTACGATGTTTTATTCAAAACAGATCGACTTGCATTTACATTATCGATTGCATGACTCTTATTTAATTCGATTTCCAGGCAAATTAGATTCTTAAATATTTGATGCCTTTGGTACAATCAAAGTACTCTTACTCTGTACAGTTCAAAAAGACTGATTAGTCGATACGTAGCTGTTCAATTGGATGTTTCATTTAAATTTTGCCCCCGTGCAATGTTATTTGTTACCTTAACGCTTTCAGTTATACTTGCATCTGGTAAAAGGTATTGAAAATAATACATTTTAAGTTGCAATTATTTGGAATATCTTGTGAAATGAATGTTACCTATTGTTTTCAAATGACGGTTCTCATACAATTATCTGGAATACGTAGCAGCTTATAAACAAATTTACATATATATGTATGCACATTTATATTAATTATTAATATTCTACAATAATGTATGTACATTTATCATGTAAATGGACATTTCAATCTTTAATTCAATTCGACGCTTCGGCAAATCATTGTCAGTCGCGTTAAAACATAAACATAATAATAAATGACAAGGTAAGAATCAGTGATGGATTAAATTGCAAAATGCATGTAAAATGTAAAAATATTGAATTACGGTTTTTCATTTCTAAAAAAAACTGCTGTCTCTACGACGCATATCCGTAATAATTCATTATAATACGCATCTGATATGGATTTAGTCAACTTGTGCAGTATTTTCTCCGCCATTATTTTATGTTATACTGTCCAAAGTTCAATTTTACATAGTTATAAGATATTACAGACCCTGCGTAATCAAATGTCCTGCTCATTGCTAAGTATGTATATGGAGCATTATTCATCTGATGCATACATAACAACATTTCATTCTTATTTTTACACAAATACAATGATAATTCGAATTAAAATAATCACTGATACAAAAGATACAGATAAATCGTTTATTTTGAGATTCTCTATCACGCCCGTAACTTTGGATTGTTTTGAAGCAGATACCAAGCTATTTCTTGAACTCTGCACCACGAAACAACTTGAAAAATTGCCGATACAAAAATCGAATGTGCAATTACACATACATACGTGATATTATATTTAATTAATTTCTTAAAACAATGGCTGCATTAACTAACTACATAACATCGTTAGCGTAGTTTTCAGATTTTTAATTTTATATGTTCGTATAACTGAAACACCATACGATATAAATCGAGCATTGTAAATTTTAATAATTTACGTTATTACAACTATTATGTATATATCAATATAAGAATTATAAATTCGAAGTGGATAATATCGAACCGTACAAGTCTTATATCTTAATCAATTCCAATTCGATTAATTCATATTCAACTATAATTTACTTTACAACGTGTTGCATCAATTTTAACAAATTAAAAATTGAGATATAATTTGTAAAATTATATGTATAGCGTATTTTATAAGGAGCATCAATGGGGCAGCAACGAGAAGAATCTAAAGTTCGTTGTTGAACAAATCGTAGAAGAAATTATCGAACGATCCAATTGTATAGTCTTTGTTACTGATTCTGTTTACCGAACCCTTGTAGATATTAAAAATATCAAAGGTACTTCGACTTTATCGAAATATGAGGTAAAGTATGCAATGCGAACATTTCATTGATGTTTTTTATGCGCAACTAGCCATTCTTGTATATAGGTCGTGTTACGCGACAATGAACAATTTGCTCGACCAAGGAGACAAATTCAAAAAATGTTGGTCGGCAGTAGAACTCTTGGTTGTAGGGCATACGTGATACTAATTGCTAATGGGTACTTGTCGGCGGAATTTTTGCAATATACAGAAAGGTTGGTAAAAAAATGAATAAATGATAATTTATGTATTTAGTTCCAATAAAGTGAAATGAAATGCTTGATAAGAGATAAAGCATATACATGATACATAAATATCTACTTAAAACAAAAATAATAGTGAAAGTACAGAGAAACGAAATAAAATATGCATTGCATCCCAAAATAGTCAACATTCTTTTCCCAATTGGTTCAAAATTGCTGTCCTCCGAATTTAAAATATTCTTCAACTATTTCAGTTTCTATATTAGCCGTTTTATACAATAATAATAATTTCTATACGATTCTCTCCACAATTTATTTTTAGATACATTTTGATAGCTTTCTTATTATTGGCTGAAATACTTTCTTCAGTTTCATAAAAAATGTAAAGGCCGTTTAATATCTGAATAAGTATCCAGAACTTTATTTTCGAATATGGCAATCAACTAAAGAATATTAAAGGAATGGTCATATACATATATTATGCATAAATCACTCAAGATAAAATCAAAATGGTGTAACAATTTTGGAATATGTTAATAAATTCAATAGAAAATATAATTTTTATTATTATACATAATAATAATATTTAGAATTATACATAAATTGTGTTACATGTTTTTCAATTTTATACAACGCGTGTATAATTATCAACGCAAAAATGCGTTCGCGATAATATTACGTCTATGTTTATATTTATCGTGGTAATGCCATATTGAAGGATTTATAAAGAAAAATTGTAAAGTGTAATTCTGTTTTATAATTTCAGGGAACGTCTAATTGACACTCGTGGATTGTTTTTACTCTTGTACGATTCTCGATTGTTACAACCAAATTTGCACTATCTTTGGAATAGGATCATTAATGTTGTCTTCATTCGTCAATACAATGCATATAAATATCGTTCTGGCGAGAAGACAATGAAAGAAAAAATTGATCTGGATACAATCCATTTCCCTAATCAAAAAAGTACATCTACTTCGACAAAGTATATAGATACTTGGTACAAAGGAAAATTGCGTTACAGTACCAATCATTTTGTGCAGAAAATTACCAACTTACAGAAGAAGCCCTTAAGGTTTATTTAAGAAATTATAGTGTACCTCTAATCATCACATTTTCGAAGAAATTAATGAAAACGTGATGCGAATTTCAGGATTGCGATATTCGAACATATGCCAGCAGTAACAGTAAAATCGAGAGGATATTATAACAAGCAACCAGATAGTGGTATAAAAGGTTTCGGTATAGAATTTGAGGTATGTGCATACTTATGTACAAGGTCCATTACTTTATATTTATGGAATTAAATATTTTTTAGTTAATACAACTTATATCAAAAACAATGAACTTCAAACCAATATATTATATGCCTAATAATATTGTATCTGAGAAATGGGGGTTTGAAACGGATAATCAGACTCATACGGGACTTATAAGTGAAGCCATTCAAGGAAAGGCTGCATTTTATTTAGGCGATTTGCATTACACATTAAATCACTTGAATTATTTCGATTTGACTATACCATACAATACAGAGTGCCTTACTTTTCTGACACCAGAATCATTAACTGAGAATTCATGGAAACTTCTAATACTTCCATTCAGGTAAGTAAAAAATAAGAGAGAAATACATATGACTAAAGAATAAATCAAAGATATTCATAATATCCTTGATTTTTAGACTATACACCTGGATCGCTCTTATTCTTACTTTAATTTTGGGCAGTGTTATATTTTATTTTCTGTCACTGTTTTACAAGAAGCATATAAGTTCTTATAACAGTAAAATGGATCTTCAAAATCCGAACACGAAACTCAAAATAAAGGGATTGTATTTGTTTACCGATATAGGGAACAGTATTTTATACACTTATAGCATGCTGTTTCAAGTTTCGTTACCTATGTTGCCAAATCCATGGGCTGTAAGAGTGTTAATAGGATGGTGGTGGATTTATAGCATTCTGGTTGCAGTTTCTTATAAAGCAAGTATGACTGCCACCCTCACTAATCCAGTTTCCAGGTAAAAAACGTTTTTAAAAGTTAATGGTACAGATAGCAACATTTAAAAGATGGTGCTTTTGCAATGGTGCATTGATGTTAAATACCAAAGAATTAAAGATGTTAAATAGAAAACAAAATTGATTAGACCTTTTCATGTTTCCAAAACGTTTCATTTAATTGCTTAATTAACCTGCTTATATTACAATTGTCTTATAATACAATTTGTATGTAGAGTTACTATTGATACGTTAACGCAACTGGCGAAAAGTTCTATACAAGTTGGAGGATGGAACGAACAGGGCAAACATTTTTTCTTAACATCGTCAGATCTAACTAGCCAGGAAATTGGTAAGAAATTTCAATTAATTCAATACGAGGAAGAAGCTATCGAGAAAGTAGCGAATGGGACATTTTGTTACTACGAGAATTTTTATTTGCTTCGGCATGTCCGAGTGAAAAGGCAAATATTTGAAAAGGAGCGAAAGGAAAACAGGACAACAGAAAATGTGTCGTTCAAACATAATTTACACATAATGGAAGAATGTGTTATAAATATGCCGATAGCTATTGGCATGGAAAAAAATTCACCATTGAAACCATACGTTGATATTTTGGTAATTCTTATTTTTTATATAAACCTTTGTAATGTTAGACGTGTAAATCGTAATGAATAATGTATCTGGTATATATTCTTAGATAAGACGCGTAATTGAAATTGGATTGGTCGAGAAATGGTTGACTGATGTTATGGAATGGTCAAAAATCGTGGAAATACGACAGAAAACAGACTCTGAAAAAGCATTGGTCAATCTTCGTAAACTGCAGGGCGCGTTCATTGCTGTTCTAGTTGGTTATTGTCTAGCGTTTATGATTCTAATTGGTGAAATTTTATATTGGAGACACATTGTCTTGAAAAATCCAAAATTTGATAAGTATCATTTAGACAAATTTTATAATAATATTGGCAATCCTAAAACACATATAAACACTCTAGATCCATAGATTATTTCCAAGAAACTAAAATCATTAATCTATACAACATGGAAGTTTACGATACTGCAAAAAAAATGTGACAAGTAAAAAGAAGGTTAATTTGTTTATAATCGTTCGAATACGTAAGGTACAGTTATCAGTTATAATTAGACGTACACTATTGTATTAATACAACACAGACGCATTCTAGAAATGCAAATTTTAATTTAAATATAGAATAAAATTACGTACCAATACAGCAACGTGGAAAATTAAAAAAATCTTCTTCCCTTTATCACTCAGGCACTTGTTCTTACTTATTCATTGAATTGCCATCCCCTTCTCTGTCCCCTCACGATTTCTATATTGAACATCTCTGTCAGACTTATTAACTTTTCTTTCTCTTTTTCCTATCTTTACAGATCTTTATTGTTGATACCCTTACTTTTGTTCCCTCACTCACTTCATTTTTATCCATTTCTCTTATCATACACTATTGTCACGCTTGTTATTTTTATTCTTTCTTTGTTATACCCACAGCTTCATTTCTACCTTCTGTTTGAGTAAAAAGTATAAACATCTTTGCGCTTACGCTTCCTCTTTTTTTTTACGGTGCATATGTATATATGACAGTATATGTAAATATATGTCGCGCATGGATATATGCACACTAGTGATGTTACGAAAAATGTAATTCTATAAATTTCAGCACACATTTTTCTATCATTTATCGGTACATTGTCTTTATTGTATAAAATGATATACATGTATTCAAAGGTATTCACAATGCTTGTGAGCTATGTAATAAATAAATGATCAGATTCTACCATCAAACACGATACTTTTCGATACTTTAGAAAAATAATTTTCCTTTTTTATTAAAAGTTAAGCAAAGATATTCATTAGGCTTTTATTTTTATCCTTAGATGGACATCGAACCTGAAGTATTATATAGACCTAATTTGTGAGTATTATAACTACACCATTCGATATGAAAATTGATCACCAAATTGTTTAAAATACTTTGTAAAAAAAGACAAAGTAAGTATGTAATTAATAGTAATTGTTAATTGTGTGTACATGCAGGAGTATAATTTACAAATTAATTTCTTTATTCTTGCGATAACAGGTTAAAATATTTGACACAAGTATAAAGTATAATAATGACAGCTGAGAATACAAAAGACAGGGTGCAAGAAGATCCCATTAGATGTATATTTTTTTCTGAGTTTCATCACATTGTCGGCCCGATGATTACTTGTCAGGTTAAGAAATATTACACATTATGTTCAAACAAGTACATATTGATCATGCATTATCTAAAAATGATCTTTTCCAATTACATATATATTTTCTCAGGTTCCAGATAATTTCATATCAAAAGATATTTTTGATAACGTCAGTGTTTATATTATACCAAAAGCACAACTACAACGTAGCACTATAACAGTGTAAGTATAATAATTTAAGTTCTCAACTTAAAGACCAAATGTTTGGATCACAGTTATCAATTTTTGTTAATGTCTTTTCTTTTTGTCTCATTGTAGAACATTAAAGGATTATAAAATCTTAGGATTTCCTGTGAAAATTGACAACAAGAAGTACGCAAGGAACGCCTTTTACTTTAATTTATGTTTCGTATGCGATGCAAGTGCTCGTACTGTACATTATGAACCTGTTGTGAAGAAGATGTCCGATTTCCTTGTAGGAATTTATATATTGATAAAAATCATTATTCCACTTGCCAGTTTGAACATTTCATTTTATGACGTTTCAGATGGCTTTAGAAGTTGAAAATTGCTTTTTATCTGCTACTGAGGATAAAACAAAATTGGCAGGAATGCTGGGACAGGTAATGCAGGACTTAAATTTACACAAAATGTGTACATTAACAGGTAAGGATGTTTGACAAGTGATAGCTTTAAGCAAAAGTGTTAAAGATATAAAGTGTAATGTTTTAATAGAGGGGACAATGACGTCCCATTTGAAAGTCATAAAGTTAGCACCTGAGCCGAAACCAGTTCTTGATCATCAGGTACCAATATTCTTGGAGGGCCGTGAAGCATTTCAGAGCGATCAGTGGGATTTGACTACCCAACAAGTGTTACCGTACATAGACGGATTTAATCATGTTGCGCGAATAGCTGCTGAAGCGGATGTAGAAAACAATCTGGTTAAAAGTTGTGTGCAGAATCTTGTGTAAGTACATGAAAACAAGATTTAATTTTGTACATGCAATTTCTATGCCATCTTTTTAGTACGAATTCCTTCGCATTTTCAGTTATTATGGTGTCGTAACTCTGATACCAATATTCCAGTACAGTAATGTTTATGCTGCGACGTCGAAATTAAAAGAGTTGGAAGAAAATACAAAGCTACAAGAGCAATGTATAGCGTATGCATCGAAACTGCGTAAGTTTCATGTGATCATTGAGAAAATGTCTGCGGAAATAAGGAAATGATGCAAGCGAAATTATTTTTAGCTAGACAGCCTGCATATCTTAGGGATATATATCGAATGTATGCAAGTATGACACATGGCAGTAGTATGAGAGATTTGTGTCAACGTCTCAATCCTCAAAATTTAAGAATAAATGAAAGGCGATTAGTGCAATTTGGACTTATCGAGGGTCTTATTCGTAGAATCTATAAGGTTTGTTAATTGTATTATGAAACACTTATTTCACTTTGGAAATTATTTGTCTTTTAATGGTTGTTCCAGTATCCAATGTATTTGACAGGATCTTTATGTCATGAGGACATAAAAAGCAATCCAGTTTATAAACATTTTACGGGAACGTATAGTCTTGATGAAATCTGTTGCAGTACTGGACAGTCAGTTGCGCAAATCGAAGATATTGTTGAACGCGATCCGAATGTTGTTATGTTATGGAAGTAATACTTGAAAAAAGGATTCCATGAATTTTTTCTTCTATAACATCCATATATGTTACCGTATTCTATCACTTAACTTGAGGCATGACAACACGCAGGATACATTGTTAATGATAAATTAGCTAAACTGCAGTCGCAAATTTGTATTTATTGCATGTTATCGATCATTCGTTTAACTTCATTAATGTACATTTCGGGCATATTGTTAGTTCTCATTTCCTCACACTTCTTTTCCATGGTTTCACGTAATTTTTTCTTGCGAATTGCGGCTTCTGTACGAATTGCTAATCCTTCCTCGAACATCCTCTGCCTGGCCTCGATACGTTCCCGTTCTTTCTCATTCACCTGATGATTGTGATAGAACATGAATTTCGGTTTTGTGGTATTGAAGGCTTGCGGACATAACAAAGTTTACATCCTTTATGGTTTATACCATAATTAATTAAAATTGTTGAAGCCAGCGTCGCGAATTGCAGTGAAATATTTCATGCCTTTAGTATTATTTAGTATTATGTACTAACGTGCAAAAGTAAAAACTATATAAAAAAAAACAGTATAAAAAATTAAGAAAAATTAAAATATTATTTGACACACAATTGTCGATAGGTTCCCTAAGACTGCAGACTTTCGTACGTTATGGGGAATATGTTTTTACATTATGCAAATTGCAGAGATCACAAAGATTGTATAAATGAAACGAAATATATATTTTTTAGTTCTAGAATGTATATAATTATGATTTACCCGCGTTTTACGTATTTCGTATAAAAATATGAAGACTTACTGGATTATTAGAAGAGAAGGAATAATGTGTAATATAATTAAATAAAACTTCAAAATATACTTATATGAAGCTTGAAAACAAACCTGTTTTAGTATTTCGCTTCTATGAATTAACGCCTCACGCTGTTTCTTTTCAAGCACTTTTTGTTCACGACAAAAAGATTCCTTCTGAACTCGGACAATTTTTTCAAATTCCCGTCGTTCCCGTTCTAGCTCAAGTGCCTGCATTAATTGTTTGCCATTTATTTGTTTTCCTCTTTCTTCCATAAGATGCTTTAACGCTTCCGCTTTTTTTACAGCTTCTTCTCTTTCTTTCTCTCTCCATTGCCGTTCCACTTCTTCTTGTATTCGTTCAATATTTAATTCATCGATTCGATCCTATAAAGGTAATAAGGATTATTATTAAAATCCGATGTGTATAATGTATAATAGGGTGAAATATAAAATATAATGCAGATATTTTAAATAAGTTACATTTGTTCACGATGTAATATTCGAAATTTATATCGAACAAACCAATAGTAATTATTTTTAAAGTAAAATCACAAAAGTTGAAAAGGGTTTAAGTACAAAGTTACATAATTCAAAATAGCCATATTATTAATAAAATAACTAAGTACTTGAAGATCCTTTGATTCATACGCTTGTGAAACAATTTTGGATCTGATCATCTCTTTCTGCAATCTTTCGACTCTTTTCTCTTCTTCCAGTTTTATTTCCCTTTTCTCCTTGTTTCGTTGATACTCTTGTACCCTACGAAGTGCGTTTCATTAATTCATTAAACCGCTGATTGAAAATTAAATAGTTTCATCAAGTTCACCTCAAGTCAATGATTTTATTTTCCTGCTCCTCCATGGCCTTTAAATGTTTCAATTGTTCATTTCCTTCGGCAAGGCACTGTCGAACTCGAGCGTTTTCAGCATCTTTATCCTGCAATTTTGCAATTGATTCCTGCTGCCAAGCAATATTGTTTAAATTAATTAGCCGACTTTCTTCCTGCTTTCTTTCAAATTCTAATAGTCTATTTTCTTCATTCTCCTTTATTTGTTCCATTAAACTGTTCGCAAATTGTAATCTTTTTGTTGATTCTTCATGCTCCTTCTTGATTTCCTCTTTGATTGCCCATCTTCTCTCGTTTTCCAACATATCGTTCAAACGTTTCTCTTCCTCCGCCAACTCATGTTCGATCAGCTTTTTCTCTGCTACCTGCAAAGAGTGTGAGCTTAATCAATATTCTATAAAATAAGTTTTACATTACACTGGAGTATCATTATTTTTTTGTGAACACATTGAATAAAATTGGCGCCAAAATATATTTCCTAATATATTTTATAGTAGGCAAATTTTACTAAATATGTATAGTTTAGCAGTTAAATTTTTCTTAACTATTTCCTGCCCAATTTTTTGCATTATTTACCTGTGCATCTCGAATTGCCCGGCATTTAGTTTCCATGATAATTCTATTGCATTTCATAATTTCTTCCTCCTGTTCGAGCTTCATATTTTCTGCCCTTACAAGAACGTGTTTCGTTCTTTTCCTCGCCTCCTCTTCGATTTCGATTAATTGCGGACATTTATCGCGAGGCCTCTCCTTGTCTATTTTACGAAATTCTTCTTTTCTCTCCATACTTTCTTTTATAAGTTTCTGCCTATCCTCCTCCATTGTTTTAAGAGCTGCCTCCCGTTCTTCCGTTGTCATAGGACCAGCGCATTCTCGAAAAGCATTATATTCTTCTTTCGTTAGAACTTTCGGTGGTGATGTCTTTTTCAATCCCATATTCATTTGTGCCCCTCTTCTACTCCCGCCTCCTCTCTTGGTTGACTAAATAGTTTATCATAATATTTTTAACATTAGCCATTAGTGAATGTAGCATTACTAACATTACTAACATTTATTTTGATTTAAATTTCAGTACATGTAATATGTATGCGTCGTGTATAATAATTTCTAGCAATAACACTATTAATCTAATCTGAAAATTATATAAATATTTGAGCATATAATCAATTTCTCCTACAAATCGAGATACGTAAAAATGTAGGATTACCTGTTTTCCATCGTATGGACAACATTGCTGAGAACGATTCGATTTATGATCAACGGATCGAACACACGCGCTTCGGGCCTCATCCGAGCAAACTTGATTTTTGTACTTTGACTTTGCTCGATCTTTCGAATTAACAGATTGCTGGCATACGGCGTTTCCCGTCGATCTGTTGGCCCTCACCTCTTGGACCACCATTTTATATCTTCGGAAATTTGTTCTTCTGAAATTACAATTCTGTACGCCTCTAATTTAACTTCTGTTAATCAGCTTCACAATTCGCGTGGGTTACTTCTTCGTGGGTTTGTTTTAACCAAGAAGACCTTTTCGGCAGAATAGCCGCTATATCAGCTTGAGCAATTCTTATAGTTTACTTTAATAATAACACCTTGCTGGAAGTATTTGTATTATTGTTGTAAATGTAACTAAAACCGAAAATGGGGATATAGTAATAAGCAAGGAACCGACGTTTAATGGAACTGATACGATGGCTGATACGAAACCATTGAATTCTTCGTTTGTTTGTTCGATAGCAACTCGACGACATGTTCCACTTGTGCGACAAATTGAGGAATGATTGTTGAATTTGATGACAAAATTAATGTTATCAGAGAATCCATCTGTAGAGTAGAATACAAGGAAATTTGAAAACAGTAACTGATTTTATCTAAATTCAACGAGGAAGTACAACAAGGTCATAATTCTTTAATATAAATGTTATAACGAACGTACTTTTATATGTATATACTGTCAATCTAAATCATTGTTTGAGGGATTCTATTTTAAGAACAATGTACAGAATTTTAGTTAAAAAAACCTGTTCATTAATTTCTGCTTGCAGAATGTACTTGCGAGTAGAATTTCAATAAGTGCTTGTACACTAAGTCCTTTCCAGACCCCATTAAAAATGGGTACGTCTAGGTCTAGGATAATAATACAGGCGAGGGAAAAGTTAAGAACATCAAAGCAGATGTGCAAAAAAGAATCGAAAAAAGGAATGATTAAATTATATACCTCCTGTATTTGATCCTTGTCAATATACTGTTTAAAAAATACGAACATTATTTTTAGTTAGTAACTTGTAAACTAAAACAACTATTTATTAATTTACAATTGTATTTCTTAAACAAATTCCTTTCATTTTCTTATTTTTTAACATATTTGTTACGCAGCATAAATTACTCATCTTATTAGTTGATTAATAAAGTAGTTAAAGAATAATTCCGGTATTTCAATACTTATAATAAAAATTGTTTCAATAATATAATCAATTTGTTTGAAACGTGTATCGCAAATATTTTATTTTACTTTACGAGCAAAAAAGAAGAGCTAGTCAGAATGATAATAGGGGGATCACCCCTTTCTTATGTATGTATGTTCGTCGTTGAGTTTCCCTGCACCGTCCACTTTCCTCAGGTGGGAAAACGCACACGTGACCATGCGTCATTTGCCTACTAAAAGTGTACGTGCTGGAGGCAGAGTGCATATATAGTCATGTTTGCAGAATATTGGAAAACTATTTTATGCTATATATCTCCTTAATGTTAATAACTTTTTTACTATCCTCGAAAGAAGACCCTTTCAATTCTCTTAGGACATTTAACTAGTATTGCTAAAACGCCGGTACCAAAAATTAGGTAGAAATGTGTCATAGTAGACAATATGTATATTCATTTAGGTATAAAAAATATAAGGAGGACGATAATGATTTGTCATATTTTTTAACATCACATTTATATTCGCGGCCCTACATAACAAAAAATTTATATATACAGTTTAAAAATATGTTTTATATGTAAGATTACCTTGCTGTTAAATTAATATTCGATTTAACAAAAACAAGATCGGTTTAGTATCTCTCGAAATACATTTTTCGAAAAATAACGCAACCACGTGCTATATAGCGAGTGACAACAATTCTTCTATAGGTTCTCGTGGGAAGTACAACGCACCGATGATTTGACGAATCGATTTTGCAAGGGGGACTTTTACATTTAAGCATTAAACACCGTCTGCAACATGAGAAAAACGATCGATATCATACACAGACAATAGTTTCTTTATACGCACCAGTTTTAACTTGAGTTACGTATGAAGATACTGCCAAGAATTTACTATATATAAAGAAAAATTCGAATCTTATCTTTTATTAAGGAGCTGATGTAGACTATGTAACATACAGGTAGCAATAACAATAAACAGTATCTAATTGTAGTACCAAGTCTCTTAAATAGTATTCACTTCCCATAATGACTTACTCTGAATTATTTTTGCTAAATGTAAATGCTTGATTTTAAGTAACTTATCAAATACGTGTGATCAAGAGAGCGTTTTATTTTGTATGATCTACATATATATATTTCTTGCAAGATTTTCTTACAAATATAATAAAATAGTAGTTAGCAACTATCGATAGTAGTTAATCACGATAGAAATTAATATGAAATGTTACTCTTTAAACTACTGTCGACGAAGCTCTATAGAAACATTGCTAAGTACTGTATATAAAATTGCAAACCGTAGTGCATTTGCTATAAAATGTTTATGACCAAAATGCTTGCCGTTACGAACCCTCCTCCACAGTTCATTGTGGGTGCTCTTATAAGAAAAGGGACAGAGAGGGGAAAGAAGACCAATCTATATCTACCACGTCCATCCAGTAACAAAACCATGTTTCAATTGGAAGAGGAACAGGGATAGATTGCGCCTCGGACAACGGAAAAAAAACGGTCTTCTGCTAAAAGTAATGATAGAAGAAAAGAAATTGTCGTTCTTTTTCTTGCACGTTTTGCCGGTAAACATTGTATCCATGAGCTGCGCCAAACGACTGCGTTTTAACCGGCCAATAGCGAAGGCTTTCCCTAATAAAAGCTTCTCTAGAAGTGGGAATATGAACGTATGTGCAAGATTCTTTCCTTTCTGGCTTCACTTTTCGCGCAACTTCGTCTCGATCTACTTTGCTACATGTGTCGATCCAAGTAGTTTCATATTTTAATGGTCTTATAACACATGGATAAAATTCTTCTATGCCAGGGGAAAAAAGTATTCTTGCTTCACGATTTTCAATTGGGCGTTAAGAATTATTTTTCATAACTAATTCCGTCGGTTTTTATTTATTCGTAAATCAACACGGTTTTCGTTTTACTAAGCGCGTTAAAATGTACGCGAGGCTGTCTTTTTTTTTCTTTCAATGAATTGTTCATCGACTTTGGCACTCCAATTTTCCGTAGACCAACAATTCTTTTTTCAACTCCTGGCAACACAAAATTGCTTTGTTTAATGATGATTTAACAATTTTTATATTTTCGCTTTTCAATTTGACTTCTTCAGTGCAATTTGCCGTATTTCGCTTACTTTTCAAAATTATAATTTGCTTAAAAATGTTGAAAAACTATAGAGTACAATCGTATACAACAATTGAATAAGTTACAAATGACATTATTTTTTCTTGTGACATAGTTAGTGTGTAAAATAGGAGGAGCTCCGTAGGCATAGAGATGAAAGGAATACCTTTTTGGCAACTCTGCAATGTTTGATGGAAATCGTGAGTATGAGGAAACGATTTAATAATCTTACAAATCATTAGCAATTTCAATACAGTCTTTTTTTATATGCATGAAAACTTATAATGTCTCATACTTCTATTGTAATACAAAAAAAAGTACATTTAATATCTTAAACTCAAAGAACAGGTGTTCTATCAAATAATTCGTCACAAAATATCATGTTAATGTTAATATTTTCCACAAAATGAAAGAACCCAACAAGTGATTCTATTTTACATACAGAAACTAGAGACAGTTCAAGGCAGACAACATTTTTGCACATTCTCCTCTTTCTTTTGAAATTTTATTTTATTAATGACAATTTTATTCTAAAGTATTACAATCGAGTTCACAATTCAAAAGGACAATATATATTATACGTGCACATTAACAACTCGTGTTTCTTTAGTAATAAAATATATACCCTACTTTTATTGCAAACCACTAAACTAACGATAAAATGTGAAATATTGTAATGGCCTTGTTTATAGCATACAAAAATTCTAAAGTGAACTTTTTAAATTATTATTATTATAATATAGATATTATTTCAATATTTAATATTACTAACAATATTGCCTCCACATACAGACATCAAGAATTTCTGGTTTCATCGTTACAAAACTGTATTTCAGAAAAGATACTCGAGTATAACTTAGGAGACAACCACCAATTTGGGCCGCATCGATTTAAATCGATACGAAGAACCTATCCTTCTTTCCAAGCTGCATTTGAACAATCCCCTGTTACCCGTTTCGCACGTTACGAAAATGAAGAAATTCGATCTTCATCAATCGAACAATTCGAAAATACAGAGGGAAAACCAAAAGAAACAGAAACCATTATTTTTGAATCGTTTACTGTTTGCCAAAAATTGCTGGCCGAAGGTAATGATATCTCGTGGCTATACGTTCCACGAGAAGGCCGCCGATTCTTCAGCAACTTCCAACTTCTCGCATCTCGTAGGATCCCATAGTAAATTGCAAGCCAAAGACGAACAAATTGGCCGCAACATAAATGCCACAAATATCGAAGAGGAGCAGAGTGTATGTTTGATTAGCAGCTCCAGTGAGATCGATGAAAGTTTTAAAGTGTGTGAAACATCGGTGAAAACCGAGAAAAGATTGGCAAACCTCGATGGTGTGGCCGAGGACAATGATTACGATTTTTCAACGGGAGAAGGTGCAACTTCTAAAACAAATAACCATGACAGACCGATTTTCGTTGATTTGACAGCGGACGAGAAAAAACCGAGGGCGCAAACGGTTTTAGCACCGCGTTGCAATGCAATCGCGAGTACAACCAAAGAAAGCCAATCTGAGTACAAAGGGTACTCTGCAGCCGTTGTATCAGGTAAAAGATTAACATTAATGAATGGAGACCAAGTGAATAAATTACTGTTTCGAATCACATAATTTCCAATCATATGTAATTCAACTTGTAACGTTTATTTAACGTCAATTGGAGTTATGAAGGCCTGCATTTTCTCGAAATAAAATTAATGTCAGGGACAGGGCAGGGTTAATTAATAATATCTGTTGTAATCCAGACATTTAAATAAAATTATATCCTATATAGAGAATAACTGTTGCTGTATACTAAAGTGCAAAACATTTGCTACTTGTTAATTGTAACAGGTGGCAGAGAAAAGGAGGAATATATATATATAAAAATATCCTACAGAGAGCTTCAAATTTTAATGTAACAGATATGGTAATTTATTTACAAACGAGTTAATATATGTAATTTATCAATTTAATACATAGTTTATCGGATTCCAGTTCCAGTTCCAGATCATCGGATTATGATAGCAGATAGTTCAAGTAGAATCAATCCCAATGAAAATATCAGTTTAGCAACTGCTTTACGAGATCGTGGACCATGTTTGATACCAGTACAACCGAATCATTCTTTACCTATCCGTCCGGTACCATCTGTACCCACAAGATCCTTTCGAAAAGACTGCTTACCATTGTTCATTTTGACGAAATCCTCCAATCTAAACATCGGCGGAGTGGCATCAATCATATCGAACAATCATCCTAAGGAAGCAGATATTAATTGTGCAGAAAAAATGGCTTCGAAGAACACTGTGACTTCGATAGATTACGTTGTTCCACAAATTTCTAGTGTAGAAAGTCTCAGTAGTATACGAAGCACAGGCAGCAATGACGTAGGAACCGAGGAAGAACATGATATTAAGGGGAACGGAAAAAAGAAACGACCGCAGGAAGCGGATTCTAGTCAAAGTAAAGAATTTTTAACAAACTTTTGTGGTTCAAACACCGCCGTACAAATGCAGTATTTGTGTACTGACAAGTGTATAAGGATTGTTTCCACGAGTAAAGAGAAGAATCATAACAACAATCATAACAAGGTGGTGCCACCGTTGAGGCTAAAGAAGATCGTGTGCACAGGTAGGTAATACAAGAATTGAAAATAAGTAGCAAACCAATTTATATGTATATACAATGTACATATTCGATTTTTCTTTATACCCTCCTGTGTTTATTTTCGGCTGTATCATGCACTATATGATATTCTGCTGGTTTGGTGGAAAATAAATGATTGATTAAAATGTGGCAAAAATTTTCACGCTATTATGGAGCGAGACTATTTTCAATAATCTTTAGACTTGTGTTCGACCACTTTCTTAAAACTTAAAGAGACGTCTGTATAAAAGGGAATATATCTCTATTAAAAAGATTAATTAAAATAGTTGTTCGTAATAAACAAGGTTTTATATCAATTTTAAAACATTTATATCATGTTATTATTTCCGTGCTTCCACTTAAGTTTCAAATGCATTCCAACAAATACCTATTATTGTTGGCAACAGAGGCAGAACGACACAGTAAATCTCAAACGACCACAGGGATCGAACGCGAGTCAAACTATAGGATTGTGACAAACGCGTCATCCCAGCCACCGTGTAGCCCAAGCTCCTCCGATTTAAACGAGAAGAATGCAGACATGGCATTTTCAAACACTGACAGCTACAAACTAAAATGTCGACGAAACAGATTGAAGCAGAAACTTGAGGAACTACGTAGCAAAGCTCTGGAGTTGGATGAAAAAATGGCCAATGACGCCAACCCTCAACAAAATACCAGGCTGAGACAGGTGATGAATCGTTATGAAAAGCAAATCGAGAATCTATCCAAGTTACACAGCAAACTATCTGCAGCCTTCTCGGTTTCTAAGAAACTTACTGATATGAATAATAAAACTACTGATCCTAATGATGACGAATATTCGTTTGCAAATTTGACCGACGAGAATGCAAAGTTAATTAGTGATAATACTCCGGCATCATCACCGGAACCACCAAAATTGTCACCCCTATCGCCTCTAAATTACGATAACATGCTACAAGAAGACGTACGAAACAGCCCTCCGATTTTATCAAGAATATATATGTCCGGTACAATGAAACAGGATTCAGTCGACGAAGAGGTACAAATCACAGAGAAAAAGGTTTGGACTGTGGACGAAGAATCGTTGAAGGCGACGCATCCAGCAGATTCTTTGCAGTCTAACACAGCGAATAATATTTTTTCGACGTCTGATAGCCCTGGAAATACGTCTGTAGGGGAACAAGATGTCAACGTAGATATAGAAAATTCCGACCTCAGTATTAATAAAATATCTTTGAATCATTCTGAAAACATTATCGAATTTCCTGAAAACAAGTGTACAGTTTCGGAGAAGAACGAAGAAGCAAAAAGATTGGGGGAAGAAGTTCCTCGGTGTCGGTTTGTCGTACAGAAATCAGAGAAACTTAAATGTCTTGAATTCTCTGATCCTGCGCTGGTAACCAGCCCTGCAACTAGTAGTTTAGAAGTACCAGTGGCCGTCCAAAAAACCGAAATGTTCGAGATACCTCTTGGCAAACAAGTTCATTCGTCCACAGAACTTATTTCAGAACCTGGTTCCTATAAACCTCATCTGGAGGATGATTCATTTACAAAAGTTAATGAAGGAGGTAGCAACGCGCAAAAGGTTTGTAGCGAAATGATAGTGTTAAGTAGTCCCACAGTAAAAGAATTATTCATCGAAAAGGAAAAATTTAAGCAAAATTAACTGATAATTATCTAAACTATTTCCACAAAGCATTATGACATCTTTTAATATCTTTTCTTATATATTTTGGAGAGCGTTGGTAACGTTTGAACAATTGTTAAAGTAATTATCAATTTAACGTAGTATCTTGTTCTTCATCTTCAAACTTTTTCGCCAAATTGTTTCTTTATTATAAGTATTTACTTATTTATACAAGGCCGAACAAAATTGATAAATTGAATAGAGCAGTGTTAATCTACTGAAAAGATTGTTAATAACAACGAATAAAACAATTTCCATTTGTAATGTTGCTTCGTGTTAAAATATTTAATCTGTTTCAGGTTACATCAAGCTCGGGACAATCGGTGCAATCTACCGCGGCAAACACGGTATTAAATGAGGAAAATCTGATGTAAGTTAAACGAAACATTAATGGATCATGTTATGCGGATATTTATGTTGAATTCCATCTACGACTAATAGATCGCAGCAAAGCTATAAAGGACAAAAAATATCGGGCGATTTTGTACAAAAGAGTGGCACCAGTCATCCCATGACTGAACAGTTTCCTACACTTGGCAACTGGCTGGCTCGAATGTCGAACAAGCAAACTTTAAAATCCAGATCCAAATTAAAAACCGTCGGAAATTCTCATGTTGCATCAACAGAAAGTGCTTCACGTGTGAGCTTAATATTTCTTCTTGTAATTAAATTAATTATCTCGAACTTCACCCTTACCTCTTACCCGTACATCAACGCGCGTAACTTTACAATAAATTACGATAGATCCCTGGGTACGAGGCATCAAAGGCAAGTGGTCCCAATGCCATAAACGACATAGTAAATACGACACCACAATATAATATGGAAAGATGGCAATATCACAATCATCAAGAGCAACGGCAACAATTATTGCAACATGTTGCATCATCTGTAACCCTTTCGCAGCCAGGTACAGCAGTCCCAACATTACGACCGGCAATTTGTCCATCTATACCTATGACTCAATTTTATCCGAATAATTATACGGTAAGTGACGTTTACTTCATTCGTATCGATGAACATGGTAGAACTTTAAATTTGGTAATTATTTAAACAATCGTTTACCGATGCGGATAGATCGAAAACAATTTTTCACGATTTTCTTCTGGCAGAAATTTAATCCAAGCAAGTAGATCTAAACTCTGTCGGTGTTTCGCGCATTTCCTAAAAGCTTCTTATTTGGGCCATGAAGCAGGCAGCAATTGATTGATTTCAATGATGATGGCTTTTTAAAAAATGTAACAAGTTTATAGGCAAACAACATTGATATGGATTATATAGAAGTTAGGGTAGACCGAGGCGAATCGGATCATTCTTTATTTGAAGGTAAAAAAAAATAGCTAAAATTTAGAAACGCAATATTTTATTCTAAAATCGTAACAAGTACCCATTCCACGTAAACATTTACAATACAAAATATAAACAATTTAAAAAATTCTCTTTTATGGACAAAAAAAGAAAAAGCGGAAAATATACGATTCGCCCCCAGGCTCGGGGCGAATCGGATATTCCGAATATCTCTAAAAAAACAAACAAATTGCCGTAAAATAATCTTTGTTTATAACAATATAAAATATGTATAACTTAATAATAATAATTTTGCAATTGTCTCAATATTTTTGAGACTTCCTTCATAGCGTTTAAGCAATCCGTTTTAATCGTGGTAAATTGTAAATAGTTACTAATTTTTCCGTTTTTAAGAATTAAGAAGTCTCCTCTTACTCTATCCCATTTTATTTTATTTAAATTGTTATCCTTTTCTGTATTTCTGTTTTTACTTTGTACTGTATATGATACTATTCCTCTCTGTGTGACACAATCCCCTGTACACTAAAGGGTTCTCTAGCCCGTTGATTAACGAAATATATTATTATTATTAATAATGTCAAAGACTCTACGTAGTACATGAGTGGCAAGTATATTGTCCTTGAACACCACTTACATTAGCACACTTTTCGTGCCACCACTTTTCACAGGTATTGCACTGTATCCAATCCTCCACAGGTGGATGAATGAATTTCTCGTTACAATAAATGCAATGCCACTCTCTTTTATGTATGCGCGAACCATCTTTACCTACATGTATAAATTACTATCGCATTTAAACTCATACAACTAATTAAATATAGAAAAAAAAGAGTGATCCGATTCACCCCATATAACAATAATTTTAGAGTGAATAAAATACGTAAACAAATTATGATATAATAGTGAAATTTGTATCAAATATTATTTCTGGACACTATAAGAACTAATAATATTAAACACATTTGGATGTTAAAGCTTACCTTTTATTTTTAAATAAGAAATTGTAAGCTATGTACTTTAGATCTGCGCCAAAATTATTACGTTCGTTCACGTAAGGCAAACTTGAAATACGTGTCAACACTAAACAGTATTGTAAAACAATAAAAACACAATCGGAAGAGGTGAATAGAAAGGGCGTGAAGAGTGTATGCACGACATAAACGATTTTTTCCATGGTAACATAACAAATTTCAACTAAATTCTTATTTCGATCCGATTCGCCCCGTGATCCAATTCGCCTCGGTCTACCTTATACAGTTATGTGGCTTATTTTTCTACGACAAAGTTTTGATATAGTTTAGCGAAAGATCGAAAGGAAATTTAAACATTTAAGAGCTTATGCAACATAAGCTCTGGCAATCAGATTAAAGTCCTACCTCATTTCAAAGACAATTAATACTTGTAACATAACAAAAATTCTGTTATTCCATTTAAAAAATAATTGATTAACCTACAATATTTTTTATAATTACAGATCGATCCTTACAACAGTGCTGCACTGACATATCACCCAGCCATTTACCCCTATGGTACGTACCCATACCACTCTCGATTACACGCGAGTTCCCTACCAGCATATCATTTTCCCATGCAAGATAGTCTACGACCCCTGCAGCCTATGAATAAACGTTTCCCTTTGGGCCACGATCCAATGATACGATACTCTTCGCCATCCACAAGTACTCTGCAGCACCCAAGTGACTTCGATCGTCTACGAGGATCTTGCTTATCCTCACTCTTCTTACCATCGCCGACATTACCACCTTCGCATCAAACACTACCGCGAGCTCCTTTACTTGGATATCCGACGAATAGTCAATTCTCCCGAAACAGAATGGTACCGGATGTTGTTGCCGCCGCAGCTGCTGCTGCAGTTGTCGCTGCCGCCTCTTTGGATAGACAACGCGACACGCTTACGTATAACAGAGCCGACACGGATACACTATCAACTGGTGGAATGACAAATATTATTAATGGACAAACACCACAGGTGCCTGGTTCCAACAAGTTAATCACCGGCCATCGCGAAACGAGTAATCAAGCACAAGAGAATAATTTGAACGGGGAGGCTTACGAGAATACGAAGTATCAGCAAATGCAGAACTTTCTGTTCGATCGTCTGGCGCTCGTTGAAACGGCGGATAATTTTGCACAGAGAAATTCGGTTATCAGTAATGATACCGCGACGCCGGCGGCATCCATACTCTCAACGACACCGTACCGCATGCCGTTGATACCGCCGTCCCATGCGCAATTATCGAAGAACGCGCCGGGAAACGAATCCAGGAGCTGCGAAACGCCGCATCTCGGTAAAATAAATCGTAGTCCGAATAGTTTGCATAATTTCACGTGTTCTAATTGCGGTATCGTTGGCCCAAAGTTCAAATGTTTAGGATGCGAGTTGGCTTTTTACTGCAACGAACGGTGCCAAGAGGAGCATTGGTACGTTCACGTGCAGAAGTGCCCAAAGAAAATGCCAAAATTGAAAAAAGTTACTTAACATTAATTCGACGATAATAATTCATTCCCGCCCGTAACGAAATATATTTTGCTAACATCTTGGAAATATCTTCGACGCAACATTCTTACTTAGAACTTCGGTTTCATTGTAGAAAGAAAAGGGAACGTAATCATTGTGCTTTAAGTTACAGAAGCAATTAATTTAAATGTAAGTATGCATATTGACAATAATGTTAGTGTTGTACATTTGCATAACTGTTTGATACTTGAACTTCGAAGACATTTAAAAGCAAGCCGAAAATACAAGCACGAACAGTATTCTATTAAAGTAAACGGACACTTTTTAACAATCTTATATTTCATTTCCCTGTGTTAATTAAAGAACTATTTGTACTAACAGAGTAACTAATAATATATGCAGTAACTAATAAAAGCTTTACAATATTATATTATATCCATGTGATTTTAGTTGGGATGAACTTATAATAAGAATGTGATAATCCGTGCCTTACTTTCGTATTCTCAGCCTTAATTTATGTGTTTGTGAAGAAGGTATATGTATAGTTCGCGTATGAAATTAATAACAATGTAGCATTTTGCAATACATATGTGTATAAATTGTCAGGTTCTACGAAGATTTTGCAAAGTCTATTTTAAAAACTTTGATACTTACGCAGAATAATTGTGCAATGTTTATAAAAATAAACGATTTTTATAAGGACATCGTGTTGCGTATTTCTTTTCCTCGAATTTCAATAAATATTATTAAATGATAGTAAAATATTTAAATAACATATATATCAGGGGTGTGCGGGTTCTCGAATTGCCGAGATTCCCGAGCCGAGAGTCGGGTCGGGACAACGTCTGGCGAGAACGGGCGGGCTCCCGGAAATGTGATACTCTTCGAGATTCTCGAAAGTATCCCAACGCTTCGAGATCCCGAACGTATCGAGAGCCCGAAAGGCGTATCGAGATCCCGAAAGGCGTATCGAGAAATGGAGATCCCGAAACTGACTATACGATGCAATGTCTCGGGATCCCAATAGAGCCGTCTCTTATAGTATTTACTATTTACTACTATCTTTTAGCGTGCAGAACGTATGGTTTTTGCAATTATTTTGTGCTTTTACAGTAATATGTAGTTGTAGTTATTCAAGTTACTCTTGGTACGAATTGATTCTGTGGAATTTTTACAAATAAAATTAACATAATAATAACATACGAATTAGAATCATTATTCAGCAGTTCGGGGATCTTACTATTGTTACTATAGTATCATCCGCATCAAGTATACTTGATGCGGATGATGCACTCGGGTTGTTATTATGATCATCTAGATTAATTACTTGTTCCAATTTTTATTTAACGAGATTGCGTCCATTGTCCGTTATAAAAAAACTGATCTATTGAAACTAACTAAGCCCCCAAACTGTTAAGAAATCCGTTAATAAATAAATTCGTGAGATTTGTACGAATCTTTCTGAGGCGTTAAAGGTAATTTTAATTACTTAATTTAAGTTTAATCTCACAGAGAGGAACAATAGAATAAATGTATTTATTTATAGGAACGTTTTGAATCTTAAAAAAAAAACGAGATATTATTGCTGGCCATGGTATTAGACCCGCGATTTAAAGACCGTCTTCTCCTGAATAGCGAAAAGACGATTGTCACTGAAAAATTGGAACAACTAATTAATCTAAATAATCATAATAACAACCCGAGTGCATCGTCCGCATCAAGTAGTAACAATAGTAAGATCCCCGAACTGCTGAATAATGATTCTAATTCGTATGTTATTATTATGTTAATTTTATTTGTAAAAATTCCACAGAATCAATTCGTACCAAGAGTAACTTGAATAACTACAACTACATATTACTGTAAAAGCACAAAATAATTGCAAAAACCATACGTTCTGCACGCTAAAAGATAGTAATAAATAGTAAATACTATAAGAGACGGCTCTTTTGGGATCCCGAGCCCGAGACATTGCATCGTATAGTCAGTTTCGGGATCTCCATTTCTCGATACGCCTTTCGGGATCTCGATACGCCTTTCGGGCTCTCGATACGTTCGGGATCTCGAAGCGTTGGGATACTTTCGAGAATCTCGAAGAGTATCACATTTCCGAGAGCCCGCCCGATCTCGCCCGATTTTTCTCGTCCGGCCCGAACCTGAAATGTCGTGACCCGCACACCCCTGATATATATATATGTATACTATACTATATACTATATATGTACTATAAGGTATATATATAGTAACATATATAGATAATTGCTTTTTCTTGCGTTACTTATAAAACGTTCGGTTTATCTAGTTTGGTCAATTTCTATGCTGGTTTGCTGTATGTGAAAACATTAAACATTGCATAAAACCCTTATTTCGCAAAGAATAGACGACAATTCGCCGTATAAGTTATTCTGACACGCAAAAAACGACGAAAATATCGGTTTTTAATTTTCTTGACTGCGGCGCACCCAATCTAAAAATCTGAAAAAAATTGAGAATAATAGTATCACTAATATGTACCTACAGAAAAAATATAATTGTGGTCAGAAGATTCCTTCAATACAAAATCGGCATTTTTCATCATTTTTTGACGTTTTTTATTTTTCACAGATCGAGTTTCCGATTTAAAAATCTGCAAAACTTCTGCAACATGTGCCTCCATAATTGCAATGTCTCAGATTTTTTTCAAAATTTTGTATGCGCTAAAATGGGAGATATTGAGCAAAAACTATATTTTTGTTTATTCGCTATAACTACCCTCCCAGTCGAGCTACAGGGTTGAAACTTGGTACGAATTGGTTTTTCTTGATAAGCTATCGAATGACACCTCACAAGTTGAATTTGGTTTAGGGGCACATTTGACCCCCTTATCCGGCTATAGCCTTTATATTTATTATGAATTTAAACGAATATCAATTCATCGCAATATTACGTTACCCATATGTACATACGTATGCATATAATTATATGCATACTGCAATATTAATATTGCCAAAAGCCATTTGCGTCTGAAGCGCATAATAAAATGTCCATGCATAAAAATGACATAGTCACATTCTTATTAATAAGAATTAATAACAATTGTTAGATATTTTTCAACCATAGGTACGTTTTACCATCTGCTACTATTATGCGGAATCACATTTGCATTACTATTGTGTAATTAATTTAGATCTTGTTTATGTATTGTAATACACAACTAAATTACTAATAAAGTAACTCTATTTTTGAATTTTTATTTACATATCTTTGCCACTTAAATCTCTACTTAGTTTCTTGTCCGGAGCTCGATTTGTAAAAGATAAATACATACTCCCGTCGAGAAATATAACTTTACGCTACATAAGGATAATTAACATTCACAATAAGTTTGTCAAATATTTTTGGTTAACATAGTTTTATTTTAAACATTTAAAAAGTATAACAGACCTTTCTTTAAAAATATCAAAACTGTGATTAAAATTTGTTACAATAGTGTAAAAATAATGATAACAACAATAATATTAATATTATATGTGTATACAAAATACCATTATATAATCATCAAAACACCATAATATAATCATTCTATGCAGAAATACTGATATTACTTTGCACTGTCATATAATTTGTTTGATATTTCCTAATATCATCATATTTCTAGACATTATCAAAAATATATTCAGTCTTTAATACATTTTACAATCACTTAATGTATTCATGTTTTATACCTTTTCATTACTTATCTTAATTAATGAAATATTTTCAATTAATCAATCGAATAGAAAAATACTTGCTTCTCAATCACAGAACTTTCTAGACAGGAAAAGTAAAAAAATACATTACTTTATGCACAGGACCCACTTATGACATTTTCGTGTAATACATAAGCAGACAATATTATTAAATCTTGCTTTTCAATTCATCCTGTTGCGTGTTTTTCGCAAGCTTATTCAATAGAAAATGGGCTTGCTGATAATGAGGGCTTGTTATATCTGCAACTCTTTTCATCCAGCCAGCTATGTAAGGTCTACCTTCGTGTGGATTATATCCAGCTATATCTACAATAACAAATTATACTTTTTCTATTATACAGAGTGTATGACAAAAAGGGTCACAAGCCAATTAATTGCTCAATTCAATTTCAGGATTAATATTTTCTAATTTACTAGAAGTAAATGTATAATATTAAATATTTTTGGCGAACAGACTTCATTTATAATAGTTTTTATTTCTTGACATCCATCAAATCTAATTCGACGAATGATTCGCTGCTTTTACCAGTACTTACTTACTTCATACTTTAATTTAATTAAATGTAAATATTGTTACTTACGAAGTTGTTCCACTTCGCATGAACCAATAATGTCGGCAATGCTAATTTCGGAGCCAACTAAAAAGTCCTTGTCCTTTAACCAAACCTTTTCTAAATCGTTAAGGGTCTGTTCCATATTCTTTTCATATACTTTTATTTTCTTCTCATCTATTGGTTGTCCAGTTAACCTTGGCGTGAGATACTGTAATATAAGTTCATTACTCCATTAATTTAATAAAAACAATATCAATATGTAATTTATATGGTAGTACTGTTGTATCTTATTATTAAAATGTATTTATAATAACATAACACTGTCAACATTAGTATAATCAAACATTACAGCGAGCTTTTTGCAATGAAAAAAGCTTGGCCATAAAAGGATCTCGTTACCTTGGCACGAAAATATAAGGCACAATGAGCTCTGGTATTAAGATGTTGCCATTCAAGATATTCATCAACCTTAAGTTGAGATTTAGATTCTTTGGGGTACCAATGATCAGCCACTTTAAATTCTCTGCAGATGTATCTCAAAATTGCAACACTAAAAACAATTTGACATAATTTAATAATTTCAAAATACATTATATATTGATCAAGATATTGCAGTTCAGTAGTTTCTTACATTATAGTTTGAGAAATTAATACTGCAAAATTACTAAAGCTTTTATTGCGTTAAACTTATTTTCTTCTTTGACTTTGAATTTTAAGTATGAACAATCATTGCATTTACAATACAACCAAAAATTAAAATCCATATTTAAACAAGATATTGCTAATACATCTACTATAAAGTATGCCAAGGAATTATAAACAACCATACCTTTCGATCATGTTAAAATCATTATGCTGCACAGCGGGTACTTTTTGAAATGGATGGATCTTTTGATACTGCGGTGTAAGGTGTTCACCTTTCCCTAAATTTATTAACTTTGCCTCGAATGGTATATTAGAAACTTTTAAAAATATATAAAGAACTCTGCTTGGCTGTGATAATAAGTCATAGTACAGTTTCAGACTCATTGTTTTTCTTTTGGTAATTAGTTTGAAAAGGCTAAATTAAGTAACCAATATGGCAGTAGTATCTGGAGAAGTTATGTAAGTTTCTGAAAATAAAGGATATTAACTTGGAATTAACAAATACGTGTAAAATAAATAAAAAACTTTTATACATTTATCCAAAATTTGTGTGATAATTATAATCTGATATAATGAAACAAATTACTGTATTATAAATAATTTGAAAAATTTCATTTGTAGACAAGAATTAATAAAATAACATTGAATGATAACATTAAGCACTCGATCAAATAATAATGCTTTTTGAACTTTATGACTATAATAATAATCCACGGTATGTCTCTTGTATTAATTACGAAATTTCTATATTCATATACATATATGTATGATAATGCCAGAGAGGAAATTTTCTCTGTGATAATACTTAATTTTCAATTATACGTTTGGACGCAACACAAATTCGCATTTCATTGCATTAAACTTAAAAGCTTCAATTCCCGTATTATTTAGTGTTATCAATCAATTTTGATCTTAAATACCATGTAAACTTCAAACATTCTTTTTTCATGTTTCATTCATTCAAAGGACAGAAAGATTTACTATTTGATCGATTTCAAATTCCTTTGTTATGAACTTAATCTCACTTTTTTAAATTACAATAGGAAAAGTATCACTATTCGTAGTTGTTTGCCGGTATACGAATTCCTTAGTAATCCACGCCGATCCTAGATTGCAATGAGAATATCTTGTAATGATAACGATTTATCTATTTAAGATCATAGAATTTCACGCCGGAAAAAATGATGGGATTTATCTTTCGTGTTTAATAAACGTGACGACTACGTTCGTCGTTAAAATACGTGACAAACAAAATGTATCAATAAAAAAGAAAAAATTAACGAAGAAAAAGCTTTCGAGTTTAGACGTATGTACTATGTATATAGAATCTTGTGACTATACGAGGCAAGTGGAAGCACCACCGGTAGTATAAAATGGCTGACTGCGAGAAGGAGGAGGCTCATAATCTCGTAAGCTATTTGCCTTTGCCTACCGTTTATCTAATCACTTAGGCGACCTCGTCGTCTCATGGTTCGTGATGATAGTGCACCTTATCTATCGTCGAACTAATCAACTTATTCTCACTGATCATGTTGAAACAAGTTCTTTGTGGTTATGTTGCTTCACAAAGAGTCTGGTTTGTTGTTTCCCATTTACATACGTGTCTTAATGTTCCTCTCGGTAGTCCTGTTTCAAGAATTCACAAATAATATAGCATAATGAGAAAGTTTGAGAGTGTTGGCATCCATACATGATTAATTTAATCATTTGAAAAAAAATCACGTAAGATAGATACTGCTAGCTGAATATGCAACGCAATTAGATATAACATGAATCTAATAGTCGTTTATGATTGAAAAATTAATACTTTACATTAATTATCTGCATTAAAAATAACAATGGGTTACGAGAGATGCCTCGGAGATAAAACATCGATCTTTCTACATATGTACTATACAACCGATAGGATATTTGTAAACATCTTTTGAAATATAGGTTATAAACATAGTCCAGATTTAAAAGTAATATATCACTAATCTGACGTTTTTAATCGTTGTTGACGTTACGAATAGGATTACAACTTATTAGGTTATGCATATGTAAATCATCTGAAAGATTTGAGTACATGCTATCTAAGTTATTTACAATTTATAATACTAAACGAAATTGGACAATTTATTTGTGGCATATAAATAACTTTCTGAAAATAAATGTTTTTATATGTCTTTATGTAAATTGCTTTATGAATGTAAATACCATTCATCTTGTACATTTGTATAATATATTTATATAAAATATACATTGGTTCATTATATATCTTTATATAAATTGGAGGAATGCAAGTTCAATATTTGATGCAATATTTAGATTCATCATTCCCATATAAATATGATGTTGTATTAAACAGTGCAATTAATATTTATTTATAAACTTTTCAGCAAATGGAGTTTGAATGGGTACTTCATGAAGAAGTACATTCTTCACTGTCACAATTGAGAAATATTTTAATGGTAAGTTACACATATATTCTTCATACGGAGTTGTATCAAAGTATATAACATTTTATCATATGCTGATACTAATATTGTTAATATCTACTGTTATCATACATAAAGCTATGTCACATAAATATTATCTAAACAATGATCTTGTCTGAGTGTTATCTGAGCAAAATTTATTTAGCAATGGTTAAAATATTTAGAACAAGGAAGCTCATATTGTTGTAAATGTAAAGTTGCTTCGCTATTGTATGTCTAGTTTTTTCCAGCAAATATAGCTTTTCACCTGACTTTGTCTGCCCTTAAATTTTAAGATATCTTGACTATGTAAAAAAAAAGATTCTAAACCGTCAGCTTCTTATCCTGTATTAAACATCTCAAAGTTTATATTTATATAATTTTAGTGCAGACCATTTTATCTGAAACAAAATTTTTGTTCGAAATAATCCATACTATGGGCTATACGTTGCTCAATAGTTCAAGAATGATTACCTAAACGAACACTGTAAACATTTAATATCCTGCAAACATATTATTTGTAATTGAATATCCCCCTTATTTCCTTACAAACCTTACCAACCAACGCAGTATTTATGAAATTAACAGCGCAACAAATAATGGAAACATTGTCCTATGTCGTTTTACAGGAATGTGCTCAAAGATTTCCGTTAGCGTTATTTGGCAACGATCAGCATAGTAAAACAGATAGGTTTGTATTTGCAGCGCCTCATGACCAAGTGAAATGTGTAGCTGTATTAACCGGGGATAGTATAACAAATGCGGTGATTATACATTTTTCCTTTAATTGAATATAAATTGTCGGTGTGTAATAATTAACCAAGGAAAAAAATGTTTGCAGGAAGTCAATTTTAAAGTGCAGCGTCAGCAGAATATTAATATGAGGACAAGTATACAAACTGAACATCCTTGGAAATTACAACAAATACAGGATGCTGCTAATCATTTGCAACAAGCTATTGCTCACATAGATAATGTTGATCGCCATTATCCTTTTAAGACATCCGATGAAGTTATGCATGTATTAGGTAACATACTTGGTTGTCTTCAACGTAGTCGAACAAGCTTAATTGTTCCTAGGAAGAAAACCATTGATGATCTCATTAAAAGTCGCAATATGGTAAGGAAACGTAACGTTACATAACATTAATAGTACAGAGTGTTCCTGTATTTGTGGTATGACTGGGGAGTGAAATATTGGTAAAGAAAAAAGAAGTCGAAATTGCAGAATTGATTTTTGTATATAAAACTTACTTTCCGAGAAAAAACAACCGAAAATATACTGTGAAACTAGCTAAAAGGCATGAACGCAGGAAACTTGCCACCATTAATGAGAGAATTCGTATGTCAACTCTTTCTATTCGCATATTAAACCAGATTTAATATAATATCTTATTTTGAGTTCCAGTTATACCATATTAAACAGTATACATTTAAATATTCTATAAAAAATTATGAAAGTAATCAGACAAATGTGGCTTATCTGTTGTAATTCAGAAGATATAATTTACAATTATTTAAAATGCCAAGTTTAATTGTAATGTACACGTTCATTTTTCTTGTTACAGAAATCATTAAATCCCAATCTTCCAGAAAATTTGGCTATTAGTTTTTATATTCAAAGTTATAAATTAGTATTGGCAATATACCAGTTAGAGAATGCGCATGGCAATGTTAAGTACGAAACGCAGCAAGCAGAATGTAGTGTTCCATGGTTAAACGATGCTTTGGTGTTGCTCACTATAGCATTACAACTTTGCCAACGACTAAAAGACAAGGTTGGTTGATGTAATACCATTTTACGTTGCTTTAACTTATCCAAAACATTTTTTCAGATCTGTGTCTTTTCCCAATATAAAGATTTTACGGTTGGTTCCCATGTTCCTTCTACAATGGGTTGGTAATCAAAACACATTTGAGCAATCAAATAATCTTCAGTTAGGACAATGCTTTGTATATACATATTACAGTATACGAGATTGAATGCTCCGGTAGCATCTTCATTGGATTTTGTTTGAACAAACGAAATTTGATACTAAACATTTTAAACTGTAGCATTTTCGTATATAGTTTTTCGAATTATGTACGTATATTTTACTTGATGCAATGTGTAAAATATTGAGATTAAATTTTACACAAAAGTAAACTCTTGTATATTATAGTACAAGATCTGCGATTACATTATCATTTATAATTTTAAAAGTATTCTGCCAATTAATTACTCGATTATGTTTGTTAAATTATATTGGATTTTATTTGATAATAATGTTTAAGCTTGTGTAGATTGCTACGATTTAACTAAGAATAGTTATAAATTATTGCTGGAATAATTAATGGAATAGTTAAGCAGTGTATTTACTATACTTCCTGTGATTTATTGGAATGTCATAATGACTCCTTTCTTACTAGATTTGAATATCCTTTTTCCGAAAGAGTTTATGCGAATCTAAAACTTAATTTTAACTATTTTTTGCGTACCCCATTATTATTTTAAACACGTTAAAACTATTTATCTTACTTGACCAAAGAAAATAATATTTAGTGCATTGTCGTGGTATGACGTTCCTTTCTAAATGATACCGTATTTACGTATTTATATGCAGATATCTCAATTATCGTTGCATCAATTCTAGATTAGGTATTAATACTACAATCGTTGTTGATCAGTGTTGTTATTTATACACGTACCTCAAAAATAGCAATTTGCAAAAATTTCAATACAATTATACTACATGTTTAGAATTGCCTTGAAATAACAGTACAATAAATACCCAATTTATAGCATTAACATGAATGTTTTATATTGAGTTAAATGAAAAGTTCTCTGAAATGTACGTCAGTGTTAAGAAAATAAGATCTTAATAAGACATTAAAGGAACTTTTAATCTGTGGTATATGCGAGGTATTTTGTTATAAATATACATATAGTTAGCACATACAGATAACCCGACCGGTTAAAATAAAAATTTTGGGATATGTTGTAAAATTAGTTTTACAAAAGTTATTCAATCTAATTGGGAATACCTTGTTTTATAAATAATGTTTCGCATGTGGAATGGGTGAGTGATTTCAAGGCTATCTCAATTTTTTAAAGGGTATGTTATACTTTTTTTCCATAAGATTTATGAACAAAACTTATCAGGCTTATTAGTCTTATCAAAACGAGTTCAACCATGTACTAGAATGTATTACCTACCTCTACTAGGTAAATGATTTTACAACCTTTTATAAGTCGAAATGTGATAATGTTGTTCATTGTAGGATTCGTTTCAAATATCACGATCGTATGGAGAAGAAAGCATAGAATTTAATTGAAAAAGATCAAAAAGATCTTGAAATCCCCATCACTCCATATGCGAGACAGTTATTTGCATCGTAGACTATCGTCTTCTACACTGAACAATTTTTGTAAAAACGGTTTGTTAATAACTTCAATTACTTACGAGTTATACCGCCGATTTTAGTCTAATCAGATACACTATGCATGTAATTTATTTCTAAATAAATAGAATAAATTTGGTTGATATAATAAAATAAGCACATTAACTTTTCATATAACTCAATAAAATACATATATTTCTGTATTAAGTCACATATTATGTTAACGATTTCAAATAATCATTGTTACATGAATTGTTTTTAAGTACTTTAATCATAAAATGTAAACGTGTTTTCCATAAAGTGCGAGAATTTTGTGTAGCTGAATTCTTAGTATTCGATCAAAATGTACACATTTTTTTTAATGTCTTATAGGAAAAAAAAGAGGAGAAATTAAACATATTTATGTTATTTTCATTGCTTATGGCCACAACGTTATAAATTTGCAATTGCTGTGGTTTGAATATTAAAAATTGGTGGTTTCATTTTGTGCGCCGTATACCCTTCAGTCGACTATCGTGTTGTGTACTTATAAATTACATTTTATTAACACCAATATAATTTTGCAAATTACATTATATTTATGTTATAATTACATATTTGTTAAATGCTTCGCACGAAATACAAAACCGTACTTAAATGAACATAAAATGCAACATATTTATTTTGTTTAATTTGCATCTTTTTAAATATGTGAAGTTCGTGTGAAAGTAATTTATGTTATAAATATTGTTGTAATAAGAAGAAAGAGGAATATATTTAATTCGTTATAGATATTGTATTAAAGAAACAGTTACCTACAAACAAGTTTAAATATCCTGTATTTAAAAACAATAAAAAAGGTAATATTTACAAAAGAAAACAGTTTGCAATATGTATTAATTATTACGTGCTGTTCTTGTTGCCGGGTAGTTGCTACTGGTACAATTACTAATATTTATGCATCTTTATTGTTTAAAACATTTAAATAAAGACAAGAAATTCGATAGTAAAATAATAATATTGAATACTTGGATTTTAAGAAATATGCGATTAGTTCCAAAACTGTTCACATATTTATTATAGATATTAATTCCTTTTTGAAGGAATATTAATTTTTTTATAATATATCTTGAAATAAATAATATCCATTGTTTAGGTGAGAAGTTTTCATTGTATTCATTTGTACTATTTTATTCGGTATAAACATACTGTTTTACCAGTGTAGATTTTTACAATTATAGTTGCATATTTTACTAGTATGTATATTATATTAGTTGCATATAATATGAATGTTAAACTGAAATATACACATATATTAGATATATGTATAATTTCATATAACATTAAAAGGTTTCAAATAAATATATATTCAAATTTTCTACTTTTATCCAAGTATTTTTTGTTTCTTGCTGAAATATATTCAACATATCCGAAAAAATAATGTATTAATTCTACGGGATGTTTTAATTATATATATTTCAAAAAACAATTTAGGAAATATATATATTTCCTAAATTTAACATATTATAATATGTTAATATTGTCCATATTCATAAATGCAATTGAACGTCTTCTATTTTTTTTATGTTAGGAGTTATACGTCTCTTCTTCGAGTAAGTAATTAGCGACGCTAAATTTCGTTAAGTTTATAGATTGGCGATTCGAATCTTGTTATTATTTTCTAATAAAAACGTAATCGTTGAATATTAGAAAAAATGTAATGCGATGCGCATGCGCGTTTCTTTACGTAGCATACATACAAGTGTACAATTGATATTAAGGGTGTGTTGGCAGTGAATGACGTGAGTGCGCAGCAATTCGCGCCAACGGTGATGACAGCAGAAGACAGGTCTCTGAAACGCGTTTGTTGATCGTAACATGCGCTACAACGCTTCGTTCAATTGAATATTATCTCAGCTATTATATCACCGTAACGAATAAATGAGCCGTATTCGAAAATATAACAATTTTCTTCGATGTTGAAAGCAACGTGTAAATCATCGTGAAAGTGATTCAGTGTCCATAAAATAACGCTCAACATGGAAGTAATAGATCCTAGTGTCTCGAGAGACGATCAACCTTTGTGCATCAATGATTCCTTAGAAAAAGGTCTGCTTTTGATATTTCATTCTTATATTTATTCAAAACATTTCAGTCTCCGTGTGATAGAAATATTTTACCTTACGATCATGCTTACTGTAGTATCTTGCGTAACGCTGAAAGGTATTGTTTGGAAACAAAGGATTGATAGAGCGAGACACGAGCCAACTACATATGCATTATCAGTTGTCAAAGCATCGGGATATGTTATTTTATTTAAATTCTATTAATTGAAAACATATATTCGAATTCTTTTTACTTATGATAGCACACATGATAATTATGCTGCGTATCATTGTTCTGTATATTGCCATGTGTGAATTAAAAATTGTACAGTTATAAAAACGTGAAGATACGGGAAAATTATAATAAGGAATGTCAAGAAAGAGAAAAACCCATAAGTCGTATTACATTTTACCAGAAGATATACCAGGTTAATTAAAAATAACGATAATATCACAAGTCGAGTTAGAATTTGATATTCAAAACAAGTTATATAGAAAGTTGTATGCCTTTAATATTAAAATGATTCGAAGGTAAAAATTTGCGCGATAAATTTAATACTTTTTAATATTGACATACCTTGAAACATTTATATTCATCCGTGCCTTTAAAATATGTATACTTGGTATTCAAATATACTATTTTGAATAATAAACATTTCAAATTATATTACAATTTATTTTTCGTTACACCTTAATGATAAATATCTGTTTAATCATAATTCGAGGTATTATGTATATTACTCACAACCATTTGCCACAATTACTACAATTGTGAATACTCAATAAACTAATAAAATATTAGCATAAAAATATGTATGCTTTTATACATCGATTGTACTTAAAAAAAAACTTTTTATTTTCAGTTACTTTACCCGATCTTTCAGCTGATACAAAATCATGCATGAAAGCCAGGCATACATTGGGTTTTTTAGGTTTTCTAGGCTTCGCTCTTGTGTATGCCATGAGGGTAAATTTATCTGTGGCTATTGTTTCAATGGTTAATCAAACAGCGATACCGCATGATGATGATAACGATACCACAGACGTTTGCCATAACGAAAAGCCCATTAATGGAACATTTATACCAGTGAGTGGTACAGAAATTGAAGACCCTGTATGTAGAAACTCAGTACAGGTCCACTTTTTAGTAAAATTGTACTTGTTGAATCTTAATATGTTTTTATACATTGTCGATTGTTGGGCGCAAGAGTCGGACAACTTTCGCAATGTGGATTTAACTGGTCTATGCGCACAGGTCTTCAGTAATGTAATATTTAAATGAATATTAATGATAATGTCTGGAATACTGTCAATATGGAAAGTATATTGCAGTTATTTATAATACATATTACGATTTATTTTATAAAATATATTGTGTACTAAATATACTGTGTCCATTTGACATCGATACAGATCAAATGTCAACATTAGCGGTGTGTTTATTATCATATTACTCATAGTTTTATCACATTTAGTATGACCTAAGCGCATAAATGTAACATACATCACCAACGCCTACATCCTTCGCCTTTATCTTGTTATACATATGTGTTTGTAGATAGAAATTCTTTGAGATTAGCTTTTTTTTTGTAAAAATATTTGTTTATATTGCTTTGTAGGTAGATAGAACTATGCTGATTTTCTTCTGCCTCTATAATTTAGATTTACTATTTCACTACTAATAAGAACAATTCGTACAAAAAAAAAAATCATATTAATTTTCAGAGTGCAGGAGAATTTAATTGGGATGAAAAGACGCAAGGTATTATACTGGGTGCTTTTTTCCTTGGTTACGTGACTACAAATGTGCCTGGCGGCAGGATGGCAGAGAAATTTGGTGGAAAGTTAATATATGGATTAGGAATATTCCTCACTGCTGTATTGACTGTCATTAGCCCGTTTGCAGCATACGCGGGATTAGGACCGTTTTTAGCAGTACGAGTAGCAGAAGGATTCACAGAGGTAATTCTTCTCCATTATAATAGAAACATACATATTACAAGAGAGACTTTAAAAAACTTATCTATTTTGATTATAGGGCGTTACATTCCCAGCAATGCATAGCATGTTAGCTCATTGGGTACCTCCTTTAGAAAGAAGTAAATTTGCTGCTGTGGTATACGCAGGTAACTATTCCTTTCTTTTAAAGGCACACTAGGATTTGATTTATCGAATTCCTTTTCCAAATAGGTTCAAATTTTGGAACTGTCATATCTCTGCCAGTAAGTGGGTGGCTCTGTTCGTTAGAACTTTGGGGTGGTTGGCCTCTTGCATTTTATTTATTTGGAGGCCTTGGCATTGTATGGTACGCATTTTGGCTGATTTTTGTATTTGATACACCCGCGGAACATACAAAAATTGACCCCCTTGAAAGAGCGTACATTGAGGCCAGTGTAGAAAAAATGGATGAGGTTCATTTCAGTTTTATTCAGTTTCTAAATACTTTCCTCTATTGATCAAAGTCTGACCTACTTTATTTTAAAAATAGGACAATGATCCAGGAGTTCCTTGGTTATCAGTATTTACATCAATGCCGATGTGGGCTATAACTATTACACAGTGCGGACAGGCGTGGGCATTTTACACGCTTTTAACAGAATTACCTACATACATGGACAAAATCTTGCATTTCGATGTGCAACAGGATGCATTCCTTTCAGCACTGCCTTATTTAAGCTCCTGGTTAGTCGGACTCGGCATTTCAAGTTTTGCAGATGCCCTCCTTGCCCGTCAGCTTTTATCTCCTGTAGCATCTTTCAAGTTATGGAACACAGTGGCTTCGTTAGGACCCAGTCTCAGTTTTATTGGCGCAATTTGGGCTGAATGTGATCGTATGACGGTTATGATGATGCTCGCAGGATTAGGATCCTTGCAGGGTGCCGTTTACGCAGGAAACCAAATGAATCATATTGCTTTAGCACCGCGATACGCAGGAACTCTTTACGGATTAACAAATGCTGCATCGAATGCTTGTGGATTTTTAGCTCCGTATGTTATTGGAAGGCTAGTCCAAGGACATGTTAGTATAATTATATATATATTTTAAATGAAATTTGATCGTTATCATTGTCGATAAGTTTATTCTTATAATTTCATGCTATAGGAAACGCTTGCACGTTGGCATACAGTATTTTGGTTGGCAGCTGGGATAAACATGGCAACCAATTGTTTTTATCTGATTTTTGCGTCTGCTACGGAACAACCATGGAGCAGAGGTAGCAGTTGATGACAGAATATCGTTAGACGTGAAATACTTAACATGGAAAGTAATTCGCCGTTTGACCGTATCGCATTTAGCTCATTTTAATAATTACTATGACTTTGATATGTTCTGTCATTTTGGCACAAATTTTATTTAACACCAATTTTTATATATATTAAGAACATCTTGCGTTAATTGGGAAATCTCATATTTTCTATGATGTATTAACCAAATGATACTGAACAATAGTTCACTATCAGTTTAATATGTAAATCTATTTTGAATCAGTATTTACTAGTACATTAATGAAGTTCAAATAATGAACTTTGCAACATTTGCAATGAAACTGTTTACATGACAATATGACTTTTCCAAGCTTTACTTAAATTTTGGATATTTCATTTGATTTCGTGATTAGGTTGAATGAAAGTTAATATGATCTAAAACCTAGAAGTAATTGCACTTGTTTTCATATCATTATAGAAAGCTGCGAATTATTGCAAATATTTTGTATATTTTTGTGGGAAAGATATTGAAAAATCTATATTCTTGTTTATATGTAAGAATTTTACATGTATATAGAAATGTCTTTTAAAACACTGATTGGTATAATACAGGATACAATTTTTAAATGAAACAATTGTATTTTTGTTTTGTGATAAAAAATATTATAAACACGCACAAAATTTTAGTGCGATTGAAATGTGTTATATACAGACCGTGATTTATCTTTATACTTCCTGCGGTAACACCCAACTTATTTTTTATAAACAATATGAAAATATTGACAAAACTAACGTGTTATATATGTATATATATATCAGTAGCAGTAATTAACTGAGATTCTATTATGGTAGAAACTTTTGTAAAAGAAATTGCTAGGACTAGATATCAGTGAAAATTGTTATTCCATTCAAGGAATAACGATGTAGTAATTTGTTAGATATTCTCACTTTCTCTAAAAAAAGAAGGACAAAATTGGAAAAAAAAAATTTCCTAATTGCACCGAGAATATATTTATTTGCTAGTTTTCATGATAATGAATTGTGATCATTGCCAGCAATTTACACGGTGCAATAATATTTAAAACAGGTTTATTGCTATTTACAGTTTGTTTTACAATAAGATATAAAACGCTGTTATTTATAAATTGTCATCATTTGCTCCTTTCCAAACATTTTAGTACATTATTACAAAGTAACTGTTGAGTGCAATTAATGTACTACAAATAATCAATATTTCAACGCATATATATTAAATTAATCATAACAGTATTATAGTCCAGTGAAATGTATTTAAAAATTGCAGGAATTGCTTAATATAGACGTTTCTATTACAAAATTAGTTGAACTAATGGACAAAGTAAACGATGCAGAGTCCACAATTTTTTGTATGTACATGCATTTTTAAAATTCTGAAATATTTGTGTAATATAATTACTTCAATCCCGTTTGTATATAAGAAATTGTAACTATAAATTTTAAAAAGACTCGTAACTTCGTCATTACGTGAAAATTGCACATACAAAAAAAAATTCGAAGCCTATGAATCGCGTATAAAGAATTAGTAAAGCTTTCTTTTCTTCCCTTTCTCTCACAAATCTACTATGTATGAGGAAAGCGTTGAAAGCTAATGACGTGAACACTTTGTATACATATACATACATGTTATACTTAATGTTTTACAAGGAAAAAAAGAGAAGTAACAATAACTATTTTACGTTTATAAACACCGCTTTCTGTTTGTCTAGCTCTTTATCTTCTTTTCCATCCGGAGAAAGAAATTAAAATTGCAAGTATCTCATCAAACTTCACAGGTGTTACTTATAGAAATGTAAAATTATATTTAAATAATGACATAATAAAAGACATAATTATATTTACAAAAGGAACCATACAATCAATGTTGCTGGATTTTTGTACATATGTATACGTGTAATTTATTTTTCAATCATTTATATCAAAAATATAAGAAAAATATATTAGTAAAATTTTCATTCAAAATTGCTATCAAATAGGTTTGATAATTCCGTTTGATAATGTGTTTTACAATGTAAATTTATTAGCTATTGTTCAAATCTTCCTTTTTCTTAGCAGTAAGTTCGAAAATCATATCTCGCATACGACTTAGGTCCGTCAATTCCATTCTTAATTTTGCAAGTGCTTCCTCCTTTTCTGCAATAATCTGTTCATATTTATTCACTAACTGTGATAATTGTTGAGATTCTTGTTTCAGTGCAGAAATATCTTTATGACTCGATTGAATCTCCGCGGTCTTCACTTCAATTATCTATTTAACATTATAAATTTATTAATAGCTGTATTACAACAATTTCGTCTAGTAACAACGCACCTGATCCTGTTTATTTAGTTGATCCTGCATTTTGTGAAGCACCTTACTTAGCTCGTGGTTCTTGTTAGTCATTTCAAATGTTTTTGCGTCTGCGTTCACACATTCAGCCTCCAATTCCTTTATTTTTTTAGTTAAGGCTTCAATCTTGTTAATACTGGTTTCTAATTCGTGTTTATGTTGTACAAGCACTATGTTTAAATGATCAATGGTCGAAGACTTTTCTGTTACTATTTTCTTCAATCCTTCGATTTCCTATGAATGTAATTTTTGTATTTATATTTTCATATTGAAATTTATTTGTTAGAAATAAATTTTTTATTCGCCATAAAATGTGTTAACCTGTTTCTTAATAGCCACTGCTTTTTTACTTTGTTCTTCCGCTTCGGCAAGCTTTACAGTTAAGGTAGATTTCACCCCTTCTAAGCACTGTTGTGTGTCGAATAACATTTGATGTAAACGACTTGATTCGGCTACTACTTGCGCCAACCTGTGTTGCAAACTGGTTCCATGATTATTCGCTGCTTCTAAACTCGATTGCATAGCTCGTTCAGCGTGTCTCATAGCTGCCAGCTTTTTGTATCGAAAAAATGTACAAAGCATGAAACATATCTCATACGATAAAACATGTAGACACAAAAAAAGACCACATACCTTATATTCATACAACTCCATTACCGCCGATGTGGTAATGTCACCTATTTGATTCGATTCGTAAGCCCTTTTTAATTTTGCTAAAAATGCATCAAGCCGTTCTTCTTGCGCGAAAGAAAACAGCGGTGCCATTTCACTATTTGAATTTATGGACATTTTACCTCCAATATTTAATACCGTACCGGGACTACTTTGTACCAATATCAGAGGTTCCAGTTGCTTCATACAAAGCGCCACCATGGAAACACTTGTCACACAAAAACATGGGATACAATTTGCGTGTGATCGTGAATTTGTCTAGAGTTGTCATCAATAAAAATTAAAATAATTTGTTGCTGATTTATTTAATATTAATAGCAGGGGTACAGTAATGTCTCATTCGCGTGATACCATCTGTTAAAACTTTTATCATTCAGCGAAGCGTTTACTACCTTACTAAAAATATGACACTTACCACTCTTGAGCAAATCCAACGGTGGATGTCAGTTGTAAAACTTTCTGTTTCACATCCGCATCACCAGTGAACAATGCATGTGCCATCATCATTTGAATTTGCTTTTTTCTAAGCAACTCAGTATATAATGTTAACCAATTGGAATTATGAACTGCTAAATCGGCAGTCAAAGCTAATGCATGAATACACAAATTTGTAGTAGGATTCTACAGAAGAAATTCATTTAATATTATTAACTGCTTATAAGTAATAAATGCAATAGACATAATTAATGTGGTATCCATTGAAAAGTTCGAATTCTTACATGTTAAAGTAAGAAAAGTATTGTACCTGAATGAAGTTCCCTGCCCAATCACCAGTCGCACATGTGTCGGAATCCAACATTGGACTTAACAATTTGCGTATCATTTGTTCGTCCAAGTAATGCATTACTTTTGTTTTCAGTGTAGATGTTTTAACCATTTCTTGGAATAATTGCATCAGTTCAGCCAATGTCGTTTCTGTTTCTAATGTCAATTCAAACTTTCCTTGAACATCGTCATTATCTAGATTTATTATAAGCATTAAAACTGAAGCATCCAATTCCGCCAGCACTTCGGATGATGTTTTAGTACGTCTTGCGTCAATTACCGTAACTCTTATTAAAGCTAATGCTTTGGAGCACACCTGGGGTAAAGACAATTACATTAATCTCTTACTTATTTACATATTTTTGCATAGAATAAAAGCATACCTGCTCTAGGGGAACCCAAGTCATTGCCGTTTTCACGCATAATGGGTACAATGGCACCAAAGTAGATAATTTTAATTTTACTAATGATGATAAAAATTCCATCATATGAGCAACGCATTCTGGATCTGCGTTATCTTCTAACGTAGACAGTACATTTTCAACATCTCTGCCGTAACTGATAAACACAACACAAAAATTATATATTTCACATAGAATTTCGCAGAAGTAAGATCACGAAACCATAAAGTAACTCACTGTGGATATGTAAGTAACACAGAATGCGAATGTTCATTTTGTCCAACATCATCGAAGAAGTCTATAATGTGGCGTAACAATAAAACATCTTTTTGTTTCATAGCAGTAATCAGGCTGCTAAATGTAACAGCGGCAAAATCCAAAATATATTTCTCTGAAATATTCGTGTTCGTATGTTCTAATATAATTAACAATTTACAACACTGCACACTGGTATTAACATTGCAATGTTGCAGTTTTAATAACGTTCTTATAAAGGCTTTCGTATCAATCGTTCTCATTAAAGTGTACACCGCCGGAAGATTTTTGTAACAAAGATTCACTAATACGCCCAAGGAAAGGGCAATAATATTTTCTTCTTTGGATTGTGTTACCCATTGCGTTAATATAGATATTAAGTACGGTAAATGCGCTTCCTGCCAAGAAATCTTTATGCCATACGTCAATTCTTGGAGTAGTTTTAATACTCTTATCCTCTTTTCGCTTGTTAAATTTGCCTATAAAATTTGTTGAACAGAATTATATTGTATATTCAAATATTAGAAAAAGATTATTAAAGTTTTCTAAACGCTGATCTCGAAATTCAATATTTCTTATAAAATTAAGGAAAGTTTTTTTTGAAAAAAGAAAGAACAGATTAAAAATATAATCAAATAAATATATATAAGTTTTTATCTTTTTTAAATATTATTGTTTATACCATATTTATTTATTAATTAAAAGGTATAAATGTAAATCTATACCTCTAATAATCTTGCTAATATGCAAGCAAATTTGTATGTATGAATGAGAGCTTGTCTTGCAGCAGCATTGCGACAAGCATTTTGTAATACATCAACGGCACTCCATATCAAAGTGGTTCTGGAGGCTAAGGAGTTCATAAGCTCGTGTAAACTAACATAGAATTCTGCTGCTATGCTGGTACCAGGGTCGAATATACTCAAATCCAATGATGCACTTATTACCTTTAAAATATAAATTTGTCCTATTAAAGAAATTAGTTATGTACGCACCTATATACTAATATATGATACAATGCATATGACAAATAGTGTACTTTCATTTTCTTAAAGAATATGTTCACATTGGCAAACATTACAAATACATAATTGGAACTTATGTTTTCAATTGTTGCGAAAGTCAACTTTGACTAATAGTAAGTCGTATTATATTTCTATTATAGATTAAAACATTGCAGGAACAGGAGGTTTTACTTAAGAAAAGTATTTGGATTATCTTTTTATACTTTATTTGAACAGTAAAATAATAATGACTTACACCAAGGTTTCTTTGCAAAACCGAAGCAGTTGTTTCGCTCGAATGTTTTGTATATTCTACCACCGCAGATATGAATGTTCTTATATGCTGATATTTATCCATTTTCCTTAATTGACGTATCACATACAATTATAAAATTTTGCTCTTTAGTAGACTGTACAAATATTAAAACTGTAAATACAGAAAATTTCTATTTGCGAATAGCAAATGTTACGAATGAAAAGTATCGTTTCTTTAAGATCTTCCGCAAAATAAAGAAATATGTATATGTGTGCATATGTAATATAAAATATTCCTATTGATACATTCCGAATGTATTTAAATAGATGCGTTATTTTAACGCGCCGAAACTCATTCACAAAGTTGAAAATAAGAAATATTATCTCGCAGAAAACCGGTATTTGGCGGCCATTTCTAAGTTTTATGTTTAAAATTAACCAATTAAAATAACGATCATCAGTACAGCTAACAGTTATATGCTAAATTCCTATATTCACTGCAGTTCCTGTTTGTAGATCACCTTAACACTACAATTGAATGCAAGTAAATCGATCTTTCATAAAGAAGCTAACTTTTATCTCGTATTAAATCGTAATAAAATGTATTTTATCAGTCTCCCAAATTAAAGACAATTGTATAATTCAATATTCTAAATATCATAGCGAATAAAATGTGAAATAATAAGTCTATAACAGTTTGCAAGAGTACGCAAAAATAAAGGCTTATCGTAATAACATAAATGAAAAAAGTATGAACTATTGTTCAAGTTGAAAACTAGTACTTTTTTTATGTGAAAGCAGTATGTAGGATAAACTGAAGATAATGTTATTGGTCGGAGGTAGCGCCGTTCTCGGTACGTGTTCATTGAAATGCGCCATTTCCTATTCGTGGAAAAAGAAAACGACATTGAAGAAAGGTACTCTCGAAGGATCTTCCGAGTTTCGCAGTCTGTTCGTCGTTTCTTCATAATTTCACGCACGATAGCTGGTAATTGACTGACTCACTGATTCACCAGTGCTAAACTTTTACGTGACCGTGATTGTCGGATTCGACGTTGTAAATGAAAGTGTCGCAACACTGTGTACACCGTGTGCGTGGTACGGACCGTAATCATTATTCTTTTTAGTGCGATCAACTTTTGACTCGAAATTTGGTTGCGTTAGGTTAGAGAGGGAGAGAGACATCGATACCGTCCAGACTTATTGGGAAAGTACCACTGGAACAGTTACTAATTCGCGAAAAGTGGCAAAAATATATCTATTCCTCGAACGGAAAAGGGGGTGTGTGTAAAAAAATCAACAAGCTTCGTAGAGCCGTGTATCTACCAGTGTGTACCAACCGGAGCTGTCATAAATGTACACATTCTATATAGATTGCACGATCTATGCTCGGTTAGTGGGCCGATTTACTGAAGACAAGTGATCGTATCTGACGCGCGGCAGTGAATTGACATTAATCATCGTCGCGCGGTGTTGTGCACCCATCGACCGTCTAAAGAGCTAGTGCCGCATTCTTATTCGACGGCGAGCTTCCTGACGCAGCAGGTTAAGCATTGAAAATTTCAATTTTCAATCTTGCCAGGTTCTTCCTTTCCTTGTACGAATGAAAGGAAATCTTGATGTCTCTTTAAAACAATAATTTCTTTTTCTTTCTTCGTCATCTTTATAACCCCGCCGCGGATGAAAAAGTTATGTTTATGAATAGTGTCATCTACAACAGACGCAGAATGTGCCTTGATTGCTATCTCTACATTATTTGCATATTTGTCGTGTATACTATTGCACGTATGCTGTTAAAATTTCGTATTATTTTGGGATATACGATTCCTTTAAAGTTGATCGCGCGCAGTTTTTAGCGTTTTCTCAACTGAATAAAAAATTCTTCGTCTACCCGAAGTACACATTCTGATATTCCACATCTTGCTGACGTTTCACGGGCGTTGACAAGTACTCAGAACTCTAACTATCGTGGCGTATCGCTTATATCCTTTATTTTCGCCACTCTTCTCCTCCCTCTCGTTATAACCAAAGAAAGAATGACCGCAAGATAGAGAGAAAGGATATGAATGAACGAGTTTAAAAAAGGAAGACAGGACAAGAACTGCAAGCGAAAGAAAGATATTGCAATGAGTAAATGAGTATATGGTGTGCAGGGGGGAGTGAGTGAAAGAGGGTAGGATATCGGTATACGTATGTGTGAACATAATTAAACGAATAAGCAAACGAGAGAGAGAGAATGCTATATTAACGATGCATATGTAAGAGAGGGGGAGAGAAGGAAAGAGAATAGAGTGTAGATGTGTATGGTGTTGCGCGCGCGCGCTCTTACGCAGAGTTCTATCCTTATCGGTTTCTTTCTTTCGCAGTCTATATACACCGCTTTAACGGTTTCTCGTGATTTTTCGATACATACATAATACCATTTCGCTGAAGGTTATGAAGTGATAGTTACGTAGTTAACTTTGGGGTGAGTTTGCAACTGCCAAACTCGTAAAGTAGCTTCATTTTTTTTATCAGTACACGTATGCTGCGTGAATAACATATTTTTATTTAATTTTTATTTATTTAAAAATTCTCGCTCCCTCGCATATACGTGGACACAAATGTATATTCTCTTTTTTTCCTGTCAACTCGCACCCGGACGAGCTCCACGCGATGCGAACCTGTTTCCTACTCGTCACCGCGAGTTACGCGAATCCTCCCGTGATTATTGTGAAGTTGCTGCGTTTAGTCTCCGCGTTACCGATTCATCACTGTTGTTCATTCTCTTCGTTGAAACAGGCTGCACATTATCGTTTAGAGAGACTGTTTTGCCTTTATCAGTTGTAACATTATCGCGAAATGGTACTGGACTCTTTGTTTCGTTAAGATACTTGCTCCGCGTACTAATTGAATAATGTAATTAACAGAGAGACCCTCCCTACCCCTGGCTCCAATGGGTTAAACTGCATACGTTGTTAATTTTTGCTGGTCCTGTACTTGTACTTTTCACTTGTAAGTGAATCATAGAAACGTAATCGTATCCCAAGTGGACAAACAGAATTTTGGCCTAAACATTTAGGAGATTCACCAACCGATTTTGTTCCTTGTAAGCGTGTTAACGTTTTATCTCTTTGCAGAGTTTTATAATGCGATGAAGGGTTTTTCTCTTATTCTGAACCACTTGTTCATTTACACAACAAGAACTTTTATGTACGCGCAACTGTTGTTTCTGTTGTTACACTGCAATGCTTTTGCTTTTCTATTGTGGCTTGGGGGCGGGGAGGGCGAGATTGTTGATCGTACCAATTTTCAATAGGGTGTTAACCTTTGATCACCCTTACGAATTCTTCTCTCCTAAGCAAATGAAGCTTGTTATAATATTCCGCTCTGTCTAAGTTTAATTCAAATTGAATATAGCATTAAACTAACTTGCAGTTGTTTGCACGCAGTAAAGAGATTACTTTTGCAACATTTAATGCTCACATTACTTTAAGCATATCTTTATACATGTCCTTTCAATAGTTTCACGTCGTTTTTTCCCCTAAGTTAATGTAAAGATTGAAGAGAAGAATTTGGCAGTTGAAAGATTATCTAAGTAATCTAAGTATATTTTAAGCTTCATAAGAAGGAGTACAATTTAAAATATTTAATTGTTAAAAGTATTATGGATTTTTCTAAAGATGTTCCTTTATTATTCCATGCTTGATAGTTTTCATCTAAGATACGTATCTCGTATAATTTCTCCAATCGTTGCATTAAAATATCTTAAAGTTTAAAGTGAAGTACTTCTGATTCATTGTAATATTCACATTTATCAATTTGTTATGCTCAAGTTAAAGCACTTAGTAAAATGTTGATTGCTTGGTATGTAAATGTGTCTTATCTATTATGCATGGACTTTCAATATAAATAGACATTTATCTGCCGATTCTGAGGTTTAAGCGGGTATAAAAATTTTAAATTATTCTATTTTTTAAACATATCCGGCTGTATTACTCTATAATGGTGTTTTTTTTTTATAGCTAGACCACAATCGTAACAATATTTTTATATATAGCTTTTTATATTTTATTGCCAGTGCTACTCCACCGCAACTGTCAGAACCTTTTAACTTGCAAAATAATATCAGTTAACGCAAAAAGAACAGTGCAAATTCATTTTTGCATTGAAAAGTTTATGATACTTTTTAATGTTAGCAAATTTTTCGAATGTAGGTGATCATGGCTAATCGGAGTACAGCCCAGAGGCCGAATGGTTCAACACAAGGGAAGATTTGTCAATTTAAGCTGGTACTACTTGGGGAATCTGCAGTAGGTAAATCAAGTCTTGTTTTGAGGTTTGTTAAGGGACAGTTCCACGAGTATCAAGAAAGTACCATCGGAGGTAAGACTTTTATGTTTATTAAATTGGTGCTTGTTCATTTAAATCTTTGATAATATCACTCGCAAGAAAATGAAGTGAGATACACAAATTGCTTGATTAAATATACTCTTCTATATTCATATTCTTAATTTCATTATTTCCAGCTGCATTCTTAACACAAACTGTATGTTTGGACGATACAACTGTAAAGTTTGAGATTTGGGATACAGCAGGACAGGAAAGATATCATAGTCTTGCACCAATGTATTATCGTGGTGCGCAGGCAGCAATTGTTGTATATGATATAACAAATCAGGCAAGTAAATGTTGACACAATCTAATCTTTAAAACAATAGTAACTTTTACAAATGTTATGCATACGCTAAATAATGTATATAATACCCGAGGTAAATAATTACCTAAAGAAATAAGTAATGCTTACAAATAATTGCGCAAAATTTCATCTGTACTATATATATTAATATGTCTTCCATTTCTATTTGATTATTTACATTATTTTATTGTCCTTCGTATGTGAATACGACTTTAACATGTAAACTTTATTGTTTACTTTATTAAAAATGCAGGACACATTTGTACGTGCCCAAACATGGGTGAAGGAATTGCAACGACAGGCCAGTCCAAGTATAGTTATAGCGTTAGCTGGAAATAAAGCAGATCTTGCAAATAAAAGAGTTGTAGAATTTGATGAGGCTCAAACATACGCAGACGAAAATGGTCTTCTTTTCATGGAAACATCAGCCAAAACAGCAATGAACGTTAATGATATATTCTTGGCAATTGGTAAGATAATTTTTTTACTTACATTTCAATGCAAGTAATAAGTTAAAAATAGTTAGTAAGGGTGTTTTGAATGGTTTTATTTTAGGCTGTTTAATAGTCATTTGAATACGTTTAATATTTGGTTGTTATCTAAACAATGTAAAAAAGATATCTGGTTTTGATAGCATCCCTTATTATGTTACACAAAGGAAATATGTATTTCATATATATGTAATGTAAAACGTGTATCAACTTTTAAGTTTTTCGAAATGCGTGAAATTATTCGGAATGTCGTAAAAATATAAATTCATTGATTCATTATCGTATTATGTATCCTAATATATATTCTCGTATTATATTGCAGCTAAGAAACTTCCAAAGAATGAACAATCAGGAAGTGCAAGTACAAGTGGTCAAGGTCGTCGACTAGTTGAGACAGACGGACAAAAGGCAGCAACTGGCAATTGTTGCAAGTGATTATCCAAATCTGTACGTGTCAAATACTATGTTGGTATATATTTTTATATTAGTTAAAGTTTACCACTTCATGATCAATAATGGTGAAAAATAATACACCTTTTGAAGAGTCACAAAATAATCAATATATGCATCAGATATGAGTCCAACATTTAGTATAATAGTATACTATGTCTGCATATTTTTATAATATTAATGTGTATAATGAACAGATACTGATGATCGTTTCGTAATGATAAAAGATTTGATATTAATTAGGTTACACATTTTATGGGTACTATATGCAAAACTTTATATTAGTATTATTGAAAATCTAAGGTAGATATTGCTGTAGTAATATTTCTTGTTATGTTTAATATTTTTATTGCATGTATTCTTAATATTTATTTAGTATCTGATAAAGGAGAACGCAAATACAAAAATTTCAATTGTTTTCTTGTTTTGAATCAATATTGGATGCTTGAAATAATATTAAAAATCAAATACTGTAAAGACCAATGATTCAAGTGTCATTTACTGAAAAAATTGATTTTCCATATAATGATATAATTAAATTTTTAAAGAACAGCAAACAAAACGTACAGGGATGTCATTAATTCCATGTGTAACCTGATCAGAAGGCAGTAGCTTTTTAATTACGAAATCGTTTATAATATTATAAAATTGTAGAAACTAAAAGTTTGTTTTAATTATTATAATTATGCAAACACTTTTGTCCGCTGTAAATTTGTTTTAGTGCAGTCTTAAGATGAATACAAATTCCAAGTGTTTTGGCATTTAATGGACTATTTTTCCAGAACAAAAAATTATTTATATAAGAATACTTCTGCATAATTATTGTATAATGTATAGTTTCTTAGACCAACTGCTACAGTGAATAATAATGCACAGTCTAAATGTTAAACTTTTTTTTACTTGTATACCTTCAATAAACTAATACTTTATCAAGTGTGACGTTGCTAAACATGCATATACATACATACACATGCATCGAGATGAAAAGAATGTCTCTCGAAAATTCTATATTAAAATTACGAAAAAGTAGTTTTCGTTTAATATTTTATTTAACTATGAAATTTTGCAAAAATTTACTACAAAGTAGCGCTATTTGTAGTACGCTTAAAAATGTTATATACCACCCTTATCTGATTTATTGCGTATACTTATTATTTGATTAATATGTGAATAACATGCTTTTATAATATGAATTATATTGTTAAATGTTCGATACAAGAGATCAAAAGATCCTTGTAATATATTTACAATCTTGTTGTGGATTTGCTACTGTAAATCTTATGACATTAAAGAAAATATTAATTTCTTCTTTCTAAGTTGAGTTTATTAATTTAATACATACAACTGTAAGTTCTTTTAAAAATACCTTTACTCAAATACTACAAAGTTAAATATAAAAGTGATAGAAAGGTCTTATGCTTTTTATTTTGATGACTTTTGCAAAAACTTCTCCAGTACTCGTTGTGATATACAAATAAAAATCATTATTCGGTCCACTTATAAAATTTTGTCAATACCACACAGCAATTTTTCGTCATAGTTGATGGTAATTTGAAAAGATTTGAAAATAGATACTGTTTGTTTCATCGTGCAATTACATTATAATAAGTAAAATCCATTGTGTGTAGTAATGCTTTGGGTTCGTATTTGAGTCAGAATCAAAATAAATAATATAAATATTAAACTATAATGCCATTTATTTGTAATGCGATTTGAATCTGTAATACATTGTTTGCATGTAAAGTTTATTTGGAGAAATTTGACATTGTAAGTTGGAGCATTCCATTGTAAGGCAATGGAATGATAATCAGACAACATTTTTAGTAATCATTATTTATATTTTCACTAGTGCAATTTCGAAATAGGGGCATTTTGTTTAGTAGTCTGGCTTACACTTTTTACAGCTTTTTACACTTTTCCGTATAGTAATAACAATATTTGTAAATATTCAATTAATTTCGAACTTATTTCATAATTTTGCTGAATATAATGTACTTCTCTGGAAGAAGTAATATCTAACTTGTTTAAGAGCGCTACAGTAGTAAAGACAGATATAATTTAATCAATGGATCACTGTAGGAGACACACTCTATTTTTTGCTTACAGATTTGTACCATAATCAACAAATATATGCACCATGAGTGCGACTACAATGAATTTGAGTGGAATATAAAACAATGGGAAAACCACTATAATGGAATAGGAGGTGAACTGTGCAAGACGAACATTTTTCCTCAGTGATTAATGCAAAAAAATATGTATATCTCATTGCATTCAACGATATATATATACACACACATACACACACACACATATATATGTATCATCTATTTTGAGTATCAGATCTATAAAAAAGAAACAATGAAGAAAAAGAGAGAGACAGAGACAGATGAAACTCCCATTTGTAATTCTAGTAATAATGGGCGGTGTTCGTTATAGATATATAGATAGATATATATATATGTATGTATATGTGTTATATATATGTATGTATGTATGTATGTATGTATGTATGTATGTATGTACACGATTATAGTATAAATCATATATAGTAAATATGATTTATGTAATAAGTAATGTTAATGATAATATTAATGGTAATAATGATAAATAATAACATTAATATTAGTAATAATAATATACATTTAAAACATACAATGTATGGTGAAATTTTGGCACGCGAAACGTCTTGTAAGATAGTAGGCCATTCCTGCTGCTATGATTACCTATGTATTTACTTTCTTAGTTTGTAAACATGTATAACAAGCAAAACTCTTTCTCCAAACTATATTGTATATTAATTTTATTCGATAATTCATCATAAATTATAAATGATTATGCAAGAAAAAATAAACTTGTGAATATTAATAAGGACTTCGTTAGATTCACTGCTCACTTTCATCCAAAGTTGTTTGATATTCTGCACATAATGTTGCCAATAATTGATGGCAATTAAAAGCTGTATTATCTGTTATTCAATCAATTAGGAGGTTTATAAAATAACTGCTTTACTAATCTACATTTGCGAATTCATTTTTCATCGCTACATTTACTTTGTTAAAAAAATTTAGTTTTTATGTTAATCAACAGGGATTTCATTTTCAAGCTATAACTTCATTACATATCCATGCCATACAATATGTATATGTATAAAGAATAGTAGTAAGGATTTCTGCATGTGCAGCACAGTGAGTCCAGATATATGTATAATACATATAGTAAAAAAGTCGTGGGGAGACAACATGAGATTCGAAGCCCAAAGTACGAACTACAAGATTAACCGCTTCTTTGACTCTGCTCTTCGACATGAGAACATACAGAAGAAAGGATACTGGGACACGACCATATACGATTATGAAGCTACTTGCGTTATTTATTTTTTACAAACAATTTGAGTATTCGTTTGAGAATCACACAGTAACTAATAATGAGGGCCATTAATTTAAGACGTCGTTGATTAAAATCGGCCCAGTAGGACGCGAGATAATTGAATTTGTTTAAAGAAATTATAAACAAATGCGATTTCTTGGACTTCCCAGCGAGCTACGTCAACGATCAAAAGACATAAATTAAAGCTAGAAGTATAAGTTACCATCTGTAATAGGTGCGAAGATTATTCCATGTGAGGGTCATTTGTTATAAACAATTAAACAATTGAAATTATTACTGCGGCCAACTGGATATAGTTACTGCAACCAGGTATTTTTTCCGCGTGTAGCTTATTCGTTTCCCTTTAATTTGACACCCCTTTTATTAAAAAATAACCACCAGGAGCCGAGATAGCAATTTTATCGGTAACGTTGTGTGTGACATGGAAATGATACTGGGGCACTAGTGCCCCGCTGACTGTCGATAATGTGGCGGTGAAACGCAAGGAAAATAAACGTTGAACGAATTTACCGACTCAGGTATACTTTATTAATATATCACACTGACGCTCACGTTCTGGCGTGGTTGTTTTGAAACTAACTAAAATCACCGACGAGATATAGGAATAGACAAGACATGCAATATATTTTTTCGGCCACGATTTCTGGGTCCCGGGGACCCATTACGATTTCCGTGTCACTCGCAACGTTACCCACAGATTATAGAAAACGATGCGAAAATTAAATAATTTTTAAGAATTCTTTTGTTCTTTGCCGCAATGAAAGGCAACAGAGGATATGAAACATTTAATGTTAATTATAAATCTTTTAATTAAAGAAACACATGATAACAAGTTTTCTTATTTCAATTGTACTATCAATAAATGAAATAATTTTTAAAGTTATACTTTACATTATTTTCTGATAAATTACCAAAAAAAAATTGAGCTAAGAGATGTATATTGTTTTAACACCCAAACAATAAAGTTGCCACAATGAAAAAGATAATGACGATAATTGTATACTACAATTGTTAATTGTATAGTTACTAGACAAATTCTTTCATTATCTTTTTCATTGGAACAATTTTATCGTTAATGAAAGACGCAATTTTTTATTTATATTCAACTAATAACAATAACGAAGTAAATCATTTACTAATATAAGACAATTCCTGCGATAAACGTGTCTGCAAACGATTAGTGTTCGCATTCGGTCCCGAGCGAAGTGTACTAATCGAGATTTTTCTGAAAATATATAATACCAAATTAATAATTGGAGTAAAATTTATACTCCGATTCGGAGTAGGTCCAAGGATTGGTGGCGATGTCTCGGCGAGCATTAATTAGGGATATGAACGAACACTGAGCGGCCATTATTGTACATTGTATCCTAAGTACAATACGCAGTCAATTCGCTCGAATTATTTTCCACATAATTATCAAACGTGTCTTAAACGTTTAATAATTATACGATAAATAATTGATTGCCCAGGTCTCGCCACGTGGTAGTGATGGGCACCATCGACTAAAAACTATCGATTATTCGATAGTACCCAACTATGTAGTACCACCGACGAGATATAAGAATAGACAGGACATCTTATGGACTTTGGTGGCCCAACGTGACTGTCATACCGACTCAGAAATCCTATGCTGATTTGAGCGTCCTCTGCTCATGAACAGTGATCAGTTGAAGAACTATTACTTACTGAAGTAGTTGGAGACATGATTCATGCGATTGGGTGAATATATGTGAATGCTTTGGGGGGGGGGGGGGGGGATCAGGAAAGCTATTTCTCGGTCAACGTTACGGTAGAAAAATTGAGCTACGGTGCCTGGTCGCGCGATGCACTTCGGCTCGGCTCGAGTTGACTCGAAACCACATCGGGGCGATGAATTGCGCGTGTCGCGTCAAGCGTCCCGCCTGTGCTGCCCGCATTCATTGCGCGGCAAAGAACAAAAGAATTCTTTAACGAGGATCGTAGGTCCAGCTAAAAGTTGGTCAGAAATAGTAGAAGTCCAATAGGCACGACCCTAGAGTCATAGATCCGGCTAAAAGTTGGTCAGAAACAGTAGAAGTCCAGTCGGCACGACCCTAGAGTCATAGATCCGGCTAAAAGTTGGTCAGAAACAGGAGAAGTCCAGTAGGCCCGACCCTAGAGTCGTAGGTCCGGCTAAAAGTTGGTCAGAAACATTAGAAGTCCTGTTGGCACGACCCTAGGAGTCATAGATCCGGCTAAAAATTGGTCAGAAACAGTAGAAGTCCAGTCGGCACGACCCTAGAGTCGTAGGTCCGGCTAAAAGTTGGTCAGAAACAGTAGAAGTCCAGTAGGTATGACCACCGACGAGATATAGGAATAGACAAGCATGCAATGTATTTTTTCGGCCACGATTTCTGGGACGCCGCGTCCCATTACCATTTCCGTGTCACTCGCAACGTTACCCACAGATTATTGAAAACGACGCGAAAATAAAATAATTTTAAAGAATTCTTTTGTTCTTTGCCGCAATGAAAGGCAACAGAGGATATGAAACATTTAATGTTAATTAAAAATCTTTTAATTAAAGAAACGCATGATAACAAGTTTTCATATATCAATTGTACTATAAATAAATGATGTGTCGCATACAATATTGTACCAAGTCAATTATATTATTACCAACTCCAATAATTATACTATTCGAACAACGCGTTTCGGTTATTGCTGCGAGACCGAAATAAAGAATAATACCGCTGCTAGTATGTATTTATCACATGCTGGAAAATTATTTAAAGGAAAAAATATTCACAAATGCATTTACCTGTGCTAATGAGCTTGATTGTTGTAGAATAAAATGAACAATGGAACTTGCAATGCTACCGTAAATATTAATTTTTATGTAGATTGTAGCACTGTGTTTCCTAACACTTTATTGATATGTAAATGGGTGTACGAAACGGTTTTCGAGGATTATTAACATAATTTGTTGAACCAAATTATAGTACCGCTACTTATAAACAGGTGTCTGAATGTAGGTACCACTCACATCCCTGTCTTACCTAATACGATAAATTATACGATAATGTGACGTCTGCCGGCATCGCCTTCGACGTATTGATTTAGATCGTCGTCGGTAAAGAGAACGCCCTCCATACGTTCCTCTTCTAATTCTATTTCTAAGCGCCTGAAGTTGGTACGCAGGATTCGCCACCAGGTCGCCATCGTCGTCGTCGTCTTCGCGCAAGTGGTCGCCCCTTGGCCACTTCATATATATATAAGTTCCGATCCTGAATCCTTGCGTCTGGGGCAGGAGTCGACTGCAGCCCTACTAATGAGTCTAGGCGGTCGATTCCGAGACGAAACGCACATCCAAACTCCAATATCCTTTTTCCTTCCTCGACATGCCTCCTCACCCCGGAGAAATTACGGTCCTCAGCAAGTTGTTGCAGCGGCGGGCTGGGTGACGTGGCAAGAACGTAGAGTCTTTGAATAATTTTTCTAATAAAGTAGAGTCACTGCATAATTTTTCTAATATAGTAGAGTCATTGCACAATTTTTCTAATAAAGTAGAGTCATTTAATTTTCTCTTCAATAAAATAGAATCATATATAGATCTGTTGTACATATATATGTTTTTTAGCCCGTTAGAAAATCAGTATGTCCTTATCATCTTTTTAGACGAGGATTTTCAGGTTTAACCCTTTCCGTGTTCACTGCCCGGATCCCACTCACGTGCCCCGGTGCTACTTGGGTGGGAAAACGGTGGTAGAGCACGATGATATTTTTTAGTTTATAAGCCATAAAATGATTTATTGTTGGCGACTGACAGTGCGTTGGTGCATCGTGCACGACGTAATATCCGCATTGTGTGTGTGGTTAGGCTGTGGATTTGCGTCGTTCCGTATTAAAATGTAGCTATTATGACCAAGATAAGATGTCCATCAATTTAAAAGAGAGACATCATTTTTAGTATTATTTGCTTCAATAATTCCTACTATACTTGGGCACGAAGTTTTTGTCATTTAAGATGACAGAGGCCAAATGCCAAAAAGAATTGAATATACTTATCAATTGCTATCAAGTACCTCTTGTATCGGTGCTATTTAATTATTTTATTAAATATCTATTAAATATCTCAACCGCGACGTGGTTTTTTCCACGTGAACGCAGAGATCCCAGCCACTGTCAGTCGATTTCAGAAAAATGGTACGTACATTAGAGTGTGCAAGTTGTGTGACAGCACTTGGGTGTCGGGGGTGTCCCGGGACGCCTCCCTAGTGTAGGCTTTTGCGCCCAAGTGTTTGACTGAGAACCGTGGAGTGTCGTGTGTTGGTGTGTTTGTTTGCCATTTTTTAAATATAGGTCCAGGTAGGATAGGTAGCATACTTTCTGGTGTGATTGATAGACATAAGTAGGTAGGGCCGGGCAGGTTGACACAGTCTCCGATCGGGTAGGCACTATTTCGCGTGTTCAACCTGTTTCAGGAAATCTGATTTGAAAAGTCGACGGTGAAGCTGTGGCGCGAACGAAAATGCGTTAGCCTCTGGCTTTGCCTATCGATTTTTCGAATCCTTCGCGGTCGTGGTCGCGATTTAGGCTCCGAAACGAAACGCGTTACATTATGCTCGAGGCTGCACGTGTGAACGAAGAACGATTACAATTTTAATCGTAATCTATGCGATTTTCCGTAATCACAATTTTACGATTTTATTTGATCGCCATTCGGCCACGTGTGTTCCATTTAGCTCCGCGATTCAAACTCTTTATTTCACCTTTATAAGTTTTTCCTTGGTTTCCGATTAGAGTCTCGAGCCTAGTTTAAGTTTCAGCTGACCCTTGGGTCCGACGAAATGGAGAGGCTATATGCCGAAGAGGCCCGACAAACTGTCACTCAAGAGGGCAACTACTAATGGCTCCCCATTCTTTTTAAGAATGGGGAATCATTCTGTGTTACTACTTTGTCACTGTGCTTGCATTTTCATTTGTAGAATTTTTATTTGTACTTGGCCGATGCACATTCCGGCCCAACGATACAGCCCTCCCAAAAATATCGCGTTGCTTTAGAGTTGCGAAAAACTTGCGAACGGGTCGAGTTGGAGTTGCGTTGAATGCCACTTATTGCTATTCTTATTGCTAGTTAAATTGTAGTATTTTATAATACACTTTACATTTGAGCTTCTAGTGTTGCGGAAATTGTTTTCGCGTATTGGAACTTTCAGTTCATTTTTCAGAGGATCTTCAATTTGCTTAATTTTGGATAGTACATATAATTTACTGTTTGCTTTCTATTAGTCTTAATAAATAGTGTTGCGAAATGATTGTATCGCGAGTTCCAGTTAGCGTTGCGTTGATTAAAGATCGCGTTTTTAAGTAGAGTTGCGACTACTAGTCCCCATCTGCTTCCAATTGGAAGCCTGTTCCTGAACCAGGAACTTTTTCTTTTCAGCGTTTTATATTTGCCTTTCTTTTTATTTTATTTTTCTTAATAATTATACTACCTGGAATGTCTGTTGATGGAAGTACTGCTAAAAATTTGCATAGATATTAGTAAATTACTGTGTGAACGAAATGAGAAGAAATGAAAAAGAAAATAAATGAAAGAGAAAGGAAAGAAAAAAGAAAAGAAAAGAAAAGAAAAGAAAGAAGAAGAAAAGAAAAAGAGCAAAGTAAAAAACAGATATAATTTGCAGAATCTTTGATAAATTTATAATAATTCTAGATAGTAGATTTAAATTAGAGTTAATACTAGTGACTGTTCATTATTGGAGTTTAACTCTTAAATATTTCCTCTTAATTGTTGCAATTCTATCTTAACCTTTTTTTTAGTAGAGCCAATTTTTATAACTTTTCGAGCTTGCTTTGTAGAAATTGAAATTCACTCGCGATATCCGTAAATGTTTAAACAAAAATCCTTGCACGAAAAACGTTATTGGCAGTAGTTGGGTCTCGGCATGGTGATAGTTGAAGTTTGATATTTTTCTTCCGAATAATCGTTTGTCGCTTCTTTGTTGAAGCAAAATAGAATCAATTGTAGTGAAATGTGACTACTTCATTTTGGAGTTTTTAATGAACGTGATACCACCATTCAGTTTGATCTAGAACGTACAAAAGAATATATCACTTTGGCCGAAATCCAATTAACTATTGTTAACAAAAAATAGCAGCATTTTTCATATCAATTCTGATTTATTAACTGCGCTAAAATTCAGTTATTACGAATTAAAAGCAGCTTCATTTCGATATAAAATGGGGAGGCTTGGGGATGTCACTAATCCAATGCTTGAGATTGTTACAGATTCACAGATGAACCCAAATATGCTATATTAAACAAAAATAAGTACATACGTCAGAGGCTCAAGAGTGGAATATATAGAATACAGATCCAGAAATATTATCAAAGACACGATTGGAAACTTTAAAATTAAAGAGCCAGCCTCGTCGAATCAATTTGTGAGTTTAAGAATTCATTCTTATAATGCTTTACTAATTATTTCGAGTTTGTGCATGTTTCAGAAGCATTGAAAAGAAGAGGATTCATGAAACAATGTATAATACGAACACACCCTCACCCCATCCCTGCCCCAAACCCCTGTCCTTATTAACTAATTACAGGTGTTAGACAATTAATTAGGCAGGCCCAAATATAAATCGAACAATACATTTAGCTCTTTATGTAGGTAGGATTTGTCTCAACACACAATCTTAGATCTTTATACTGGCAGGTTTTACACGAATTGAAATTATTAGACTTTTAATTAGGCAGGGTTTATAAAACCAAATATTGTTGGCAGGTGCTGCAATTTTTTGGTTCGGGTTTCTGTCTGTTCTAGGACACCATGGACCACGAGAGATTAATACGGACTAACCGAAGAGGATTTAAGTATATGTATACTCATACCTACATGAGTATGGGATAGTATCTATTACAGTCCTATGTAGATAGGATATTATTGAAATTGTTCTTTTATTCGATCTGTTAGATGTTATACTAGGTAGGGTGATTCTAGTCTTAAGTTAGCTCTTTAGTCAGGCAGGGCGTATTCGAATCTAATCTAAAATTTAAGAAAGTAGGGTTTATTTTTAAGTTATGTCTTAGCTTTTAAGCCCGCAGTGTTCACCACTGCAATAATATTTCGTTGTCTAGTTTTTAAGATCATAGGATATATTTTTAAGACAGTTTTATTTCAGGAACGTGAATTCTCTTGCAGATTTTCTTTCAGGTTTCCTTCTGATATTCCATTTAGCTTTCGGTCGTGAATTTTCCAACTACTCCTCTTGTTGTCTTACTTGTACTACGATCAATTACTGAACGTTCTACAAATTGACAATAATAGGAGATTTCTCTTTCTCACAAGCTATATTAGAATTAGTTTTCGCGTAATTGGAGGGTGGAAGGCCGTGGCTAGGGTGGGTCTCCATGCGCAGTAACCTCCACGTGGTGAGACCCGGGCAATCAATTATTTATCGTATAATTATTAAACGTTTAACAGACGTTTGATAATTATGTGGAAAATATTTCGAGCGAATTGACTGCGCATTGCACTTTCCCCTCTCGTTCCCTTTTTTGCTTCATTCCGTTTTTGCTTCACTCCGTTTTCTGTTTCCAGCTAAAAGTTGGCCAGAGACAGTAAAAGTCCAGTAGGTATGGTCCAAGGGTTGTAAGCCCAGCTAAAAATTGGTCAGAAACAGTAGAAGTCCAGTAGGTATTGTCAAAGGATCGTAGGTCCAGGTAAAAGTTGGTCAGCAACAGTAGAAGTCCAGTAGGTATGGCCCAAGGGTCGTAGGTCGAGCTAAAAGTTGGCCAGAAACCGTAGAAGTCCGACAGGTATGCTCCAAAGGTCGTAGGTCCAGCTAAAGGTTGGCCAGAGACAGTAGAAGTCCAGTAGGTATGGCCCAAGGGTCGTAGGTCCAGCTAAAATTTGGCCAGAAACAGTAGAAGTCCAGTAGGTATGGCCCAAGGGTCGTAGGTCCAGCTAAAAGTTGGCCAGAAACCGTAGAAGTCCGACAGGTATGCTCCAAAGGTCGTAGGTCCAGCTAAAAGTTGGCCAGAGATAGTAGAAGTCCAGTAGGTATGGCCCAAGGGTCGTAGGTCCAGCTAAAAGTTGGCCAGAAACAGTAGAAGTCCAGTAGGTGACCCAAGGATAGTAGACCGCACGGCCGCGGTCGGAAACCTTGAAAGATTTTCGGAAATTGCGAATAGGACCGAGCGCGAGCGAGCGCTACCGACGCGACGGCGCGGAGTGGGGAGGCTCGGGACGCGACGCGACGCGACGTCATTATCAGTTCAAGCGTCGCAGCGTAAGGGTCGTCTATGTTGTCGAAGGTTAGCGATGTACATCACTCTACAATTCAATCACATTTCGAGTTTTAGTTTACCACCGCATACGCTTGACTATTAGCTTCTATTAATTAATACGCGTTTATCTAACAATCGATTTCCTATCGCGAGAGTACATTAAAGTCTTTCTCAAGCCTCTTTTCCTGAACCCTTGACCGGTCCACCGGTTGAGTATCGACGCGTCTTCTTCCGGTAACATCGGTTCTTTGATACGCGATTAACTACTCGTTTGTTGTAACATCGTGTTAACTAACTTATTAGTTTGAACGGTTCTTCGAATCTTTATTATATTTTATTCAGTCACTTACACACTGCTTTTGCGACTTCGAATTCGATTCTGATTTTAGCACAGGTCTATCACAGCTCCATTCTTTTTGTTCCAGGAATAATGGATGATTAGCTGGCAAAGAATAATATGTTGAGGCTGCAGGAATGGAGTGTTGAGATACCATTACTGCGATGCATAACAATCAGTCCGATGACGTATGATGAAGGATTGGTAACATTTAACTTATTATCCCAACGGTTTACGTATATTTCTTGTTATCTGGCGATTGGATTTTGGCTCAAGTTCTTTTCTTTCGGTTGAAAGTTATTGAGCAGTTTAAACATTTTAAGTAGGACTTACAATATGCCATTCGCGATTGAAACTAGAGTCAGTAAATTTCATTAATTCTAAACGAAAAATTGAAATACTTTCATGTTTCGCTGCATATCGGTCGCGATTTCTATTATAGCTTCACTAGTATTTATTAAAAACTTTTATTATCTCTGTGACTTGGCACAAGTACGGTCATATTGTATTTTCGATGCAGCATTGTCCGCGTACTTACGTACTGGTTGCCATGCACTTGAAGCGTGATAAATAGTTTCGAGTCTTGATTTCTACAAGCAGCTACGAGAACTTATAAATGCGCGATATTGCTTACTAACTAAGATCATGATCACCTTTAAAACTCGGACAAAGAACAGTCACAGTATGCTTTTGATAAATCATTTATATTAATCTATAATAGTATATCTTGAATAGACAATTAACAGTAATTAAATCAGAATAATAATACGGTAGTACTTTATTAAAACAAAGCAGTATTTCCTCAACAGACGTTTGACAGGATGAAGAAATAAGAAAGAGATAAATAAAATCAAATGTGTATTGCTTCAATTTCTACCTCCTCACCCTATTTACTAACTTGTACAGATTCTCTTTCAGTAAATTTTGATGACCGCGCGCAATGCGGTCAGTAGAGTCAGTGCTTGCTCCGTCAAAGTTCTTTTTATTGTTTTTAGAGCGAAACCGCTCATAATAATTATAACTAAATATAAATAACAGTAAAGATACGCGAAAGTAGAGTCAGTGTTTGCTTCGAAATATTGCTATCGCGAAATTAGAGTCACTTTGTTCGTCGATCACAATTGACGTGCGCGATAGTAGTCTTTTACTTTATTTTTTTTTCGTTCGCAATAAGTATTCCGGTATTAGAGTCAGCACCGATGCAGTTCGGCGAGTTCGGGCACTCATCCATCAACTCGAAGAGTAAGTATCTCTGTATTTCTTTAATCTTATTTTACAATGGTCTTTGATAATTATCATGATCGAAAAGTACTCAAAACGCAAAGATTTCAATGTTGTCTGTTCTTTTGAATGTTTCAGAAGCTGCCATGGGCTCAATTGTATCACCATAACGATATTGTTGGCCGCGCGCAATGCGGTTGGTAGAGTCAGTGCTTGTTCCGTCAAAGTTCTTTTTATTATTTTTTGAGCGCAGCCGCTCTTAATAATAATTCAACATAAATAACTGTAAAGAGACGCGAAATTAGAGTCAGTGTTTGCTCCGAATTAATACTCTCGCGAAAAATAGAGTCACTTTGTTCGTCGATCACAATTATTCCGTTTCCTTTTCCGTTCTCGGCTCGGAGGACTGATGGTTAGGGACTTAGTGTCAGCGAGTTACGATGTGCGGGGACGTGATTGTGGTTCTGGACCCTGGTCACGAGGCCCTCTGTTAGACCACATATAATCTCTAATTTGGGTAGGTCATCCACCATTCTGGAATCGTGGTCGCGGTTCTTGCAATATCCGGGTTGCAGTGTCATCGGGGGGCGGTGTGTGGGGCTGTGATTGCTTTTCTGGACACTTTGGCCCGCCTAGTAGGAAATTCCTATGTGTTAGACCACGCCAAGCACACCTTGGGGTGGCAGAAGGCATACGGGTCATAATCTAGAATCGTGGTTGTGGTTTTGCATATCCGTGCCTTAATGATTTCTGTGGCTCGGAATCGAAACTGGTCTCGATGCTAAGTCGTTTTACTGTCCAGACTCTGAGCCGAGGACTCGCGGGCTGCTCGGTAGCAGTCACAAAAACAGTAGAAATACTGTCGCGAAATTAGAATCACTTTGCTCGTCAATCATAAGTGTTCCAATAGAGTCAGTGTCCTGTTCAGTGAGTTCGGGCTTTCAGCCATCAATTTGACGAGTAAGTATCTCCTTCGTTCTTTAATCTTGTATTGCAATAATCATTGATAATTAACACATTCCAAAAGTACTGAAAATACATAGATTTTAATGTTGTTTGCTCTTTTTGAATGTTTCAGCAGCTTCCATGGCTTCGATGGCGACGAGCTTGACCGCACACCTGGTGAGTCTGCAACCGGTGAGTGGCATGCTTTAAAGTTCCTCTGGTCACTCAATCATGTCGCAGGACGAAAGGTCCGAACCGACACGGGTGACTGGTTGTAATTACGTAGATTTTTCTGGCAAGCACTGTGACCATGGGTATATGGAAATATACTCATGAGTAGTAACTTCTTTACTGCTTTATATTATGTGAGGATAGGTCTTCTTGTACAACGCGTTTTTAAATAGCTTGATAATTTTAAAACAGATCATATTTAGTACAAAATATATCACTATATATCTTTTTATAATAGAGTATTTAATTGAATACCTATGAAACGATATTTAAATAGTTATTAATTATTGAATGAATATAAAGGAACGTCCAGTATTCTACGTGCATTAGTTTGTAGTGGAGAAGTCGAATACCATTCGACTTCGTTTACTTGTCAATTGCAATGACTGCACAGTTAGAATAAATTGCATAATTATTGCTGTTAGTAAGAGTGTAGTATTTCATCTTTTTCTACTTTGATAATATATAAAGTGAAGGTACTCATTTACCTTATCAATTTGTTGGAACTATCGAATAATTTTATTATTCGATATCCATATTAGTCTTTAGCGTTTAAAGATATCGATACGTTCATTGTTTCCGTACAAAATGTTAATTAAACCTGAATGTACAAGAAGACAATACGCGAACGGGTAGTTTTCGAAATCAAGGCAATCAACTTTTAAAGCAATCTTGCGTTTTAGAATCAATGCTTTGATAACGGGAACGCCCGAGGATGTTTCAATTTAATTCAAAGTATATTAAAGTAGAGTCGTTGAATAATTTCTCTATTAACGTAGAGTCTTTGAATAATTTTTCTAATAAAGTAGAGTCACTGCATAATTTTTCTAATATAGTAGAGTCATTTAATTTTCTCTTCAATAAAATAGAATCATATATAGATCTGTTGTACATATATATGTTTTTTAGCCCGTTAGAAAATCAGTATGTCCTTATCATCTTTTTAGACGAGGATTTTCAGGTTTAACCCTTTCCGTGTTCACTGCCCGGATCCCACTCACGTGCCCCGGTGCTACTTGGGTGGGAAAACGGTGGTAGAGCACGATGATATTTTTTAGTTTATAAGCCATAAAATGATTTATTGTTGGCGACTGACAGTGCGTTGGTGCATCGTGCACGACGTAATATCCGCATTGTGTGTGTGGTTAGGCTGTGGATTTGCGTCGTTCCGTATTAAAATGTAGCTATTATGACCAAGATAAGATGTCCATCAATTTAAAAGAGAGACATCATTTTTAGTATTATTTGCTTCAATAATTCCTACTATACTTGGGCACGAAGTTTTTGTCATTTAAGATGACAGAGGCCAAATGCCAAAAAGAATTGAATATACTTATCAATTGCTATCAAGTATCTCTTGTATCGGTGCTATTTAATTATTTTATTAAATATCTATTAAATATCTCAACCGCGACGTGGTTTTTTCCACGTGAACGCAGAGATCCCAGCCACTGTCAGTCGATTTCAGAAAAATGGTACGTACATTAGAGTGTGCAAGTTGTGTGACAGCACTTGGGTGTCGGGGGTGTCCCGGGACGCCTCCCTAGTGTAGGCTTTTGCGCCCAAGTGTTTGACTGAGAACCGTGGAGTGTCGTGTGTTGGTGTGTTTGTTTGCCATTTTTTAAATATAGGTCCAGGTAGGATAGGTAGCATACTTTCTGGTGTGATTGATAGACATAAGTAGGTAGGGCCGGGCAGGTTGACACAGTCTCCGATCGGGTAGGCACTATTTCGCGTGTTCAACCTGTTTCAGGAAATCTGATTTGAAAAGTCGACGGTGAAGCTGTGGCGCGAACGAAAATGCGTTCGCCTCTGGCTTTGCCTATCGATTTTTCGAATCCTTCGCGGTCGTGGTCGCGATTTAGGCTCCGAAACGAAACGCGTTACATTATGCTCGAGGCTGCACGTGTGAACGAAGAACGATTACAATTTTAATCGTAATCTATGCGATTTTCCGTAATCACAATTTTACGATTTTATTTGATCGCCATTCGGCCACGTGTGTTCCATTTAGCTCCGCGATTCAAACTCTTTATTTCACCTTTATAAGTTTTTCCTTGGTTTCCGATTAGAGTCTCGAGCCTAGTTTAAGTTTCAGCTGACCCTTGGGTCCGACGAAATGGAGAGGCTATATGCCGAAGAGGCCCGGCAAACTGTCACTCAAGAGGGCAACTACTAATGGCTCCCCATTCTTTTTAAGAATGGGGAATCATTCTGTGTTACTACTTTGTCACTGTGCTTGCATTTTCATTTGTAGAATTTTTATTTGTACTTGGCCGATGCACATTCCGGCCCAACGATACAGCCCTCCCAAAAATATCGCGTTGCTTTAGAGTTGCGAAAAACTTGCGAACGGGTCGAGTTGGAGTTGCGTTGAATGCCACTTATTGCTATTCTTATTGCTAGTTAAATTGTAGTATTTTATAATACACTTTACATTTGAGCTTCTAGTGTTGCGGAAATTGTTTTCGCGTATTGGAACTTTCAGTTCATTTTTCAGAGGATCTTCAATTTGCTTAATTTTGGATAGTACATATAATTTACTGTTTGCTTTCTATTAGTCTTAATAAATAGTGTTGCGAAATGATTGTATCGCGAGTTCCAGTTAGCGTTGCGTTGATTAAAGATCGCGTTTTTAAGTAGAGTTGCGACTACTAGTCCCCATCTGCTTCCAATTGGAAGTCTGTTCCTGAACCAGGAACTTTTTCTTTTCAGCGTTTTATATTTGCCTTTCTTTTTATTTTATTTTTCTTAATAATTATACTACCTGGAATGTCTGTTGATGGAAGTACTGCTAAAAATTTGCATACATATTAGTAAATTACTGTGTGAACGAAATGAGAAGAAATGAAAAACCCGGCCCTACCTACTTATGTCTATCAATCACACCAGAAAGTATGCTACCTATCCTACCTGGACCTATATTTAAAAAATGGCAAACAAACACACCAACACACGACACTCCACGGTTCTCAGTCAAACACTTGGGCGCAAAAGCCTACACTAGGGAGGCGTCCCGGGACACCCCCGACACCCAAGTGCTGTCACACAACTTGCACACTCTAATGTACGTACCATTTTTCTGAAATCGACTGACAGTGGCTGGGATCTCTGCGTTCACGTGGAAAAAACCACGTCGCGGTTGAGATATTTAATAGATATTTAATAAAATAATTAAATAGCACCGATACAAGAGGTACTTGATAGCAATTGATAAGTATATTCAATTCTTTTTGGCATTTGGCCTCTGTCATCTTAAATGACAAAAACTTCGTGCCCAAGTATAGTAGGAATTATTGAAGCAAATAATACTAAAAATGATGTCTCTCTTTTAAATTGATGGACATCTTATCTTGGTCATAATAGCTACATTTTAATACGGAACGACGCAAATCCACAGCCTAACCACACACACAATGCGGATATTACGTCGTGCACGATGCACCAACGCACTGTCAGTCGCCAACAATAAATCATTTTATGGCTTATAAACTAAAAAATATCATCGTGCTCTACCACCGTTTTCCCACCCAAGTAGCACCGGGGCACGTGAGTGGGATCCGGGCAGTGAACACGGAAAGGGTTAAACCTGAAAATCCTCGTCTAAAAAGATGATAAGGACATACTGATTTTCTAACGGGCTAAAAAACATATATATGTACAACAGATCTATATATGATTCTATTTTATTGAAGAGAAAATTAAATGACTCTACTTTATTAGAAAAATTGTGCAATGACTCTACTATATTAGAAAAATTATGCAGTGACTCTACTTTATTAGAAAAATTATTCAAAGACTCTACGTTAATAGAGAAATTATTCAACGACTCTACTTTAATATACTTTGAATTAAATTGAAACATCCTCGGGCGTTCCCGTTATCAAAGCATTGATTCTAAAACGCAAGATTGCTTTAAAAGTTGATTGCCTTGATTTCGAAAACTACCCGTTCGCGTATTGTCTTCTTGTACATTCAGGTTTAATTAACATTTTGTACGGAAACAATGAACGTATCGATATCTTTAAACGCTAAAGACTAATATGGATATCGAATAATAAAATTATTCGATAGTTCCAACAAATTGATAAGGTAAATGAGTACCTTCACTTTATATATTATCAAAGTAGAAAAAGATGAAATACTACACTCTTACTAACAGCAATAATTATGCAATTTATTCTAACTGTGCAGTCATTGCAATTGACAAGTAAACGAAGTCGAATGGTATTCGACTTCTCCACTACAAACTAATGCACGTAGAATACTGGACGTTCCTTTATATTCATTCAATAATTAATAACTATTTAAATATCGTTTCATAGGTATTCAATTAAATACTCTATTATAAAAAGATATATAGTGATATATTTTGTACTAAATATGATCTGTTTTAAAATTATCAAGCTATTTAAAAACGCGTTGTACAAGAAGACCTATCCTCACATAATATAAAGCAGTAAAGAAGTTACTACTCATGAGTATATTTCCATATACCCATGGTCACAGTGCTTGCCAGAAAAATCTACGTAATTACAACCAGTCACCCGTGTCGGTTCGGACCTTTCGTCCTGCGACATGATTGAGTGACCAGAGGAACTTTAAAGCATGCCACTCACCGGTTGCAGACTCACCAGGTGTGCGGTCAAGCTCGTCGCCATCGAAGCCATGGAAGCTGCTGAAACATTCAAAAAGAGCAAACAACATTAAAATCTATGTATTTTCAGTACTTTTGGAATGTGTTAATTATCAATGATTATTGCAATACAAGATTAAAGAACGAAGGAGATACTTACTCGTCAAATTGATGGCTGAAAGCCCGAACTCACTGAACAGGACACTGACTCTATTGGAACACTTATGATTGACGAGCAAAGTGATTCTAATTTCGCGACAGTATTTCTACTGTTTTTGTGACTGCTACCGAGCAGCCCGCGAGTCCTCGGCTCAGAGTCTGGACAGTAAAACGACTTAGCATCGAGACCAGTTTCGATTCCGAGCCACAGAAATCATTAAGGCACGGATATGCAAAACCACAACCACGATTCTAGATTATGACCCGTATGCCTTCTGCCACCCCAAGGTGTGCTTGGCGTGGTCTAACACATAGGAATTTCCTACTAGGCGGGCCAAAGTGTCCAGAAAAGCAATCACAGCCCCACACACCGCCCCCCGATGACACTGCAACCCGGATATTGCAAGAACCGCGACCACGATTCCAGAATGGTGGATGACCTACCCAAATTAGAGATTATATGTGGTCTAACAGAGGGCCTCGTGACCAGGGTCCAGAACCACAATCACGTCCCCGCACATCGTAACTCGCTGACACTAAGTCCCTAACCATCAGTCCTCCGAGCCGAGAACGGAAAAGGAAACGGAATAATTGTGATCGACGAACAAAGTGACTCTATTTTTCGCGAGAGTATTAATTCGGAGCAAACACTGACTCTAATTTCGCGTCTCTTTACTGTCATTTATGTTGAATTATTATTAAGAGCGGCTGCGCTCAAAAAATAATAAAAAGAACTTTGACGGAACAAGCACTGACTCTACCAACCGCATTGCGCGCGGCCAACAATATCGTTATGGTGATACAATTGAGCCCATGGCAGCTTCTGAAACATTCAAAAGAACAGACAACATTGAAATCTTTGCGTTTTGAGTACTTTTCGATCATGATAATTATCAAAGACCATTGTAAAATAAGATTAAAGAAATACAGAGATACTTACTCTTCGAGTTGATGGATGAGTGCCCGAACTCGCCGAACTGCATCGGTGCTGACTCTAATACCGGAATACTTATTGCGAACGAAAAAAAAATAAAGTAAAAGACTACTATCGCGCACGTCAATTGTGATCGACGAACAAAGTGACTCTAATTTCGCGATAGCAATATTTCGAAGCAAACACTGACTCTACTTTCGCGTATCTTTACTGTTATTTATATTTAGTTATAATTATTATGAGCGGTTTCGCTCTAAAAACAATAAAAAGAACTTTGACGGAGCAAGCACTGACTCTACTGACCGCATTGCGCGCGGTCATCAAAATTTACTGAAAGAGAATCTGTACAAGTTAGTAAATAGGGTGAGGAGGTAGAAATTGAAGCAATACACATTTGATTTTATTTATCTCTTTCTTATTTCTTCATCCTGTCAAACGTCTGTTGAGGAAATACTGCTTTGTTTTAATAAAGTACTACCGTATTATTATTCTGATTTAATTACTGTTAATTGTCTATTCAAGATATACTATTATAGATTAATATAAATGATTTATCAAAAGCATACTGTGACTGTTCTTTGTCCGAGTTTTAAAGGTGATCATGATCTTAGTTAGTAAGCAATATCGCGCATTTATAAGTTCTCGTAGCTGCTTGTAGAAATCAAGACTCGAAACTATTTATCACGCTTCAAGTGCATGGCAACCAGTACGTAAGTACGCGGACAATGCTGCATCGAAAATACAATATGACCGTACTTGTGCCAAGTCACAGAGATAATAAAAGTTTTTAATAAATACTAGTGAAGCTATAATAGAAATCGCGACCGATATGCAGCGAAACATGAAAGTATTTCAATTTTTCGTTTAGAATTAATGAAATTTACTGACTCTAGTTTCAATCGCGAATGGCATATTGTAAGTCCTACTTAAAATGTTTAAACTGCTCAATAACTTTCAACCGAAAGAAAAGAACTTGAGCCAAAATCCAATCGCCAGATAACAAGAAATATACGTAAACCGTTGGGATAATAAGTTAAATGTTACCAATCCTTCATCATACGTCATCGGACTGATTGTTATGCATCGCAGTAATGGTATCTCAACACTCCATTCCTGCAGCCTCAACATATTATTCTTTGCCAGCTAATCATCCATTATTCCTGGAACAAAAAGAATGGAGCTGTGATAGACCTGTGCTAAAATCAGAATCGAATTCGAAGTCGCAAAAGCAGTGTGTAAGTGACTGAATAAAATATAATAAAGATTCGAAGAACCGTTCAAACTAATAAGTTAGTTAACACGATGTTACAACAAACGAGTAGTTAATCGCGTATCAAAGAACCGATGTTACCGGAAGAAGACGCGTCGATACTCAACCGGTGGACCGGTCAAGGGTTCAGGAAAAGAGGCTTGAGAAAGACTTTAATGTACTCTCGCGATAGGAAATCGATTGTTAGATAAACGCGTATTAATTAATAGAAGCTAATAGTCAAGCGTATGCGGTGGTAAACTAAAACTCGAAATGTGATTGAATTGTAGAGTGATGTACATCGCTAACCTTCGACAACATAGACGACCCTTACGCTGCGACGCTTGAACTGATAATGACGTCGCGTCGCGTCGCGTCCCGAGCCTCCCCACTCCGCGCCGTCGCGTCGGTAGCGCTCGCTCGCGCTCGGTCCTATTCGCAATTTCCGAAAATCTTTCAAGGTTTCCGACCGCGGCCGTGCGGTCTACTATCCTTGGGTCACCTACTGGACTTCTACTGTTTCTGGCCAACTTTTAGCTGGACCTACGACCCTTGGGCCATACCTACTGGACTTCTACTATCTCTGGCCAACTTTTAGCTGGACCTACGACCTTTGGAGCATACCTGTCGGACTTCTACGGTTTCTGGCCAACTTTTAGCTGGACCTACGACCCTTGGGCCATACCTACTGGACTTCTACTGTTTCTGGCCAAATTTTAGCTGGACCTACGACCCTTGGGCCATACCTACTGGACTTCTACTGTCTCTGGCCAACCTTTAGCTGGACCTACGACCTTTGGAGCATACCTGTCGGACTTCTACGGTTTCTGGCCAACTTTTAGCTCGACCTACGACCCTTGGGCCATACCTACTGGACTTCTACTGTTGCTGACCAACTTTTACCTGGACCTACGATCCTTTGACAATACCTACTGGACTTCTACTGTTTCTGACCAATTTTTAGCTGGGCTTACAACCCTTGGACCATACCTACTGGACTTTTACTGTCTCTGGCCAACTTTTAGCTGGAAACAGAAAACGGAGTGAAGCAAAAACGGAATGAAGCAAAAAAGGGAACGAGAGGGGAAAGTGCAATGCGCAGTCAATTCGCTCGAAATATTTTCCACATAATTATCAAACGTCTGTTAAACGTTTAATAATTATACGATAAATAATTGATTGCCCGGGTCTCACCACGTGGAGGTTACTGCGCATGGAGACCCACCCTAGCCACGGCCTTCCACCCTCCAATTACGCGAAAACTAATTCTAATATAGCTTGTGAGAAAGAGAAATCTCCTATTATTGTCAATTTGTAGAACGTTCATTAATTGATCGTAGTACAAATAAGACAACAAGAGGAGTATTTGGAAAATTCACGACCGAAAGCTAAATTGAATATCAAATGGAAACCTGGAAGAAAATCTGCAAGGAAGTCCAATTTCCTGAAATAAAACTTTCTTAATAATATATCCTATGATCATAGAAACTAGACAACGAAATATTATCACAGCAGTGTACACTGCTGTCTTAAAAACAAATTCTCCTTTCTTAAATACTAGATTAAATTCAAATGCGCCCTGCCTGACTAAAGATCTAACTTAAAACTAAAATCACCCTACCTAATATAATATCTAAGAGTTCAATTAAAAGAACAATTTCAATGATATGCTACCTAAATAGGAATGTAACAGATACTTTATCATATTATTGTAGGTATAAGTATGCATATTCTTAATTCCTCTTCAATTAGTCCATATTAATTTCGTGGTCCATGCCTTCCTAGAACAGACAACTGGCAACTGGGCAGGGGCTGGGCACGGGCAGGGGCAGGGGCAGGGTGAGAGTGTGGTCATATTATACATATTTTAAGAAATCCTCTTCTTCAGCTGAGTCCTTCCAATCCTTCTGAAACAAAGACAAAGTGGATGTAATTAGTAAAGCATTATAAAAATCTTCAACTCACAAGTGGGATCAAATGGGAGGCAAATAACGAAAGTGACTGCTACCGAGCAGTCCGCGAGCCCTCGGCCCAGAGTCTGGACAGTAGAACGACTTACAAACGACACCAGTTTCGATACCGAGCCACAGCAATCATTGAGGCACGGATATGCAAAACCGCAACCACGATTCCAGATTAGGTCCCATATGCCTTCTGCCACCCCAAGATGTGCTTGGCGTGGTCTAACGGGGAGAAGTATCCTACTTGGCGGGTCACCTGTCCAGAACCACAGTCACAGCCTCACACACTGCTCCACGATGACACTGCAACCCAAATACCGCCACAGGTGCCAAAAGCGCCTTACCATCCGTCCCCCGGGCCGAGAACGGAAAAGGGAATGAAGCTAATAGGGGAATCAAGCAAATAAGAGAATGAAGCAAAAAATGGAATGAGAGGGGAAAGTGCAATGCGCAGTCAATTCGCTCGAATTATTTTCCGCATAATTATCAGACGTCGGTTAAACGTTTAATAATTATACGATAAATAATTGATTGCCCGGGTCTCACCACGTGGAGGTTACTGCGCATGGAGACCCACCCTAGCCACGGCCCTTCCACCCTCCAATTACGCGAAAACTAATTCTAATATAACATGTGACAAAGAAAAATCTCCTATTATTGTCAATTTGTAGAACGTTCAGTAATTGATCGTAGTACAAGTAAGACAACAAGAGGAGTAGTTGGAAAATTCACGACCGAAAGCTAAATGGAATATCAGAAGGAAACCTGAAAGAAAATCTGCAAGAGAATTCACGTTCCTGAAATAAAACTGTCTTAAAAATATATCCTATGATCTTAAAAACTAGACAACGAAATATTATTGCAGTGGTGAACACTGCGGGCTTAAAAGCTAAGACATAACTTAAAAATAAACCCTACTTTCTTAAATTTTAGATTAGATTCGAATACGCCCTGCCTGACTAAAGAGCTAACTTAAGACTAGAATCACCCTACCTAGTATAACATCTAACAGATCGAATAAAAGAACAATTTCAATAATATCCTATCTACATAGGACTGTAATAGATACTATCCCATACTCATGTAGGTATGAGTATACATATACTTAAATCCTCTTCGGTTAGTCCGTATTAATCTCTCGTGGTCCATGGTGTCCTAGAACAGACAGAAACCCGAACCAAAAAATTGCAGCACCTGCCAACAATATTTGGTTTTATGAACCCTGCCTAATTAAAAGTCTAATAATTTCAATTCGTGTAAAACCTGCCAGTATAAAGATCTAAGATTGTGTGTTGAGACAAATCCTACCTACATAAAGAGCTAAATGTATTGTTCGATTTATATTTGGGCCTGCCTAATTAATTGTCTAACACCTGTAATTAGTTAATAAGGACAGGGGTTTGGGGCAGGGATGGGGTGAGGGTGTGTTCGTATTATACATTGTTTCATGAATCCTCTTCTTTTCAATGCTTCTGAAACATGCACAAACTCGAAATAATTAGTAAAGCATTAGAAGAATGAATTCTTAAACTCACAAATTGATTCGACGAGGCTGGCTCTTTAATTTTAAAGTTTCCAATCGTGTCTTTGATAATATTTCTGGATCTGTATTCTATATATTCCACTCTTGAGCCTCTGACGTATGTACTTATTTTTGTTTAATATAGCATATTTGGGTTCATCTGTGAATCTGTAACAATCTCAAGCATTGGATTAGTGACATCCCCAAGCCTCCCCATTTTATATCGAAATGAAGCTGCTTTTAATTCGTAATAACTGAATTTTAGCGCAGTTAATAAATCAGAATTGATATGAAAAATGCTGCTATTTTTTGTTAACAATAGTTAATTGGATTTCGGCCAAAGTGATATATTCTTTTGTACGTTCTAGATCAAACTGAATGGTGGTATCACGTTCATTAAAAACTCCAAAATGAAGTAGTCACATTTCACTACAATTGATTCTATTTTGCTTCAACAAAGAAGCGACAAACGATTATTCGGAAGAAAAATATCAAACTTCAACTATCACCATGCCGAGACCCAACTACTGCCAATAACGTTTTTCGTGCAAGGATTTTTGTTTAAACATTTACGGATATCGCGAGTGAATTTCAATTTCTACAAAGCAAGCTCGAAAAGTTATAAAAATTGGCTCTACTAAAAAAAAGGTTCAGATAGAATTGCAACAATTAAGAGGAAATATTTAAGAGTTAAACTCCAATAATGAACAGTCACTAGTATTAACTCTAATTTAAATCTACTATCTAGAATTATTATAAATTTATCAAAGATTCTGCAAATTATATCTGTTTTTTACTTTGCTCTTTTTCTTTTCTTCTTCTTTCTTTTCTTTTCTTTTCTTTTTTCTTTCCTTTCTCTTTCATTTATTTTCTTTTTCATTTCTTCTCATTTCGTTCACACAGTAATTTACTAATATCTATGCAAATTTTTAGCAGTACTTCCATCAACAGACATTCCAGGTAGTATAATTATTAAGAAAAATAAAATAAAAAGAAAGGCAAATATAAAACGCTGAAAAGAAAAAGTTCCTGGTTCAGGAACAGGCTTCCAATTGGAAGCAGATGGGGACTAGTAGTCGCAACTCTACTTAAAAACGCGATCTTTAATCAACGCAACGCTAACTGGAACTCGCGATACAATCATTTCGCAACACTATTTATTAAGACTAATAGAAAGCAAACAGTAAATTATATGTACTATCCAAAATTAAGCAAATTGAAGATCCTCTGAAAAATGAACTGAAAGTTCCAATACGCGAAAACAATTTCCGCAACACTAGAAGCTCAAATGTAAAGTGTATTATAAAATACTACAATTTAACTAGCAATAAGAATAGCAATAAGTGGCATTCAACGCAACTCCAACTCGACCCGTTCGCAAGTTTTTCGCAACTCTAAAGCAACGCGATATTTTTGGGAGGGCTGTATCGTTGGGCCGGAATGTGCATCGGCCAAGTACAAATAAAAATTCTACAAACGAAAATGCAAGCACAGTGACAAAGTAGTAACACAGAATGATTCCCCATTCTTAAAAAGAATGGGGAGCCATTAGTAGTTGCCCTCTTGAGTGACAGTTTGTCGGGCCTCTTCGGCATATAGCCTCTCCATTTCGTCGGACCCAAGGGTCAGCTGAAACTTAAACTAGGCTCGAGACTCTAATCGGAAACCAAGGAAAAACTTATAAAGGTGAAATAAAGAGTTTGAATCGCGGAGCTAAATGGAACACACGTGGCCGAATGGCGATCAAATAAAATCGTAAAATTGTGATTACGGAAAATCGCATAGATTACGATTAAAATTGTAATCGTTCTTCGTTCACACGTGCAGCCTCGAGCATAATGTAACGCGTTTCGTTTCGGAGCCTAAATCGCGACCACGACCGCGAAGGATTCGAAAAATCGATAGGCAAAGCCAGAGGCGAACGCATTTTCGTTCGCGCCACAGCTTCACCGTCGACTTTTCAAATCAGATTTCCTGAGACAGGTTGAACACGCGAAATAGTGCCTACCCGATCGGAGACTGTGTCAACCTGCCCGGCCCTACCTACTTATGTCTATCAATCACACCAGAAAGTATGCTACCTATCCTACCTGGACCTATATTTAAAAAATGGCAAACAAACACACCAACACACGACACTCCACGGTTCTCAGTCAAACACTTGGGCGCAAAAGCCTACACTAGGGAGGCGTCCCGGGACACCCCCGACACCCAAGTGCTGTCACACAACTTGCACACTCTAATGTACGTACCATTTTTCTGAAATCGACTGACAGTGGCTGGGATCTCTGCGTTCACGTGGAAAAAACCACGTCGCGGTTGAGATATTTAATAGATATTTAATAAAATAATTAAATAGCACCGATACAAGAGATACTTGATAGCAATTGATAAGTATATTCAATTCTTTTTGGCATTTGGCCTCTGTCATCTTAAATGACAAAAACTTCGTGCCCAAGTATAGTAGGAATTATTGAAGCAAATAATACTAAAAATGATGTCTCTCTTTTAAATTGATGGACATCTTATCTTGGTCATAATAGCTGTTCCGTCCTAAAGCGTACGTCCAAAGGGTCAGGCGCGCTACCGAAGGCAGTTATGACATTGCCTGATGACCGACCGACCGGGAACGTCATAAACGACGTAGTTCGCGTCCAGGCAGTACAATTGGGGTAATTTAAGGGATTAAGACACCCGAAGGAAGACGCATCTGACTACCAGGTGTACTGCAGCCCTTGCGCATCGCTAAGTCGCGATAAATCGTAAGCAACTGTCAGTCAGCCTCATCTGCGTCCCCTACTCTAATACATCTTCCTCCACCTCTACCGTTTTCCTGTCACACCCCATAACCAATAATATGCATTTTCCTAAGACCACATCTACATCCGAGCTTTCCTTAAATCCTCACACGAACCCAGCAGACAGAACTGTTTACGCTATCGAGCAGTCATCACCTTAAGAGTCCGACTATTAAAGTCTCGCGATTAAGACGGATAGACTGACAATCATACCGATACTTCTAGTATAAGCGTATCTATACCAGAGGTAGGCAAGCCGAGTCTTGCCCTTCTATTAATAAAGCAACTACACAGTTTCTCCGGAGTTTGATTTACGACCATTCTTCGTAATTCCTGTCGTGATCCAAGTCACGAAAATTCGTGACCGATACGACACCACATTTTTGGTCCTTCGAGCCGGATCCAGCCCTTGGTTGTTGAGATCCACACCAACAAGTGACTGGAATCAGCCTCTACTTGCTGAATTCCATACCACACTGGATTCGTGATTGTTATCGCGAGTTTACATCCAAATCTACGAAGAAGCAGCAGCCGAGTGATCCAACGGTCATCAGCAGACTGCAGAAGAAACATCCACGATTGAGTGGATCATCTGGACAACCTAGAATCCAGATGAGTTATCCTAGTAGCAGAAAGCTACACAGCGAGGGGCACAGCTTCCGCTTCTGGACGAGTGACGTCATCAGAAGGGAAAACCTCGTCGCATCAACCATTACCGAAACCTCAGGACTATTAGACGTCCAGAGAAACCGAGGCCGTGAAAGGAACACTGCCTCTATACCAGCCAACTCACTCAACTTCTAGCGGTACGCTGCTTACAACAGCGAACCGACAACGAGGTTGATCAGGAGTAAGATCCCCACCTCATACGTTCGGATCATAAGGATCCAATCAATCCAAACGGATCGTGCAAGATCCTCTACAACCAGTGCCGAGTGAAACAACATCCGCACAATTACCTATCGTGCTTCAAGTGGAAGCAGCAACCGTGGATCACAATTGTCGCAACTGATCCAGGAGACCACGTGGACCAGCAATTTACGTCTGGACTAACGTCGACAACCAAGAATTGCCGCAGCAACAAAGGACCGCAGCATTCAAATCATCGCAGGATTCCGTATGGGTGAGTGTAACAAGTCATCCTCCTTATACACATACCTTCCTTCCTTTACTACCATACCCTTTTGAATATCTGCTTCGATATTAATAATCATGGCTATGAGTTCAGAATCACTAGAGGATAGAATAGTGAAACGCCAACTGCTCAGTATTACGCGTTCTATCACGCGTCTAATACCACACGTAATTGAAGACACCGAAGTATGTGATATAACATTAGGAATCCGCCAAATCCAATTACTGAAATATTTCAACCTATTTAAGGAAACAAACTTAGCTTTAGAAAGAGAAGGGAAAAGACCGAAGCATATGTCCGAGCTAAATGCATTTGAAAACATATATTATTTAGTCGCGGAGTTATATAGCAACCGTTTGAAAGCGTTTGGCGAATCAGTCAGACCAGTCTCCTTCGGAGAAGCACGCAACGACGTCGCGAATACCAGTGTAGAAGAGGTAACACATCTTACCAATTTACGAAATTCATACGAAGCTAGGTTATCAAATCTAACAGATTTTCTCCGGTCACCATCAGACCGCACTGATTTGCTTACACTTGAACGGCGTATGAAGGTTACCGAATCATTCCTGGACGATTACGAATCGGTCCACACCAAACTTCTAAATCTCTTAATGGTCCCGGAGGATATAACAATTCAAAGGGGCAAATTCGAGATATTCAAATACAGACTCTTCTACGCGAAAGAAACAGGTGCTAGCTTAATGGCATCACTAAAGAATGCACAACCAAATTCATCCCACGGTATAAAGGCTATTGTAAGTATTCCTTCAGAGAGCATCGAGCAGGTTCAAGCAATCTCCTCGTCAAACCTTAGTAAACCGAAGATCCATGTATCACATTGTGATAATTCGAAAGCGTCAAGGGACGACGCAATTCCTATTAATAAAATTATAGGGCTTCACCGCGATACTGAATCGCGAATAGGTGAGGAATTAACCGATAATTACGAAACTAGCAAAATAGAGCTAGTAGCTAAATCATCCGATCTCTGGAGTTCTCGCGAAGATGAAATCCACACTCAAGAAGAACCTTCTTCTCAAGCAATTATCGCTACACCGTCGAATTCTATCGATACGGTAATCACTCCTATTAACGGAGTGCTCAAACCTAACCTACCTGCGCCCCAGTTATTAACCCGCGACTCGCCCAAAAGGACAGTCGACGTATCTTCCGCGCAGGTAGCTGAAACGGTCGAGTCCGGTCTTCATGCGATGCCCTTAAATATGAGCACTTCTATCATACACTCCCGAGACGCCATTCCTGGCAAGAACATTGTAGGACATCAGCGCGATACTGAAACGCGATTGGTTGATGAATTAACCGATAATCGCGAAACTAGCAAAGTAGAATTATTTGCTAATACAGCCGACATCCTGAGCTCTCCCGAAGACGAGGCTCAAGCCGATCCCTCTGCCAATGCAATTATTGCATTCGCGCCAGGTCATAGCGAACCGCGAATAGGGCCTATTGAAAAGATTCAAAAAATCAATCTACCTGCGACTCAATTATCAGCTCGCGACCCGTCAGAGAGGACAATCGACCTACCTGCCGCGCAGGTAGCTGAACCGGTCGAGTCCGGTCTTCTTGCGAATCCCTCAAATAGTAGGAACTCTATTATATACTTCCAAGACCGCATATCCAAAGCAAATGCGTTATCAACCGCGATGAAGGATCACCGATTAGTATCATTTATTCGGGGTCATCCACGCAAGGCGCAAGAATTGAAACATAGTCAACAGTTACTAGCGACGCCTGACATTTCTTCGAATGTCACACCAACCAATTCTTACGCGCAAAAAAGCCACGAGGTTTCAAATTTAATAATTATTACAGTCGGGACCTCTCATACAACGAGCATCCCTCGAAGCCTTCACGAGGATGTACAATTCATCAATTACAAACGGGTTAGACTCAAGACCCATTCAGCATACCTTTTTCCTGACCTGACTACCTTAACGAAGGGAGTCAGAGTCTAACAAGCAACGGCGTCGATTATTACACATTCTTCTCGGCCTGACCAGCTTAACGAAAGAAGTCAAATCCTACAAAAATAATTGATGCAATTGCTGTACACTCGTGAGAAACCCATTCCCAATATTGTAATCGAAGCAAGATTACAAGTCCGATATTTCGAAAAACGAACCACTCCCATGAGGTATTTTATTGCAAATTTACCTGCTTGATTACACCTCCATAAAGGTAGCTGTCTAATACATACCTAAACTGCTCCTAATGTGCATACAACACATAGCAGTATCAACAATATTATTAATTCGATCGTTTATTTGAACCGCTACAACACTTACACTACTATCACTCTCAATGCAGTAACACAACTGGTTATTAGAGTACTCTTGTTTACTACGTCTTGAATAAACGTTTGAAGTCGTAGGGAAGCAGATAGTAATTCCGCCGCGGCAGGTATAATCTACAGGGTAGCCTACCTGACCGTCAAATATCGTTCGCGTTGCACTGTCTACCTGGATTTGACAAGCGCAAGTTTCAGCGTTAGACAGGAGTAACCATCGTAAAACACTCGAGATACGAATTAACATATTGTTTCTTTTACTACAAATCCAAGACGGACATTTGCAAAACCCAGCGAATTAGACAGGCACCATTCCAAATCGAATTACGGTGGATCAACACCTAATTCTTAAAACCTACTTTTGATTACTATGGGAAGTTCATATAGCCAAGCTCCATGCACACTTTAAACCTCTGTCCTCCGACTCCAAACACCTATCCACTTCCAGATAGGTGACTTGTTAACGAACCTAACGGAGCACTATCTTGCCGATGTGCGAATTAATAAATTGCTTTGGCAATATTTCCAAGAATCCCAAACTTAACGCCACTACGAGAGAGAGTGGCAAATAGAGTCCTTACAGGAGCTGCACACTAGACGCAAGAGGTCCACTGCAGATTCTTCGATGACCAAGCAAGGTACCATGGAGTCGCCAGATAAAGGAACCATTCAACTCCTCATTGTAAATTCGGACGGATGGTCACCGTCCAAACAGCAGAGGATGACACAACCCTTGTGTCTACCAGTACACCAGCATCACCATCCCCGATGTTGATTAATTACGTACTAGACTTCCTTGTGTATTATACATTATGTATATATTGTACAAAGTGTTCAACCAATGATGGTAACATTTTAATTTTAATTAGGTGTTAGTACAGACATAACACACATACGACCACACATTCACCTTTGTATAATCACACACCCACGCTAAAGTATATTACACAACACCAAACTAGCATAGACTAAGTGTAATTACTGTATCATTTAGACTACACGGTCTAGATATGTTTTCGAACGTAGCCGTTCAAGGCGGGCGGCATGTTCCGTCCTAAAGCGTCCGTCCAAAGGGTCAGGCGCGCTACCGAAGGCAGTTATGACATTGCCTGATGACCGACCGACCGGGAACGTCATAAACGACGTAGTTCGCGTCCAGGCAGTACAATTGGGGTAATTTAAGGGATTAAGACACCCGAAGGAAGACGCATCTGACTACCAGGTGTACTGCAGCCCTTGCGCATCGCTAAGTCGCGATAAATCGTAAGCAACTGTCAGTCAGCCTCATCTGCGTCCCCTACTCTAATACATCTTCCTCCACCTCTACCGTTTTCCTGTCACACCCCATAACCAATAATATGCATTTTCCTAAGACCACACCTACATCCGAGCTTTCCTTAAATCCTCACACGAACCCAGCAGACAGAACTGTTTACGCTATCGAGCAGTCATCACCTTAAGAGTCAGACTATTAAAGTCTCGCGATTAAGACGGATAGACTGACAATCATACCGATACTTCTAGTATAAGCGAATCTATACCAGAGGTAGGCAAGCCGAGTCTTGCCCTTCTATTAATAAAGCAACTACACAGTTTCTCCGGAGTTTGATTTACGACCATTCTTCGTAATTCCTGTCGTGATCCAAGTCACGAAAATTCGTGACCGATACGACACCACAATAGCTACATTTTAATACGGAACGACGCAAATCCACAGCCTAACCACACACACAATGCGGATATTACGTCGTGCACGATGCACCAACGCACTGTCAGTCGCCAACAATAAATCATTTTATGGCTTATAAACTAAAAAATATCATCGTGCTCTACCACCGTTTTCCCACCCAAGTAGCACCGGGGCACGTGAGTGGGATCCGGGCAGTGAACACGGAAAGGGTTAAACCTGAAAATCCTCGTCTAAAAAGATGATAAGGACATACTGATTTTCTAACGGGCTAAAAAACATATATATGTACAACAGATCTATATATGATTCTATTTTATTGAAGAGAAAATTAAATGACTCTACTTTATTAGAAAAATTGTGCAATGACTCTACTATATTAGAAAAATTATGCAGTGACTCTACTTTATTAGAAAAATTATTCAAAGACTCTACGTTAATAGAGAAATTATTCAACGACTCTACTTTAATATACTTTGAATTAAATTGAAACATCCTCGGGCGTTCCCGTTATCAAAGCATTGATTCTAAAACGCAAGATTGCTTTAAAAGTTGATTGCCTTGATTTCGAAAACTACCCGTTCGCGTATTGTCTTCTTGTACATTCAGGTTTAATTAACATTTTGTACGGAAACAATGAACGTATCGATATCTTTAAACGCTAAAGACTAATATGGATATCGAATAATAAAATTATTCGATAGTTCCAACAAATTGATAAGGTAAATGAGTACCTTCACTTTATATATTATCAAAGTAGAAAAAGATGAAATACTACACTCTTACTAACAGCAATAATTATGCAATTTATTCTAACTGTGCAGTCATTGCAATTGACAAGTAAACGAAGTCGAATGGTATTCGACTTCTCCACTACAAACTAATGCACGTAGAATACTGGACGTTCCTTTATATTCATTCAATAATTAATAACTATTTAAATATCGTTTCATAGGTATTCAATTAAATACTCTATTATAAAAAGATATATAGTGATATATTTTGTACTAAATATGATCTGTTTTAAAATTATCAAGCTATTTAAAAACGCGTTGTACAAGAAGACCTATCCTCACATAATATAAAGCAGTAAAGAAGTTACTACTCATGAGTATATTTCCATATACCCATGGTCACAGTGCTTGCCAGAAAAATCTACGTAATTACAACCAGTCACCCGTGTCGGTTCGGACCTTTCGTCCTGCGACATGATTGAGTGACCAGAGGAACTTTAAAGCATGCCACTCACCGGTTGCAGACTCACCAGGTGTGCGGTCAAGCTCGTCGCCATCGAAGCCATGGAAGCTGCTGAAACATTCAAAAAGAGCAAACAACATTAAAATCTATGTATTTTCAGTACTTTTGGAATGTGTTAATTATCAATGATTATTGCAATACAAGATTAAAGAACGAAGGAGATACTTACTCGTCAAATTGATGGCTGAAAGCCCGAACTCGCTGAACAGGACACTGACTCTATTGGAACACTTATGATTGACGAACAAAGTGATTCTAATTTCGCGACAGTATTTCTACTGTTTTTGTGACTGCTACCGAGCAGCCCGCGAGTCCTCGGCTCAGAGTCTGGACAGTAAAACGACTTAGTATCGAGACCAGTTTCGATTCCGAGCCACAGAAATCATTAAGGCACGGATATGCAAAACCACAACCACGATTCTAGATTATGACCCGTATGCCTTCTGCCACCCCAAGGTGTGCTTGGCGTGGTCTAACACATAGGAATTTCCTACTAGGCGGGCCAAAGTGTCCAGAAAAGCAATCACAGCCCCACACACCGCCCCCCGATGACACTGCGACCCGGATATTGCAAGAACCGCGACCACGATTCCAGAATGGTGGATGACCTACCCAAATTAGAGATTATATGTGGTCTAACAGAGGGCCTCGTGACCAGGGTCCAGAACCACAATCACGCCCCCGCACATCGTAACTCGCTGACACTAAGTCCCTAACCATCAGTCCTCCGAGCCGAGAACGGAAAAGGAAACGGAATAATTGTGATCGACGAACAAAGTGACTCTATTTTTCGCGAGAGTATTATTTCGGAGCAAACACTGACTCTAATTTCGCGTCTCTTTACTGTTATTTATGTTGAATTATTATTAAGAGCGGCTGCGCTCAAAAAATAATAAAAAGAACTTTGACGGAACAAGCACTGACTCTACCAACCGCATTGCGCGCGGCCAACAATATCGTTATGGTGATACAATTGAGCCCATGGCAGCTTCTGAAACATTCAAAAGAACAGACAACATTGAAATCTTTGCGTTTTGAGTACTTTTCGATCATGATAATTATCAAAGACCATTGTAAAATAAGATTAAAGAAATACAGAGATACCTACTCTTCGAGTTGATGGATGAGTGCCCGAACTCGCCGAACTGCATCGGTGCTGACTCTAATACCGGAATACTTATTGCGAACGAAAAAAAAATAAAGTAAAAGACTACTATCGCGCACGTCAATTGTGATCGACGAACAAAGTGACTCTAATTTCGCGATAGCAATATTTCGAAGCAAACACTGACTCTACTTTCGCGTATCTTTACTGTTATTTATATTTAGTTATAATTATTATGAGCGGTTTCGCTCTAAAAACAATAAAAAGAACTTTGACGGAGCAAGCACTGACTCTACTGGCCGCATTGCGCGCGGTCATCAAAATTTACTGAAAGAGAATCTGTACAAGTTAGTAAATAGGGTGAGGAGGTAGAAATTGAAGCAATACACATTTGATTTTATTTATCTCTTTCTTATTTCTTCATCCTGTCAAACGTCTGTTGAGGAAATACTGCTTTGTTTTAATAAAGTACTACCGTATTATTATTCTGATTTAATTACTGTTAATTGTCTATTCAAGATATACTATTATAGATTAATATAAATGATTTATCAAAAGCATACTGTGACTGTTCTTTGTCCGAGTTTTAAAGGTGATCATGATCTTAGTTAGTAAGCAATATCGCGCATTTATAAGTTCTCGTAGCTGCTTGTAGAAATCAAGACTCGAAACTATTTATCATGCTTCAAGTGCATGGCAACCAGTACGTAAGTACGCGGACAATGCTGCATCGAAAATACAATATGACCGTACTTGTGCCAAGTCACAGAGATAATAAAAGTTTTTAATAAATACTAGTGAAGCTATAATAGAAATCGCGACCGATATGCAGCGAAACATGAAAGTATTTCAATTTTTCGTTTAGAATTAATGAAATTTACTGACTCTAGTTTCAATCGCGAATGGCATATTGTAAGTCCTACTTAAAATGTTTAAACTGCTCAATAACTTTCAACCGAAAGAAAAGAACTTGAGCCAAAATCCAATCGCCAGATAACAAGAAATATACGTAAACCGTTGGGATAATAAGTTAAATGTTACCAATCCTTCATCATACGTCATCGGACTGATTGTTATGCATCGCAGTAATGGTATCTCAACACTCCATTCCTGCAGCCTCAACATATTATTCTTTGCCAGCTAATCATCCATTATTCCTGGAACAAAAAGAATGGAGCTGTGATAGACCTGTGCTAAAATCAGAATCGAATTCGAAGTCGCAAAAGCAGTGTGTAAGTGACTGAATAAAATATAATAAAGATTCGAAGAACCGTTCAAACTAATAAGTTAGTTAACACGATGTTACAACAAACGAGTAGTTAATCGTGTATCAAAGAACCGATGTTACCGGAAGAAGACGCGTCGATACTCAACCGGTGGACCGGTCAAGGGTCCAGGAAAAGAGGCTTGAGAAAGACTTTAATGTACTCTCGCGATAGGAAATCGATTGTTAGATAAACGCGTATTAATTAATAGAAGCTAATAGTCAAGCGTATGCGGTAGTAAACTAAAACTCGAAATGTGATTGAATTGTAGAGTGATGTACATCGCTAACCTTCGACAACATAGACGACCCTTACGCTGCGACGCTTGAACTGATAATGACGTCGCGTCGCGTCGCGTCCCGAGCCTCCCCACTCCGCGCCGTCGCGTCGGTAGCGCTCGCTCGCGCTCGGTCCTATTCGCAATTTCCGAAAATCTTTCAAGGTTTCCGACCGCGGCCGTGCGGTCTACTATCCTTGGGTCACCTATTCGACTTCTACTGTTTCTGACCAACCTTTAGCTGGACCTACGACTCCTTGGGCCATACCTACTGGACTTCTACTGCTTCTGGCCAACTTTTAGCTGGACCTACGACCCTTGGGCCATACCTACTGGACTTCTACTATCTCTGGCCAACTTTTAGCTGGACCTACGACCTTTGGAGCATACCTGTCGGACTTCTACGGTTTCTGGCCAACTTTTAGCTGGACCTACGACCCTTGGGCCATACCTACTGGACTTCTACTGTTTCTGACCAATTTTTAGCTGGGCTTACAACCCTTGGACCATACCTACTGGACTTTTACTGTCTCTGGCCAACTTTTAGCTGGACCTACGACCTTTGGAGCATACCTGTCGGACTTCTACTGTCTCTGGCCAACTTTTAGCTGGACCTACGACCTTTGGAGCATACCTGTCGGACTTCTACGGTTTCTGGCCAACTTTTAGCTCGACCTACGACCCTTGGGCCATACCTACTGGACTTCTACTGTTGCTGACCAACTTTTACCTGGACCTACGATCCTTTGACAATACCTACTGGACTTCTACTGTTTCTGACCAATTTTTAGCTGGGCTTACAACCCTTGGACCATACCTACTGGACTTTTACTGTCTCTGGCCAACTTTTAGCTGGAAACAGAAAACGGAGTGAAGCAAAAACGGAATGAAGCAAAAAAGGGAACGAGAGGGGAAAGTGCAATGCGCAGTCAATTCGCTCGAAATATTTTCCACATAATTATCAAACGTCTGTTAAACGTTTAATAATTATACGATAAATAATTGATTGCCCGGGTCTCACCACGTGGAGGTTACTGCGCATGGAGACCCACCCTAGCCACGGCCTTCCACCCTCCAATTACGCGAAAACTAATTCTAATATAGCTTGTGAGAAAGAGAAATCTCCTATTATTGTCAATTTGTAGAACGTTCATTAATTGATCGTAGTACAAATAAGACAACAAGAGGAGTATTTGGAAAATTCACGACCGAAAGCTAAATAGAATATCAAATGGAAACCTGAAAGAAAATCTGCAAGGAAGTCCAATTTCCTGAAATAAAACTTTCTTAATAATATATCCTATGATCATAGAAACTAGACTGTTCCGCGGCGCACCCGCGGAACCAACATATTTCCAATATCGACACCTTCATAAAAAGGCGTCTAGGCATCTGCACAAGGAATGACTTTCAACGTGCAGATGGCTAGAGCGTTTATGACGCGCAAGTAATATAACTGTTTTTGAGGAAGTCGTTTTTCACTCTAATCCGCCGAGGTAACAGAATTTAGGCATGCACGACCTCAGCAGTTCATTGCATGCGTCATAAACGTGAGTTTCCAAAAGGGCCTCGCAGCTGGGCCGCAGATGACACGGCCAGGTCAAGCTCTAGGTCCCCGATGGAAATTCCGCTGCAGCGTTCAAAGACGTACCCTCTCCTTCGTGCAACGCGCCTCGGACGCAAAGGAAGGGTGCGGTCACACCTCCAAAACACGCTGATTGGAAACTAGACATTTTTGCTAATGTCCAATCAGCGTGCCCAAAAAAGGTTCCGAGTCGACGTGCTGAGAAGCACTCGAGGAGGAAACCAGTCTAAGATCAGCAACCAACGAGTCTTAATAGATAATTCATACGAACACGTCAACGTAGGAGCCTTACACCCTCTTACACGATAAGTTCAGAATCAAATTGTAAAGGAGTACACCTCCTAAAGGACTCCGGAGTATCCGTCCTCACGAGAGGTGTGAACATCGCGATTCCACCCGATACTTCGTCATTACGTTCAACGTCCAACATTCGCTCACTTGTTATATAAATATATCGCATTGCTACTTGAAGAATTCGTTCATCTCACTGATTGTCCATTTACATCAACAATAATCCTATTCGAAATAAGATTAGGAACGCCTAAACATCACGCGACGCGACCCTAGTCGGAGCGAAGATTTACGACCTTCGCTTTACCTGCTCGGTCCTGTCCACACGGTACGTCGCGGGTGCGCGGCAAAATATAGACAACGAAATATTATCACAGCAGTGTACACTGCTGTCTTAAAAACAAATTCTCCTTTCTTAAATACTAGATTAAATTCAAATGCGCCCTGCCTGACTAAAGATCTAACTTAAAACTAAAATCACCCTACCTAATATAATATCTAAGAGTTCAATTAAAAGAACAATTTCAATGATATGCTACCTAAATAGGAATGTAACAGATACTTTATCATATTATTGTAGGTATAAGTATGCATATTCTTAATTCCTCTTCAATTAGTCCATATTAATTTCGTGGTCCATGCCTTCCTAGAACAGACAACTGGCAACTGGGCAGGGGCTGGGCAAGGGCAGGGGCAGGGGCAGGGAGAGAGTGTGGTCATATTATACATATTTTAAGAAATCCTCTTCTTCAGCTGAGTCCTTCCAATCCTTCTGAAACAAAGACAAAGTGGATGTAATTAGTAAAGCATTATAGAAATCTTCAACTCACAAGTGGGATCAAATGGGAGGCAAATAACGAAAGTGACTGCTACCGAGCAGTCCGCGAGCCCTCGGCCCAGAGTCTGGACAGTAGAACGACTTACAATCGACACCAGTTTCGATACCGAGCCACAGCAATCATTGAGGCACGGATATGCAAAACCGCAACCACGATTCCAGATTAGGTCCCATATGCCTTCTGCCACCCCAAGATGTGCTTGGCGTGGTCTAACGGGGAGAAGTATCCTACTTGGCGGGTCACCTGTCCAGAACCACAGTCACAGCCTCACACACTGCTCCACGATGACACTGCAACCCAAATACCGCCACAGGTGCCAAAAGCGCCTTACCATCCGTCCCCCGGGCCGAGAACGGAAAAGGGAATGAAGCTAATAAGGGAATCAAGCAAATAAGAGAATGAAGCAAAAAAGGGAATGAGAGGGGAAAGTGCAATGCGCAGTCAATTCGCTCGAATTATTTTCCGCATAATTATCAAACGTCGGTTAAACGTTTAATAATTATACGATAAATAATTGATTGCCCGGGTCTCACCACGTGGAGGTTACTGCGCATGGAGACCCACCCTAGCCACGGCCCTTCCACCCTCCAATTACGCGAAAACTAATTCTAATATAACATGTGACAAAGAAAAATCTCCTATTATTGTCAATTTGTAGAACGTTCAGTAATTGATCGTAGTACAAGTAAGACAACAAGAGGAGTAGTTGGAAAATTCACGACCGAAAGCTAAATGGAATATGTTGAGGAGCGAGCATTTATGACGTCAGCATAGAGGCCAAAAAGGTTCAGTCGCGTATCGCCTTGTTTAGGTTCGAGGGTACGCGTCTGGATTGCATCGAGTTCGAGCGTAGGGCTGTTGTCTTGCGTTCCGTTCCGGAGGCTCGAGTCATCGCCTCAGCCGGACCCAAGTGTCTCCGGGCTTTAAGGGTCGACTCGGGTGGCCTCGCGTTTGTTTAGTTTTTAGATTGTCGCCAATACCAGCCAGGAAGTCGTAAATTGTCCTTTCATGTTTGTACCGTAGTTTCCATATTTGGTAGAGTTTCCCTTTCTTTCGCTTCACGACCATCTTCGATATCGACACGCCTCCACCAATCATCAGTTTTCGTTTTACCACTTCCTAGTTGTTATTGATCCAATAGTTTTATTGCTTATTCCCTTAGTTTTAAGACTCCACCCCTGCAATGGGTTTCGTAGGCGTCCTTTGGGGAAGTTGGTGCCGATGACGGCAGAAGCATTTGGGAGTCACGGGTAGAAAGTAGTCAGAATAGCACCATCGAATTCTGCTTGTCGAATTCACCAGTTTAAAATATATCAACAGTATTATTGTTAAACGGTTGTGTCTTCATTCCTTCACACACGACTTGCTCCTCACCGTGAACAACAGTTCATATTTTCGAGGCTCTTGCACGACACCAAAGTGCAGGAGAATTGGCAGGGAATCGTGAAGATTTACAACCTTCATCAAAAGCGACGCCCTGTCATACCAGAATATCAGAAGGAAACCTGAAAGAAAATCTGCAAGAGAATTCACGTTCCTGAAATAAAACTGTCTTAAAAATATATCCTATGATCTTAAAAACTAGACAACGAAATATTATTGCAGTGGTGAACACTGCGGGCTTAAAAGCTAAGACATAACTTAAAAATAAACCCTACTTTCTTAAATTTTAGATTAGATTCGAATACGCCCTGCCTGACTAAAGAGCTAACTTAAGACTAGAATCACCCTACCTAGTATAACATCTAAGAGTTCAATTAAAAGAATAATTTCAATAATATCCTACCAACATAGGAATGTAAAAGATACTTTACCAAACTCATATAGGTATAAGTACGTATATATATGTTTAATTCCCCTTCAATTCATCGATATTAATCATGTTGTCCATGGTGTCCTAGAACAGACTGAAACACACACCGAAAAATTGCAGCACCTGTCAACAATTTTTGGTTTTCTAAACCCTGCCTAGTTAAAAGTCTAATATTTTCAATTCGTGTAAAACCTGCCTGTATAAAGTTCTAAGGTTGTCTGTTCGAAAAAATCCTGCCTACATAAAGAGCTAAACGTATTGATCGATCTTAATTGGGCCCACCCAATTAATTATCTAATAAATGTAGTGGATTAAAAGGGCTGGGGTTGGGGCAGGGGCAGGGCGGGGATGTGGTCATATTATACGTATGTATTATCATGAATCTTCTTCTTTAGCTGATTATTTTCAATGCTTCTGAAGCAAACACAGACACGAAATAATTAATGAAGTATTATAAAAATGAATTCTTAAACTCAGAAATTGAATCGACGAGGCTGGCTCTTTAATTTTATAGTTTCCAATCGTGCCTTTGAATGCCCGAACTCGCCGAACAGGACCCTGACTCTAATGGAACACTTATGATTGACAAACAAAGTGATTCTAATTTCGCGACAGTATTTCTACTGTTTTTGTGACTGCTACCGAGCAGCCCGCGAGCCCTCAGCCAGAGTCTGGACAGTAAAACGACTTAGCATCGACACCAGTTTCGATTCCGAGCCACAGAAATCATTAAGGCACGGATATGCAAGACCACAACCACGATTCTAGATTATGACCCGTATGCCTTCTGCCACCCCAAGGTGTGCTTGGCGTGGTCTAACGCGTAGGAATTTCCTACTAGGCGGGCCAAAGTGTCCAGAAAAGCAATCACAGCCCCACACACCGCCCCCCGATGACACTGCAACTCGGATATTGCAAGAACCGCGACCGCGATTCCAGAATAGATCGATAACCTACCCAGGTTAGAGAATAATGTAGTCTAACAGAGGGCCTCGTGTCCAGGGTCCAGAACCGCAATCACGCCCCCACACATCGTAACTCGCTGACACCAAGTCCCCAACCCTCAGTCCTCCGAGCCGAGAACGGAAAAGGAAACGGAATAATTGTGATCGACGAACAAAGTGACTCTATTTTTCGCACGCCGAAGGGGGGTGGGGGACAGAATAGTTACGAAAGGAAAGGCAACCTCGGGGTCGAATGCTAGATTCGCGCGTGCCGAGGAGGAATGGAAGAATAATTATGAAGGGGAATGGGAGCCTCGGGGTCGAATGCTAGATTCGCGCGCGCCGAGGGGTTGGGGGGAAGGATAGAATAGTTACGGAAGGAAAGACAACCTCGGGGTCGAATGCAAGATTCGATACCGAGCAGCCCGCGAGCCCTCGGCTCACAGTCTGGACAGTAAAACGACTTAGCATCGACACCAGTTTCGATTCCGAGCCACAGAAATCATTAAGACACGGATATGCAAGACCACAACCACCATTCTAGATTATGACCCGTATGCCTTCTGCCACCCCAAGGTGTGCTTGGCGTGGTCTAACGCATAGGAATTTCCTACTAGGCGGGCCAGAGTATCCAGAAAAGCAATCACAGCCCCACACACCGCCCCCCGATGACACTGCAACTCGGATATTGCAAGAACCCCGACCACGATTCCAGAATAGATCGATAACCTACCCAGGTTAGAGAATAACGTAGTCTAACAGAGGGCCTCGTGTCCAGGGTCCAGAACCGCAATCACGCCCCCACACATCGTAACTCGCTGACACTAAGTCCCCAACCCTCAGTCCTCCGAGCCGAGAACGGAAAAGGGAATGAAGCTAATAAGAGAATGACGCAAATAAGAGAATGATGCAAAAAGGGAATGAGAGGGGAAAGTGCAATGCGCAGTCAATTCGCTCGAATTATTTTCCACATAATTATCAAACGTCTCTTAAACGTTTAATAATTATACGATAAATAATTGATTGCCCGGGTCTCACCACGTGGAGGTTACTGCGCATGGAGACCCACCCTAGCCACTGCCCTTCCACCCTCAAATTATGCGAAAACTAATTCTAATATAACATGTGAGAAAGAAAAATCTCCTATTATTGTCAATTTGTAAAACGTTCATTAATTGATCGTAGTACAAGTAAGACAACAAGAGGAGTACTTGGTAAATTCACGACCGGAAGCAAAATGGAATATCAGAAGGGAACCTGAGAGAAAATCTGCAAGAGAATTCAATTTCCTGAAATAAAACTTTCTTAAACATATATATCCTGTGATCTTAAAAATTAGACAGCGAAATATTATTGCAGCAGTGTATGCTGCTGTCTTAAAAACTAAGACACAGGTTAAACATAAATCCTCCCTCCTTAAATACTAGATTAGATTCAAATGCGCCCTGCCTGACTAAAGATCTAACTTAAAACTAGAATCGCCCTACCTAGTATAACATCTAACAGTTCGAATAAAAGAACAATTTCAATAATATTCAGTAATAGATACTATCCCATACTCATGTAGGTATGAGTATGCATATACTTAAATCCTCTTCGGTTAGTCCGTATTAATCTCTCGTGGTCCATGGTGTCCTAGAACAGACAGAAACTCGAACCAAAAAATTGCAGCACCTGCCAACAATATTTGGTTTTATAAACCCTGCCTAATTAAAACTCTAATAATTTCAATTCGTGTATAACCTGCCAGTATTAAGATCTAAGATTGTGTGTTGAGACAAATCCTACCTACATAAAGAGCTAAAAGTATTGTTCGATTTATATTTGGGCCTGCCTAATTAATTGTCTAACACCTGTAATTAGTTAATAAGAACAGGGGTTTGGGGCAGGGATGGGGTGAGGGTGTGTTCGTATTATATATTGTTTCATGAATCCTCTTCTTTTCAATGCTTCTGAAACATGCACAAACTCGATATAAATAATTAGTAAAGCATTATAAGAATGAATTCCTAAACTCACAAATTGGATCGACGAGGCTGGCTCTTGAATTTTAAAGTTTCCAATCGTGTCTTTGATAATATTTCTGGATCTGTGTTCTATATATTCCACTCTTGAGCCTCTGACGTATGTTCTTGTGTTTGTTTAATATAGCATATTTGGGTTCATCTGTGAATCTGTAACAATCTCATGCATTGGATTAGTGACATCCCCAAGTCTCCTCATTTTATATCGAAATGAAGCTGCTTCTAATTCGTAATAACTGAATTTTAGCAAAGTTAATAAATCAGAATTGATATGGGAAATGCAGCTACTTTTTAATAACAAGAGGTACAAATTGGATTTCGGCCAAAGTGATGTATTCTTTTGTACGTTCTAGATCAAACTGAATGGTGGTATCAATATCATTAAATACTTCAAAATGAAGTAGTCACATTTCACTACAATTGATTCTATTTTGCTTCTACAAAGGAGCGACAAACGATTCGGAAGCAAAATATCAAACTTCCACTATCACTATGCCGAGCCACAACTACGGCCAAGAACATTTTTCGTGCAAGGATTTTTGTTTACACATTTACGGATATCGCGAGTGAATTTCAATTTCTACAAAGCAAGCTCGAAAAGTTATAAAAATTATCTCTACTAAACAAAGGTAAAAATACAATTTCAACGATTTGGGGAAAATATTTAAGAGTTAAACTCCAATAATGAACAGTTACTAGTATTGAATATAATTGAAATCTACTGTCTAGAATTATTATAAATTTATCAAAGATTCTACAAATTATTTCTTTTAATTTTTTCTTTTTATTCTTTTCTTTTCTTTCATTTTTTTCATTTATTTCCTTTTCTTTTCCTTCATTTCGTCCACACGGTAATATACTATTATGTATGCAATTTTTTAGCAGTATTTCCATCAACAGACATTCCAGGTAGTATAATTATTAAGAAAACTAAATAAAATGAAACGCTGAAAAGAAAAAATACACCATGTAGAACAATAATTGCCAATGAATTGGCTCTAATAAAAAAAAATTTTAAAAATGCCTGAAGTAACAGGTGGCCAGAAGGGCCGCCAACAAATTATTATTATTTAAAGAATATTTATGTAACGCAACGCTAGTATACTACTTTTAAACATTAAAAAATTCAATAGCAACACAAATTTGTAAGAATCAGACGCGAGTGGTGCTTCAATATGTCAAATAGCAACTCTAATTCTAGTTAATCATTAATAGTATTAAAAATCAGCAAAATCGCGATTGGACGCAACACTAATGGAAGAATGACTCGATGCTCTATGCACCAATTTTCTCTTTGAACGCAACACTAAACGCGGAAGATTCAGCTATGGTCTTTGGCTGATGATGATGTGCCACCCTCCAGGGTGACTCATGAACAGGCTTCCAATTGGAAGCAGTTGGGGACTGGTATTCGCAACTCTAATTAAAAACACGATCTTTAATCAACGCAACACTAATGGGAACTCGCGATGCAATCATTTCGCTACACTATTTATTAAGGCTGATAGAAAGCTAACAGTAAATAATTGTAATATCAAAAAGCAATGTAATTGAAGATCCTCTATAAAGTTAGCTGAAGGCTCAAGACGCGAAAATAATTTTCGCAACACTAGAAACTTTCTCATATGTAAAATATATTATAAAATACTACAATTTAACTAACAATAACCACGGCAAAATTGCAAGAACCATCGCGATATCATTGCGCAACGCTAAATCAATCACGATTTTCATTTGGTCGCAACTCTAATTAAAAACCGCGAGTCACTTCGCAACTCCAAGAATACGCGAGACACGTTTTCTTTTTCGCGACACTACTTGAAAAACCGCATGGCATTTAACGCAACTCTAATTCGACCCGTTCTCAAGTTTTTCGCAACTCTAAAACAACGCGATATTTGGGAGGGCTGCATCGTTGGGCCGGAATGTGCGTCGGCCAAGTACAAATAAAAATTCTACAAATGAAAATGCAAGCACAGTGACAAAGTAGTAACAAAGAATGAGTCCCCATTCTTAAAAAGAATGGGGAGCCATTAGTAGTTGCCCTCTTGAGTGACAGTTTGTCGGGCCTCTTCGGCCTCTTCTTTTCGTTGGACCCAAGGGCCAGCTGAAACTTAAACTAGGCTCGAGGCTCTAATCGATAACCAAAGAAAAACTTATAAAGGTGAAATAAAGAGTTTAAATCGCGGAGCTAAATGGAACACACGTGGCCGAATCACGATGAAATAAAATCGTAAAATTGTGATTACGGAAAATCACATAGATTAAGATTAAAATTAGAATCGTTCTTCGTTCACACGTGCAGCCTCGAGCATAATGTAACACGTTTAGTTTCGGAGCCTAAATCGCGACCACGACCGCGAAGGATTCGAAAAATCCATAGGCAAAGCCAGAGGCGAACGCATTTTCGTTCGCGCCACAGCTTCACCGTCGGCTTTTCAAATTAGATTTCCTGAAACAAGTTGAACACGCGAATGTGTGCCTACCCGATCAGAGGCTGTGTCAACCTGCCCGGCCCTACCTACTTATGTCTATCAATCACACCAGAAAGTATGCTACCTATCCTACATGGACCTATATTTAAAAAATGGCAAACAGACACACCAACACACGACACTCCACGGTTCTCAGTCAAACACTTGGGCGCAAAAGCCTACACTAGGGAGGCGTCCCGGGACACCCCCGACACCCAAGTGCTGTCGCACAACTTGCACACTCTAATGTACGTACCATTTTTCTGAAATCGATTGACAGTCGCTGGGATCTTTGCGTTCACGTGGAAAATACCACGTCGCGGTTGAGATATTTAATAGATATTTAATAGAATAATTAAATAGCACCGATACAAAAGGTACTTGATAGCAATTGATAAGTATATTCGATTCTCTTTGCAATTTGGTCTCCGTCATCTTAAATGACAAAAACTTCGTGCCTCGGTATATTAGGGATTATTAATGCAGTTAATAGTAAAAATGATGTCTCTGTTTTCAATTAATGGACATCTTATCTTGGTTAGAGTAACTACGTTTTAGTACGGAACGACGCAAATCCACAGCCTACCCACACACACAATGTGGATATTACGTCGTGCACGATACACTAAACGCACTGTCAGTCGCCAACAATAAATCATTATAAACTAAATAGATATCATCGTGCACTACCACCGTTTTCCCACCCAAGTAGCACCGGGGCACGTGAGTGGGATCCGGGCAGTGTACAAGGTAAGGGATAAACCTGGAAATCCTCGTCTAAAAAAATGATGAAGACATACTGATTTTCTAACGGGCTAAATGTATACATGTATACATATATATACCCGATCAATACATGATTTTATTCTATTAAAGAGAAACTGAAATGACTCTACTTTATTAGAAAAATTATGCTATGACTCTACTTTATTAGAAGAATTGTGCAATGATTCTACTTTATTAGAAAAATTGTACAATGACTGTACTTTATTAGAGAAATTATCCAATGACTCTACATTAATATACCTTGAATGAAATTGAAACATCCTCCGGTGTTCCCGCCATCAAAGCATTGCTTCTAAAATGCACGGTTGCTTTTAAAGTAGATTGCTTTGATTTCGAGATCTACCGGTTCGCGTATTGTCTTCTTGTACATTCAGATTTAATTAATATCTTGTACGGAAAAAGTGAACGTATTGATATCTCTAAACGCTAAAGACTAATATGGATATCGTATAATAAAATTATGCGATAGTCCCAATAAATTGACAAGGTAAGTAAGTACCTTTACTTTATATACATATAATCAAAGTAGTAAAAAAGAGGAACGACTATACGCTTACTAACAATTTATTATAACTGTGCAGTAATTGCAATTGACAAATAAACGAAGTCGAATGGTATTCGACTTCTCCACTACAAACTAATGCACGTAGAATACTGGACGTTACTTTATATTCATTCAATAAATAATAACTATTTAAATATCGTTTCATAGGTATTCAATTAAATACTCTATTATAAAAAGATATATAGTGATATATTTTATACTAAATATGATCTGTTTTAAAATTATGAAGCTATTTAAAAACGCGTTGTACAAGAAGACCTATCCTCATATAATATAAAACAGTAAAAAAGTTACTACTCATGAGTATATTTCCATATACCCATGGTCACAGTGCTTGCCAGAAAAAACTACGTAATTACAACCAGTCACTCGTGTCGGTTCGGACCTTTCGTCCTGCGACATGATTGAGTGACCAGAGGAACTTTAAAGCATGCCACTCACCGGTTGCAGACTCACCAGGTGTGCGGTCAAGCTCGTCGCCATCGAAGCCATGGAAGCTGCTGAAACATTCAAAAAGAGCCAACAACATTAAAATCTATGTATTTTCAGTACTTTTGGAATGTGTTAATTATCAATGATTATTTCAATACAAGATTAAAGAAATACAGAAGTACTTACTCTTCAAGTTGATGGATGAAAGCCCGAACTCGCCGAACAGCCTAGGTGTTGACTCTAATACCGGAATACTTATTGCGATAAAAAAAAATAAGATAAAGGACTACTATCGCGCGCGTTTTATAATTGTGATCGACGAACAAAGTGACTCTATTTTTCGCGAGAGCAATATTTTGAAGCAAACACTGACTCTACTTTCGCGTATCTTTGCTACTATTTATATTTAATTATAATTATTAAGAGCGGTTGCGCTCAAAAAATAATAAGAAGAACTTTAACGAAACAAGCACTGAATGTACCAACCGCATTGCGCGCGGTCATCAAAATTTGCTGAAAGAAAATCTGTACAAGTTAGTAAATGAGGGGAGGAGGTAAAAATTAAAGCAATACACATGTGATTTTATTTGTTTCTTTCTTATTTCTGTATGTCTGTTGAGGAATTACTGCTTTGGTGTTTTAATAAAGTACTACTGTACTATTAATTGTCTATTCAAGATATATTATTATAGATTAATATAAATGATTTATCAAAAGCGTACTGTGACTGTTCTATGTCAGAGTTTTAAAAGTGATCATGATCCTAGTAAGTAAACAATATCGCGCATTTATAAATTCTCGTAGCTGCTTGTAGAAATCAAGACTCGAAACTATTTATCATGCTTCAAGGGCATGGCAACAAATACGTAAGTACGCGGGCAATACTGCATCGAAAATTCAATTTGACCGTACTTGTGCCAAGTCACAGAGATAATAAAAGTGTCAACAAGAACACTAGTGAAGCTATAATAGAAATCGCGACCGATATGCAGCGAAACATGAACGTACTTCAGTTTTTCGTTTAGAATTAATGTAATTTACTGACTCTAGTTTCAATCGCGAATGATATATTGTAAGTTCTATTTGAAATGTTTTCATTATTTAATGAACATGGATATACGAATAGAGAGAAGTAAATATTGAAATCTGTTTACGATAATGAAAGTGTTTAATAACTTTCAACCGAAATCCAATCGCCAGATACCAAGATATATAAATAAACCGTTGGGATAATAAGTTAAATGTTACCAATCCTTCATCATAAGTCATCGGACTTATTGTTATGCATCGCAGTAATTGTATCTCAATACTCCATTCTTGCAGCTTCAATATATTATTCTTTACCAACCAATCATCCATTGTACTTGCAACAAAAGGAAAAGCAACGTGATAAACCTGTGCTAAAATCAGAATGGAATGCAAAGTTGCGAAAGGACATATGTAACTGGGTATGTAAGTGACATTGCAAAGAAAATAAACGCAACCTTAACACCGCATCGAATCCGAATAATCGTGTAATAAAATATAATAAAGATTCGAAGAACCGTTCGAACTGATAAATTAGTTAACGCGATGTTACAACAAACGACTAGTTAATCTCATATTCGTTCAGCAAATTAAACTCAGATTCGACCTCCATGTTGGATTTGGCGTTGGAATCTGTGGAGTTGATTCCTCTGTTCCTGTTGGGTGAGTTCCTTGGCGATACTCTTTTCCGCTTAGGTACGTTCATTACGTCCTTGCTTGCTGCAACGATAGAGCAGTCAGAATCCACTGATCCCTGGGAGAGTACCGGGGAGGCCGGCCGAAGATCGAGTTCGATGTCGTTGATTGGTAGGCCTCTCAAGTCGTCAGCCCCTTTGGTGCTCCTTGGAGCCGCGTTGGCGTGGAGCCGAACATTTTCAGCCGTGAGCGTGGCCCCAGATCGCGGACCCGGAGCACGGCGGAGTAGGTCGACCCTTTTCGGGTTTTTGCCCGGGCGCAGTGGTGGCGGAGCCAGCCTGCGAGGTTACACTTGCTGGGTGTGTAATCAGGTGTACTGTCACTGGAGAGTGGGTTACAGAGCTATGCACAGTGTGGGCTATGAGCACTAGGAACACTATGAACACTTGTCACGTTGGAGCGAGTAGTGCTGGGGACCAGCGCGGAGTGTGTCGAGACACGTGTGTCTCGATCGGCAGTCAGCGCTAGAATGGGGTCTATACTGAGCCTCGAGAGTAGATTTCATGCCCTTTTTATATCCGAAAAGCGGACCAAAAATATGGTGGGGGTACAGAATCTTCCAAGGGAGTCCAAAAGATCGCCCTGAAGCGTTGCGTCATCGCGCTATCGCGGAAGGGGCAGACTCGACTGCATGCACTCTCGATTTCCATATAAGGGCATCATAGACGAGACGAAGGGAACAATCCTTCCTACGTAACAACATTATTTTCTGATAAATGACAAAAAAATGACAAAAAAACGATCGCTCCGAGCCGAGGCGAAACGCTTTTCGGTCCCTCCGAGCAGTGGAGAAACGTATTTGACCACCTGGTTCTTTAATTGCCTGATTCTTTAAAAACATAAAAGCATACTACAATAATCATGGGTATCTTACAATACAGTTTAACACTCTGTGAAAACGTTGACCTGAAATAAACCTCCGCGGTCAACCGCGGTGATATGGGAGGAACTCAAGAAGGCAAATGCAGACCCGCACGGCCGCAGCCGCAGCCGCGCACCTATCACCATTAATTTACAAAAGTTATTATTTACAAATTAAACACTACTTCCTTCTGATGTATATTTGCAGCGCGGTTGATATGCAAACTGGATATAAAAATTCTGTTAAACCTAAATCAACTAAAAAATCAACATTATAATATAAATTAGCTTATACATTGTTTGAGTAAGTCAAATGTATTAAAATAAATAATTGTATCGAAAGCTGAAAATAAAAATTCTGTTAAACCTTTTGAAGTAAAAAATAGAGATTATAATACACATTAGCTTATAGTTAGTTTAAGTATATAGCATGTATTAAAATTATTCATTATTGCGAAAGCTGAAAATAGAAATTCTGTTAGACCTGACTTAAACTAAAGAATAAGCAATATAATATAAATTAGCATGCACGTAATTCAAATACATTCTACCTTTAATTAAGGTAAATTAAATCTCAACTTAAAACATCCTACCTGACTAAAAAGCTAATTCAATTTAGAAGTATCCTATCTAATTGAAAATCTGATTATTTCTGAAAATTCTGTTAAACCTTTTAAAATAGAAAATAAGGATTGTAATACACATTAACTTATAGTTAGTTTAAGTAAATAGGAGGTATTAAAATTATTCATTATGGGGAAAACTGAAAATAAAAATTCTGTTAGACCTGACTAAAACCAAAGAATAAGCATTATAATATAAATTAGCATGCACGTAATTCAAATACATTCTACCTTTAATTAAGGTAAGTTAAATCTTAACTTAAAACATCCTACCTGACTAAAAAGCTAATTCAATTTGGAAATATCCTATCTAATTGAAAATCTGAAAGGACATCTGAAAGGCAAGGGATATTTCATGATGAATCTTCTTTCGCTAAAATTGTGATCGCGTAACCTGAAACAGATCGAAGTTCATAAGAATTTAGTAATATTTCTTAGGTATCATATGATTTCCTTCGATTTATTTGATCCATACAACATCACTTTTGAGCCTCTGATTACTTACATATTGCAATGTATGATATTTAATGTACTTGAGGCAATATTCTATTCCTTTGACATCTCCTTTAACTTAACAATTCTGTAACAGACTTTTTTATGAGAATAGTAATTGTGAAAAAATAGTACAGTAGTACAAAGGGAGCATGTTCTTCCAAAATGCAAATATGCTGAATAATAATTGTCAATTACAAATACAAACATTCACTTGAATACTAAGATGAAACAACTCGTTATAATGTTAATAAAAAGGGGAGAGGCGAAGAATAAAAATAAATTACAACATTGAACACAAACTCAATAGCCAGAGGGGCATTCTACTATTAATTATCGTCCACTTATTATAAACCCGATTGAAACCCGTAAGTGGATTATCTCTTTCTTTCGCAACCCTAATTTACTGCATTACTTGCAAAGTCAATCGAGTATGGTGCTTCGTTATCTTTAATATAGTATTTCGGAGATATTAAAAAAGATAGGAAAAAAATAATTCTCTGCACCCATCATTTTTAATTCGCAACACTAATAACGAACGAGTCATGGTAGTCGCATCCAAGACTACGATTGCAGCAATCACCGACCACAGGCAGAAACAAGATATAGCCGCAAATAATGGCTTCTATTATGTTACTACTTATCTACAACGCGACTGTATATCATACAAGTTTTATGCGTGGTACGAATTACAATTTAATAGAGACATATTACTAAAATTCTACTTATTTCCACAAGAAATTTGAGGAATGCTTACCTGTAGGCGAGAAGTTGATTTAACAATATGGCGCCGCGTCACTCTGCTCCTGCGCATTCCCGTTTGAAAGTGTCGCGTTCGCGCCATTTCTGATTCAAAGCTAACGAAAGAGACGCCATGGAACAGAATCTAACTGAAATTAGAGATAAATGTATTAAGAATCGCCAATATTATAATAGTATTGCTAGAAACTGCAGAATATATTGCAAGATAATGGAATCTGGAGTTGAAATATGTATATCTATACGTAGAAGTAGCGTTAGATACAAAAAAATGAACGTTGGGCGAATCCACTTACTACGCAATGTTTTCTCAATTTCTACTAAAATATGACTTAACATTAACAAAAAACACTACAGAACTCTCAGGAGACGGGAAATGAAAACAATTGATATAATATTATGCCTTTAGGAATATGTTAGATTATGTGACATACCTTAATTCGTCGGACACTCTGAACACGTCTAATCACTACGCGATCCGTTGGGCGAAAGAGGCAGATTTTTGAAATAGATTGCGCTGATTGGCTGGTAGCTGATTGGGCGATGGGGGTGATGTTCTTTCCTTACGGCGCGTGTTTTTCAATATCATATCGAACTGAATATTTTTTATTGCAAGTGTTACAGTATGGATATTAGTCGAATACTAGGATGCAAATATATTTATTAGTAATAGCAAACGCATCTGTGTAATCAAATGTTTGTAATGTTTGTTGCACTATAGAATAAGTAAACTATTTCCGTCAAACTAATATTTGTTTTTCTTTAACTTTATTTAAATTACAATTCCTACCGTTGTGAGCGTTCAGATAGTTTTCTAGCATCTTTTCACACAGACGAGATATAAGAGATCATTTCACTGACGAGGTATAGCAATTCATATATCTCGTCTGTGACCGTAGCTCAATTTTCCTACCGAAACGTTGACCGAGAAATAGCTATCCTGATTTCCTCCAAAGCATTCACATATATTCACACAATCGTATGAGTCCTGCCCCAACTACTTCAGTAAATAATAGTTCTTCAAGTGATCACTGTTCATGAGCAGGGGACGCTCAAATCAGTGTCGGATTTCTGAGTCGGTATGGCCGGCACGTTGGGCCACGAAAGTCCATAAGATGTCCTGTCTATTCCTATTGTTACGTCCCGGCCCTAAGGTGGGACGCAACGTAGGGATCTTGCCACGTCACCCAGCCCGCCGCTGCAACAACTTGCTGAGGACCGTAATTTCTCCGGGGAGAGGAGGCATGTCGAGGAAGGAAAAAGGATATTGGAGTTTGGATGTGCGTTTCGTCTCGGAATCGACCGCCTAGACTCATTAGTAGGGCTGCAGTCGACTCCTGCCCCAGACGCAAGGATTCAGGATCGGAACTTATATATATATGAAGTGGCCAAGGGGCGACCACTTGCGCGAAGACGACGACGACGATGGCGACCTGGTGGCGAATCCTGCGTACCAACTTCAGGCGCTTAGAAATAGAATTAGAAGAGGAACGTATGGAGGGCGTTCTCTTTACCGACGACGATCTAAATCAATACGTCTAAGGCGATGCCGGCAGACGTCACACTATATCTCGTCTGTGACACAGGTCGCCACAGTAATCAGACATGTGGCGCCATCTCGCGTTTGCGGCCTTTTCAGCGTTTTATATTCAATGCATTAGCACTGACGAGATATAGGAATAGACAAGTCATCCAATGTATTTTTTCGGCCCGAATTTCTGGGTGCCTAAAGGCCCCCCTACACGATGATGCATGTTGCGATGCATGCGTCGACTCCTAGGTTTCATGAAACCTGCGAGAGTCTCAGCGCTGCATCAAGCACCCTCCACACGACCGATTCCTCTTATCAGTTTGTCGTGTGATGCCAACGCTGAAACACGTGCGTGGAAATGTCGGATTCTGTTCCACTTCCAGTCTTATTGGCTATCGCAGGAGGTATATAATTGTAAAAAAAGATGAATTGAAGGTTAGAAGAAATTGGCAAAAAGATTGTTAGCCGAGAGACAGAGATTTTCTAATTCTTCATTATTAAAAGAGCTGAAAACAAATAAGCCTAGTGATTATAGAAACTATTTGCGTATGGATGATTCTGCTTTTAATTATCTATTGGAAAAAATTCGGCCAAGGAATGAAAAACAAAATACAACGATGCGAGATGCAATTAGTGCAGAAGAAAGACTTTCTGCAACACTAAGATTTTTAGCCACAGGAAAGAGTTATGAGGATTTAAAATTTTCCACTGCAATTTCACCTCAATTATTGAAATTTAATGTTTAAATTATATTTGGATATTATCGTGTTTATAATCGGATCTATACGTGTTTATAAAATGTTCCCAAAATTCTTTGTCGTTCGGCATTTTGATGACACTTCAACCTTTTCAAACACTTGAGACACTTAAGAGTCAGGACTCGGGCCTTGCACACCAACAGTACCAAGACTCTGATTCTTGCTCTGATGCAAGTTTTGAATGCCGAACTATACGTACTCTGCGTTCGCCGAGAGTTGGCGAGTGACAGTTTACGCTCTCACTCGGTTGCTATCACGTGACTTGCTGCTATTGGCTGAAGACGGTGACAAAGGTTGACGATCAGCATATCGGGACAGAGTGAAATAGAATGATTCCAAAGCATTGGCGTAGCCTCAGGAAATCATAAAATTTCTTAATACATAGTGTACACTTTGATGGGGAGGCTACGGCAATGCTCTAAATTCATCATTCTATCTCACTTTGTCTCGATATGTTCATCGTCGTTCTTTGTCACTGGCCGTAGCCAATAACAGCAACGCACATGGTAGCAGCAGAGTGAGAACGCAATATGCTGTCACTCGCCAACTCTCGGCGAACGCAGAGTACATATGTATATTGCCGTGAATCACTGTAGATCTTTTTCGCTTGAATTCTATACTTATTCTGATTTCCCTACGTTGCACAAGGAAAAAAGTAAACTACGGGAGAATTTAACACATCTGGAAAACAAAACTTTGTGAGTTACCTCTTTCGGCCATAAAATACCATTCTTCAAAAAATCAAACTTAATAATAATAATAATAATAATAATAATAACAACTTGTTACCGACACAAGACGATCTCATCGTAGATGGACTACAGCGCCACTCCACACACCTTCTGTGTGTAGATCGAGTCTATGTTTTTATATAGTCGTTGCTACGCGCTAGCTACACGCGAGTCGTAAATTATCCATTAACAATACTGTATTATTTGTCAATACCACTAATAAACGTTCTTTGTAAATACCTTTAATCACGCTCATTACGCCTACTCCTGCTAATACAACTAATAGCATTTTTCCTGTCGTTTATATTCCTCGCCGCGTAGCGTATGAAGTTACAAGAAATTAGCTAGAAATTCAAATTGAAATAAATTAAAATCTATAAAAATCAATAAAAATATATTTGCTACATAGCAATAATTGTATTGAATTCTAGGATTTCAAATGAGCATCTCCTATTTCGCCCAATATTCTCAATAATTCATTTATAAATGCAATTGAAAAATAAATTTTATTGATTATATTGTACCGACAAGATTGCATAATATAAAAAAATGAGGGTTAAATATATGATTTTCGACTTAAAATATTTTTTTGCGCCTTTGAGAGGCAAACTGATTTGCCGTGAACCACTGGTCTGCATTGGATCTAATACGGAGTCGTGATTCTAGCGTCGATGCAAGTTGCATCGATGATGATTCCTCGATGCCGGCCTACACACATTGCAACATGCATCATGAAACCTAGGAGTCATGCAACATGCATCATCGTGTAGGGGGGCCTTTAGGGACCCATACCATTTCCGAGTCACTCGCAACGTTACCAACAGATTATAGAAAACAATGCGAAAATTAAATAATTTTAAAGAATTCTTTTGTTCTTTGTCGCAATGAAAGGCGGCAAACCATAGCAAACAATTAATTTTAATTAAAAATATTAAAAAAAAACATTACAACACGTTTTCTTATTTCAAGTGTAGTATTAATAAATGAAATAATTTTGAAAGTTATACTTTACATTATTCTCTGGTAAATGACAATGAATGATATAGAACTACTTACAATCGAGCTAAGAGATATATCTTTTTTTAACACACAAACAATAAAATTGCCGCAATGAAAAACTTGTGACGATATAATTGTATACTACAATTATTACTTATACATATATTAGTTACTATACAAATTCTTTAATTATCTTTTTCATTGGGGCAATTTTATTGTTCATGAAAGACACCATTTTTTAATTATAACTCATTCGAATGAGTTATTATTATTAGTTGAATATAATTAAAAAATGGTGTCTTTCATTAACAATAAAATTTAATAAAAGAAAATTTCTGGGATAAACAGAGAAACATCAGAATGATATAAAAACGTAAAAAAAGAGAAGAATAAATCCTAGAGGTTATTCTATCTATTTTCTGAGCAAGTTGAATATTACTGAAGAGGACAAAGGGTTTCAATGGGTGACAGTGGCCAGATGGCTCTAGGATTGGGGTCCGAGGTAACCAACAGGATCATGGTTTCCAAATGCATTAAAATGGAAAAGACATTTAAACAATCCATTTAAACTTTAGTCATTATTTGCGTATATTTTCTTTAATGAAGCAGTTTTTGCAATATCTTGGATGCGTTGCGCTAATAATTTCTACTAATAATTATTAGTACAAATTAATTATTTTTTGCGCAACGCATCCAGGATATTATTACTCGCAATTAGTGCAACTAAAAAGTAATGTTCAGAGGAACAAATTATTATATTTGTATAACCATATATTTTTGGTTACAAATAACGCTGAATCTATATTTAACAACCGCATTGTTTTATTAAATGGATATGCATATTTTTTACATAAGTCGAATCTCCCATAATTCTGCGCAAACAAGTATGGAAGTAAAGTGGTCGAAAAATTATATACGTGTGTATGTATATTCATATGCATAATTATACATATACATATGTACAATAAGGCATACGCAAAAGATTCATGTATATAAATATTTTAAAAAATATGTTAATATGTAACAGGATATCTCAAACTCTTTATTTGAAATTTAACTTATTTGGGATATTTATAAGAATTGATTTATGGACTAAAAAATAAATGATCCCATTTTAAAAAAGAATGCTAACGCGACACACGCATCTCATTATTAAAAAATTATTATTACCTTATTTTTCTTACATGACGTCACGACGTGACGTGTTAAAAAAGTAGGCTATACGCGACACACGGAATTCATCGCTCCGATGTGATTTCGACTCAACTCGAGCCGAACCGAAGAGTATCGTGCCACCAGGCCGTAGTTCAATTTTCCTACCGAAACGTTGACCGAGAAATAGCTTTCCTGATTCTCCCTAAACATTTCACATATATTCACACAATCGCATGAGTCCTGTCCCCAAATACTTCAGTAAATAATAGTTCTTCAACTGATCACTGTTCATGAGCAGAGGACGCTCAAATCAGTGTCGGATTTCTGAGTCGGTATGGTCGTCACGGTGGGCCACGAAAGTCCATAAGATGACTTGTCTATTCATATATCTCGTCTGTGGCATTAGCACCAACGAGATATAAGAATTGACAGGACATCTTATGGACTTTGGTGGCCCAACGTGACTGTCATACCGACTCAGAAATCCTACGCTGATTTGAGCGTCCTCTGCTCATGAACAGTGATCAGTTGAAGAACTATTACTTACTGAAGTAGTGTTGGGGACATGATTCATGCGATTGTGTGAATATGTGAATGCTTTGGGGGGGGGGGGGATCAGGATCAATTATCGTCACTATCTTTTTCATTGTGGCAACTTTATTGTTTGGGTGTTAAAAAAATACACATCTCTTAGCTCAATTTTGTTTTGGTCATTTATCAGAAAATAATGTAAAGTATAACTTTAAAAATTATTTCATTTATTGATAGTACAATTGAAATAAGAAAACTTGTTATCATGTGTTTCTTTAATTAAAAGATTTTTAATTAACATTAAATGTTTCATATCCTTTGTTGCCTTTCATTGCGGCAAAGAACAAAAGAATTCCTTAAAATTATTTAATTTTCGCATCGTTTTCAATAATCTGTGGATAACGTTGCGAGTGACACGGAAATGGTAATGAGACGCGGCGTCCCAGAAATCGTGGCCGAAAAAATACATTGCATGTCTTGTCTATTCCTATATCTCGTCGGTGGCATTAGTAACGTCTGTATACGCAGCTTTAAATATATAATACTGAAAGATTTTGTGAATAACTTTTTAAAGGATTATTCAGGAGAGCGTCCTTGACGTCATATGTCAAAATCAAGGCGATGAGAGGAAAATTCCCTAATGTAAATAATTACCGAAATTTATATTAAAACAAAATTATACGCTCATATATAGAAAGAATTTACCGCAATGAAATTAAATTCAACTTATATCTCATATTTCTAATTATACATATATTAAGTTCGGAAGTGAACAGAATGAAAAAAAGTTTGGCTATCGATTACAAAATCGAGGGACTACACGATATATAGTCTGTTTGTTTAACGTAATTCTACCCAATAATGCGCGTCCTTGCCTAGGGCAACTTTCTCGTGCAGCATGGAACGTATATAGCAGTCTGCACATCCAAATTGTTTCGTTTCAAAGGAATATTATGGGCCATGTACCATATCAAGATGACAGAAAGTAAAAACGGTTAATACTGTTGTAATAATTATTGAAATAATAATAATTTGTCGGACGACTTTATATTTTAGTAGCAAGGTGAGTACAAGAAACGAAATATGTCAGTAATCAATATCAAAGCGTTTCGTGAAAAATCTCCCACATAAGGCGATTTTTCAGAAATCCAATAAAACTGATTGTAGTTCAATTCATTCAGAATTAGATTAAAAATCAATTTAAAGCCAAAAATTGCAGTTGCAAAGTAATTTGACAATAACGAATATTGTAGCAAGCATTGCATAGAAGATTTATTATTCTAAAAAATGAATCACCGTGGCAGAAGCGCTATACATTTCAAATCGCATTTTAGATTGCTCAAACAGCATTCTTTAAAGGATGTGAAAAGTTGCGATTATAAAGCAAAGGCAGTGACGAAACCTCGGACCCCATTTAATTTAACTTTAACGTAGGAAACAAAACAATATCAGTGGTAGAACCATATGTCTAATTGTTGAATTAAAAAAGCACTCATAAATGTATAATAATAATTTTAAGTAGTGTGAAATATGGATAAAATAAAAATATATATAAATTGTATGATTTTCATGCACGCAATTCTTTTTTCTCTTTCTGCGACGGAGGTAAGTATACGTGTTATATTATAGCTATACAATATGTAGATAGTAGACTATAGAAGATGCATACACAGATGCGACTGGCAATGAGTTTAACATCAATGTGCAAGCTTTTTATTTCCCCATAACAGGTGATGTGTTGTCAGTGTTTCTACTGGAACTGTGAATAATAATTTGCAAACGAATAGAAAATGGTAAATATAGTGTGGGCGTATTATTATATTAACTATAGCATCTATAATAACTAGATAGAAATAAATATTATCTATTATATGAATAGGAATGTAATACATATTGTATATCATATATTAAACGAAACGGAAGGCATGAAATATTTATCTACGCACGTACGTAACTAATATATAATATAATTTGTTTTCATAATTTTGTTTCAACAGCAAATTACGACCATTGTACAGTAATTGATATTGGAAATATATAAATCCGTACCAAAGGAATTTCTTTTTTGCAGATTAATCTTATGTTAAATTCTCTACCCAGTCAGCCAATCCTGCAATAGCAGATTCTGCCCAGATTCCGTTAGCAGGTTTTTAAACAGAATGGCTGCAGATTTGTTGCAGAACCTGCTGAGCAGAATCTGATGGGAGCTTGAAGCAGAAACTGAGCAGATCCTGCAACTTGATCCATTTAAATGGCCATCTAATTCCATTTGAATAGCTCAAGTTGCAGGATCTGCTCGGTTTCTGCTACCAATCTGCCAGCAGATTCTGTTTAGCAGGTTCTGTTTGCAGAACCCAAGCCAAACGCGGACGCAGATGTCTACGGATCTGTAGACAGAATCTGTCAGTTCTGTTGCCAATCTGCTGTCGATCTGCAGGCAGGTAGCTGTTAGGGTAATTCCCGGCATTTGATAATTTTGTTTATTAAATATTTTCACCGAAATCGGAGATACCAGAGTGTGATGAGCATTAATATATTTATTTCAATAATACCCAACGTAACACAAATCCACTGGAATTTAAAATAAAATATCCGATTTGTTAAATCAGATAAATAAAGTGGGTGAGATAATATTTCCTATATTAATCCATGAATCATGTTTAATATCATTCACGGGTAATCCGTGTTGCGTAAAGCCGGAAAATGTGTTTCGAACTGTGTGGACTTTTTTCAGAAACAATTGCACATGTGTCCACATAGGAAGTATTTCTGGCTTTGAACCTTCAGAAAATCAATTTTCTTACAGCACAAGTATTCTATGATAGAATCTGGAACATGTGTGCAAAAGGATTGGTTTAAATTCGTAAAATTAACTTACATATAAGCGTTTGAAGGATGCAACTCGTATTGCGACCTGCATTCGTACCGTAAGACGACGTACATTTTTTTCTCACTTTCGTCGTTGGAAATGGCAAAGAAAGGCAGAGTCTCTCACGGAGAAGAGAAATTAGCCGAACAACCATTTTCTTTTCAGAAGAGGATCCAATGTAAGGTCCTGGACTTGCCGATTAATCGTATGTGTGCATACGCATTTTCATATGGTTGATAAATAAATCTTTAAACGCGTTCGTCTCAAAACCTCATTCTTCGAAACCGTAGCCACGATATCTCAACTTCTAGTTGCTCAGTTGACTTGAAATTTGTAGATGGTCTTCAGGACATATCTTGTTATCGCACAAGCACGATGAGCTTGATGAAATTGTGAACATAAGTCGTTTTTTCCTTATTTTCTTAACATGCCAAAGGCGGAAAAATATTTAAGAAATCGACCAACTAACTTCAAAATAAGGAGCATTTTGGGAATAGTCAAGATCGTTATATTAACTTAGATCACAGCCAGATTTATACCGATCAAGATGCTTGATCAGTTTCATATTTTAGATGAACAGAAGACCCAGAATCACGGCGGCAGTCAACACACTTCTTGCGAAGCACACTCTATAAATGCCGTATAATTTACCGTATATACAATTTTCTTTATTTTCAGAGTAAGGACGAATGACAAACTCAATTCTATTTATTCTTCTGACTACCTCCTTGTTCGAATAGCCCTCCTCATTCAGTATTTGAATGTTCCCCATTTCTTCTGCGTTAAGTTGCACTGATCGCCCCAGTTTTTCCTTTATACAGGATACTTCGGCACGACGTTTTGCGACAGGAGCATCCACGTGTTATAACTGTTACTAAGCAATCGATAACTAAAGAAATAGTGAGCATAATTGGACAGGCATTGCAGCAAAATAAGATGCGTTTACTCAAGTGAGGCAAGAACATTCGTATTTTCTTCTGTAAAACATAAATACTTTTATACGAAATAAGTAATTGCCCAAAACAAATGTGTATAGCTTCGGTAAATAGAGCCTACTATTGTCGAAAAATAGAATATATTAATTTGAGGTTTAGTTTAGAGTAATGTAGAAAAAATATTATTGCGTTTAATCGTCTGTCGCGGTACTATATGAATATGCATGTGCTACATATTTGAACAACGTATTTAACGATGTTTACATCTTGGAACACGTAGGTATGTTTCACAGTGTATCGTCTAAGTATGATGCGTATGCACAGATTTGATTTATACCACGAAATTAGAAGAAATTAGAAGATAACGTAAATATCATTGAACGTTTAAGAAATGGTGAAGGTCCTTCCAATTTAGTGAAAAAATATAGCGTTGAAAACTCGACAATTTACGACATTAATAATAGTGAATCAAAATTATTAAAGCGTAAAACTGGCAAATGATGATACATGCTGATACTTGGCAGCATCTAAGAACGTTTAAATTACTTTCCGTACGGTATTTCTCTGCAAGATATGTATTTCTGGGGTAACAAACATCCATATTCGTAAACCCTTTAATTTCTAGTTGATTTGTGACATGCACAGGAATTTGATTCTTTCGAATCGATTGTCCGGACGAGTTTGTCCCCCAATTGGTTCGGATAATCGACGTTCTACTGTATTGTTGGATGACCAACCCTTGAGTCACCGATAAGGTGTAAGGCCCGCGGATTCTGGCCGAGTCAGAATCAATATTATTCACTAAGGTAGTAGTCATCGACACCAAGGGCCAGACTCCGCGTTGACTAAGGCGATTCAACAAGGGCTAAGGTCAGCCTTTCCCCCAAAATATCATAATATATATAGTAGCGGAATATTAATTGTACGCAGAATAGTTTTGGACACGAAGCACGTCGTTACTCTGTCGCGCACACTCGTCGCGGTATTCCTATATTAAAACTCTTGAAAAATTAATTGTTGCACACGATTCCGTTTACCCCGGAATCCAAGAGTATTTTAAATACCCCTGAGGCCCTGAGGTATTTATTTTAAAGTAATAACTGCACAACTATCTACAAAAATAAAGATTAAAATGATTTCGAATTCGTTAAAGCAATTGGTCAATTATGCTATACATTTATACATGTACATTTAACAAAAACGAAAAAAAAGAATAACACAGATCAATAACCTTTCTATTACTACATTATAACAATAAGCTCTTCCACAAACGAAAAATTTCTCTCGTAATATAATGAGAACAAAATATTTCGTATATTTGCACGATCCCCAATTGTGTAATGTCGTACACGTATTTAGATATTGCATTTTATTATTACCATCGTTGGCATGACAGCAAATAGGTACAACAAATGTTACATAGAGCAACAATTTCGTGATTTGTTTACTTCAAGGTTAGCAAACTGTTTGAAAGTTTTTGCGGTCGTTGGGCCTGCAGCCGCATAGTAATCTCTTGATCTTCTTACTTAATTAGCGGCGGGGTATGTTCGATTAATCGTCATAAATAATTTCACGCCGCTGATGGATTCACCGTACAACGAGGCCGCGTTTCGACGTCGACATCAATGGACTTACGTGTGAATGTGCAGAGGCTTCAGCCGATTTTCGGCGGTTAATCCTCACCCTTGGGAACCGTACGGCTCGGACAATCGCGTACTGTAATTGGACGAGAACCTCTTGAGGTCTCGTCAAGACGTTCGTGAAACGAACGGCAATCAACAATCAGCGAAATCGTTGGCTAAGTCGTGGTTATCAATAGACAGTTCCGGTGGCTATTATAAAAAAAATAAACGAGAAGAGTAACAATTAATTAATTAACAGTATTCACCATTTATGGAAACAGATAATTTATATAATTATCAGTCCCCATCTTGCCTCCAATGTTGCACTGAAATGAATTGAATGATAATATTATTTTCTTTAGCATTGATATTCGTAAGCAGATAAATAAAAACTTGAAGGAATTGTCTAACAGATGGTATGCAAGAGATAATCTGATTGAGAATTATTACGTACCGATCGTGATAAAAATATTATTTCGGCTAATACATTGAACTCTGTATAACACTTTAATATTGCATACAAGATATGTATTACTATTATACGTCCGTTCTTCCTCGCCGTTGAGTACTCCAGTGGCGAATACTTATATGACTTGTTCATTTTCCAAAATCATTAATTCCATCAAATGAAAAGAAGCAGAGAAAATTGATAAATTCATATACATTGCTTTTACTTGTAAAATATACAGTGTATTAAAAAACGGGTTCAAGATTTTAAGGGCTAATAGCACTCATTAAGAAGAGAAAAAATGTCCAATCAATATAGGTACTATCAAGCTGCGTATACACTTGTTACTTATCGTTAGTCTTGTTACTGACACTCGTTACTTCATTTTTAGGTAACGGGGTTCGCTGTGGGATCCGTTTGTAAACCTATGTACTGTTACCTACACCTGTTACTCTACACTGTTACTGCATCGCGTTCCAGTTGTCTGTAAACTGTGAATGCGACAACATGGATTTAGAAGCAGCTGCAGCAGCCTACATTTATATTCATCATTGCTTAAAAAGCTAAGAAAAAGATATCGCGGAAGTGGTGGCAAGCTCAGCTATATTCTGCAAGAAATGTTTATAGCGTCGCGACATTATTATCGATCCATTTTCATTTTTCACTCTTTCTATTTCTGGGGCAGTGCCTTTCCAAGCATCGAACTTTTTAAAGGCTACAGCCGGATAAGGGGGTAGAATGTGCCCCTAAACCAAATTCAACTTGTGAGGTGTCACTCGGTAGCTTATCAAGAAAAATCAATTCGTACCAAGTTTCAACCCTGTAGCTCGACTGGAAGGGTAGTTGCAGCGAAGAAACAAAAATATAGTTCTTGCTCAATATCTCCCGTTTTAGCGCATAACAAATTTTGAAAAAAATCGGAGACATTGCAATTATGGAGGCACATATTATAGAAGTTTTGCAGATTTTTAAATCGAAATTCCGAGCTGCAAAAAATAAAATACGTCAAAATAGCCGATTTTGTATAGAAGGAGTCGTCTAACTACGATTAGGTATACTTTTTTTCTAGGTACGTGTTATTGATACTTCTATTTTCAATGTGATATTAATAAAATGATATTTGTGCTTCCAGATTAATGGCTTTTTTTTCCATGCGTCTGTTAACACTAGAACTACCAAGGGGGTCAAAAGGTCTTGTTTCAGATTTATTGCTTTAGAATTATTAATATATAGGTAACGTTGTAGCAATTTATCATGAGTTTTAATAACACAGAATGACAATTATATGTATATCCCTATTTAATGTCCATTCAACGACTTCCGTGTTCATAATCTGTCTAACGTATGCTATCTGAATAATACCAAAATGTATCGGTAGTTATAGTGTTAACGCCATTGCAATTTCGTTAGGCCACTCCATAATTACAAGGCAACACAAAAATTGCTCGCACAAGAACCGTGAAAACGTCCGAATTGAACTCGTTACCTCCTTTGGAGCGGGTCACTCACAGTTCATCGATACAGTCGAACCAAGTAGCAAGTAACGTTATGAAGTAACAAGACACAGTCCACATTTGTTACCATGGCCAGTGCGTCAAAGGATAGTGGTGCGTTTCTTAAATAAATAATCTATTATTCGGCAACGAAGTTCGCGTCGCTAACACCCAGAGCCGTTCCTGGGGGAGGGGGGGGGGGGTGCAATAAGTGCCCTGCACCTGGGCGGCCAAACCCAGAGGCGGCCGCAGACTGTTTAGTAGTTTAGTATATGTAAAATTTTGACTAATATTAAATCAATAGGGATGGCGGTATTGTTTCTGCACTTGGACGGCCAACGAGCCAGGAATGGCCCTGCTAACACCCAAGTATTTCCGTCGGGGTAATGTTAAATATTTCATTCTCCGATTAATCATTCTACTGGCGGGAGAAACAAATACAAATGGCAAATGATCCATTATTACGTGCAAACATAACGTGGTCTAATGCCGCTTGCAGTGAAAATAAAATATAGGTATTAACGTGGGATAAGTCGGTCGATACGGATTTGCCATGATTATTTGATACTCGGTGAAACATTTTACCACGTGTTGCACTCTCCGCTTCCGGCTACGTGTGCACGAACGTCTGAAAACACTGTTACGCGTTCGATACTCGAATTACAGAGTGCTAAAACCTCGCCCCTGCGTATTCTCCAAACACATCCACGAACCATTGTGCGTCATGCGAAAATCTACTTGATAATAGTTCAGCCATTTCGCGTTAATCACTCCATGTGTGCTCCATTTTCAATTAAATACTATATGTGTTTCTTCATTTTGCAGAATAACTGCATTGCGTCTATTATTTTGCGTATAGAGTGTGTTTTTGTTAAACGTGATTCACGAGTTTCTAGACTTGTCGATCTAGAATAGTCGAAGAGGTGATATTTTCGCCCCTCAGTTTTATTTTCCTTTCTAAAATCCGATTCGTAGATTGTGCTGCTTTAAATTTTTGCGTAAAAAGTAGATGAACTAATAAGTATTTATTACTTATGTTGCAAGTAATATAATGCAATAGTGTATTTAAATTATCTGAATATGTGAAATATTAGACTAGTAAGGTTATATAAGAAAAAAGGTGGAAGCTACGTATTAACCCTTTGCTGTCTCATACTACTTTACACTGTCACCTGACTTGTGTTAAAATGAAGCTCGTCCTCACGCGTCACTTCTTAATTAAAATGAAAATGGTAATAATAATTTTATTACTAGAAGTGTTCCGACGTGCTGCAATTTTTTATAGTTAAAAGTTTGTAAAAATATTTATAGTTGGAATATATGCTATTTGATTACGTTTGAAGAATCCGGAATAAAAATCATAATACAAAAATAACGGCAATATAGTTTGAACATTAAAGGATTAAACTTAAGTAAAAAGGGGTTTGCAAATGAACTGTTTCACAGAAAGCACGGATTTTCTTTTGTTACAATACTGCAATACAAGTTACATGCTTGTATACATATAAAATTCCATACATATAGGAATATAACGGATTATTTTATGTTATTGGTCCAATGGAACGTAAATATTTTTATACCGCAATTTATTGATTTGCTGTGAGAATATTTAAAATGTTTAGTGTACATACTCGTTTCCTAACAAAAAAAAAGGAAACAATTTAACAATTTTTCCACAACTGTTGAAAGAATACGTAATTCAGCAATATCGGGAAAGTACGTAGTGAATGTATTGTAATAGGCGTGATTAATAAGCTAATGAAACAATTCTTTGTAATTTCGAATAATTCTGTAGCTTCTTTTTACCATAAACAAATTGCCACGTGAATGGTAGCTTATTTCAAAAAGATAAAACCTTTTAGGTGCACAGAGTACTATCTTTTTTTACAATTATTTTATTACAAATATTTTTGACTGCCACTGTTGCAAACCACTAAGGTGCACTCACTCATTGTCAGTGGGAAAATGTTATCGTTGTACACGATACACAGTCAGTCTCATAAGTTTTCGTTCCAGTCACTGGCAGTAATAAAGAATTGGTTGAAATTGAATGATCCGTTTGAAGTTTTCACTCAATGTTTTACTATAAATAAATGCATACAATTTAATGTTTATATATAACAAATTTCTTGTGCCTATAGACAGTTCTAGTACCAATTACATAGTTCATTATAGAATACCCCACTGTACATATACCGGATGTTCCTTTTAAATTCAACATCTAAATTATTTCCGCTAGTATTTAAGGTGTACAAAAATTGCACAGGTGGATTTGCGTGGTTCCAAGGCGTGCATCTGATGGTCATAAAGAAATGTTTTCCAAAGATGGTATTGAAGGTGTTTTTAACGATTTCGCTGGAGCTTTGCACAAGTGTTCATTTTGCGTACCTAAGAATTTAGCTGTAGCTCGTTCGTACCCATTTTTTTCTTTAAGGGAGAAATCAACCCTTCTATCCAAGCTATCTATGCAAATGCTTATAAATCGTAAACAACAAAACGTATCAAAAGATTTTCTGGATAACGAAGCCACGGATGAAATGTTACGTCAAACTCTTTTCTTATATTTTCACATAGAATCAACGCCTGTCCGATTGTACTACCATTTACGCCCCATTGTGTATAAATTTTTCTCAGCGGCAAAAATAAATAATATGAAGTATTTGAAGGCTGTAGTTCCGAAGAGCACTAATGGCCAATCGACATCCCTGGTCTATACGACATTCCCTTTTGTTTTTAATTATGTTCCACCAACCCGACCGCCCTGAAACTTTTGCAGATGTTACTTAGGAAATGAAGTATTGCCATCGATTTTTTTGGTGGATGTCACTCGAGGGGTTGCTTGCAAAAACTACCCCGTAAAAATTAATATTTCTTTTTTGTTCCATTAATAATGAACCTACAATTCTGAAAAAGTTATGTGAGGTGGAGCTTGTGCAAAACTACTTTTTCCCCAAGTTTCATTTAAATATCTTAAGTAGTAACTGGGAAAAAAATGACAAAGTTTAGGGGTTTTACCCTCATACTAGCCTTAAACATGGGAGTAGAGATATGAAATTTCACAAAATGGTATCTCAGACAAAGAATATTGTTCAGCACCCATAACAACAAAAATTGGCATGGGTGCCACTCGTCCATTCTTACCCGGCTAGACCCTTTAGAGGGATGGTACACTAGAACTACCAAGCCAGTCAAAATGACTGGTTTTAGATTTCTTGCTTTAAAGTTATTAACATATAGGTAGGGGGAAGGTCCCTATATTGGACCTGCTCCTAAATTAGACCATAGTCTTTTTGCATAAATAAATGGATTGGGTCGACATCTCTCACAATCAGTATGGAGCTGTAGCTTATATCTTGTGTAGTAACAGTCAGGAAACAAAACACTGTCTACCGACGCATAACTGTGCGGTGATGATTACTGTGTTGTGATGCTAGCTGATGTAATTTTATGTTCACTTTATTTAAGCTCTAAGTTCTAACTGGTAAGTAAATTTTGAATTCTTATGGATGCTATTTGTTAAGAAAGGGCATATTCTTAATTTTATTATAACATTGGTCCGATACTTTCACTAGTTTTCGTTTATTACATCTAAACGTAATTAAACGTTAGTTTCTTAAATTGAACCTCCTAATGGTTCTTAAATTGGACCGGTCCAAATTATGCTACGTCTTTTGTTTCTTTAAGATAAAAATGGCAAAACGCGGACAATATGGAAAATGGAACGAAAAAAGTATGGAAGATGCCATAACTGCATACAAAAATGGTGTCGCAGGTTTAAATGAAATAGCTAGAAGATATAACGTACCAAAAGCTACGCTGAAACGGAGAAGTGACGAGACAAACAAAAAGGTTCACGGTAGTATAAAAAAAATGGGACGTGGCGCAGATCTTCCACTAGAATTATAAAAAGAAATAGTCTTCAAAGTCAGTACCTGCAGAAAAGAAAGGAAGATCCCGAGAAAAGAAACAGGTTGTGGTACAGGATTCTTCAAGTGAATCTAACGACGAAGATGGTCTTTGTATCGTTTGTTTCGGAGTATTTTCCGAATTGGTAATGGGAAAACAGTGGATTCAGTGTATTTCTTGCAAAAAATGGGTCCATTTGAGATGCACAAACGGCCGTAATATCGATTATTACGAATGCATAAACTGTCCGCCTGACAGCGACTGATTATTTTGTAAACGCATACATATTTCGTTTTCTTTAGTATGTACGCTGTCAATTATTTCCCAGAGTTATTTTTTATCTTTTTGTAGAATGTACGTAGATTTTTGAATAAAAGTTCTTACTTGAAATAATGAAAAATGAACATGGTCCAATTTAAGATATCTCTGGTCCAACTTAGGATACCAGTTACCTCGATCTCGATAGTACTATTTTGAAAATATTTCTTTACATCCTGCCGCATAACATTTTAGCCCATTTTATTATATTTATGTATCAAATATATTCTTGAAATTGTTCTCCAATTTTCCTGCTCAAAAATATGGTCAAGTTTCCGATTTATGGAGGTATTTTCTTACGTGGTCCAATATAGGGCACTTTGCCCTACCTATTGTTGCAGCAATTCATGATGACTTTCAATAAGGCAAAATGACAATTACATATCTTTATTTAATGTCCATTCAACTATTTTCGTGTTCATAATCTGTCTAACGTATATTGTCTAAATAGTACCAAAACCTATCGGTAGTTCTAGTGTTAAATGACTCGATACTACCACAGTAACGTCTGCATACGCAGCTATCAGTGTGTCGTACTGTAAGTTTTTTATTAATTTACTTCCTTTGTTTTCCACATCTTCTCCATTCATCTGGATCCTTCGCCTGTGTCCTTGGTAACGTTCGAAACTGTTGCTTTATCATTTTTCCTCTCTACGCTATCACTGTACTATTGTAGTAGTGTTCCAGTGTTTCGAATTTAATTTTACATATTCTGCATACACTTTCTTCCCTATAGTTCTTCCACTATCAATTGACTCTTTCCTCACTTCCGTATGCTAACTTCACCACTATTACTTGATCTCATGCTTTTTAACTTTTTTGCAAATACATATCTTTGTCTTATGCTTCCTCTTGTCATGTAGTACGTACCACCTTTTGTTGTATTTCCCGTTTCATATTCTTTCGTAATATTCTTGTACTTGCTCATTCCTATCCATTTGTGCCTGTTGTATTCCCTACAGATCCCAGTTCTTGTACATTTTGCATATATTTCACCCTTTTTGCGTATAATATTGAATGCTTTATATTTTCCGTTTGGATTTAACTCTACTTGTATTTCGTCTATCACTATCCAGCATTGTTCTATTATTCTGTTACACTCTCGTGTTACACATTGTACAGTCATTTTACCTACCATGTAAAATTACCTGCTACTCTTCATTAACACGAAAGAAGATATACGCAAGTTAAATTGGCAATTGACACAAGTATTCTTGGGACTTACTATTTCTATAACAAACTTGTTTTTCGTAATTTTTGACTGAAGCCACATGTGAATTGTCGGGCTCATATTATTGGGTTGGCAACTAAGTGATTGCGGATTTTGTCGACAGATGGACATGACACTTTATTTTGTTTCGTTAACGTGTTCAAAGCACCTAACAATATTTTTTTCTTATTGTTTAAACCTTTCATTTAGTAAAAAATTATCTCGATTGTTTCTATCCCAATTTAAAAATGGAAGAACCAGACGTGCACTATAGATATATTTTATTGTATTATTTCCGAAAAGGCAAGAACGCAATCGCAAGCACACAAGAAGTTATGTGCCGTATATGGGAATGAAGCCTTAAAAGAAAGGCAGTGTCAAAATTTCGTTCTGGTGATTTTTCATTAAAAAATGCCCAACGATCTGACCGCCCAGTTGAAGTGGATGAGACCCATATCAAGGCCATTATCGATTCAGATCGTCATAGCACAACACGTGATATTGCAGAGAAGCTTAATGTATCGCATACATGCATTGAACAAAAATTGAAAAGGCTTTAAATTAAATTTTGAGTTTTCATTCATATTTCAAATCCGCAATCACTTAGTTGCCAACCCAATACATTCAAAATTATATTTTATAATTGAAAAAAATAAAACGTAACGTGGTAACGTGTGCCATTCTTTTGTAACGAACTGTGCCCACGTGAGAAATGATTTCCCTATCTCTTACTCCCAAGACATGCTGGGTACACCCACAAATCGTACAGTCCAACGAACCCCGACATATTTCTCTATTTTAAGGAGGAAAAAAGTGGACGGAAAGGAAGATCGCAGGTAGCATCCGACCGCAAAGTAACGGGCGACCGTTGAAGGTGGTGGTTGGAGGACGTTGTCCGTACAGAGACGAGACGGGGGCGCCGCCGATGGAAAGTTGGGATAAGGGTGGCTTGTTGCATAAGCCGATTACAGCATCACGGCAGTCAGTGGTGCCTCGCGTTGTGGCCTGCTCTTCCCGCTGCTGTTGGTGCACAGGTCGCGGATATACCGGGCAGAGACATTAAAATCGCATCAAATATGTAGAGCCGTCCTCTAGCTCCCTCCATGCCAGCGGATGCGGGAGTTACTCGTCGACATCCGTGCAGGCAAAAAGCTCGCCTGTCCCCTGGAAGTCACATCTTCCGTCCTCCTCTTTCTCCGTTTTCCTTTCCTGCCTTTGACGCGTTACCCGAACTGTCACGACAGTGGCGAAAAAGCCCAAAAACGTGGCCAAAAGTAAAAAAAATTGTTGTCCAATTTTTAAAATGTGTAAACTGTTATTCATTTATGAACTATTGCTGCATCATCTTGTATCAAATTTAACGTTAATAATTTCTTCCTCTAAGAGATATGAAGCTTCAAACATACTAGTATTAGAAAGGGGATTTTTTCAACTAAAACTAGAAATTATGTTACGATTCACTGTCGATGTATTAAAATAATCTATGAATGTTGGTATTATCTAATGTGCTCTAGCATCATATTTCCATTGATTTTATTACTTTTAAAAAATTGCTAAGGCTGTGGTACTTAAAAATGCAAGATCTATCTATTTTTTTTGTTTATTTAAGCAAATAGTTGTGAATGCCGTTGAATGCCGCGTTCATTTTCTTTTAAAATGAAGTTTATAGGTCACAGAACAAGTTCCGATTGAAATAAGTTGTGCCAATTTGCGCCCGTGCCAATTATCGTCATTTGTTTGTGTGCACAGTTGCACAGTGCACTGTGGTCTGGAAACCTCGAAAATGTGGCCAAAAGTCAAAACCTCGTCGGAATTTTATGAAATTTAGTAATTAAAGATTTTTGAGGACGCTGATAACGAATCCGACGTAAAGAATTCAAAATTCAAAATGGCGGACAAAGAACAACACAAAAACGTATATGTATGTATAATTTTAAATGTACATGTATATGCATATATATGTATAAAATATATATATTTCCCACTAGTCATTTGTTATAATGCTTGGTATATTGGTAAAGAATTAAAATACAGTAAGAATGGCTACAAAACTAATTAAAAAGCGAAAATAGTAAAAGGAAGTCGTGAACTCTCTTGTATATGTATACATACATACATATATCCTTTTACTATTTTCGCTTTCTAATTAGTTTTTTAGCCATTCTTACTGTATTCTAATTCTTCACCAATATACCAAGCATTGTAACAAATGACTAGTGTATTTTGTATTTTATTTTTTGTATTTTATTATTTATTTATTATTATTAATATTTAACACTAAAATTGTACATTATTCACCTTCTGAAGTCATTTTGTTATAATATATACCAATAATACACCGTATAAATGCAAATTTTAGTTCTGACCACGTTTTCGGCCTTTTTCGCCACTGTGTGTCGTGTGCCCTGCTGTATTTATACACCGGTCCGTTGGAAACGGCTGGGAAACGTTGGCTCCCGATGATATGACGCGGTTATTGATTCGGATCTATGTCTTTTTTTCTATGTTATTCATAGGTTAACCGATTGCAGTCGACGGTAACATTTGGGGGGATATGAAGCAGATAGGAGAAAGTAATTCAGATGTCCCTTATAAGGGGGCACGCAAAAGACGGCAGGTACATTAACGTCCATAGGTATTTTTCCATTACTTCCTCCATCAATTTTGATAACTTTTGGTCCACTTTAGTATTTTTTTCCTTTTTTTCTTACTTCGTTTCCTTGGAAGTGGTTTCGCTAGGGCAATGCATCGGCGAAGATCTGCGTCGCGAAACAGTCCTGTTGCGCAGCACGAAAAGGTATTAACAATAATATGAACACCATGCAATGTATATCTTGTTGCATGTTGGCAACACTGCTTCCGTGTAAATAATGCGACGCGTATGTATTGCACAGTTCACGTGCCAAGTGCTGCAGGTTATATTTTAGTGTATAAATAAATAAAAAACACCAACGCCTTATTAATAAATAAATATTGTGTATATGTCAGGTGTTCATATTACTTTGCCCATCCCCTGTAGGTCTAACGCGAGCAAAGATTCGCACTGGGACGATCTACTCTTTGTTCAGTCGCTAGAACCGAACATGTATGGACGGCCTTCGTTACCGGGCAAGCTGTTTTATGACACGGTTTTCGTTAGTCGGGCTAGGCGTCGACCAGGTGAGGAGAGGCTTTCGAACTTGGCATGAAGCCGCCCCCGAAAGGTAAATTTACAAATATTGAGGCTTTTCCGCTCCTGCAGTCGCGGGGACAGTTAGAATACTTCAGGATCCAGAACACGTCAGAACAGTCAACTGTTAACCGGTCAACTGTTGAGTTTAGTTTTAAAAATCCCTCGCGGTATGCGGACTTGAAATCACGTCGACCGCAGGGCAAATGCTCCTATTATAAATTGTACGAAAAAAGTAAAGGAAAACGAGGAAGGATAACATTTTTATTCGATACAAAATTAACGATACATTGTTGAAAAGGTTATTAGTATTAAAAGCTTAAAAATTGTCAAAAGATAATCAAATTTATACAGAAGAAAAATGAAAGAAGACACATAATTTTAAGAAATTCAGTTGATTTCTGTGCGATACCAGATGCATCGGAGAAAATAATGAATTAGTGTACATCACGTGATGTCCCCGAAACTTGATACTACGAAACCTTTGTCGAAATCATTTTTCTGTGCAACGTATAATTTAGAAGTTATTCGACGTGTGCAAGTTACGTGGTCCATCCTGTATATACAATTTTGTTACTACAGCATGACAATTATTCTAGTGAAACGCTATTTTTTTTTTTGGTGTAAGAAATAAAAAAGTTGTAGGTACCTATTGTCGCTTAGGCCCTAGATCAGTGGTGACAAACTGGAGGCCCGCGGGCCAGTTGGACCCTTATCCCCACTCTTTTCTGTAACATGGGCGAAGGGGAATTGTCCCCACTACGTCTACGTCTACGGCACGAAATAGGAGAGGGCAGCGTACCTCTGCTGAGGAGAAGCGTAAATTTTAAGTAATGGAAGAAAATAGGTAGCAGTGAGAGTAGGATGAAGTAGAAGCGTTGTAGGGGAAGGTAAGAATAGGGGAGCTATAGTGGGGGACTCGCCCGACTGGTAGTGGGGGAACTTTGGTTTTCGGCGGGGAAGAAGTTAGTCACCACTGATGTAGACGTAGTGGGGCCAATTCCCCGTCGCCCAAGTTACAGTAAAGAGTGCGGATAAGGGCCCAACTGGCCCCGGGGCCGCCAGTTCGCCACTCCTGGCTTAGGGTACCAATCTTACCCCACCCTCCTCTATAGTTCAGTAACGTGGATGGATAAACACAATTGTTTAATTGCCTGCGAGTGGTTTTGTGATCGTTCGGAAAATATGAAATTTTCACGTACAAGGTGAAGCTAGGCTCAAAGAAGCACCTCGGTGTTCACCGATCACTGCTGGACAGTGCTGGACACTCGTGTCCTTCGTCCCAAATAATCCAAGGAATCACCTTTTAAGCATACCCATCATCTTTCACTTCTAAGGATATAAGATTGCACGAGGTATAAAATGTTGAACTGGCTGCAATGAGTGCCAGTGAGAAGCCCCGCGCGATAGAAACAAAAAGCGACTGTATATCATATATGAATTCAAATACATAAGAAACATTTTAGAAACCAGTGTTACTTAAAAGCGAAAGAATTTCCAAAAAGAATGTCCTGTGTAAACCATTTCCCTAGCATTTCTACCTAAATGAAATTCCAATGAATGAAGATGTAGGTAGGAGATAGCCGTATAACTATGTAAATACACGTGTGTTCGACGAATCCTCAAATTCGATTTCTTCGAAAAGGCTATAGCCGGATAAGGGGGTAAAAAGTGCCCCCGAACCAAATTCGGCTTGCAAGGTATCAGTCGATAGCTTATCAAGAAAAACCAATTTATACCAAGATTCAACCCTGTAACTCGATTGGGAGGGTACGTACGGCGACAAAACAAAACAAAAATAGTGGTTTTGCTCAATATCTCCTTTAGCGTACCTCATTGTAGCGTACACAAAATTTTGAAAAAAATCTGAGACATTTCAGTTAAGGGGGCATATATTATAGAGGTTTTTCAGAGTTTTAAATTAGAAACCCGAGCAGCAAAAAATAAAAATCCTGAAAAAATGCTGAAAAATGCCGATTTTGTATTGAAGGAATCGCGGAACCACCATTATATTTTTTTTGCAAGCGCATATTCCTTGATACTATTACTCTCAATTTTTTCAGATTTTTTAATCAGTTGCGCCGCATTAAAAAAAATTAAAAACCGCTTTTGTCGTCGTTTTCGTCATATGTCGTCTTGACTATGAGCGGATCCACCGTATGGTGAAGCAGTGCGAACTGACCAGTAGTGGTGGAGAAATACCGATAGTCAGCACTAGCGATAGTTTCCGATAGTTGGACCATCGACCATCGATAGTTATCGACAGCTGTCGGTAGTGATGGAATGCGATATATACATACACACATGTTGTATAAATAAATAACAAGGATATAAAACTGTTTAAATTGCAGGTTCTTTCGTACGCACGATCACACAAAAGTATTATTCTATAACCGACTTTGAATCCATTAAAGATGCCTCGGCTCCCGGTACCCACGAATGGCACGTAAAATCGCGCAACATGTATCATCCGATTTCACTTGACGCGATATTAACAAGCTCCGCCTTCGCCCCTCGCAAATGAATTGTTTTACAATGCATCGGTCATAGTAATACGTAACGAAAGCGATCAGGAAACGGTGGATTCACTCTATCAGTGGGTACACCTAAATAGATAACCGACAGCAATGACATCGTTCCCCAGCTGAGTCGCGCGACAGTGTTTGCACCTATCCGCAACATTCATTGCTTACGCGTTCGACGGGGCGGTAAGCGCGTATACGAGCTCGCGCCGGAATTCCAGCGGAGTGGTGGTAACGCTCCTCGTTGGTGGGGGTTGTGGGCTGGAGATCCATCCGCCAATAGGGAACGAGCCGAGACCGCGTACACGGGCGTAGCGTTTTAACGTACTAGACACCGTTCCGGCGTCGCTCTGTCAAACGGCGTTCAGCCGCCCGACAAAGAAGGTGGTGTATAGTCGTACGATCGACGAGTCTTTAAAGAGGCTTGGAGAAATTTCTGTTTTGTGAACAAGTGACAGAATACCCGTTTCAAAATTGAACAATAATTCCCGTATCGCAAGGGGCGACGTTGTCAGTGCACGTTCGACGATACCGTGGTTTTACTACAGGCGAAAGCATGAAAGCTTTCAGCACCTCCACCGTATGCTTCGGTTAAAGGAAATCGAAGCGAAGGAGACTTTCGCCGCAAACGAGCATCAACATGCTGCACAGTTCACTACCGCGGGCGTTCCTGGCGCCCGGGTTGAATTATCTGGGCTATTACGGTAGCGAGATCCATCAGCATCCGTACGGTACGCCTACCACTTGGCACATCCCATTGGAGAATCCCACAAGTTATTCAAGGATCTCCGATCACCATGTTCTTCAAAGCTGGGACCTCTCCAGATCCTCCACACCGTGCCCATTGGACTTATCCTTGAAGCCACCGCCCGCGTCAAGTGCGCCGCAAATCGAGCATCCTCTCGGGCTGGACATAGAAAAGGATGACGGTGCAATTAACGACGGGCAGAATGAAGCGGGCAGCACCAAGTATGGAAGGGACAGCGACGAATCCAGTACCATGATGGTCGACGATTTCGACGGTAATCCTCGCAGCTCTTCAGCCCACAGCCATTCCAGTTACGAGCAACTGCTCTCGAGGAAAGAGCTGAAGCAAGCCCAGGAACCACCGGGCAAAGACTGTCCCCTCGACGAAGCCACGCTATTGGCATCGTTCGGCTCGCCGAGCGAGATCGCGTCGAAATATTACACGCACAATCCAAAACTTCTCCTAAGCAGTCCCAGCCACCTGCAATCGGTTCAAAGTTATCACCAGCAACTGCTCTTAACGCCGCAGCATCATCTGCAGGGGATGCAACACGCGCCCATGACGCCGCCGAGTACACCGTCGCCGCCTCAATGCCCCAGAAGGAAACTGAGGGAGGAAGATTGCAGTCCACCCTCGACGACCAGCAACGCCGGCACCTCGACCGGTTCCAGGACAAGCACGGCCGAGAAGCTTCTGCAGAGGCCGAAGAAGAAGCACGCCAGGCGGCTGAAGTTCGACGAGGACACGAGCAGCCCGGTGTCCGGCACCGTGATCTTGGGCCCCGACGAAGCGGTGGTCACCGGCGACATCGATCCGGCGTTTAACATCGTTGAAGTCACCGAGGAGGCACGCGCGGAGCTGGCCAAGATTGAAAACAGGCTCGGGCCGTACCAGTGCAAACTCTGCAGGCAGTTGCACGAGGACGCGTTCCAGTTGGCGCAGCACAGGTGCTCCAGGATAGCCCACGTTGAATACCGATGTCCCGAGTGCGACAAGAGGTTCTCGTGCCCAGCGAATTTGGCGTCCCATCGTCGCTGGCACAAACCGAGATTGAACAGCGGCGAGAGTTCAACCACCGCGGCTGGCATCGAGATACCATGCACCAGATGCGACGCCAAGTTTACCAGGCAGGCGGCCCTGAGGAAACACTTGGCCACGCAGCACCCGGAGGCTAATAACAATAGCAACGTGGCGCTGGACGCGCAGGCAGCTGCTGTTGGTAAGACTGATATCGCCCAGGCGGTCCCCGAGGGTTCGTTGAACACCGAGATACCCTGACACCAATTTCCAACGAGACCACTGCCGAGACGACCTGGCCTCTATTGGAGGTTCGGTCTTGACTTGTAAAGACCGGGTCTTATAGTGGGTGGCATTGATTGGCATGTTCCGTGATTATGAAAAGAGTATATGTACCTATTAGGTGAGTAAAAACGTTCTGTCGCCTTTAATCCTTTCGCTACGGTACCGGGCAAAAGACAAATTATCCTTTACGCGCAAAACGGTGAAACTTTGATTGATACGGAGGGGTGTGCGGAGAAACACCCTGGAAGCCTACTCTCTTTAGTTAACTGCTACAATTTCTATACACGATTGCAATAGTGATAGATTGTTACAGAGTATATTTGTATTAGGCTACGTTTACGGTGGATGCGTGTTCGTACGAACGGCTTTCTCACGAATACGTCTGAACTGTTTCAATGCGTTAGTCCAAACAGTTCAAACAGTTCAGACGTATTCGTGAGAACGCCGTTCGTACGAACACGCATCCACCGTAAACGTAGCCTAATACAAATATACTCTGTTTGGACTAACGCATTGAAACAGTTCAGACGTATTCGTCAGAGCGCCGTTCGTACGAATACGCATCCACCGTAAACGTTGCCCCATGCTTTTCACCAACCTAAATGTAGTACCTACTAAATGCAGGCACGCCCTCTGCGGCGAAAGGATTAAGGAATAAAAAGGATACCAACTGCACTTAGTATTTTTCTTTTTAACGTCTATGTATCTATGCGTTATCCATTTGCTCGTTTATCGTTAATGTAGGAAATTTGTAGCTGTTAGACAGCACGAAGGGACATTTCCGTGCGGTGTAAGTCGTTTAGAAAAATGAATCCATTACTAAGTAAATGCAAAAGCCGACAGAACTGTTGCACTTGTCCGATAGTTTTCAAAATATCTTTGCCAAGTTGGAAATTTACGGGGGATGCAATTAGTTTCATTTTCATTTTGTTCGTGGAATTTATCGGATGCTATTCCTCAACAATTATAGTTTTCTGTTTTATACATTTTTTGCTAATTGTTGTGGATAATTGTGGGCCGCCCACGGAACACGGAACGCGTTACGCTGATAATAATCTTTGCATTCCTTTTTCTTTCCCGTTTTTCTTTTATACAACTCAATTTTTTCTTCTTTTTAGTTACGTCGTAATAAGTGCAATTTATGTTTTACTTATAATTAGGTTCGCGAACTGTACTAATAGTGCAATCCTCGTACGGCGAATTTTTCAACGTCTCAGACGCGAATGATACGAAGAAAGGATTGGAAAAGTATGGATATCTAAGCTTCATAAATTTTTTTAAAGCATTAGGTAATACTGAGAAAAAGTTTTAGAGTTATTTACAAGAATCAGTGGTTAAAAAATTCGTCATTCTAGGGAGATAATATTTTTTCCAGAAACAATTGATCCTTTATACAGTTTATACCAACACGTTACACATTCAATTATTTCTTCAAATATTTGTTCATACATCGTAAATCGATTTCGCTATCGTAAATTGATTCCCGGTGCGAAACGTTCCAAATATCTCTGCGTATTCAATACGCTAATTAACTTGCAAGAAACATAGGTACACGAACAAAAGAGTATCATATTTTATTTATTCATTAACTGACGAGCTTCGAACGGACGAAAATTATTGGAAAAATGATCGTGGAAGAAAAGTCGCATGTTTCGTTGTTCAATGGCAATTCACGATTCAGAATACTATCTTGAAGAAGCAATATTTGCTTTTGCTCGTCAGAATTACTGCGAGCCACAAACAACGGAAACAGCGGAAACAGCACGAAACGATTGTAAATATCAGATACGGCCGTTATGACGATTACGTTTCGGTTCTCATAAATTCGGGACAATAATCGCCGCTGCAACGGAACAGTTAGCGCATATCTTGTACGACACGAGAAGGGCGAATTGGACTGTAAATCTGCATAGGATTAGAAGCAGCGAAGCAACAGCCTTAACACGATGTTGCGTGCGATGTAAATCTGTAGATAGCGAGGAGAAGCCGGTTATAAACGGTGGCCGTGCGTGCGTGTGTGTGTGTACACCGCGCGCGCATGGTTCGTCACTTATCTGTGTTGTAACATTTATCAAAACTGGCGATCCGTCATCATTCATCTCATAATTTAAGTGAACGTGTTTACATACGTTATTCGAATAAGTATCCATTAGGTTATAAATTAGCTTAGGGATTAAGTCATCGGTCCGCATGGATCGTGATCATACAGCTGAACATCAAAGATAGTTATGGAAAATCAATCGTGCGTATCCAGCCAACTGGTTACATTTACAACACGGTTTAATATAAGTAGAACTTACGCAGTTTTTAATCGTCGAAATTAATTGAAACGATCGTTTCACGGATGACTTTGAATCATGGGATCACTGTAATATATCGTGTAAGTACGTTACAATCAAAGAACTAGTCATTCTGAATACTGAATACAGCGTAAGATTATGCGAATGGAAAATAATACTTTTGTTCTTTATCTCGGTGCAGACAACTGGGTACTCCGGGTACCCTTTTCTATATTTCTTTCCATAATTTTATATGGTCTTGGCAAAAGATAGGAGAACGGTCCCAGACCACCCCTCTTTGGACACTTTTACGTTGACTCATGTTTTCTGAAAAACAATTTCTGCAACATAACTTAAATCACTAGAAGCAACAAATTTATCGAGCTTTCTGATTGTCTACGCAAGGGTTCAACGATTGAAAGGGTAGATCAACTCGTTAACTGGGAAAATCGAGATAATTCGTTATCCGGCTTGCTAATATTTTGCACCGATGAATAATAATTCATTTATCCAGAAATGTTTCACACTCGCACATAAATTCCCAAAGAATAAAACGGAGTATCAGATGTTGGGAAAAGTTCTGGCGACCTTTTCGAATCAGTCGCCTCAAAATTCTATATTTGTCTGTCGTTGCCCTAAACAATTATCGTATGTCCACTGATTCGTTCATTTATAATCCTACAAGTGGCATCAAGTTAACTTAGAAACGTGTCACGAAGCATTTTAAGTATAACGTGCTCCAGAGTGAGTACAATTCGCTGTTTTGCTTTGTGCATTTAAAATTGGCTGGAAGGTTGCAGAATCCGCAACAAACATTCGTAAAACATATGCAATGGGGGCAATTAATAATTAGTAGTCGGTATTTTGGTTGAATACATTTCGAGACGGAGATGAGTCGAGATGAGAAGAAAGAATGCTACTGGTGTTTAAACGACCGCTATCTCTGAAACACTGAGAACAGATAGAATCAGAATCAAATGAGAACTGTAGAAAACGTGCACGGAATTAGAGTTACAATTACCTAATTAGCAGAGGAATCGGTCGCATGTAGCGATGGGAATGATTGATTTTTTCTCGTGGTTTTCAATGATTAAATAATTCAGAAGATTCGAATCGTCTTCAAAGGTGAAGAACTCGGTCTCAATATTTGATAATCGGTGGGGAGACCGGGGCTGGTTGTCACATGGGTTGGTTGTCACAAAGTTCATATCTCCTTTTGTATAAACTGTATCAGGTGAAACGTTCGTCAGTACATGTGTCTTGATCACGCGGGTCAGGGCACATGCATATTTGTCCATTTCTTGGTCAGGTTGCTTTCTGACAATCGAAATATTGTTGAACGCTACACTATTTTTTTCCCCAGTTGATTAGCTTTTTCGTGCTGAGCGAGAATTTTTTACATTATTTTAAATTTTGATTTTATATTATTAATAGTGGACTGTTAATTTATATTTTTATATATGGCAGGATTGAAAAATTCATTTGATATCACTCTACATACAAAAAACGTGGCCCGCTTTCAAATGGGGTTGGTTGTCACAGCATACGTGGGGCTAGTTGTCTCGTCTGGCAACCGACTACCATTCGTAGAAACCATTTAGTAGATAGTTAAATTGTATTTCACGAAATAATTCTACCCCATAGAATGGTGAGGAACTTTGAAAAGAGTACTAATCGTGGGAAAATTCCTCCTGATGTTATGATGACGTATACGTTGTATATGTGTAACAAACTGCCAATCTGATTTTTCAGCAGTATTGTTTTGATGATGAGTAATGTTCTTTCAATAAATGTATTTATATTTTTCATAGCTATTCCATGCGACAACCAAGTCAACTGTTTGTGACAACCAACCCATAAGTGGGGTTAGTTGTCACAATATTTCTAAATCTTTCAAAACAGTAAAAAGTCATTTTTCTCAAAGAAATTGGTCAATCTACAAAGTTTAAAACATGCATGAAATACAAGGGTTTCGAATGGTGTAATCGAAATTTCATTAGACGGTACTGTGTTTTTCGAAATTTAAAAAGTTCAATTTTTGTGACAACCAGCCCCGGTCTCCCCTACTTGCCAAAAAATCGTGTTTATCATTATTGTCGTATCACGTATACTATCGTCAAACGAAATTGACGGACAGCCAAGCTGTGTACCTGTACTACAGAAGCAAATGCAAATATTGCAATTACAAACACGAAATACAATGCTCCACTGTTATCTATAGAATTGTAACGAAACTATGCACATCTAATTTAATTTCAATTAATGATAGAAAGCATCAGAAAGTATATAGACTTACAAAGCATCGTTTCTTTCGAATAGGTGTCGTCTAGGAATCGATGCGTTTTGATACTCGTGTATTCGCATGTATATACTTTCAATACAAACGTGCTTTGCTATTAGGAATCGATACTAATTCAGAAAGATCATGCCCATAGCTACTCGTGTAGTAGTTCGTCATTTTATTCTGTTTTATTAAAACATGTAAGAACTCTTTGTGGGGGCCGATAATTCAGTTTCATCAGTCTTGAACTTTTTCTCTTGAAAGGAGTATCTGATTAACAGAGAACACGAATAACAGTACAGTTTAATCGGCATTATGTTTTACTTTGGAGCAAATCAGTCTAGAGGAAATGATCGCTGAAGTAGTGTAAAGTGTAAAGTGTTCGCGGTGGCATAGCGAGTAATTGCTTCTAGTTTCTAGTCAGAAAGTATATAGTCTATCGAATATTGCCAAATCGTAGCAATTGTATCTAGTCAGAAAACGGAAAAGTATTTATTGGTATGAAACGTGCTCTTCTTGTATGTATTATTTAGATAGGAATACATAAGAACTTCTTTACTGATCGAAACATGTACGTACATGTTTCGAATTGTTTCCAACCCCCATAGTGCATAGGATTTTAAATCAATATATTCGAAATTTTGGTTCTTTCAAACCGTTCGAATGCCTGTATTGAATTTGCCGACACAGGACAAAATATCGAATAGTGTTAATATAAGGTTACATTGCTGATATTGTTTGTGTTATTTGTGCTTATAATCATCGCGCTTAAAGGTGTTAAGGTGGCTGAAGATGATAACGAACGGCATTATATTTCTTTCAGACAATTAATAGTGACAAATATTTGGGACATCAGTAAAAATTATTTATAATTATGTACTAATATATAAATATAAAGTCCTAAAAAATAGTGATGCCCTAATTCAAGAGCAAATTAACAAAGAAGCAAATTATCTAATTTCATATAAAACGATTTCAAGTCATCTTGGCCGCCTTTTTTTTTTGTTCCATTTATTTTTCTGTTTCGCATTATCCATTATTCTACTCGTTTAGAATAAAAGAGTATAATCTAGTCGTAGAATAGAGGGGAGGCGCAGGTGTCTCTTTAACGATAAGTAGATGATACAAAATTTGATAAGAACAATCATGGAAACGGAACGCGTGGATATCGCATACTTATATAAATACATAGTCGCCTATTATAAAAATAGCCGTCTATCGCACCGAAATTTACCGTTCCAATTACACGTAAATATCATAAATTAATGATACAGTTTACCATACCTTGAAGTATTCAAGGCAACGGGGCTGTTTAATCATCAAACCAAAAAAACAAATAAAAAAAAACAAAAAAATGGGACAGTGTCAAAACGATAGACGTATCTAGATATAACGCAAGTGAATGTTAATTAAACAAGTATCTCTGGAAGGTATACGAAAGGAATTTTAACCACGTATTATGTACATGTACAGGGTGTTTCGTTTATCCTTTATTCCTTAAAATCTTTGTTACTATTGTCGGTAAAAATTGTTTGATTTGCAATGGGAAATATTGCGATTCTTAATTTGCTTTTCGATTTCTTCTGTATATTTCTTGCGCATCGACGTCTGCTTTCTGTAACGCGAAATTATAGTGCACATCGAGATGAATTCAATGATCTAAAATACCATGACCTTCATATTACCTTAGCCGAGAATATATTACGCTAGTTTAAAGGTGTTTAAAAAAAGTTCAATATATTTTGTTTTCTGTACAAAATGTTTCTTCTGCATGAAATGTTTAATATCATTACCAGTAACGAAGATAACATGGAATCCAGGGTAAACGAAACATCATGTATATAGTATGTATTTATGAAAAACTTGTCAGTGACAAGCGGCGAGTATGTAATTGTTTGTATAGTAATATCTTCTAAGTAATCGTCATTAGATTTCTGTAAAGCGACAGTTTAGGGGCGATTGTACATATGTATGCGTTAGATTGCTACAAAGAATTTGTCGATCTATATTGTGTGATATTTCGCTAAGTGAATTAATTGTTCATATTAGCGTTCGGAATGATGGGAGGATTATTCGTGTAAAGGTACATATCCATTTTATTCGCAATTAGTTAGATATTTATTGTCCAACGTTGTAGGCGGTTATAAAAGTTGTAATTAATAATGAAAAACATCATTACTATATTTAAACACGGACGATTATTTCTACGTGTAAAATCGAAATTATTTTTGTATCATTGGATAGAGTGTGCTTAATTGTTTCGGACGAAGCGATATTAAGTCAAGTACGTGCCTATTATATTTTAAAAATTTAAGTCCCAGAAATGGAAAGCTTGAGTGCGTGGAAAATTATAAACGGTGTTGTATGCACGATAGCAGAACAGATTACCCGTTCGGCGCAGAGAATTAAAAGGGTTCTAGTTTATAAATCGAAACAAACTTATCAAACAAACCTTCATTTTTCATCGCGCTCAATTTATACACCGATGAAGGATCGTGATTAATTAATGTTAAAGACGTTATGTCAACATTAAATTGGAAGCTTCTTAATTTTAATATAGATATACTTGTACAACTGACAAAATGTTTGTAATAATCTGGTTTGCGATACGTGCGCCTCTATTTATAAATATGTATAATAACATTGCGTTCATGTGAGCTTGCATCATCGTGTATTTACGAACCTGTAAGTAGTGATGGGTGTTAATTAAATTAATTCCGTACGATGTTCAAGCTGTTCGACAATCAAATAATATTTCTCCGAAATTTTGTTAAGTGGAATTGGTATTGTAGCAGCAATGACTGAAAGAATTTAGTATCATGGTGAAAATCTATATTTATGATAAGGTGCAAGCTATTTGTAGGAATTGTGATCCGGTCTTATTTGCATTTATCTATTTATTTATTTATTTAGTATCTATTTAGTATTTACAATGATGAAAAGACGTCAGTTTTAAGTCGAAACCAATGTGTAAATAATGCAACCTTATTCACATTTAATATAATCATGTTTTGCTAGTGGCAACCGATACTAATTTTGAAGTATTGCACCCATCGCTACTTCCAAGTAGTATGGCCGGTTACATGTAACGTAGGTTAATCTCGAACTGTACTTTCAGTTCATATCTGTATATAAAAGTTTCATTTCTCGTAAATATACATACCTTGAAATCGATCCTGTGGCTGTTATTCTTTTGCCTGTACATATTAATTATTCGTCACATGTTATATTTTATTAATGTATGTAATTGTTACAAATATTATTACGTAGTATATATATAATAATTATTGTAACTCTTATTTTACTCGTAAACATTTCGTACCGAAGCAATATCTTCTCATTCAAATTATTATTCAATTATTTTTCTTAATGTACATCGATTGATTCGAACTGTCTAACGTGTAAGTGAAAAAGCTAAAGGCTTATAAACTGCAGCACACTTAATATGATTAACAACAAAGAGCTGTACAACAGTGCCAGAAATTATTAAAATTTAATTATTACATTATAAGATAGAAATAGTTCCTCAAGGAATCAAAGTGCGACAGGAGGGATGGGATTACCTACTTGTGCAAATGAAAATAAAAAGAATGCAGAATAAAATTTCGGTTGGGAATAGTTCCGAAGATACCAAATATAACAAATACGACAAATTTTATCACGATATCTACTGTAAGTTGCAATTAAAAGTTATCTGCAAGGGTCAGTATACATAGGCACATGCAGGGTGTAACCTTGAATGATTAAACGCCACCTTTCAGGCATTTCCGGTCGTAATCCATCAAAGGAATGTTCTATGATCAGCAATGCTGACAGTATTTTCAAATATATGTATAATAAATGCATGCAGATCGTAGACTAATCGTGCGTGCACAGTATTAATAAACTGATGGATGGGTATTGTCGCAGATTAGAGATTTCTAATTCTTGAGCATTAATATAGTATCAATATTAGGAATATTGAAGGACCGCCAGTAGTTCAGATCGTGTATTAGCTGCAGTTCGATTCGAGTACCAAATCAATGGACTGCAGTGGTTCGCAGACCCCCAGACCGGTAGGTTTCGACCTTTATGACAGGTTGTGCAGCGTTTCCTGGAGGACTCGCCATGTTACTATGCTTAGCTGATGATTTTTGACAAATACTTATTTCAAACCTTTACTATTTTTGTTCATTGCCGACACTCAACCGCGAATTTCGAAGATCCCAGAATAAAGAAAATCCATCATACCGGATAAGATACTTAAAATTAAATATTAAATACATATGTATACGTATATATTAAGATAATTAAATATTATTAAGTTTTTAATATGTTTTCTATTATCTCACCTTGCAGGAGGGATTGTAGGTTATTTGAATATTATCTAAGGGGGTACTCTGTTGTATTCTGTACAACCACTTAAACTGTAACATAGGTGCTTGTTTTTCATTTCATATTTTCCTTCCCTTTTCTTTTATTCTGCGACAAGTACGCGTTAATAATATTGATCACGTTAGTAACGTGATTTTTGCCACGATTAGATATTTAATATAATGTAATTAATTGCATGTCCTATTTGACAATTCAAGACTTTGAGGAAAAGCTTTGCCATAAATGGCACAATATTTTGCCCCGTCTGGTTAGTTTCCGAGCAATGTTTAAACTGAAGTTTTTCTGTCACTGGTAAAGTGTGAAACAATTCGCAGAAACTGAAAGAGTAATAGGGGTGGATAGTAAGCATTCGATACACCAAAATTGTTGGACAAAAAATCGCACGAAATATCGAGCAGCCTAATAATAATAAGTTCGTAGAATATTCAGAAAAATTTCTCAAATGTTTATTATTATAAAATAATGGTAAAGTAATGATAAAGTAAAAAAATAAATTTTATTTAAACTTAAACTGATTACTTAAACATCATCGCTACAATTTTCTTTTATTCTGCGACAAGTACCCGTTAATAATATTGATCAAGAAAAAACCCAGCAATAATAATAATAATAATAATATGTACACGCCAACAACCATTATGGAAAATGACGTATACAAGCTATACTGGGACACAACCATACATACCGACAAAACCGTCAAATTCAACCGACCGGACATAACATTCATAACACAAGAAGCAAATAAAATAACATACCTAATTGACATCTCAATACCCAATGACAGAAACATACAGAACAAGTGCAACGACGAGATAGAAAAATACACACCACTAGCACAAGAGGTACATAGAATCTGGAAACAACAAAAGGTATACATAATAGGTACCACTCGTGATATCAGCCACAGGGATTACACCAAACACATATAAGAAACACCTAACCCAACTTCAATTACCACCCAACATGCACACAGAGATACAGAAAGACGTTATACTAAGGACATGCAACATAGTTCGAGCATTCCTAAACCAATTGGAAGAGCGATTTGGGACTTGAGGAGGATCCGTCTCATCCGCGTGATAACCCAGAAAACGGAGAAGAATGTATAGTAGTGTAATAATAATAATAATATATTTTCGTTAATCAACGGGCTAGAGAACCCTTTAGTATACAGGGGATTGTGTGACACAGGGAGTAATAGTATTATATACAGTACAAAGTAAAAATAGAAATACCGAAAAGAATAACAATTTAAATAAAATAAAATAAAGTTGGATATAATAAAATAAAATGGGATAGAGTAAGAAGACAGTTCTTAACTCTTAAAAACGGAAAAATTAATAACTATTTACAATTTACCGCGATTAAAACGGATTGCTTAAACGCTATAAAGGAGGTCCCAAAAAAATTGAGACAATTGCAAAATAATAATAATAATAATCCCATCCTTGCAACAACAATTGAATCTCCCCGGCTCTTGTTCATCCTGTCGAAATATCGTGTTCCGGAATTAACAGATGTGATCGGGCAAGCTGATTGATTTTCATTGATCCAAGGGAAACTGTGCAAAGATCAGTAAAGCCTCGCGGTAGAGGCAGATATAGATATAGAGTTATCTAAGTCAGTATTGTCCGGGGATGATGTCCTTCCACGTTACTTGGCCGCGTGTGTTGGCATAATGCCCTGTCGTAGAATCCATAGAGGACGGATTGCTGGCTGTGTAATCTGCACGGTGCCTTTGTGCCCGCCGAATAAAGAGATCTGTCGCGCCCTCGCCGTTCAACAGGGACCATTAAATCCATGAAGCTGATTTTTCGAAATTCCCGCTTCCCGGGATGACGGTGAGCTCTTTAAATCTACCGATCGTACGTGAATTCCCTCGTTCCTTTGTACGAGTAATAAGGCTTACGCGTCGTGGGCTCGCGAACGGTTGTCATTAATAATTTCGAACTCGAGAGTTCCTTGTTTTTTTTCCTCCCTTTGCTGTCGAATGTGTGGGATATTTCACGGATACTGCACGGCAAATGCCGGGAATGTGATACGAATGTAAGTAACGTATTATACATGTTTACATATGATCACAGAAATGTCTATTGTTATAGGCTTTTCTGCTACGTAAATATAAATAAATGAGCACGAATAAAAATAGTATACAATGTAATGTAGTTTAGAAATTGCAATATATAAACTATACATATTCAATTCTTGGAACAAAACATTCCCAGTTCAGATGTATGTAAATACTTCCATTGATGATATTCTTATTCGAGTTCAGAGAAGATGTCCCTTTCATTATGGAACGTATTAAAAGAATTGAGGATAACACTGCACAGTTTTGGATATGCTTCACATTAAGTGTAATAGGATCAACAAAGTCAATTATCTGAGAAACGGTAAGCTTTCTGACAAATGTACCGTAGGGCTTTCTACACAGATTTTGCTATTCTATCGAAACCAAACGTGAAAAGTAGAACATTCCATTTAAGGAAGCAAAAGTGACCTATTCCGATATTATGTCTCCTTTAAATTCCATAATTTTTATTACAAACAGTTTCGCGTATTGTTTGAAATAACGATGATATTCAAGGTGGGCAGAGTTCGTGGCACACCGTGTATATAGGTATTCGTTTGAAAGTTTTGAACATTCGAAGGGAACACCTACCAATGTGTCGCTCTATGCACCTTCTCCTTTACCTGCATTCTTTTACAACTGTCTCATTGCATTTTCTGTAAATATTTGTAGTTTGTACCTTTCTAATTCTTCGGGACTTACAGAATAATGGCTTATAAATAATTTAAGTATCTACAGAACCACTCTGGCCATTTTCTACCAGCCTTCCATTGCTTTTCGTTATTCCTTTGCGACATGTTCGTTTTAATAAAATACATTTTCGTAACATTCCTTACTTTCGCCGTACTCTACCGCATCTATCCCAGCTTACCTATAGGACAAATTCGACCGGGGAATAGGAGATCCCTTCCTCGTGATTCTTCTTTGAAAGACCGAAATTCGATTTTGGTTGCATTTCTATCGCATTAAGGTAACCAAAGGATCACGCCGGCATTCGTAAAGGTCGCGTGTCGAAATTGTAAGATCTACTTACACGTTCGTTCCCACTGTTTTCGTCTTTCTATCGTAAATCAATCGACGGAAGGGGGGGACACGTTCGAAAAGGTTCGATGCAACTCCCAAGTATCCAAGTGCGCCCACTGCAGCAAGTAATTTCGCAATTTCTCTTCGTGACTTTGTCATCTTCGCTTTGCTATTCGTCCGGTAGAAATACAATTTCCCCGGCGCGTCGGATAAGAAAGCGTTCAGAATAGATAGACGAAGAGAGAGAGAGAGAGAGAGAGAGAGAGAAGCTCTCTCGAGTGTAGCAGCATAGTCCTTTATCGACGTGTCTTCGAAGAATTTCCAGAATCGCTTTCTCCCGTGGGAAGCTTCCCCTTGGCGTGTCATACGTATCTATCTCCATCTACGTGTGCGTTTGCGTACGATCGTCTCACAGTTGTGTGACTGTCTTTGAGAAATATTTTCTGGAAAACGCGTTTCCGTTGGCAGCTGTGCGTGGGATATTTCAAAAAAAGAAAGATTTTCAGAAGTTTGTAACTAATTGCCAGTGTGGAGTCAGTGGCCTTTTTGTTAACTATAATTGTATTTATATTCCGTTGTTTAATATTAGGCAAATCAAGTGAGCAGTGTCTCTTCTTAACGCTTATTTTCACTGCGAAATATTACTACATACATTTATTTTTAATTGCGTATTGAATATTGACCACTATTTTATTGCGGAAATCTGTGATAAGGTTGATCCCTAACTTGATATTACCCGAAGACAATTTTCAAGAAATAAAGTGAAATTACTCGTTAGTTATTAGGTTTAGGACTAATGAAGGTCAATACTTTTTTACTCAGAATTCGACATTGTTCCATATTTTGGTAGACAAAACATGCTATTCCATTTAAAAAAACAAAGTTGACCTTCAAATCTCCGAAAGGCTTCTACCTATACAAAAAATAAATACGCTACATAATGTACCCTTTTAAACCATGCAACTTTTGTATACAAAACTTTTTCGTACAACGCATACTTTGGAACTTATGGAGGTGTGCAAGTTGCGTGGACCACCCTGTATATTCTTTTCGCATCTTCAAGACAATAAATTCAACAGAAGATTAGTGTTCTTAACTGTGAAGCATCGAAATATGCGCGGCATTAACGACAGGGCTGCTTTCGTCAAATGTCGTCTTGACCATACGCGGATCATCAGTATTGTTAAGTAGTGCGAACCGACTTGTGGCCGACTAGAGACGTGCCTGACAATAAAGCAAATGTATCACTATTGCCCCATTGACACGTTCTGTGCCAGATCGATTTTCGGTAACTTTCGTTGACTTAAATTGTGCAGCAATTATGACGATAATTTGTTAAAACCAACATGTGTACCCTTTCTGTACTGTTAAACGTCATACCTTTTTCTTGACCATAATGATTTTTCCAATTTAATGAATATTACACCGCATATATGTCGTGCTCATAAAAATGTTGGCCTTGACAGCGTGGGACGCATACGACCCACGTGGCACTGAACGTGTTAAAAAATTATAATCTAACATTAACTATGGGTTTAATAATATTATACAGCCCTACGTGCTACGCAAAATCGACTATTCTCTATGAACACTCATACAAATATGACCTTACATATACATATATGTACACGCATTGCATTCATTCTAAACCACCCTTATCTTCTCTCTCCTTCAATTCCTCATTTGCTTGCGGTCATTTAGAATTTAGGATATACATTACAAACATTCCTCGGCGACCTGTCTTCCGGAACTCTTGAGTGGCCGCGAGATCTTCATTCACATCATAAACTCAAGTATGCACTCGCAAAAACTGCACTCGCCAAAGGCTCTGGCCCAAACATTTCCAGAAACACTTCTAATTTTCAGTCTCATGCAACGTTTGCATTTATGCAGTAACAAAATTAACGAAATTAAGTGTCAAGTAAAGCGGCCGTTTCCAAATTCGCAAATCATCGTTGATACGGTTTTCCGTTTAAAGTATGTTTATTGTACGGATTAGCTATAAATATATACTTCCGACTGTATCTGTAGCTGTATTGCCTTTTTGTCGTTCATACAGTATACATTACCGTAAAGAGCTTTCATTGACATTTATTTTTTTAATTATTTTTTAAGCAACAAATATAGATCTGAATTTAAATGATACATGTAGACAATGTAGAACATTTGTATAAACGCATTGTCTAAACAAAATACGAACGTCTGTTTAAAATGAGGTAAGAAACAACATTACTTACGGTATCATCTAATATTAGGTTGGTGCAAAAATATTTTCGGTTTTCTAGACGAATGAATAAATGTCGAATGACCATTGTCTGATCAACTTTTAGTTCTTTCGCAATCTCTCAAGAGTTTTTTCGAGGATTTGCTTCGATAATAACCTTTAGTTCATTAATATCAATTGCAGTAGGGCGTCCGCGACCCCGTTCATCATCGAGACTTTCATCTCCGTTCCGAGCGTAAGGTGTCGTCCGATCAAGGATCGTAATCGAACGCGTACGCTCTTCGTGATTTAATGGAGGGATTGATTGAGTTCTATGATAGCGATTTGCACTGGCTATATTTGAGTATATGCGCCCTAATCTGAATTCGCTCTTTCTCAATTTTCACTTTCACATAATGATCTAATAAGAAACGGTTAACAAAAAATACAGAATACAAATCGATAGATGGAACTTCACACTTTAAAGTGATGTACTATATCACTATATGAATGTAATGAGATAAAAAGTCACTTCAGAGTAATCGCTGCAGTTTAAACCGATGAAAACCGCAATTATTTTTGCACCATCCTAATATATTCGTGGGATATTTACGTGGGAACGTGATTTTTGCCACGATTAGATATTTAATATTATTTAATTAACTGCATCTCCTATTTGACAATTCAAGATTTTGGGGAAAAGCTTTGCCATAAATGGCACAATATTTTGACCCGCCTGGATAGTTTCCGAGCAATGTGTAAATTAAAGTTTTTCTGTCACTGCTAAAGTGTGAAACAATTCGCAGAAACTGAAGGAGTAATAGAGGTGGATAGTAAGCATCCGATAGACCAAAATTGTTGGACAGAAAACCGCACGAAATATCGAGCAGCCTAATAATAATAAGAACGTAGAATATTCAGAAAAATTTCTGATATGTTATTATAAAAAAAGTATAAAACAATAAATTTTATTTCAACTTAAACTGAGTACTTAAACATCATCGCAAAAGCGAAATAACAAGTTGGAGAGGAAAAGGAATAAACTTGCCAAGAGAAACGTGGAAAAGGTCGAGTCGTGTTTGAAAAGTTGTATTTGTAAAATGGTTGAGCAAACAGAAAAACGTGCTTTTATCATTAGGTAAACAATCGTGGCTATAGCACGGCCGGCACTGCTACAATATCGCCTTGATATCTCGTAAACGGCAAACATCTGCGGGATAATAACTGTAAAAGCTTTGGGAAAGCACATCTCGGAAACCTCTGCCGCTCCTTGGCACATTGGATTTCTAAGAAGAGAAATTTTTCGCCTTCAGAGTTTCATATATGTTCCCTGATTCACGTAGTCGTCCCGCAAATCGGTTTTCGTATAATACTGTAACGTGTACAGAAATTCTGTGCAATCGTTCTAAAAGCGGATCTCCTTTAAAATACCAGCAAATATTTGTTTCAAATAAAGGAAAAACAATGTATGTTTCCTAAAGAACGAAATGAAAGAAAGTAACTAACACAAGAACTTGGCGTTGATTGACAACCTACAATATTAGTTACAGAAGTAACTATATTTTGATTTACTTATGTAGTAAGTAAAAGATCGAAGATATCCTTTAGAGATATCAAATCTTTATAGCTCAGAACCACTTGCAATGGAAGATCAAGCCAAGATCAACCCTGTAATGTATTCACCCCCAAATATCTATATTAGTCTTATGATATATATTTCTGTATTACTCTTTATCTCTTTACTCCTGTATTACTCATTATCTACTAGTCACTTAAGGATTCATACATACAAATATTTTTAAGTTCCGACATCACAAATACTCGTCATGGAACCTTATCACATCACCGCTTCCAAAACACCTAGTCATACTGCCTACAATCTCTACCCATCCGCAGTCCTTTGGAATTCGTCCTCACCATCCCTACTACATCCTTTCCAACACCCTTTAAAAACCCAAGGTTCCCTGACTCTCTAGCTCACTTCATACGAAAAGTTCATTATCATACTCTAAGTCCAAGCTCACTTCATACAAGCAAAGTTAATCATCATAGTCTAATTGCAAGTGTTAATAAAATCTCTTAAAAACCGAAGTTGGAAGTTTATATTTTCTCTGTGTCCATTACAACCCAAAAGACTTAAAAATTATGAAACTTTAAGGAAATGTATAATTATACACCTATAAGTACATATGTTACGCATATACATACATAGATACATATACATACATAGGCTTCATTCTTCGATTTTATTTTTTAACTCCGAAGCTGTAGGAGATTTTACTTTGTACTCGAAAACTGTGAAGATAAAAGTTGCTTCTTTTAATTAGATCTATCAAACGGTAAACAAATGTATTCCTTGTTTAAATAATTAGGAGAACGATGTAAACAAAATGATTAATATTTTTTCTACAATTCGTTTCCTCACGCAAAGTATTAATCTGCGTTGCAAATAATTATGGAACAGCGTAATCCATTTTTATGGGGCAATACAAATACAACTTTTCTTGCGTTGGTGAACTGTGTTCCTCGACAATCGATGAACGTGCAGATTTGACGAGGAATATTCGTCTAATATTTTTTCATTTAATAATATATACGCAGCATATGTATAGTGAAAGAATAAGATAATTTACACAGAGTGGCCTGGAATTCATGGTAGCAGTCCGGACGGGAAGATGATTCCATGGGTTAAAGACAGATCAAAATCAAGAATAACAAAGTTAGTTAACCCTCTGCATGCGTGTCCTGTTTCACAGGTGCCAAAGTTTATTTAAACTAATTGTCTTAGCACACATATATATATATATATATGTTATCTACTTAACTTAACAAAGAAATAGAGCTGCTTTAGCCCCCAGTCGAGATAGGATAAATTTTGATGAAGAAACGTATTTCATAGAAATTGTCCAAACGAAAGTGAAATTTTAGTAATAAGATCATATATTATCATCGAACAATCTCGTATATATATTTTTGAAAATTGTTCGAATTTCTTAATTAGTTGTAAAAACCTTTTAACAATTTTGTCTAGTGAAAAGTTTGAAATTAAATCAACTGTAGGCGACGAGCTCTGTCACCCGCGTAAAATCGCTTTCGGGTAGGGAACGCCGGTTTTGCTTTTATTTTATCTTGAGGTATTAGGGCGCGATTGCCTCCGAAGCCGAAAATTGCTTTGGCCCGACCCCAAGGATGTCTCCGTTCGTCACTAGCCTTCATCCATCCTTCGACCATTCACGTAACATCCCCGTAGGTCAATTGATTCTTTCGGCAATATTTCTGCCTGCAGAATCTTGAACTGTGTGGTATGTTAACAAAAAAATAAGACACTTGTCTGTGAACTCGCCTTATTTTCAATGGCCGTTATGGAATGGTAAATATAGGGCTTGCAGTGCTATGGTTAATAGACTTTTCTTATATCTCCCAGGTAGGCAAGTATCAGGTATAATAGAATTCTGCGTTTGAGTAAAATACGTTGTTGTGTCTACTTTATGACGAATAATGGGTTAAAATAATACGCAGACACGTTATTTTACATTTGTTATGTATGAAACACTTTCATCAGCCAATTGGGCCTCAAATAATAATAATAACATTAACAACAATTGTGTGTTTTAAAGCGTGCACACCAAATTTCGATACCTACTAGTATTTATTGAAAAATCATGACAAACGTTTTCATCGACCCGACATTTATGTATTACAAAATATTCTAAAAAGTGGATGTACGGCGTAAATTAGAGGGAAAGCAGCAATAGAGATAAAAAAGGCTTAATATTGAATGAATGGTTTAGTGCCACATGTGCAGCAACACGTGTAAGATCAATTTTCTGATACTCGGACGCGGTACGCACAACACGGGAGAAATCCTTTGAAAGGGCCTCTGTAAGGATTAAAGCTTTGTCACAATTGTAGGAATGCTTAGGAAGGACAGGTCAAAAGTGGGGCATTTGGAATAAGTACGGGACACCAGTAAAATTTGTAAAACAACAAAATGGAACTGACACAGGTGAAGAACGTGACGAATTGGAGCCCTACAAAAGTGTAATTACTCGACAACACCTTTGATTATATTATCAGGTTGATTTTGATACTGTTTTCTCATGGATTGGAACACTTTTCGGAGATGCAAATGAAGAATGAAACTAATGAAACTCATGAAACTAATATATCCAGGTAACAAGAGGCATCCGTACTTACTGCAGAGTGGAAACGTCCGCATCGGGTAGTGCACACTAATAGAGGCTTCGAATATCTTCGTGTGTCCCACATAGCGGATCCGAGATTACCGAGATATTTATTTCTCCCTTTGTATAGACTCTCTTGCGACGGCAGAACGAACTGGTGTGGGCACATATATCAAAGAAATCTCGGGAATTAGATACCGTAGACTCGGTGTAAGATGCTTTTCCATGGCTGATCCTCCTTTACGTGAATGCGGATTTCTGCGATGCTTGAATCCAACCGCCATTCTGCCCTCCCCCATTCCCATCCCCTTTCACGTTCTTTTCTTCCCTCTTCTGTCTCTTCCAATCCGCCACCATGTGTATTCGAGTAATTATACTCTCTCCGATCGCAATTTTTATTAGGTCTCCATGTGCAGATATATATGTATATATTCACGATTATATACGTTTTATTTGAACAGAATAATCCGATATATGCATATGAAATAAAAGGCTTATGTTATTACTGTGGTACAATTTTTGTATCGATTCTATTTGCAATTATTATAGACTGTACTGTATCAAACCTGCACTGTTTAATAAACTTCGATTCGGTGTTGCAAGATATTTTAAATATTGAATAGACAAATGACGGAATGTGTATATCCTTTTGCACTAGAGCCTTGCGTTCGTTGATGAAACAATTGGATAGGGCGTGTAAACGAGAAGGGTGAAATAGAACTGTATACTTTAATGTACGCAATATAATCTGATTCATTGAAGGTGCTTGGAATTTATGAATATATTCATACAACAATTGTATCTTGGTGTATTCTTTTGTTTCATATGATCACCGGGTTCTAAAGACTGTGTCGAATAATCTTTCAGTGTTCTATATTCACAATGAAGATAGAAATATTCCCAATTACATGAATAATATGTATTAATATACAATATTTCCACGTTATGTAAATGGAGGTGGGCCGGATAAATTGAACTTTTATAGTAGAATTATTGTTGGACGGCCACCGCAATTCGCCGGTGGAATTTCGCGGGGTTGTAAGTCCCGTTTACGCTTGATCGAGACAAGACTTGAAGACGCCGACTCTGGTGATGTTGTCACCCGAGTTTTTCTTGACCGTGGTGACCGAAATGTAATGTTTCGTGATGTTCGCGTTTGATTTGTTCTCATCGACGCGTCGCGACGTGTTCGTATTGTCTCATATTCGTGTTCGTGATGTAAGGAAGACCGGGGCTGTTTGTCATAAAAATTGCATTTTTTAAATTTCAAAAAACACAGGACCCTGTAATGAAATTTCGATTACACCATTCGAAACCCCTGTGTTTAATGCATGTTGTAAACTTTGTAGATTGTTAAATTTGGTGAAAATATTGGGTTGAGTCATAAGTAATTGCCGCTGCCGGTACTGGGTCATAAACTTTTTCGGAAATTCCGAATGACCTGCAGTCCCCTGTCACCATGCTGGTTCCTTTATTTCTAAGGCTTAAACAGTCTAGAAGCAACAGCTAGTGAGTGCGGATTGATTATAATTTGAATTTTCTGGATAGTTGAAATGGAGAAGTCAAAACAACATATTCAGCATGTAATGTTGTGAGGGTTCCAAAATGGTAATAATGCGGCCGATACCGCAAAGAACATATGTCACGTTATCGGTGAAGGTGTGACGTCAGAACGTACAGTGCGAAATTGGTTTGTTAAATTTCGTTCTGGAGATACCAGCCTTCAAGATGAACCTAAACCTGGACGATCAAGTGATATCGATGACCATGCTCTAAAGGTACTGGTGGAACAAAACCCACGGCAAACGACCAAAGAATTGGCAGATGAGATGGGAGCATCCCAATCTACCGTTTGTCGTCACCTGGAGAAGCTAGGAAAGGTTTCCAAGTTAGGCGTATGGGTTCCGCACGCACTATCGGAGAAAAACAAAGCAGACAGGATGGCAATTGCCACACCGCTCCTGTCTATGTATCGAAACGAACCGTTTTTCGATCGATTAATTACAGGAGATGAAAAATGGGTCTCCTATGAAAATGTTGTTCGAAAAAGGCAATGGGTGAGTGAAAATGAGGCACCTCAAGCTATGCCTAAAGCAAATTTGCATGGAAAAAAAATTCTGCTGTGCGTATGGTGGGATCGAAAAGGAATCATCCATTACGAGTTGCTACCATGCAACGAAACGGTTACAGCAGCCTTATACGTGCAACAACTGGCACGAGTTCAAGAAAAATTGAAGGAGAAACGACTAGCACTTGTCAATCGCAAGGGAGTCATGCTTCTGCACGACAATGCTCGACCGCATACGGCAAGGCTCACCCAAGAAAAAATCCTAGACCTGAAATGGACAGTTTTGCCTCACCCCCCTTATTCACCGGACCTTGCCCCAACGGATTACCATCTGTTTCGATCCCTCCAAAATTCCCTAAGAGGGAAAAAATTCAATAATAACAACGAAGTGCGTGAATACATTGATACATTCATTGCATCTAAAGATCCCGATTTTTTTGCTTCTGGGATCGACAAGTTACCCAGTAAATGGGAAAAAGTTATATTTAATAATGGAGATTATATTTTAGATTAAATACTTCTGTAACCGTCTTAGAAGACTAATAAACTTAATGCGAAAGAACGGCAATTACTTATGACTCAACCCAATAGTTACGCTTTACTGTTTTGAAAGATTTAGAAATATTGTGACAACTCATGGAATAGCTATGAAAAATATGAATACATTTGTTGAAAAGACATTACTCATCATCAGAACTCAATACTGCTGGAAAATCAGATCGGCCGTTTGTCGTATGCTGTGACAACCAACCCCATTTGAAAAGTCGCCACGTTTCTCATATGTAGAGCGCTATCAAATGAATTTTTCAATCCTGCCACATATAAAAATATAAACCAACAGTCCACTATTAATAATATAAAATCAATATTTAGAATAATGTAAAAAATGCTCAGCACGAAAAAGCTAATCAATTGTGAAAAAAAAAATAGTTTGGCGTTCAACAACGTTTCGATTGTCAGAAAGCAACCTGACCAAGAAATAGAAATATAGGTACGCATGTGCTCTGAGCCGCGTGATCAGAACACATGTACTGACGAACGTTCCACCCGATACAGCTTATACAAAAGGAGAAATGAGCTTTGTGACAACCAGCCCCGACCTCACCTACATATTTTCATGTTCAATCATCGGAAAGTCGAACATGCTTTTGCCCCTTTCGCTATTTTAGTGTGCCAGCGAAAGGGTCAAGCCCCACGAATCAGCCGGTAAAAAAATCACAATGAAGTAGAAAGAAGTGAGCGGTTTCCGTGAAAGTCCAAGAGGCGAGAAAGCTTCGGGGAGGCAAAATGCTCGGAGGGCCGGCAACAATCGAAATGTGGAGACACGTCGATTTTCGGCTGGTCCAACAGAAGTTCGACCACATCATTAGACGAGACTGACCGTCTCTGCACTGTGGTTTCCTTTGAGGGTGAAGTCAAAACGAGAGCGTATTCGATAGCCAGCCGAGCGGAAATGCATAAACGACCAGCAAACGGGACACGCCAGGCATTTTCCTTGTTCTACGCCACGAAACGAGGCTAGACCCTTCTCTTTCTCTTTGCCTCGGTCTGCATCAGTAGCACGACAACGGGACAATCGTTTTCTCTATCAAACGAGGGCTCCCTTGGAAAAACTGACGTCGCGAGTGGACGACGCCGATCAAAAGGAATCGCGCTCCACGTACGCAAACTGGACGCTCTTGATTCGTTGGAAATTACTTTCCCTTCCTCTTAGCGATGCGCGTCCGGTTTCTTTGTCCCCCTCGCTTCCGTCTTTTGTCTTTCTTCGATTGCGACAATGCAGGGATACGGGAAAATTTTGAAAAATTTCTGATGCTGGTTAATTCATTATTATATATTATTTGTAGGAATTTTATTGGTCGCGTACAAGAATTATTCCAACATCTTGGAAAATATCAAGCATATTTAGAAATTCTAGTATCCACAATTTCGTACGAAGTGCGGCTTGATAAACATTTCAAACTGTTCAACTTTAGTATACTAATTAATTCCTTACATGAAATGGCGCACCGCTGCAATGATTATAATTTAATTTCCTCTATACACACCTGTACAACTTTCAAATCGCACACTGCACATCTATATTTTCTAAATGTTATTTAAAAGTTTTTAAACAGTTTACCAAAGTGATCTGCAATTGACCGTTCTACTGGAAGCAATACGTTTGCTAGTTTCCTGTGCCCCGTCGCCCATTATGGATTTAGAGGCACAGTTGTTTTCTTGTAATAAATTATTTAAAACGCTTTTCAAGCGTGAAAGTAAATTGGAGAGTGCAGAGTTATGAAGTTTTTAAATTGGACTTTTCCGAGGATTACGAGCTCACCATTTATTTAGATTTAAATAAAATATTAGTTTCCACATCGATTTACTGTACTCTCTAGGGCACCCTATATATTTAAATTTTCTTTGTTTTCGTTTCATTTTCTCCTCTAGTTTTAAGTTTCAGTATTATGTATGTAGTAGTATTTATGTGGATATCTAAGTGGATAATTATGCGATAAAAATAATATTTCTTTGACAAAATGTTTCCAAAAATCCATACCATTATATGTTGCAGTATTATAAATTCATAATAATTTCAAACATTATAACTGTGTTTAATTATAACATACATAATTGTCATATAAAGCTTTATACAAAATAACAACTCCGCAGTGAACTGAGAAAAAGTGTAATTTCAATGAATTCAAGACTTTCAAGTATTTAGCTCAAAGGACCCTAGTAGCACAAAAACATTGGATAAATATTTTTTTCCAATATTGAAAAAATATTTTTTAAGCCATACTTTTTAAGATTGAAGAAATATTCGATCTGATTGTACACATGTACAAGAAATATAAAATAAATATTTAGAAAACATGTGCTAAATATTCATAGAACATAAAATAGATATTTGAAAAATATAAGCTAAATATTCAGAAAGCATAAAATAGATATTAAAAAAATGTAAGCTAAATATTCATAAAACATAAAATAGATATTAAAAAAATGTAAGGTAGATATTTAAAACATGTAAGGTAGATATTTAAAACATGTAAGATAGATATTTAAAAGATGTAAAAAAAATATTTAAATGATATTGAATAAATACTTCAAATCTAAAAAAAAGTTAAATAATGATATTCGAATATCATTATTATAGTAATCGATCGATATGTACTAGTACCGCTATACATGTATTTCATACATATAGAAGCAGAAGCTATAATCAGTTGCTCCTGGTAAAGGTGTCAACCTTTAGCATTCCCGATCCTTACATTACAGTACGTTTCTTTGGGGTGCATAAATAAGACATAGCAGCCTGCATGTGAATTAATTTACCATGCAGCTTTGTACAAAGCAATTGATATTGTTTTTTGAAATTTGAAAAGTTTTATTTTTGTGACAACCAGCCCCGGACTCCCCTTCTCCTATTTTTGATTCAAAAATACGAAAAACCATAATTCAGTTGCTCTATTTCTAAAGCTATTTTATTCACGGATTGAGAAATGAATAAACAGGCAAAGAGTTCAACGTTGAACCAGTGAATCGTGAGTTGCTTGCTTGCTCTTTGTCCACCCCTTGTCCGCGAAAGGGAAATAATTTGTCTGGATAAGAAAGAGAGAAATTTTGTGTTTAGTAGAATTAGTAGCTGGTAGGGCGCTGGTGATTTTGTTATTTTAATTAGTGAACTGGAATTCATTTTGACGAAATGATCATTTTTATATGAGCTGCACAAAAGACAAATTGATGAATTGTATTGGTACTAAATTCTTTATGAATAACATGTATTGCCTCGATAATTCCACTTAATGCAACAAGTATTTACTGCATTAAGAATTTTTCAACTGCAAGGTTTTCTACTGCAGCTCAATAATAAATAATATATTTCGAAAGCCATTGTTTTTAACACCGTTTAAAAATAATTTCTTTGTTTCCCATAAATGCGAATGTTTTACATGTTCAATAGTACGTTTTAAAATGTTTCTTTGCGTCCATTTAACTGTCGTCTTAAAGTGATTGCAATTACAGCATCAGGTTGATGTTTCTTTGATTCCCGTTCAATTTGACTTCATTCTAATAAACGTAGCCTCTAGATACGTATATATATTTACTCAGGTAAGGAAATTTATACAGTCTATTATGCAACTGGCGGAAAACTGGTGGTTGAACGTGAAAAAGTAAGACAAAAATAGAGAATTCTTTATTTTTGTCCTATTTTTGTATGCATAATCACGTCTTTGTGGGTTGTACTACTAGTTATACGCCATTCTTTATATTTCATAACTGATTAATTAATTAAGTCGACCACTGTTGCATGGGCCTAGTCCCTCGGACTAGTTCGCATATTAGTGGTACGCATTCACTGTGTGTGAGTATTTATAGTTTGTAGAATTCGAAATGATGCGGGGATGGAAAAAAATGCAAAACTTCAAATAATTAAATTGTTAAAAATTCTTAAGTTAACTCCATGTTGCTAATCATCTAAATACTTTAATTCCAATTTCTCTATATTTTCCAGCTGCTATTTCGCGTTCGATAGATTGGCTTACCTTAATATCTCCTTTGCAAACACGATTGCAGGAACATTCGTATCATTGTATTACTGCAGTTTAATAGTAGTATGATATAGTGTGACCTTGGGAGTTGGAAACGGCTGATTCAGTTAAGGACGAAATTACGAAACGCTGATTGGTAGGTACAATTTCCTACATCCCTTTCAAGCAAGTGAAATGATGCCGTTTCTGACTTTACGAGCATCTTAATAAAAAAAATTTAATACACCGGGAGTGTAGTGGAAACGATTTATTTACAGCAAAAATATATGGCGACATTGAGAAAAAAGTGCAAATGTATTAAAGAAGAGAAGAAAAAAAGAGTTTAAACTGTAGAAAAAATGATGTTAGTAATATAATATAATAATTTAAGGGGGGAAATACCTTTAGATACTTCGAAAAACGCAAAATTATTTTTTACACAAACTTTTAGTACAGCATCCCAAGAATATGATATGATATGAAACTTTTAAAGCGAAATTCGATGTCCTTCCGCTCGGCGCAGAACAGTAGGACAAATCTTTAAATGCGTTTTTCTCAAAATTACATTTTTGGAATTGGCGGGAGCGATAATTCAAAAACTATTACATCACACTTGTTGAAAATTTGCAGACGTATTTATAACAATATTACCTTCTATGTGAAACTAAAAGTATTAAATAAATTAATGATAAAAGTACTTTTTCATTGCAAAATATAGCGGAAATTTCGTGTAAAATACGAAGTTTTTTCATTTAAAACCGTGTTGTTTATACATAAAAATCAGCTCATTTTCACCCGCCTAAAGGTATTTCCCCCCCTTAATTCGTATAAAAGATGCGGCTCGCATCAATTGGATAACTCACTCTGTACAAGCGAATAAATTCGGTCAAATAATAATAGTTAATGTACTAGTCCAAGGGTTTAAATTTGAATGGAAAATGAATGAAAATTAAAACGGGCTGTATATCACAGTGAACGCTACTTTAATCTTTTTTTTATAGTTCGCACGAATTCTTCTTTTTTATTTCTTGGAGAATCATATGCGATCCATCTCAGAGTCGGAGAAACAAAACAATGGAGGCAGTGGTGAACATTCGAATATGCAGGTGGAACTTCGTTTTGGAAAGCAGTCTGACACATTCTTCACCTGTGGTTGAATTTATTACCTCTTAATTGCTTTGGTTTAACTATATTTAATAATTAACGAAGAGTATGGGGTTACGCGATTGCATGATGTTAAATGGGTAGTAATTGTAATTATATTGTAGTTGTTTAATAATTTGCGAAATGTGTCAGCCCAATCTAAACGCAATGACGAATGATCAAATTTACCTTTATGCTTATATAAAGAATGCTATTTCTTCCAAGGTTAATTATTTTGATTCGTAACGTTTATTGTATTAAAAATAACATTCGGTAAACAGAAGTTTATGCGTTACTTCCTTTCTGCACAAATGTCAACTGATAAATAATTGAACGAACTTTCGAATGTATTTAATACTCACTAACAATAAGAATTAGAGCAATAAATCTCACTCCCACTTTTAGAAATCGATATCTACCACTAAAACCATTTATCAATCAACAATGCAATATCATTCTCAAACAACAACTTACATCACAATTGATATTTCATAATTGCAACTTACGCATAATATTTCCCTAGTAAAAGTACTATTCGCCATTTCCAGTAATTCTCATTTAGTATACATGCACGTGTGATTATTTCCAATTATTGGGTCATTTAAAAAGTCTTTGCTTGTATGGTGAAAATATTTTGTACTGTTTGGTTTGAAATGTTGATCTTTATGTAATTCCTTTTTCGATCAAAAGTAAGCGGGAGAATCGAATCTCTAAAGGGTCGTTGAAATTTTCGCCGCAATAATTAATATTAACAAAATGCACATAAGGCATAGTAACATATTTCACGAAGGCAACAGACACGTAAATGCTACTCGATCTACGAAAAATATTAATAAACTATCAATGAAATCATTAATAAACGAGTTAAACTAGTTGCCAGCACTTCTTTATTTACAAACATGTATGTAAAAGAAACTGTAGCTCGTCCATTTTCGAACTCATAACCTATTGAATTGTTCAAGTTGGGTAAAGATGAATTGCTAAAATAATGAGAAAAAAAAGTTATATTGCAAATGTGGAAAAATTACATTAAAGATTGAACTTACACTTCAATGACTTTTTTTTTTGGTTAAAAGTTAAAATACGTGATACACAGCAGGGTACGGAAACACTTTTGAAATGACCAGATACTTTCGTTTCTCGAACCCAGAAGGCGACACCGAATATTAATAATATTTAAACGTACTTGACGACATTTCTTTCGTCGCCTCGTATCCCGCATGTATATCGCTTGGTTCTCCACCCCTCTTAATTTTCTCCTCGCCCTTCTTTCACTCAGGATCAGATTCTCCGTGAACTTTTTCACCGCCACGTCGACCCTTCGATTAAGCGAGTCGTCTGAATAACTGCTGTCCGTGTTGAAGTCGTAAGTCGGCAGCAGATCCACCTCCCTTACGTAACATTTCTTCTGCCCTCCGTATCTCTTCCTATTTTTCTGGCGAAACTGTTCGTCCGATATTGTTCGAAAATGATCGTGTGAACAATGAGTCAGAATCCCGGAATCCAATGATTCTGTGATCAATTTCGACGAGTTTGAAAATTTTGTCAACGAGTTTCGTTGATAACAGCACAACGTGTACCTGTTCAATTGCCTTTGATCGAGATACTCTTTGGCGTCTTGGGACACCTCGACGTCTTCGTAGGAAGTGCCGTTCGAGTAAGAATTTTCCTTCTGCGGATATTTCAGTCGACTGTCGTACGTCACATCGTTGTCCAGCGAACGATTTTGAAACAACATGTTGAGAGAATTTTTGTCAGAGGATTGCAGGTTTGTCAAAGAAAGGTTACTAGCGGTACAGTACTCGTTCGACGAGCTCGAACTGCACTCCTTTCCCCTTAACGAGGTGTGATAGCTGCTTTGAGGTTGGCTTAAATCCGAACGCGTGATTTGAACAGAAGAGGCGCAGGTCAAGCTGATTGGAATCGATTGTTGCGCCTGTTCTTTTATCTCGTAGTGTTTTGCCTCTGACGTTGACGTCAGCATAGACCTCGCCCTTTTCACTTTGCTGGTTGCTCTACAATTCTCTACATTAATTTCAGCAGCGGGTTGATTAATTTTTGTAACGTTGCTGGAATGGACTGTATGGTCGAAAAGATCGTTCTGAAGTTCGATATTGCTTAACGAAAAATAATCATCGTAGTCTTCTTCTAATCTTTTTTTTACATTTCCAAGAATCAATAATTCCGAGGTTTTGTTCTCCAGAACGTAATTTGGCGATGCTACGGACGTAGTCTGAACTTTTGGCGAACTCGCATTTGATTTAATCAACGTCGAATTTTCCATTATGATCCTGCCGTGATTTTTTGCATAATTTTTGTTAATAACGGTATTGGTATTGTTTTCAATTTTTCTACCTAAAATTCTTCGAGTGTTAATAGCTTCATTGCCCGTTAACATCGATGACTTGTTATTAATGTTGTGACTGCAATTCCTACACATTCTCGTGGAATCATCGAATGTGCAATATTTAACGTTACTAAATTGAAAAGCTTTTTGTTTTAATGAGTTTTTCTTCGTCCCGGTTTTCTTATTTTTAGCAAAAGTACGTTTCCCATTAGAGGTGCTTTCTTCCATATTATTTCTGCAACGTGAAACATTCATTACGATTATATTTATGCATACATATAATTCTATATATTGTAATTCTAATACATACATACATATATACAGAGATAGAAATAAGATAAATATAGAAATATAGAAATAATAATAAAAAATGCAAAAGTATACAAAACTTGGGCACACATCCAATGCCTCTTTCACGCTGCACTCTTCCGCTGTATTCAAACGTTAAAACATTCTTTTGCGTATTTCGTTCCGTCGCATGCACGCATACACAAGCACACACAAGTATTAGAAGAAAATGAAAAAGTTTCCATGTCCGACACAGTAGATTCTATCAATTTGTTTATATTGGAAACATTTTTCGAGAAACAAAGGTGACCTTTAATTTTTTTAAATGTATTTAATGATTACGTATGATGATTGTTTCGCATCGTACCTGTTCGATCTTATGTTCGTCCCTTTGCTCTTCCTTTTTCGCGCCGATGATATTTCTTTCATGTATTGCGTCCCCAACAGTTCCATATCCATATTGCTCTTTTTGCTGTTGAAATTCTCAGTGTTGGTGGTAAAGATCGTTTCAATATCTTTGGACAACGCGTTTGTCGACATGTCAGAAATACTTGGTTTCTTATTCCTCTCCTCGTTTCTATTCAATTTTCTGCGTTGCGATTTGTGATTATACCTTTTCGATGTTTGCACGCAGGCGTTTTTCTTCAATGTCTTGGCCTTGTTATTGTTGGACGTGCAATTATTATGCTGATAATTGTTTTCTTCGTCTGACAAGAGGCTAACAACTGGATCTGATAGTGTACAATTCGTTTCTTCGTTATGTATATCACTGTTAGCGATAGTGTCGTAAGAATTTGCCTCCTTTTCTGTGCCGCCTTTGGATGCGTAATTGTACACGCATTCATTGCCACGTAGTTTCAGTGTAGACGAATTTTTCGTTGAAATGTGGAAATCATGCGCACATTTCATTGGCGTTTGTTCAGTTTTGCAATGCAACATTTCGCAGTCTGCTTCCTGTTTCTCAAAATCTTTTGTCCCGAGTTTCTTGGAACATTTTAGTATGCCGAAATGAATGAAATTTAAGGAGAAATAACAATGGAAGGTAGTTTCTTTTGAAATGCTTTTCCAGGGCCTGCTGCAATAATTGTTACAGATATAAGTAATCAAACATTCGTTTCCATAATTATGCGTAAAAAAAGTGTCTATCAAGTGTGTGTTATCTTTGTTCCAACTTAATTATTTACAGTGGAAGTTATGATGCTTCTTTCACCGCGGTATATTTATTCTGTTAAATAAATGTTAAGCAAATGATGTTTTGCATGGACAATATATACAATTTCATTTACAATGTGAAACATACTTTTTGTATTATATTGAACAATTTATAGAAGAAGCTGAAGTTGATAAGGAATTAATATTATTCATGATATGAACTGATTTTTTACGGATATTCATATTATATGATGTGCGTATCATTTAATTATTCCGAATGTGGGGATATTAAATTAATAAATTATAAATCCGGATGCACTCGAAAACATTGAAAATCTTTTTAACATATAACATGTAACAAGTTATTTGAATTTTTCCTATGCATTATTCATATCGTACACATGAAACATAATTAATTAGTACCATCCATGAAAATATAAAATAATTGAATAATGCGGCACACCCGATGAGTGCTGTGTAGATTCTAGATAGATTGCAACGAAATTCGTTGTTTCATAAATGTTCACGCAGGCATAAAAGTTCAAATGTATTGCAGGAAATACCTTGAAATGAGGCGGAAATAATACATAAAAAATGTCTTTAGACCATTGATATTCCAATACGGACAATTCGTGTGATTATTATCTTTGCAATCGAGCCGCAAACCAATCGTGAAGATTTTCGGTACTTTCGGTAGAAAATTCATGACGGTGTTCCTAACTCCAGACTCTTCGGGGACGTAAGTATCGTCGCATTTCTGGTTACCAAGAATTTCCATGAAAATTTGTGGAGACCATGGATTATGAAAGTTCATGCGTAGAATGCAAGGCTCGATACGTTGAAAATCGCTCTTCAGTCGATCGATGTAGAGGGACCCCATTCCAAATGTGCTCAATTTATACTGTATGCATTGCTTTTAATGTTTATCAATGCTATCAGTTTAACGCTACTGCACTAATACTATTATGCGATTGAAAATACTTAGCGATAGTAATCAATCTCAAATATACTATGAAAAAGCAGATAAGATGGGCAGAAGAATATGAAAGACAAGTTGAATACGTATTTGACATGTAAAAGCGACGAAAGCGTTTCGAAATAATTCAATGTAATATAAGATACTAATGTCGAGGATCTTATGATGGAATATGTAATGTAAAACGAATATTTTAGTTACAAATGTGTCTATTAACAGTTATTGGAAAATTCATATCTCTATTTTATATATATTTTTGTATTTATTCGTTAATGGGCATTTGGAAAATAAAAAATAGAGAAACGTACGGAAATCTGCTCGCTGCTAAATATTTAACACTGTTAACGTGTATTGCAGCACTTGACAAAAATTACGCAACTCAAGAAGGCTACTTTAATTAGAAGCATTCACGTTCTTCTCCGGTAAGATTTTATTGCAACACAATGTTAGCTAATTAGGAGCTTATCGCAAAATTAGTAATCGAAACTAAATCTTTGAGAAAAGAATCAATTACTAATTAATAATATCTAGATGACAGATCTGTTAAATCCAATTGATTTGCAACGATAAACTGTAAGTTTATTTAATGCAATGATAATCTACGAATGAATCATTTGTGATTGCTACAATTTGATTCAATCTTTCAATTTTTCTCCCTTTAATTATGACTATATCAGTTTGAAGGAAACGAATACTTACAATGAATTAAATACATTCCTACCTCGTCGGTTTAATAAGATTGGAGGTTAGTTACGAGTGGATCAATGAAATCACATTTTGCCCATTATCAAATTTCCAACTAACTGAATGCAAAATACACGGTGACAAATGAATTTGTGTGGATTGTTTTGGAGCCTGCGTCGACATGAAATTGCGCACAATTAATCGGGGGCACGTTTCTCGTATTTCCACCTAATCCCAAATGCGCGAAGGGTATAATATGACGGAAAATTGAATGACAAAATATACGAGTGTTCCGATGTATCATTTTCGCAATTCGAATTGTTATTTTGAAGAGGAAATTGAAACTATACCGTAAGGTTTGCTGCTAATTATTATATGTACGAAACATAGCTGAAGAATGTAAATTAATCGAGTAAAGTAATAATTACCGATTAGCATAGTAATTTACTGTAAATGTGAGTGCGTACTTAGTACAATGTTAAACATTTTTTTTAATTGACTATACGGTTTTCTTATACATATAACGTATACATATAGAGTACAATTTAAAATTTACCAGAATCACGGTGATTGGTGCACAATAAAACTATAGTGGACACGCTACTGATACCTTTTTAACGACAAACCTAGACAAAAATTGATTGCCAGTTAGTTTTGTAATTTATAATTAAAATTGAAAGTTGGATTGCTCAGGAATTTCTTAACGTGGAAGAACATCGATCAAGTTGAAAACCTCGTCATTAGCAGGTATGGAAACGAAAATTTCCAATTGATTAATTTTACATGAGTTTGCCCCTTTAAGTCTTAAAAAGCAGGTGAAAATTCATACATTTTTGTTATTAATTATTCAACTGTGTTAGAATTTGGTCTAAATGTACTTCACATACGTGTTCATACGTGTTCATTTGCAGTCAAAAAGATGATTGAAGAACCTCAAACGCGTCAGAAAATTTCCACCAATTTCTTTTATTGATAGTGACGATGCGAATGTTTGCGGGGACGATCGTATGTATAACAAATATCTCTCAAAACGATGAAAATGGTTGGACGTTATTGACGTACTGTATATTGTATGCGTCTAGGATTCAAGTATCGAAACCTTATGGACTACCCTGTAGGGATACACTGTCTAAATGCATTTGCGCCCGATCAAAGAGCCATTATCGCGCTGACAAAGGAGCTAATGGACGGCTATGAAATTCCCTCTATGAAACTGTCGACGACCGTCGTGATGTTAAGTCATGAGCAATGGAATGTTTCATCACGTATTCCAGGTAGTTACTACACGCATTTAATATACCCCGCCTCTGTGCGCCGATCTACGTTCCTTTTACGGTGTATCACCTAAATTATTACGCACGCTTTGTCCACCTGCATGTATCGACATATTAATTTTCCAGATAGCAATGCCATTTTAATTCTGGTCCGTCCATTCTGCTTCTAATTTCACAAGCGATAACGGCACTTGAAAGTAATTGTCGAAAATAACGGGTTGGCCGAAAAAGTGCTCAACTTTCTTATGCATTTTTATTGCCTTTGCGTTACTGCTGCATATGATAAAATACTGGGAAATATTGCTTCACTTGGCATGACAAAATGGAGTATCGAAAAAATTCGCAAAAATATGTTGTCCAAGAAAAATAACAAATATGATACTTTTTAATATGTTGTTTACACAAATAGAATTTTTAAACACTTGTTATCCTAGTAAGAATTATCGTTTAAAAATACAAACCTGATTATAATTCTTTTTCTTTACTACTTATTGAGGTATTCACAATACATACTTATCACGTTTAATTATGAAGGTGATTTTCACCCCTGCAGCGTGACAGACTGTCGATAGAAAAAAACCATTTTATCATATTATCTTTTTTGAAACTACCTTCACCTAGGGCTTCATAAAAAAGACTCTCTAATGGAGATCTAAATAAAGTTCCTAATTAAAATCTATGCTAAATGGATTTCCAAATAGAGACAAATTACGTAATTCGTGTAACCCATTCTACGTACAACGTCGTCAATAAATTATTATTAAATTATTTTTTACGAAATTGTTTTCACCATAGTATACGTAATCATTTCTGAAGCCTCCGCCAATAACATACGTTTGCGTAAAAAAAATTCTAATAAAGGTATTCCAATCGAACACAATTGCCCTGTTGCATTTGTCTGTTGCATACATTGATCATTAATAACAAAATGCATATTGCGAATCAACAGTTGCATATCATGAAACCATTATATTACACTTCTGCCGTTCGTGTCGAAGTAATACGTGATATGGGAGCAAAAATTTCGGCCAAGTTGATTTCGTAACGAAGCAACAAGTGCAGGATGGAACGAGGGATCGCACGGCGAGGGTCGGGGAGCGAATACAAGGATGGGTGAAATAAAGGGAAGCAAATAAACTACGATGGGAGCAATAGTACAAGTAGTACGGGTAAAGAACTGAACCGGCACGAAACAACGCGCTTTGATTGACGTACAAGAGTATTGGGCCGGCCAATAATAAGGACTGTGATTTTTTCGTATATACATACACCTACAGACGAAAGTTAAGGAGCCGACAAGCTTTCACATAATTCAGTAAATATTCAGCGTTAAGTGACTGGAGTGAATTCATATTACATATTCATATTTTCATATTTTAGTGTGAAAAAGATGTGACTTCATAGATTAGAAAGTGATAGAAATTGTTTCAAATATGTAGGGAAAGTGAGAATTAAGAACAGAATTAATTTATTAAATATTACACCACACTGAATGTTTCACAAAATATTCCGTTATCGCTTCGTTATCGCTTCGCTAAACTTTTGATCTCGTATCCAAGCTGAAAACTACACTCTCTTCACGCGTTTCCACAAACAGCAAACGCACTCATTCAGGTCACTCATGCAAACCATCATATACACGGTGTTACAGTCATTCCCATTATTATCATATCCCACAAATATATTATACTATGTAGTGGTAATGTTTTGTTTTTGAATAACACGAATGGTCGATTTCCAACTGCTTTGTTTCTTATATTTTTCGCGATAAGTGTATGTTGGGCGGAAATAAAGAATTATCTGTCAGTAATTAGGAGAAAGTCGAACTGTACTTTTGGGCAAATTCGATCCTCTCGATAAGCAGTTGGATTTTTAATACTCTACACTTATTGTTAGTAGATTGAAATTTCTTAATCGATCTTTGATACCGGCTTACACTAACACTTTGTTCGTTTCATTAGTTATCACTGAATACAAGTTTCGGAAAATACGTGGGTAAAGATACTCTGTTTTCTGGTTGACATGTACATAGATTAACTACTTGCCTTATTTTATTTTATTTTATACACGGGATTCCAGACAGATCTTTAATAAATATGTATATCAATTGTTAATTTAATGGAACTATTATACTACGGTGAAACTCCGTTTTCTCGAACCAGTCAAGGAACAAAACAGTTCGAACAATAATAGCATTGTTCCTGTAATAGGTACGATTTCATTGATTCAAAAATGATGAATCATTACTTATTGTTCCATCTTCGTACAACTGGAGTTTAACTGATCATTACCAAATTGCAGGTTGTTTTAGATTAAGTACCTACTTTACATCACGTAAATAGATTCGCTGGTAAAAATGTACGATGTTTAATAAACTTGTATTGCAAAGCATCACTTTTAATTCTATTGAGGTGATAGAGGTTATATGCATAGAAGAGTAGTAGTATAATACCTATTTCAACTAATAATTTTATGAATTAACATTATTTTCCATATTACTTTAATTTCATACGTATAGGCGACACGGTTTCATGGATAATCTATCAGGATAAGTTGACTACTGCCGATAATTATTCAGAAGTTTTTACACATTCAAAGAATAGATTGTTCAACCAGATAAATGAAATATTTATTAAATAATTTGGCGCTTTAAATTTTAATTAGCATCTTTACAATGTAGTCTATTGTAATGTACACAGAGAAAATTTGAACTTCCACTTCAGTTTTTAAGAGATTTTATTAACACTTAGACTTGTAAGAATGATAATGAGTGCGCTTGGACTTGTATGGTAATAATGAGCGAACTTGGTCTTGTAGTATGGTAATAATAAGTATAATGAACCTTTTCGTATGAAGTGTAAGATAATAATGAATGTAATGAGCTTTGAGGAGGAATGGTCAAGGGTTTATAAGGGATCTGAAATATAGGAGTAGGGGTGATAGGAGAGGTCGAAAGTAGGGATGGAAAATAGTTAGGGACATAGGTCAGGAATTGGAAACATTGGACGGGTGACTAAACGGGGTGAGTCACAGGGTAAGGGCAAGGATGAGGAAGGTTTGGCAAGATGCAACAATATTTGTACGTATGAATCCTTAAGCGACAGAAGTAAAGAGATAAAGAATAATACAGAAGTAAAAGATAAGGAATAGTACAGAAATATAGAGATAAAGAATAATACAGAAATATATCGTAAGACTAATATAGATGGACTAATCTCGAGTAAGACTAATATAGATATTTGGGGCGAATACATTACACTATTATATGTATAGTGTTACGTATTTTACGTCCATATTTATAGAGATTGAGGCCATAGAATTCGGTAGGTATGTTTCACATTGGTATTAGTACAAGTATGACTGAAAACTGTAAGAAGACACAGCTAAAGAGGATAAAACGACAGGAAATACCAAATACAAGACCGACCCAAAGCTAGTAGCAGCTGTATATAACAGGGAGTGGTAATGCAATAGTAACAATGTAAAGGTAATATAGTTGTAATAAAATTATTGTCTAGTATTTAAAAGAAAAATTATCTCTGCGAATGATAGCGGGGGAAACATTTGTTGCCTTTAAACGTAAAGGTAAAGCGCAATATCTGTACCGCCCGAATAATTATGTACTTGACGAAATATTTGACCAATTAAATAATCACGAGGAAGGCGCACCGATAAGCGCGAGTTTTGCAAAGAAATCGGTGAGTGTGACCGCAATTCCTGTCCTTTTTCACGCAAAATGGCCCATATGCAAACGACAGTTTTCTCGAGACAAAAAAATTCACCGCCGTGTTTCACGACATTCAACGTTTAGTGAGCAACTCGGCTTGCTACAAACGAAGTGTGTTCAAACTCTTTATCAGGATTGACACGGTGCGACTGAAACTGAGGACAAATGCTTCGTGTGACCTCGCTTACGGAAAAGAAAAAGTTTGCACGGCACGAGATATCGGCGTGCGCAGCTTCGACTTGTGTATTTCGTTCCGTGTTATTTGATATGTGTAATTGCGCGCGATTTAACCATTCCCACGACCAAGTGGATCTCAATTATGTCATTCGTGATTAATCGTTCGCTTGGAAGGGATTAGACACGGGAATAGGGAAAAGAATTTTTAATTGCACAATTGTATTGCGTATCATAATGTGTTTGCGATTTCGTGCTAGAAATAAAATGAACAAAAAAGTATATTGGAAGTTTCGTGTTCCGATAATGTGATACAAAAATCTAACAAATAGATAATTATCGATGCAATTAGTTCATATGATAAGAATTCACTGATTTCTCCTACTATTTATTTTCACACCTTTGCTTACTTATTACTTGTAGGTAGACTGCGGCCGGTAGTAGAGCGTTAAAAATATCTGAAAACATATAATAGATATTACCGCAAATTTTGGATATGTGATGAAAAATGAGATTTGGATACATACTTTGGAAGTATGTGCTTCTCCTCGTTTTTAATCTATAATCTGACCTTTCATAAAGCGATGCCAATCGCTGCTTAACGCTTTTAACCGCGTAGTTGGTCAAAATTAATAATTTAAGTGGAGAATAATGGCCGGGGATGATTGCAACATCGACAGGGATGGAAAGGATAGAATTGTTTTAACAGTTATGGTGAAGAAGATAAAGAATATTATTGCCTAGTTTGCATGGAATCTTAGAGCACAGGCAAACCAAATGAAAAATGGGTGCCATACGAAGCATGCACTAGCCAAAACGTTTCTTATATTTGTCACCATTGCGATACCGAATAATTACTTTTACTTTGTCATTTATTGTTGCAATTTTGATCAGTAAATATTATATTTTGTACAGTTGAGCTTGTGTTACTATTGACTCCATGCAGTGTTACAACCGTTTCCCATTTTTGATCAATAATTTCAATATTACTTAAAGTATGTGCAACAAAATCGTTGTGACCCGGTACTGTCAAATAAGTAGCTAACGGTTTCGTATACGAAATTTTGTTGCAAATGCAATACGTCTTTCGTAATAGCATGCCAAAGTAAATGTGGTACTACTGCCGCCGGTCTACAGTAATGATTCGAGCCTTATACATTTAGAAATTAAGGTGTTACGACAATAATTTGAGGGGGTATTCTAGTGTGACGGATAGAAAAAATCCATTTTTTTTTACATTATCTCAAATTAGATGTTATAGAAAATAGATTTGCAAAAGGGTTTGTCTGATGTCATAAAAATAACAGAGTTACAGGGGTCGGAACGTCCAGCTTTGGAGTAGGCCAGGGCTACTTCTCTATTTTTTACACTTATTCATTGGCAGTTACTGGTCATTTGTCTTGACAAAACTGTCCTTTTTGTTTTGCAGGAGGTCTATAGTGCATTTGTGCATCCTCGGCAGCCAAGTTTCCGAAATTTTAGTGCGAACCTGAGCGTCGAGCAAGGCATATCGCCATATAGTGTTATATTACATTTTTGCGTTTTTCTCAAAACGGTGTTTTATAACATGGTAACCACGATATCTAAAATTCTACTGAACCGATCGAGACGATCTTTTACACACATCTTCAGAAGATGTGTCGCTATCGTCCCTACTAGAATTAGGCCATACTCTGTTTCCGTTTTAATTTTATAGGCCACAAAAGACGGAAAAAATATAAAAAAACGAGAAATCGATTTCAAATTGCTGTCATTTTAAGAAAATTTAATATTTCAACCCAAATCTGCTACCTGCGATAGCCAGAGCCATATAATTTCCGAATCTTTTTGAATTTTTTAGTTCCGATGACCAGAACGACCTGAATCATGGTTACCAACCAAGCCATTTTTTTTTAAGATGATCTACTTCTGTGCGCTGTAACGCCATCTTTATTTCATATTTTTAATAAAAAAAATGTCACATTACTGTTCAAGATGTAGTGAAAACACAGTAAAAAGTTCAGTACAAAAATCTTTCTCTAAGGCCTTAAAAAAATTCCTAAAAATAGTGGAAAAAATCGCGTGTCACACTTGAATACCCCCTTAATAATCCTTAATGAATTCAGTATCAGGTAGTAATTGTCCTTTTTGTTTTATTTATTATAATTGAATTCATTCAGCTATTATTATTTGTTATGCTTTGTTTATGCTGCTGTAGAATACCATTCGACAGTAGTTCAGATAATTGAAACTCAAAAGGTTATCACTAAATCGAGTATTAACTAAAACTTCGTTTCAATAAATAAAGCTCGTTTAACTGGGATTCTATTGCATGTATGTAATACGCACTTACATTAAAGTCTGCAGTAATATTCGATTACCATATTTGAATTTTATCGTCATAGATAAGACTGTGCACGGAAAGTTCATCAAATTAAGAAGCATCATTATATTAAATTTGAATATATAAAATTAATTGAAAAAAAGTATAAAATTATACACGCTCATTTAAGTAATCGTACCGTAGATCGAAACTATTTTCAAACAATGATCATTATAGATATACATACATGCATGCACAAATACAATCGTGAACTCTTCATTTGTATTCGGTGAAATTTTTCAGCTGTTACAAAATTGTTCTTTCTCCACTTTAATAGCAGGTTTCTAGGTTGGCCAGCAGTTATACTTGCGGCAACGTTGCTCACGATGTTATCCATTCTTTTCGTTATCTACATCGGCTCGTTCAATAAATTACAGCGTACGGGTACGAGAAGTGTAAGCGCGAATAATATAGTCCGCCCTCGCATGTAGATTACATACGCAAAACGTAGAACGGCCACAATGCCAAGCGATTTCCTAAGAATTTGCTAATTGACTGCGCGTGCTGCTGCTACCGGTCGCCACACTTCTTTACCCGATACATCACGGAGGCTTTTACAGCCGTCACGTCTTGTAAGGACACGAAATTGATTCTCGTCGCCTTTGCTATCTTTTATCGGCTAACACGGCGATGGATTACGAGTGTGTGACATGATATGATATTTAAATTTTGCAATTAGCGTGCAAGACGGCTTATAGGGGGTGTTCAAGCTAGGTGGAACTTCTTTAGCGGCATGGAGTGCTCGTCAAAATTGCACAAAAGATATTCTTAACGGGCGTGCCTCTAAGTATCATTAGTTTCGGAGTTACAGGGTGTTCACAGCACAGAGCCTGTAACCGAACAGAAGACAACTATTAGGTTTCTATCCAAAGGCTATAAAGGAAGTTAGTTCAAGCTCAGGCACAAAATTTTCGGACTCTTTCCGTATTTTCTTTCGCCCACAGTACTTTACCATAGGGGTGTAGACCGTCAAAGGGGAAAAGTACGGCACTAGAACAGCAAAGAACGACAAAGGTAAGGGTATAGAACGAGAAGTGTGACGGAAGTTGCAATAGTTATGTTCATTGTTACGATCAATATACATGTAGATGGGATTAGAAAGACAACTTTTCATATATTTACATACATTGTACATTTAATTGAACTGCTTGCATTTCAATTCTTACTAAATTGGTATGAATATATTTTTATTAATGGATATACAGTTATACACATACACATTAATGTAAGAATTAATGTAAATGTAAAAAGTTCGCGGAATGATTTTTTTGAGAAATACTAATCGAGTTTTTAGGATAGTAACACGCGAAACAGTTCCATTTACATCTCAGTAGTTTGCAACAATTGTATGATCGTGCTTTCCTTCGTTTACACATGTCACACGTGTTACTGGAAACAAATTTTTAAGCTCGCCATTTTATGTCAACCTGCCCTCCTTATCCAATTGCGTAAAAAGAAAAAATGAGCACGAATACGTATTATCTCTTAGATGACTCTTGGTAACTTTAAACTGAAGTAAAGTTAAACTACCACCTAATCAAACATTTTATCATAGATTTGTCTAGATAATTAATTTCACTGCACGCGTTAAGTACTACGTATCAGAAAGGATTTACAATGCAGTGGTAATGCATTTGAACAGCTGTTCTAATAAAGTAATTTTAATGTTCACTTTGTGAAATGGGATGTAAGGTACGTCAGATGGCATTTACTTTGTCTTGAACGGAGAGTTTAATTCTTTTATGTTCTGTATTTTGTAAGGAACTTAATAAAAAGATGTGAGTGCGTTTGTTAGCAAATTGTAATTTCTTTATGGGACACAAAATAATGTAAAATAATGTAAACAATTAATACAGTAAGAATTGTTAAGTGGTATTCAACTTCGTAATCACTTTAAATAAAATGTTCATTCAGTTCTCATTCCATTTTCTATATCAATTGTCTGGTCATAGCTATTTGAACGTTTTAATCATTTCGAAAAATAGAATGTTCAAGCTGGTAAGAAAATACTTTTTTAACGAGATTGCTTTTAACACTTTTATTATATACTGCAGTAAAATACAATGTTATATACTTTGCACGTATAGATTGGTCATAATGATAATAGCAATAATAGTTAATTATATTTGTCCGCCTAACACAATTGCAGAACTTCATTCCATTTTTTGTTCATTTGCATAATACTGTGTCTAGTATATATGTAGCAATAATTCTGTATCGTATAAAATATAGATCGATATTCTTAAGAAACCAGCACTATAATATAATTAAAAAAAGGAAACAGATTTTTTTTCGTGCTTCATATTTTTGTACAAATTTTTGACTGATAGGAATGATCTAAACTTTTCTCATGCTCTTCAAGCACACGATAATCAAATACTTGTTTAGAAGATTTGAAATGTATTGAAGGGTGAAAAACTTGGTATTGACATTTCCTATCGATACTTGCAAATATGAATACTATATGGTTTTGGTATCGTGACGACAATGAATATATCGATACTATTGCAAAGAAAATTAATACAGCTAAACCGTTCCTATGCTATATAATATATAACAAATGAAAACATTGCAATACTAACCGAATATCCAATGATCCACTGTTATTAGTTTTATGTATAGAATTATGAAACTATGGATATTAAAGCACATCCAAGACAAATCTATAAAAGATCGATTTGCACTATTCGTGTGCATATTCAGTGCAATCATACTTTGCTATTAATATGTATCTATCTTAACAATATGCCCGATTTGCAAAAACAACGAGTTCCTATGACTAACTCCGATGCGAATTACAATTCAGATAAGACGTCGCGTCGCGTCGTGGTGCTACTCAATTATAGGGGTGTGTAATTGTAATCAGGCAATCGATGGCTCAGGTGATGCTTAAATCTCGCTTGAACTTGGTGGTTCAGTGACACTCTTCTTCCATGGCCCTTCGTCCATCGTCGTATTCCGTCCTGCGAATAATTGCTAATTATTACCGCGCAATTATCTGACATTAGAGTGACGTTCTGACTTTCTGTGCGTGTGCAGTTCGCATAAGGGAATGGAATAAATTACTCCTTACTAAGTTTCTCAGCCGTAGTCGCGATGTCGTTTCGTGTTTCATGTAGGCGTTCTGAGTTCTGTCGCTTTTTGCCATTTTTCTGTATACGCTATTTCAATTCTGCCCTAGACGCGTGTAGATTCGATAAAATAATGCGAACAGACGTGTTCTGTGTCCGTCTCGCGATTAAATTGATTGCAGTTTGCTCGACGTAACCAGTGTTTCTAGGTAAGAATATAAGCCAGAGCATAAGGAAGCAGTGAATATAAATAATTCCTGTTGCAGAACCGATGTTTTCAATTTAATCCCATTTTGTATATATAACCCATATTCCTATATTTAAATTTGTAAGAAGATATTGTTTTAATTATAAATGTTCTTTGATAAAAATGTATCTATGCTTTACTCTTACATTTAAAGCCAAAGAATATTTTACACGCCTTTGTTTGTGCAGGGGATTTTCCTTTTAAATAGTATACAATACTTTCATTATAATTATGTAGTACTCCCTTTATATCTTTATTATTTTATTTTTATACATTACCACCCCCTGTTGCACATAGCTACTACTATCCTTGTCGATCGGTCTTCTAATAGGTATTTCGTCTCATTTGGCTCTCTTTGTCTGCGTCTTCTTGCAGCTATTGGCCCGTTTTATCATTCTGCTCCAATGAATATGAGTCTGAGTGTGTATGAAGATAAGGACACGGCAATTAAGGCAAAGGTTCGACCCATCAATAATCGCCATTTGTACAAATATTAACAATTAACTTGTAAAATACATACAAATAACTGTATGTTAATCTAGATCAGTGATTTTTAACTTTTTTATCTCACGGTACATACAAGTTAGAAGAGAGCTGATTGAGAATAGTTTTAACAGTTTGAGAGAGGCGTATCGTGAGCAGAGAGTGTTGAATTGAGAGTATTGTGAGTATCGTGTGAGAGTTGTCGTGTGTCAACGTTTAATAATAATAAAGTTAGTGTTTAATTGAAGCAGACTGATATCTTATTACCCTACTTGCCCTCTATTCCAATCTATGTGAGGTTTACGAAAAATAACTTCTACATATTTATTCGCAGTCTTTAGCAGCCTATTCCTTGAATTCGTAAACGCGTTCAGATACTTATGAGCGGTCCTTTACATAGCTTCCTAAATGAGCCCCATTCCGGATCATCCCTAAACTGAAAACGTTCAGTATCTCTTCATCAGTCGACGGGCTCATCAGAGTCTACAACGTAAGTTACCGCGAGCTTTTCAATTACAGAAGAACGGTGTATTGTTTCGTCGAACCCGTTCAGGCATTCAACGGTACTTTTCGATGTTCATAGGTTCCCATAGAGGGACAGCGCCCCTGTGGGAGCGCGCTTCTCAGCGATGTGCACAACCATCAATTCCTGTGGGAAATATCTTCACCCTCGTGCGCCCGAGAGATCGCTATCAAAGGGGCTTCATGGTGTGCAAATTGGTTTACATGGTCGGTGTTTCGCTCTCTCGTCGATGGTTGCGCATCCCCATAAAAAGGAAGCCACGGCTAGTGGCGCTTGTCTATTCGGATCGACCCGACACGTGTTGGAAATATTACTGTTCAACGAAATTAAAAAGCAGTGTCATCGAGATGAGAGCACTGCTAGTGTTAATATTTATTGCCCCGTTCCTGCATTATGTGGGACTCGAATGTCTGCGAAGATACATTTCACAGGTTCATTCGGTATGGGAGGGCAGTTTACCGCAAGTGTGATTAATGGGCGTTTTTAAATTGAATTAAGAAAGCTTATGGGAAAGAAAAATACTAATATGGACAATTGTTCATACTTTTTTGGATTATCAATAGTATTTTTTTGTTAAGTTTATATTGACTTCACGTAACAGGCGAGGAAATGAATAAAAAGTTAATAAATAAATGAATAAATATTTTGAAATGTGAAAGTTTTGCTACACCTAGTTCTTGTAACATTGGCAAATAACTTGCAACGACGAAACGAAAGAAGAGGGAGAGGCGTGTATCTTATAACGCACATAACGTTTCGAATCAAATTCAATCGCACATCAACCAACCTTATACCGCTGTCCTTAAACAATTTTCCATCCCGCGGACATGATTAACAAGGTGACGAGGCGCAGCCCAACCCTCGAACCAAACTCATTTTATAGTAGGCACACTTGGTTTTGCTCGATTACGAGTAGTGCGTACGATCCCATCCGCAGGGACCCGGAGACGGTCTCCAATATCGTGAATCAGTATACGTATGTGGTGTGTTGTATGTGTTCGCTTGTCTCATCATGGGAACAACAGGGGTAGAGAGCACAATGCGCCATAGAAGGTAGAAAATTTGCGATTTCGACGCGTGCACGACACGTGTCGGGACAACCTCCTGCTAGATTAACGAACCGAATTTCTCTCTACCCAGCGATTTTCTTTTCCCTTACCAGCTTTTCCTAGCTGTAAAGCCCTGGCCGTGTTAGAACGTCCAAGGAACCGCGTCTATGCTCGACAATGCATCGCTGGGAATCTAATGTAAGCCTAGAACATTGTTTTTTTTTATTCCGTCGACGCGTGCTGTCACGTTGTTCGATGGGAATGGAGATTTGTTTTTGGTAATTTGTGACTATTCTTCTCAAGAAATATATATTTTTCAGGGACACACACCTACACTGAAATATCATAGGACGCTTTCCAGTTTGAAGAAATTTTGATCGTGCAATAGAGACTGAAGACAAGGCTAAAGAATATTTTAACGACCCCTTCGTGCATTTAGATTTAATTTTATAGTCGCGAACAAAAACAAACTTAAATCTTTTTTGTTCAAACGGCGTACATATTAGAGAAACGTTATTTCATGAAACATGGAAAGTGTCTCAAGCCCCCCCTTCTATGGGAATCGTAAGAACTAAACATTTCATTTCGCACAAATCTCACAATTAAACATTTCTGGTCTTTTGTTTATGAAAGTTATTTAATCTGGATAGGTGTAAGATCGTACTTAAAATTTTCCGGAGTTAGTAAATATTTCGCAACCAACTTTTCTTCTTCGACTGTAAATATTTGTGACGTCGCAAAATTGGGGGACACGCCTGTATTTTTGTAAGTTTTATCATTGTCACATTTTTCAATTGCTCTTATTTTGTTCGTTTGATTTGTGACTTCAGCTACAGCATTTCTGACGACGGGTAAATTGCTTTGACGACCCTTGGATATCCATTTAAACGGCATCTATCAAATTATACAAATTTCCGTAACACTTTGTTTGCTACACGATATCAATTACAGCTTAGGTAGGAATGGATCTTTGAAGAGGTACGATATACATATGTATCAAACCTCAAACCTCCCCAAATATAATCACCGAAAGTTGGACTGTGTACGTAATATTGAACATATTGTCACGCAATACATAATTGATATTTCATAAAAATCAATACACAGTGACGAAAACATTGTATAAGTAAGTTATGCAAAAACTGACATGTCATGGCAAGAATACGCACTTCCTCCAACAAGAAGATTTCAGATCAACAAATTCGTTTAAAACAATCTTAATCTATTGCAACCCGATGAAAGCATTCTATACTGTAACACACAATTCGATTTAGTTTATTAGTTGGAAAATATAAAACTGTATCAAGCCTTCCTACGTATCAGACCTCCCCAGTTTCCCCTAAATTATTGAAACTATACCTATATGTATAGTTTTTAATTTAATTTAATTTAATTTAATTTAATTGTTTAAGGTCGCATACACCTTCGTGGTTATTAGCGACCACTGTTGTTACCTTGGTTTTTCCTTTGTTGTAAATTTCGGGGGGAGCTTTGTACCGTATTAGGTGACTATATGGAGTTATACAATTCAATGTCTTTTAGAAAATTTACTGCATTTATGCACTGATGTTGACTGTTAAGCAGGGTGCAAACTTCATTGGGAATATTGTGCTTGAGTCTTTTTCTTGTGTACTTGGGGCATCGCAGAAAAATGTGTTCGGTGCTATAGTTTTCGTCGCAGTCCGGGAATTTCTTCGGTTCTTCTTTAGTTATGAGGTGGATATGAGTTAGATTTGAGTGACCGATTCTCAATCTGGTTACCCGGACTTGGTCCGCTCTGGGTAACGCAAGTGCTGGATTCCATGTATAGTTTTATTGGCGCGTGTACGTACGAATGTATGTTGAATGTTAATTTGGTAGAAGAAAATAAAATGTTTAGTAATTGAAACATTTTAAACAATGGGAAACATGTTTCAAGTGCTGGAGAATATTTGTGGAAAGAATTTCAAACCAAAAAATGCGAAACATTTGAAAAAAGGAATGGATAAATATTAGTAGTCACATGACATTGTATTTCCGTGAATTTCCAAACTATAAACAAACAATAATAAATAATAATCATAGTAAAAGCTATCGGTACAGATACGCGAATATTTTTACTCAGGCACTCAACAAAACGCACATCTGACGTCGAACGTACGCGTCATCGCCCCCATGTAGGTAGTACTTCCCTATGACGCGTACGTTCACGTCAATAGGTGTGAAATCGTTGAGAGCAATTTTTCTCAATCCCCGCTAACGACAAAGAATTGCGCGCCTAGACGTTTCATTATCGTTACAAAGTACTCCAACAAACGCAGATGAACTTGTTCGTACAAAATTCATTTATTCGCGGGAAATTCAATGCAATTTTTCGCCCATCGGGCAAAATCAACAGGAAACATCAAAGAAAATGACTCCGGCTCGGGCAACGTCGCACAGTGGTCCGAAACCGTAAAAACACGAACTAAATTCATAATACATACTATTGTTATTTACACATTATTAATCTTATTCATTATGAATAGAAAGATTTAAGGTAGTTCTTGAGTTGTAGAATGTAATTCCGATAAATGACTGTCTTATTATAATTATTTGAACAATAATATTTGATAAAATGTTGTATGGTCGAAAAGGTTCTAATATTTTCTGATACTGACTGATCTGAGTGCTTCATTACCAGATCGCGTGGCATAAATCTCGTAATTTTCTTATGCGCCATTGTTTAGTACAATCACTTCAACGATATTAAAAAACTAATGATATTGTGGGCTCGCTTGCTCAAAAAGACCTCGATACCAAATGGCACTGAACTCTTTGGGTGTTCTTAAAGAACAGAAGTACCTTTCTTTCAAAGAATAGGAATCGTGGAATCCGGATTCACCAATTTGTCTCGCGACGCGACACTAGTTTCACGAAACAGTCTGATCTAGTTAAAATTTTTAGAAAAGCTTCTTCACTAATGGCCTTCTGCCGCTATGTAAGAAACAGATTATCCGTTTTTAATAATGTCCAAATTTTTTGCATGTTTCCTGCAACCCAACGAGTGTTAGGATTTTATTGCCTACAAACCGATCTAAACAGAATATCATGTTCTAATATCCCCTAAATACACGTATAATTCTAAGTTATAATTTGTATAAGTATTTATCCAAGTTCACCATTCCACATGGCTTTGACCAACTTTATATATTAATTATAACTTTCGGAGTTGAAAATAGTTGCAAAAAATTTTAGTGAGCCTCCTTAAGTAGGTTCTAACAAATACTTTTATGCAAATTTCATCGCATCGCCGAGTGTCCCTCGTCTTGCTTTTCCACATTAAACTGGAAAACGGGGGAAAAATAGGGATTCGCGAAAAGATATTTTTCAAAGGGTATAAATACGTAGATACCTTTCATGTTACATGTACTTGGTACCTGAAAGAACACTCTTTAAAAATATATAAACAGATACGAGTCAGTTCCACTCTGTAAAAAAATACAGCACCGCAAAGTGTAGCAAATTCAGAAAGAAATGGGATCGTTCTAAAGTGGACATTTCTTTCCCCTCTTTGAAGGTGTCTCAGGCAATTACCGGCGCCCTATGGCAATTCATTCGCATGCAAAAATTTCGTCTATACATAGAAGAAACTATGCCTAAAATTTCAGACATTTCCGAGGAGGCCGAAAAATTGAATTTAGTTCGTGTTTTTTCGGTTTCATACAATTATCGAAGTATAAAGCAGACTTATGCTAATATGGTACCTTTGTTGTATATATTTCAATGTAATAAATGGCTCTTGAAATTTTAAAATATAGTTACTGGTTACTAATATAGAGTCCTGCAAAGTTGACGAAATTTGATTAGCGTTAAACGTCTTATAATTCATGGCACGTTTAGTGTATCAGGCATACTCTGTATCTTAAAGATTCTATTTTAAAACATTTTTCTCTTTCAATGCATGTTACAGTTATGAACCCTGCACTTTGGCAACACAAAATAACATTAAATTTACTCATTTAATTCTCCCTCAAATAAGTATGTCGTGAATTGTATTCATACTTTGGTAAAACGTTAGAAAAATAGTTATGTTATTCATGTTACTTCATAACGAGGTAAGTTAGCTTATGTAAGGGAGAATGTCAAGAATGGAATCCAATAAAAAAACCTGCAAAAATTTGCAGGTTTACTTGTGGCACCATTTTCCGTACCTTACTTTACTTTATACATAGTTTTTCAATTTTTGTAATAAACGTATTTAGATAAAAGATGTACCCACTATTTATTCATAAACACTCCAAGACTGCTAATTACTACGAATTATTCGACAAATTGAAATGAACCATTTGGTTTTTTCAATTTTTCAATTATATTCGTAATTTGAGAAAATGGCCTTCGGTACGGAGTAATAAAAATGATTTAAAAAAAAAATGTTTCAGACAAAACTTAATCAGTATTCAGCCTTCTACAAATATCAGTATAAAAAATTGTACAAAATCTTTTTTTTAATAACAAATTAAAGGCCACCTTCATATTTTAAATGTTATTGTACATTTCTGACAATAGAATGTAATACCTGACATCAATACGAATTCACCGAACCACTACCATATTACCTTAAGTGTTCAAATCACGCTACAATAATTTTGTCCACGTTTTCGGGATTTGGGACCACTGTGCGTCGCGACGACCGTGCGTCGCGACGCGTCGCAACTATCGGCGACAGTGGTAACGGCGCCGACCCGTGTTGCACGCGGTCGTGCGTAAAAACGAACAGCGTACTAGTGTAAATATATTCCCAATGCCACGTACCTACGTACAAGCACCTACATGTACGTGTCTACGTTGGCTCGTGACCGACTGCGGCAAGACGACGCCCGTTTATATGTGCATACAGGCGACGCACCACCGAGATCAGAAACTGACTCATAGGCCACGGCATGGACTCGGCCCATTATATTATACGCTGCCATCGAGCCGCAGAATCGTTTGTTCGACTCCATGGAGCTTTGGGTCGGAAAGGCAAACGTGTGGATCGACCAAAGGGAGCGTGAGCGCGCGTAGGGGCTCGTGGTAACTATACATCAGCACCCCATAGACAAACAATCTTGCTGCGCGAACGTACGGCTGGAGAAGGTGGCACGCTTTTCGTTTCGTTTCGAGTTTTGAGGCCATCCCGGCTTGTTTGATCGGATCTGGTACGCGGAGCACGATGCTTTTTTGAAGAGCGTAAATCTGGTAATTTCATTGCGCCTGTTTGTGCGTGAATGCTCGTGCGTAATAGCCGAGCTGAACACTTGTCCTCATACGCCGACTTAACTTTGTACGAGGTAATTAATAATTGAATCAAGACACTCAAATGTTAAAGTATAAAAGTTCCATTTCCAATAAATATATAACTATATGTAGGGTAGACCGAGGCGAATCGGATCACTTTTTATTTGATGGTAAAAAAAACATAGTTACAATATAAAAACCCAATACTTGATTATAAATTCGTAACAAGTACCCATTTAACATGAATATTCATAATAAAAAATATTAACAAATTAAAAAATTCCTCCTTTATGGACAAAAAACGAAAAAGTGGAAAATATCCGATTCGCCCCGAGTCTGGGGGCGAATCGGATATTCCGAATATCTCTAAGAAAACAAACAAACTGTCGTAAAATAATCTTTGGTTATAACTTTATAAAGTATAACTTGATAATAATAATTTCAAAGACCCTACGTAGTACGTGGGTGGCAAGTATATTGTCCTTAAACACCACTTATATTTGCACACTTTTCGTGCCACCACTTTTCACAGATAGTGCACTGTATCCAATCCTCCGCAGGTGGATGAATTTCTCGTTACAATAAATGCAATGCCACTCTCTTTTATGTATGTGCGAACCATCTTTACCTACATGTATAAGTTATTGACGCATTTAAAGTCATAGAACTAATTAAATAAATAAATAAAAGAGTGATCCGATTCACCCCATATAATAATAATTTTAAAGTGAATGAAATACGTAAACAAATTACGATATAATAGTGAAAATTGTATCAAATATTATTTCTGGACACTATACAAACTAATAATATTAAACACATTTAAACACATGTTAAAGTTTAAACACATGTTAAAGTTTACCTTTTATTTTTAAATAAGAAATTGTAAGAAATTGATAGAAATTGTATTTTAGATCTGCGCCAAAATTATTACGTTCGTCCGCGTAAGGCAAACTTGAAATGCGTGTCAACACTAGACGGTATTGTAAAACAATCAAAACACAATCGAAAGAGGTGCATAGAGGGGGCGTGAGGAGTGTATGTACGACCTAAACGATTTTTTCCATAGTAACATAACAAATTTCAACTAAATTCTTATTTTGATCCGATTCGCCCTGTGATCCGATTCGCCTCGGTCTACCCTATATTGACAAGGATGTTGCTGACCGTTCCAGAGTTCGTAAAATCTTATTCTAACGCTTGCTAGAAAGTCCTCCTCAGAGGAAAACTCTGCCGAGCCACGATTGGCTGATTATAAAAAATATGGAGTGAAAATCCTAATTGTTATTGGCTGAACGAAAGTAATCCCGAAAGACGGTAGTGGGAGGATCTCATGCAAGATGAAAATTCGGAGAATTTTCCCACGTATCGGGCGTCCGTCACCTCGCGCCCTCGCATGCCACTTATTGTTAGTTAGCCCGATAGAGACTTCACCGAAACCCGGACTCACGGCAATCTCTTTATGAGACTAACATTTTTCTGCTCATCCCAAAACTGTTTATAATATAAAAGACCTAACTATGAAACTGCTCTCGAGGAAATTGTACGTGGTATTTACGCCTCGACAGCGCCCTTTCGACTTGCTCTTGGGTATTTTTCATTGGCTCGATCTCTTACGATCTCCTCGGTTGACAGTTGATTTGGATTTGGGTTTTGCTTCTGCTTTTGGTTTCGGTCTGGTAGGCGTGGTCCAATCGAGCTGATCGCGAATACTTACGGGGGGGTTGAATGTAGATAATGAGAGTTTTATGCTTCGAGGGCAGCGGGGGCAACCGATGTAGGAGAACAAAATGAATTATTCGTGGAACGATTGTTAGAATAAAGTTCTGAAACAAAATTGACGCGCAGAGATGCGTGAAAGATAAAAGAAAGTGGCGGGCGTCAAGTTATTTGTACGTTTCTAGATTGTGTAAGACGCCTTGCAGAAATCTCACGAACTGCACGAACTACGCAAAACTTTCGTAGCAATTGGTTTTGTTAGCCGTGCATATCGAAATGTTCACCTCAATACCACGTAGGGGAGACCGGGGCTGGTTGTCACATGGGTTGGTTGTCACAAAGTTCATTTCTCCTTTTGTATAAACTGTATCAGGTGAAACGTTCGTCAGTACATGTGTCTTCATCACGCGGCTCAGAGCACATGCATATTTTTCCATTTCGTGGTCAGGTTGCTTTCTGACAATCGAAATATTGTTGAACGCTAAACTATTTTTTTTCCCAGTTGATTAGCTTTTTCGTGCTGAGTGAGAATTTTTTACATTATTTTAAATTTTGATTTTATATTATTAATAGTGGACTGTTGATTTATATTTTTATATATGGCAGGATTGAAAAATTCATTTGATATCACTCTACATACAAAAACCGTGGCCCGTTTTCAAATGGGGTTGGTTGTCACAGCATACGTGGGGCAAGTTGTCTCGTGTGGCAACCGACTACCATTCGTAGAAACCATTTAGTAGATAGTTAAATTGTATTTCACAAAATAATTCTACCCCATAGAATGGTGAGAAATTTTAAAAAGAGTACTAATCGTGGGAAAATTCCTCCTGATGTTATGATGATGTATACGTTGTATATGTGTAACAAACTGCCAATCTGATTTTTCAGCAGTATTGTTTTGATGATGAGTAATGTTTTTTCAATAAATGTATTTATATTTTTCATAGCTATTCCATGCGACAACCAAGTCAACGGTTTGTGACAACCAACCCATAAGTGGGGTTAGTTGTCACAATATTTCTAAATCTTTCAAAACAGTAAAAAGTCATTTCTCTCAACAAAATTGGACAATCTACATAGTTTAAAACATGCATGAAACACTAGGGTTTCGAATGGTGTAATCGAAATTTCATTAGAGGGTACTGTGTTTTCTGAAATTTAAAGAGTTCAATTTTTGTGACAACCAGCCCCGGTCTCCCCTACCACATTTTTAACGAAATTTGAGTGATTCTGCATATACCTACATTTGATGCTCGATAGAACGATGTAAATACGAAATATTTAACAAAAAATTATATGCAGGCTTAACACAATTAACTCAAACCACGTATCAGGCTTACATTAATTAATTATATTCTTCGAACTTCTCTCATAAAATTTTACAACCGATCCCTCGGCTTTTTTTCACGGACCCGACTCGTTTTCCTAATCTTCTACTACTTTTTCGCACAATCCAGGCTGAATTTGATAAATGGCGTCCGCAACATTATATTTTTAGCTCGTCAAGCGTCTTTAGCATATCGATGTGAACTTTGCTTGACAAAAGTCCCTTCTTCACGTTAAAATAAAGAAGCACGAAATATCTGCAACAATTTGTGTTCCATCTGAATTTAAAGATGAGCCGTTCAATTTGGATAATCCTATATATTCGGTGGACCACAATCAGCCAACCCCGGCGCCGAAAAGCGCCGCGATAATTCTGAAGCAATGGAAGAAAAATTGTTCCACGATTCTCTGTATAGAGGCAAAGTTGTATGTGCCTATAGGCAGAGAATCGCTCCGGCAGTTACTTCGAATAACTTCGTTACTTGGAAGAGAAGAGAGGCCGCTCCGGTTCCGTTTAACCCTATTAACGCGCGTACGCCGCGCTTATTTGCTGGATATTTGCTCGACTGCGACCCCACCAGCTTCCGACTTCGGTCTCACGCCTTCACGTCTCGCCCCTCCGCTGTTCACGCATAGATCATGCTCTGCCGATCCGAGGTGTACGCGTTAATTGCCGTATTCACGTACAATCCGGAAGGGTTGTCGGTGCACGGCTGACTTCTGAATAGTGAAGCTAATACACCGTCGTAATTCGTTTAAAGGGAAACAGCAAGTGCACGGACTAGCCGGTGAAGAAAAGTCGGCAAAGTTGTGCGACTGCGCTCGTTCGTATCTGCACGAATTTTACCGTTAATTGACGGAACACGGGGAATAGGGATTGACGAGGCGACTGCCACGGAAAGAAATCAAATTCTCAGAGCCGGACGCTGTTTTTTGCGCCCTTCTCTTGCTACGACGCGACGCGTCGCGACGTTGTCGTAACTGGAAACGTTGTAGGCGTATAAAGAAACGGGGAGAGGTATATGGCTCTCGAGCAATTGTAAAACTTTTATTACAAGTGTAACAAAAGTAACAGGGTGCTGTGAAAATTGTGCACGGGCTATTTCAGCGATTTTGAGCAAGCGATTTCGCACCGATTCGCTATGATCTGGAAACAGCGAAAAAGTGGCCAAAAGACAAGTTTTCAACATCAACATCTTGAAAGAAAGTTTTCCTACAAATCGACAACCCTTTAAAGCCTCAAAATCCAAAATATTATTCGTTTCGCATACTTGTGTGACAACATATAGAGTTCTGAAGTCAACATTGTGAAAGGCTATAGCCGGATAAGGGGGTAGAATGTGCCCCCTAAACCAAATTCAACTTGTGAGGTGTCATTCGATAGCTTATCAAGAAAAACCAATTCGTACAAAGTACGTGGTACATTCTGTGGCACTGTGGCTCGACTGAGAGGGTAGTTACAGCGAAAAAACCAAAATATAGTTTTTGCCCAATATCTCCCATTTTAGAGCATAACAAATTTTGAAAAAAATCTGAGACAATGCAATTATGGAGGCACATATTGTAGAAGTTTTGCAGATTTTCAAATCCGAAACTCGAGTTGCGAAAAATAAAAAAACGTAAAAAAATGCTGAAAAATACCGATTTTGTATTGAAGGGTTCGTCTAACTACGATTAAAATTAAACGCTCTAGATACCCGTTATATGTAGAATATCAGAATGAAGGTTTAAATGATGGTTTTATACATGTGAGTAAGTGTATTTAAGGTATTTAATCTCGTTACAAGTATTTTTTAATCCACGTACGAACAGTGTATAATTTATAACAACTGAAACTTTGGGTGGGTTTCCAAAAAAATGGTCAAAATTGTTCAACTTGGTCAAATTTGTCCTACATGAAATCTTAGACATTCACGAGGGAGATAATACAAATTTTAGGTGCATCAGCTTGCATTTTCTCAATCTATCCGAGAAGAAGCGGTAGAGGATTCCCCGTTGATCATTTGTTATAATGCTCGGTCATTTATACTGAAGATTTCAATGGTTAAGAAGCAAAGAATTAGAAAAGGGTGAGAATGGCTACAAAACTAAACAAAAGTACAATTGAGGAAAGGAAGGAGATCTTAATCTTACGTAGCATGGATAAGTGATATAGTGAAATAGTTAAAATAGTAAATGGAAGTCGTTTTACTGTCCGGGCTATAGATAGACTAGAATAAAATCATAAAGTCATCGTTTGCAAAAATTCTATACATTTGTGAACTTTTACCCCGACCAAAAAATTCTGCTAATTCGGCCATTTCGCATATCACCCGGCGAGTTGCATGTAATAAACATATTATATCCTATGTTTATTGTCTTTACATTGTATTTATATATATATATATTTCGTAAATTTCTTATGTTGTTCTTTGTCCGCCATTCTGAATTTTGAATTTTTGGTGTCAGATTCGTTATCAGCAACTTCAAAAACCCTTGATTAGCAAATTTTATAAAGTTCCGACGAAGTTTTTACCTTTGGCCACTTTATCAAGGCTTCCAGACCACTGTGTGGTTGAAGGTGTATACAAAGTATATTAAAGTAGAGTATCTGCTGCAGTAAAACGAAATAAAGTAACAAGCGTATAATTTTTGAGGTACAAAATACCATTGCATTTATTTCATTCAACTCGTAACAATTTACTGCTCTATTCACCTTTCAATCTACATTTTTAACCAATTCTCCATTGAATTTTCCATAGCTAATATTATTTTGATAAAACCTTACGGTTTAAATTATAGGGTCCGTGGAAAAATTGTATTTCTCGATAGAACCATAAATTTCACCGCTGTCTGCCCTTCATTAAAAACTCGACGATCCACCCAAGTAGGTTTCCTTATTAGCGAAAAATGTTTTCAACACAATACTTGAATAGAGCTGTCCAGGTCATGTGTACCCCGGCCATTCGCCACTTTACACGGTCGCCAGCTAGGGTGGCGTATGTTTAAAATACAATTGAACGGTTGAAATATTTGAACGCGTCAACGCATCGATCTCGACAAGCATCCTATTAGTTTTGTCCAACGACCAGTTATCTTCCTTTATTGTCGGCAGGGAACCGTCGTGAAAGGAAGCCGAGACACTGGCGGCCCCATTACGAGACATTTCGCTAGCTGATTGTAGGTTTGCCATTCATGACACGGATCGGGGAGGATTCTTTATTCCGGATTTTTCCTTTAGACTTTCCATTGACAACGGGCCTGCCTCGAAGGCGGCAACAATGCCATGGCGACGAAGCAAACGACTAGGCTCTAATGAGCGCGTGCCACTGACAGAAGTACATGGCCATTATGTGTGCATGCCCCTTGTTGCTATAAACGATGCACAGAATGCGCGTGCACGTGGTCATTTTGGACGGGGCATGTTCTCCATTTAATACTGTATTCATGAGTATTTCCCGCGATGCACTGGATGTATCAGGGAATCGTGGCGAAATTGCAAGGAGGACATATTATTTGGAAAAAATGGTAAACCATTCGAAGTTTCGCGCGTTCGTTTGAAACGCAACGTAGGCACCGCGTAACAAGTTGATATCGTTTTATCCTTCACTCTGTGCATAGCAAATTTTCCAGGGTCTGTGCACGGGGTCAAGCTGACACCATATATATGTTTGTATATTTTGTAAAGTTCTCTTTAAAAAAACAGTTCTTTTTATTTTCTTTTTATTAACCCTTATGTTAGCAACCGGGTACCCATTTCATGTTTCCTACAAAAAATTTTCATGTTCTGGTAACAATATCGCAGGACCCCTCTGGATCCCCATTGCTTGGATGTTTTTACGTCGATATACCAATTTTAAATCAAATTGGTTCGCAATGTTTTAAGTTATAAAGCATTAAACATATTTAAACGCTTGTTTGGTAACCGGGGTGCCCGGGTACCCATATAAGAGACGTGATTGCTAGACGTTTTGTGCACATAAACATGAACCAACTTTTAATTCATAAGAAATGCTTACTTTATTCAAAAGCTACAAGATAATTTAAATTATGTTATACATATAAGACATTTAATCAGAAGCATCGTCTGATATGATTTCGTTGCATATTGCAATGACTGGGGTCCATTTGAACCCAATGCACAGACTGGTGGTTAAATAATAATCAGACTGCTTTGATTTGCCTGTTTTGATTTTCAATCTTTTTTTCGAATAACTGGTATTATGCGGTGAACAGTTAATCGTGGCGAATTAAAAAATGATTGTGAATTTTACCTCGTATAATTTTCTATTAATTAGTCACGAATTATATTTTTGAGCCGTGTCTCTTGTACTTGATTGATTAACAGAGTACGATATAATAATCATTATTGTTCTTGAAGATCGCACGTGTTAATATAACTGCTGCTCTGCATGATTGTATCTCGGCACTCGATAATTTTCCCTCTATGGCAATCACGTTACAGTTAATGTCTATGTATAGTAAAGTTCATAATGGTAGTATCCATGTACCATTGCATTATATTCGAGACAAGCATTATTCATATTTGTGCAACTATTGGACAAGTCCAAACTATACAAGTAAAGTTATTTCGTAAATTCAATGAATAATTTGTATGTACAGCTTCTTTATATAAGAATTAAAAAACTTCTATTAGATATACTATTTAAATGATATGGGGCTAGGATTAAGGGTAGGAAAGAAACAAAATTTTAGATTTATATTTTTAGATTTTTTAATTTTTAGATTTTAGATGTAAGAAAATATGTATGTACTTGAAACAATGTTTAAAGTTTTGTACTTGTGAAGGATTCTGTTTCAAAATGATTAAGTTTATTACTAATTTGACTGAAGGAATCATAATTTTCATAATCAGCCGTACGCGTGCATGTTCCGAAAATAATAATGATGTTTGATCGCTTGTGAACCACTGGCTGTAAATTGTGAAGAGACACCTTACCTGCATGAAAATAAAAACGCAAGTGACTGGAGCAGGTGCGTTACTACAAGCGTTACAAATTCAATCGATGAACGCCACACTCGTCATTAGTATGATTCACCGATCAACCGTCAACTATTTAGAAGGGTTCCACGTTACTGCTCTCGGATAGAATGACAGACATACGTCCATTTACCTAGAGGTTATCTTACGCTTAACAATTGTGATTAAAATTTATCCTTAATAATAAATGTACTTCAGTGGACAATAATTAAACGAGCGTACACCGATAAAGTTATGGCTTCCTTTTAATCTTCGTTCAAGCCGAAATTTCTGATCAAAAATGTGCTTTCCATTCTTTCGTTAAATTGTACTACACTTCCCACGATATCGAAATTCGGTCTCCCAAGTTTAAATCAAAATACAAATATGAAGGTAAGGATTCTTGTTACAGAATTATAGTTGTGTTATAGCAGAAAAATATTTGTAATAGCAGAATTATAGTTGTGTTATAGCAGAAAAATATTTGTAAGTAAACGCATTACACACACCCGGATCAATTTCTCGCCAAATATTTACAACCTATTTTGTCAAATTGAATAGCTTTTATCGAGATTGTAATAATAATTGAATATTAAATAGAAGCGTTAAACTATTCAAGTCGAGTTCTGATTATAATAAATCGAGTCGATTGCTCTTTGGCAAAAAGAAAAGCATAAGACACTTTTCTAATTAACTAGTTACCCGATTTTCAATCTTCAAAATATTCATTTAAATTAACATTTTCCATTTTACTCGTAAGCCCTATTCGTAAGGCGGCCATGAAAATATACGTGTATCGTGAAGATATTGAGGAAAATGAAATTACAAATTACATAGTCGTGTTTCTGAACGGAACAGCTGGCACAGTATCGATAAACGTGCGAAACGATGGTACGTGGGAATATCAAAATTTGTCTTGGACGTACCATTAGACCCATTCGATTGTGCGGCCGTTAGTTGGAATTTCAAACGAGTTTTCGTTGAACTGGGGACGCTACCGTAATTAACACATCGATGTTCGCTTAGGACCCCCAGCGAACAGGCGGTTGTGCTCACGTGGGAACCTTGAGTTGGGGTACATTCCTTGCACAACATCCAGTACGAAAAGTTTAGAGTTTATTATCGAAAATGGAACGTTCGTTTAATGGACATCATTATTATCCGTTATGAAAAGGGGGAACTGAATTTAGGGTGATCCATGGAAATAAAATTGATATTGTGAGTAAAATGTACATCTATTTTATTGGTAGACAAATTTTCTGCATTGGATACATTTTTACGATTTTTATGTTTTTGTTTATGTTATCTTTGTTATGCAATTATGGTTGTATATTTTTTAGTTCTCTGTTCATGATGTTTATAAGATTATGTTTAGCTAATGTACCTATTATCTGTGTAAATTTATTTATTTATTTATTCACGCAGCGTTTGGAATTACATATGAGTTTATAATTCAACGAAAAACAATTATAATATAATACATAAATTTTGTTATGAATGTGCACGTTAAATGGGTACTTGTTCCGAATTTGTAATAAAATATTGCGTTTCTAAATTGTAACTATTTTTTTTTACCATCAAATAAAAAGTGATCCGATGCACCCCGGTCTACCCTATGTCTTCAGGAATTCTCGAAACCGTTCCATTTACCAATTCAAAGATGTCAGACGTATCAACGATTTACACAAGCAATTATTACTTTCCACGCAATACGTGTATGTACTCAGAAGCGAATAATAAAGGTGGCCAAAGCTGAAATACGGCCTGATCGAGCCAGTTTCCCCCCGATGTCCCAGAAACGAAAGGAGTGCTCGAGTGTCTATTATGGCAAATCTATTTTGGTTGACGCCACCCGTGCAGGAATGCGTCCCCAGGCACACAGCCTACACGACCCTGACAAAGACCACTTGATCTCTTCACCGTAAACAAGATTAAGGATCCAATTATAGAATTCTTTTGTAAAATAATGCCCTGTCTTCTTCCCGCCCCATATATTCCTCAAAAATTGAATCTTCTTGTAGCTTTACGCTTACAAAGTCGACTTCTTTTCTTTGGGGGGTGAAAAGATAAGGATATAAAGTAAAATTATTGTACATTTCAAGCTGCGAAATGAATAGTTCTTTAATGAACTTTTTTGGTCGTTTCATTACCCCTGTATGTGTTGATTATTTGAGCTGGAAACATTGTTAATATTTCAAGGGAAAATTATGTTTAAAACCTGGCGCAGAAAGATATATTTGTTCTATCCTGGCGTACTGTCAATGCCGTAGTATTCTAATAATTTATTAAAATTATTAGATGCTGTTTTTAAACTTAAATCTTTCTACGAAAAAGGTTCCAATGATGTTAAAAAAAGTATTAATAATTTAATCATATTTGAATATTGATTCCATTATAAAATAATAATAAATCTAAGAAATTCTTGAAGAAAGTAGCATGATTTTGGTTGAAAAAAAATTGCCGCTGATCAAAGAAGTATTAATTAATAGAAATTAAACAGCACAGATTCCCCGGTCTACGTGTAAAAACTATTAGTAGTAAGAAGCTTCCTGGCTGAGCTTGAACAATTCATCTGCAAACCTTGCATACGCTCGATTGACATACATATGTACATGCTAATACTCGTAAACTGACGAAATTAGGCAGGTACAAAACTTTTCTTATATTTCCAAAGAAGTTGTCAATATCTACGTGAACTATTATATTACTTATAATGCAAAGATCTAGACATCTACGTTATAAAGAAAAGACAACCATTTCAACAAATTCCACAAAATAAACAACTGCTAAGGGGGTATTCCAGCGTGCCGGATAAAAAAAATCCATTTTCTTTTACATTGTCTGAAATTAGATGTTATAGAAAATAGATCTGCAAAAGGGTTTGTCTGATTTCAGAAAAATAACAGAGTTACAGTGGTCGGAACGTCCAGCTTTAGACTAGGCCAGGCCTATTTCTCTATTTTTGACACTTATTCATTGGCAGTTACTGGTCATTTGCCTTGACAAAACTGTCCTTTTTGTTTTGCAGGAGGTCTATAGTGCACATGTGCACCCTTGGCAGCCAAGTTTCCCAAATTTTAGTGCGAACCTAAGCGTCGAGCAAGGCATATCGCAATATACGTGTTATATTACATTTTTGCATTTTTCTCAAAACCGTGTTTTATAACATGGTAACCACGATATCTCAAATTCTATTGAACCGATCGAGATGATCTTTTACACACATCTTCAGCAGATGTGTCGCTATCGTCCCTACTAGAATTAGGCCAAACTCTGTTTCCGTTTTAATTTTATAGACCACAACAGACGAAAAAAATATAAAAAAACGAGAAATCGATTTCAAATTGCTGTCATTTTAAGAAAATTTAATATTCCAACCCAAATCTGCTACCTGCGATAGCCAGAGCCATATAATTTCAGAATCTTTATGAAATCTTTAGTTTGGATGACCAGAACGAGCTGAATCATGGTTACCAACCAAGCCATTTTTTCCGAAATGATCTGTGCGCAGTAACGTCATTTTTTTTCTCATATTTTTAATAAAAAAAAATGCTGCATTACAGTTCAAGATGTAGTGAAAACACAGTAAAAAGTTCAGTATAAAAATCTGTCTCTAAGGCCTTAAAAAAAATATCTAAAAATAATGGGAAAAATCGCGTGCCACACTAGAACACCCCCTTAATACCATTTCCGAAAATTCGCAATGGGCGATGGGAGGCTTTAAATAGTAGTGTCAATAATTCACGTGACCCTGAAGAAGGAAAGGGAGTTAGTTGCAGCAGGCGAATCAAGGCTTGCTCGCTTGTGGAACTATTTCAAAGCATCGTGTGTCATTGCGTGCACGCAATATTTAGCCTTACCCCCTACCGTCGGATGTCGGCGTCGAGTGAGTCAGTGCGACGACGTCAACGACATCCACGACGACAACGTCTAGACGCCATCACCCCACCGTCATCGTCACTGATTTGTCCGCTATCCTGCTGCTCTTGCTACCTCGTAAAATGGGTGAAATCATTCTCGAATCTGATCCACTGGTGTACCCTACACGGGGACGAATGTTTATTCGCTGCTGTTCCGTCGATAAGAGGATAGGATGGATTGTGCAAGAATGAGGAACAAAATTTCAACGACCTTAATGTAACATGTCTCAAAGGGTCTAGGGATGTTTAATATTGGGTAATAAATCATTACTTATCTGCCTGACGTGTGCCTGTACCACTGTGAATGTGAACCATTAAACAATGTTGCGTGAAAAGCTCGCAAACGTAGAGTATTACAGTCATTTCATACATTTAAAATGAGTATGGCGAAGGAACATGATTGGCATGCTATGTTTTATGAGTTTAATAAAGAAAGTAATACAACTGCAACGGTGTGAATCTTGAACCTTGAACCTAAATGACCTTGAACTACCGAGATAGACCAAAGATTATAGGCCATTGAATTCCCCTCAGAACAGGCTACAGCTTTACCTAAAGAAACACATACACTTCCCTATGGAAAAACAAAGGTCTCCTTAACATTTTGGAAACACGTCCACCTAAGTACACAAGATTGCCCTCATCGGGGAAAGTTTTACATGAAACATTTTTTTAAACGAGCTGCAATTTCGGAAACAATTGCGTGAGAAACTTTAAATGGGGCAGCCTGTATATGTACCGAAAAAAGTCGTATTATTTATGGAATGATCCAATATTCGTTTTGGGTATTTTTAAAGGGATAATAATGGACTTGTGAGGAGATATTTCATTGACCGATAGTATCATACGGGTCTGTATAAACAAAAGACCGATTTATATCAATCTTGTACTCGATTATTAAAACATGACACTTAAAAGGAATCTTTTCTCACAGAAACTAGTCACTGTAAAAAACAAACACTCCAAGAAATTTCTCAAGGTAAACAAATTTGCTTCTGTCCATTTTCAAAAATCCTCTTTAAAGAAACAGTTTTCCTGTAGGTATGTCACTAGGTGACGATAGGGTAGTGTAGATTTTAGATTGAGCAGCCGAACAGAGTAGACTGAGTATTTGAGTAGTGTGGATCTAATTGTAAGAGTGAACAGCGTAGAGTAGATCAGTGTCAATATAATATATATAATAGTCATTATATTGCCAAAAAGCCATTTGTAGAAAATTATATGGAAGTATAAAATATATGTTCGGCATATTATTGCATTAATTTATATATGTACAATAATGATAATGAACGATAACATAATAGGGAACTTGCCAGAAAGATGAAGCAAGGAGATTGGTTGGGCGTTATTAATAAATGAAGAATGAGTGTTACTAAGAGAAAATGATCGTTTCTGCTTTAACAGAATAGACCGGTGTTTCGCGATCTTTTTTAAGTCGCAACCCTCTGCTATAATATTCGAATAACCTTCGGAATAAGTCTTCGGTAAGATACAAAAAATACATTAAAAATAGATTTCAGGATATAATTCTAACTTAATAATATTTGATACATTTAATTGTCTTATTTAAAAGTCATCATCTAAAAATAATCACGCCGACCCCCCAGAAAATTATTTAGCAACCCTCTTGGTTGGAAACCACTTGAATAGACAGTTAGCTACGCCATGGCGCGCCACTGTTACTCCGGAAAATATTCTTTGCCCGCAAGTTTGTGAAACTTTAGTTAAGCAAATTCTGGAGAAAGTCCCGCAATGCATGCCGTTTGCATATACTTGTACGCGAACTAGGATATTACGAGGGCAGAAATTCTGCAAAATTGGTAAGACCATTTCTTCCAGGCATCGTCGTATCGCATTTGTTTAAAAATGTATGCTAACAAAGAGGGACTTGTACATCAAGTTTGTGCATTATCTTCGTATATATTGTGAGAAATAACTAACTAGAAGGAGAAGAGAAACAGTATTTCCATTTATAATATGTTCAAAAGTTAAGGAAATTACCTTTACCCGTTATTTTAATCGATCGATTGCTCGATCGATTTTTATCACTTGAACAGAAAAGAACTGCCATCTTGATATTTCATAACAAAACTAAATTGTTAGTGTAAAACAGACAAATGAAAATAAACAGAAAACGATTTGAATATTACAAGTTTAAAAGCGACTGTCCCTTTAAAAAGAGGAATGAAAGAAAATTCATAGTTCAATTTAGTCCTTGAACGAAAAAACTGGATTTCGTTAACTTATTTCTTGGTAATGACGATGCACCGTGGGACACCGGACAGACAAAAGTTTAGGTCCCCCTATCTAGCCCATCGCGACTATTAAGTATGTAGCTATAGTAACACGATAGCTCAGGTGAATCATAGTTAGTATGGTAAGTTGCGTGCGCCACCCTCCTGGTGGACGCAGCCCCTGCGTGGTGGGGTGCGTAAAAACACGCATCCCTCGGTAATTATTGCGGCGACGCATGCTTCGTCATGCCAGGTATGCGATCAATCCCGATAAACATCGAATTCTCAAAACCCAATAAAAGCGGACGACCAGCGAGCACAAGCGATGGTAATGTGATACGAAGTCGCCCATTTACTCGATCTGAATAGAAAGTGCCGGTTACTTAAGACGCTTGCATGCTACCCATACAATTCGAATGACTTTAGGCGGCTGTATTATTTTAGGCAGACATTGCTTGAATAAAATATTTGTGAGATGTTCAATATAATGGTTTTTAAATTCCTCTACAATATCCCTTGGTCGCGACAAAACGCCCAATGTGTACCATTTTCGTGTATGTCAGGTTCTAAAAAATGTTTACGACTACGTGGCAGATTAATGTTGCAGACTACTTGTAAGTTCTGACATATGTATGTTGTGAACGGGGGACATTAATTTTGTCAAATGTATTTAATAATGATGAATCGATTACCTGTTCGGCCAGGCGATTAGTTGCTTTAAAGTTCCGTGAAATAATTTTTGGATAAAATTTAGTTTAAATTAGCTGTATACTAATTTACAATTCGAGTTAGCAACCGATTTTTCTTCGTGTTAACGCAATATTTCAGTTTTAATCAAATGGTTCTAAATTTTATCTCGTGCTTCAATAAATTTTTCTGTAATTACCTCTGTAAACGAAGTCCCATTATGTTCACAAACAAACAAGGACATCGGAAAATGTACGGATCCTTTATTTTTATACACCAGTGTATATCTAATATCTATGCACGTAGACAAGTTATTTAGATCGCTAAGCTTGCTACCTTCCAGGTCAACTTATTTTATACAATAATATAATAATAATAATCGTTTAGTAATCATAATCGTTACACAGAAAAGGTAAGTGGGTAAAATAAAAATACTTGTAAAGTATTGAAGCATTTTATTGCTCTATCTAACACCTTGAAAATTTGTCAAACGTCGCAGAAGTACGGTTAAGAATATTTATACCCACTATCAGAAAATATAATGTACATATGCAAATTTTAATTTATGCCACCATCGACAGTTAACCTCCATCATTCAATCACATAATCTCTCAAAAGTAGACTAACGATCAGCGAAGAAACTCAGTTTCACGCTCAAGTATACTTGTAATACCAGTTCGTGACAAAAATCACTTGTATACTCTATTTCCATTTCCTCGAACCTATAACATATTCATCAACAAACAATTCGCTGCAAAGGAATAGATAATGACGGAATTAGCAAAGGAAAGCATTTTCCATGAAAATTTTGACGGAACAATATATTATATTACAATAGTTTCACAATCCAATGAGCAATGTTTAGCATGAAAGTCTCTGGGTCATTTGTGGCAGCCAAGTTACCAATTATCGTTGTAATAAAATTATCGCGTTGTTAGTGGCGTAGTAACGCGTATTTTATATCTGACACACCGATTTAACTTTCAACGAATAATTAACACACTGTATTATGTTTAAAAAGTTTCTTTAAGCCACAATTCAGACAGTAGTCCTCTAGGACTCGATGATTAGTAACAATCTGCCCGCGAATGTCGTGTTTCTCTTTCAAGAAAATTGTTAATAAAAATGGACAAAATTTTCAAGTATCTACACTAAAATTCCTATTGGCCGTTTAGCTGGTAGAGGAATGATAAAAACTGAAAATAGTCTTCTTCCAATTGAAAATTTTATTAACATAAATTGCAATACCTTTCTATGGGTCCGAAGTGACCCGGGATCCGTCATGCGGTCGCTCACTAGGCGATCCGCCGTGCGAGAGTTAATTGTGAAGGACTGGTGATAATCGAAAAAGAAAGTCAAACTATAAACAGATACTCGGGTAAATGGAAAGATATTTATAAAAAAAAAAGAACAAAGTCGATCGGTATTAACATTTATAAAGGATATTAAAGAGCTATTAGTTGATAGAAGGCGCTGCTGCGAAACGGTGGCATGCTGTATTTTAAACGGGCAATTTTACGAGTCCTTGGTCACTGTAGTGATTTCATCCCCTGAATGGCGGAAGGGCGCTAACTACCCTTATATCTACTTGCGACAGGAGGGACGCGTGTTCTCTCCCCAGCCCCTAAACGCATCTTGAACGCCTCAACAGGTCCATGAATAAGTTACGGCTGAACACGAAGTGTCGAAGACGTAATAGATTTTGAGTCCCCACACTTTTAAAGGGGCTTTTCTTCGAAATTGAGTGGAACGTACGGGCTGATTTCCTTTCACCTCGGGTACGCTGAGAGAAAAAGCGTTATCTGATTTTCAATCGCGGCATACTTCTTCCTTATGATGAGATTTTGTCAGGAATGATCCTTTACGTTCGTCCTTGCGCATCTTTTAAGTTATTGTTCTTTATTGCCCTTCATTCATGTTTTGTTCAATTGAGACACTTTCAGTGGAAGAAACAGTAGAAATAAGAGCATGGTGTGTTTGATCATTTCAGTATACTTAACAGTTAAAAATTGTATTACGTTTTGCCACATAAAATTGCTGATATTCGAATATTCGTTAATCAACGATTATTTGTTAGTGTAACGTTATTTGCCTTTGCCGTTTTATTGTTTAAATATATAATAATAATATTGTGCCCTCCTATTTTCTGTGATTGGTTATTCGTTTTTTATAGATTTAAGTTACCAAGTATTTGAAACATGAGTGGTGGTTTATTTATGTGAATACATTAGATATGCATCTGCATACTGCATAGTACACATTTCTAGAAACTATTATCTACAATTGAACGTCTGCAATTTCGGAACCTTTTTCGGAATTTATCATTCTTCCTAAGGAATAAAAGTACAAAATTCGAAGGGATAACTTATAGAAACATGTAAGGTTATTTTTTCAACTGGGATAAACCACTTAGTATTCCATTAGGAAAGGACTATTAAGACGAATAGTGCATATTTCGATTAAATACGAATTATTTCTTTATGGTAATTTATCGGAACGATAATTTCATACGGTATAACCTAATATTACATTCCCTCTAATAGGATTCTAAAGTAATTTCTTCGTTTCTTCGTACTGCAATAATTGCAATGATCCATTAATAACTGAGAAAAGGATATTATTGCCTCGATTTTTCATCAGATTGACCCAACATTTGTATAAGGGCTAAATAAATTAATCAAACGATATCAGCATAAAGAAATGTACATATGTATATGTTTTCGTAACACTATATATAAAAGACACTATTATTATATGTATAATTACAAACGGGGACGTTATTATTTAAATATAAATCAAACTGTACATAAGTCCAAAACTTGGGATAAACTGTCGCGTCGATACTATGAAAAATAAATTGAATGGTGTAGCAAAATCGAAAGAAGATACGAGGGATGTGTCAAGAGGGGCAAATGGCTGCAATGAATTTGCATTGAAAGTGGCTTTTAAATGATTTTTCTTACCCAACCTATCCACCCCCAACCCTGTCTTCGATACTACATTAACCTTCGCGCAGATTCTAAGGCAAATTTCTTACAAATCCAATATTAAATAGTTTGATAGATTCATTTTGCATAGGCGTTTGTTTCGCCGCGAAGAATGGTTTTGTAAATTAACGTTTAATCTCTTTTTATTTCTGTCCTCGAAAAGTCTTATAGTAAGTAACTGTAAACTATATCAGGAATGCACAGATGTATCGCGACACGACGATTTGTTTTCTACATAAGAAAGAGCAAAACCAACCGGAATGTGCAAATAATTGTTTACAATGAATTCAGAAATATTGTTCCCAGATGCAATATTTATGAAACTAAGAATGAAGAATGAAGCTTGTTTGTTCAAGGTAATTTATTTATGTGCAAAAATTGTTATACAAATACATTGAATAACAAAGTCTGTGTTGCGTATAATATAACATGTTTCATTTTTGTAACAACTTCATTGGGGTAGAGGTAGTTATAATAAAGTAGAAACAAAGAAATATGCGAGAAAAGCAGATTTCTCAGAAACACTACAAATTAAATTTTCACAAGTAGATTATTTCATAAGGAAAAATAAACATTTCACAGATGAGACTGAATAATGCTATCTGAAATAGAATACAAAGTGACAATACAAAGTACAATATATATATATTTAAATTGTTGGAAATATAATAATCTATTTAAAAAATCTATAAAAAAAAAAGGTTTCTTATGAAATAGTTGCTCTAACAATAAGTTAGTAACACAAAAAATGACCTGCAGTGTTCTATTTGAACAGATCATCGAAATAAAAATTGGAAAATTACTTCCACGGGCAACGAAGCGAATAAAGGACTAATGAAACAATAACTAGCCATCAATTATGGATAATTATTCGTAATTTCTGTTTCTAATCCGTTATTCAAATACAATTTGCCCATCCTTGATAATCTCATATACATATGTACTTCCATGCTGTGGTCTGTTTCACGCACGCAATACGCCACCCAAACATCGTTTAAAAGTATGTACTTATATGTATGTATAGAAGATAGGTCTGTCGTGTCGCTACATACCTTGAAATGCAACATCTGGTAATCTGACGCACTATCTATAATATATATGCTCCACAACGTAAGGTGTTTTATCAGATAATAGAGAGATTTCAGGCCCAAAATGGACCGATTTCCGATGACGTAACGCAACTGCTGGTTAAGGCTGTATAATCTTGATGACAATTAGAGTGCGCCATATGTTTGCAGTTTTCAATAAAAACAGAAGGGAAATGAATAATTGGAAGCAATTAAGGATTCGTACATATACTGATTTTATGTATGTAGCAAGTATCGGAAATATCTATACTAATTTATTATTCGTTTGTCTAATTATAAGCTTTATTCTATAATATGTAGGTATTTGTAATTGCATGCGCATGCGTAGGTTGTTTATAAAGTTCACGAACTCTGCCCACCTGAAATATATTCGTTATTTTAAATAATACGTGAAAATGTTTCAAATAAAAGTAATACGGCTTAAAGCAATTAAAAACATAGTAATAACAGTTTTTTGACAAGTGGACGCGTAAATGAGATATGAACGTCACTTTCCTTTTGTAAATTGAATGACTTATTTTTTGTGCACGATTTCGATAGAATCGTCAATTCGGAATAAAAATGTACTAGGGTACATTTGTCCTAAAGCGTTTTAATATTAATAATATTTATAAATAATATAATATTAGTAATATTTGTCCTAAATATTACGTGGTGTATACGCATCCACTTGTCGAAGAACTGCTATTACTGTATTATTAATTGCTTTAAATTCTATAACTTTTATTTGAAATATTTTCACGTATTATTTAAAATAACGAATATATGTCAGGTGGACAGAGTTCGTGAAACACACTGTATAATATTAGTACGATCTGCATACAAAGGTAAGTACGATTTCATACATTCAGCTTCTGTTTTATTATTTCATTTGAGTCACAGAATTTTGTTTAACACTGTGCTTAAAATGATGCTAAGAATACATCGAAGACTCCCGATTTATAAACAAAATTGTTAATTCTTATGTATATTTATAAGGCTTGCGTAGTTGCACGAATTTACTAAAGGGCATCAAAAGGGTCATATATCTATTTCTTCTAAAAGTTCAATTTTTGCTTTTAAACAAGCTTCCCATTATCGACATTTGATTAAATAGGAATAGGTTTAGATAGATACCTGTTCATTCAAGATTGCTATTTTCTAGAAAGGGAATATTAACATTTATTGCAAATAGTACTGTCCAGCTGTTTTGTGTAACGAGGTACGGGACGAGCTTTTTGTATCGCGGTTCCGATTGACATCTCGATGAATAATAGAGCGATCGCAGTAATCCCGACTACAGTTAATAACAGACGTGCTTCATTGGCTTTTCCCTTACAAATAGAGCAAAAGTGCCGATTCGTTTCTGCGGTAAAAACGGCGGGCAAAATAAAAGGGAAATCGAAATAGTGGACGAAACGATAATGAATTATCGAAGATATCCAAGCTGGGCACGGACGATATCTTTTCTTCTATTGTAAGTTAGATTTGCTCATGAGACAACGCGAAACGCTATTATCGACGGTGACATTTCGTGTGTTGCGATGACATATTTTCGGATCCTATTGTTTTCAGTGATATTGAGGTATAAAAATAATAAACAGACGCAGCAAACGTGCCACTGACATTTTTTCTCACTTTCAGTTGAATTAAAATTGAATAAAGAAATGAACTGTGAACTTCTTTAGCGGAATAAAATACAGCGAAATGGAATTGTTCTTTATGGCGGATTTAGATTTCGTTCTTTTCTTCATATTTATGTAGGTGACATTAGATGTATTTATTACTATGCCGTAGTTGGCACGATTTTCAGAGAATGTTTGAATTATGATATGTTACAGCTAGTCACAAAATCGAGCGTACAGTAATAAGAAACATATGTATATTTCTTAACATACAAACAATAAAATTGATGCAATGAAAAAGATAGTTAGGTACTATAATTGTCAATTGTATAGTTATTATACCATTTCTTTAATCTTCTTTTCCATTGTGGCAATTATATTTGTATACTTTATCGTAATGCAATGCACCAGAGTAGTTATGTTATGTTTTATGAATTATTATTTATTTATTTAATTATTTATGAATTGTTAGAATTCACTATAATGGTTTAGAGATTTAAATGTTCCAATTACTTACAGACTTACATATTTATACATTTTTTACAAATACATAATTCGTATACCTATCAATATTTATCTATCATTATTAATCCACATAAACTATGTAAACAACCAATTTATATTGATGTTTCACCCAATAATTGATTTACTATTTTTATTATTAATTTATTGTTATCCATATGTATTCTAATTTGTTCATGTTGATACCACTGTACATGAACTATAAATTAGGTATATACGCTAGGATAGACCATAATAGGCACGTGTCATAGTGTAAAACGCGTCCAGCGTAAAATTCTTTTTCCGGTTCGCTTTTTTTTAAAATGAAACGCTTTCGTGACTACCTTAATTAATAAAATCTTACGGCTGCGTACCTATGAGTTAGGGGGGTCCGTATAAATCATGGCTTTGGCATAGGTGCACCATATGGTCTATGTTCAAAAGGCCTGGATCCTGCATAACACCCGTAGACACCATGAGGGGTGTCCATGACGACCACGTGTCTTGAAAATCGGGGATACTGCCACTATTTTATGCTCTACTATGTAATTTGATCACAATTGGTTATCCTTCATTATTACCATGAAGTATTGTGCAGGGTTATCGAACATTTGGGGTCCTTAAAGCTTCCCCCATTAATGTTTAGTAACTGGGTAATTGAAAATTTAGTGGTTTTTATTAACACATAAGAGACTGTTTACAACTTACCATTTTGAGATAAGTTTTAAGAAGTATCGCATCATTTTTTTTCTTATGTTTTACGTTAAATGTTTTGTATTGTATATAAATACATATTTTGAAAGGATGTTGGAATACTTCAGATTATTGTCTATATGAATATATAGGAGGAATTTTGTTATTTATTAATACTATCGCCAACTATTTCACTAAATTATTGATAAAAAGAGATTTTATATATTTTCGGTAATGATTTTAAGAAGATTTTCAGATATTCTTTGCTTGTTATGTTTTTCTTTCTGCTAAAGAAAATTATAAAATTACTTCAGATTGCAGAAAAATCAGAAATATGGTTGCTCGAAGCAACAATTTTTGTTAATTTGTGTAACTTAAAAATCGTATTGTTGATTGAAGTAGCATCAAGTGAAATTGAGAAAGCAGCATACTACTTGTAGGATGTTCGTTTTATTTTAGAATGAATGAATAACTGAACGTTGTAATAAATGTAAATGTACACATAGTTACAATTTTTGATTCTTGAGTTGCTTAAAATATTATAATACGTCATAGTAGATCATGAGTTTCTTGCATATTAATGATTAAGGACAATTATATAACTGCAAACATAAACTCACACGAAACTTAGAGCATCAAAGATATAGACTATATTCTTCCAGGTGCTAATCATTTTCTTTCTTAATGGTACAGTATTCGTAGATATAATAGCTTTCACACCTGGTATCCCTATTACATGTGTTCATTAGTTGGAGCCAAAGATTGATTAAATGCAAGCTATAATAATACTTTAATAATATTATGATAATAATAAACGTACATAGTATAGTTTTCCATACATATCAAAAACTTGAGAGTAAAATAAAATACTTAAAACTGTCTTTTAAACTATCTGTGCCATATTCAAGTAAAGTATTTTTAACCATTCGTCAAACCAATATTCGAATTTTTAATTTTGGACTGTAGATTTTGTAATATTTTGCAGAACTAATTTTAGGTATAAATTATAAAACTATCTAGACAATAAGTTGCGTCCATACCTATACTTTTTGAAACATTCAAAATTAACTGGAAAATGGTAAATAAAATGACAAATCATTCCAAAATAAAAATATAAAAATTGCATGAAAAATTATGGTAATAGTTGGAAGAATTAAACAAATAAGGTTAAGCAAGACGGATTTCATTTCAGGAAAATAAAAGGCGAGAATTTCACGACTAACATTATAAGCTACGGTTTTCAGTTGAAATGAAGTAGAAAGTTTAATAGTTCTGTGGCTTAATGCTGGAAAGTTATGTCCAGTTCGTTGTCGATCGCTGTAAATAAACAGCCTGTGAAGATTTTTTTTGTTGCAATAACTTTTACTACGACCCTTTGGAACTACTAGAATTGTTACCGCGCCAAAGTTTCACTGGACATATTATCCCTGATGGCAGAATTTTAAATCAGTTGGAGATTACCTAGGTCTACGAAGTATGTCTATACGTTCATTTGATAGCAATTTAAGCTGCCATGCAATGAACTTACATTAGAAGCTATAATTTCAAGGCTAAATTGAGTGCAACGCAATCCTTACAAAAGAACGTACGTAGATTTACTATATTTGATTGGTTTATACGTTTATTCGAAACTGTTTTTTAGTTATAATCGTTTCAATTTCGATTTACAGGTAAGATAATAAGAATCTATTCAGTTTAAGTAATATATGCATATTGTGCAAGGCTAATATCGTTTCCCCTAATAAAATAATAACTTTCTTCTGGTCTAATTTTATAATGATATCAATATTGATTATAAAGGGACCAGTTTCTTGGTTAAGTAATATATGCATATTGTACAAGTAATTCATCAAGTTCATTTATCTCATTACTGTTTAACGCCATTGCTTTTAACTATATCAATAAGGAATGATTTCTGGAAATTGCATCTGCAGATAATCTGTGTCTAATAACAACAGATAATAATCTAATAATTAATAAATCTGTGTATGTAAATACGTAGAGCTAACATGTGCAAAGAAAACAAAAGGAATTCAGAATAATTCCTCAATGTTTTGTTAAATTACCACCCGTGCATCATTGAGCCAAGAAACTGGTCCCTTTATAATCAATATTGATATCATTATAAAATTAAACCAGAAGAAAGTTATTATTTTATTAGGAGAAACGATATTAGCCTTCTCATTGATCAAGTCATTGATATTACAGATACCTATTTCGCTATTTTAGAAACTCTTGAGAAATCCTACGAATATACAGGGTGATAAAAAAAACCATTCAGTATTTATATGGTATATAGGACACACTGTACTATGTAAAAAAGTCTCAGTAAACATAGGTCGAAAGGTCAATCGTTTTTGAGATATAAACATATTTGTTTGCCAGCATCATGATCGACTTACTTGCTTTCATCTAATGCGATGGACGGAAAGGGGGAATGAACGTGGTGGACCAGTTGCAAAGGAGAAGAGGAAGGTCGACAATCGCAGGAAAGATGAAGAAACAAATGGAAGCAACTAAAACCTTGCGTAAATTGAGGTTGGTGAGAGAGGAGGTAACGGGGAGGAGGATGCTCACGGGAAGGGTCTCAAAAGAGGAGCAGAAAGACGAGACGAGATACAGCAGAAAATGGAGGAAGTTTGGAAGAAGGGGGTAAAGTGAAATTCGCTGGGCCATGTAGGGTATGAAAAATACAGAAAGGAGGACTGAGAAATGCAGTATATGCGACGCAGAGGATGAATTATGGCTATCCACGTGAAAATGCACGGGAACCCACTGAAAAGTGTGGGAGCGGGGACTAGAGGAATGAACAAATGGATTGGGAAGAGAGAGGAACTTGGAAAGAGAAATCGAGGAAATTCCACCGCCAACAGACTGCATACTCGGACACGCATTTAGAGCTCACGCGGGCTGTGGTCTGTCAATCTCTGATTTCCGCGCTTGCGGTAGGCATTGTCGTACATCCAGCTCAGGAGTACAACCTCCCAGGTCCTGGTTCAGGACCCTTCGTGTGACAAGCCATACTACACGCCCACCATCCCCGCGTAATTATGTGAGACATGAACTTCGCGCACTAAGTTGCCGCGCCACTTCCGAGCACCTCAGACAGCAATCATTTCACACGTTGGGAACACGCAATCTATCGCAGCCACTTCCTCTCAGATTGGCCACTGTTCCGCACCAAGGTTCGTCCTTCTTACAGCCGATGTCCATCCCGGTGTACATCACATTTACCAGGAAGGTTAGGCAACCCGAAGATTCAGAAACGTATGAAACTTTGCATACAAGTACAGTATGTCATCCGTAATACAACCCTATTTTCCGTTCGTGCCATAATTCGGTATTAAGGGGTGAAATCAGCACTTGAGAAAACTTCAGAAAGTTCTTTTTCGTGAAATATCTCAAGAACGCTGGGAGATATTTAAAAAAAGTATAAACAAAATTTGCATCACTTTATTGCGTCTATAAAACTGCGTGAAATTTTGTTTTGAAAAATCTACGGAAAAAAAAATGAAAAAAATTATGGACTTTTCAAAACATTTGTTTATGCTGTCTTGTAAACACAATAAAGTGATGCAAGTTTTGTTTAGAATTTTTTTAAATATCTCCCATCGTTCTTGAGATATTTCACGACAAGGATCATTCTGAATTTTCTTCAAGGGCTGATTTCACCCCTTAAAACCGAATTATGGCACGAACGAAAAACAGGGTTGTATTACGGAATACATATTCTACTTGTATGCAAAGTTTCATACATATCTGAATCTTCGAGTTGCCTAACCTTTCTGGTTAGACACTTACCCTTAGTGAGGTGGTGGAACTTATATACGTACATTTCTCTTCAACTGGGGTCTTCTGGATTTGGATGTCTCCACACGCAGTCCTCCTAGTTCCGCGGCTTGTAGCGCCATTCTATTCTTCCCAGCAAATTGCAGGATCTCCGTTTTGCAGAACGCGAGTTTCGCGTGTTTTGTCCTAGATCAATCCTGCTATTTTGTTGTATGCCATTTCAGCACCCTTAACCATGGTGTTATGCTTTCCCTCTGGCACTATAACCGCTAGGTCGTCCACCGAATCTACGTATCTCACTGGCACTGTCAAACATTCTCACCAAGTCGTCAAGCACTATAATCCACAGGAGGTGTCCGGTGACTGAGCTTTGCGGTACCCACAAGAAAATCGAAAAGGACTGCGTGCAGCATTCGTCGTCGATCACCAGGGAACGATTGTTGAGACAATCGTCAATAGTTTCAATAAGGTACGTTGAAATGCCTTTCTTAAGCGGCGCGTTTTTGATATCGCTCCAATTCACCGTTTTAGACATCCACCGTCAGCATAAGCACGAATTTGTTACCGTGTTTGTCTTTGTTTACAAAGTTCAAGACCACCACGGTGGACCTGACCCTTCCTGGAGCCAAAGTGGTTTACAGCAACTCCTCCCAGGCCTGCCCCAGTCTTCCTCCAGGTGTGGTTTGAGAAGATGTTCAAATACCTTGGCTGCATTAGGAATGGGACTTCTGGGTCTATATTGTAGTACTCCATGTTGGTCCTTGTTGCCCTTCGGAATGAGGATCAATTTTTGGACTTTCCATATCTCTGGAAATTTTCTCTTCTCCAGGCAAAGCCGGTACATATCAAGAATAGTCCGAGGGGTCGTTGGGCGTTCCTCCTCGCCGCTTTTAACGCGGCTTTGTAGGGGTTGCTTGGAGAGCTCAATACCAAAGCTTGCGAATACTCTAAGACTCTAGGATATTCGAAGAGGAGCCACGCAAGAAGAGAGAATAAAAAACGGGTGACGAACGTGAAGGGGAGCAGAACGAAGAGCAACAAATCGAAGGTATGCTCATGAGTGTAGCAGTATTATATCGAAAAGCGTGTGCTATGTACGGATGGCGCAATTAAATACTATACTATACCTACTATAAAAACATGGACCATTCGTACTGTACATACACATGTAAAATATTAAAATCTGTCTGTCGCATACCTGCTTTCGATGCCTTTTTCTGGAATCTATTGCTGAATGAAAGATCTTTAAAAATGTCTATGCTGGCCAAAGTATATATTATGCATCGGGAGTGTTGGAATTATGCGATTCAAATACACCGGGTCATCTTACATATATGCTCTTTTGTTTTTACTGATTGACTAACACCCTCTTAACTTCACACTCTTCATCTCTTCGTCTTCATTATTATAAAGAACTATGGTATTCTGCGTATTTCATGTTTGTGACACTTTAATTTATAATTAAAACTGTATAAGGCACTAATAGGTGCCCAATAAATAAACATAAAAACAACAGGGAGTTTTTTGTATATACCTATATGTTATAATTATATTTATAACATAAATATAAAGATTACAAATTATATTTATATTATATTTACGAATACTTGTATTCCGTTCTGCATCATCTAGATACATACCTTTAACTATAAAATCGACCATGATCCATATTTGTAGGAAGGCAGTAAGTTCTCACTGTTCGATTGATTTTGTGCGTATAATACACGTGCTGACCGTACATCGATGTAACTGAGGGCACGTGTAGCTACAGGCTCACGGTATATGCGAAACATATGAGGTAGGTAGATTAAACAGCTCGACCAGTTTTTTAGTCGGGCAGTAAAAGCTGGTAGCGGTTCAATGACCGCCACGGCGCGGCGTCCATTAAATAAGTGTATATACATACACCTCAAACAAACAACAGGTGTAAGTACGTGGGTATGTAAGGACGTACACCACTGCACTCTATGCATTACAGAGACTTGTGCAATTTCCTTGTGTTGGATACGTGAATGCGTTTACAATGATGATTATCAGTTGTCTCTTGTTCGTAAATGGGAAACGAGAAAAATTTAACATAATTTTCAGTTATTTCCAGTGGACACTTTGGCGTAAGATAGTTTAAGAATAAATATCTTCGTGGAGAAAATAATAATATGTGAAAAAAATGGTTGTACCCCATCTTGCATCATACATAGGACATCGTCATTATGTTCGAAATTATACTGACGCATTTTTTGTGTTTAACTTGGAAACTTTATATTATTATACTTTGATAGACTGATACGGACACGTTTTAGGAATAATTGTCTTAACACCAAAATAATGAAGTTGCATGTGAAACTAAAGCACTGTATGAATACTTCTTGGCCCACTAGACTGTATGTGCTATATTGTGTTAATGGTACTTTCTTTAAAATTTTTTTAAAATTTGGATAAACAAAATTTAATTCAAATTACAGCAGAATTGATATGCAAACTAGAATGTACAAAATAAATTAAAAATAAATGCTACAATATTGCGGAACGAATAAAATGAAATATGTATTTGATTCCTATGTATCTAATAATTTATGTAGCTTCTATTGTATTAAACAGATCAGATGTATTTTTAACGTACATTAGTAATTCTTCATTCTTTCCCGGCTCCTACAATTGAACATAACGTCGATATAAAAAAATCGACGAAATTACATAGCCAGCATAATAGACACATTGCAACGTAGATCGATTGGTAGGGTGCAGTTTAATTTTAACGAAAGATGATACTTTTCGACGACGTACAGTGGTCGCGACGTACAAAACGTCGTAGTTGCGAATGTAGTTGCATTCACGCTTGGCAGCTATAATACAAATAATGTATTGGGTTGGCAAGAAAGTAATTTCGGTTTTTAAGTGTGAAATAAAACTCAATTTTTTCTATACAATTTTGATTGGTGTGTGCGATACATTTAACCTTTTAGCAATGTCCCGCAAAGTTATATGACGATTCGATTTAGTTATAACTTGCATTTTGTCATTATCAACTTAAGAAGGTCGACCAGAATGTTGGTCGTCTTTAAGTGAAAAATCTCCAGTACGAAATTTTTTAAACCAATTCTGACACGTGCGTTCTGTTAAGCAATCAACACCATAAACTTCACATATCTCTTTGTGAGCCTCAGCCGCTTTCCTGCCTTCATGAAAATAAAAAAGGAAAATATCGAAAATGTTCATTTTTGCACTCCATGTTAAAATTGACCGGAAACTAACAGTTGTAAACAAAATTACACGGAATTTGTTTCTATAGTAACCTAAATGTGTCAACTACCAAATCTCAAAAGAACAAAATTATAACATTGACAGAAGAATAACAAAACAAACATAACGCTATCCATTTGTGCAAACCGAAATTACTTTCTTGCCAACCCAATACATATAAGGAATACGGGGAATGCTCTATCTTCGTATGCTCTAACAGGAATGACAAGAAATACTTCTCTTCATCGATAAAAATATTAGTTAAAAAAATATTAGATCTTAATTATTTTTGTTCTCATGTCTCGCATTGTTATTTAAAAACTGTTAATTGTACACTGCTAAAAACAATTAGAGTATCACATATTGCAATTATTGTCCCCGTCGTCGCAACACATAGTTTCTGAGATTTTATGAATTATGTTTAAAGAAACATGTGCATATAACACCATCTGGTAATTATTCACATGACTGATGCCGCACCGATTTTGACGACCTTGAAACATGTGGTCAAGGTCATCATCCTGAACAAATTTTTCCTACATATGTTATCGCCACTCGACCTTACTTTTTGAGACATGTGTTTGTAAAAAATTTGATTTGCGCTGGCATTTTTCGACACAAAATAGACGAAGCGCAATCGCGCCGCTTGGCACTCAAAGGTTATAGAAACAGTAGATAAGTGGACGCACTGTGCTAATGCAGGTTTATATATATTATATATATATTTTATAATATATATACGATTATAGATATACGCAGGATTCAATGGAGAAGTAGCAGCAGTTTTTTGCAAATATGTCGTAACTAAGGCCAAGCGGCGGTAACATCTGTAGGATAAAGTGGTTTAGAAAGATAACCTTAACCACATATTTCAATGTTATAAAAATCGGCGAGGAATCAGTAACGTAGATAATTACCCACCATCCCTTGTTTCTAAAAAGAAAGTTCGAGAAATGATGTGCCGTGTTGACGGCGCTAACGTTTGCAATATGTGATACTGTAATTGTTTTGAGCAATGTATGTATATCTACACATTATCAGTTTTGTCATTATCAGAATTGATATGATACAATACTGATCTAATGTCAATAATGTACTATTATTAGAGTTGATGCATTTGTATGTCCCGTGTAATTAATTGTCGGCAGTAACGATAACAATTGAGATACAAAATTAATAGTGAAATTTATGAAATTTAGTTAAAAGGTTTAATATGGCAAGAAGTAGAGTTTGAAATTGGAGCAACAATTTCCTCTGGATTTATTTGGATACCTATTTTGTCATATTGAACATTTATTATAGATTACACAATATGTAAATATAAATGTAATATTATCTATAGCATCAAAGAAATGTAAATTCGAAAGATTAGAAACTGTGGTACACGTTGAATAAATTCTTCGATCTAACATCTCTTTTTAATTTTCTCAATGTATGATATATGTACTTTATTTATGTATACCAATGTATGTAACATGCAATGAAATGTAAATACTTGTTACATTATCAATTGACCATTTGTCCACACATTGCTCTGGTTGTGAGTGACACCACGAGCTTCAAAATAAATAAAAATCATTTTAGAATGTGTCATGGCTATTGCGTTTACCTTTCATTTAGTTTGCATGGTAGTCCAATAATACAATATACAAATTTATTTATAAACAAATGCATTAATATTATCAATTAGAATCAAATGTCAATAAACAACTGATTATGCAGTTTACCAATTATTAATAATATATGGCTTAAAACCGCAAAGTGACGCGGTAAACTATAAGACAAATTGTTATGATTGTGATTATGACTTGTTTATACATACCCATTAGGTTGCATAATATATAAGTAGGTACATTCGTATCATGGTACCAATGCATGCAAATATATATTTTTAATAAAACAATTAATTTCTCCACAAGTATTGTCGATATCTACATATATTGAGTACCGTATTGCACGTAGCGAATATTCTGTTACATATTTTCGGATGTACACGTACACGTGTATGGAAATAGTTACCTATAATATGCTTTACCCACAGGTAGATATATGTATAAATATACGGAAATATACATATAGTACAAACATTATTGTACCATAGAAAGAAGCGTACAATTTGTATAGATATTTTCAAGCAGATCAGGTCCGTTTTTGTAATGGATAGAATACTACATTTTTTATGGCAGAGCTGAAAGGAAAGTTGAATTCAGATTAAAAATGTACAATATAAACAATATTTTCGTTCGTTTATCAAAGGGCGAAAGATTTCGTTAATTATAGAACTTGAGACGAATAATTGTCGGTAAATCTTTATTCAGAGCCTTTCTCACATAATCTCATTTTCTCCTAAATTAACAATGCGCTTTGTCACGTACAATAACACCTCTTAAATACGTATGTATCGATGCACTGGAATACGTAATGAAAGTTCAATTTAAAAAGTTGTGTGACGAATTTTAATCGTCGTTCGAACGCAGTCCAAGCTGCCCGAAATATTTCTGTTGGTTATAATATATTTCTGTTGTTCGCTCTACTGTACATTTTGCAGCTTTCAAGCACTTGGTATCATTGTAGGTGCGTCCATTTGGCTTGTACCCCTGCCCTCACCTGCCTTTCGCAGCGTAACCAGCCGGAATCTCTCCATACCCCCACATGTGCACCCCTCGTACGCATAACGCGGCACTTCTATGAACCTACTTTCCCCCTTTATGGGGGGATGGTGGGGGGAGTTAAAGCCAGGTGATGACTCACCCCATAACTCCACCGAAAGGGAACCCCGTTACTCCATCCACTACTACTCTTTCTATGAACGTGCTACGACGTTGTCCCTCGCTCCCTCGCCCCTTCTTTCTCCTTCTATCTCTTTCCATCCCCTTTCACTTCCTCCCTTTTCGTCTACCGATTCTCCCGACGTGTTTTCCAACGAGCACACGCGCGTGTCAATCGTGCCCAGATACCGACTCGTGCGTGAACGCCTGGGGCGCATTGTGCGGCCATTTACCCACCTACGGCCAAAGCAGCCGATTTATGCTGCGTGTCACAGTCCACGGAATCGATTGCACATGGAAAATAAATTCTATTGGACATTATCGATTGGCGCGACTGTTGGTATGTTTATCGATTCAAACTGCTTCTGATACCTGTTGAGGAAGCTTGGGCTGCTGCGAATTCTTTAAAAACGTTACAGAATTACAAATCTATTAGGCTTGTATTTTTTCCTGCATACACTTTGGCAGTACTAGCAGTGGAAATTACAGTTGTACATTTTAATTTGAAAGTTTATGGTGTATATTGTCCTTTGATTTGTGCAGCCACCTCGTGCGTTAAACACTCCGACATAAAAAGTAGTAATTAACATATGCATACGTGTAGGGCTGGGAGTGCGTCTCTGCTCTCATTGTCTCAGAGTACCTGTAATATTATAATGTGGTGGAATTTTTTGGAAGTTTGCGAATTAAAGAATTGTTCTATAAGTAGAACGTGAATACGTTTTTCGTACGCGTTGAAGCAATCTGCACGTCAGCTGATATTTTTGAATAGGAAAGGCGCATTGAAGTAATTTTTTTTTATCACACAATGGTCTCGGTTATAATAAATAAATATGCAATTTTTATTTATAAGGAACAGTATATGGAATGAGTCCCTTATTAGCGGGCAAATGAATTGAGTTCCTTTTTCTTAGTACATATTATGAAAATTGGTCTTTCGTGTAATAGGTAGATTGTTTACATAAGATGCAAAATGGACTCCTGTTTTATATTTACACACAGCTTAAATTGATTAATAAACCAAGTATTCTTTATATCCACTTACTATTTTTCGTATTTTTAATTATAATACACCGATCAGTCTTTCAACGGGTAACATGTAAATAGGTATTTATTTGCATTAGTGATTTACAAGAGAAAGCAATGACAATTGAAAATTTTGCACAGTAAGTTCGGGATAATCAGTATTGTATATTACAAATATTAATTCACCATTTTCATTAATCTATTGGTTAATAAAAATAAAACGATTACATACACTGCAAGAATCACGATTCTAATATCAAGACAAAAAATCATCTATAGCACGAAGAAACAAGCTCGAATACAGATTTAGCCGGTAATCAAGATCGTTATGAGAAGCACCAGCTCCCCCATGAATCTGATTCACCTTGCAGCTTTATCCGGTGGGGACAAAGAAGCACAAATAATAGGGCAGAACTGCCTTACGAGTTTCTTAGGACCGTATTCGAAGACAGTGAAACCTGTTCCCCGGTTGTCGCGTGCCCTGTAACACCTTGTGCTTGCCAGCGTCTATTTACAAGAGAGAAGCCCTCTACCCGAGGCTCGCCCCAAGGAAAAAGGGGCCTCATAATCTTTCTTCTATTCAAAGGAACACGTCCTCAACCTCCAGAAACCACCGGTGAAGTGGAATTTTTCCCCGGCACAAGTTTCCACGTGAATCGTGGGGTTGTACACGATCGTTTATGCGACACCGATCCGGAAAAAGTGTTATTCGAGGAAGCGAGTGACACTGGTAAAGAAAGTTAATGAAAGGGTGGATCGCCGCAAGAGTTACTTGAAAGGGGGATTTTTTTATATTTTAAGTAGTAGTTTGCGTGAAAAGTGCTTGCGTCTCTTTTCTGTTTAACAGACCGCGATGAAGTGAAGAACGAACGTATGATGTATACAGTGTGTTCCAGGTTTTAACGGCTAAACTTTGTCAGTATATTCTGTGCGTCTACGCCAGAAAAAAAAATGGTATATAAATATAGGTCGTTTAAAGCTTTATAAGGCGTTATACATACAGTTTGATAGCGCGTTTGATAGCCACGTGCTTGAGCGCGCGCTCTACGGGCGCTCTGATTGGCCAGGGGTCTTCGTTAATAATTCAAAAACGAAGCATCGATCAAGATTTTGGTAACGGAGAAAGTTATTCAGAATCACCCCCGCAACCCTGTATATATATATATGTAGATTACAGTGGCTGATTTCGACCAAAATGTAATTTTGTTATATTGCCGATATTTTGTAAAATAACAAGTAATTGCATAGTATAGTATGTGTATTAAATTATAAAGTACATACCACTTATCAAGTCGTTTGCTAGTGCAGTTTTATTAATTTTTCTTTTCCACTAGTGACGAAATATATGTATGTATACCAAATTTTTATTTGGTCGAAAACTTTTGACAGCCACTGTATATCCAAGTTATATTACGCTGGTGTTGCCGATACCTTTAGAGCTTTTTGTTACTCATGTGCACGGTTTTTAATGGTGCCAGTTCGATTTGCTATAAAGGGTGGTCAGTGATAGCCAACAGCGAGCTTTCAATGTTTGATCCCTGTTTCGAAATTTCGTGAAACAAAATTGCAAATTCGTAATTACTAACTCTGTAACCGCTTCAAAATGTTGCACCTAATCTAGAACTCTTCTTTAACCGTTTGGCCAAGCTTAAATTTTAATTGCGTTAAGCAAAAACTACAGCGCACTCTAAACTGTAAGCTCTGCAAATGCCGCATTTAAAACGTTTTATAACGGACTTGGACTACGATAACTTGGATAATGAACGTCATTTTTAAGTAATAAATTAACGCGAATCTACGTATATAGAATTATTATTTGTTTATAGCAATGGCAGTAAAGGCGACGAGAAACGCAAGAACTTTCTCTTTTTCTGCACAACATGATTCTACATTATCTTTGGAAAAAATTTGTTGCCAGGAAATTTTAGATTAAACGGCAGCATTGGAAATCTTTGGTCAATGTTAGAATTGGAATTTTTGATACGAAGACCAATATGTTGTAAGATTATGTAGGTACCAATAAGCAAAAGATTTATACGTTTTGAACCGCCCTTACAGACGCCCTTATGTTTCGTGGGCGCGACGAGGTAAATGGAAAGAAGTATGATTCATAAGATTTGCCCAGATGGGTGAATCTACATAGGTGGGTAGTACCTTTATAATATTACGAAGTGCAGATCTTATTCAACCCTTTATTAGCTGATAGTACATACATACCTTGGTGCTATCCACCACTTATATTAAACTGGTTCTATGAAGTTGGAACCCGAATGCATGTACTATTCTTCCAAAGCCTTTTGACATGCTACAATTTATGATCAAGTGTTTGCAAAAAATTCTGATTGTGATATGTTAAATATAGTTGCGACATGTGTTATTTAAATATATTGACCCCGAGTCGGTTGTGACACAAGTTTAATTTTACAAAATATAATATTTATTGATCAAAATTACAATAATAAATGAAGACAAGTAAAAGAAATGATTCGATATCGCAATTGTGTCAAATATAAGAAACGTTTTGGCTGGGGCATCCTTCGTGGGCCCAATCCTTATATTCAATACATTCCACCCATTTTTCATTTGGTTTGCTGGTACTATAAGATTCCATGTAAACTAGACAATAATATTCCTATTTTCTTCGTCACTAGATCCATTATTCCTTTTCCTATAATTGTTGCAACAATTGTATCCATTCGATCCCTGCCGGCGTTGCAATCGTCCCCGACCATGCTTTTGAACTTAAATTACTAATTTTGTCTAATCAGACGATTAAAAGTGCTAAGCAGCGATTAGCACCACTTTAAGGTAGGTCAGATTGTAGATTAAAAACAAGGAATAGCACATACTTGCAAAGAGAGTATTTACATATACAATTACAATTTTAAATGAGTAAGGAAAGGTACTTTACGGTATCGAAAAGTTATTTTGTTCAGTCTACATGTCTATTGCGTATCTATACCTACTGCAAAGACATGGATGTATGTAATCCAATTGTCATTTTTCATTACGGATCAAAAGCTTGTGGTAATATCTATTATATGTTTTGAGATATATACGTGTAAGAGAAAGGTGAATAAATTTCGCACAAATCGAAGCATGTTTCTTACATATCATTAATTCAGTCGAAGTACATACTTTGCACACAAATAATCATACATACTTATAATGACGTTACTCTGGCAGAAAATAAATCGATAAAAGCAATACATTCCTTTTTACATCATTTGCTTAATTCTCATTTCCATTCAAAGACAAACAACTTCATTGATTGTTACGATACTTAAGTTCAATGCATTCATTCAATTTCCTGTATATACATATATAGGTAAGTATACATTCACGCTTACAAACACGTAACCATATTTGTAGTAGAAATGAATGGAGCGGTGAAAAATCGAATGGTAAGTGGAGAAGCTGAAGGCTTGAAGGTTGCATTACAAGATATTTGGATGTCCAGTAACGCGTACACTTTGATGTACTCTGGGTACAGACATACATATACATAGTTACGTTGGTCGAAGCATGAATGGAGAGAATGTAATATGACCTATGGTAAGAAACCATAGTTATGCTCCCCGTTTTTCCGCTTCCAAGCTGTCGAAGATCCGAAACGTGACAGTGAATGAAACCGTAACGATTGATGGGGGCCCTACGAGTATTCGAATGTGCAGAAACGCAATGAAACTAGAACGAAAAGGTATCGCAGTTTTAGATTTTAAATGAAAATAGTAATGCAATATTGAATCAAAATATTTCGTGAGAAATAAAAAGAATTTGATATATGCATTTAAGTAGCTGTCTAATGAATAAGTTGAACAAAGGGGTATCGTAATTTTAGGTATTACTTAAATAAAAATACTAATCTAATAACAAATAAAATTATTGGATAATGTTAAAGATTGGAAATGATCTGATTTTGCTATTATAAAAAAATGGCCTAATATAGGTAATTGCACTTAATAGATCATAATGGAATGATAGTAATCTGTCTAAATGACGCATAAAAAATTATTTCTATTGCCTATTATTAATTTCCCGCCGTTTTCATTACCTATGCATCCTACCAATTGTATATAGATCTACAAAACTCAGATGATTACCAAATTTAATTGCAGGATACATAAACAGTAAAACAAACGATTAATATAATACAAATAAGATACAATCCAAAATTAATACAAATGAAAATATAAAATCTTAAACTATTAATTAAATCTTATTTTTCCTTCACCTTCTACCGTATCTTGTTTCTAGGTAGGCACTGGGTACATACATAGATACCTACTATCCGATCCTATTCCTGTCGATGAAATTACATAATCGTAATACGCAGTAATTTTTTCCTGGCAGAAGTCCAGTTACATGCAGAGGGTTGAGCGGTATTCGATATATGTAGTTGGTGGGTTGCTTATTTGCTGAACTAAAACATTTCTGATTCATAGCATCGATCGCTTCGTAACGCCTGGGGCAGTCGACTCGAACTTCGACATCTGTTCCGACGCGTGCTAACGCATCCTTCTGAATGGATTTGTCCAGGTGCTCGGCTGGTCGAACAGATTCCAGCTTTCGATTCATTGCATCCTTCCTGCGACTATTCCAACTCTTTCGAGCATTCGTGACGAATTGAAAATCCGTCGAAAATGCAAAATACTTTCATTCGTGGCACCCGTGAAGGGGGTCGTGAAAGGGATAAACGTCCGATGGGACATGCAGTTGCTTACTCTATAAAGGGTTTAATTTTGAGAAAAGCTGATTTATGTTGGATGTTGAGAATAAAAGCGAAGCTACATATTGCAGATGGCAGAAAATATTTTGTTATGATCTCTGATGCGATAGAAAATCTCTCGATGGATATAGTTAATTAATATCTACATGTAAGAAGATTTAGGTATTGAATTACAAAATTCATCGAAATAGTTAAACAAGTTTATGAAAAATTGAATTGAAACATTCCGGAGGAATTCGTTCTAATGGTATCTACTAAAAGAAATAATGATATTAATGCCAAACATAAAAATAAAAGATTTACCTTCGTGCGCCATTTTTCGATAACTCATTATATTTCATATTAGAATAAACGAAACAGATACAGTATTGTAAATTGGTGCAAACCTTTTCCGATTCATTGCAATATTCAAAGAAAGCTGGAAAACATTTAAACAAATATTAACATCTTCAGCATGATTCCTCAAATGATTAATAATTTCTAAAGCTTCACAACCATCGTACGTATCGTACGTGCGTTAATCGTTAACAATTCCAGCGTTGACAAATACATTACTCGACATGTGGACGATCCTTGTCGGGTCATTGCCCTGACCGATCTACCAGGTAATGTATCATCAGCGCAGTGGTCAAAATTTCACAGAAAAAAGAAGAATTAATGGGCCAAAGGTAACAGCAAAAAGCTCAGCCAGCCTACCGAAAGATAATACTGGGTAAACGAAATTTCAGCAAGTATTTGCTTTCGCCTGCAGATACGGTGGCGGGGATTGGAGGACCCTTTCACCCCTGGAACCAGCAAAAGGGGGTGACAAGGGATCTATGGACAGTAGGGAGGGAGACGTAGGTAGCGCGCAGCTGCCTGAACTCAATGTCACAGCTTTCCGACTTACAATGCGAGCCGCCACAATGCATGATTTTCGCTATTGTTTGCATCCTAGGCTGCACGCGTCTAGCTTGAACGGATGCATTCCTGCAGCCCCCAAGTGGCGTGTGCCACCACTCCAGAGGAGCTCGACACGAGCCAATTCCTTTCTCTCCCTTTCTGTCTCATTCCGGTCCTCCTGTGGCTATACCAGTAGCGACCATATTCATCGATTCGAACATCGATGCTAAATCCGCGATGTCTTCACGGCCATGAGGAATTTGCCTGCAGAGTTATAACTGGGTGAAACTGTCATATGGTTTTATGTGGTTTGTGGAATTATTATTTATTTATCGATTCTTCGTTCGCAACGATTTCTTTATTATTGTTGAGGAAAATATTATAGTACTGCTTTTTTGTTTTGATTTAAATTTTGTAATGTAGGCAACAGTTGTCGAGGTATTTGATTATGCCTTTCATGTGGTCATAGAATGTTAGCGTGTCTGGTTTTAATCCGCTTCTTCGACTATGCTGTTCGAATTTTCTGCATTCCAGGTAGTACATACGTGCATTGGTCGTCGATGATTGATTATTGCAGGAGGTGAAGTTTTATGAAGAATGCAGTCGTGTGTGATTTTGACGTGGCCAGTCCCTGATTAACAGTAAGATAATGCACATTTTTCCTGTCTGTTCATAATGTTGACGGGCAATAACGGATGCTGCGAAGTATTAATCCAAATGAAGTAATGTAGTCAACTTTTAATATTTTCATTTTAGGTTGAGATAGAGAGCCGGACAAAGGACTGCAGAATAGAATGCTGTAATTGTCGTTATACATGTTTTAAATACCAGTTAACAAAGTGGTCGAGACACCAGCAGAACGTCGTAAAGACACCGTGAGGGGCTCCGGAAGTAACTGAAGAATTCATTGATGTGAATGGAGTATTCTTAGGTGCAGTTCCAGTAGCCAACCTGCACCCTTCAAGGGAGAGAACGAGGAAAATTTTGTCCTTGAATAAAGGTAAGGTCTTTCAATGGTGAATTGGGACCAATTTGACAGTGTATAATTGAAATAAAGTATTTGAAATAGATACCAGTACATCGCGTTAAGCGGTAGGTAACCTGCAGGATAGAATTATTCAATTTGGGATTGTATATTAAATTAATCAAAAATAGTCTCTTTTCGTATTGGTTTGCATTCCTGCGTACATATGTATGTAGGTATACCTAATAGATAGATTTAATAAAAACAACTGCATTAATAATTATGGGCACAAGTAATCAGTTTATCTACTTGCATACGTCGAATAAAATAATTTTTCTTCGCCTATGATTTAAACGTGTTTATTTATAAATTATTTAACTATTAGATCTAGTTCAAATAATTGCATACATTTTTTAATCTTTATTTTAGTTTCATCTACGAGAAGAATAATGGTCGTGAACAAATAAGCCACTGAATTTTGTGATACTGGAGTATAGAGTACAGAGCGTAGGTCCATTTAACATCTAGTCTATGCAAAATATGAAATGGAAGCATTGCTCTACCATTGAAAGCATGCATATCCAAGATAATAATACGTATCTATATGACACCTTTTTACCAAGGGGGGAAATTCAACCAATCATCGCTTAAAGTTTTCGAAATCAACCATTAATTAACAAGCACGCGCAATCGCTCTTCCGGATCAATTCGATGGCGTTTTACATGTATCGTAGTAGAGCTGTTCCTCGTTTGCTAAATTGCCCACTTGCACCACATTTCTGTCATCCGTGGCGCGTTCGTTCGGATCTGATAAGTTCGGCAGGCCTCGCGCGTGCCACATATGGAACAGGAACAGCGCCGATGACCAAAGTCAGATACATTCATCTGCATACTAAATATGCATCCAATTAATTAATAGCTGAGCATCGTAATGCCACGCGCGTTTGTAAATCACCCTAAGCCATATGGGCAACTAGATGTGCCAGGGCTACAGATAATAGCGCCTTCTCTTTACAGCAAACAGACGGGAATTTTATTGCGATAATATACAAAATGCGTTTGAGCGGGATTATAGAAATTGAAGATTCTCAATTCCGTTGACAGCACGAATCACTAATGCACACAACACAGCGAGAATGAAAGGGTGGTGTACAATTGTGTATGGGATGGTATTAATTAAGAATTTCTTATTCGAGGGTTCCTTGTAGTCACTTATCCAATTTATAATTCTTGCAATTAGATATCGATTATTAGTAAAGCGAGTAGGAAGAGCTTATTGTGAATACACATTCGTTGCAATATAATAAATTGTATTACTATTCAGTACAGACTGACCGCCTGTTCGACTGCACGCTTTGATTTGTTTTACAGACATGTATTCTGTACATCTGCATACTAGGTATACATGTATGTACATCGCAACGTTTCTAAACAACTACGAATCGCAGTTGGAGAAGCGCAGGAGACGTATTTAGTTCACGATTAATCTTTCCTGGGCAAATATTTGTCCCGGCTAGGGGCCTGCTGTGATTGAATGCGTGATCAGAGGTAAATGTTTAATGCCTATTTACAATGATACATTAATGTAATTGCACTATGCCGATCCAATTACACAGAGGTTACTTAACAATTTGTGACGGCGCAATGATTTCCTGGATTTCCCATATGAAAACCTTAATTCCATATATGCTGTGAGCACGCATCTATGTTGTTTTTACACGCGCATGCATATGTCGTAGAAATTGAATTTCCTTGTAGCATGCGTCCAGTATAAATCATATAGGTATAATACAAAAGGAATACGAACCTAATATTGGTGAAAGGACAGGCAATTTCTGAAAATGCACAATAAAGTTGTACGTTTGCCGAACGCTGATTTGAAGAAAGTCCAAAATGCAAATTACATTGAATAGGTGTAGAGCTATGCCTTTCCGTGTTTAGCAATAAATTTAGTGTATCTACCAAATAGAAGTATTTTTATTAGAGGTATATCTTAAAAATGTGCTTTATACTTAGCATTATTACACTTAATGCACTCATTGTTATAAACCATATTCTTCTAAGAAATTGTTTTGCAATTAAGACCCTTGTACAAAAACGTCAAACGATCTCCCTACTCCATGGGGTCCTCAGATTCAATTACGGAGCTATTCGCGTGAAGTTTAAATCGTCTGTCCTTATCTCGGAAGGAGAAGTCGAGATTGAATGGTTAGGTCAATTTTGTCACAGCAATACAAACATGCACCTTGCGCATTCCTCACACTCCGGATAGAACCCAGAACGCACCCCTAATCTCTTTTGTGTTTGATTTTCTGTAGCTAAGGTGAACGTCTTTGTGCCCCCTCCAGAAGACGGCTGTTGTTAGGTGGCACACGACCAAAGATATATCTCGATGAATGGACTCCACCTTAGGCTGTTCCGCAACAACCTGCTTCCTTCTGACGTTTACACGCTGACGTCACGGGTCTTACGAACACACGCATCTTGGATACCCCCTGCTCAAGGTGTGCGTGACGTCTTTCGGGGTGGCATTGGCGTAAGCGTACAAATAGTTCACCGAAACTTCACCGAATGTACCAAAGGCAGACACATTTTTAATTACAAAATTAACCACAATATTGCAATGCAAATAAATATTACATAATTCAATATCTTTATTATACAGCATAATCTCGGTTGACGTAGTGGCATTTCAAATAGTTACAGAAACGATGTTAAGCATGATATCACGGATGCACTAGTGAATTTTTAGTTAACCTTCGAGACCTTTGTCGCAAAAGCATTTTACCGATACTATTTTGTACACACGCTTACGCTGTATACATTACTTTTATAACATATAAAACAATATTTTGTTCTACAAATACAATGTTTTCCATATTAAAACATTATATTTGAATTAATATCTATACGAAGGATTAACTATTTAACAGTTATCTCTATACCGATGTATGGAAAATGACTGTCGAGCATAAAAGTATTGAAAGAAAAAATTATTCACCAGCAATCGTACCGAAAATTCCACATCCAAGAGCACGGAAGTAGCTAAGCCTATGGTTTCACCCCTGCCCATTCCATAATCGCGGTACTGGCCATGCCATGAAGCCACGGTGGTCTTTCCTCCAGGCTTTTTTGTGCCGGTGCATTGTCGGAATCAAGTTGCAGCTGCCTGTGGAAGAACCCCCATACGCGCCCCCATAAGAGAGCCACGTCATACCACCTGGCCCTATCTGCATGTGTGTGCACGAGGGGGTCGTACACCCTCGGAACTTTAGGTGCACCGGGCTCTCTTACGTTTGTGCTAGTGTACGTATGTGAACACTCACGTGGCCCCTACTATCGCGCATTATAGCCTACGAGCATCGTCTTTTCTCTCTATCGCTGTCGGCCTGCTCGTGCACGGGTGCAATGGCACGTGCTCATTTTCACACACCAAAGCACCGGTGTCCACGTGAACTTAACTAGCACGCGTGCGCGCAACGTGGTCCGTCACAGTCAATCGTTTCGCTTGGATTTGTTTTGGCACACCTAGGCGTGAAAGGGACCAGATTTCTCCGCTCGAGGGAAATTCTCCTACGCGATGGCATATCACGGTACGCGGGCGGTAACTAAAGGGTGGAATCCAGTTTGTGTGTCTTTCGATGGAAAATGTGATTATCCGTTAGGTAGGTGTTGGATCGGTGTCGTTACTTGATGACAAAATGGCCAAGGTTTTCTATCTCCCCCGCCCTCTTAAGATTACAAGGTTTAATTGCGAAGGGGGGCAGGTCGAATTAATCGAGACCCAACAGAAAATTAAAATCTGGTCACGAATAATTGAAAACCTCGATTCCTATATTCTGTGCATTAAAGTCGCTTCTTGTATAAAGAAGGTGCAATTCTTCGTTATGTTTCCTTTATTTCATTTATTTATAATAGCTAAACTCCAGAACCAAAGCCTATTATTGTTTTTATTATTATTATTATAAAATGAATAAAGAACGATGGAATTACTTATATTGAAAAAGGAAATTCCCCTCATGAATGCTCCATCATACATTTCCATCTTTTCAACGTAGACAGGAATTCTTGTAGGAGACGATCCCATGTTAGATAATGTTGGGTAATTAACACCTTGGAATTTAAGGCTCAGGCTTAGTTGATCGAAATCTCGGATAATCCTGACCTAGTTACTCGGGGCTCTACTGTAGAGCGATAAATGTTAAATGAAGTGAAGACTTTAAGAAAACGTGAGAAAATATTGCAAGTCGCAACTGCTCCGATTATCCGGTCGATTTATCGAATTGTTTCACGGCGAGGGAGAGCGCGTGCCGCGGCACGTGCTGTCAGATCTTATCTATGAAAATACATGAAAATAAACTATGTATAGCTCACCATATCGGCGCTAGGTGGTAGCCATAAGGACGCAAGCTCAATAATTGGTTATTACCAATGGGCTTTACGTACTGGTGAAAAATAAACCGTATCTATTGACGGGGCAGGAGCTTGTCAAGTATAGAAAAGCAAGACACTATGTTGATGTACGTACTTGCAGGGTGTGCTTTGGTATCGCTGGCTCACCCTCTCCACACGTTGCGAGAAAATTATCTGAGAGAACCCCATAGCATTTCAATGTTTCGGTGGTTACTTTATAATTCTACGCGATTAATAATATTACGAGGGCGACCAGCAGTATCATAGTAGGATGTTTCTATTCCACAGTATAGTCGAACCAACAATTTTTGTATTCCCCTTTCAAAGCTGCAGAAAATTGTTTCACGTTAATAGGTCGTGGTTTCAAAGCAATTCGGGGCGATCGAAATATTTCTGCGGTTGATAACAATGCTCGATACAGCTGAAAAAGCTGCCTGGAAATCATTTTTGTGATTTGTACATGGAGATATGTATTTGTAAAAGGATGCTCCACGCTCAGGACAAACCATTCGTTTCGATGCGGATCGTTTCGAAGCTCGGATAATAATTGATTTGACAAAAAGTTTTCTTCGAAACCTTGGATCAACTAACCACTTGGCCCGGCATGTATTGTTATAAAATTGTTATAAAATACATTTGGCGCGAATAAAATAATGAACACAATAAATTGTACGTTCTTCAATTCGCCCTAAAATGTTATTTCTCGATACAAAATGTTACTAATTTCTTTTTTTGTTGATACAAGCTCGCATAATTTAGCGTTGTTATAAGTAACTTTGTGCGAAACAGAATTCGGGAAACGGAGCTGTGTTCGATGTTATGATAATTGCATTTGAGTGTCGCCGATCAAAAAGAAGGAAAGTTGGTTGATTGCGCGTAACTTCCAGCCTAAATGACCAAAACCGAGGTAGGTGCGTGGCTCGAGGAAGAAAATTGGATTTCGTTTCACGGAGTATCGTGGGTAAATTCTGACACAGGGTAAAAATGTTTATTCAGCGATGTTTGAAGGTGTGGCTCGGTTAATTACAGTTTTCAAACTTTCAAACGTTGAATCAGTGCGTTAATTATTTTGCCAATCACGAACTACGAATGAAAGCGACTTTTTCGTAATGGCTGACAGCAATTATTGGCAAGGGACTGCAACAAAATAGTTTACGATGAAATTACCTACTAAAGTTTTTAACAAACATATATGTACCTACATATAACATTCAATAAAAATGGAATACCGAATATACAGTGCAGTGGATTATTCCATACAATTCTATGGTAGATATTATTTCCATGTAACAATGAGAATTAATTGATGAAATTATTTCGAATAATTAGCGTTCCCTTCCATAAAATAAATGTATACCCATTGTAGTTCAATATGCTCAGCATTCCGGACACAATTTTATTTCGTAAATAAGTGAGGCAATTATATGTATAGCGTGCGTAAAATGGTTATAATCCATAAAATTGTTAATGAAACTGTCATATACAGTCGCCTCGAAAAGTAAGTTAACGCTCTTACTAACACTTTAAATGTATAATAACAATTATAATGTATGTTTATATGTGCTAATGTATTCTTTATAGTATAAGTACATAAAAAAAAAAATTACAAAAATTTATATATATCGTTGTTATTAAACATATATTGTCTTTATTTGCACATAAATGCCAATCGTTAACTTAATTTCCGAGGCGACTGTACATATCTACTGTATCAAATACGCGATAAGATGGAGCGATATAAAATTAAGTGCAACGATTTATAGAAAAATTATAAGACATCAATGACACAATTAAGTGGTTTCCAATTTTTAATTCCATAAACTAATTAAATTTCTCGTTCTTCGCGATATACCGATCTACCTCAATTGAATATTCAAGCCTTTTAAAAACATTGTATCACACTAGACTTTGAATAACAATAAACCTTCATTTACGTTTTTCATTCAATTATATTAAACAATTATATACACAGATGCAGTTGAACATTACTTCCCCAAAGTGTAATTGTGGAACTAAAATTATGCTGATTGAAGGCGTTAAATAAAAATATTATTGATTCATCAATATGAGTGTACATACACTTCTGTCTGTCTGTAAAAACACTTCTGTCAAATACACAAAAATCGTATTAACCTTTAAGGGGCCGGGAAACCATTATTATGGCTTCGGGTAGTACCGACTTACGAATAGTGGATAGTATAAGGAAAGGTGAATTGCGAATCATTTTGCTTCTTAATTAAAACGTGTAACACTGTTCGACAAATTTCAACTTTTTTTCGTTTTTGCGTGTTTCTTATAGATTTTACTGTGCTCAACACGATTCTCCAGAGCGGCCTGTTTTGAAACAATCAATTTAAAAGAAATCGCCAATTTTCAAGTTTGGAACCACTTTGTGCTTTAATGGTAATAGTTATTCAATCGCTCTTGGTGCGAAATGATTCTATGGAATTCCGAATGGAATGATACAAGTAGTTGTTGGATTTTAAACGTTTGAGGACACCGAAAATACACCCACTTTGGCTGATATTTTTCAATTTATTTCGAAAGCTAAGGATCTAGGAGAAAATATATGTCACGGGAGGGCAGCGATAGGGCAGTCCTTTCTGCTGAGAAGAGCAACAACGGAAGTTACAAAATCATTTTCGTTTTCAATATAGAAGCGAAATAGTTTGTGAGAACACAAGGCGGTGGTCCCCCCGCTTTTCAGTCACAATCAGCGTTTAGGACTCACTAGACACGTAGTACCTCTGCTCACCCGGTTCGAGCCTTGGTCACGTATTTGTATAAGACATATCCCATATACAATATCAATTGTATATCAATTTTTAGAAATGATCAACTTCCAAGGAAGGTTAGGCAACTGGAAGATTCAGAAGCGTACGAAACTTTGCATACAAGTACAGTATTTCATCCGTAAAACAACCCTATTTTCCGTTCGTGCCATAATTCGGTTTTAAGGGGTGAAATCAGCTCCTAAAAAAAATTCAGAAAGTTCTTTTTCGTGAAATATCTCAAGAACGCTGGGAGATATATAAAAAAAGTATAAACAAAACTTGCATCGCTTTATTGCCCCTAAAAAACTGCTTAAATTTTTTTTTTGAAAAAACCATGGAAAAAAAATATTAAAAAAATCATAAACTTTTCAAAAAATTGATTTACGCTGTCTTGTAAACACAATAAAGTGATGCAATTTTTTTTTAGAATTTTTTAAATTATCTCTCATCGTTCTTGAGATATTTCACGAAAAGGATAATTCTGAATTTTCACAAGGGCTGATTTCACCCCTTAATATCGAATTATGGCACGAACGGAAAACAGGTTTGTTTTACGTATGAGATATTCTACTTGTATGCAAAGTATCATACATTTCTGAATCTTCGGGTTGCCTAACCTTCCTTGTTAGTTTTACTATGTTTGCCGGCCCTTTAAACGTTAATCCAATTAAAATAAAGCACAGTTTATTTTAAACCGACTGTAGAACGGCCACAGTTCCGCAAAATGTATCTGAAAAAAGTATAATAGTTAAAAAAAAGAAGGAAAAAAGCATCGATTTGCATAGCAATCTACTCTAAACGGTTTAACACGGAATTATTCTTGCGCATCTGTGCCTGAGCTTTCTGCGTATCGAGCACGTTCGACGGATAACAAAGGCACGACATGTTTAACGCGTACATGTGCATTCTGATCGTAGCGTCGTCAATCGAGTGCTGCCTGCCTATCCGTGGCGCGTGCACATTCAGGCGTAATGGACGTGCGGTTCGGGACAAGAAACGCGAGCACGATCTAGTGTGCTCGAGATTTGAACGACGGGGGTCGATGAGGGTGTAGTGAAAGAAGCGGAAATTGGAATGCGGTGTCGAAAGTTGGCAAATACGGCTCTAATATTATATTGCATTTTCTTTGATATTATTCGGGTGTAATCATTTCAAGGATTGCTGGTTATTTGTCGGGCCGAGGGTTAAATTAAGTGGCTCACTATTTATTGAATATTCCTTATCACTTTGTAGACACTATTTGTGAAATAGAATCTTTTGTTAGCAATGATTGTTAATCGAACATAATTGTAGAAAATACAGACTTTAAATTGTACGATTGTTTATCAATTTAACAGAATGTCTAATTGTAAATGAATCTGAAATTTCCTTCGTATGAGAAATTATTCCTAGACATATTCAGTTACAGTATAAAAGTTGAACAGCAGTGGCAGCCGAATTAAGAAATTGCATTTTATTGAGTAAATACAAAAAATTATCAATCTGGTGGAACTACATTTGTATCTTATACTATCAACCGTGTTGAACTTTATCATTTGTACTAAATGCAGAAGAATCTAATATCAAGTAAATATACAATTAAATCAACGATATTCTTAAAGCACAAGGGTGCACCGCGAAGCCTCGAGTTTGGCATAAAAATTTGAAATAAAAAAGCAACAAAAAGAACAAACAATTAAAATATGTATGAATTCTTCGATCAGCCGACAAATCTTGAATTCATCTTTATCCGATTAATAGGACCACGTGGTGCTGGGCATGGTGTGTTTCCAGTCATGGGAGGTCACTGGGAGCTCCCTTTATGCGAAGTCCTAACCACTTACACATCTGTCCACCAGCATCCCTCAGTAAATACGGTTGCAGGACGCATAAAATACGAACAACGGGAACATTAGAAGTCTCATCATTGACCACATGCCGAGCGTGTCTGCCTACTGGTACCAGTAATGAGTGGATAGAAGAAGAATATGGTATTCTGAGATCTTAATCGCAGATTAGGCTTCTACGAAATACAAAAGACAAGGTTGATGATGCGTCGGATATCAATGTTTGCACTTTTCCCGGCATCTGTGATATCAGCTTTGACGCGGAATAAAAAATAATGTATACAGCGTGAAGATTCAGTGTGATACAAAGAGTAATTAATAATTAGGTACCTACATGTATTGGTTAAAACCGAAAGTAGGCTAGTACCTAATTTATTGATTTAAAGTTTGAGAAACGATTGATCGGATTTATGATGAAATTACTGTTACTAATACTTTAATAATTATAATGCACTACTGCGAAATGTAAATGTAATAGTGTGCTCATATAATATTTATAATTAACCGTATATTATATTTATTTTCATTGTTTGCTATGGATTCACTGGTTATTAATTACTGGGGCATATACCTAATTATTACTACGACTGTAACGTTTTAAGGACGCCTGCTCTTATTCTTATCGCGTAATTTTAAACTTTCATTAACTATGAAATTTCACGCGCTTGCATGACATTTGAAGGATAGCGAGCATCTTTGTCGACAGGGGTCATTTTCGAGTATTACAAATGAATCTAAACAAAATTATTCTTCGAAAAGTAGAATTAAATAGTTAATCGCCGAACGAAATACGTAATCGATTAATTACTGCAAATCGCATTGAATAACACTAAATAAACTGTTATATTAAGAAAAACCCACGGAACTTATTGACCGACTGCATAATAGATTTCTAGTAAATAAATTCTTAATCACGTTTCAACACACATAGATCCATCGACAACTCCTTTTTAAACATCCCCCTCGACGATTCGTCTTTCCCGCAAAAAATGAATACGGTCCACTCCTGTGAACACGACAGAGTACCCAGCTATTACTGAAATGTTTAAAACACGCCGTCAGATTCTTGTTGCATTACAAATGTTGTAGATATTTCCGAGTATAATTTGAAATAGCCCGCAGTATATGAATCGCAATGATAATCCATATGGAACACGATCCTCATCCATTCTTTATTCCGTTCGAATGTACATGTTGTACATGTATTCAGCCGATCTGCGCGCTGGCCTCGTTGAAAGGGTGCTTATGACCACATTTCAAATTGTACTCCCGAATTCATACGGGTAAAAGCACAGAGATACATTCGAGATTACTCCAAGGTTTTCTCTTTTATTTTGGAGATCTCCAAGTGCCCATATTGCCTGTTCGATAATTCATAGATACATATTTATACGGGTTCAATGTATGCGGCTTGTCATGCGAGACGTCTCGAGGACGACCCGGCCCAATTGAAAGATTATGCATTTCTTTTCTTCCATCGAATTCCAACGGATTCCCTTATTACCATTCGACTACCAGCATCGTTTTGAAGAAGGTGTAGATGCATGTAGTCGTGTATACATATCGACGCAACGTACCGGGGCAGAGAAATAGATTTTGGAGCTTATCTACACTACCGGACAAAAGTTTGGGCACACTTACTAGTGTGAGACCTATTCTGAAATTTTCATTACTAATGAAATGTGAATGCTTTATTTCTCATTGCTTACCTGCATGGATAAGGGAATGATTGCAGTAACTTATAATAGCTGCAATATCTTTTAAACAAATATTTTATATTACTAAACCTCCCGCTCGTTTAATGTAACCATTTTTCTTTCTTTCTTAATATTTTACGTAATCTTGGAATTCTTGAAACAAGTTCTTGTAATTAAGTATGCCGGACTACACAATCTGTTGGGGAATCAGTAATCCGATTCGAAAAAAGACCCAAAGTAATAAACAACAACAGATCTGAGTTTACCTAAGATCAATTTATTACCTATCCGTGAAGGGAAATTATGTACTTAATAAAGATAAATTGTTTAGTTTGTATTTTGTATATAAAGCATGAAATACAAAAGCAGTAGGTGTACCCAAACTTTTGGCCAGTAGTGTACGTTTTGTTCTTGGTACAACAGTACGTACCTGAATTATTGCAAGATTCTTGATTAACTGATGAAGGCAGGCAAGGAAATTCTTATGTAATAATACTAATCCTAGTAAACTAGGGTTTGTAATCCCATAGAATAATCAGAAGCTAATAATAAGTAAAACGAGCCTTTTAAGCGTAAGGCCAACTCTACGACTAATGTTTTTATCAATATTTAAGAGCCATATAAACAGTAAACTCTGTTTAATTTATATAAATAATTGCAATAGCGATAAATTGTTGCAGAGAGCGCTTGTATAGCGAACAGTTACTGAATATCTCAGGTGGAATAGGCAGTGCGTATTACGTTTTTCCCTATAAACTGTAATAGTTTATTGTTCAGTTAAAAATAAGAGAGAAATGTTACCTATGCTACTGAACAAATTGATTGCATCACTTGTGCGCTAGTGAAAAATTGACATATTTGTTTCGACAGAGAGCAAATTAAAGGCTGAACCTTTTCTATCCTTTTGTTTAACTTTATTTAATTCAATGGCCACGTGGTAAAATTCCTCTTTGAACAGAGGATTTTCAAATATCTAAATTTCTTGAATATTGACAAGTGCTGTCAATATCAGGCAATGGATTTTGCAATCTTCATTACTGCACAAGTGTGAGACTAATATTTATTCAACTCATTCACGACGATGACTAAACAAAAACTATGTGTATTATTCTATTGTGAAATATTTCTGTCGCATATTTCTGCTTCCGTTAACATAAAAGCTTAAAAATCTTGGCTAAAACGTTCCTCTTATCATAATTGAAATACCTAAACACCAGATGCCTCGCTGTTACGTGTGTCAGCTAGTATGAAAAGTTCAGTCACGCGAGACGCTGGGCGCCAGTTCCCATTATCAGAAGCACGAAAGACACCTGAAACAATAAAAATTAATTATATTGAAAACAGGTAGGTACCTATATTCGTTGGACGCGTTGGGACCCGTTTGAGCTGCGAGAAAAATACCGTGAAGAATGCTGGCAGATCAATATCTCGTAATTGTCTCACGATGAGGGAAAAGGGGCAGTCGTGTCGTGAAATGACCGGTTATTAACATCAAGTTATTTCGAGACGGGGTATTAAAAATATCCTTTCTTCGTTCTTCACCACTTTGTCCCGACATTCTCCTTCCTTACACTGTATCTCATTCCTTCCCTCAAAAATTACAAGAAGTACAGACGACGACAACGTTCTCATAAAACTCGCCAAGCGCCTCGCTAAAGGACCATTTTATCAAGTGCTTGCAGAAAAGTCGAGGCGGCGTTGCTCTCGTGTACCGGGCTAGTACCAATATGATCCTCCAGGATTAATTTCTAGCTAGACAAGTGGCAGGCACGCCGACTTAATTGCAATTAAAATTCCGGATGAAATGAACTTTTAATCGCGGGTTATTAATTCACCGAGGCAGGATACTGTGCTCGCAGCAGAGGTTCTTCTTTTCCGTCTTGAAGATTTTCTTACAAAGTGAAACAATTTCATTCGTGCCTAAATTTCCTACTTTGCCTTGCTGGTGTCAGAAAACCTATCAAGGAAGATGGAACTTGCAGATAATTTGTTAATATTTTCATTTATATCGCTGTAGTAAATATCATTGAGAATTAAATTTTTGTATTACATATGTAATAGTAACGAATTAGATTCAGTCTTATACAAATATTAGTTGTTATATCTGTTAAATATATGTCTGTGGTATGTAATGTGTGAGTTCAACCTAACAACCTGCAAACGAAGGAGCAAAGGGATCAGAAATATATCTCCTTAGCAGAATGGATATAAGGAAATAGAGTTCTGTCCGATAATGTCATCTCAAATTTCAACATATATGGCTGCCTCTTTTTACCATTGTATTATATTTCTACACATGTGCCCTTCTAAGTTACATTAGTAACGATGGAAGTTATACATGTTTCATTAAATATTAATGAACGTATTATTTTCTTTTAATTCAACAACGGACAGAACTTTCCGGTGAACCTAATGTTTCAGGTACGTAGAAATATAGACAATGGACTTTTTGAACGTGTCTATCGTAATTCGATATTATCTGTGCCTATTGCGTGCAACTAAAAATACAGTTGACACTTTCCCCCGCTTAATAAAATGAACATTGCTCTACTCATAACGTGCGCACATTTGGAACAGTAAAAGAAGAAAATTCCAAAAAACTGTAATTCACACGGTAGGTACCACTTAGCTCGCATGTTTAACGTACAACAGAGCAACTGCAAATAAACAAAAGGGGGCAAGGAAAGTTGGGGGGAGGGGGCGAGACGTATAGTATATAAATATAATATTTATCCAGGTCCTAATTATGAGCCACGAGGTATTAAATGAAGCCCTTGCTACCCCAGGTAGTAATGGCACTTGTACGGTGTCCTATAGTGGATTACTTTACCATAGTACCTACACGCCGATATCCAGAGCAGCTGTCCGGAAGAACGACCCCGACACTTCCTTCCTGGATGCCTCCTGCCTATCTAACAAGTACTTTCTACGGTGTCCCATGCTCTCGAACCCGCACGAATGCTGCGTGCGATATATTCGTCACCGATACTCTCTTCTCTCTACGTATGTATATTATAGACTCCTCTGTCCAGAGAATCGATGGAAAGGGAGAGAACAATGAATACCTTTGCAGGACGTTCTCCAATAAAGCATGAGATCCGGGACGTATCGTATGAACCTTATATCGGAACATCCCGATAAAAATGCGGTTTTCCGTTGTGCTGAGTGTTGTATACCGACATGACTATCTCCTAGTCTACTATAATCACAACTGCGAATTGCTCACAGTCTATACTGGTCATAGATATCCGGTACCTTTCACATTTCCACTCTGATGACAAATACTCCAAACCTCCTCGCGATGCATAACAACCTCAACCTTTGCCACTAACCATCTTCAACCCTTGAACCTCAAACTCCTTTCCCTATCCCCTACTAAGTCCTAGATAACCCCTACTCTCCCATTTAATATTTTAGTGATGCCGTTTTTACTTATAATATACAGCACTAGATATGACTATTTAGAGGACCTGTGGCGCTGGATTGGTTGTATCAACTTCCATAGAGTCGATTATTCGAACAGTGTATGTATTACCACATTTTAAAATTGTCTCTAGTTATTTAATAATCTATACGATATGAATTAATTTGTTCGTGACAATGTACAGGGTGTAAATAAAGTAAGCGTGATGAGCATTGTAGCGTGATTCTACACCCCTGAATCGGTGAAGAACTATAAATTATAAATAAGAGTTGGAGCAAGAAATGGTAGTGCGGAGCATTTGTTTCTTCCTACGTGTGACTTACGCATTCTTATTTATGCAAAACTTTAACAATTTATATAGAGCAAACGGTGCGTCTGCGACCTATGGTTCCATTTATCCTTTTTATACTTGCGATGAATAGAATACGATGGATTAAAAAAAAGATTTACCTGCAAGGTCAAGGAAAATGTTGCGCCAACTTTTATTTACAGATCTTCACCGATCCAGAGGTGTAGAATCGCGCTGCAATACTCTTTACACTTGCTTCCTTTACACCCTGTACATTGTAGTTCTTGGTGAGTTGGCACAACAAATTTCTTTTGTTCGTTGTTCATACTCTTCCCAATGTTTTAGTTATTGTTTGGGTTATTTTTCGCATTATTCCAAGTAACAAATTTAACAAACCTGCAAGTATTCGATATCTGGCTGAAAGGTCGGAGGCTGGAAGACAGGAGAAACATTCCAGGCCGTATTTTTTAAACTGCATGGCCCTTTTTAATAACAAATACAATATTTACACTGGGAATACATATACATTCGCTTCACGCAAGGCAACGTAAACCATAGAGATATAAAATAAAAAAAATTCAATTGTTACAATACTGTATGTATGTATGTATATTTACATATGCATACCTATTTACGTAGTACATAGTTAGTGGGCATCCCCGTGTTTCAGTACGTCGGCCTAACTTTTTAAATAAAGCTTTTGCAGTCTTATATTTATCTTACACTTTCATCCTATTTTTAGATGTAAAATAGACCAAAATAGTACATTGTTGCTAAACTCTTACCAACCATGTTTTACTTCAAATGACACGGACATATATTAAGTATGAATTATAATAAAATATTAACCTCCGTGCAACTATATTCAAATCCTGTATAACATCGATAGCATAGCTGAATTATTTAAATTAAAACAAACCCATGCAACTTCGAGGAACAATTAAAGCCTTGTGTAGGATTCGTGTTACATTGAAACAAGTTCTCATAGTTACACAGTGAAAACCATAAACTTATCCATTTGTCCCACCTGTACAAGTAAGACACACACCCCCCGTTAAACCGTGCATTGTACACCATCATCCCCCTTTTGTCACGCACCGTGGGAAGAACGTACATTTGCTCATCGATTGTTTTTTTCAAACTCCCACATATGTACATGTATGGACAGATCAAGTAAATACAGTAGAACTCCATTTATCCATTTATTCCGACAACCGGACAGTTCACATTCAGATAATAGATGTATAGTTAAATAAAATTCCTATGTCACTACTTGTTAGATATTATTATGCAACATTAACTATGCACAAATAATTTATAGCGATATTTCGTTCAATAAACATTAAAATTTTTGTTGAATGACATCACGGAAATTGTTTCTATTATTATATGAAATTGTTTAATTTCGTTCCGTAATATTTCTTCTTTTCTTTCTGTTTATATTTTATTGGGGAGTTGTATCTATATACATGGGTGAATTCAATTAAGCCGCGAGAGGTTTCGTTTATCTTTGGTTAACGTCTTAAATTCTTTTGTAGATCCTTAGAGAGCTTCCATTTAAAGTATGGAGCAGCTGCATGGATTCTATGTTGTTCATTGACTTAACGGAACTTTCAATCTTGTTCTGTTCGTTAGTATTATGTACTGTACATTATCTGTTCTTAATATAGACTTGCATGAAAACAATATAGGGAAATACCTTTTCACCATTAGAACAGTGCATGACATATATTAAATTAGGAAACTTAGATAAAAACATGGTATTCTAATATTTACAAATTTTTTACAAATGTTTCACAATCGCCTGTGCTGTATAAGACTGAACCTTATTCAGTAATTAGGACACAACCTTCCTGATGGTTAGTATTAATACATACGCAATCTTTTTAATCTTACCGTATATTCTCGTTATTTTCGTAAAATAATCTTTCAATGGTATTTTCCTCTTACTAAGTACCTATTATACTTGAAAGAATATAATGGATAATAGAAAATAGATGAAATGCTATACAGATAAGCTTCTCAAATTTCTATCTGTTAGTTACTGAAGAATATCGAGAAAATTCTAATGCCTGAGAGCTTATATATTATCCTTAATAAATTAATAATAAACAGCTTCTATACTACAGCTTTATTACCTGTAAGTATCCATGGCACTTTTCAAGGTTAGAAACATTTTACGCGAAAGTAAAGTCGAATCTTCCCCGTCTTTTATTCCTTAATTCTAGAGGATAATTGAGTTGCGTGTCACTCCGAATGACACCGCAAAAGGAATACATTATTTGCGGGGGCGAACGTTACACATTGTACGCTCGTGCAAATCTTCACTCAAATATTAGGTGTATTAAAACATTTCTCATTCGTCGACTTTCCTTACTAATACACCGTAATGAACAGCACTTATACTCATTATGCTATTATACAGATGTATGGAGGAGAGGGTGACATGGCGGAGGTGCTATAGAAATATGACTGCAGAACATTGACGTTATTGATGATATATTTATAAATAATAGGATATATTGTATTAATATCTGTCTATCGCAGTACGATTGAATAAATTGTCCAAGTTCAAACACGAAAAATTGAAGAAAATAACTTTGAATCTAGTGACGATGTCCCGTGTTGTCCCATGCGTGGGGTATATCGATTTCTTTAAGATGAATTACTAGTACCTCTTCTTCTTGAAGTTAAATAATAAAAGTTACAAATCAGGTACACTGTTTCTGTCGAATGTAGCCTGGGGAACATTGAAGATGGAAGTTGCGTAACGATAGCCGATTTTTGTTTTCTTAATAAGTGCTTCGACAACATTTTGCAAGTCCGCATTGTAAAATTAAATATTCCAGTCTTACCCCAAATATCACATCGGTACATGTTGAATAGAAATAATGTAATTTATTTACAAATAACCTCCACAATCATAAAATAATAAAATTGAATTAGTTATTAATTCAATACAAAATTGAATTAGTTATTAATTCAATACAAAATTGAATTAGTTATTAATTCAATACAAAATTGAATTAGTTATTAATTCAATACAAAGTCCGCATTGTAAAATTAAATATTCCAGTCTTACCCCAAATATCACATCGGTACATGTTGAATAGAAATAATGTAATTTGTTTACAAATAACCTCCTCAAACATAAAATAATAAAATTGAATTAGTTATTAATTCAATACAAAATTGAATTAGTTATTAATACAATACAAAATTGAATTAGTTATTAATTCAATACAAAATTGAATTAGGTATTAATTCAATACAAAATTGAATTAGTTATTAATTCAATACAAAATTGAATTAGTTATTAATTCAATACAAAATTGAATTAATTGAATCGAAGTATTGTTATACCTTGCATCAATAGGAATACTTCAGCAATTAAACATGATTAAGAAAATTGTATCGATGGAATTGAGTTTTTTTATAAACAAGGGAATGAATTGTTCTTAATACATTTCCCACAGAAAATTCAAAATCAAGTGTCCTCTTGAATCCGGGAAAATACAGTAGGTACTGTAGATACTAAAAGAAACTAGAGTAAACACAATACATACATTTTATGACAATGTACCATACATGCACAGATCATGTCACCGATGAAATATTATCTAATCGTGTTACTACATATGTATATCAAGAAGTTGACAATATTTAACAAATCAAAAATACAATACAATTCTCTTATCGCGATTCACGTAATTAAAAGAAACTCCACACTGACTATTGACATAACTTTACCTTTCCCACAGAAATAATTAGATATTTAGCAAATTGCCCTAATCACAATTTATTAAGAAATATACAACACGATTGATCGTATCGGCGATCTATGCGATTTATAAACTTATCACCACGGTGACTAATAAGTATGTACATCATTGTATGGTCGTTGCGAGTGTACACCCTAAACGAACATGTAATTCATAAATCTTAACGATACGTAACTTCCTCCATAGATCGATAAAGTGGAATTGCGTACTCTGTAAGACATACACCGCATCCTGGCACGTGCCAACAGGGATCCCTTTACACGTTTCCTCCTTGCCAACCACCACGCTATACATAACAAGCAAAGTATATTCGATACGGGAGAACCCAAGTAGATATACATAATTTTATACCAGATGCATCTTAAAGTTATAAAGTTTCACGGAGACCATCAGGTTTCGATACCTTCCGCACGTGCCATTACTTCCACACCTATGATTTTATCAAAAAACTGTTCGCACTACCTTATTAGTACTTCTATGACGAGAATCTTTTACAATTAACCTACTTAATTCATGTTCCTTATACAGTTTCAATCAATATATTTCATTTGTTACAAATGAGATAATCGAAATTTTTTGAAAAATCCATGTTTTTCTTATTCCACGGATTTTTCAACAAAAATTTGTACGCACTCTTTGCAACACAATAAAGCGATGCAAGTTTTGTTCATACTTTTTTAAATATCTCCAGCGTTCTTGAGATATTTCACGAAAAAGAAAATTTGGAATTTTTTCATGGTCTGATTTCACCCCTTACTTTACTTGTATGCAGTTTCATAACTTTCTGAATCTCCGGGTTGCCTTCTTAGAGAAATTTGTTTTTTTCGCAAAGGAAAATAAGCGTATATCTTACAATTTGAAGGTCAGTGCTTATCAGGAATTAATTATATCTACATAAAAAATAAAATTCAGAAATTATCCAAAGACAGCATAAGGGTTAAGCTAAATTTGTAAGGTTTGAAGGGTACTTCGAAGTGCTATGGATTCTATAATGGCTGTCCCGAAAAACAAAAGAATAACAAAATATTGTGTACGATTCCTTGTAACATTTGTCAATTCTTTCATTCTTTACATTAAATAATTATTGTTTTACCAATACCAATTACCATTATTCAATTTTGATCCATTTTTAATCTTGAACCAGAATTTTCGTATATCGCACAGTTTACAAAATATTCTATACGTGACTGTAAACTATTGTATTATCCGCGTGATCATTTCCATTTGCAATGGAGCGTTCTTAAATATGTTTTACTTTCCACCCAAACCTTTCATCGTAGGAAATTTTAATAGGAGTACCAGGAAATTTCCTTTCCTTCAAGAAGGTGTTTTACTTTTGTGTTGTCAGATTGAATAAATCAGGGATAGTTAGTTAAAATAATGTATAACCCATTGCAAGGTAGGTTGAAAGAGTATTTATACCCTGACATCGCTCTATTATTTAAAATATTTTACATAAATTTGTTTTCACAAATCGTGAGTATACTACAAATTCAAGTAAATTCAATTCTTTTACTTTTTTTATTCACTATTGCCAATTCCAGCCTCGCGGCGAAGAAATGGATAAATTGAATTAACTAATTAAATTCATTTTATTCAAAATTGTCCATCTAAATTAGAAATTTGTAGAATAGACACTTTGGAATTAACGGAATTCCCTGGTCAGACGACTACATTTTGTGGAATATGCAATACGTAGCCCGTTGGCTCTCTGATAGTTACAGTAGTTGGAACATTATCTTCGGTGGCAATCCAATAGATTAGTCCTTAATGCAGCTCCCTCACGGCGACGTAGAACCGCGCAATTAAACAAGTCTCAGATGAAAATTACCGGCGTGACCGCCACTCGATAGAGATCTTATTACGTATACTTGCACGTATATTGTCGTCTAACACGAAGGCTTTTCACGATGATTGCTTCGTGAGAACTATCGCGGTCTTATGTTGCATTAATCGAACCGTAATCCGAAATTCTGCATCATTTGATCCAGCTGCAATTAAACGATATTACTAAACGCAACATAGATAAAGTAGATAAAGGAACTGCCCGTGATGTTTCTCTTCGAATGAATTTTATTTGGAATACCATCGGAAGTATCAAAGAATAATTATTCTATAATGTACAAAAAAGGTGCTGTCGTATCTTTTCCCTGTGAACTGTAACACAAGGCATTCCAAATAAATAATACTGCAAGGAAAGATTACAAGAAACCTTACGAGAAATTTCTTCTGAAACCTGAAGAAGTTTCTATAGGCACGGTATCATATTAGTGGCACAAATGCCCTTGGGAATAAACGGTATGAAGATGCATCTGTCGAGGCTAAAGAAAATCAATTTAATCAAGTCTTCAAGGAATTACATGGAAATAAGTCAATGCCGCCAATGTCTATAATCGTTTCACTAATAGTTCATACAAAAATATTACAATTATGATACAATGAAAAAGATTAGGAAAATTTATTTACTCATCGCAGCTCGCTGTCAGCTAATTAAAGAATGCAATATCTCAGACACATAAAGCGCGAAGGCAGTAGTAGAATGTTTTGAACAACAGAGCGTATTCGGTAATTGGAAATACGGCATTAGGGTGTCGCAGAATCCTTAGTAAACTGCCATTCATGTGTCACTCCCGTAACAGAAGAGGAGGAAGAGCGAGTGCTTCTGTTCTTGCACCCTTCGTTTGCGTAACTGCGCGTAACAACGAACGCATTTGGGTTTAGAAGTCATTGGTCATTTCAAAACTAGCACGTACGAATTGATTATGAAAAGTTTGTTCAGACGACGAATAACGAAAGAGATTCCAGTCAACTCAAAATTCATTCGAATAGTTATTTGTTATTTATTATTCGCGCAATACCGCAATTCTATTTTTAGAATTAATTTTAAGAACATTTTGATAACGTACAATGAATAATCTTTCGATAAGAATTAATTTCATTAGTGTTAGTAGCTGTGTTATAATATATGAATTGTAGAAATTAATTTAGACGTTAAATAGATATAAAGAATATCAATGCTCATTCATATAATTTAATATGTCGCCTAATGTATCACTCGGCGAATAATTTGAAAGCGGCTATTTCAATAAATCTAGGCACCTATTGAATGGGGAAATAAATAGAACGATTTATTGTGAATAACGTGCGTATAATCCACTTAAAGAGTCATTTTAAATAAATATTTGTTCGAAACTGTTATTATTATTATAAATTGATCCGAGAAAACAGAAAATACCTCGCACTGTCTAGAGCCTGGAATCTTGTTGTAACATCTATCCAACCATAAAAGTGTTTTCCAGAAAATTGCAGCTTCCGATATAGTCGTTGCAGGTTCCACGGATCATTATAGATCGTTTTCCCTGCTTTTATCGCTACCGTAACTTCGCCTTGTCCTTCTTTAAGAAGATCGATACCTACTTCCGAAGTTCTAAGTGGTAGATAATTACAAAGTCACTGTTTAGCACGCTACCCCCGTGCACCAATACTTTCGATTTGAGAAATATTAAATTTTTCCATCAATATCGTTGATTTACCTATGCGTGAAAATTAATCTTTACAATTTGTGACAAATTTAATAAATTTCAATATGAACGAACCCCCTTTTTAAACCATATTTAAATAGCAAGAAAAAGTTTCATTGCGTTTGATCGAACCTAAGAATCTCTTTAAAAAAGTTTCACTCGAACCTTGTGAAAGATTATAGGCGGTTTTATGGGTTGGTTTATTGCATGCTTTGGCCAACCCAACAGCGACAGTTTTACGGTACTTTATACTTGGCGTAAGATTATCGTTAATTGCTTATAATAATGCAACGCTCGCTCGCCTCTTACCGATGAAATTAGTATATATAAACAGGTCACGAGATAATTTCTGGTTTTATTTTTGTTCTTTTCTTTACGAGGCTCACGGATGGACCGCACAGATTACAGCTACTCGCAAGAATTAAATTAATCCACGTCAACTTTAATCCTTGGATCACTCCCACTCGTAATATTTTAATGTTGGAAAAATTCTGCTTGGTTCTTATATTTATCCTCTACAAATAGGTTAATATTTCCGCAATTGAATAGAATACGTTTCGCGGTTAATGCCGTGCAAAGGTTTTACTAAAAAAAATCCCACGACTTGGTTATCCATTATTGACAAGCGTTTAATTGATCCATGAAAAATTATAGACTGTAAGCGTGGTTATTACTCTGCGTTTATGTTACTCGAAACGCCGTCATATGGTCTGCCCTATATGTACAAGGGTTGCAGGCACACTCATTCCTACGTGAACAAAATACGTATAGCCCGCTCAGTTATAACGCACCACACTATCATTAGGGACTGGAGAAAGTTCGTGCTATTTTTTTCATTTTTTTTTTGTTAAGTGAGTATTCAAACTGCAGTTGTTGTAACGTTGTGTAAAAATAATGTGATAATTGTGGTATCAATGGGAAGCATTATTCAGCTACTTTATGTGCACGTCGTGTATTTTTATTTGTGTTTCAAATTTCAATTAGAGGAGTAGAGAAGTTTAAGCGTAGGAATATACGCAAAAAATGTAGCAAGACCAATTAAAATAATAGATCACGTCGCGATTATAACTTACCTGTTTCATATGTACCTATACTACTGTAAAGCGAATCCTTGAACTATACTGTACCTACTGTAGATTACCACCCACTCATCTGTCAAAACTGGTTACAAAAATGTATTCTTAGTATTGCAGGATACTTATCTTAGATTACACTAATTACTAAACACACACACACACACAATCTGTTCTTTTTAGAGCCACTATGGTGTACGAAGTCCGACCGGGCGACCTCCTCGCACCGGGGTGTGCTTTCAGTAACGCTATTGCTGCACCGGCGACACGTAAATTTCAACAGTTAATAACTCGACAACGACTTACACGAAATACACGAGTAGGTAGTGTTTTGAAAATTTATCAGTATTGCCTAGAAAAATATGTACTACAGGATATACAGTTCCATTTAAAAATTTTAGTGCGACCTTTAGAGGACACTCCAACGTTACCTTAAGGTCAAATAATTATCATCTTCCTATGTCCCCTACGATACTATACAACTTTCATTGAAAACATTTTTTCTTATCCCAGATAAATATAGAAATAATCACGTGTAGAGACTTAAAACTTGCATATTGTATACGTCGAATATTGAAGTGATTTCAAATATTTAAAATGAAATTGGCGAAAGAATATTCGTAATTATCGACACATAAATACCCTTTTATTTTCACCTTATATTGTACGTACCGGAAGCGCAATAGTTATGAGATGATCCTACACAAAAAAGATATGGTAAATGAAGCGATACAGTTTGTTTAAAACTGGTGAAATGCATCCAAATTGTGAGCTTTAATTAATAGTGGAGCGTTCTTTTCTTTTTAACAACACTATTATAGAATGGGAAATTCTACCAATTTTATGCAATTGATGCTTGTGATTATTCTTTACTAGTGAAACGCAACCTGGATTTGAAAAACGTCGAATGCAGAAATTGCCGCGCTAAACGATGACACGCACACAAAATGATATCTGCAAATCTCAGTATAGTTTCCATCCACTTGTCATCGCAAATCTTTGTAACTGTAAACCCGTATGAACTGCCTCCAATATAGATTTTTTGCTCTTGGCACATATTATACAAACACATTTCATAATGAAGGAAAGCAACTACATAAACGTGACTTTCTTTCGTTTTTCAATTTACAGTCGCATCGAACCCCACAAGGATTATTGGTTAATTTCGGTGCCTTAGGATGCCGTGTTAAATTTACTTGTGGGGCTGCATTTCCATTCCAGGGTGATTCAGGGTATCATTTATATCTACAGAATATATTTTTCAATTGTTATTATAAACGCAATTTGCTATAGAAGATAGCGGTGGAAGACGTCGCGACGTCTTCCACGCGTCGGTCTTTTTACCGATACAGAAAGCTCGTTTACACGCATACACGGTTGATTAAAAATCGTATCACGTTTTCTGCTTTATTATGTTACGAAACATTCATCGCATTGAATGATCCCTTTGGCACGAAGCACGACAGGCCACGATCATTATATAAAGCAACGGAGATGCGAAAGGGATTGGCAAGCGTTCGAAAGGGCCCACCTGTTGCAACCGCCATACTCTACCTACCAGCTTAAAACGGCGACGAACGCGCAACCCCGTTCGTGTTCTATGAATTTCCGAGGGGGGACACGATCTGCATTGCAACTGTTACACGGATCCTACCACGCCACCAAATTACTTAGAATAACTATTTCTATTTAAAAGTTACAGTTTTTTTTTGCTAACCCCCCACAATCTTATGGAACCTACATGGCACATGTATTGGACAACTTGTATTATTATATTCTAAGTTTTATTTCATTTCTATCCGCCCTGCTATGGTTGGTATACAATTGCACAAGAATGAATGGGAACTGTTGCTTTATCTTATCACTGGGCTTGACATTAACGATACGGATGCTTTTTGTAATAGAATGTTAGAAACAAACGAGTTTCCGTAGAGTAGCAGCAGTTTTTAATGTGCCGAATTCTATGGCGGAGAGAAAGGTGGCTCTTTATCGAGAAAACGCTTAACAGATGGTGAAGACTAATTTGAGAGCTTTCAAAGCTGCCTTAATAAAAATCACATGTAATTTCTGCAGTGGACAGAAAAGAAGTCGGGGCTTATTTGTACATAAGCAAATAGATGCGTCCCACGTTTCCCCGTGTACACTGCAAGACAGGACATTGTCACTATGCGCTAAATCATTTTTCTATACTCTTTTCCGTTATCAAATTTTGTAAATCTATTCTAATATATTTCGATAAATAGGCACTAACGCTGTGCATAATATTTTTCATAGATACAACATCAATGAACATAAAATTATCTAGCAATTTTTTTTAACATTCTGATTTTGCCCCCTCCTACTTCTCCTACGTAAAAAGTTGTGAATTAGTGTTATTTATTAAACAAGTAACGACTTTTTAAATAACCACCTTTTCGAACATCCTTCAACTAATTACTGTCAATGCATGATATCGAACCACTGAAACTGTAATTCATTTTATACATATATCTATACGACATATGCACGTTGAAGCCATGCAATATACATACTACCTGTGTATAGTGTAACACGGTTCGTAAACTGAAAACTACGTAACTACAGACAGACATCGATGTAGATTTGTGATCGTGGAAATTTATATACCTGTAACGTTGGCGGCACTTACAGTAAAGTACCTTTATAGAAAATTTGTCGTGGGACCCGAAACAACGGCGACAATAGTGTTCACGATACGATAGGGCCACTCGTCAAACAAAAAGGCCACTTCGGTTCCAAGTGGACGTCTGTGCTATTTTTTTTTTCCTTTTTGTTCCTGAGCACCACCTGTTCGTGGGAAATATATCACTGGCACCGCCACGGATGTCCTACGTCCTACGTGAACGAATCCATAGAACGAAATTAATACGAGAGCGAGAGTGGTATGCGTGTAATAATAGAATATCGATGTACTACTGATAACCTGGCCGAATATATGTACCTATGCCTGGGTACAATGTGCACAGATAATTCTTTCGAAAACCATCAACAACGGTAGATAACTGTAAAGAATTTTTGGAACTCTGTTTAATAATAATTACGAAACTTATGGGTTTATTTGTAGAAATTATAATAATTGTATAACTTGATCATAAAATAGGCAGGTGTTATCTTTTAGTGTCATATTTTTCTTTGATCAGGGACGGTTAACTGGATAATAACCATGAATGATAAATTAATTAAATAGAGTAAATGAAATGTTAAATATTGTTGCTGTTTTCTTTTGTCCAAATTGATGCCCAGTTTCATTACATTTCGTGGTCGCTTAATTACTTGCTTGAGTCTTCATCACAATCACAGTTCAGTAACGTAATTCCTATTAGTTGGGCAGTTTTTTTCCTTCCTCGCAATCAAATACCATGTGTAATTCCATATTTGCGACAAAATTCTGTATCAATATTTGCATAAATTGTATATAAATAATATGAATATAATAAAATGCAAAATAGCAATGCACAGTCACGGGGAATTGTCTTAAAACGTATACGTAATAAGTAAACTGCATGGGGGGGGGCGGGGAATGTCAGATTGATCAGTACATTAAATATCGCATAAGAAAATCGATCGGACTGTAATGCATCATCGATCTATAACTGTTAGAATGCTTCTTTCTGTCTACATAGGTATTCGAATCAATTTCGTTTATTGCATCGTCCAGGTCGACATACGATTTATGGATTTCGGACGCAATTAATTGTGTGTACTGCTCGACCATGTGGAACAGTAGATTTATAGACTTCGATTAAAATTGTAACCGTTATGGTGTTAGCGAATGCATGGGCTATTTTTTATTTCATTGACACGGGGATAGTTGAGATAAAGAAAGCAGATGTTCAAATGACTTGCAACGTCGAACTTCTAAATTCCGTGCCCCTATTAAGAGAACCTATAAAAGAATTACTTATTATTACTGAATTGTTGTATAATATGTAGTTACACCTATAATCATTTCTCCTCAATATTACATGCACATGGTTGTATACAATGTGTCTCATTTTAATGTTTCAGAGCAAATATGTATATCGAAAAGTACGAATGATATGAACAAATATTTGAAGTAGATACTTTATGGTTTCGCGGGGGACATATTGTGCCCCCATTTATTTTACCTTGCCTTGAAAGAACCTACGAATGTTAATTTCGAATGTTTTAATTGGAACTCATATTTTCAGCTGCACACTATTATTACGGACACTGACACGATTCCAAAATTCTAGTTGCATCTAATTTTTTCCTAAATGATTCTCGAGACATGAAGGCTACAAGTTGACGTGCCGCCGGCATTAGCGGTACATTGAAGGAAGTATAGGACTCTTCGAAAACGAAGTAATACTAACCCAATCAGTTCTTTATCGAGATGTCATGTTCGCCATGTCATACAGCATCGTATGTCGAGAATCATTTATGCAAAAATTAGATGGAGGTAGTTTTGCGGAATCGTTTCCATGCACGTAATAATAGTGTACGGCAAAAATATGGGTTCCAATTTAAAAAAATGCAAAATCGATTTCCTTAAGCCCTTCTAAGAACATCGCAAGGTCAAATAAATGACAGTATGTATAATGTGTTCCCCACAAACGATACAACTTCTACTTAAGGAGGTATTCTAGTGTGACGGATAAAAAAATCCATTTTGTTTTTACATTTTCTCAAATTAGATGTTATAGAAAATAGATCTGCCCAAGGGTTTGTTTGATTTCATAAAAATAACAGAGTTACTCTGGTCGGAACGTCCAGCTTTGGACTAGGCCTTTGGACTATTTTTCTATTTTTGACACTTATTCATTGGCAGTTACTAGTCATTTGTCTTGACAAAACTGTCCCTTTTGTTTTGCAGGAGGCCTATACTGCACATGTGCACCCTTGGCAGCCAAATTTCCCAAATTTTAGTGCGAACCTGAGCGTCGAGCAAGGCATATCGCCATATACATATACGTGTTATATTGCATTCTTGCGTTTTTCTCAAAACCGTGTTTTACAACATGATAGCCACGATATCTCAAAACTTAGTCATTTAAATACAGGCAAGCTGATTGTATCGAGGAAAGACAAGTAACTTTATCTTTTTCCCGTTCGTCTAATCAAAAAATCAATTATCGAATTGAAAGAAGAAAAAGGAAAAGCCGCATCCAGATGTCGCCGTAACAATAACGTTTATTCCATTTCGTAGCGTGACCGGAGATTTCGTATGCGACCGGCACCCTTTCGGGCTGAGTGTTTGCTCATGGTTTATTGTTAGACAAGGAGGTCAAAGAAAAGGGATGTAATTATTGCCTGGTGGGTAGTAAAATGCGGTGTAATGATGTTCCGCCGCGGGCATACTTAGCTAATTAAATCGTACAGGATACTCGTATCAAGATTAGGTTACATTAGGGGCATGCGAAGCTCTGCAGTTGAGAGGAATCCTTCGAAGGTGCACGCGAGCAAATGTAAGCATTGGTCGAGTTATGGAAAAGTATGAAACATAATGGGATTCTACAAAATGTGTCTTAATTAGGAAATTGCATAGCTTCAACGATGTAGATTTCTTGTAACGAACGGGAGGTTTTGATGTCTTGCAAATTGAGAATAAAAAATAAATAAACAAAAACTAGTCTGCGATCGACGACCATGACCGGCGTACTCTGGAATTAGTTTCTACTTGTATTTTTTGCGGGGAATATAGGACGATTTGCAACTTTACTTTCCACTAGCATTTAAGTTGAAGTTTATATAAAATAAGAGACACGTCGTATTATCTGTAATTAAAAGTAGTTGTTTAAAAAGGATTTGTCACCGTGGAATGGACATTACTTTAAATGAATTGAGTTTAATTACGAATCTCATAGACAGACTATTCTATATAGACTAAGTAGTTTAATTTAATCGTATGCTTATTATAAAACTTGATCTGCAGAATAATTCAAATTCTGTAACGCAATGCTGGATAAGCCACCAGTAGTATTAACACTATTTGAGGGGAATAAAGCTCACAGCTATTACTAGGGTCGCGTGGATAGATAGGTATTCGTATAAAGATAAATGATGCCCCAAGAGGGACAGCTAAATTCGATACGGACGAAGGAAATCGTTTTTGGCACTCGTTCGAATCCGCCGACTTCCCATATTACACACTGAGAGCACGCAGTTTAACCTCTGAAAACTTTCTAATATGTAATAGAATAAATAAATACTAAGTAATTAAATATCTGTCCCACGTAAAGTATAAATAAATTCATGCCATGACTATAGGGTAAAATATAGCGAAAAAATTCTGGTGGTAATTCGAACAACCTAATATTTCTTTATCACTGTATTCGCTTTACCCCATGGGAGACTTAATACTCATTATATACTATGATAACCATTATCGATATGTTTGAAAATGTTTGAACTTTATTTCCTCTTATGGGTATAATTCTGAAACATACTTTCTGGTTTATAATTATTCTAAAGTCGTTTTTAGAGGTGTTAAGTGTTAGTTTATTGCTTGTCGTAGATTCCAAACAGATTGTAAGACAGGAAAAAGAGAAACTAATTAGAAAATAGATTAATTATGATTAATGTTTTGAATAGTACAATGGATAAAATGTGAACAATATGTATATAAAAGTTTATAAAAAGCAAAAAACATAATCAAGCCCACAATGTATCATAAATGAGTTGTAACAGATCCTTATAATTGGTATTCAAATCTTTTATCCACGCGTAAAGTTAAATTGCCATCGTAAGTAAATTTCTTTACATCCCTAATATCGATATTAGGTACGATATTTAAAAAATGAATTACAAGTAAACTGCAATCAAGTTTTTAGGATCTTCTAAATATAAAATATTTCTATCCGTTTGCAAGCTTCCGTTGCACGATCCCCAATCGTGTAATTCTTCTTTCTCCATCGCCACGCAAGGAGAAACATTTAATTAGCAATACAACATTGCGACAAACTCTGGCAATGCGGGCACGGCATTGGAATTCACGGTCGAATCGCAATGTTTTAAGAACCATTCCCATTGCTAAACCCCTATTGGACTCAAGGACACGCACGATAATAATTATCGCGACCTTGACTATCTCCTTTTCGCAAGGTAACTCCTATTTGCGTAATGCCGAAAAACAATATTGCTGATCGGCGATTTTATTCAGGAAGGTAACGACGTATCCAAACGTGAGTGCAGCTAAAGTGTGACCTAGATTTATTTAAATTCTTAACTATGACAAATTTGATAAGAGATCTGATTATGTACGTCGAAGAAAAGAAATTAATGATATTGCAGTATCAATGAAAATATGTAAACTAGAAGATCCGCCCAATAATGCCCAATGAATTCTTTGACGAAGAAGACGTTTAATAAATTATTACATTTTCTTCAGGGATATTCAAATTATCGTCAGACATTTTAATAGTTTTCGTACCTTCCTGCCTACGTCCTGTCTACCAAATAAAAAAAAACATGCCTCAATATTGCAACAAATGCAAATACTGAAGGACGCCTTTCTCGTTATAACGCGTAACGTTGTATGTACGCTTCGGCTGAAAAGCACTCCGTTTGGAGCATCCTTTGCTTCGTGGAAAAAACAAATTTTGCCGCACATGTACGGATGTTTTATTAAAAGTATTGCATTCATGTTTTACAATAACATTACATTATCATGCCTTAAAATACCGTGAAGGGGCGAGATTGTCAATAAACTCAATTAAAAAATATAATAAAATTATTGGTCGAGTTTCATATAACATTCTTGTCTTATTTACGTGCGTAGAATTCGCTGGCAACGTTTTTTTCGGAAAAACCTCAGATACCCTGTATATTTGAAGAAATAAGAAACAGTGATCCAGAACAAAAGCTCATGCTCAGCGTGACTAGATAGAGCTGCACGTGGTATCTCGATCGCGCATGCGTATAAAATACTACAGAGGGTGGATCCCCCACCACTACTCCACGCATAACACCAGTCCGAGTTCGGGACGCGACACGCGCACGCGCAATTTTAGGTGAGGGTAAAACGTATACGAAATTGAGCGACTGGTGGGGTAAGCCGCGCGAATCCCAGAACGGAACCGAACCATGAAGCTTTTCGTAGGACGTGACAGGGGGATCACTAAAGTGGGGAAAGACAGCGGTGGGGAATAAAAAGCACACGCTGCCTGGCGGAAGTGTGGAAGTGGGGCACGCGCCAACTCGTACACCACGATAGATTGAACGGTGGGGGTAGTGGACGAAGGGTGGGGGACATATGCATCATGTAGCGCAGCGGAGCGAAATTGAGGTAGTCTGCGAGCAGGCGAGCTAGTATGCGCTTGCGTGACTCTCGGCGAGTTTTCCTTTTTTCCTTTTAACCCCTAACTCCTGTTCTTCCTCAAATTTTCCCTCGCCTTTCGTTTTCCTTTTCCCTACGCCTTTTCCTTCTGAACACGTCGATCCAATCTCCGAGAGTCCACATACAATCTCCTGCTCTGCTTTCCAACCCCCCCGCCGCTATATCCGACACGTTGAATTGAAATCACCGAGAACAATTGTTGAGTCGGACCGTTTGGAACTGAGAACACGGTGCTGGTCAGATTGAATTGGAAACAAGGGCCTTAGATAGACAAGCATTGGAAACTCACAAGTGACATCAAGGCGAAATACGGAGAACCAGAGTAACAAGGCGATATCATTTGTCAGCTGTCACCGTAAGTACCATGGAAAAACATCACGTTAGATGGTACTGTTCATTGATATCCGCAAACCATCGAAAGCATGCGAGACACCGGTTAAGTTCGTTGGACAGTTGCTATCTGCCTCGAAGTTCCACGGTTCCATTTGACACCGATGAAACGTAGTTGGAACGTTTGCTCGGCGGATCGTCAACGACGCCCCAAAACGGGGGAAGGAAAAGCGAAGACTACCTTCTGTCAACGAGGATCCCTGTAAATAAACTTGTACATATATGTAACTATATACTTAAACTGTACAAAGGAAGAGGGATAAAGATGTAGAGAGTACTGATGTTAAAAGTACAACGCTACTCAAATCGCCTGCTCGGTGAATGAGAATATCCTCTGCAGTTGACAGATCATGTGCTATGATTGTTGCATCCAAGGAACGAACATAATGATTAACCGAACAGCTAACAATAACAGTAACAGTCACTGTGCAGTATAATTGACTTTCGAGACGATGGACGAAATTCATACAATATTGGACACGAAGAAATGGAACGCGATGTGCGACCACGGGTTGCAGGCTTATGGATGGTACATCATATCAAGAATTCATTGGACTGGATTTCTACTTGAAGAAAACTCATCACTGAAGGAAGATATTCATGGAAAATGATCGCACCGCAACTTTTATCATTGACGACTTATTGGTATGCTAAATAATTTGAGTTTATTTCTTTTTTTGTTTTTTTCAATAAAACATGTTGAAGAATGTGTGACGATGAATGTCAGATCTGCATTGAATGCTTATTCGTATTGGTGCGTGTGTGCGTATACATATATTGTAATAAGCGATTTAAATATAATATTATTGACCCATTCGTATATTTATATCTTTATTTAGGATTCTATAATATTAATTGTAATTCTATTTACTATGACATTTAGAATAATATTAATATTATCGAGGGGGATTATTCGTGAATTTTCCGAAGATTTTCAAACACCGAGCAGCAAATTTATTTATTAATTGAATATAATTGATTAATTTAAGGAGAATAGTGAGACTTCGTTTTAAGTTATATTTAATTTTTCATTCTCTTCTATTTTAGTTTACAAATTACGTCTTTAAGTTCATGGGACGGAAATTTTATTTAGAATTTAGTATCTACATTGAAGACAATAAAATAATCTAGCGAAAAAGTAATTAGAAATTAACGTATTTCAAAGGCGAGAATCAAAACGTTTATTCTAGTCCAAAAAGAAAATAAAGAAGAAAAAATATAATTACCATCTAGTCAAAGTCGAAAAACAATCTAGTCGAAATCGAATAATAATCTAGTCAAACTCGAATATTAATCTAGTCAAAATCGAATAATAATCTAGTCAAAATCGAATAATATTCTAGTCAAAATCGAATAATAATCTAGTCAAAATCGAATAATAATCTATTCATAAAATATTATATTCTAGTCATTCTAATTTAGTCATTCGAATTGGTGCCGCGAGTGCGTAAATACCTCAAGGAACAATTTTTGATGAAACAACGAAGTACAAAGATATATCTAATTTAATTTTAGCTATCAAATCATATTCAAGGACGAATATGCAGGCCACAAGCAAATGCAATTCTAAAATTCTTATACTAAAATAATATGAAAATATTATCCGTGGATGCGATGCCATACCAAAGATAAGTCACAAAAAGTGAATAGTTATTAATTTCCGACAGCATCCAGATATTTATCCAAAAATTTCTAAAAATTGTGTGAAATAATATTTAGTCATTTAAATATTAATGCTCTAGTCATATAATATAATTAATTACTCTAGTCAACATACACCAATAATGGGTTTTAAAATGTATATACGAATACATTTTTAGTTATTTCGGGAAACGAGCCAGTGATTTGATGCTACAATCGTATAGATTTATAGGAACAAACTATAAAAATTATTAAATTCAAACACAATCAAAGTCATATTAATAAAATATTGATCATGTTCTAAAGGTACCGAAGAAAAATTTATTCTGCGCATAACTGTCCGTAAAATCAATAAAATATTACCTACGTATGATACCATCTGTAAGTTCAACTTGTCTCTCAAAACATATGCGATTTAACAATATTTAAACAAATGCACAAATGTGCCCGCATCGGCAGCTTATTACTAATTTAGTATATATAATTACTGTAATTAGTCTATAAGTTTAAGCTGCAAAAATTTATTCGGCGAAAAAGTGAATAGCTTATTACAAAATGCGAATACACAAAGTATTATGAGGCTGTGTTTAATAATTAGGAATGATTTAACATTAAATAACATGATTTGCGTTTCGATTTAACACCTGCAGATGCAATCAATTTCAGTTTTATTGGCCGATACCGTAATATCTAGTCTAGGGATACCAAATGAAGTCAATATAGGAAGTACAATTTTAAACTGATCTTATTTATTTAAAAAATAATTTAACAATTATATAATAAAGTGTAAAGTAAACGTTTAAGTAAAAAAACATATATTTAAAAAAACGTATCCGAGAGGAATATTATATAACATAATAAAGTTTAGAGTGTCATCTAGTCAATGAACCCACGGACACTAACTCGAAAAGTTTAATCCGAGTGCTTCAAAAAATGAATTATTCGAAATAAATATAATACGAAACAATACTAGTCACTGAAAACATTGCAATTGTACCGTACTTAAAATACACTTTTCATTTTTCCTATTGCATAATTGGTCTTTCTCTTGCACTTGCAAAAACTTAGTAGAGTATTTGATCTCAGTCCGTGATAATAAATCTAGTCTACGATTTCTAAGGCAAAGAAACAAAATTAGGATTACTATACCTTTACTATTACCAAAATTACTATTACTATGCGAAACGTAATTGAAAATACTTTAGTTTTAAACTTTAATACACTTTGCTTGTATCATATTTGAAGCGCGATACAATCAATTGTATATATTTTAAGTGCAACATGATATTTAGTAACATAATAACAGTTTTGAAAGTTAGTTTAAGTATAATCTAATAATAAGCTCTACTTGTATTGTAAAAATTTAATATATAAGTTTGGAACTGGCACTTAATCGTATAGTTCTCCTAGAATTTCTACTGTGTGCCGCGTGTGTGTGCTTAATTTATTTATTTATTATGTATTTATTCGTCGTAATAATTTAAATCGCCCTTTATATTATTTTGCATAATCAATATATATTATCAGATTTGCGTATTATGTGTGTGTGTGCAGTTTTTATTGTCAAGTGTATGTATTTATTAAATGTGAAAATTGTATCTTTCTACCAAATCACAAATCTGAATGATAATTAAGACAGTCAACAGTTTCAACAATTGTATCTTTAATCGTCACAAAGTACAGTTACTACAGAATAAGGTTTTTCTTAAAAATACCCCAATAAAGAGAATAAAATTGTAATATTTCAAACAAAATTTTATGCTTGTATTATACACCTTGCCGTGCACCTATCAATCCATTCTGTCCATCAATTATCAATTTTAATACAAAATGAAGCTTTACTTTTCTAATAAAAAGTAGCTTTAAAATTTGTGGCCACATTGCAGTCAGTCTGCCTCAGGTACTACATGCCACTATAGGTATTTCACTCAAGTCACTTTGTAAAATATTATCATTTGTTAAACTACAATTTTTTCGGCTGTATATTCGAAAACCAGTCAAACCCGATCTGGCTGAAATTTGGCACATAGCTTTATTTTACATAAAAACAATGTTAACGAGAAGGTTTTTTGACGATTCGAAAGTTACAGCCCAAAACTTTGCGAAAAATGTTACACTATTTCAGTGTCACTGCTTCCAATTTTGAAAATTCTATTCTTCGATTTGGTTAAGATTCTCTAGGTTCTTTTTAAATAAAAACAATATCTGCAAGATGGAATTTTAGTGACTCGAAAGTTGGGACCCAAAAATTTGCGGAAAGCGTTTTACTACTGTAATGTCACTCTCTGCGTTACCGATACAGCGGACAATGAAATTACAGAACAGACGAGATCACTGACGAGATATAAGAATAGACCAATCATACAGTGTATCCTTCCGGCCTGAATTTGCGGGGTATTAAATACACCTTACCATTTAAATGTCACACACAAAGTTACCAACAGATTATAGTGAAATTAATGAAATGCACATTTTCATATATATATTGTATATTTTGTATTATACAAGGTGTCCCGTATCATCAGGTAACATCAGGAAATGGAGGGTAGCTGGGGTGATTCTGAACAACTTTTTCCTTGAGCAAAATGTTGTTTGAAGCTTCGTTTTTGAGTTATTAACATAAAACATTCGGTATTCATGAGTAATAAATAATTGCACATTATCCTTAATTTAAAACGATGTAACAATTGCCGTACGCTTTGCTCGCATATATATCGAGCGGAACTGTTGATGTCCTTTGTCGTTCCTGCTGTCCCGCAGTCGACATGTTATGTCTTTCATTGCGGCAAAGAACAAATGCACAGACGTGATATAGGAATAGACAATTCATCCAATGTATTTTATCGGCCAGCATTTTTACGACCCCGGGTCCCATTACCATTTCCGTGTCACTAGCAACGCTACCAACAGATTATAGAAAACGATGCGAAAATTGAATAATCTTAAAGAATTTAGAATTATTAATTAAACCTTTTAAATATTTTACGTTCATTATATAGGTATGTCTAAAACTCTTTGTTTGAAATCTTGCTTATTCGGTATGTTTGAAAGAATTGATTTATGGACTAAAAAATAAATGATCCTATTTTAAAAAAGGACGCTACACGTGACACACTCATCTCATTGTCAATTTAATCGCCCCGATGTGACTTAGACTCCACTCGAGCCAAGCCGAAGAGCATCGCGCGGTCAGGGACCGTAGTTCAATTTCTCGACCAAAACGTTGTCGAAGAAATAGCTTTCCTGATTCCCCGCATAGCAGTCACACATACCCATACACACATGTCGCATGGGTCCTGTCCCCAACCCTACTTCGGTAAATAATAGTTCTTCAAGTGATCACTGTTCATCAGCAGAGGACGCTCAAATCAGTGTCGGATTTCTGAGTCGGTATGGCAGTCACGTTGGACCACGAAAGTTCATAAGGTGATTTGTCTATTCTTATATCTCGTCTGTGACAAAAGCATATCTTTAAAATTATTCAATTCCAATGTTTACGATAGGGAGCATTAACATAATTTTCACTAATCTGTTGGTAACGTTGTGCGTGACACGGCAATGGAAATGGAATGGCACTATATTACTTCGCTGCTGTTGGTAACGTTGTGAGTTACGTAGGCACGGTAAGGGGTATTTATTTCCCCAGAAATTCGGGCCGAAAAAATACATTGGATGACTTGTCTATTCATATATCTCGTCTGTAACTCAGTTACCTACGGTTAACATTATTTGAATTTAAGTTTCCATCATAGGGAGCGCTAACATCGTTTTCGATAATTTGTCGGTAACGTTGTGACTGACATGGAAATGGTATAAGGTTCCCATGACCCCGGAAATCGGGTCGAAAAATTACATTGTACGATTTGTCTATTCCTGTTTTGTCTATATATATCTTATCTATATATCTCGTTAGTGATAATACATATATAAATTCTATATTTTTTGTGTACTTCATATGTAAGTGATTTTATCGTCAGGTGGTCCGTAATCGATGCTGTATCAAGCGTAGATAAAGAAATCAAATATGTCTATTCCTGTTTTGTCTATATATATCTTGTCTATATATCTCGTTAGTGATAATACGTATATAAATTCTATACTTTTTGTGTACTTCATATGTAAGTGATTTTATCATCAGGTGGTCCGTAATCGATGCTGTATCAAGCGTAGATAAAGAAATCAAATTTCTAACAATGTTCACGTATTTTCCGCAATGTAGACAGTAATTTGAATTTAAATTTTCAAGATTCGCTGCTGAATATATCCCAGTTGCTTGTAACATACTATTTACTATGTAATCAAGATATTTTATTTGAAACACAAGGTAATACTAAATATCTTGAAAATATTTATTTTTTGTTCTGTTGTGCTATATTACGGATTACCGTTACGGTTTTAAGAAATATTCATCAACATTTTATACAATTTTATTCTGATATTATTTTGATTATTATCTAAAATTTGTGAAGAAAATGTATTAAAATTTCTAAATTTCTGTAGGAACCGCTTTGCTCGAAAAGGGGTAAAAATGAAATAATCATAAAGGAAAAGTAGTGCAATCTAATATCTCAGTAGATGTTCTCTTCATCTAAAATTTGTTTATAATGCATTAATTTCCTAATCATTCATTTAGTAAATTATATATAGAACTGTATTATTCGGCGTATGTCGCTTATAATATGGTACATAACAATTGGCGAGAATTACAATAAATTGCACAATAAAGCTACGAATTTTGGTACAGAATAATTAATTTTTTCTCCGCGCATGATAAACAAAAATGTCACACAACTAGGAGAATAGAATAACGTTTCGTTATTTAAATAAATTGAGGATAGTTAAACGTTAATTGCTATAGAGACTGTAAGAAATGTTCTCCCCAACTAAACTGTTATTATATTTTCTTTGTTGTTGCTGTTTATTTATTAGCAATCAAAATACTATTCTATGAATTAATTTTCTGAGTAGTGTGTTGTTCTGAATACCACTTCCGACGTGATGAGGTTCATCCAATGACGAGTGCTTTTTAATCGTTTAACGCTTAGCAGGTCTGCTGGTCAACGTCGGTTCAGTTTTCTCCCTTCTTTATTTTGTTCCAGTAGTGGACTTAATTTTTTATAAGGTTTTACAATGGATTCCTAGATCATTTCTTAAATGAAGGGGATTTTTAAATTATCGTGTGCAGTTTGATTTATTACGTACCAAGGTGCGTCAGTGATCTTTCTTAAGATTTTGGATTGTATTTTTTGCACTATAGCTATATTAGATTTACCGACACTTTCCAAAAGCTGAACGCCATAGGGTTCAAATGGATTTGGTAAATATATTAAGATTTGTAATGTATTTCTGAAACAACTTGTTACGTATGTCGTAGACTTGTGTTTTTAAGTTATTGCTTGCACTATTATAGACAGTTTTGTTGCGGGCGTATAACTATACCTTGTCACCTTGCTCTAATTTTTCCATTATTTCTATAAGCTTTGCCATAAAAAGGGTGTACAAGATATCTCGAGTTCTACCTTACCAGTCACATAGAAATTTGACAGTTAACTTTGTTATAATATTTAGTAGGCATTATTATTTTGCAAAATACAAACATAAAACTAATACCTTTCTTGTCGAAACTGAATGACTGTATTTCAAATACATACCATTTTGTTAATTTTTAGAAAAATTGAAATCTGGTGTCGTCAATGCCTAGAGAATACATTATAATTTACAACATTTTTAGGGATTTTGTTATAGCTAATTCGATTTTGCAGAATCCTGTACACCTGCTGGTCATCCAGAGAAAAGGTATTCCAAGCGATGACGGTGTACGGTATAAAAACAAACTATTTTTTAAATATTACAAGCATTATTTGTAGTTCATATGATAGTAAAATAAGATACAAAATCTTATATTAATAGACTGCTTACATTTTCTTGTACCGTTTTTTAAAAATCGTACACTTTGGTAACCCGTCACTGTGATCTAACCCCTTGAACCAAAAAAATGTTTGAGTCAAAGTACAAAAATCGGGATGCCCGGGTCGTCGACGAGATTCATATGCATAGGAATAGACTATAGACAAACCACCTTATGGACTTTCGTGGCCCAACGTGGCTGCCATACCGACTCAGATTTTTTATTCCAGAATTCGAAAACAGAAATTAATCAGAACTCAGAAATCCGACACTGATTTGAGCGTCCTCTGTTCATGAACAGCGATCAGTTGAAGAACTATTATTTACCGAAGTAGGGTTGGGGACAGGAGACATGCGACATGTACATATGTGGATGTGTGAATGCTATGGGGGAAATCGGGGAAGCAATTTTTCGTTCAAAGTTTCGGTAGGAAAATTGAGCTACGGTGCCTGGTCTCTCGAGTTGTGTCAAAATCACATCGAGCCGATGAAATTCACAATGAGATGCGCGTGTCACGTGTAGCGTACTTTTTAAAAATAGCATTTACTATTTTTTATTCCATAAATCATTCTTTTAAACATCCCGAGTAAGTTAAATTTCAAATAAAACGTTTCAGATATCCCGTTAAATATTAACATACCTACATATATTATGAACACAAAATATTCAAAAGAATAAATTGATGTAAAAAATATATACAGATACATTTAAAGTGATATGTTCATCGTTCTTATATCAGTGCTTTAGAAAATCAGAGAATCCATAAAAATGGATACCCAAGAACCATTCAATGTTTATCTATCATTTTTGCAAACTGCTATGCGTTTAAAATATCATTTTTTAAAATATGTATACATGAATCTTTTGCGTATGCATTATACATATGTGCATAATCATACATACATATAAATTTACATAGGTGTATCATTTTTCGGCCACTTCACTTCCATACTTCTTTGCACAGAATCATGAGAGATTCGATATTGTATTATCGATTTATGAGTCCATAAGGTGATCGTTATCACCCTGTGGTCGGTAAGCTCGTGGCCGGGGCCTGAGGACTGCGCGCTCTACGTTTCTTGGCGGTAATAGGTACATATAATTGCTAAGGTCGCGAGGAAACATGTACCGTTTAGAGAAACATTTCGAACGCGGTCGAAATTCACGTTCTTCCGTTGCGAAGCCCACAATGTATAGATATAAATTAGTAAGATTAAGATTTACCCGTCATAAACTGCGTTTACTATAAGGGTTAATATTTCGTTTCATTTAGATAACGCAGTATGATTACTTCGGAGCGAATGCTATACACGTACGTTCTTACGTGTAATATAGTAACTTTTATTATTAACAAACTTCTTTGAAGACCTCACATAAATCACACTCAATGTATTGTTTTCCCAAATTACTTTTAATGGTATCATGCCGTGCATCTGGTGGTCATAAAACTATCGACACATCATTTGCTTAAACAAGCGAAGAATGGTGTACTAATAAAGTAATATGTTTGAATAAAGATTTTGAAGTGTATGCCAATACGTTTCTCCATGTTGGTTAGGAAAGACATTTTTATTAATTACGCGTTTCCTATTTTATTAGTATTGCTCTTTTTTTGTACATAGGCAAATAAGACATTGCAAATAAAGGTCCATACGAAAAATGGGTGGTATAATTCAATAGCTACACACGTTTGTATGCGAAATCGCGTGCTGTGCCAATAGTACTTATATATGTATGTCCACCACTGTACATGCTATACGTATAAACCACCAAAATATAATCTATTAGAAATGAACTACTCCGAATAACATCTGTCGTTCAACGATCTTCCTCAACATTCGACAGCTCGCCGCAATAAACCTAATCATCAATTACTCGTTACCAATAATTACCAATGCCAACTATTCACGCTGAACGTCACGATCAAAGATTTCGATCGAGTCGTCAGTCGCGATTCCCAACATCTGGATGGCACCCAAAGGCTGCATACCAGACGGCAAGCTTTCAGCTAGTTAAAACACATTCCGTACGGGCAAAAAAGAACTGTCGCTAAAGGTTCATGCTGTCGCGTGCTAACGCATTACAAACGACAGCATCGTTCGATATTACCGATTTCAGTCGGTATCTTCGGTACGACGCGACGGGAAAAACAATCGGCACGGAATTTGGAAGGACGAAAGATAATGGTGGTTGGACTTCGAATATAACATTTTACCTTTGGGATTTTATTAGTGTCCGAGATATCAATGAAAAGCTTTCGGTACTATACATTGCAAGCTGCGTATACAGACGTAACTAATACTTTCAATGCTGGCTATTCAGGTGTTACTAATGCAACCGTCTTCGCTCTGGTAGTCGTCGGAGTCGATTCTGGAGGATCCTATGCCGCATAGCGATGATGGGGTAGGTTTGGGTTAGAATTTAAAAGCGGCCCCCGTCAGGGGGTCTCCAATGTTTACGAGTTTTGGGACATCGTATAGATACTAGACACTTGCGGACCACGACTACCACAACGAAGACGGTTGTATTAATAACATCGGGATAGGCAGCATTCAATGTATTAATAACGTCAGTATACGCAGCTTGCAATGTATAGTACTGAAAGTTTTATATTGAAGGTCCAGCCCATCTTTAGTACCACCCCCTCGAATTTCATGGCGATTCGCGACCGGGGCCTTTCTTTGTGTGTCATAATTCTACTCGATGCACGTGTCGGCCACGCATGATTGTTCCATCTTTAGCGCGGTTTCAAAGCCAAGAACACGAACGGGAATCGTCGTTGATCACCGCGCGTTCGTGCGAGACCGAACCAGCGCAACGTTACGTATTTTCGTGCTACGTCCATCGAGAAGCTCAACGGTTTCAGCCAGGCTGGCACTTAATCACGTACGCTCGTATCTCGAGAGAACGGTTGCGCAACTCGTAGACGAAAACGCGAGGGACCGCATGGCGCGTTGGTAGCTCGCGTTAGGCGCGTGCGTGTTCGGAGCTGCATCGGGCTGTGCCGTGCCGTGGCTCGTTCGCCTCCGAAACGTTGATGCTAAATAAAACTCCTAGCTTGCTTGGGATGATGCCATGCGTTCTAATTTTCACGAAGACACGGCTGCTGGTGGACGTGGTGGCCGGGGATCCAACGTCTGCCGCGTTGTTGAAGGCGGATACGATAGTCTACCGAGGCTCTTCGGGTTACCTGTTCTTCGTGGCCGAGGAGAGGGAAAAGTTTTTGCAAAGTAAACGATAAAGAGACTGAACTAGTTGAACGGGTCGATTAACGAAATCCACAACTGTTTGGACCATCTCTATTGCCGAATGTAGAGCATTCTCTGACGCGGCTATATTGTGTCAGTAGACTAATCGGGCAGCAACGAAGCGGAGTCGACTACCAAGCGAATCAAAGTCAAGCTTCTTAGGTGGATCAGCTCTGGACCAGTGTTCCGTCCACGGTTCTTCCATGCAAACGCTGCGGTGACATGGCTGCCGCCCTTTTGGGCAAATGCATCGGATTACTAGCTCTCGTGCTACTCTTCTACAGCTGCTGCTATGCTTTCCGTATACGAGACTATCCGGGGCAAACAGTTTCCACGCCGTCGGATCAGCCGAATCGCGCCACTTGCACTACCATCTTTGGCAGATGCCAAGAGAAGGCGACAACGACGACAACGTTCCACCGAAAGTGGCACAACACGGCAGCATCGCGGCTGGCCAGCGGTACTCGGAAACCACCTGTCGAGCTGACGTGGAACGACGATGACGACAGAGGGACAGAGGGGATGGGGGTGAGACTTCAGAGGCCTGGTCGTTCCAATGATCGGGTCGTTGGGGAGAAACCTACTTCTAGGCTATCGAAGGGAGTGGAGATCGGCGAGGATGACGAGGAAGATGTAATAGTGGAGGTGGAGGAGGATACTGCGGAGGAGATTGTGAACAACGAGGATATAGATGACGAAGATGTCGAGGAACATGGACAGGAGACGGAGGATAATGACGATGACGATGGTGGTGATGATGTGAATAATGATGATGAAGATGAAGAAGACAATGGCGGTGAAGATGAAGATGAGGATGACGATGAAAGCAAACAGCGCAGGAAAAACAAGAGAAAGATGGAAGTGGATGAAAAGGTTTCTTCTGGAAAATTGAGTAAAGTAATAAAGACAGTTAGGAGTGCTAAGAAAACTGCAGAGGATACAGAAGAAGACGAACAGAAAAATGAAGAGGTGGATACAAAGGAGAAGGCAACTGGAGGGGTTGTATCTTTTAGGAAATCGAGGAAAGAGAGCCAAGTCGAAACTGATGAAGTTGTGGAATATGATGACGAGGAGGACGGGGAGAGCGAAGTCGATGATGAAAATGAGAACGACGAAGAAGAACCGCCGCCTACTCCTCCTCCGAGGAAATTAGAAAAAGTTCGACACGCTGATAAGGATAAGGTTAAGTCCACGGAAGCTGCGCCGGTTATAGAAAAGCTAAAGATCGAAGCGAAGGTATCACCTAGAGTGGAGAAAAAGCCGGAAGGATCTGTGAAAAAAGTCGTCGAAACAGCGAAAAAAATGGAGGAGAAAAGACCTGTCGAGGCTTCATCAAAGCCGGTTGAAGCCACGAAGAAAGTCGAATCCGTTAAGATAACGAAATCTGAATCCGAATCGACCGAACCTAGGGTTACGGTGAAACCGGAGGTGAACCCGAAAGCTCCGGTGAAACCGGAAATGCCAAAGACTCAAGTACCAGTAAAGCAGCCGGAGAGAGCGAAAGTAAACGCAACGTCTGCGCAATCTGGTCCGGTCAAAACAGCTGACATTAAACGAACCGATAGTGAGTATCGTAATCAATTGAATATTCTAATTGGTTTATTTTTTCTTATTCGTGATTTACATTTATGCGTTTAACCCTTTAAAGTCTGAATTGTGTTGACATTATTGTTTATCACAATTTTAATTTAGATACTTTAGATATGATCAAGTAAAACATATTACAATTATAAATATTTCTTATAAACATTCCATGATAGATTTTAGTATGTTGAAGGACTTCAAAGAAGTACGTATTACGTACAACTTTCATTCTGGCAAGAAAGGGTGAAAACATTGATTACTTTGTTGGTATGGCCTATCTCGATATTTGATGCGGATCAATTTTAGCAATAAAACTGCAAATTATTCTTTGGTTACTTCTTTCTATTGATAGAAAAATATTCTTCTTGGAGAAGTTAATGTGCAGGTGAATGATAGATTAGCGAGTCGTTTCTTTAAACGTATACTGTTCGTTTTGGAAATAAAATAAGAGTAGTAGAAGTAGGATGAACTTATAGATTAAGATTTTTCCAAATATTTAGAATGTAAAAAAAGATATTAAACGGTTTGAGACAATTGTCTCCTTCTTTTTCATAGAATATAAAGGTATATACTGCATAATTATGGGGTTATGTTGTTTATAGAATATGAGTCAAAGGCAAAAGCGAAAGCCCACGCGGTGGCTCCTTTCACTTTGGCGCAATTGAACGATGGAATACTACGCGTGCCGACCTTCGTGCCAAATTTCACGGCCGTTGGGGATTTTGGGTGTCAGCAGCATGGCAAGATCTTTTTACGACAATTACGCGGTTACAAGTTGTGGGCTCTTGAAAGTAAGTCAAGCTTTTGTTTTAGGGTAGTGCTTTAAAGTAAATTTCTAACGTGGATACTATTATGGTTTGCTGGGTAACTTATTTTAGACGAGTGTACTATTATTTATTAAGAGTAATAACGTTGACAGTACTATACGCTTTGTTATATACTTTTGTATAAGTGTTATTTAATTTAAATTCGCATTTTATATGCATGTATAATATTTTACCCCAGTGAATAATAATTAAGTCTGTTCGTTAATACTATTATAAAATTAATATTTGAATGTGATTTACACAACGGCAATTATATTAATTACTTCATGTAAAAATAATCTAAGTATTATATTGATTTATTTGCTATATTCCCTGCTACTATTTGTTTTTGTTAATAATCAGTAGAATTATCAATTCACTTTTTCGTCAATGCCTTGTATTATTATAATATATGTTGCTTGACATATATTACTATAAACAGGATATGTATGGGGCAACAAAAAAAGAAAGTTAAATACGTAATTTAATACATTGTTAACTTCTAAATAACTCGTAGTCAATATTATTTAATTTTTTTAGCTCATTATGAGACATTTCGTTACGTTAAATCTTTAGTTTTAAGATTTAAGTAATTCAATTAATCTTTAATTCTACTGCCCATGTTTTTCAATATCAGTGTTAGATGCGAGCGCGAAAATTCCATCAGGATTATTGCGGGGAAACATGAACCAGCTTGGAGATTTTGACGAATGTTTGGGAGTATTGGGGCAAGTAAAGTTGAATGACAAAACGGTAAAGGTGCAAGGCAAATATTGTTTGGCCTATATAGATTTGTACCCGTCTCATCCGGACATGAAGCTTCCGGTTAATATGCTGCAAGCACGTGCTTTTGTAAGAGGAAACATGCGTGATGTAAGTGAACAACTTTATTCTTTACTTTTATTTTTCATGAATGCCATTGATTTTTTGAAATAGCTCATTGCCAATGATTATGTATATGAGTATACACTCTAACGAGCTACGAAACGTTTTGAAACGGCCAAGTTCCCTCAGGTTACAAATTAATATTTTCATCTTAACTAACAAGGAAGGTTCGGCAACCCGGAAATTCACAAACGTATGAAACTTTGCGTACAAGTAAAGTATGTCACCCGGAATACAATCCTATTTTACGTTCGTGCCATAATTCGGTTTTAAGGGATGAATTCATCTCTTGAAAAAAATTGAGAATTTTATTTTTCACGAAATATCTCGGGAACGCTGAGTGGAATCTGAAAAAAGTATAAACCAAACTTGCGTCGCTTTATTCCGTTTACTAAACTGCGTAAACGAATTTTTTGAAAAATCCATGGTCTTCTCGATTTTTTTTCAATGGATTTTTTAAGAAAAATTTTGAATCTTGTTCAAGAGCTGATTTCACTCCTTAAAACCAAATTATGGTACAAACGAAAAATGGGGTTGTATTACGGATGGCATGCTTTACTTGTGCGCAAAGTTTTATACGTTTCTGAATTTCCGGGTTGCCTAACCTTCCTTGTAAGTCATTAAATTTTGCACAATAAAATACCCTGCAAGTTATCAATTACACAACAATATTATTGGCTCATTATTCAAATACAGCCAAGGAAAGAAAATAGGCTTCATCTCTCGCCACTAGTATTTGCTTCCAATATTTCTTCTTTGAAGTAAAGTTCTATTCCGATTATTAGATTCCACATTATTTTATTATACATTTATTAAATTGGATTTATAACATAATCAGACTTTGCTTGGGTATCTTGAAAAAATTAATATCTGACACCGGCAGAATTAATAAACCATGAAACCATGATTGCGACAATGTTTGTTAATTCTCCAGCCTGGGCACTTTGCACCGAAATTCACGACAATAAACTGGGCACTGTGTCTTCCGGCTGCTTGTTCCGCTGAAGACGCGCGGAATGTCGTTGAGCAGGCGCTGAGCGAGTATAATTCAACCGTAGGGATAAAATTCACAGTGGACGTCGATCCAAACATGTGCTACGTCAAAGAGAAACCACGAAGTTACTCGAAGGAGACGATCGGCGTTTTGTATGTATTTTGTTCATTTCTGATTCTCAATGTATAAGATCAATACCGAAATTATGAAATAACATTGGAATTATGAAATTGTGTCATAATATTGGTACACTGACAATGAATGATAATACACTATGTTTCATAACTATAAAATCATGATAAAGTATGTACATTTTTTATGTTGTAACTAAATTTTATTGAAACTAAGGCTGTTATATAATAGTATATATGGGAAAATGTTCTGTTTCGCTATAAAAGCGTGCAATATATGTATGTACATACGGGGTGATACCTATTGTTCTACTATAAATTATCATATATTTATCAAATTTATTTAGACTTTTTAAGAAAATTGAGTAAGTAGGTTTAAATCTACATTTAGATACTTTATTTCAACAAATTTCTTACATAGACAGTGTGCGGGTACGAATACTTATGGAACCGTCTGTAGATATATTTGTACATGTACCATATAAATATATGCGATGTTTCTTGGATAGAAATATCATTTTTCAATGTTAATACCTGCTTTGACATTAACTTAATAACAGCATACGAGAATTATAATTTTTTTACTGATTTTATAGTTATCCAGCACTGTGTACGAGGAAGTATTCATATATTTACTTCGAAACATTAAACGTCCTCTCATCGTATTTTCATTTTGTGGCAGATATTTGTACGCAATGATAGTCTGTCTTGTGGGTGTAGCAACTGCGAGAGACTATATGGTGGTATCTGAAGGAAAAGGTATATTCTCATAACATTCTATATTTTCAGTAAGTTAATCTGCTTAATACATTCACGTAGGTAGTTGCACGTTAAAAATCTTGCTACGTATGGAACGTTATGACCTATACGTTAAAGTTCATTTTTACGTTTTCCACAGGAAACTATTCGGAGAGAATAATAATGTCCTTTTCTCTACGAAGGACCGTAAAATCTCTATTAAAAAAAGGAACAAGTCAAGCAGATATTGCATGTATTAATGGAATAAGAGCACTCGTCACAGTTATAATTTACATTGCTCATCAAGGTTTTGTAATCGGAAAATTACCATTTTCCAATCGGATTGATTTCACTGAGGTTTGTGTAAATCTGTAGACTCGATTGACTTTACGTATCGTTTATACCAGTGATTGAAGTGTTTTGTTTAAATAGATGCTGAACGTGCCGATCAGTTCCGTTTTGAGGGCCTCAGCCCTTTACACGGACGCGTGTTTATTACTCAGTGGCGTTCTGGTTGCCTATAATATGGCGCACGAATTTACTGTTAGGGGTGAGATTCGATGGTTCTGTCGTTTCATCGCGAGATATATTAGGTACGTTTTCAATGAATAACAACTTTCTTACTAAAATATTTGACATAAGGGAAACCTGTGGAAAATATTGGAAAGCTTTACGTAACCATTATACGAACTTCAACTTTAATTTGTCCTTCGTTCAACGTATATTTACATAAACTTTTGTATGTAAACACTTTATTGTACTCCCACGTGAATATTTCTATTTGTGAAAATGAAAATGGATAGTAAGTAATGTATGCAAACCTCGATTTCAAATTAATAGTCCATAATCTATTTCCTGAGTTTATGTTAAGAAATTTGTAAGAATATCGTATTATTTTGTTTAGATTTACCCCGGCGTTATTAGCAGTGATATTTTGGTACGGATTTGTAATGGAGCACATAGGAACTGGACCACAGTGGAACAGTATAGTAGTACCAAACGCCGACCTTTGTAAAAGCAACGCGTGGACGAATTTGTTGTACATACAAAACTTCTTTCCTTTCGAAGAGATGGTACTTACATTATTCTGTAAATTTGTTAGATTTTCATGCATATTTCGATACACGTAGTATAGCAAAAGTCTTCGATAATTTCAGCCCCATTACAATTATGCTTTTTACGTTTAATAAAATTAAGGGAAATTTATTTCATACGATTCAATATGTCTGTTTCTCAAACGACAGTGTGCAACTCATACCCATCATTTGGCTTTGGACATGCAACTCTCATTGCTAGCCCCAATGTTGGTATTCTTCTTACAATGCAGGCCTATCATTGGGATTCTAGTAATGGTGTTCTTCGTCTTGCTGTCAGCTACACTTCGTTACATTGCAACTATGACCAACTATCTTTCCATCGTTGTTTTCCACGGAATATCGTGAGTGAACATTACGATACATTTTTCAATACAAGTTTAACACGCAAAATACGAGTTATACATTTACATATTTGTGCGCAAATCTTATGCACATTACTGTTCAGACGTTTGGGGCATCATTTGCTTTTTGTACGAAACATTACACAAATATGTTTTGCAATACCATAAAAGAACAATATGATGTATTATAAAATATTTATTTACCTAAGAAAGTCATTACCGCTTTTAAAATCCTAACATGCTCCAAACGTTTCAGCTGGAGTGTGCATTAAACGGGTTTCTGCTTAAATATTAAAAGCAGTGCTACGAAAATAATTATTATTTTAGTGTTATTTGAATTTTTTTCGTTTCTTAAGAAGAAAAATGTTTTTGATGCACAAAACATTACAGTTATTATTAATATTGAAGAGCAATACGTTTAAACATCTACATGCTATATTTAATTATTTATGGCCTATGGTATAATTTACATAAATCATTACAATAATAATATATTGTTGAAGAGATCGTTTATACATATAGACCTTCAGAAAACAATTGCCAAATATCTGTGGGTGTATATGTAATAGATTTGCATTTTGTTAACATATAAATTTCAATCGTATACGTGTTCAATTTGTTTATTTTAGAATAAAGCATCTTTACAAGACTGCCAATTTAATGTACATACTGCCACTACATAGAGCTACTCCGTATGTATTTGGAGTAGGGCTTGGTGTACTTTTACATTGCATCGGAAGAAACGTCCGCATCCACAAGGTATTTTAATTTTGGAATTTGAGGCCTGTTAAGTGGCACATTTAATATATTATTATAGTTGTCGATAAATTATTTTTAGCAACATACATTTATCAAATCTGGAATTATTTGAAGATTAAAACAGAGACCAGAATATTTAAATGGTTTTTCGTTGAATTTCTTTTTACATAGTGAATGATTCAATATACTAAATATATTACCATATAATCACATTATTTATAATCGTAAAAGGAAGCAGGGCAGATAATTTAAGGTTTTTCTCACCAAAACCGAAATTTGCAAGCAAAAATAACTAAGGGACGGACTTTTACCAAATTGTTACTCATTGTATAAGACTTTTTCGAACAGTTTGATTCAGAAACCGAATCATTTTTACACTTTAGCTGGTCATTATCTTTTGTCCACCATCCAAAGACCGTGACCCAACGAGCAAACATGATGTACTTCTTTCAGGTGTTAGTGATCTTGGGATGGTTGATCGCGATGGCCTTGGGATCGTGGTCGTTATTTTCACCCTGGCACTTAGCCAGAAGGGACTATGTGTACGATGTTGAAGAAGCGACAAATTATGCTGTGATCAGCCCAGTTCTGTGGGCCTTGGCTTTGTGTTGGCTGATATTTGCATGCCACACAAATTACGGAGGTCTGTTTCATAAAGCTTGAAAAATTGTTCATATGGGAAGTTCGTATCATTGTGTCATAAAATTACTGGCCAATGTATAGAGGATTGTAAAACTTTGATTTCAAAATAGAAGACTGAAATTCTAATTCTGAATTTATATTTTGAGTTGTCCATTCTAAGGTCTGTTATTGATAAAGCATATTTATTTCCAGAGCTGGGCATTATTTCGGATACAATATTTTAAAACTTATTTGAAATATTACTTGAAATAAAAAGTTATTTCACAAAAATGTTTCACTATTTGAAATAAATTATGTTATATTTTATCCAACAAAATAATTTTAGGAAATGATTATCCATTCTTTTATTTCCTGAAATACATCAGTTAAAATAATAAAAGAACAATTTATTTTCTTATTTGAGATAAGTATTTCAAATGTCAAATAACATGTGTCAATTATTATTTTGTCGATTTTCTAATTTATTTACCAAGAAAGTATTGTCTATGGTAATTTTGTTAAATAATTACGATTACAATTATTACTTTGGTATATAGTAATGTATAAATTATATTACAGTGTATATATACAGTATTATTTCTTAATTATTTCAAATAAGTTTATTTCAAATCACTACGCCGAAATAACTTATAATAAAGTTATTATTTAAAATAAATGTACTCAAATAAATTCCTCTCAAATAGTTATTTCATAGAGTTTATTTGAGATAATATTATTTTCAAGAATTAACTTATTATCTTTATTTGAAATAAAATTTGCCCAGCTCTGTTTATTTCTTAATCGAAATTTCAAATCTTTATGATCCTGATAAACTTATTACTGTAAATCAATCAATCTATGAACGATTCTTCTCGTGTGTACTTTAACATTTGGTTATAGTTATAACATATATTTATCATTTTCACAGGTATAATAAATAAATTTCTTTCGAGCCACTGGTTAGCGGTATTCAGCAGGATATCGTACGCGATGTACTTAACGCAATTTGCGGTATTTTTCTACACCAGTGGGACCACCAGATACTCCAGCGAATTTCAGATTCATAGAGCCGTACGTAACTAAACGTTCAATCCACACCATAAATCGCAGAATCTATACTACACAAAACGCCGCATAACATACAAATTAAGTAACTCTTATCTATCAATTTTCCAGATTGACCTTTTCGAAACAGCAACAGTGATAGCTGTGTCAATTGTACTCACTTTACTTTTCGACCTACCCATGCAAGAAGTTAAAAGTGTTTTGTTGGAGAGCACAGACATTTTAAACCATGACATGCCCACCAAAGGAACATCCTCCGTCCAAGCACCAGGCGAAAAACAAAAATCTTCGAAAGCTGAGGAAATGCAAGAGAAGAAAGTTTTTGAGGAAGACGAGGTGGCCTCGACCGGTTGGGATTGGCAACGAGACATAGTGGACGGTGGCACAAAGCTAAAAAACGAAGGATTAGAAGACGAGGAACAAGTTCATGTGCCGATCTTAAAGAAAATAATTGGGCGAAGGAGATCGTTCATCGCACACGAAGTATCGGATAAGGAGGCGACTCCATCGTGGGATTGGATAAAGGAATCGAACAAAAGATTGTCCAGAGAAGAGGATGACGAGTACAGAGGTCGCGGTAGGGGAGGCAGAAGCGGTCAAAGGGATTATCAGGAGTCTGAAAACGATGCTTTGGATCTATTCAGAATGCAACAGGATCGAGAAGAAGCTGTTAAGCGCAGCAGACGTTCTCTCTCCAAAAGTCGCGACGCTAAGAGATTGTCAATGCGGGGCAACGAGAACGAGGATGAAGAAGACGAAGAAGCGGGGGACGAGAAAGAAGCACAAGAGGTGGAGGATGATTTGAAACGTTACAGGAGATCACAACCCAGAGGGAGATCAGCGATTAGGGAATCGGACGATTATCGGTCCTGGGAATTCGTCGGCAAGGAACGCCCTTCCTCCAGAGGTCCAGACTCTAGAAGGCTCTCCAGCAGGTCGGAGGAACGCGAACCGTCGCAAAAACAAACAAGGCCGCCCCTTTCGAGATCTGGCGACGCGAGACGGGCGTTCTCATCGGAAAGCGAGGACGAGCCGTCCTCGCAGCGAAGGAAAGTTGAGAAAAGGCATGCCCCCGCGGAACCACGAATAAGCGACGAGGAGGATTGGGAGAACGAACTGAGGATAAGAAGGAAACAATTTATGGAGAAGCTCGCGATGGAGCAGCAAGATTCCTTTCCAGACGAGGAAGAGTTAAGCTCATTGAGGAGGAGGTCTTCTGCGGAGGGGAAGATAGCTTTACTGAAGGACCCTTCCGCGGATGATAACATGGACTCTTGGACGGTCAGCCTAGGATCTCGTGTCGCTCAGCTTGGTTCGTCTCAAGAACGCAGCGAACCCGAGGAGGACGTTGCTCACATGCGACGAAGGGAGTATCGTGAACGAGCACCACCGCCTAGGGACGACACTCAGAGCGAGGAGGAAGTGATTTGGGACTCTTCGAGGAAGCAATTTTATATGAGCAGTAGTGAGCTTGCGTCAATGGACAAGGACGAGGATGTGACTAATTATAACTTTGTCCTGACCAGAGATAGCAAAAGGAAATCTATGCAGGACCTTACGAAATTGTCACAGGAAGATTCGGATCTAGTGGATTCAGGATGGAACGTGGTGAGAAAGGAGAGCGCCGAAGCGTTGCCTAGATCTTCTTCGACGGGATTGTACAAACGTGAATCGATTATAAAGAGCCAGGCTAGCGAGGAAGACCCGGAGTTTCTTCTTCCGGAACGACCGAAGCTTGTTCAACAGGAACGGGAACATCCGTTTAAGAAGGCTTGGCAAATGCAAAAATCACGATCGGAGGAAGAGAGTTCCGTGTATGTGATCAAGGAATCGAAGGAACAATCGAAAACGGAAACAAAGTCAAGAGAAGGGAACGAAACTACGAACGAGAGGATGAACATGGATTTGGGCGGAGAACAGTACGAAGACACTGGGGTATTTGTTGACGATGAATCCGAATCGATATCGTTGGCGCGTAGCAGAAGCACCGATACCGAGGAAAATACGAGAACCAGCTTGAAATCCGAGGAACTGGAGTACGAGTCGACGGAGACGAGCGAGAACAGTGGTCTAGTCGAGGTTAATGAAGGTAATAGGAAATCATCGGACATCGAGGAGGGCTCTTTAAGATCTAATTGGCCATCTGAGGACGAGCAGTTGGAAGTTTATGAAACGGGGCCGAGAAGCAAATCGGAAGAGGCTGAGTGGCGCTGGGAGCAGAATGAGACCTGACAGATTGGGCGACCATCGCAGTAAGAAAAACAGATAATAAACGGAAATATAACGAGGAAAATTGTTCACGGGGAAAGTTGCTCCTCGGGATCGTCGAGAGGTAAGACCGAACGAATTTTTTTTCGTCGGACAGTCATTCGGGAGGGAGAATGTGAATCGTGGAGGAGTTGGCGATCGATGTCGGGTTTGCTCTTCTACAGCGAAGGGAATGGAGAACCGGATGGAACAACATATAATATATTTTGAAGATTCTGTTATTTTTACGGGTACTGAAAGGTGGAACAATTTGTACCATCTCCGGAGTTCTTTGCTGCTCCCTGGTTTTAAGATCGAGATTGTCTATTTGTATGAAAATGTATCGTTATTGCGTATCCGTCGAATGTAACTGCGGAATCAAAAGTTAATCAAAAGGCGTTGCGAGTGGCCAGACCAAGGCACGAAAAACATTGTCTATAGCGAGTAAGAAATTAATTGTTCGTTATACATAGCCATCGTGAATGAATGAAATAGTAAAATTGAAAAACTAGATTTATTTCGTTGTTCATAGTGTTCCCAATACCTATCACGATGCAACCAAACTTGCTTATTATTAAGAATAGTGGAAAATAATGGTAATGCAGTGACACCAAAGAGTAAAGTAACAAAGTTTTTATTTTCTTAAATCGATTTCTTGAAGCAACGATTATGCAAATTTAAATAATATTCCGATGTTAATCTCTTTCATTTATCGAGGATTTGCTCACAAACTTTGCTATCGATTCAGTGAATGATTTGTTCATTCTAATGGTTAAATAATTTCCAGCGGGTGAATAATTTCCATACATATCTTGTGAATTTTTTGCGTCATAAATTTCTTCTGAAATACATCATACATATAGGAGAATTATAACATTCCTTTCTCTTCGAAAGATACTACATTTAAGACGTTTATTTAATTTGTATTACACTCACAATATGCATAACACGTGCGCGATTTCAAATAACACAAGTTGTAATTAACAGAACTAACAATAAGAAAAAATAGTAATTATTAGGTGTATGATAGTATACGATATATTTCATTGTTTTCTTAATCGCATGCAACTTAATTGTTGTCATTGTAACCGACAAGAGGCGATTGAAGAACTGAGCAGATTGACTTATAGTGACCATTGAAATCCTCTCTGATCCCACTTACCATTATCTTTGCATCCTATGGCTATACGCCCTCGTTAATACTAATTACGAGATTTTTCTTCTCCTCACGCATTAGTCTTTCCAAGGTTGTTTAACGAACGAAAGCTTTCACCAGACGTTTCACAATACTTTTGAATATATATCTGTCTCAATTCTTCCGAACAATGAGTTTCGAAACAAATTGCGTACAAAGAACAGTCCCCGATTTTGTTGAAAATATACAAACATCGCTACAAATGGTACATATAGCTGAATGTTTAAAGAGTGAGGGACAGCAAAAATGTTTACTATCTCATTTTTGCAGACCTACGATTAATTGCACGTAGTAATTGTAGCCGCTATACAAAGGCGGTATGATCGACGTTGTTTACCAAAGGGAGCCTCTTGGGGACGCTATGGCTTTTTTATTGTCACATTAATTATTATCATAATATTTTTGTTTTAACATTCAACAGGTAAAACGTGACCAGGTATAACTAACAATAAGAAGTAGGATTTTTAACTGCTCTATACTCTGATTACAGCCAACCAAAACACGGGGGATCACAGCATCAAATTAGTCACCTTTCCTCATTCAGGCACAGGCACTTATCGTACACATAATTCTATTAGTTTATTTTGATCAACTATTATAAAACTTACCAGTTATTAAGAGTGAAAAAAAAGAAGAAATTGACACGCTGATCATGCATTATACATATTATCGAGAGGGTTTTTGAACCCTTTCACTTACCTACCCATGGAAATTAATAATAAGCACGCAAAAAAATTACTGGCAACATATTATCGTTATATTAATAGTTATCGAATGGCAGCAGAAGAACAATTGAACCCTGTTGATACATTGAAGGTAAAAGCCGTTTCTGATTTCAACCATTATTAGCGATTTACGAAGTCGTTAACAAGAATAGAAATTCTATTTGTACACACCCTAATATTATCTATCTCTTACAATTTGTTCGACTATGTTACCCACCTGGGTAACCTGGCCACGCGTCGAAATAAATTTCTCGTTGTATTGCGAGTGATTTATTCCGGGATGCCTGCACACGGGATACGAATTTCATCGCGGGGGCCCGAAAACGAGTATTAGCAGGCTAAAAAGAATGGATTGCTTTGCCCCGCCGCTGCTTTACGACATGTAGTCTCGTAAAGAACTCATACGAGCGTATAATGGCTGCTGTTTGCTCACAAGCTGATTCTTGGTTGGACGTTATCCGATGTGGATGATATACGTGTGCGTTTATATAGCCGCGGGATTACTTCCGTTCAGCATAGACACCAACCGCAGGAGACGGTCGTTTATGGTGCTTTTCATTGCACACATTGCATCACTTGCTAAAACGTCATGGTTTGGCTGTATGTGGCTGTTACGCGAGATCAACGAAGGCTTCGTACCATTGAGATCCAAGGAATTAATGAATTAACCACCTGCAGGACCAAGGTAATTTGATGAAAATATCATTGACGCGTCGTACTGTACGTTTGGGCAAGTATTTATCGGTGGTTTACATTTGCGTAGGATTTTTCTTTCTTAAACGTTAAGTATTATCGTATTTGGCTAATTGTTCTTTATTACTACTTCTATTGATAGGGCAATAGCATATAGTAATCCTGTGGATTCAGTAATCGGTTCTGTGAGGCAACACCTGATTATTGAATTTTGAACCTTGGTTATATAAAAGAGTGAATCGTTTATTTCTTTGGTCGAAACATACACAGGGTGTCTCTTAACTACACGAACATCGGGGGAGGGGGTTCCTGCACAACTTTTTCCTTGAAAGGAATAAAGTGTTTCATTACTTATGGAAAATTTACCCATTCGTCCACGAAATAACCTGCTTCGATTCAACAGCTGATGTTACGGCTGGGCCGGCGAACACACATCGCTGCACGGTCAATTTTCTTGCACGATCACTTCACGGTCACTTTCACTTGCCACGGTGAAATGTGGAAATATTTAAAAACAATTTATTGTTCCTACGTTTAAACATTTCGTAATATTCTGCGCTTGTACGATTCATGTTGCTCGTTCGGTTAGCAGAGTGACTCTTCCAGCTTAAATTGCTTAAATCGCCAGCTAAGAAACCAGCGGTTTCTGCCGCCGAATCTCCACTAAATTTGGAGACGGTGTGTGTGCGTGTGCGTGTGCGTGTGGCAGCGAATTTTCGCCACATCGATCAGAGTCGCATCGACCGCCGAGATGGGCGGATGGAATGAATAAATCTTGATTCGGGCGTGAGATCAACTTTTCATTATACAGTACTGTATTTATTCGTCACTGAATGACCGACTTGGTTACACGTAGAAACAATAAATCCTGTCGAATGATCCCTAAACCTTACAGTGGAAGGTAAAAGTGGCCGCCCAATGAAAGTGATAGTGAAGTGAGTTCACTGACCAGGCCGTAACATCAGTTGTTGAATCGAAGCAGGTTAATTCGTGGGAGAATGGGTCAGTTTTTTATAAGGAATAAAACACTTTATTCCTTTCGGATAGCGAATAAAAGTACCGAACACAGTTATTAAACGACTTATTAGTTTATTTCTTATTCATGAATGACGAAATATTCCTCGTTATTCTTAACTTAAGACGATGTAACGTTTGCCGTACGCTTCCCTCGATCACGGCCGAGCGCAGTTCAGAGGCACGCGCTTGAGCGCGCGCTCCACGAGCGCTCTGATTGACCAGTGTTTTTGGTTCCATCTCCAAACAACATTTTGGTCAAGGAAAAAAAAGTTGTTAAGAATCACCACAGCAACTCCTTATTCCCCGATGTTCGTGTAGTTAAAATACTATATTAAAATGTAGCGCATATCTCAAACACTTCAATGAGGAATGTCATTATTGTACCAATTACAAACCCTGATTTTCACTGCTTTTATCGTTTGCTACTTATATGTATAACTCTTCGATATGGAAAAATGTACAAAAAAGGAATGCAATTGTTTAAACATTCATTTTATTGTTAAAACTGTTATACTGTTATAATTTTATTATTAATAATTCAATATTCATCATTTTCATGTAAATAAACTTCAAGTAAATGTAAATTATTTTAGTATTGCGTTATGTTTATTAAAGGAAACTGCTAAAACGGGCTTCCAATTTGATAATAATGATTTAATTTTCTTAAAAACAATTTTAGCCTATAAGACATTTACAGATGTGAAAGAGCGTACCCAGAAGTATTTCAACACTTATAGTAAACAACATATAAACAAAAATGTTAACGTAGTTTGGTAAGCACATTAAGGCAATGCAAGTTTTGTTTAAATTTTTTTTAGATATCACTCAGCGATCTTGAGATATTTTATGAAAAATAAAATTCAGAATTTTTTTATTTCGGAATTTCTTAAAGCCGAATTACCTATGTTACAAACGAAAAATTGGGTTGTTCAGTGGATTTCGGGGCACATTGGGACCGGACGAATTTGTCCCAATTAAGCGACTGTCCGGAAAAAGCGAATTTCAACAGGCAGGCATAACCAATAGCTTTTGTTTCCGTTCTTCAGTATCTGTCCCGAATAAACGACGGCCCCGCTTAACCGGCGTCCCTATTAATCCGGAATCCACTGTATTACGGATGATATACTTTACTTGTACGCAAAGTTTCATACCTTTCTTATTTTCCGGGTTGCCTAACCTTCCTTGTAAGAGTTAGGGGAATTCATCGAACCCACAATACTTTTTATACATCCACACATGTATTTATCGCGAAGAAAATTTATTTACAAATAATATTTTACAATATTTGAGTACATCACGCTTTGGGATAAAAATAATGTAATGCAATTTTATTTATAAAATGATTTTCTTTCATGGTACTAGTGTGATGCTGAGTTTAATTCTTCTGATATCAAACACGACAGACAAAGCACTATAGATCCAAAGCAGTTGGATCATTTCTGCAGATATGGTTTTTGCATTTCTGACAATTTATGCCGTTGTTGGTTATTCTTTCGAGATAATTCTTTCGCGAGATGTGACATCACAACGCGTAGCACGTTTTCATTTTCTTACGCACTGTGGTCTTTCGCATAATGGCAACGGAGACTTTAAATCATGAGATGTGAAGATGGACATGACAATAAGAAACATTCGGAGAATTTTTTACAGGAAGTAGTAGCGGAAATTTTACATTTCTCGAGCTCTGGGTTCGACGAGTCCCATCCCTTAGCATTCCTAACAAGTTAGAGGATTCTATAACTATTCAACGAGTGATTGAAATCGCACATAGATTTGTCCCGACACCAATTATCTCGGCCCAAGCCGCTAGAATGTAGTTGGGATTCGTGCGTATTAAACGCATGGCCATATCAAGTGACGTGATATCAAATTATCTACCAGAATTCTCGCGCGAAATATACGAATACTCGGGGACTTCGATAAGTGGTTCTGGTTCCTAGCCGTTCTCAGGTATGAAACCACAAAATGGCATAACCATCGTGAACCCCGATGATCGAGGAATTCGAAACGGTCGAAACGCGAGTGGTACGACCTTCCAGGGATCACTTCCTAGCAGTTTGGACTACCATGCTTCACGAGACCGTGGCTGTGAGCGAAAGCTTGGAACGGGACCCATGAGATTCTAGAATCCAGGGTCTCGAACTGCATGACCCTTCATAAGCCAGGAATGCGGCCGTGGCGTGGTTCCGATTCAGGTGTTTCAGATCTTTGGCCGATCGCGAACAAGAATCCGTTCTTTCAAACTTTTTCTTCTCTTACCATGGAAAACCGATAAAACCAATTTTCCTTTTCACTAAGTTTCTATCATTCAATGGATCGTTCGATTGCGACCAGGATAAACGCGGCCTGTAACAGTTGTCCGAAATTGTGCAATACAATTTTCAATTTCCGTGGACATTGTTACAAAATATTGTGAAGTGTCACGGTGAAATATTTTGGTAATTGTCGATTCTATTAACTTCGTTGGGGCAGTTTTGTTTATTTGAATTTTGTTTTATAATGCAGGTGAGAGTGATCTGCTCAAGCTTTCAAATACTTGCTTTAACATTGTTTAGCTGTTTGGTGAGTTAAATAATTAAACCAATGAATTTCGCAAGGTTGTTTTCAAGCATTGACGGGAAATTCTTTGAATATATAATGCTACGACGCGACGAAAATTTAAAAAAAGAGTTAGAAAGGTAGAAATGGGGCGAAAATGTTTTGTTTTATTCCGAGAGAATGTTTCGAGATTGCACCTACGCCACCACCCAAATATCATAGGACACTTGCCTGTTTTAACAAATTTTGTTAATGTAATGTAAATTATTGAAAATATACATCATTTCATTGCAGCGTATACTTATGAATATTGTATGTTTAGTATTAGTTTAGTAGAAGAAAAGAAAATGATTAGCTTTTGAAACTTTTGAAACAATTTAAATCGGAAACTATTTGTGAAGGAAATTTCGAAACAAACTGCGGAACGTTCTAAAAAAATAATGATTAAATATTAATAATCAAATTATAAAAAGAAATTCATTTTTAATATATCAAAATTAGCAGAAACGTTAGTTATAGCACACGGAGAATAAATAAGTGAAACGAACGATTTTCGTAAGATTTTGCATGAATTATAGCACATATTTTTATATGAGGAAATATTGTCCTTTGTAAAATGTATTAACCATTCCAAAATTTTGTTATAATTTTCATAACATTTTATTACGTTTTCTATGACTTATGGGTAAGAGTGTATATGTACATATACATATGTATACAATATCTGTGTCATTAGGATACATGTGAATTTATTCTACCATTTATTCCACTGTACTACTGAAGTTGGTCCCTTCATTTATAAACGCCTTTTCTGTCTCTTTAAACCTCGATTTGATTCCCTTTTTTTTCTTTGTTAATACATAATACTGGAATCAGGGGCGTTTCTTGAACTATTTTACCTGACGGTACATTGTACATAGTACCACGTGGCTTAAAATGCTGCCGATAATTTGGAACCTGAATTTTTGAAGGTTTCAGACATGCTGCAATTTATGACCAAATGTTTGTAAAAAATACTTATAGTTGGAATATGTTTTATTTGATCAACTTTGAAGTATCTAGAATTGAAATTGTGATAAAGATATAACCGAAACATAATTCTGGCCTTAAACAGTTAAAGAACCGGATTAGCTGACGCGATCCTTAAATCTGTTGTTTCCTTAGTAGGTCGTTTATATCCTTTCGTTTTCGATGGCTTACACACACGATCTTCGTGTTGCTCTGTTGTCGCTGATTTGCAGCCTCCCACCCAACTGTACATGCTCTTCTGTTGATATACGCGCACGTGTATACGTTGATATATTAACAGCTGTATACATGGTGTACAAAGGTATACATATCTCGTTCGAAATGAGGAGTGAATTGATGCCTCATGGCATCACATAAAGTTTACGTCGCAAACGATTACATACATCAATTTTCGCCCGAGAGAGAAAGGTTTCCAATAATCAGTTGCGTTTGGTTTGACAAATGAAAATTAATTATTGGCATGAAGTTACTGATTAGTGATAGCCTATCCCTGATGGGATGATCGTATAAACGAGGCTACATATATACAAAAAAGTAATAACATTTCCCTAAACTAATTTCTTCAGTTGTCTAAAGACGCCGCTTTAATTAATATTACCATCCATACATATGTTGTGTATATTACTGGTCAAACGTTTGGGACGACCAGGTAGGTAAGCACATCAATCTGAACCGAAACTTTAACACTGATTAATAATATTAAGTAGAAAATTTGAGAACATTACCACTCTAGAACATATAAGGTAAAGGCGCCAATAGTTTACCAGTTAATAAACATTTTCTGCGTGAATAATCGTAAGTGCTTGCTCCTCAATTAAATAATAAATAAACCCAACGTTTTTGAAATAGTTAGGTATATTATTCGAATTTCACAAACATTTTGAAAATTCAATAACTGCGTTAGAAGCTGACCACTTTCACCTAGTAGAACCCGAAAACACTGAAGGTGATTACTGTTGTATGGTTTATTTGCGACGATTAGGAGTAACAAGAAAACAAACAAATACCAATGAAAAGAAGTTAATTCCATATACATAAAATCTAATTCAGGAGTAAACATTTCGTATTTTTCTCGCTCTGGTAGACTCATTAACATGACAAACTAAATTTTACCATTCGTAATCTAGTACATCACGTGTCTCTGGTCATTCCCACAACCGCCAGAATTATTATTATTATTATTATTTCTTCAAAATAATTTCTGAAAGAGTCCTTGGTGCAGGGCATCCACAGATCAGTAATTTAATAATCTATAGAATAAATGCCTAACTAAATGCACTTTAATATTTCGTTGTGCACTGGATGGAGTCAATAATTGACCATAAATTCCGTCAATACTTGCCCAAGCAGTCATCTACTAAAATGTATTAGACATACTTCAAAATCGGGCGCTCTGTTCCTTACTTCCAACAAAATTGTTTGCAAAATTGATATACCGTAATTAGTAAATAAATTTGAATAATTTATGCCTGTAATTGACCACGCCTGTCAACCTTTAGAAATAATCAGAATCACAAGAGTCAATCTAGAATCACTTGACCCAACTGTCAATTATGTTTTTTGAGGTTCAGATAACAAACATATTGTAAGGTGGCTTGCACGGAAATATATGTTTATTCAATCAACGCTCGTCGGAAAATCTGCAATAACAGCGCTTCTCAAGAAAATCTCCACGCAACTCATCCACTTGTTTAAATCAATAAAAATAAGAAACTGCCACCGCATGCTCTCTCACACTCAGCCATCCATCCAGTCATCCATACGGTGATACATATAACAAATATCCTTACAATATGATATTAATAAAATAAATAGCTCTATGACAATTTAAGTTTAAGTAGTGAACGGTTCAGTCAGAAAAAATTAAGAGTCTGGGAATTTCTTACCGTGATTTGTAGACCTTTTCTTAACGGCAGCGTTAAGGGGATCACAATACGGAGGCCAAAGATGGATTACAAAATGTCCAGGTAAAAACTAGATTCAAAGATGAACCTCGTGCCGAGAAGCCCGATGAGTTGGGTAAAGGCGTTATACGGGTTACTGTTGCACAAAAACCAACAGATATTATTGATAAACTTGCTCGAAAGTTAAAGTCTACTAATTTTTTTGATTACCGACAGACAAATGTTTATTTCCTCCTAATATATGTTGCACCGATAAATATTACATTTTTTATAGGATGACCTGATACATACTTACATCTGGTGAGTCGTGTAAATACGAGACAGTACTTCTTTCCACCCCTTGCAACGTGTTCAGAATGCGGAGATCGGTGATTCCTTTACACCTGTGCATGTACTGTTTCCAGCATGCACACTACAGGCTTCCTTTGGAGGCTGTGCTGGATGCACTTGCCAAAATAAATACCGCGGTACCGTGAACTCGAGGCACGCTCCTGTCTTATCCGCCACAGCATACACATCGCCTTCTGCTGTGTGCTCGGCTTCTGTGCAACGCAAGAGGCGCCTCTTTGGCCACTCAAGATGTTTACTTTGGTCGGACACGTAATGCCCCGCGGTCTTCTTTCGCAACTGAACTGCAATCTACCGCTCTTGGCCGGTTGTCTAAACTTGCTTTAACGAACGATGTCTTTCGTCCTTGCGTTTGTATGTATATCATTTGCAATAACATTTTGATCAGAAGTTTTTTTTTAATATTTTCCATTGTGAATTGTTCAAATGCTTGAATTTTCTGGATACAGATTTCTTACAGTGTTTAGGCTTGGATTTATCGATAGAAATATTTGTGCAAAACATATGTGCGGCCCTAATCGATTTGATTCTACATACATGATACCCATTTAAGATCGATGCCGACATAGTGGCAACATTTCAATTTTGTTCTAGAAATCGGTGTCGCTGCTATGGCGGCATGATCTTTGTTTTGTTTGCACATCTATTAATTTTTTGCTCCGACTAGCAGGTAATCCCATCAGAGAAACATGCTTAGAATTAGAATCGTCCTTAGTGTAGGACTTTGGCACCGATTTAGTCGTTATGCAAGCTTCATCGTGATTTTTATTAATTATAGAACATCTTGAAACACACGTAGAAGTTTCGTTCCGAAAGGAAAATTTCTTTTCTAAGGGATGATCGCCTGACCGCTCATTTGCTTAAATTAATTAAGTAATAATACTTAATTCATTTTTTGTCTTCACTCACAGATATGAGCTATGAAGAGAGCAATAAGGCTGTATTGTCGTGTGGTGATTTATTATTGTAAGTACAAATTATAATGATAAATGGTCGCAAGGTGCATACGAGGAAAGGAAAGGAAAGGGGTAACGAAATGGGCCCTCGAGTGATGTTCGAAGGTGAACAGAAACGTCTAATGGTGTAGTGCATTTGCATACTTGGGTATTCATGCAAGGAAAGCTTTCGGCAACGCATTACACGATCCAGGATTGTTGTGCGAATACATGACAACTCTAGCGAAGTAACTACGGGAACATTGAAGAGACGGTAGAGATACGTTGTTAGTGTAAGTTGCTGTGTCGGGTACTTAAAATTACGCGGAGATATAGGGTTAGTAAGGTTACTAATTTTATAACACTTATACGTGAATAGCAATAAAATTATATCATCACTCGATATTCTTGAAAAAAAAATTGCAGTATGCAATTGTGCATAGCAAGTTATAAGTTTCTGTCTAATTTATAATACTCGATTCTATGGAACGTATATTTTGTAATAAGCAATGCTGTTAATAGTCGTTGGATAATGATACATTTTCTGGAAAGTGTGGATTCAAATTATATTTATTCCGACAAACGTAGATTGTTATTATATAAATTTTATATTAATTGCATTATTTATTGATCTTTTAATACCTTTTAGAGGCTGTGGTTTAAATGTTTATAATATGAAATTTTTAAAAAACTTGTAGACTGGAGTCGCTGTATATTATATAAATTATAAATAAATAAAGGTATTCATATTTTACAATATGCAGAAGTAACTGCAGTAACACGTTAAATATCTCAAAACGTATAATAGATAAGAATACACATTTTTTAATATAATGAATCAAATTGGGGGAAAAGTGCATTCAAAGTTGCATTCAATGTAAGGGTTTGGTCACATGAAGGATGCACCAGCCAAAACGTTTCTTATATTTGCCACAATTGCGATATCGAATAGTTACGATTACCTTTTTTAAAATTTATTATTGCAATTTAAATCAGTAAATATTTTATTTTGCAAAGTTAAACTTGTGCTATAATCGATTCGATGCACCGTTATAACCGACCCGGGGCCAGGGACGTTTGTAAGTTACTACTTGTAACACTTTCATCGCTCCTCATTTTTTATAAGTAACTTGAATATTACTTGGGATAGGTACATGAGAAATCTCATTAGTTTTAGCGGCAGATCGGATTTTGAAGCGTAGACAAAATGAATCTTAAAGAAAATCAATTTTTAACATTGCAAATGACACAATAATTTGAAGGAGCGTTATAGGAACCTGTGGCAAGGGAATTTTTCGTTTAGATAATTCAGCGCGAGATCTATCGTATCAAAATCAGACGAGAATATACAATAAAGGTTAAAGCCGGATAAGGGGGTCAAATGTGCCCCTAAACCAAATTCGACTTGTGAGGTATCATTCGATAGCTTATCAAGAAAAACCAATTCGTACCAAGTTTCAACCCTGTAGCTCGACTGGGAGGGTAGTTACCGCGAAAAAACAAAAATATAGTTTTTGCTCAATATCTCCCATTTTAGCGCATAAAAAATTCTGAAAAAAATCGGGATATTGTAATTATGGTGGCACGTATTGTAGATTTTTAAATCGGAAACTCGAGCTGCGGAAAATAAAAAACGTCAAAAAATTATGAATAATGCCGATTTTGTATTGAAGGAATTTTTTGACCACAATTATATTTTTTCTGTAGGTACATATTAGTGATACTATTATTCCCAATTTTTTTCAGATTTCGAATGATACCTCACAAGTCGAATTTGGTTTAGGCGCACATTTGACCCCCTTATCGGGCTATAGCCTTTTACGGAATATATTTGCACGGGATCGATGAAATTTCGTTGAGAAATGACAAAACGAAAGCACATTGAAAGCACATTGGCAGCATTGTTCGTGCTGATCTTATAAAATATCGTCGCCTGCCTTTCCCTAGCTGTAGTAACTTCCAATTTGTCGCGCGACGTCAAACACTCCCAGGGAGGTCTGCCACTCAATTTCCGGTGCAGCAATTTCCCGTACCGGGAGACGACTAAACACGAGACATCTTCTTAACCTGGAAAGGAGAGGCGCTTTCAGCATCGGCTCATCTACTCGAGCCAATATTATCAATCGATTCGTCGACGCTGATAATGAAATAAAACTGCTCGCTTATTTTCATTTTCCATGATGCAGAAAAGTCTTTTGCAGCCCTTTGTACCGTGCCACCCTGGTGAGTTGGATAATTGCTTCGATTATTTACAAGATTTCCCCCCGACAGATTAAAGCAATAATCCCTACTGCTCGACGATACTTCGTCTACTTTGAAGAACGTTTCCTGCTTTCCTGTTCTTTCATCTTCATTCCGTTTATCGTCTTCCCTCCCTTCTTATCCGTTTCTTGACATCCTCGTCTCTCTATCTAGAGGCTCGATGCTCCTTCAAGTCTTTCAAGGCCTAATCCGATTACGATGGAACGGGGTGTCCGTTCGGGTGTAACTTCGCGATAATGGATATTGCTATTCAAAGTATTTCTCGCGTTAAATGACGTTATCCCTGTGTTCGTCTGGCGAGAAGATTTTGCGGTTCGATGCGGCGCTTAAATTTTGTTTACCTCTGACACGGATGATTTTTAATATTTAAAATCTAAGCAAGGAACGCGTCTTGACTTTACGCTCCAGCTGTTGACCATGCTGTTGACCATGCTGCAGTGAGATGTAAGTACATAGGTGAAGGAATCTTTACGCGAAGGTGTATTTCGCATACAGTACCGCTCATAATTATTGGAACGATACAGGGTTTATACCTTACTCTTGCATTTAAAGGCAGAACGTGTTTTCACCGCTATCATTTGCATTTGCAAAATTTTTGAAAGAAACTTTTTCATCTACGCAATGATGTAAAAAAATCTGAAAAAAATGAACTCATCACAGCGAGAGTAGAGGCTTTGTGCTTTAAAATGAGCTTAGGGTGAGTGTTGTACGATATTTTTTCATTATGTTAAAGCAGTTCAAAAATTGACAATTTTTCATAGAAAATTTAGTGACCCTTTAATTTTACACGCCAATGTATTTGTACTTATGTGTTTTTTATATTCAAGTTTTTCTGTTTAAATCATTAGACTGGATGTCAACATTTCTGCAAAGTGCGATCTTAGAACATACTAGACTTAAATACGTACATGTATTTAAATGTATGTACATCGAATAATGGAGATTTTCGTCTGGCAGAAGTTTGGCTTCCGAGTAAGGGAAGCTTAACCAATGAAAATTCGACTTACGGAGACTTTATACATAGGTTGGTATTAAATTTCTCTACCTAACCATTGCTAGCCCTGAAGTTATTATGGCGCAGTGACTTAACAAAAGTGTCACCTGTCGCGTGTAAAACTAGACTTCCTATGCTAACATTTTGATTTCAGCCTTGTTTAAACCATTTTAATAAACAGTCCTCAACAGCAGGAAATTCAGAGCTTCCTTTTCTCTTACAATCTTAAGTTTGCCACTGTACTTCGAATACCAGGGGCACCTATGGAAAAACTTTTATTTATAGAGATAAATTTCGTTTATGCGTTACAGCTTCGATGGTTACGTTCGTGGCGATCAAATAACGCGGACTTCTTGTAAGAAAGTGTTTGTAACAATTAGTGAACTGCATGTGTTTTGGGAGATGTATAATATTAATAATATATACATAGTTGGATGTATAAATGTATATGTAGGTACTGCCGCGAATATGGACGCTAGTGCCATTTGAATGTGGAATATTAAACGAATATGCTTAATTGAATGTGTGTTAGCAGAGTGCTTGTATCGCACTAGGAAAATGTTTATGTATATGTATACGAAGAATTTGATTTCACTAGAATGATGTTTGTATTGCAATAAGAATTTGTGGCGCACGAGGAGAGGATTTGTTGTGCACTGACGCTGCGCAAGTTTGTTACACCATTTATAGTTTTATGAAAATTATGGATGTACCCTATGTGGTGGTGTAGTGGGCACTACATGTACGATTCCGTTATTTTCCAAGGTTGCAAAATACGGTACACTTTGTAATTTTACAGTCTTGGGCATGTAGGGTCCGGGATGCGGTGACAGGTAGAATCAGTGAGCAATTAATGATTAATATACATTCCATTCTCTACTCTAAATCCACGCGTTCTATTTTACCATCTGGCCAGTTGTACAAAGGAACAAAATTCAGCGAGGGCATTAAAAATTCAGGAGCTTGGTAAGCGGCGTTTGATATTAAATTATGAATGCGTAGCGACCCGAAGAAGGTGTAGGCGTCTAAAGACGAAACGATAGCACCAAGAGAATGGCAGTGCAGTGGATGGAAGAAGCGTGCCGCAACCGATCCCACATCGTAGGTATTATAAGTTCCGTCGAATCCTTCGTGGGAATGAGCGGCTTGCTCTTGTGAGACTCACCTCCGCATTACTACTAGCTCTCCCCAAGTGTAATCTCTAAGCTCCTAAAAGGTACTCGTCCCCTTCAACCCAACCACTCCGTTATATGCTATCTATGTTCTCTTTCTGTAACTCTAGACAATCAATGATTCAATATCTCTTGCATATATTTACTGGTAATAGTAACCAATTACGTAATTTCGTTGACTTTTTCTTGAACGCTTTCCTTACTAAATGCAACTACAGGCACCCAGCGTTGAGTGCTTGAAGTTAGTGTACGCATAAGTGTAGAGGATGTCCCACCAACTCTGTTATATGGTGACGTCTCCGTTATTTTGTATGCATTTCGGAAATGTATTTTTTCGCGGTTTCAAGCTTATGGATGTATAAAATTTCTATATTTTGGGCACTCAATGTCACGGGCAGATCATCATATGATAGGCCATTGGTTTCTTGGGATATTTTCACATAGCATGCAAAGTAATGGAGAAATCACCTTGCAACAGAGTTAGTGGAACATCTTTTTCTATTATTTTTTTTGCGTGGTGGAATTCTTCGCAAGACACCTCCTGCCCTGAGGGAGAGCAGGAGGTAGTGCCGGATTTTTACCGGCTAAAACCACCCCGGTCACCTTCCTCGGCACTGCGGTGAGGCTCCGTGACCTCCGGAGATATCTTCCGGTGCCTATCCGCGCCCTCGCCATTTCGGCCCTAACCTCGGGAGGCTCAATCGGACCCTCCGGTTCTCCCCGATGTAAGGTCGCACCAGGGGTGACACCCGGCGCGACCTTCCTCGCTGACCGCGTCCAGGGCGACACGGGCCGCCACCCGAGCCGTCTGTAGCTCTAAGATGACCCTGCGGGAAATGGGAGGACAGAATCCTCCCGCTTCGACGCCTCCTTCTGACGAAGAACACGTTCGCAGAAGGAGGCAAGTGCGTTCCAAGACCTCTCGCTGCCCAGCATCTTTCTCACGATGTCCAACAACGAGAGGTCTCCCCCCACGGCCGCCGTCAGGATACGGCGCTCCACTGCCCAAGCTGGGCAGTCCTCTAACGTATGCTGCGCCGTGTCCTGGGCAGTCCCACACTCGCGGCACTCCGCCGTCGTCTCCGCCTTTATCCGGCACAGATACTCACCAAAGCAGCCATGCCCGGTGAGCACCTGCGGGATCCGGTAGGTGAGCCTCCCGCGTCGGCGGTCCCAGGCGATCTCCTACTGAAGATCCCCGGGCCGGAGGGGGCCACAAAGGTAGATGCAGGCCATGAGACAGGCCGTGTGCACTTCGTCAATGCACACTATCTTTATCTAGCATAGCTTTCCCTTAGGGCGAAGCATAAAATGGTCAAAAGGGGCCATGGTGATGTAGGCGTCCTCACGACCGGCGCTTTTGCCAAGGAAACGCATTCTTGTATAGACTACGGTCGAGACATCACAGTTTAATAAACGGAACAACTTGTTAACGCATACATGTCTGTTTGATTCCGGGGTTAAACGAAATCGTGTTCACCAATTAATTTAGCAAAGAGTTTTAATATAGGAATACCTTCGTGTCCAAAACTGTTCTTCCTACAATTGCTGTTCCGCTACTATATATATTATGATATTTAGGAGGAAAGGCTGACCTTAGCCCTTGTTGTGTCGCCTTAGCCAACGCGGAGTCTGGCCCTTGCCAGTAGTCATATCGCTGACTACTGCCTTAGTGCATAACTATGACTCTGACTAGGCCAGGATCCGCAGGCCTTACAACTTATTGGTGACTCAACGGCTGGTCATCCAACACGTCCACACAATCATTTGATTACTTAATTAAGACTCCTTTGATTACACTGTTCAACACGCGTCTGATTTTGTAACCTTCAATATGCGTTTCTTATAGACTTTAATGTGCTGAATACGAATCTGCAATCCGTTTTTCTCCAGAACGTACCATTTTTGAAAAAATCAATTTTGAAAAAAATCGCAAATTGACAACTTTGGAAGTGTTTTGTACCTTTGCGGTAATAGTTAGTCAGTTGTGCTTGGTGCCAAATGATTCTTTGAAGTTTCACGAATAAAATGGTATATGTTGTTATTAGACTATAAACATTTAAATGTGTTTAAATAATGATCAAAGTGAAAGGGATACCCAAAATACACCCATTTTGGCTGATATCTTTCAGTTTATTTCATAAACTACGGGTCCAGGAGGAAATCTAACTATGCCACGCGATAGAGCAGACCTTTCTGCAAAGGAAAGCATCAACGGAAGTTACAAAATCATTTTTGTATTCAATATACAAGCGAAATAGTTTGGTAAAACACACGGCGGCAACAGTGACACTCAGCAGAAGTACTTCGCGTTTAATGATTCCGCTACGCTGAGCGATGAGCGGGGAGCCGCCGTCATAGAGCACCACTGTCGCCGCCACGTGTTTTGCCAAACTTTTTCGCTATGATATTGAAAACGAAAATGATTTTGTAACTTCCGTTGATGCTTTCCTTTGCAGAAAAGTCTGCTCTATCGCTTGGCATAGTTACATTTTCTCCTGGACCCTTAGTTTTTAAAATATACTGAAAGATATCAGCCAAAATGGGTGTATTTTCGGTGTCCCTTTCACTTTCATCATTATTTAAACACATTTAATTGTTTATAGTCTAATGACAACATATACCATTTTATTCCTGGAACTTCAAAGAATCATTTGGCACCAAGCGCAACTGAATAACTATAACCACAAAAGTACAAAACACTTCCAAAGTTGAAAATTTGCGATTTTTTTCAAAATTGATTTTTTCAAAAATGGTACGTTCTGGAGAAAAACGGATTGCAGATTCGTATTTAGCACATTAAAGTTTATAAGAAACGCATATTGAAGGTTACAAAATAAAAAAAAAGTTGAAATTTGTCGAACAGTGTTATCTTGCACTTTCAAATTAAATTTAAAGACGAAACGACTTTGTACCCCATCGTGCCTAGATCAACAGGTTGTTTTAACCCCTTGCCGTACAGAACATAATCCCCAGAGTATGGCCCGAATTTGATACCACGAGTCGGACTCGTGATATTCATGTTGGGTCCAAAATTTTTACCACGTGTCAAACTCGTCAAAGTATGGCAAGAGGTTAAATACGGCGTATGCAGGCCAGCGTTAAATGACATTCTAACTGCAACGTTCACGGATGATACTAGAATTCTACCATCAAGTGTGGAGCAAGAAAACGCCTCCAACACGTTTATAAGTGCATTTGGATCTAATAGAACACTGGTGTAGTAAATGGCGAATCGAAGTAAATGAAACAAAATCTATACACGGCACTTTCTTTACCAGAAGCAAACCTTTCCTTAAAGTTAAATTGAATAAAAAAAGAAAATCCACCATTCGACCACGTAAAATAACATAGGCATCTATCTCGATAGGCGGCTCACCTGAAAGAAACATATCGGCAACAATAAAATGATCTGACTACTAGAGAAAAAATCTCAGTTAATAATGCACAAAAGATTCTAATTTACAAAGCCATAATTAAACCAGTATGGACATACGGGAATCTACTCTGGGACACTGCAGCTAACTTGAACTTATCACTGCCGCACCATGTTACGTAATACTTAATAAAATAAAACGAAATACTTCACCATGATCTTGACATGCACACAGCAAACGCGTGGGATGCAAGAATTCGTGGAAATGGTATGGAAGGGCTTTGTATGAATCGTGTAAAGGGAAGTATCGAGTGTGGCGCGAGGTCTAAATGAAAAGTGTTAGTGCAAACGTCGAATTAGGATCGAGTGAATGTTTATCTCGAGGAAAGAGTGAATGGTTTCGGGGAATGCACGTGGAGCCTTGGATGCATGGTGGCCCAAGGTCGACCTGTGACATGTGGCAAGGATGTGTGTGTCGGCGTGTGTCCTAATGAGTGAAAACGAATGACGAATACAATGAGAGGGAAACTGCGTGAAAGAATATATGGTGTGGATGATGCGTGCGCGAGTCAGAGTGTAAGAGGAGTCTAAGTAAGTAGAGTTAAGAGAGCAAAGGTAGCGTTGTGAGAATCGTTGCGAGTATTGAGTATTGAGTATTGTAGAGTTGAATTGAGTTGTGTTGAGATATAGTATATTGACAAGTGTTAAGAGATATTTGGCAATAAAGCATATTTTTTTATGAGAAAGAGTTTCCCCAGTCTACAAAATGGGAAATTGTGAACTTAGCTCAACATAAGTAAAGAAATTGGAATCGCATCCGAATCCCTGCGTCGTCGCTATCCTTCGAGACACCAGCCGACAAACACGGAGGCTCAAAAAACATCGCGTATTGGATCTACTACACCTGCTGGGTGACCAGCCCTTGAGTCACCGATGAGTGTAAGGCCCGCGGATCCTGGCCTAGTCAAAGTCAATATTATGCACTAAGGCAGTAGTCAGCGATATGACTACTGGCAAGGGCTGGACTCCGCGTCGGCTAAGGTGACAACAACAAGGGCTCAGGTCAGCCTTTTACCCCTAAAATTCGCAATATATATAGTAGCGGAATAGCTATTGTAAGAAGAATAGTTTTGGACGCGACGCACACGGTTACTCTGTCTCGCACACTCATCACGGTATTCCTGTATATTAAAACTCATTGCAAAATTGATTGTTGGAACACGATTTCGTTTAACCCCCGAATCCAACACACCGCTTTGTACCCAACTAAGACATCCTAGTCCTTAAAGACAAAACAATAAGGTACCTATAAAGTCGGTACCTATAACGTATTTGCTTATAATCTCCTTCAGGAAGATTCATTGCAAACAAACGTACCATTTAAAATGAAAAAAAAATGTTTTTCTTATTAAAACTTTTTAATTTAAGCGTGTCAACGTTGATACAACTTATTAATAGAATTTTCGATTTTACATAAAGAGAAAAGTGCGCTATATCAAATAATTTATACAAAAGACATTTGTTCTTATAGTAGGTACAATGATACTTGCCAAAATTTCATCTAGGTATTCCAATAATGTTTATCTATTTGTTAGGGAATAGAAAAAAATTGCATTAAATAGCGGACAATTGAAAGAAAAATTAACTGTGAAAACCTATATAGCATATCATTTTTATTAATTCTCTATAGGATGGTGTTCACGTTTCATTAACCATGGCGTTTGCATTTGTACGCGTTTGAAAACAATTTGATCGTTTGCACATCACGCGTTCGGCGAGCTCTGTGCAGATGCGTACGGTTGAATTTTATTACCATGCAAAAGGGCATCGATAATTGCGCGATCGGTGCAATCAAACGTGGCCGACAATGAACAATATATAATATTCGTATTACATCAAACGGCGGACTGATCTCGAATACCTCGCGAAATTTTCAGACGCATAATGGCCGATTGCGTAAAGCAATTTCGCGGGTCATTGGCACTGAAAGGCATCGGCCCCTTCAGCCGTCTCGATGAATCGACGTCCTGGTGGGATCCACTAATTTTTCCGTTGAATGGTTTACATCTCTGTATCAGTAAGGTGTTATTTATTTATTTCGAACAAAATGGAATCACTCCTTGTATTATTCGCCGGTTTATAGAAATATTTATATTCAACTGTAATTGAGATTTTTGATCTGTTACTTGTTAGTATACGGGATGTGAAAAGGATTTAAACAAATTTTAGATTGTACACAATTTTTCTTCTCCACGTATGATTTTGGAGCTGTAACTAGGGCACCTGTATAAGGAATTAATTTTCTAAGCGGATTGTTTATCTGTATAAGTAAGACATCATACGTTATTTTAAGCTTGTTGCATGCTTATACAGGGTGATTCACAGAATCGGAAGATATTATAGTAATTCGAGTTTGGTTAGAGATAAAAAGAAGTCGAATGGCATTACCAACATCACAAAGATTACTGAGGTTTACTCTGAGTCAAACCATTGTCAAATGCTACACTTTCCCTACCCTTAGCCATCAAGTGTAGACTTTATCAACACGTGTCATCCATGCCCTTTCCCTCTTTTTAGAAGTGTATTTAAGCGGGTAGAAAAATGTGCATCTTTATGATACGCCCTCAACCGTTGTTCGCGCATCTGCAAGAAAACATCGTTCCTTACTCGGTATTCAACACCTTCTGTTACTTGTGTTACTTGTAATACTTTGCATATTTTTATATAATATTTTGTGAAATATTTCTAATTGTTGAATTCTTCCGTTTTAATGGAATAAATAATTCAGTAACAAATAAAGTGCGCCCCACGTTCATTTGTCCCCGCGGATGATTTGAAAGAACGATTTAAATTACATTACTCAAACAAAAATAAAAAAATATGCAGTTCTATTAAAGTGTAGGAATATGCATTCACTTATTTATACATACATATGTAATATATCGTTGTGTGCTTATATGTTCATCTTCGGTAATATTGTCGATTGACTTTTTTGTAACACAAAATTATGTATTTAATGTCTAAAGAAGCAATGCTAGAATCTTTGAAATTTATTACGAGGATGAGGAGTTCCTTTGTGATGAGTAAGGTGTTCTATCTACCTATCTCCATTGGATGATATGGGAGCACCTGCAATAAGTCACAAAGCTTCCTGAGGTTTCTTTTGTAACTAAATACAAGAAGACAGAAGACAGAAGACAGAAGACAAAGGGCTTAATTACTTCTCAACGCTATTATCCGGATTAAACGCGGGACGCTGTCTATTAAGGAGAGTACAAGACTCAATAGAAAAACGTCGTTTATAGGAAATCCTAGTATTTAATTGCCGAATATCGATGGGAACTTGCTAATTACCTTACAATTTGTATAGTTTCGATTCTTTAACGTTTCAGGCTCTTTAGTTTATTTAAAATTTCAGGTTCAATTGGTGAATATTGGAAGGTTTATCGAAATCATTTAAGGGGGTAAACTCCGAATCGATCTAAGCGCCATTGTAAAGAAACGGGCGTTAGTGAAAACAGAAAATTTGCAGGTTCGACATTTGACGGTGTGACATCCAAAGTCATTATACAGAATTATAAACTCACGATGTGACATCTAACGTCATTATGCACAATTATAAACGGAGAGTGAGATGCCATAGTTGTCACATCACATCATTTGAGAGTTCTGTGGCGGTGTTGACACATCTGTTACACTTCTGATCTTCAGCAAAATGAATCGGCTCGAACTGAGATTTTGATTCCTGCCGGATATAGGAAAGGACAGCGCGAGCGAAAGAGAAGGAGTAGCAAGAATGAAAGAATAAAACTTGTAGGTTCGAGCCCCCTTCGAGTTTTTTTATAGTGAATTGTAATTTTTTATTTTACTCAACGTGTATACACATCAACCGCACCGCAAATATAAATAAAAATATTAAACAACACCATAATTGACAAGATACATGGCAGGAGAAACGGTAGCACGAAAATCGCTCTAAATTCATATTTACGTATATTAAATTGAAATATGTAACAAATATTTTTAAAACAGTTGTGAACAAATATAGATCATTGCCATATTATTAGTAATTAAAAAAATTAATGTAAGAGATATGAACCCCAAAGGGACTAGAACCTACATAAAAGTTTGCAGCGGCTCCATTCAAAACCTCGGCTGGAACCGATGCATTTTGCTGATGGTCATAATTGTAACAGATGTGGCAACAGCGTGACAGAGGTCTTGATACGTTGCAGCAATTATGCCTTACTTGCGTCTGTATTGACGTATCACGTATTCACTTATGAATGGCCGTTCGTGCTGTCACATTAGAACTTACATTTATCGACGGATTTGTATTTTAATCGACCCTGACGATAACGTGATCAAATTAACTAAAATGTACCATAAACGCCTCCAATGGACAATCATTGAACTATTCTTGCGTTCGATGCGTGCAAATCGTATTTTACGTTTTACGCCATCCAGAAGTGATAAATTGTGAAAAATCGAATTTCAGGGATATTGTGCTAGTTCAAGAAAGGGCGTTTGTGTGTGACATCAGTGAATAAACCATTGCATCGGTCAATATTTGTTAAATGTGAAATGTGACCAGATGTCGGCAGCCATCTTGTTGCCTACATCGGCGTCTGTCCCAAGCTTAGAGTTTCAAAAATACCAGTTTCCTCAACGAATTGTGTCTATTGGCGTTCAAACGGACTCAACCGGTCTGTAATGAAGTCTACCCATGTGTTTTATACGAGCGAAAGTTTCATTTATGCAATTATCGAGACGAAAAACGAAAAATACAAAATAGAGTGCCTCTCTTGCGCATGACGTATACGTGCATGCTTTACCTTTGTTTGTGTGAATGCACGCACACAGGTCATGGCACACGGAGTCGGCCGCCTTAAACGTGGATGCGTCTTTTATATTTTAAAATCGATTTGGCAAATGAATATTTATTTATGTATTTATAATTATGACAACTTAAACAGGTAGTATAATCGCGTTGCTACAAAAGTACGTATAGGAAAAACGGGCATAAATAGAATATAATGCAAGTATTGTTTAAAATTTCATTTGATCAAGTACACACATAGTATTAGAGATTATTATTTAAATGTTGTATAATTGAACATGCTAATTTGACTGTGCTATATTGCGTATTATATCTGATATAGAGTTTGAATATATCAGTTAAACAACATGTAAAGCATTATAGGGTAAGTCCGGGATAGTTTGACCACTGGGAGAGACCGGCCAGTGTTACCTTTTTAATATCGAAACCGAAGAGGTTCTATATCTTGTTTACTTTAAAAAATGAATAAGCTTGAGTTGACCTCGTAGAGAGAGTTGTCACAAAACCGAATTTATGCCTACTTATTCTTTCTTTTCTTTTCATTGCTCCCATTTTTCTTCATACAGGGTGTCCCACGTAATTGCCGTCACTAAATCTCGTTATACCACTCGTTTGGTGTAGGATCCATATACGTATATGTATATTTATTTAATATTTAAGGATAGTACACACATTTTCAATACGAAATATGTAATAATACATATTAATATTAGTATGCAATACATATATACGTATTACTAATTTTATACATTACACACGTGTGTATATGTGACATGTTTTACATGTATTTCTCCGCGTTTGGCGTAGCCTTTTGATTTAATGAGAAAAAGTTGTAGCATTCGTTCGTTATAGAATATCCAATTCGACATGCATATGCATATATGTACGTATATCTTTGTTTATTTTTCTTTTGCTCCCCCTCATTATATCTTTTTGCACCAATAAATTAGACCAATCATTGATCGGTCACCATTATTCTTTCTATTGCGGCAGTGGTCCTTCGGCGTCTCGTAATAGGATACAGGTCTCGAAAACGTAGCATTACCATTATCGTCGGTGTCCGAGGACGTCATTGGCTTAATTGGTGTTGGTCGGGTGAACGTTTCGCCGGTGGTCGACATGTATTTGGTGCAACCGTGCAGTTGAGCGCAGCCACGCGTGATTTCCCTCTGCACGGCCATCTGCACGCATCACAAACCCCAAAAGGGTGCTCTTTCACCCAGCCACCATCGACTGGGTGGCCAGCGGGTGGTGCGAGATATTGCCGGTTGCCCGGGTGAAGAGTCGAGATGGTGGCTGCGGGACTGCCACACCACGCCGCGCCGGTAGTCTGGAAAGCGAGGGTGCGCAAGTTCCAAAACAAACATACGACTTGAACGGCTTGAATCGTTTTCTGGTTGGAAACCTGCCTGGAAAATCGACACGAAGTTCGTACGTAAAGGCCGTTGCACTCTGAGTTATGGTCGTCGACCTGGTTGACTCCGCGATACCGCAACTCGTCGATTCCAAATACTCGTTATTTTTTCAACGCGGCTCGACGAGGATTTGCCGTTACCCTTGTAACAAATCGAGCCAGCGGTAGTTTGATTTGGCGATAGGTTTTCCGGTCGAACTGATTCCAGTTGGCCCGCCGCGACGCGGCGATCTTATTAAAAGTAAAGCAATTCCAAGGTATACATATGTAGGTAACTCTAAAGTAAAACATAAACGAGAATTCAGAATAGCTGCAGATGGCATATCTAAATCAGCGCTTAATACCGGTATAATTTTGGCACCGGCATTACGTCCAGTGATTTAATACTGGTATTAGGCTCGCGAAGCTATACCGAAACCGGCATTTACCGAAAACTGAAATAAAATATCGGAATTTTTTCCGTTTCTCTAGTGTGGATAGTTGCGTTTGAAGTTCTGCTGGCAGATAGCCCGCAGCTATTCTGCTGGAGGCACGGTGTTATGTAGAGAGTTCCACACCGCGAGGGAATATACGAGATCCGACTAATTTACAGAATCGAAGGAAAAGTAAGGAATACCGTATTTTCTAAACGCAACGACACTCTATTAAAAATAGGACGAACCGCACGTAACGACGCGACGTTTCAAACCAAAAAGACCTCGACTCCTGCTTCGGGAGCCCCTTTCTATCATGCGTTATCTCGCATGACGAATTCTACGATGGAAGGTCTGTTGTGGTCCCTTTGGACCTTCGAACCAGCGCTCCTTGGTCCTTCGTGACTCAAGGAACAATATCGCGACACCGGACTTTACTAAGTCTATGTTAATGTATTACTCATTTTTAGTTATCTATGACAACGGTTTATGGCAGGTTATTGTCTTGCGGTTGATGCAAAGGCGACATAGACCGTAGGTCGTAGATCACACAGCTGTCGGATGTTATGTGTTAGTTTAAAGAATGTTTGGGATAATTATATATGGGGGATAGCAAGCATCCTGACCTGTATTGCTTTGGTTGTCGCTATAAGAGCTGTCCACGGAGTGGGGTAGGCAGGGGTGCCTTTTGGTTGACCCCCATGGCACTTACACCTGAACCGTTTATTTTTAAAAAACGAACTTTCTTTAAACTGATTTCTACGTTGCATGTAATATACATATATATATCGATTTCGCTGTTTTAAGTCCTTGTTTAAAAAAATTTGGAAAATTTTAATAAAATACGAAAACCGATAAATTACCGGCAAATATAGATAAATATATAGGTATAACGTCATACTTTGGATATAAGTCTCTGATCTAAATACGCTGGGCATTTTGAAACGTTGGCGGCCTAACCCGTACATGGTGATAATATTTAAAATATTAGCTTTGTAACTACTCTATTGATGCTTACATAAATGAAAAGTAATAAAAATATTTTACTAATACTACTAATACAAAGAAGTTACTAAATATACAAAATACATAAAATAATCGAGTAAAACGACATTTATCTTATAAATAACCTTAAAGTTTGAAGTTAATCTGCCTAGTAGTTTGTTCTGAAAATAGTGAAATGGTGGTATAGTAGGCGTACGTAGCACAGTCACGGGCCATTCACCTGACCGACAATTCATGACTTGTGTTTACCTGATTCCTTCGATTCTCACTAGGTTTTGATTACGATTATTGTACCCAATGATATTATATTGCGGGTCGTCAAGTTCATCTCAACAAACGCTATCATATTACGAGTAAAAAATATATTGATCTATTTTAAAAAATTACCTGCAGATTGTAATCTCCCCGACTGATCGTAGTGCTTCCTTTGCATACAAATTAATTATACCACCTAGTGCTCTCCTTTATGCAAAATAACTTTTGTAAGAACATTTTTTTGATAACTTCAATCTGTTGTGAAGTCTTCCACTCTTCTTAGTTAAATGTAGTGTAACACCATGTATATGAAGGTACATATTTCGGCAACTTTCAGCACTACGAGTAAGATTAAAAACAAAAGGTTCGCATATTTTTTACATTGCATAGCATACATCAACTTACTTTCTCAGAATCGAGTTAAATTAATATAATCATATTTTTAGTAGCGATACTGAAGAAGTTTAACGAATATGTTGAATGGACGAATATGGGACATGTTAGGATGACGTAAGAGTACTGATAACATCGCTGGTCGAAGTGCATTGAAGTTCAGCAATATTGAAAAATGAAAGAAATTTATAAATCAAAGTTGTATGCTTTTCCTGTTAAGTCACGAACTTTTCAAATAATCCACGTATCAAATCTGACATTCTTGCTTTTGTCCCCGGCACTATATGGATAGAAAAGCTCACAAATTATACGCTACAAGAATTATTATTAACTCGCAGTAAAAATCGTACAGGTTGTATTGTAAGAAGTATTAATTCGGTACGATTATAAGGTAAGTAATCTTGTCGAAAATAACTTACCTGCCCATAGCTTAATACTTTGCCATTACTCGTACTGAGATATAAAAATTAAAATTATTCTTTATTAAAGAAAAAAGATCAATCCTATGGCACTCAATGTTTCGTACGATACGACCTGTACGATTTTCACTGTGAGCGACTACATGTGACAGTATTTCTGTTACTTTTATCAGCAGTGTTCGTCTGCTCTCTTATCTCCCCCTTTAGCGCAAAGTAACGAATAGTTCAAAATGTGCACTAACTTGGGCGACTGAACGACCCCCTGAATCAGATCGTACAGATACTTTCGAAGGTTTCGAGGTCGCGCAGAACTATGCCTTGCTCGGTTTACAGTAGGAAAATGAGAATAAGTAGGGCGCAGGACCACTGTTCTTTTCGCTGCGCAATGAAGATAGCAAGGTATTATCGAGGAACTAATTAAAGTAGAGCATAAGAAATAAAAGGGAGAAGGATTATCGTTCTCAGGGCAGAGTAACGCGTTCCATTCCGACATCTTTCTAACCTTAAGGTTCTAGTGCAGGTAGATACCTACGTAACCAGCCACATATCCGGCAATGTAACGAGGATTGTTAGGTCGAAAGTGATAGTGACGAGTCGATGAAGGTGGTGTCTGTAACTCCGTTGGTTCTGCTTCTATTACCTTCTGTTACCATTGGTGCCAGTGTCGACAGCCGGATAGTAATTAGGCTGCAGGCGTTAGATTTAACGGATTGGTTGTTATCCAGCTCGCAACGCCATTAACCATGGCATACGATTGCTGTTATCTAACTTAAATCAACCGTATAGTACATATTAATACGTGTATATTTCGGCGCTACAACTAGCAGCCCCTTCGTTCTTCCATCGCGATGCATCGCCTCGATTGCTGGACAAAGCGGAAATACGAGATATGTGCAACGATCTAAAAAATTCGTTAGGCTTTAATCCATCAAAGTTATTCTCAGAAAAACACGTTAATACAATCGCGGGTGTCTCTTTCAAACTCTTCAGTAGTTCACACACGATAACAAAAATCATTCTACTAATACAAGTAAAATAAATATAAATATATACATATTAACAGAAAAAGTGAAGAAGATATTGTACATTTGTACATAAACACAAACAAGTAAAGTGGTACTGATTGGGACAAATATAACAAACAATCGACTATAATCCACGCATGACCATGCGTATACGTTTGGTAGCCGTTGTTTAACGTTGACGATCGTACTACGAGGTTAAAATACAATTAGAAACTGAGATGCAACAAAGAATTCATAGTTGATAAGCTGGAAATGGATTTATTAATATTGGGAAGGTTAGTCGAAATTCGTTTGGGGTAAAGGTTTATCTATGATAGTTATTAGGGGTTGAAGAAATTTGGGAAAAATTTCGTATATCGTTAATAAATTGTAATATTAATAGGGTTACAAATGATATTTCTATAATATTATCAATGATTATTGTGTGCGTCAACTATGGTTCAGTTACGTCGTACATGGTATCATTCAGGAGGGTGGATTTTTATTATTACATAATTGAAAATATTGATTGAAAGCAAGTAAATTTCCTTCTCTGTACCGTTTTGACATTTTGTCGTTTCCTTTTCAGTATTGTGTTTATAGAATTATGTCGTGCTGCTTTAGTGGGTAAAGGTTTGAAAGATTCCGTTATACATAGGTTTCCTTATGCTTCTTGCGCACATGTAGGTATTCCAGCGTCAAGAATTTTATTATTAGGGTTTCTGTCAAAAGTAAAGGCTAATCTGCCCGCTTGCTGTCTGTACTTTTGACGAGTTAACAGCAACCATTCAAATCCTTTGTCCACGTTACCATCTTATGGACTATTCGCTGGGATGTGAAGAATTATTTGGATGCAACGTTAAAACGCGATACCTTCTATCACGCGATCAACGAAGGCAGCAACGATACGCGTAACGCAATCAATTTCAACCAGGCCGCGTGTCAAATGCGCGACCCGCTCATTCTCGGCAAGCCAAAAATTCCGAGATTTTTTGCCGAATAAACGGCTCGTGTTTTTCCCGTTCTGCTTCGCCCCGCGGCGAACAAACAACGCCTAAATCGTTTGAAAAACAAGCGGACGCATTTTGTTTGTAACGCGTTGAAGCGGTCACGCCTCGACCTACGCGCTGCCAATCTGTCATTGACGAGCAAAGTGACCGACGACGAGCAATTTCGGGAGAACGGAAACTCTGGTAAATGTGAACGCTGCTCACCCGCTGTTATAGTGACTAACTAGGGGAGATCACAGCAGTGGTGTATCTGATTTTAAGCAAATTATTTTCTAGTGATCCCGAAAGGAAAATAAGCCGTTCGGATATTTCTACTAAATTTTGGATGTATTATTGTTTTTCTTATGGCGTTGTTAATTACAGAGAAGGTTTTACGTTAATCATAGAGTCATAGTTAAGTGGTTATACGAAACGGAAACAATTGTTTCATTAATAATTCGGCACAAACATAAATCCTTTTCGTACTGAACTATGACCAGAGATAAGAAATAGATCTGCTAAGACAATACCACTCGCAAAAAGTCAGAGTGGATCCGATATCGGTCGATTCGACCGACGACCGGCATGCCGACCCGAAGGTTGGAAAAGGGCACAGGGCAGTATGCCCAAGACCCTTCAGAGGAGGCCCCCTCGCACTGCGGCGCGTCCCCTGCGGCGGTCTCCCTGGCCATCTGGGATGGGGCCAACCTGACTTATGCTGAGGCCATGAACTCCGCCAGCAAGATTGATCTGGCGCAGCTAGGGTTCGCAGAGGTTGGGCCCAAGAGGGCGGTCACGGGAGGTCTCCTGCTGGAGATCCCCGAACTGGAGGGGCTGCCAAGGCCGACACCCTTGCCGGGAAATTGAAAGCCGTCTTGGGAGAAGAGGAGGGAGTAAGGGTCGCCAGGCCACTGAAGATGGCCGAGCTCCGGGTAAGGGACCTTGTGGTGTCCACCACCCCCGGTGACGTCGCTGCAGCTATTTCAGCTGTCGGGGGATTCCCATTTGGGGAGGTGAAGACCGGGGACATCCGGTCGCCCCCCGTGAGCTTGGACACCATATGGGTGAGGTGTCCTCTAGTGGCGGTCAGGAAGGTGGTCGCGGCGAAGAAGGTACGAGTCGGGTGGATCACCACAGGCATTGGCGGATCGTCTGCTGCAGTTCTTCCGCTGCCTCAAGACGGGCCATATGAGGCCATATGAGAACGTGACTCCTGGAGGCGCCCGTATAGGATGGTGATGGGCAAACTTCGTCCTGGGGCGCCCCGCGTGACGGAGACCTTGGATCCCGAGTTCCTGGACAGGGTGGTCGACACCCTGTTCGTCTGGGGGCTGGGGTTGCAGATCGTCCCGCACAAAACCGAGGCCATGTGGTTTCACAACAGGCCTCTGGCGAGATCGCTCCCTCCCCGTGTTGTAAAAGCGGTGTCGGTCCGAGGCGTGTGGGGGTATCTCCCGCCCTCCTTCGAGTGATCTAGGTAGGGCAAGGGGCAAGTTGGCTGTCCCTGGCATAGACTCAATATATCGCTCAAAATTGCAAAATCGATTCCAAAAACTAGAGTGAAGAGAATTACGATAGAAGAACGAAATAACTACACCAAAAATCTTGTTCGATGAGCTATCAAAATACGAAGTGTGGAGTACATATAAATCAAAGGACCGCTCAACGTACATGCGAAACGCAGCTCCTGTTTTCACAGCTCAAAAGATTACCCCAGAAGATTACCGAACCAGAACCATCAAAGCCGAAATAGAAACCTGGTAGTATATCAAGAGTAACCAGTGGATATACATACTACAGAAGCCCATCACGGTAACAGTGATATGCGAAACCCCATCCGATCATATGGAGGATCTTCTACTGGAACAAACCGGGATTCTTCAATTGGAATCGTTGTAAAAGGTACACTGATTTCTTCATGTTGGAGACAACCAGCAGCACGTGTCAGAACATATCACACTATGTTCCCAACCTCGACATCACGACCGATGATTGCTGTCTCCTTACAGGAAAACCTAACAAAGAGGAACCTGGTCCAACTGACTCTAATCAAGTTGACAAATTGAGGTATTTCAGAATGGCCTTTCAGAATTGAGGTATTCCAACAACCAGCCATGGAAGAAACACAACACCAATGTGAAGCACACAAAGCCATAGTCTGTGTTTGTTATCTAGAGTCCATACTTCATACTTACTTCTGTATTCATTTTGTATTAGTTATTCATTATCGTATTCAGTATACCTATATCTTATATTCTATTCATTTACTATATTCGTTTGTTTTTCCGAGCTCAACTATTTTGTACACATGTATATAGGAGCTTATGTAGCTTTTCGTCGTATTTGACTTTAAGACAGTGTAAACTTTACTTGACACCGAAGGGATTACTGAATGTTCTATCCTATGGGGATATTTACAGTCCGTTGTATATCAATCAGCAATTAATAATATTGAAGGATTGCAAAAAAGAATCATTTCAGCATGCAGAGCTGTGGATCCCGCAAGTCTAACTGCAGCAACACATTCAAACTTCTAAAAAAGAGCAGGGAAGAACATCGCGGAAGGCGGAATGCATTTCTAACATGTAATTAAATAAAGTGCATTTTTCTTGTGCTCTAAACCTAAATATTTCACATTTCCACTACTGTAAATTGAGTAATATAATATGTTAGTAAAAGTATCACGTAATCTGTGTTTTGAATTCGCCTCGATGTCTTCTACAATATCGTAAAAAAAAGGTGTGTTCCTATTTCTAAAATCCAAAGTGACCTGGATTTCGCATTGAGGGTAAACTGTTTTCGACAATTTTTTACACTGCATAACTTGCAACTTTTGTTCTAAACTTTTTTCTCTCAGATGGCTGTAAGTGGGTGATAAGTCGTGCGTCGCGTTAGAGGTAACACCCTGTATATTAAAGTTAATGCATAGCTCTACTTCGTGGTGGGATCAAAGGTTTGATATAACTACATACTCAGTGATGAGCTAACCTTTTGGTTAGTCATTACCTAGATTTTAAGGCCTTGGAGTCTTAAAATGTAGGTAATTAGGGCGATAAGGTAGCAGTTCGCGTTATCAACGAAAGTGGCTTGCCGGAAGTTGGAAATTAAACGAGATTTCACGCTGGTAGAGATGAAACAATTTTTCGATGAAGAAAGTAGACGCTGGGGTACGAGGAAGAGAAAAGTGGGGTAGGCCTGATGAAACGCGGGGAAGGACAAGGAAAGGGGCAAAGATCGAAAAGGAAAACGTTGGAACGTAAGAGGGTAAGCGGGTGGGATTTTAGGTAGGGCGCTATCTCGACTTATTTTCACGGATCGGATTTCTACGGTCTAGGGGTAACGGTATCAGCGGTTTTCACGTCCCGCGGCAATTACATTAAAAGTTTCTTTAAGGGGCGCGAGAATCGAGCGAGAAGATTGGGATAAAGAAAGAAAATCACAGATGGTGGCATAGAGAGAGGGAGAGAGAGAGGATCGCGGTCTTCGCGTTAAAAAAAGGAGACATTCGACAAGGTACGAAAGAGTCCATTTAGCGAAGAAAGAGAAGGGAATCGGAGAGAGAATAAGAAATGGCCGAGACGCTTGCTAACGATCCACGAAGGTTTTTATCTCGTCATCCCTTAACGGTTCTCGTTGTTATTTAATGCCTCGTCATTATAATTCGAGTCTACCACCCGCTCGCACTTCTTATTCCATTTTCACTATTAATTGTTCATTCACCTCTTATCGAGGTTGTGCTCGCACGCCTCGTCGTTTTCCTCTGCCCTTTTTTCCATCGTCGACGTCCATCGCCTCTGCGAAATTGGTAGCTTGTGCGTAATTATAAACGATAAACTTACTGTCGTTCGAATAATGAGATTAGCGATCATCGTTCGCTAAAGAGTGCCAATGCTAAAAACTTTCAAACGCTGTACACTGACTTTAAACAGAGAATGAAACCGGGGTTGTCGTAATTGGAGTACCGTCTGCGTTAAATTACGGATCACGTGTCGAGAGTTGATGTAATTTGGAGATAGCATATTCAGCTATTCCCGCGACAAGTGTTTTCGAGGAGCTTGGCCATTTAATGGTCGGCCTCGGTAATGGTTGCATTTCAGAATCATACGAGGCTATTTAGGAGATCAGTGATTTTATTTTTAGCAGAACGGGCTCCTATATTTGGCCATTGGGTGGCAGTGATACGGTGGTAGCCCCGTTTTTCGACAATTAGAGTAAACAAAAAGAAACCATTCAAAAATCAAGTTCCTTTGCAAACACGATATAAATTCATATTTAATTCATGGCATTGGTATTAATGAGGTTTTCCATTAAACGTCAAACCTACACCTCTTTTTCACTTCCGATAAATACAACTGGATTATTGGATCCGTTTCTCTTTTAGTCCAGAGAGAAAAAATATTGTATGTAGTACTCAAAAAAGTGTAGTTAAATTTATCATAATTAGCATGGTTAATCAAACTTTGACAAAGGTTTTTAGATACAATAACATATAATTTTATAATGAAATAAATTCAAATTCACAGTAGTAATGAAAATGTGGGGTGCGATTTAGAAACCTGCAGCCAAAATAAAACAACGCATAAAGATATGAAACTGCATGTATCTGATGAGTATGATGAACTCCCTCGATCAGAACATATTTCATTAAAAGTATTTTTTCGATGGAGTCGATAATACCCGAGTTATTTTAAATAGCAGTTTTTATTGATTCGCCCCTATACTACGTGTTTTCCTAAACTTGTATAAGATGATGCGATCGAAGAATCCCCTGCTTTCGCTCACAGTTTTTCACTTACATAAATGTCTTACGAAAATTAGGAAATTCACGACTAACTCGGACAAAAGCTAATTTGAAAAACTGTTTTACTACTCCCAATAAAATGAAAAGCAACCAAACTGCGCCTGAAACGGCACGGCCTTTTCGAACTATCTAATATTAACAGTTGCAATTATATACGTAATATTAGATCTACCTGACAAAATTAACGTTCGGAATAAACTAAGTTATAGCCTGAATGATGCGGCTTCGATAAATAGAAATAGCCTGCTCAGCAGCAAATCTGAATGATTCGATAATGAAGGAATTTAAATCACGAAGAAGACAGGAAAAAGGAATAGAATACGGGAAGAGGAAGGAAGAGTCCCTAAGCAGGGATAAGATGTCTGGGAAACCTCTGTGAATCTATGGTAATCCGAGTCTCGGGATATTTTAATCAGGCCGATATCACGAGACAAGGATACCACCTTGTATTTACATATCAAAATTATTGAAGCTCTTCACGGAATTATCGGGTGACTATCGCTCCTGGAACGAAGCAAGTTCCTCGAGGAGATTGTCTGCGATTCTCTAACGGCCAATAGGGACTCTTTCCTCTTCGGAAATCGGTGGTCGCTGTAAGATGGTTGATACCGAGCCAATGAACGAGGAAATCGTTTTCAAAGACGAGGTAATGTCTTTAAAATCCGTCGCTCTTTAGTTAAGGGGCGGCTTTAATTACTTCTCGATTGTAGTCTGATTCCTCCTTGCCTCTCTGTATCGCAATGACACGTTAGAAAATCGACGGGCTGTATTTATATTTCTTTCGCGGATGCACAGAAGTCAGCTAGAATTCTTGCAGTTCCCGTGGAATCGATAATGAGACTTTTAAAGCACGCCAACCACTGCTTTGACTTGGTTCATCCATTCCAGCAACTTCCGTTCCAAGCGAACGATTATTTTCCAAAGCTGGACAGATTCTTTCCGAAAGCAGAAGCGGATTACAGCCAAAACTAACAAATATGCTATCTGTAAATAGATTGGAATGATAAATCATTAATTCCATCGCTTCTGCCTTTATTCGCCTTAAGGATAACGATATTACCGATATATCGTTAAGTATCAATAAGATATCGATATGATATGGATAATCGATAGTCACACATCTAGCCCATTCGACGTAGCCATTTGTAGTTCCTGTCTAATACGCCATTCGCTTGGCCGCTTTCCGTTAACATAATTCCAACGGAATTCACGTCGCAGCGGCGCAAAGTTTTCCCTTCGTTATTTCCCTTTCCAAACCGATTAATACAACCAACGGGAGCGATAATATCGCGAGGATATGAAAAATGCATTCCTCGCGGTGTACTTGATGGCGAGACCGTTGGGAGGGGGCCAAACTTTCGAGACTTCGATATCACAGGCTGAGCGCAGCTTCTTCGGATGGGGAAACAGACTAGCGGGAGGGGTTGGAAGGTTTGGAGGAAAACGGGGTGGTTAAGGTGAAACGAAGGGGATCGACGAGGAAGGAAGGCTGTACTGTGCCGCACGACACGTCTCGTTCTTCCTCATAATAATATTTAATCCGATCCATTGCATGGTACAGCGGTTCGCTCTTATCCCAACCTTCGAAATCTTTCAAGGTTTTCTGCCCGAAGAAAACCCGCCATCGTGGATTTGTCTCGAGTAGTGACGTAGCCATTGCTCTATCTACCTGCTGAACTATGCATTCAATAAGGAAGATTAGCTGGATATTTTTTTTCGATTGATATTAATTAACCCATTCGCAATGGATGACGTGGTGGTATACCACAGCCTTCTTATTATTTTTACGAATTACGTATAGTCATAAGTTTGGGAATGGATATGTCTGCTAAGGAGGAAAATCTTATTCAAATTTCACTCTGCCCGCAACGTTAACACTTTATATATCAAAGTATATACAGGATGTTCCGTAACGTACTGAACATCGGGAAATGGGAGGTTGCTGGGTTGCCTCTTAGCAACATTTCCTTTTCCAAAATGTTGGTTGCTGCTTCGTTTTTGCCAACAAAACGAATGTGCCAACGTTTTGGCATATTCACGATGTGCCAATGCGTTGATTCACCGGCGCTCTGATTGGTCAGTGTTTTTCGTTAATAATTAAAAAATGAAGCTATAACCAACATTTTGGTAAAGTAAAAAGTTGTTCAGAGTCACCCCAGCAACCCCCCATTTCCCAATGTTCCCATAGTTAAGATATACATATTGGAATATATTTATGTTCAATAATAATTGTAATTGTTTATGTTAAAGGTGTATATATGTTATTTTTATTAGGTGTGTCTATTAGAGAACAAATTTATGTATTTGTAAAAAATATAAAGATGATTTTTTTATATTATATTAATATTTGTGGTAATAATTGTATTTTATTATTTAAGCCATTTATTAAATATTTGTATTATTGATATAAATTTATCTTTTCCTTTTCTAAATATTCATTATTTATATTTTAATTGTGATTATATTTTTAATTTTATTTATTATATTATTAGGATTAATGATATATATGTATATATGATTTAGATTTTCTTTTTAACAAAAAATCCGCGGCCAAATATGATAAGAAATTAATTTGTATGTTATTTAAAGGGTCGCGATTTGCTTAATAATTATTTTATATTTTTGTATTGTTTTAGACATACTAGTAGATACTAGTGGATATGAAGGTTAAGAATTATTAAAATACTTTATAGTAATTTGAATATCTTTTAAAAGAATGTTACACTTTATTAAACTTCTTCATCAAAGAGCTCACCCTTTCAGTTCTGCGAAACTTTCTTCTGTTTCTCTTTCTAAGAATTTTAATTCTTTTATCTTCTGCATTAATGGTGATTCTTGGTCGTTCAGATAATTTTTGTTTACTTTTTGCTTTTTGAAATGTTCCCGTTCTCTGATGCCGTTCGCGAGTAAGTAAACTGTTTTATAATTCAACATTAGTTAGTATTCATTAAAACGTAACAAGTAGATTTTACTTTTATTGTAAAGATATTAATTTTTAAAGAAATATTTAGATCGAAAAATGATTACTATAGTGTTGGATGAACAACCCTTGAGTCACTGATAAGATGTAAGGCCTGCGGATTCTGCCCTAGTGAGAATCAATATTATTCACTAAGGTAGTAGTCATCAATACCAAGGGCCAGACTCCGTGTTGGCTAAGGTGACTCAACAAGGGCTAAGGTCAGCCTTTCCCCCTAAACATCCTTAATATATACATATAGTAGCGGAATGTCAATCGAATTCAGAATAGTTTTGGACACGGCGCATACCATCACTCCGTCGCGCAAACTCGTCACGGTGTTCTTATATAAACCCTCTTTGCAAAAGTTAATTGTTGCACACGATTTCGTTTACCCCGGAATCCAACACTATTTCTACCGCCTTTCTGTTTTCACGTATGAGATACTAGTAGATCAAAATTTTACTAACGGCTTTCGTATAAATATAACTCCATATTCTTCATTACTTCATAAAGAAGAGGCAAAAAATTAATTGATCTTCAAATATAATTACGATCAAGTTGTTACCGTTATGTCCAGTACTGCACGTTTACTTACAACAACGTAACTCTGCGACATTATGTACATACATAGTAGTTTTTTGGGTTGAAAATCGGTTACATGGTGGCATAGATATTGACTATATCAAGATAGATACATTTTATTATATTGTATATGAAAGACTTCCTATTGCTTATAAGATACTAAATGGATACATAATAGGGTTTCATTTTTGTCATATAGATATTTTTGTGGAATACTAGATTCTTTCATTAATAGTCTCTATCATACGGCAACGGTGTACATTTGAACAGAAAACGGATTTCACATGAACTTGCGTAGACTTTTCGCGAATGGTTGATTATTGAGTAAATATTGCATATTCCGCCTATCGATAGTGCTTGTTAAGAAATTATGTTTTTGTTTTAAAAAGGACTGTTCCGATAAAAGATGCTCGATTGTTGAGTTTTATTCAGGTAATTATTTTATTTCTCCCTTTTAAAAAGAAATGACTAACACGTTGCATCTGCAATGTTAAATAAAGAACAATATTTAATAGATGTTTATCTTAAGCATTATTAAACATACTGGCAACTGATCTCGTTTCTTGTACCTACATACCATTTTGTTATTATTTTAACGTTTCTAACTTCGATACAATATAATTATACTTAAAAATGTTTACAAGAGTTGGATCTGCAATTTGAATTAAAAGGGATAGTCGAAATGTGGACGAGGGTACTTGTGCATGCGTAATGTAGGCAAAAAACAAATTTTTGACGAATATGGAAACTACTTTAATTTCAAATGTACGAGCTAGAAACAGTGCGGTTTCACGGGCTGGTGCATCCGCTTTGCTTTCCACCTGCTAAATTCTCGGCCAATTATATGAGGTTTGTGATGCGTCTCGCGTTTAGCTTTTGTATCTTTACCGTGACAGGGGTCTCGTTAAATTTCACCTTGACTCTGAGGGTGCCTCGGTCGTCGAGTGCACTTCAAAGGAAGCAAAGGTAAATGCTGTAACAACCTGAACGTATGAAAGTATAACTGCAATTAGTGCTAGGAAACGGCTTGGTGCTTCTGGAAAATTGTAGTGCAGAATTAACAACGTACTCATTCCGTATTTAAGCTTAGATAGGAATCTCATTAAGAGTCTTGGTTTTCGGCGCATTGCTGAAATTGTTTAGCCGCATACTTCTCTCTTTTTTTTTATATTTTCAAATCGATATTGGAATTTTTGTCGTAACAAAAAATGATCACCCACGGGAGAAGAGAAATATGTTTTTTCTGTTGTTGTTGTACATTTGTCATGATGTGTAATTGCAGCGTTGCATGGGCAAATATATTTTTATATTTTCAGAATTAATTCTGCTTGGAAGCGAGTTTCAACGTTGGCTGCGATTTAAATTTTGCGTGAAAAATATATTTTCTACGCTCTTTAATGAACGAGTGGAGTGAAATGTTCAAAGCACCTCTTATAAATGTTTGGAGTTTTTACCGCTTGGCGTGAGCGCGCAACTGGATTCGTGATATTTAGAATTTAAATATTCTTGTATCTGAAGATTTTAATGTAAAATTAAATGGGTACGAATGTGTATAGAAAAGTGTTATACGTAGCTTAGTTATTTCTGTTTGTGGCTGTAGCTATTGGTCACTAGCATTTCGTGGAAAAATAGCTGTCAAAATTGAGAGCTTGACGAATATATTGAACCCAGAGTCATTGATTATAAAATAATCGTTATAACAAAATCGGATCCATAGATGCATACTTGACGTGTGATGTCATCGAGCCAATATTCTGTCCTAATACAGGTAATCATTTCGAGAATGTCCAATCTGGATCGTAACTAAAAGAGAAATAACTTCAAAATCATTTGAAGAAGCTTACGCATTTCCTTTCTCTAAATTTTGACATAAAAGCTGACGCAACTTTCTACCCCAATTTATTCATTTATTAGTAGTTTTATGATATGACTCTAACAATGAGATTTCTATTACAAATTTACACTAAATTGAATAGCACTGTCGTGGTTATTATGCTAATTGCTCGTAGGTAGTTGATCTACAGGTATAGCCGTTGCTTTTACAGTTACATAAATAAAGGAATATTTAATTCTCTTTTATTGAAAATCAAATTCAGTAAAATATTTGTCTACAATCTTGTTCGTTATTATAAAAGAATGCTTACAAACTTACGATAACACAGTCACAGTAATAAATACATATGCCCACAATGTGGAAAATCTACTGTGTTTTTGGAGTTTTTCACGGGAAGAAGTTTGTTGTTTATCATTTTTAAATAAACACAGAAATTTTTCTCTAAATTGTGACAATAACCACGGGCGTTTAACATAACTTATGAAAAGTTCCTCTACTGGATAATGTCATTACATTTTGTTATTAAATTTAGATAAATAACAAAATCTTAAGTTGAGTTTAATTTTGAAATTAAACTTTGTTAAAAGAAAAAACCTTTGTTCATTAAATTTTGTTCGTAGCAGAGGGTGTTTTAAAAGTTAATAAACGGGCGATATAATGCGAACGAAAGTTTTCGTTCACTTTCGATCTCTTACTCTGATTCGCTTCACCGCTGGCTCACAGTTCCACGGACTTCCTCATAATAAATAACGATTCCGAACGTCAACCAAGAATTCAACGCGGCCAAATTGATACTATAGATCAATCTTCGGAAAAATGGAAAGAACCATCTCATGCTACTGGAAAAGACGTTTCAGATTTGGACCTTGAAAATTGATACTGTCATCCGAATCTGTAGATGATAAAGTTTCTTCACTTTATGATTTACTCTTGAGTGGAAAAGTTTGTAGTTGCTTGGTAGTATCGTTGGTAGTTAGTAATGTTACTAACTTTCAAAAACGGTACTACCAAATTTGATAATCGATACTTGCCAGAATGAATTCTAAATGGAATTGGTATCACGACGACAATTAATGTATCGATACTATTGCAAAGAAAATTAACACATAGTCAATCTGTTTCCCTATACTACAGAAACACATGATAACTTTGCAATACCAACTCAAAACAAAATTTTCAGTGTTATATGTTATATGTATAGGGGCAGGATGGACAAGACGGGGGTTTCGTTTATTTCCCACTACATATGTACTATGCTTCCATGTTACTAAAAACAAAAGAAAACACTCGAATCGTGCATCAGATGTTTGTTGTCAATAGTTTCAATTAGCTTATTGCGTTCTTATTCTCTGACGTGTTTCGAACAGTTACAAGTAAGTAACAATTGTCAAACATATTACCCCTTGAATACTATCAGTTAGACAACTTCTTAAGCTTTTTATTTATCTGCTTACGAATATCAATCCTAAACAAATAATGATATTATCATCCGATTAATTTCGATGCAACATTTGGGGCAAGATGGGGCAAAATGGTTTGGACGTATAGAAGAATGACGGAAAGACAGAGGTGGTCCGAAAAATCTATGCGGAAATCGTTGAAGCAATTATAAAAGAAGAAATGGGGTTTATGTTTTGTAAAGCTATTTTAATATATTTCGATAAATAGATATTAATGAGTACTATAGTCACTATAGGTACAATAGGTATTGACATTTATAGATATAAAATCAATAAACATAAAATTATACAGCGGTTGTTTCTCAGCGTTCCCATTTCCCCCCTCTACCCTAAGAATGATATGAAACTACCAATACCATTCATACCTACCAATACCAATATATTCATAACAATATGTATATATTAACGAATAGTCAAGACGAGTACCAATTAATAACCATTTAATGTATAATAATGTAGGGTGCGAGAAAAGAGTGCTTGTGTGTGAATACATATGTGAAACTGTGATTGAATGTACCCGTGTGAATGAAATCGTTAAAGGCAAAGAGAATGAACAGACTTCAGTCAGCAGCGCATTCTGTTATTGTTTATTAATTCACCTGGTAACAAAATTGCAAATTGACAAGCGGTCGCCATTAAACGGTGATCCTAATATTAAACGTTGTAATAGAAGCATCAACATAATTTTAATAAACTTATAATTTTTAACAAAAGCAATACCGCTTAATAATATTCCCACAATTATATTAATTAAACGGGTAACACCTTTTGGCAAGCACATAAGACTTACAAAGAGGGATATAATATTAAAGAAATAAAACAAACAATAAACGCTGCGAGATCATTGGTGAACCAGATACTACAATTTTCGCCTCGCTCTTGAAAGAAATGTTGCGTAAGAATTGGTCTGACTACAAACACAGTCAATGCAACGAGTTTTCGAACGGGAGGGCAGTCGATGTATTTATTCATAATTTTGAAAACACATATTTAAGTCGCATACGAGTCTATAATATTTAACCCGGTACCGGTATTTGACGAGTAAAATGGTCACGAGGAAATCATTTTTATGATAATTCTTTCATTAAGAAAATCGTATCAAATGGTCAATGACTGTTTAGATTTTATATGAAAATATTGGTATGTATATGCGATGCAAATGAAGTAATTTATTTTGCGTTTAAGGAATATATTCGTCGCCGCACGATATTAATTCGCACGTATATACATACATACGTACATATTTGCAAAACGGAATTCTATTGTTAAAGGATTGGAGAGTGAGTACTCCTAGAGAGGTGAATAGTGGATCGTAAGTATGGTAAGTTTTGGGAATAGGCTTCTGAATTTGCTAGGAAATAAACGAAATAAATACAATTCTTATAGCGAGGGTTCCGATTGGAGAAGCAGCGTGAATCTACTTTCTATCAACCTAGCAAACCGCTTCGTGCAATAGAAAATTAATTATAGACTCGTAAATATTAAATAACAACAAGATGAACGCTCACCGTGCATAGAGGTTGACATTATTATATACATATGGAAACTTATTAGCACCATCGAATACGCGTTCCTCGAAATGCTGAATTAAAAATTCCACGCTATATACGAAGGTACTGGAAGGTGTGCAACGAAATTTGTGAAGCGTAAAAAGGGCAGCTGTTTTCATTGGTTCGCGGCCGATAGATATTATTTCAGCGAGAGGAAGCGTCGTGTCGCCTGGATGAAATAACGTCTCTTCCGGTACATGGTGGCGTGTATCGTAGTAAAAGTGAATTTGGGAACTCGCCCAAATGTTAGCTCATCGGTTAAATCCATGCGCGGGCGAGAGGTATTTAATATTGTGGCAGCAGAGGTGGTTGCGGTATAGGCAGCCGTGAGCTGCCAGCGGACCCCTCTGTTTACCATATAGATGACTCGTTAGCGAATGTTAAATTACTGTATTTGCCTAGTGGAGATTTATCATTCATACCGCGGGCCAATCTACCCAGTCGTCGCGATAATAAGTCAGCTTCCATTCTCGTGCCACACCACCCATCTGAAATTCGCCCACGGCATCATGCAGGTGGCAACCCCTATAATCGATTTATGTACCACCGTACCAATTCTTCCATCGATTTCTGACTAAAATGTCGCGGCAAAACCGTTTCTACATCTCCACTGGTGTTTGCCGTGCCCACATCATCCTTGGGGTTCCATTGAACGATTTGAAGCGTTTATGGGAAATATCGTTGTTCTTCTTTGATCAACGTAAGGTGTTTAAAGAGAATTCTGTTTGGCAATCTTCTGATACCATGAGAGGCAGTTTGGAAATGCAGGTCGTTGATTTATAGGTAACTTTTATGTAAAATAGTTTTTGGTGAATTATTATCGCTTATATCTATGTATATGTATACGCACAGCTGTTTTCCAAAGTGTAGGCAAAAATAAGTAAACTTTTAATAATTTAATCTAAAATTTTTACAACCTACGTTGTCAGTGGCCAGGATCAGACGTTCCCTTGCCGTTTTGCGACAGCGTTACCTAGAGAACAAATAAACAAACTAACATATGAACATTAACATAAACGTGTGGCTGATCGATACACAAGGCGAACACGCAAACTTCACACACATCAACTCCACAACCACACATGGCACATACATGACCTCTACAAAAGGAAATATGTAAAAGTGAATCAAACACAAAAGACTCTGTCGTTCGAAAACTTTTCTCCGCAGGTCTATACGTATGTGTCGGTACCTGTCCAAGTTTAAGCCATATATTATTTCTCGGATAGATATCATGTGTTTTCTATTTAACCCTTCTGTGGAAAGGCGGATAAGAGGGTAAAATGTGCCCCTAAACCAAATTTGACTTGTGAGGTGTCATACGATAGCTCATCAAGAAAACGCAATTTGTACCAAGTTTTAACCGTGTAACTCGACTGGGAGGGTAGTTACAGCGAAAAAGCAATAATACACTTTGTCCTCAATATCTCCTATTTTAGCTCATAAAAAATTTGGACAAAAATCTGAGGCATTTCAATTATGGGGACACATGTTATATTTAGAAGTTTTGCACATTTTTAAATTGATCGACGCGACGAGCCTGCGGCGCCAACGTTTAATGACGCACCCCCTCCTCCAAGAAACGCGCTCCGGGCGCTAACGAAAGGTGCAGCTACACCTTATAACACGCTGATTGGTATTTGGACATTTTCCTAAATGTCCAACCAGCGTGCACAATATCACTTCTGAGTCGACGTTATGGAAAATGCTCGACGAGGAAGTCAGTTCATTTCCCACATCACTCAAGACAAGGGGAGCCTTGCTCTTGAGTACCATTTCTGACTACAGCCAAGACAAGCCGAGCCTTGTACACACACACTTACGGAACTTGTGCTCCGGAGTCCTTACAAGACTTCGTAACTAAAGTAACCCACGATTAGAGTTCGCGATACGCTGACCGTCGTGGTACCGATCGAGCTTTACAACCTCGATAAACTAGTGATGAACAAATAAACTAGTGTACGCAACGATTCGCTATCGTTGTCGAGTATTGCGAGCACACCACAGTAACAATTCTAACATATGTAACAATTTTCGTAATGAAAGGCAGAATTAAAACATCAATTAATCGACATTTCATGTTATCTATCTGCAGTTTATGTGCAATTAATATGAATTGTTTAATGCGAAAGCAGACCTGTGAATTTATGAAATATAATATATGAATGAATTACGTATACACCATTACTAAATCATACTAACTAAGGAACAATTACCTCCTTTCAATTTTTATTATACACTGATATGTAATGTGATATGTTACTTCTTGTCTAAATTACAGACAAAATTATTTTCTACTTCTTAACAAATTTCTGCCCTTCGATACAAGGATATACCGTTAACCGTGCGTGAGGATGATTATTCCCGTTGACAAAAGGCCAAATCAATGGAAATTTCTAACAAGTAGGTGATCCCATTCCTTCCTATCCATTTTCATGCTAACGTCACGGGCGTGAGTGGGGCAGAGGTGCGTAGAGCAAGTTGCTGAATACTGGCGGGGTTGGAATTTAATTTTCCGGTTTCATTGTGAAGAACTTATATACCCTAAAGGTCTCCACACTGACGCTTCATTGCTGGCGCTACGTTGGCGTTGGCGTTATTATCGTCGAGTAACAAATTGTGAATTCTATGGAAAAACGGGCGCATACGCTGATGCGTATTGAAAAATATGTAATAAAAAGAATTTTGATATTTAGTCTGCAGCATTGAATTTCTTCGGGAATATTCCATCCATTAAGGAAGAGTGTTCAGCGGAAAGCCAACTGCTAGTTATTTTTGCGATAAATTTTAGAAATTACGTAGTTTTATATCACTTTTTGCGCCGAAGTGAACGGTGCTAAAATTAATTTCAAATTCAAATTTGCTTGAATTGAAGAAATTTATGAGAATAATGATGGATACATAGGGGCTGAAACATCCTACGAGATACAATCTAACCGATTGTATATGTATATGAATGTAGTTTTGAAAGTGCCATTAAAATTATAATTGTAAAGGAAAATAAAAAGTGTTTTGAAGACCAGTGTTATTTATTAATAGTAAATGTGGAATAGAATGAGAACGAAGATAAACGTTTTGCGTTACTACAGCATATTTGTAGTATATGTATAGTTGTGTTTAGTTCTAAGGCACAAATAAATAAGTTCATCTATTACCTGTATTTTCCTTTATTAAATAATAAAACCTAATCCAAACCTACCCCCGCAGCAATTGAATTCAATAAGGAAATTAATTTTATTACTCCTTTTGTTAGCAAGAGATGACAAACACAATTAGGTGCTAATTCTGTAAATACGTGTGCATACGTATTATATACTTGTAAATGTATTAACTCTTATGTTAGCAACGAAAATGGTCATGAAATTCGAGGTTCAGTTATTTAAAATATTTTGCATAAATTGTTTTCATAAAATGTGAATTGACGTAAAATTGTTCAAAGAATCGAGATCTGGAGCGGTTTTGCGATATTTTCTCAAGAACATACAAAAATGATTAAAGGAAATATAGAAATGGGTACCTGGGTGCCCGGTTGCTAACATAAGTGTTAAGAGTTTAAGAGTGCTTCGGAGAAGCAACGAGAGACGCATCTCACCGGAAGGCAGAAATGAAATGATGAAGTTCTATGAAAAGCGTGGAAACAAAGCAGCAAATGGACAATCTCTGATTTTTCTGGACCTATCTTCCTTTTTTTTAATTACTCCACTGAAATTAAACGTATTCAAACGCAATTGTTAAGTAAAGGAGAAGGCATTTCACACAGGATAATAAGTAATTATGATGCTTGACTGCGACATCGAATTGAATTTCCCACTTTTTTCTTACTGTCTTCTATGTTCATAGATGAATAGCTCAATACGGGAAAGAAATATGTGCTAAGTCATGAAATTTTTAAACATACATAAATTCTTCTCTAAATGATTGGAAGTATGTGATAGCAATGGAAAATTAGAAGTAAGAAACCGTTTCAGTCGACAGTGTAATGCTTTTCATACCAAGTTAATTAAACAGTATTTTTATAGTCAATTTCGGTGCAAGCTTAAGTGTTCTATTATTAGTATTTTAGAGTCTTCAGATTGAATGGTGGCCACAGCCGAATCTTGCAATTTTTCTTATGCTATAATTCTTTACGCAAAACAATTAATTGAACGTGTACATACGAATCACGTGTACGTATCATAAATTTTTAACTAATAATCGTTCAATCCTTAGTTCCACTCACCATTGGCGAAATTGAGTTTCCCTGTTCAAACGCCATAATTTATCACGCTGACTACTTGAATTTCACGACGAACAAAACAGAATGGAAATACTTTCTCAAGGAGCGCAGTGATGAAATACCTTTTGATATGAAAATTGCATTGTGATCAAGAACAATGGGTACGAGCAAGCATGAAAATCGTAGAATTGCTGATATAGAAAGAGGAAGTAGTATGGGATGGGGTGAGGGATTGGGGTGGCGGTGGGGGGTAAAGACAGTAAAGTCAGTTCAGACCGAAACGAATTCGGATTATTCTCAATTAATTAAATACCAACCAAAAGCTGATGCTTTCCTACAAAAAGATGAAGTCGAGGATTCCTCACTTGCTGATAGGCTTCTGGTTAAAGACGAATTAATTAATTCCAGCAATATTGTAAAAGGGTCGGGGAGGAATGGTTAGGGATTAAATTTGCCCGGCCGACCTTTTTTCACGCTTAATTCCGTCGCGCTACACATTGAACGTAGAAAGAATAAAAGGTGCAATGCAAACGAATTTAGAATTCAACGAGGACCTCTTTCTGAATGTATAATTTCGCGGTTAAAGCGACGACCGTTTGTAACGCGAATTTTCGGCACGCTTCGAAACGTGCCGCTGTGTGTACATATATAGTGTAACATTGGATTTCTAAATAGAAAATGACGTGGACGTGTGCGGAATGTGCAGAAATTCGCGCTTAAAAGTGGAATGACAGAAACGTTGGTAATTATTTCATTACTTTTATGTGCGGCGATATCGACGTGGAAGTTCTGCTTTTTGCTCGTCGATTTTAAATTATTCTATAAATTCGACAGTTCAGACTACAACATGTGATTACAAACTAGGGATCTTACATTTTTTCCCCTTCCGTCCCCTCCTTTTTACTTCTTCCTTTTTACATTGCATGCAGAACAATGACACTTTCGCAGAGCCACTGTTTGTTCTTGTAATTGCGCCTGCGGCACGCCACTCTGGATTAATCTCGCACGATTTTGGGCAATCCCCCTTCTGTCCCGTCTCGTCGTTCGATCCTTTTTTTGTTCTTCTATGTGTTACCATTAAGGTTCACTTTTATTTTCTTCTAATTTCGCATCTTGCAGTCTTTCTATCTTAGTGTATTTTAGATTGGACTCGTGTAAATTGTTTTATTCGTTTTAGGACTACCTTTAATTTTTCACTATTACGGAAGGAATACGTCACAAGAAATATGTTATTCTTTTATTTAAACTTATAAAATGTATTTTTGTATTGCTTCATAAATCATTCAATTTGCAATATTCTCCTATCTAGCATTGTACATATTTTCTTTGTGCCATCCTTGTTTTTCTTCATTCAATTAACAAGATGTAGTCATTATTTCGTAACAGCCCGTATAATTTTTTGTGATAAATGTTGCAGCAGATAACGTATTATTAACGTAACTATTAATTAGATGTTACGGATAGGATATTTTAGTTTAACAGGACATTTTAACATAGCAAACACTACGAGCTCGACGTGCCATCTTCAAATAGTTAACTAAGCAACCTTCTGTTTGTTGTAATACTATGCGAATGGTGCTCAAACTGTAACTTGTAACCGTTTTTTTTTGCTGTGCCGTACTGATGGTATTATACATACATATATAGTGCAATAAAATATCCTATCTGCATTTCAGATGCGTACATAGAACAATCTAACTTAGTTAGTTGATGATACATATAAATAATGATGATGAATATAAACCAGTAAAGCCACCTGAAATGCAGATAAGATAAATAATTTAGACTGTTTATAAAATGAAAAAATACTAGATAGAACTAGAACATTTTTACTGAGCAGAGCAGCATTGTTAATTTTAAAATTTGTTAAAGGTATGACTATCTTTAATTTAAAACTACTTTCTGAAAATAACAGCAAACTGAATAACAACAATTATTTAAACCGCTTTTCAAAAAGTGATTTCTAAACTTCATAAAAGTAATCTAAGTAATGAGATCCGATAGGGTAATGGAACTCTTTGGTTTTGTCGTTCACCTTTCCACCCACTTCCGTACCCCCTTTCCTAACATTTTTCCTTGTCCATCGCCCGTCCTGGGTGCAGAAGAATTACTATTGAAAAGTTACTTTACAAATTAGAGTAAATGAAATTAAAAGAAGTTTCTCTTGTGCAGCCCGAATTTCCAAGGAAGTTTGCCAATGGAAGGGTACTCTTGCATTCGATCGCGTTCCGACCATAATGAAAGGAGGAAACTATTTCCTTTCTTCTCTTTTACAACATAAGCTCCTTCCTTTTTGCACCTGAATATAATAATAGCAATGTTGTTGCACGAGTGGATAACATTTAAACACATGAGGCAACATTCACCAAACATAATAATTTCGATTAAAGTGGGTGACTTAAGCAACGTAATTTTTCGATTAAATGTTCTGAGTGTTTTTTTTTATCACTCTGTATATCTTATCAGTAATACATACATGTAGAGTATAACCTAGTTTAACTAGTTCATTAGGTTCATTAGGAGTTGATTAGGTCTATAACTTTCAGAAAACTTCGAAACTAATTGTGCAATTACAATGAATACAGTAGACATGAGTTATGGCTGATCGATCATCACTATCGCTTTATTCTTCAGCAGCAATAACTATATATATCTCTTGGTTACTTCTGATTATCTAACAAGGATGATTAATCAAGCGTTTTATAAAGAGTGTGCTAAAGAATCGCCTATGTGGCACCGAAAGAATTACACCCGCACAAAATGAATTTCGCCTGATCTCAAATAACCCTCCAATTCTCTAACGTGTATTAAATAATGACCAGAAGTAAATGAATAAATTACATTATTGGAATAAAAAGTCTCCCTATTAAAGTGCGAAACGTAATAATCGATCAGCATAAATTTATCCGCTAATAAAAGTAACATCAATAACATAAAGAGAACCTACGGAAATCTAAAACCAATTAGCAAAGTGATGTTTCAATGTACTTTCTGCAAACAGAATCGAATTTACATCAATGTACCAAGAAATCCGGGATGAGTTAACGGAAAGCCTGTAACCAATTTATTTCTTACCGAAATATTGTTGATCTGCGTTATCCACTTATCGGTCTTATCGAAATGCGCCAGGTGGAATGTGCTTGGAAGGAACGATGCTGCCGTGGGCGTTTGACTTTTTAATTACGTGTCATAAATTGGCCGACACGCTCGGCCCGTTCTAGGACACTCCATTTTCTGGGTGGCCGCAAGTTCGATCTACCACCGTCGTGCTTTGAGATAAGCTTCACGCTGCTTCCCCCTATAAATTGTCTCGCTTGATAAATCGACCGGCCAGCGGGCCATTCTGGACTTGTAAGTAATGTCGGTAAAATAAGGAAAACCATGAAAAATCTTTCTCAGTCAACATTCGCAGTTTCTACCTATTAAAAGTATAGAGTAATTAAATTAATTAAATAATACAAAAATGACTATCACAATGTCAATTCGCAAGGAAAATCTAAGGTAAAGAGTAAGAAGGATGTAAAATATGGAATATTATATACAGGGTGTCTCGCGGTATGTGCCGTTTGATGTAACTAGACTTTTATTGTCACTTTTTATGTAGAATGTCTCCATAATTTCTTTTTTTCAGTGATGTATACTTTCTACATAAAAAGTGATAATAAAAGTTTTATTAAATTTTTGTCTTATCAACTACCGTTCGTATCAACTACTTTTTCTGTCGCTTCTTTCCTCCGCCATCAGATCTACCGATACGCGAAGCTCCCACACAGAAATAGATTCGAAAACAAAAATTACAGCGTCCAATTGAAATAGTCGAGTGACCCAACGCGCTTTGGACTTAATTTTCTTATAGATGGGAGCACTTTTTGCGAGGTATGAAATGATAAACATTTGCATTAAATGTTCACTTGAAAATGCATCATACGTAAGTAGGCATATGTACATGTACACGTATATGTATATCGTAAATCCATGGTCACGGCTTAGTCGTATTGTATATACATATTTCCGCTTCTGACATCTGGGAGGAAGCACTTGGAACCGTGGTTGGCTGCAATGATTCATGGCGTTTGTTCCGGGAAATAAGTAGCGCTCGGCCACGGAGGACATAGGGGGTGAAACAGAGCGGCGCGTCGAGAGGAAAGGTGGTTGCGGTTACAAAGGCCATGCCGCGCGATTGACAAATCCGGGAACTCATATGCAATAAATCGCGGCGGAGCGCCTTGTCCCCGCGAGTTTTTTGTATTTATGGCCAGCGAAGACGTAGCGCGTGGCGCGAGGATTGGCCGAGAAGAGCAGTTGAAAAATGGGTACAGTTGAAGGAAGCGATGCACGGTACTCGTAAAATCCGCCGAACGATGGGAAACCGCATATTTCGGGTGTCAGAATGACAACTTGAGACGATTTTGGCAATAATAAGCTTCACATTTATTCAGTGTCGTACACCTACTATTGTGGCATGTGGGCCACCATACTGGAGACAATTGGAACAAGGATAACTGTAGTGTGCGACTATAGATGGCTTCTTTCAAATGAATCGTTCGAAATGCAAACATTTATTCTTTCGGTCCCACATACACGATTCTTTAGCACACTTTTTAAAAAACGCTTGATAATCATCCTTGTTAGATAATCAGAAATAGCCAAGAGATATATATAGTTATTGCTGCTGAAGAATAAGGCGATAGTGATGAGCCATAACTCATGTCTACTGTATTCATTGTAATTACACAATTGGTTTCGAACTTTTCTGAAAGTTATAGATCTAATGAACTCCTAGTTAAACTAAGTTATACTCTACATGTAATGTATTAATGATAAGATATACAGAGTGATAAACAAAAGCTCAGAACATTTAATGTACATAGTATTTACTTGTCAACTGAAGGACAAAAATGTGGATCGAAAAATTATAATAGCTCCCAAAGCGACCAAGTGACCCACTTTAATCGAAATTATTATGTTTGGTGAATGTTGCTTCATGTGTTTAAATGATATCCACTCGTGTAACAACATTTCTATTATTATGTTCAGATGCAAAAAGAAAGGACCTTATGTTGTAAAAGAGAAGAAAGAAAATAGTTGAAATAAATGGATTCGTGGTTTAAAAATGTAGTTGTATCCGCTGTTTTGCAAGAATATTTATATAAATGTAAAAATATGTTGCGAAGAAAGTGTTTCCCACAAAAGACAATCAATTGAGAATTGATGCATCACATTATGAGAGGATAATAAATGTTCTTTAATATTTCCAACAAACGCTGATCAAAAGAAAACTTGTGCTTACAATCTGATTCTTTATTCCGCCCAATAAATATTGATCTTCCTTAATGAACCCTGCCAAAAATATTTCTCCACCATGCATTACTAAATGAACGAAAATGACTTGAACTGAAGTACGCGCAAACAGAGCAGCGGAAGTATACACGAAGAGAATGGTAGGCGTGTTAAAATACACTCGAAGGATCTAGACTCTAGACTCCGGAGTCTAGACCGTTGCGACAGATATCCTGTTTCGAATCTAAAACAGCGCAAGAAACATTGAATCGCGCCGATGTGACTGTTGTTCGAACGCATCGATTCGTTTGAACGGACGGAGACAAGTTCGATAAGAAAATAGAACAGGCGTGGGGAAACAATGGAAATGAGTTTTCTGCGGGGCAGCCGGAGAATTTTAAGGCCTTGCAAACTAGACTCTAGTCAAAGCAGGCCTGATATCTGCTAGGTGTAATTGTCATTCGTATCTTATTCCAAGCAGCCACGCCGCGACGTAGGACGAAGGACGAAGTGGAAGTAAAAGGTGGATAAGGAAAGGGGCGGAGGAAGGGGGATTGAGACTAAAGGAGAACGAAGCGGTGGCTGTAGGTATCGTAGCTTGGGAGCAAACACAGGCCCGCTACAATGAAACGCAATTTCCTGCTGTTGGTGCCGAGACTGAGCTAGTCGTCTCATTCGTCTTGACTAAAAGCTTCACTCCTCACGCTCGCTGCGTTAAACAATCGTACCTGCGTGGCATTCGTTAAGGGAACCCGTGGGGTAGAGGGTTTCCTCATCCTTCGTTGCGATAGCGAAGATTCACGGCACCTAGTCGAGTTACCCTCCATCGAGTACCAAGGCGTTTGTTTCCTCAGCTTAATTATTTACAACAGCCAACTAAAACGTTGTTCACCTTTTTTTGTTTGTTTGTTTGATCTGTTCAATAACATTTTTTGAAATCATCTCAGAAAGACAGCTCCAGAGTACATAGTTACCTATTTCAGCGGCAGATTGATGCATTCTTTTTTACCAGAGTAATTAGTTCATCTGGGTCTGTTTTTACACGACGGATATGTAGCGTCTAAACAAACGATAAGAAGAACAAAGGGTTTAAAAATTGAATTGCAGCAAAGTAGAATACTTGTGTTAAATTAACGCACACTATGCAAAAAGCACTTTAAAATATAGAGATGCATACGATAAAACTATTTTATTTAACGAACATGTAAGAGGAAGGTTAATGTGTTATGGGAAAAAGAAATTAATTTTTATTTGCTTCCGATTAATGACGGGTACCTGGCACCTAATTAATATTCGTATAATATTGAGAATAAGATGGATTTGACATATTCATACAGGACATGCATGCTTTTCATGACATTTTTTCCAACTAACTAGTGTACGTTTTTGCACTGGTGTTCGAGTGAGGTATACAATAAACACGTGGAGAAAAACTGTGTTAAAAAAACATGTAACAGTAATTAAGAGTGTTGAACTAACTGGTGTAAAAGTTAATCGTGTAACTAGAGGCTAAGGTATTTAGCTTACACCCACGTGGGACATATACATATGTACTTACGTGTGTCTACTTATGTTGGGGCTTGGACGAATTGGAAGGAAACGAAGTTTCAAGGTGTAGTAATTAAATAGAGTTTATCAAAAAGAGTTTATTAACTAGAATAGGTGATATTAATACAAATGATTAGAACAAAGGTAATGTCGTCTAATGCGTCACGCGGGCAACTTATAACTGAACTCTCTCGTCTGATGCAACGCTCGCGTACCCGCCGGCGATGCTCGCTTGTGTGTCCGGAAGCCGTGCATCGTTCTCTCACACTCTCTCCGACGCACACAGATCGTTTACCTTTAAATACTACAAAGGTATTAGGAAATAGTGACTAATTATTGTTAATATTTATCCTATTTTTCATTCATTAATCAAAATATTACGTATCCACGCATTATGATTAATATTTATGTAACAGGTTACCAATGGGTTATTTTTTTAGTTTTCTTTATTACATTTTTTTGTGCAAACGATTAGTATCTACTTCAAAGTATATAAAAGCCTAACGATTCGTGTGAAATAAGTTTGAAGGGAAGAGAAATATGATATTCTTAGAATCGTGCTCCAATTCAATTACCATTTATGTAGCAGCTTCTACCGCGAATGTTTCTTACCGTTGATTTAAAGTATTATGTACAGTGTCTCCCAAAAATATTCAGACACTACAATATGAATAACTATGGCTGGATAATTTGGTTGTCTATAAAGCAAGCACTCTAGTATTTTTGTAGCAATAAGTCTATAATGAATATTGATAAATACATATAATTTGTCTGAAAATTTCCATAGATTGTATAATAAAAATTAGTAAAAGAAATAGTGCCATATTTTCAGCTCTCAAAAATATTCGGACAATGTTTATTTTCAGCACTTATTTAATATAATTTAGTATGGTGAAAGAAATTTAATATTTTGTGGCGTAACCATTTTGTTGTCGAACGTATTGTAATCTATTTGGTACGTAATTTATAATTTTGTTTAAATATTCTACAGTTATATTTGCCCATTCATTTTCGAGTCTTAGTTTTAGTTTGGCTATTGAAGAAATAGGAGTCTTCCAAATTTTCCTATCTAACTCGTTCCATCAATTTTCGATAAGATTAAGGTCCAATGATTGTGGTGGGGGGTAAAGAATTTTCGGGCATTTATACAATAAAAATTCTTGCACCTTGTGCCTTGTGCCTTGTGCCTTGTGCCTTGTGCCTTGTGCCTTGTGCTTGGAATCGTTGTCCGGATAAAACTTCAAACTATTATTAATACCCATTTTATCGGCACTTTGAATTAAATTGGTTTTTTTTTTAATATGTTTAAATATAGATTTTTGTCCATGATGCTGTCAATGAACACTAAGATTCCAACACCATATGACGAAATGCAGCCCCAGACCATTATATTTCCCCCTCCATGTTTCACTGTACCTCTCGTATTCTTGAAGTGGAGCTAATTTCTAAGGATGGGACATGGTGGAAAGAAGTAATATTCGCCGACGAAAGCAAATTCAATCTCCGCAATCCCGATGGAAGAACTATGGTATGGCGAGGAGTCATTGAAGAGTACCATTTCAAGAATATTTCTTTTACTAATTTTTATTATGCAATGTATGGAAATTTTTCAGATAAATTATATATATTTATCAACATTAATAAATGACTTATTGCTACAAAAAATAACCAGAGTGCTTGCTTTATGAACAACCCAAAATATCAAGCCATAAAGTTACTCGTATTGTAGTGTTCGAATATTTTTGGGAGTCATTGTAACTACCAATACTGACTTTTATCAATAGTTCTATGTGAGACATTTGTTCTCCCAAAATTGTCCTATTGACTTTATCCAAATGAAATAAAAAAGGCACAAAGTACTAACAAATAGACTTGCTACGTCGGCCGACTGGTGACGATAAAAAACGTCGAGAAGAATGAAATAGTTGCAAATCGATTCAGGGGTGAGAAAATGGAAGAGGTATATCGGATATTGTGGCAGAAAGACAGGCAGTATTATTGCTTTAATCGATCAGCTCGATAATTCTATTACCATTTGCGTTATTCAAATGGTATTTAATTTTCCGCAACGTTACCTTTATTTCCCGATTTACATTTCATTCGTTTGAAATTGTCTCGCTCCCCACTCCTATTCCCTTCGCCATCATTCCCTCCCTACTTCCGCCCATGGTGGCAGTTACTGCTCATTCTATTTTCTTTCCTTTTTTTGGGCGGGTCATTTAAAAACTGCGGTATTTCGTATCTGCATATCGTTAACCTTTTTACGGTTCGTTCCTTGAAATTCGATTGTGGACGTTTAAAACTGCATTATTGACATTTCGAAATTTAGTTAACCGTGTCTTAAAATTTGATTATCGACGTACTGCAAACGTTGCGCTTCGGATATCGGGGATATTCTGCGTCCAATAATGATAATACTGTGTTTATAAATGTTATTTGTAGATATAAAATTAAAGTGTCTTCGAAGGTTAAATGATTTACGAATATGTATGTATGAATATATTGAATATTGTATGTAAATATTTGGTTCAGTATGTACAGGTACAGATTGCTTGTGATCTATAATAGAACTATCTTCAACAGTTTGCCAATTGTTTCTTGTTTCATAGAATAACGCAGAACTTGTTAGACTTGCTTCAATTTTTCATGCGGAGATTTAATCAATATTTTGCATTATACAAAAGAGCTTGAAGTTTACACTTTATCTGTAGATGAGCAATTTACAGTAGAAGCTGAAAGTAATACTTTTATTTTGAAATTATATTATCAAATGGCTTAGCTTAGAAATTGAAGCTTGGCGTAGTTTGACTTTGCCAGGAAATTGAAATTTTTTAAATACTTCATGTATTATATGATAATTGCGTGAGGGTCGTGTTTCCTAGTACGACAAGCACAACAAAGCTAGCACGCAGCTGCAAATTAATAAAATAGCTAGGGAATTAGTCTTTATAATAATGGAAGGTATTGTAACTGTGGAGTTTTCTCCAAAGAACATTACTGTCAAATTCTAGGAGATATAAGTACAGATAGAGGGTACTGATTGTGACCTATAATTGACACTATGTATTCGGTTATTCTTACCGCCAGGTGCATCGATATGTTCGGTTAAACCGAATTCCGCTGGAGTATGTAATTTAGCGTAAAGACAGTGGTGTATAAATTCTAAAATGTATACATAAGTCATATGAACATCCAACTTTATAAATCACTATATTGAATGTTTCGAGCGTAAGGTGAAGTCTGATCTAGGCTAATAATCCAACGTGCACGCCCTGTGTGATTTAATCGAGGGATTTGATCGAGATCTGTGATAGCGATTTGCACTGGCTATATTTGGTTATACATACTTGAATTCGACAGCATATATACATATTTAGTTTTAATTGTGTGTTCTCCATGACGTCTGTCAGAATAATAATAATATAGTGGTGTAACTGTGTTCTGATTGAGTTCTTGCTTCGTAATTCGTAAAGTTGCGCTGGTCAATGGGTTTTAAAGGCTCGTGTCCTCCCTTCCATTATGCCCTTAGCGCGACGTGTCCCTGGAAGGGGTCAAGCTTGGTCCAGCCCTGTGTTGGGGTGCACCGCGAGGTCCCAAAGGGATGACGCGAGGCCGCCAGTATTGCCTTCGTGTGACCGTTCGGTATTCTCGATATTTATAACAGGGTCGCTGCTATTGGGGTAAAAAGAGAAAGTGATGTGTCGCGGCTATAATTGCCAGACTATTAAGAGAGTGTTTTCGTTTAATGTACTATGTAATTCGGTGCCAACTGAGGGCTGGCAGGCAGATGTTTGAAGCGTTAAAAACATTCCTAAAAAAATAGCATTAGCTTGACCGTGTCATAACTGACATTAATCCGTTTTAACCGAACCCTCTGGATTCACGTTGTAGCTCTGAACAGTGAATTATAGAAATAAAATACATAACTACTCTGGTGCATTGCATTGCGATAAGGCATAGGTATAACGTCTCATTAACAGGACATTTGATAGAAATTTCGTTTAATTTGCCGCAGTAATAAATATATTTAATTTCACCCAAATTAACAAAATTAAAGAAAAATAAGATTAAATCTAGACCCCTCGAAATGTACAATTCCATTTTGCTAAACAAATGCACAAGAATCTAATCACACAGATACAAATAAGTAGTATGTACCATTTTCATACTTGAACGTCACTGTTCTCCTAAATGTTAGGATAAACGAACTTTTACTGTAACATTTCCCACTGCTGCTTAACTAGTACCGTTAATTATACTATACCATGTATAATTTAGTACGTTCACAAATAAAGGAAAATAATGATCGACCTGCAAATACGTTCTAATTAATTAATTCGTTCGAAGTGATCATATTGAACTGTTTAACTTCCATAAAAGTTATATTTGAAATGGTTTCTGCTTTTACTCTCATTCATTTTATACGCTTACATTCCGAACTGATGTTGCACGATAGGATTTAATTTTCTAATGCAGCAACCAGAAGGGATGAAGGAATATTTCATTTGCCACTCGCAGACGTTGATATCGGTGTAGGTATGTACATATATGTGTAAGCGAATCTAATAAAATTAAGTTGCGAACTTATCTTCGCATGTCGACATACTGATGTTAAGTTGAGGACTTCGCTGCCAACAGTTCTGAAGTCAATTACGATATTGGTCTGCCGTTTACACAGGCTCAAACTTTATCTACGGTTTGTTTAAACTTCGATACGTTTTACATATGTAGATATGTACATACTTTAGAACGTATGCGCCCGAATTTTACCCTCACTGACAAGGAACCATACCGGGGTGTCCGCCTCCGATTTTGATGAAACTTGGTGGATATATTAAGCAGGCGAAAATAAGGCATACGTATTTTTGTATAGCGGGCCAATCGCAAGTTTAAGGGTGAAACCACCCCCTTGAAGTTTCAGCAGATAAATGATATCTTGAAAACAGTTACAGATATAAGAAAACTTCTTAAGGAAAAGTTTCATGGATTTTTGAGGTAAAACAAATAGTGGTCATAGATTTTGTAAAAAGTACTTTGTTTATAACAAACAAATTTATTGTTACATTATTTACAAAATCTGTGACCACTATTTGTTTTGCCTCAAAAAACCATGAAACTTTTCCTTAAGAAGTTTTCTTATATCTGTAACCGTTTTCAAGATACCATTTTTATTGTGAAACTTCAAGGGGGTGGTTTCACCCCTAAACTTGCGATTGGACCGCTATAAAAAAATACGTGTGCCTTATTTTCGCCTGCTTAATATATCCAGTAAGTTTCATCAAAATCGGAGGCGGACACCCCGGTATGGTTCCTTGTGAGTTTCAATAATATCCATTAATAGATATACGGTATGAAATTATTGATACAACATTTTTACAGCTTGATAATTTCTTCCTTTCAATGTCTTTATATTGACAACCAATATCTGTATAGGTTTTAGCATAAATAAGTACAGAGCGTTCTCTTAATACGAATAATATACAACTCAGTTAATTAAATAATAGTTGCTGTTTTCAATGGGTCTCCCGTGCATCGTTCTAGTAGAATACGAACACTTTTATCGTACAGATACACAAAATATTATTTAACGAAGTATAGAAATTAGAATAATTTTTGTTGGCAAAATCGTTGAACAGGCGCCGCTATTCAGAATTATGAAAGAGTGAAATGTTCTTTTGACTATAACCAAGTACGACTCAAATTGATATATAGTAAAACGTGGGGATAAAATAAACTACGAAACTAGTCCTTGAAAATGTAAAACAATTGATGAATTGTTTAACACAAAGCTGGTTGAATAAAAATTTCTCTTTTTAATAACTGGCGAATGTATTTACTGTATATTTACAAAGGAATTTAATAATTTGAGCATCGATCTTGACTTTATCCACCATTTATATTATGGCCATGTAATTTTTCTGGCTCATTATGCGATAATTGGTTGGGAAATTAATACAATTCGCTACTGTAACCCTATAAGCATAAGTTAACGTAAAACGTGCCGTTATAAACGAGGCGCATAAACATGTACCTCACAGATAAGCGAAGAAATGTGTCCTACCATTCCACAAAATTACCACGATACACGTACACCATTAAAAAAGATCTTTACTCTCCAGTGCTTATATGGTTTCCAATTTTCTATTTTTATTCTATTAACCCCCGTGTTAGCAATCGGGTACCCATCCTATCCATTTCTATATTTCCTTGAATAATTTTTGTATGTTCTTGATAAAACATCGCAAATCCGCTCCAGATCTCCATCCTTTGGACACTTTTACGTCCAGTCGCGGAAAACAAATTTAAGCAATATATTTTAAGTAACTAAGGTACACACTTATTGACCATTTTGGTTCCTAACATAAGGGTAAATTTGCACATTACGTAACACTGCTTTCAATTCGAATCGAACTAACATAATGTTCGATGTTTATCGTTTGCGGAATAAATAAATCAGTACACACGCAGCGAAACTGTCTAAAATACTGGCGGTAAAAATCAAGGAATAACATCGATCCCACGGTAATTACGTGAAATGAGGGAAGTTTGGTCCGCTGCTATTGGTTTTTCATTAGTGGGCTTGTTTTACCTAGACCGTTCTGCAATTCAGGTGAAAAGTGCAAGGAGGAAGGCTAAAAAAAAGTGTTGGCGTCGAAGATTAATTTAATTAAAGCACTGTCGAAATTACGAATTTCCAACAGAAGGAAACAAAGGATTGGCAAGAAGGGAAAACAGCCGAGTAGTTTCCTGGAGCGGTTGAAAAACTTTGAAGTAGCAGATACGAGAGGAGCGAAGGGAAAGAGAGGGAGAAATGGAGAGGGAACGAGGGAGAGAGAGGGAGAGTTAGAGAGAGGCAGGAGTTGAAGGAATAAACGAGAAAGGCAGGAGAGAGAGTCACTGAAAATTCAGGTACCTTAGCTTATCCAATCACGATGTCCGATGTCGGTTTTCTCGCGGAGTGTCTATTGGAAAGTTTCTTTAATCAAGTGTTTGATCAGTGCCTGCTTTTCCTGGTATTCATTGTCTTCGTTTGTACGCGATTCAGGCTTGTCGAAGTCCTTTAATTCATTCCCTTGCGTTCGTTCATATTACTTTTTGTCGTGAATGTTTTGCCGCTCTAGTTGTTCTAGTTGTTCAATTTTTTATGACCTATTAATTGGGTCAGAATTAGTTCCCCTTGTGAAAAGTTTTCTGATGAATACGCAGGGCGTCCAATTTTTATTTACAACTGCGAATTACTCGTGAACTACTATGTTGTATTATAACCTGGTTCATAGAAGGATGGAATGATTTCGAGGGGCACATAATATAGTTGTTAGGTTTGAAGCCTCGTAACGTTGTTGTTATGCAGGAAGCCTCCGTTTCCTTCGTTCCTTTCGTTCATGCCCTTATTTGGGTCATCGTCCAGGCCCTTCAATGAAACCATTATACATACTCTGCTAGAAGTTTCCGTGACCCACCATTTTTTAGTAGAAAAAGGGCACGAGAACTGTTCTCGCGGGCTCAGTACTGAATCCACTAGCTTTATGCCATGTCTATACCAGCTGTATCATACTGGTGCCCAGCGAGATCGGGTTTTCATGCCCTTTCGAGCAAGTATTACCGTACAGTACGTAATTCTGCTGTTGGTCAACTTTAAACGTAAATCATATATTCTCGTTCCGTAAAGATTAACAAAGGTGGATCCTTAGTTCCGCGACAATCTGCACACTACGAATTGTAAAAGCGAAAATTTGTATTAGAAACTTTATCCTAATGCATTCTTATACCAATCATTTGCAGTAACGTCCCACAGCAGATACACTTTAACCGGTGAAGGTGTATCGACTTATTAAAAATTACGAGGGCGCATTATTA